>CM001193.1:12438375-13804435 GCA_000218505.1 Schrenkiella parvula | reverse complement strand
AGCGGTCCAGCATCTTAGCCCCATTATGCATGTTAGTTTTTATATATAAAAAAACTGTAATAGCAAAATCATACAAATTATATAATATGAAAAGGATATGTGCGAATTTGGGAGAAGAAAAGAAAGTTTGTTCGGCAATTTCGATAAGGAAGTGACGAAGTGGAGGAAATGGGCAATGGAGAATCGACACGTGTCCAGATTCCAAAGTAAAGGGCTATGTATCACGTGCGCCCATCATACTAAGATGTGAAGAAGTGGGGAAATGGGCAATGGGGAAACGACACCTGTCAAAGTTCGGTAGAAAGTTAAGAGATGTCACGTGCGCCCATCATTTTATCCGTTGTCTTCCAAAACCTTTGGGGGCCCTTCTCTAATTGGAAATCTTTTGACTTTCCTTCTTTAGATTTTGTCGTACTTGAAAACTTATCATTGTATTGCAGTATGGCTCTCTCTCTCTCTCTTTACATATGGATTGAATCTCTTAAACTTTGGGCTGTGAATGATTTTAGAGAAATTAAAGTTTGATTGCTATTTTTTTTTTTTGAGATTTTTTTTGACGGATATACGGTCCTAAAATCAGTTCATTTAATGAGTATTCAATCCAAAATGGTTTAAAACCAAAATATGTTTTTATGGAATTATATATAATCCCTTATATATGTAAAATGATTTTAATTAAAAACAGTAATTAAGCTGTATAAGTATTGAATGTCAAAGTCTTTTTTGACGAAACAAATTTTTCATAAGTACTTTAAAACAACAGAAAGGAAAAAGATTTTTTTTACTTATATTTAACATCATATTAATTATTTGAATGCTAGTCATGGACCAAATCAAATCTGTTGCATCATATAACTATCAACTTTTATATCTTCTTTACTATCTCATCTCTCATATAACTTGACAACATGATACGAGTTCATTAAAGATCACAAAATGATACAAGTTATTAAAAATGGCTCTAGCTTGAGATCACCCCAAATTGACCAACTCAAAACACATACAAAGTAAAACAAACAAAGCACAAACCCCCAATAGCAAATAAAACAAAGCGAAAACCTCCAAATATATATATACACGATAGATATATCAGCGAGGATGATTGGAGAACCAAATTGACCCACTTTTTAATTTTGATGATGGGCTACTACATGTCTCGGACATGGAAGATGTTAGGGTTCTTGACGACGATATCATACATATGAATAGAGTTAAACTTTGAGAAGTCACGAGGGAGAGAGATGAGATCGATCGATGTTTTCTTGTGGAATTGGAGGAGATGATCGTTGTCTCCATTGTAGTACCTCTCCCATCCAAGACCCTTCAAGATCCTCTCAAGTGATCCATACGAAGAGACAACCTCGCTGGTCGGAAGATGGATAAGGATCTTTCTCCTCATCCTCTGCTGCTGGCTACCGCCGGAAGAGGAAGATTCCGACGAATCTCCGGCGGATTGGTTGTAAGGATTCTCAACCAGTCTCATCACTCCGTTCTTGTTGAACACCCACACACCAGACATTGTGATGATGATTGTTACGAACTAGGGTTTTTAGTGTTTTTTCTTGTGTATGTGTGGATTTTTTTGTATGGTTGCTCTTCACAATGAGCTTGTTAATTTTGCTGAGGAGAAGGAAACTGTATAGAGGGCTATATATATGTTAGTAAAGGGGTCATGTAAAGATGCTGAGAAATATTTTATGATAAAATTTATATGTTAAATTTAAATTCCAGAATTCTCGAAAGTACGAATCTTATCTATCAATCTTCCACCAATTTACATATCATATTTGGACACAAAAGAATAACTCAAATTCCATAAATTTAAAGCTTTTGTTCTTATTCGAAACCAATGTAGCTAAATAATATTTGAGCTAAAAATAAAAATCGTCATATTTGGGACGTAAAAAATGTCGTATATGGAGATTAATTGAAAGAATGTATACTTAATTTCGATATGCACGTTATTTAATTTGCGTGTTGGAATATGAGAAAAAAATTATTTAATTTGCGTGTTAGAATATTGGAAATAATGGGTCCACATACCCTGTTTTCATTTTGGCATCTCTTCTTCTTCCTCATCTTATTTTTTCTTTTTTCATTTTATATGTTGTTGTGTGTGGTTGATTTCGTTCTTTTCTTTATATCGAATAATATTTGGTAGGATTTTTAAAAAATTAGTTAAGATACAGCTTTATTATATTTTTTTTGGGTAAAATTGAGATACAACTTTTTATTACGTAAATAAATGTCGTGGCACTTACAATTTTCTTATAATTTATGACTATTCAAAAATAAGAAATTATATTAATCATTTCCACAAAAAAGCTAATATAATCTAATTGATTACATATCAGGCCATATAAGATATTATATGGTTTCATGTGAAGTATATATAAAAATTCATCATTATTAGGTTCCGAATATTACAAATTTCATGACATCATTTTGTTTTCAAGATCAATATAAGTCTACATAAAAAAGTATCACTCTTGTTATGAGGGTTAAAGTTTTGAAAATGATAAATTGAAGTGAAATAGTACTTTTTAACAGGAAAATTCATGCAGTTTGTGAAGAAAAAGAATTATAGATATTTCTTTTGTTAAAGTAAATTCTAGTATTATATTAAAATATGGGAAGCTAATTAATATTTCTGTGAGACTTATAAACAATTAAATGCTTCATTTTACAGAAAAAAAAACTAAGTCTCGTTAATTACATTTTGGATATGTACGTATCATACAATGCAGAGACCAAAACAGTGTCATTTTCTTATATAAATAGATTATTGTTCTTTTCAATTTGATTCAGTTATATTTATACATATATATTTTTAAGTTGCCTTTAAAATTTTTTCTGTTATATGCTAAGCTTTATTTATTCCTCTTTATTTTTTCTTGTAAAGTAACACTCCTAAAATTCTATGTTTGTTCTGTAGACATGTAACATATCAGCAGAAGGCGTGGTGTCACGTGGATTTTTAATACTTAATGGTCCTTACTCTCCTTTAGTCGAGACAATTATTTGAGGTCACGTCTTGTGAAATTCTTCTACCTTGTTTCTCGATCTATCCATTTTCCCCATCTTTTATATTTTTACTTATACTAAAATATTTCACATCGACGTAAAGATGGAAAATGATTCAATATATAGAGTATATTTTATTTATATCAATTATTATTGGATCACAATGTATATATCTATGTGTCTGTTATGTATGGAATCGTTAACATTATCATGTCTCACGTTGGAATATGGTTGAAAGCGATTGTGTGATAGATTAGTATATATTTGTTCTTGTGCAGTTAATATTATTATTTTCTTAAAGGAAAATTTCGTTCCAGTTATTTCCTCTATCTTTATATATCCTTTGGTCCTCGCTCACATATGCAATGTGATAATGACGAGCTTCAGCATCACCATATTCTGTTTACTAGTATAAGGAGCGAAGGCCCTCGTGGGAGATGATGCGAAGCCACACTCACTCAGTCCCAAGTCCTCATTCTCGACCAACACTCAACACACAACACAACCATAAAGTTTTATTTCTTTTGTTCCTCTTTTTACTTACCGTTTTAGGTCCATCCGAAGTTGACATCTATATTATACACTACATGACGTTGCTCTCGTGCAAGTTGTGTAATTTTATTTAATTCTTGAGGTAGAAATTCTGAAATCAGGCGATAAAAGATTATAGTTTCTATCTTATCATTATGGCATTATTACATACCTAAATTAACTCTGAACTAATCTTGTTGTCATGGAATATCGAGTTCAATTATTTATTTATGATGATTTAACGATGAACCTAATTTGTGTCTTAAGATTTATTGTCTTGAAAACTTTAATCCGGCTGTAAAAAAAAAACAATGAGAATAACAACAAAAATTTACAACAATGTTTGGTTATTTCTAAATTTCATTATGTATGGTTTAAGAGAAATAGTTTGTCAAAAAGGTTACTATAGCCCATCTCAGCCTAAGGCAAAGCACAACAAGCTGAGTACTTTTGCCGGTATGGATTCACCGGATCTCATACCGATGACCCATTCCACCATAATCTGATGTTCATGGACCATGCATGGTCAATATTCAATTAATACAAATATATAGAGTTATATGGTATCTATTCCCACGCATCTTATGTAACTACATCTATCTCGTTTATCGCTGGCTTTGTTCTTATACTGTCAACATCATAAAGGTAAAATCCACAAAACCAAAATAGAAACTATATAAGTAAAATTTTTAAAATTATTCTTTTAGTTATTTATATATTGTTTCTAGAGACTTCCCAGATACACTTTCCAAAGATTGTTCTCATCTTCATGTGTTCACTTGACATTTAGACCACATTTTTTATTTGCAGTGTTTAATTGAATTGTTTACTTTCATGAACATTCCAGCCATCTTGAACATTTTGTTAATTGATTTATAGATTGTTGTTATCTTCGTCAATATGTACCATGTTCTCATTAATTCAAAACTTTTGAGTATTTTTTGCTTTTAAGAAGTTACTTCAAGGAAAAACTAATACACACATTTAGATTGGAGAAGTAAGCAGGTCATGTGTACAGAAAAACATCAACTTTATTTGATGACGTTACTGAGTGGTCTAATTTAAATAAATCGATTAAACTATGAGCTAATTAAGAAGCTTTAATTAATTTCAGAATAATTCAAGTTATTTGATTTTTAAATAGAAAAGAAAAAAGACACACACACAAACACAAATGAAAAAAAGAAGATATCATGTATGTTTCGTATATGCCTTTATAAAATCTAAAAGTGTTGTCAAAGATTACAACCTTAAATTCATTATCGTAATATATATTTTTTTTTATAACAGCCAGATTTTTGATCGTTAATTAGAAAGCAATAAACCATGTCATCATTTAAGAACGTACGAAGCCATTCTTTTCCTTCCAAGTTGTAATGTGAATATATAACGTGACTTTCGTTAATTAAATTGTTTATAATCAATCATATCACAAAGCTGATTGTATTTCTTTGCAAAATTATTTTAATTTAGAAAGTTCATTTTATCACAATTTTTATCTCTTTCACGTGTGAAAAAAACAACTAAAAAGTTAACTTAACTGTAATTCACATAAAAGAAATAAATTAAAGAGAATTTAGTTCGCAAATACGTAAGGGAGAAGTCTGAATCTGATCTAAGGTCCAAATAATTTACCTAGTAATTTGGTAATAGATAATTTGATTATTTTTTAGTATTAATAGAAAGATATTCTAAATTTGGGACATGTAATATAATGATTTATTGGGTTTCATCAATTTTATAGTCTGTTGACCCGAGTTGATTCAGAATTTATAATATCCGCTAAACCGCTGAATCTGAAACAAAAATCTATAATATAACATTTCGGTGAGTTTTTAGGGAAGCTAACCGGACAGTGGATCGGATGTATAAAAAAAAATTGCAAACGCACATATTATATATACATATGGGGGACCTATAGCTTTAGTGGTATTCTTATTATGAAAGATATGCTCGAGTAGGCAATGAAGAAGCGATAGGTGTCACTGCCAGGTCACTTACAACTTGAAATAATTCTGTTAAGAAAATGACATCTCGTTCTAATTTTAGATCCCTAACATTACTAATATTGGTAATTATATTTTATTATTTATTATTAGACTACATCGAATTTGATTCGAAACTAGTGAATCACTCACTATATATCTGGATCTAATTTCCTCTCTATTATAAGTTTATAAATTATATTTTCGGGATTTTTCTGAAGAATATTTTTGTTCTAGTTAATGATTGTATAATAATAACTAGCGTGGACGTGTAGTCATTTATGGATTCATAGCATTATACTTTCTCTTATTTTTCAATTCTTTTTTTTTGTTTTGTTTAGAGTTTATTATTTTTTTCAATTTTGTAACATTACAATTTCCTATTGGTTTGAAAGGGTATATACAACATATCAAATTCAAATCCCTAATGAACGAGAACACTCAGATCAATACAGCTGAATTGATGAGTCGAATACTAAATATTTATAAAGTTAAAAAATAAAACTAATTATTTATTCAAACTTGCACGGAATACTAAATAGATTTGCCATATATTAAAATAATTTATATATTTACATGTTTATGATATTAGTTAAAGTATTATAAACTAATGATGATGATATAAAGCTTAACTGGCCATAAACACTAACTAGCATGACGCATCACGTTGAGAGACTTGTAAAATGAGCCCAACCCAAAATTCTTAATTATTGAAAAAGTATACCCTAATAAATATTAATATCTTGTAAAACGTACACGGTGCAAAGAATATTATTAACGCATCAATTATGAGATGTTGCATTCGTAAGTTAACAAAGAGAATATGAACTCCGAGTTACCAATTCGAATAATCGGTACAAATTAAGCCGAAACTTTTTAATATTTGTGTTGTGTGTGTGTCGTGTAAAAGACATCTAATTAAAACATAGGTTCGACAAATAGAAATGTATTATTTAATGTTAGATAGAATACTAAGAATATAATAGATCCTATTACAATAAAATAACCTTAAGTGTGAAAACCCTTAAACAAAAAAAACCTAAGCAGCTAAATTATACATGCAGCATTAACTATGACTTCAACCTCTGATTTTTTTGTTAAAAATTAAGTAGTACATATTAAATTGGATTTAAAATAGACAATAATACTCAATAACACTAATACAAACCGATAAGTTATAAATTTTATTGGTTGATTAAATAATTTAACAACAAAATATATTGTGAACACACCAATTAACATTCATTTATTACATGGCGTTTGTCACGGGTTTTTTAGTAAGTGTGGAGAAGAAATGACTTGCACGTTTGTTATTCATGCAGAAGAATTGTATTAATTCATAATTTATTTTAGTTTCATAACTAACCATCAAACGTTGATCTTTTAAATAGACAAGTTAAATAAAAATCTTTAGTCTCTTTCACAACAAAGGAAAATTATCTTTCAAAATTATGCAATTTATTGCAGTTTGCAAGATCGAAATGAGTCGTGAGGAAGAGTTTTAACAATTTCTAAAGCACAATTTTTTCCTCTCAATAGAAAATATTTGAAAATTTGGAAAAGGGCAAAAGAAAAGGAACTAGTGTGAGCAATGATGTGTTCCAAATTGATTTGTATGGCTTTTCAATATATATATATATATATATATATATTCTTAGGTTTTGTCAAAATCTTAAACCTCTACATTACCAAAACCAACGTTAAAATAAAACACATGTTAATGCCTAAATCATCTTCCAAATTAGCTGTCAAATAATGAATTTACCTAACGGCCAAGTCTTATTTACACGCTAAAAATAGAAGAGTAGACTAAGCTCACCAAAAAGATTAGTTCAGATTTAGCATCAAAAACAGAGAAAATCTCTCCTTTTAACCATTCTTCTATACTTCCTCACTTCTTCTGAATAAATACCGAACGTATGAAGCCATTGAGGTTTAGCTTCACAGTATTGCAAAGAGAACACACAAGATGGGTCTCAATGCCTCCCTTTCTCTCCTCTCCCTCACCCTCTTACTCGTCTTCTCTACGGTCGTTACAGCCGATAACATCACACGGGCGTTTGAGAAATACTCCAATTTCAGCACCATGAGTGACCTCTTCATCAAAACCAAGCTCACTGTGCCCATCAGCAAATACCGTACCATAACCATACTCGCTGTTAGCAACGACGTCATCATCTCTATCACTAACAAATCCGACGTTGAGCTCAAGAACATCCTCATGACTCACGTCATTCTCGACTATTACGATGAGCTCAAGCTTAAAGGGATGTCGGAGGAGAGCATAACGCTCACAACCTTGTATCAAACAACCGGTTTGGGTGAAGAGATGAATGGTTTCCTCAACTGTACCAAATCGAAAGGAAGAGTTTACTTCGGATCGGGAGTCAAGGGCTCACCATTAAACGCTGAGTATGTCACGACGTTGTACCACAATCCTTTTAACCTGTCTATAATCCAGATTAGCATGCCTATTGTGGCTCCTGGACTCAGCTTTGCAATTTACCCACCTCCACCACCACCAGTTCCTTTAGCTCCAGCTCCATCTCCTACAGATGCTGGAATGGCTCCGGGTCCATCTCCCATGAATGCTGTAACTGCTCCAGCTCCTGGACCAGCTGATGAAGATAATGCCTCAGATACCTCTGTTCCAAAACCTACACCTGCATCAGAAACACCAGAGGTCGATTCTCCTGCTCCTACTCCAAGTGCCGATAACGAGAAGATTGAAGCTGCTGATAAGGCTGGGCCATCATCTTCTGCTTGTAAAGCAGGTTTGAGCTTTAATGTTGTTCTTTTGATAGTATTTTTTGCTAGCTTTGCTGGGTTCTAAGGTGATATGGTTTGGCGACAATAATGGTGGATGTGATTTAAAACATCTCTTCTGTAGCTTTTTTTTTTACCAAGAAGAGAGACACGACCGCTGGAAATGAAACCTAAATGTAGTGAATTTTCCACTCATCAGGCATTGTATTTATTATCCACGATCGTGAATGCAAATGTCATCTTTGTCCTGTTAAACTTGTAATACGGTTCTAAGTGTGTAAGAACAGAGGTTAAACCAATTGAAAGATTATTAAAATCATGCCTGATCCCAACAACTAAAAACGCTTCTGCATCGGTTACCTTCAAGAAACGAGATGAATCAATAAGTAGCCTTACAAAATACCAGTTATAACTAAACAGATCAGTCAAGCCAATTGCAAAACGACGAGACTGCACTTACAGTGCTCATACCGTAACAATAAAAGTGAACCTAACAAATCTGAGATTGCTCTAGAAAGTCTTCTATTGAATCCTACTTGATTATACTCAGGCCAAGGTAGACACAAAGAACAGTTTAGGCATAAGAAGAGCCTATTTGCAGTCTGTAGCTGTCTCTCATTTAATTTTTTTTATGATCTCCTCGATGACTTCTTCCATATCAAGGGCCTTCATTGGAGCAAATGGACGTTTCATCTCCTACACAATGAGGTAAACATAATCTTCAATTATTTTCTAAACCAAGATCGAAAGGCATACATATTGACAATGTATACTCATAGTAACTAACATAAAAAGAGTTGCCTAAAACACATTGAAATTCAATTAAAGACACGTTTCGCATACTAAAACATGCCCGGTTGAATGTAAATGACAAAAAGTTGATTCATTACACATAACATCAATTGTGTATTGATTACTGATCCGGAGTTGATTTTCATTCTCATATATGCATATAAAAGAAGTTGTGTTATGAGAATTAGAACTAACAATAAAACTCACTCAAACGGAACAAATTACACGCTAGCAGGAAAGTGAGACAAATTGAGATTTGTTTTTATTAGAATGGATGTTTTACCAAAAGACTGATGAATGTTTCGCCACCTTCCTCCCGGATCTCAAAGCAACCCCGCCTCGGCTGTTTGAACACATCAAAAGAAAAAATGTAGCCAAGGAGAAGATTTGTTACCAAGCATAATGTGAGTATTCATGACAATAAATTCAACTGCAGTAAAAGAAATACCTTTTCAGGATTCAGAGTCACTGTGACGCCAGGAACAGCTCCCTCCAGACCTTCTTTCACCTGTATGGCCCTTGTCTTGAAAGCATTGCATTGTTTACTTCAATAACATAAAAAAAAGAACTTCAGTGAGAAAACAAGACATAAGAACCAGAGGCAAATTCTCTTTCTCTCCCATTTGCAGAAGGGACATATCATCATTATATGAAGACATTGCAATTAAGCTTAAGCAGGACAAGAAACTAAATTCCTGTTTCAGAAAGGTGAAAGACACAATGCGAGCGAAACATAAAGATAGAAGAAGCGAGCTAGCTTCATTTCCTCAGCTTACTTTATGAAACCAGTTGTCGCTGATAAGAAACAGTATGCAGAATCAAGATGAAACTCTAGCATTCAGAAATAGAAAACCTAGCTGCTACAAGGAAACAAAATTATCAACATACAGTTCCAATATCATCAACAGCACCAAAGCTTTAGCTTCAATTTTGAAGAAAAGATCTAAAATTTCTGCTCTTACGACTCCCTCCATTTTCCCATGAATTCTAAAGATATTACAGAAATCGAAAGTATATACATATATACATGTTTTACCAGTGCTCTATAATAATCTTCGGTTTCGTCGGATTTTCAACCTCCGCTTCTTCCTCTTCCTCATCCTTCTCAACTTCCTGAGGTGCTTCCCCTTCCTTCTTTGCCTTCTTCGCTCTCCCAGTCTCAATCGCTGACTTCTTCCTCTTCGCCTTCTTCGGCGACGCAAGCTCAACCTGCTTGCTGACGGATCCAGCCGCTTTTTGTTGAGTCTCACTTCGAGTTCGGCGATCCATACTCCGAGTCATTCTCGACGAAGCCGTCGTGACAGGTTTCGCCTTCTCTTCTCCATCTGCCTTACTCTTCCTCGGCGCCATTGTACGGAACACAAACAAAGAAACAGGGTTTCGTCGAGTCGAAACAAATCTTCTCCCTTTTGGCGATTCTGAAGATGGTCCGTCTCTCTTACCGCTCTTTCTTACTTTTTATTTTTGTTGATTGATTTCAACGGACGGTGAAGATTTAGTTACTCTTGTTTTCTTTCAGCTTGGAAAAGTAATTTGAATGAACGGTGCAGATTAACTTACAAGGATTAAACTAAGTGACCGTTCGATTTACTGAAGGGAGCAGAAGCGACGTCGTTCATGATCTCAAGGTGGTAAAAAGGAAATGCCAAACGCCTTGGCGTTTTGCTTCTAAAGGGTATGACTACTTGCCGTTCTGGATTCGAAAGCGATAGAGATTCCAGTTCATTTTGGTATCAAATGGTACCAGTTTCTTACAACTTTCAAGTTTGGGGAATAATACTGACTTTTGTGAAGTAAACACTTGCATAATTATGTTTTAGCCAAAAGAAAAGTAAACACAATAATGGAAAGGAATAACTTTTTTTTCAATAAAAAGTCACAAACTTTTTTTTGTCAACTAGAAAATTTTAATAGATTTTAATAATCTTTTATGATATAAAAGTTGTTAACCTTAAAGCATTCTCCAATCCTTTTTGTAGTTCTTAGTGGGTATAACTATCAATCTAGCTTTACAAAAAGAATAGTATATTTTAGGAAGTATATCACTATAGAAATGAAAAAAAAACAAAATCTAAAGAAAGATTACTGATGAATCGCAATAAAAAGTTTAATAAGTAATCAGCTAGCAACTTCTCCACGCTAATGTTTGTTAACCATAAACAAAATCAAAAACACCAAAGCTGTTCTTGTTCGTGTCTGTGCCAGGCTCAGACCCAACTTTGAATCTCAGCAATATGAATGGTCCGGATATTTATCACAAGGCGGATGCTTGGGTAAGAGCTTAGCCAAGACCAAACTGGACAATATAGAATCGGATAAGCCTTTCAAACCAGCGAGGTGTAGTTAGGAAAGAGATACATCAACCGGTCCAGAGTTTCAGGATTAAACTTCCGAGCAAATAGATAACATGGACGTTGCTCTCCTTTCCATAGACACGGCTTTACTGTCGTCTCTTTCTGCATAGAGATGGTTATGGATCAGTGACAGAAATTCCAAGAAGCATGGGTAACAAGAGGAAGACTCGGGTATTTACCTTTAAATCGCTTGTTACATGGTAAGCAAGTTGGATGGACTGAATATCAGGTTAAAATCGCAAACTTAGATCACGGAATAAGAAAAATCAAACTGAGCATGTAGGAAAAGAGAACAAGAGGAACCTTGATTTTCCTGAGGAGGTAAGGAGTGATGTCTCTTGCATTGTACAATCTCGGATGCCATTTTCCCTCTGACCAGTCAACATGTGTCACTGACCAGTTTGCTATTCCATTTGGATCAATCATCTGAAAGAAAGAGATCATTAACAAAGAGATTCTATGATGGGAGTGTAATAAAAAGAAAGATGCAAGAAAGGAGTACACTGACATTGAAAAGAGTTGGGAAATAATGCTCGTCCGCATAACAGTTGCGTCCTTCCATATTCGGCTGTGAGAAAACGTAAGCCGTTAGGGTTAAAAGTCCTCTTGATCAACACAATCGCTTACATATGACATCCATAGTCAAATCACATCATATCTATACATATGTCCCAGCGTCCCATCGGTATCAACCCTATGCTATAAGGAGAAGAAAACAGATGGTTTTGTTTGAATATCACACAGCATTACAACTACACTGATAAGCTAAAATGTCAGTGCGTAGTTCATTATCTAACTTGTCTAGATGACTAAGTTTGATGACCAAATATGCAGAACATAAATATTATGAGATTTGGAGAAAGAACTATCACCAGATAGAATAGTGCTACATACTACAAGATACGGTATGGCACATATGAGAAACCACGAAAACAAAAGCTTGCTTACCCTACAAAAATGCTTGAACTTTGTATAGTAAAGGCTGTCCGCCATGACGACTATAGCATGTCTCCTCTTCATTGAAAACCACTGGAAAAGATGATTATAGAGACACACAAGAAAATATCAAGCTTAAATAGAATAAATTGGAAAAGAAATGCGATCATCATTATCAAGAATGAAAAGCAAACGGATGGATGATAAAGATGATAGCATGGAGGGACAAAAGGTAACATCCATGACTACAAAACAAAACATGACCTTTTTTCTGTCTAAACTGTTAAATTCCTCCTACAAACGTCTACTATAACATTATGCGAGGCAAAAAAGGTGGAAAATGTGGCATCTTATTACATAACACATACCTGTGAGCCCTTCCGAAAATCCTTCTTTTCAACCTCAGGTAGCATATGTTGTGAATACCGGCCACTTCCATGCGGTCCAGGATCCTCGAAACTGGAATGAACATGCAAGATGAGAATACATTCCAGCAGAGTGACTGAATGATAGCGAGAAATAAAAAAGCTTCAACAGCATGAATAACCTGTACAGACTATATATAACTTACCAATCAATGAAGCTAAGGTTCGCAAAGATCAAGTGATTATAGACATAGTTAAAGTTGAATAGCGGTACACAACTGCCAGTAAAAAACAGAAAAGATAGTGAAGTATGATTAATTAAGCATTTCATAATGACCTTAAAATACACTATATCGAAAAACAATGATTCAGTCACCTATCTGAAAGCAACACAAAGTGTTCATTATCAGGATCAATGAGAGCATGAGCTAATAGCCTTCTTTCTGCATCAACCATCGATATCTGACCCCAAGCAACCTGCACAGTATTATAATATTATCACAACTAGTCGAAATTTTGTATAAAACCAGCAGAAAGGTGTGATACAGTCTCATTTACCTTGTGACTGTGAATATCTCGACCAACAAAATAGCTGCTTGTATGTACAGGACTTTTCTTTGACGCATGCACATAAATCGAAAATTTGTTCTCATGACCCTGAATCAGCAAAAAAAACAATCACCACCATTTCACCCAATTCGGATAAGAAATACAGTTGACACGTTAAAGTAAACAAATTCATATTGTTGAAGTAACTTAAGGAAAATCTTACACGGAGGAACATTTCCCAGAGAGGCTCAAAAGGCAGAGTCCCTGGTGTCAAGAACATAAAGGCAATCTTCGGATTCGCTGACTTAGATTCGGGTAGATTCATTATTTCATTCGTCACAACCTGAGCTGCAGCTTCAGTGTCAGTCAGTTCCCTTGAAGGTACGAACAAAAACTGTTGGTATAACGGACATCCAGGACCAGAAAACATATAGCATGTCACAGAATTCCGCGGAGGATATACGAGTGCCGTGATGACGACGAGTGTAACCAGAACAACCAAAGTGATAATCCATCTCGGGCCCTTAAAAGGAGGCCTTTGGCGAGACTCTGACATTAGCGCAGTATCTCTTAAGCTACCATTATGGGTATCAAATTCATCTCAGTCTTCGTTCCCTAAACAAAAGTAAAAACCTTTCATCATTGAGAGCTCATAAGGTATTTTATTATATAATGTGAACAATGTGCAAATATACAACTTAGCTCCGCAAACCAATAACTCAAATTCAATTTATTTAAACAGAATAATCAAGCAATGAAAAGACAACCAACGATTCGTAGGCAATCGAGAGACTCAAAAACCAAACCACAAAATATCAATTCACCACATCAAAAGATTCAGTTTTTTTAATTGGAAAGGATCAAACCGGAAAATGAAATTCAATTTTCGTTACGTAGCAAAGATCATCACTTTCACCGTCAAAACTACCGTCGATAAAGAGTAGAAACTGGCGAAAAAGCGATATAATCATATTTGCAGCCCTCTGAAACAGGATTTTTAGATATAAACAGAAAAGAGATTCAGAGCGTAAGAGAAAAGACGAACATCAAAAGATCGAGACTTGAAATTTCCTCGGTGGTGCAGAGCCGCCGCAACCGCCACCACGGCTTTCGGCGGAAGAAGCGGAGGATACGAACAACTGGACGAGAGCGATTAAGCGGAATCGGAAAGATAAATCTCTCAAGGGGAATCAGAAAATCGAAGAATAGTAGAAAGATTCACTCACTGAAAGGGCTAAGCAAAATTCTCTGTCTCTAATCACCCACAAAACCAAAGCGTCTCTCTCTCGTTAAGCACTAGAAACGGTCACTGTAGCTCCAAATGAGGAACGAACGGTCTTCTCTTTTTATTAACTATTTGTTTTTTGGTACTTAATAGTTAAAAATATTTTTTCTTTTTTGTTAAAAACTAAAAATTTAGATTACATCCAATGAATAAAGAGATAAATATATCAGAAATGGAGATTTTTAGGAATAAAAAGAGATTTAACTGCAATAATAAATACTTCGCAAGAGTTAGATCTGTATATTATTTCCACACAGAAAAATGGGAAACAAATCTAAAGAAAATAAAGCAGATTTTCGTTGACAAAAATACAAAAAAGCAGATTTTCTTCTTAAATGTAAAATTCAATTCAATAATAAATAATTCTATATCAACGAGCTTTTAGGTTTTTCTTTTATTGAAAACTAAGAAAACATGATAAATGTGCAGTGAAGAATGGTAAAAAAACTAAAAATGCCGATTAGTTTAAATAAGAAAGACGTCGTAAATTTGAAACCACGCACACAGCACTCCGTTTTGATTAACCTGGCCGAAGAGATAAAACGGCAAGGAGTTTGCACTTTCTAGTAGAGGCAATGTTATAGCATAAGACACGTGGCTCTTTCTTATTGGGAAGGTAAATGCATTTACTTTTTCATTAATCTCCCAATATTATTACTTGCTGTATTTGGAATTTCCAATATTTTGTTTTTTATAATTACCCTCTAACCCAATTGGTATCACTTTTCTGTCCCACTTTTGATATCATTATTAAAGCATGCGCAACTCTTAATTGGTCCGAAGCTCAGAAACATCCATTTATATGTTCGAACTGATCACTCAAATGATTTTACCAATCACACCTTTAGCCACTGGACTACGAAGTCATCTACAATCTCCGTTTTATTTTTCACTCTTTCCTGACGCTTTTATATTAGCTGTTCAAGACGTCAAGGTAAAGACAAGAATGTTTTATCAAGGAATCAGACAAAAGAAGATAACAAGAGTTTTGTTTCGGAGAAAAAAATAATATAATGTTAAAAGAGAATTTTAAAAATAGAAATTAAAGAAATTCCCAATATATCCACGTGAAATGGAAAGATACACTAAAATACACCAAGCTTTGCTAGATTTTCTCTAGTAATGTCTAATTTTCTGTGTAGACTGAAGTAATTGTCCAAAACAACACAAAACAGTAAAGGAAAAAGAGTTCAAACACTGAGCAGAGCCTGGAGACAAACCATCAGAAACCAACTCAGGGATTTTCCTTCATTCACAAGCAACCTGATCGGTGGCCCATATGACCTTAGAAGAGTCAGCGACAAAGGTGTTTTAACCCTGTTACCTGGAGCCATTGATAAGCACCAGATTTAGTAACTATACACATAAATGTAACATATAATCGCCTAATGTTGGTATATAGTATCCCCACACGGGTCTAAATACTCAATACCACATTCCAACCAGATAAGCGACAACAGATAATCCGAGGTTGGATCAGTTAGCAACGCAGCACTACATACACTTTGCAGTCAACTTTACACAAACTCGACTACATGCTTCCTTCCAAGGCTTGGAACTATAATACTCATAACTTCTACTAAGAGACGGGATGTCCCACGAATAGCTTACTCAGCATGGTATGTATCAAGCCCGAAAAAGATTTGTTCATTCTTGGTCAGAAAGTAAGAGTGTACCTCAACTATTTTGAGAGCGTGAAACAATGAATTCACTTGTCTGTGTGACCCCTTTTGGTCTTGCGACGACCATGGTGATGAGGGTGTTTAACAGGCTTCTTTGTCTTTGTGCTGCAATTAACAATAATATGAGATATTTCCAGGATTCGGAGATCGACTTTACATTAAAACTTTAGTGAGTTAATTATGAGACTCACCAGAAAAGGGAAGAGAGCACTTTGTATGCAAAGAAGATGGGTAACGCCAACAATGCAGAAGCCTGCAGTGAAAAGATTTTAGATAAAAGCACGGAATATCAGAATATGTTCTAAAAGAAAGTAAAAACAAATACCGCAAACCAAACAAACTCATTGGTAGCAAAAGCCTCCGTCAGCTCATGGCTCTTTAGCTTTTTCTCAACATGGGCTTGGACCTTCGCAGACAACATGTGAATTTTAGCTTTAAAATCCAAAATACTCATTGAATCATCCAAGAAATGGCAATAACTAGATTAATATTTATGATATACATAGCAGGGCTTTAGTTTCAGACCTGATGGTGATAAGTCGTGGCGGATTCAAGGAACTCTGTATAAACGATGATCACCTTGGTAGTGTAAGGTTTCATGGCAACCTTAATTTTATCAACATGTGGTTTCGTGGCCGTTGCCACTTGGTCTACATATGGCTTGCTAAACTTTTTAGCCTCCTGGAAAAGGTAAACATGCGTTAAGTTTACATCGGTAAATACTAGCTGAAAAAATGTGTAACGGACCTAGAGGTTGAAAGAATAAACTGATAAAGACACTATACCTGATAATAGGGGTCTACAATTTCTTGAACCGTAACAATGTGAGGGGAAACAGCACTCTTGGATGTATGGTAAGCCTCTTTTGCTTTAATGGATAGTGTTCGGACGTGTGGCTGAACATGTGTAGCAACAGTTTCCTTGACGGCTGGAATATATTTCTGCAAGATGTGCGTCATAAAACACAGAATATAAGAGCCATTTATAACTCTAGAGATTGGTGACTCATCGAAGATGGAGACAATCAACTAGCGTCAGCGAATATAGCTGCAAAATAAATTGCCAATAAGATGCTTACAGTTTTAACATTTTTCACATGTGGTTCAGCCCACTTCCCAGCTTGAGACTTTGCTTCCGTCGCCTAACAGACAATAAGTAAACTTCATTAGCCAGATGCTCCTATGCTGTTTAGAGGCATAACTCACAATAGGACTCAAATCTAAATTAGCACCTTTAGAATTATTGTATCCACAGCAGGTTTCCCGTGGGCCTCCCAATGCGTCTCGGTATAAGTCTATAGGTACATGATATGCTCAAGTTAATTGAGAAAAAAACCGCTATGTTACTAAAGAGTAGAAAATACCAGCAAAAACCTTACCTGAAAATTAATCCAGTGAACAGCAAGCCAAGGGGGAAGCCACGAACCATGAGCCTGACCAAAGGATAAGTGACGTTAAACTTTCTATTCAATTCTGGCTTCCAGGTTCTACTAATATCCCAAACAATGAAAACGTATAATACTATAATAGATGCAGAGATAACCAAATGAAAAACTGTGTCAAACCATTACCTCCAGGAGTTCCTTAGCCTTCGTGGTTGCTTCATACTTTGTCCTCAACATTTCTTCCTGAAATTTAATGTTGGGAAAAGCAAAACGTGAGGCAGAAACCAAAATCGTTGGGAGTCTAATTTAATAAGAGGGTTCTATACCTCAGCTATCTTGATAGCACGTTCAAGTTTGCCTATTTTGTTCTTCTGCTCTTCATTTGTCTTCTGAAGCTGCAACACATCAGATAATAAAATTAAACATCTTCAGGATACTCAATCCGAAGTACATATCCATACAAGCACGGTCAACTTATGGTCAGAAGCCGGGAAAAAAGGTGTGATGGTATAATTGGGTTGCATCACGAATCTGTTCTACAGAATTTCCATTCAACTCCAGACTGAATACAAGTAACAAATCATGGAAGGAGCTGTCCTATAGTGATCTAATATAGCTGAGAATGGAAGCTGTAACGGAAAGACCATAACAAAAATGACGAGGCTAGAACATGAAGATTTTTGATCTCAACCTAACCGAAGTCTAGCTAGAGCTGAAATAAACAACGTGAATAAGCATTCACCACGTCCCTTAGGACTACTAGCTGAGCAATTCAGAGAAATCCAAATGGACATGTGCAAAGAGAACGTCAAACAAGGGAAAGAAACATACTTTGTCTAGGCTCGAGTTTAGTTCGCTTAGTTTTTTCTCAGCTTCATTAGTCCGAGATTCTGTGGAAGTTTTCTCCTTGTTTTTTTTCTCCAAGAAGTTTCTGAGCACCTCCACCTGAATGGTAGAAGTAGCATCACCAAAATGAGAGTGCCGTTTTGCATATTCTAGCCATATGAACAGATTGATTTCTCGAACTTAAAAGTCTCACCTGCTTCTCTAATTCAACAACTCGTGCTTGAGCCTTCCCCAAGTCTTTTGCAGAATCTGATGATCCCTATTTTTGGAAAGGTGTGAAAACATAGAGCTCAGGTGTAAGCCAAACATGTCAAAAGAATGAAAAAACATTTACGAGATTTTCCGAAACAAGAAGGTGTAAATGAAACCATAAAAGATCCATACTTGTAATGATGAGACTTCAGTCTGTAAGGAAGCAATCTTGTCTTCCTTATCTTTGAGAAGTTTCTCCTTTTCTGCTACCAACTCGTCTTTGCCCTTAACCTCGCGGGTTTTCTCATCGATTTGGGATTCTTCACAACAACAAAAATAGAAAAGAAAACATAAAGGTCATTAGCCAAAACTGGCATCCACCAATTCAACAAGGCTGTGTATAACAACAAGCTCGACGCTGAACAGATTTGGATTTCACAAATGCCACAAACTCATAGATAGCAATTCGACATTAAGGATAAGTTTATACGATTCACATCTGAAATCGATCCAAAAGCTACTAAGACAAGTCAATGCTCCAAGAGTAGAAACACATCAACGAGCTGAGACAGTAATTCTATCAGCATCCAACCAATAACATGCGAACTCTACAGATTCCGATTTCAAATGTCATGATATACGAATCCAAGTTTTAAAAAAACAAAACAAAATCAAAACTTGCAATAATTCGATGGGAGGGAAGAGTCTGACGAATGCAGCTCGTTGACTAACCTAGGGCGCGGATCTTGGCGTTAAGCTGATCCAGCTGGATCTTAGAGGAGCCGTCGGATCCAGCGGCGTCAACAATCTGCGGCTCATCACTGCCGATTCCGGCATCGGCGAAGACAGTGGTGGTGAAAACCAAGGCAAGAAGTAACAAAGCCACGAGCTTCGCGGCAGCCATGTCTAGATTCACCACCGAACCTCGCGTCGATCAACAAAAGGGACGGAGATTCCAACAAAACAAAGAGAAACGTTTCTTCTCGGTCTCTCGATGTGTTATATATTAATGGAGGTTTTTTTGACCATGGACCGTAGAATTTTGATTTTTCACCTTGTTTGAGAACACGAACAGCGTACAAAGAGGACAAAGACGAGAGAGGAAGATTTGTGTTTTGACATCGTGAGGTTAATGGCCTCGTGGGGATGTCGTGACCGACACGCGGCATCATCAGATCTACTTCTGTGGTTTTTTACATTAATGACGTGGCGAGGATCCAAAGGCTGACCATTATTTTATTTTATTTTTCTGTAAAACGTGACAACCATTTTGACCAGTCGATATTATTGTCGTTTTCAAAGTCATCAGATCTCAATTGATGATATTCATCTACTTACCAACAAATATTAAGAAGATCTATAAACGTTGCAACGTTGAATCAATAGTTTTTTCTTTTTACAATCCTATTTACTTTTAACAGCCAATTATTTAAAATATCAACTAAAAGTACACAAATCATCTTAACAACCAATTATTTAAAGATTAAAGGTACATAAATCTTACGAATAGAAGACATCAGATCGAGAGCATGGTAATATGTCTTTGTGAATAATCTACACCCTTTGGCAAAACTTGAATTTATGACATGATTCATCTCTTTTTTTGGTAAAAGACTTTTTTTCGAAATTAACTGATTAGGCCATTGATACCAGATATATTGTTTAAAAAATCTTAAATTTATTGTTACAGAAAAAGAAATCGTTATGCTTTGTATTTAAGAGTGGAAATTATAAATTAAGCTAGTTTTCCTAATTTTTGTTTCAGAATTTTTGAATACAAAAAAAAAATCTACTAAGCTGATAACTGAATAGGAGAAGTCATACGATTATGATTAGTAACCAGTTTATATAGTTATATTGTTATCCAAAGTCCAAATGAGCACGATTCCATGGATAGTTTCATTTGACATCGTGATGGAGGAGAGAATAAATGAAGGAATCAATTATTGACCCCAGAAGGGAATTTTTCTCTACGCATCGGAAACGATTCAAATTATTCAACTTCGGAGTATATTATACGTCTACTATTAAATGATAATACCTTATATTTTTTTGTTAATAACTTGACGAGTTTTGGCCTCTTATTTTACATGTAACATGTTTGATTAATGTATGTTCTTTAATAAAACATTTTCTAGTCATTTCCAAGATTCTTGTATACTAGCATGTATGTATGAGATGTTTATTATCATCTATAATCAATGCACACCATACTTTTGAGATATATATATAGTCCAATAATACCATTATGTTAGCCTAAATTACAATATGGTTATGTTAGCCTAAATTACAATTATTCATTCTATGCGTACAATTTACACTACTAATAAGTAATGTGATTTCACCTCTTAATTAACGTGTTTAGTGTTTAATTGTTTGTTACTTAATAAACCATTTCCCCAGCTATCTTCATACTTACTATTTTCCATGTTTCTCTATATATGTAGTGTTTTAGTTTTGCACGATATAGCGGAAAAAATGCTTCGCTATTGACATTTTAATTGTATATATTTGATGTATGCCTGTGATACATAATGATTTTAAGCTAAACACAAGCATATCAAGAGTCACTTGGACATTGTTTCCTTCTTTGCGAAAAAAGATTAACAAAGATTTTGTCAAATTAGAGATTATAAACAAAAAGAAAAGCAGTAGATATACACCGTTTGTAGCTAGTCCTTTGGCTTTATAACTAATTGTAACTTTGACTTCATAACTAGTCCTTTGGCTTCATAACTTTGCTTGATTTAAAAAATATTGTAACTTTTCATGTTTTCTTTGCTTTTTTTTCTAACTAGTCGTATTCAAAGCTTTTTATATATATATATATTAATCCTACACAACAAAATCAATAATATTGCAATGTAAAAAAATTCCAAAGAAATTTTGAAACTTACCTCTGAATTAGCTAGTTTTATAGTAGTTTTTTTATCTTTTTCTGAAATCTTATAGTCATTACGTTGGAAGTCAACTACTACATCTTTATTATTTGACAAGGTCCAGTCAAAATAACATAAGTGACACTGCATAAATTCCGTTTGTTAGAAATACAAACATGCTTGAATTTTTAAAGATATCACGATGCATAACTTTTACCATATATTTGAATCTATATCTCCGGCTACAGACAAAACATATGATTTTATCTCAAATATTTTAAATAATGAATTATATAATAAAATTATCATAATTTTCTCTGATTAAAAATCATAAAAATAATAAAATAATTATTTGGTTCATTTTTAGACGAATTAATGGTCTTATTGACCTATCAATTATGTCACGCATATGTCCCACAATGAAACAATTTGTCCAGAATATAAAAAAAAAGTTAAATGACCATTTTGTCTTATGGATTTAAAAAAGTTGAATGGAAAAATGTTTGGATTAACCATTTAAACAAAATTAGTGCAAATATCTTTTTTCTCTTAACTTATTCACATGTTTGCCTCAATTTTTAAACTATTCAAAATGAAGAAATGGATTTGATTGAACAATCTAGTGGGGTGGAGGGAGCTAAGCTAGATTGCTGATAGAGCTCAAAATATGAAGAAATAAATTTTAAAACAAAAAACTAAGAAAGAAATTGTTAACAACTGATTTTGTTGTTGAATTGGATTCATGTCTTAGTAACTAGTTTCTATGGTTACATTGTTTATTCAAAAGTCACAATGAAAATTACCCAATCTAGGCTTATAATTTATAATTTACATTGTTTATACATTGTTAATAACTTGACGCGATTTCACGTCGTTTTGTATGTAACATGTTTATTATATTGTATGTTTTTAAGAAAAACATAATAAAATCATTTTTCAGTCACTTGCAAGAATCTTTTTATATACAACTATTATGTATGTAAGAGATGTGAATCATCATCTATAATCAATGCACATAATATTTCGTGGGCTGTATATATTCCAGTAGTGTCATTTAATTTCTCTGTAAATGAAGCCACTTGTATTCTTAGTAATTTCCAGTTCCTATTCATTTTTTTTTCATCAACCAAATGTCAACGTATAAACATTGCCTAGCACTTTTATATATATTTACATTTCATCTAACACGTCTCGCCCTTAGCTTATCTGATTAAGATTAATAGAACAAACTGTGTAACTTTAGAACCAGAATCACATGAAATTAGTTTAATATATAGATTAAGATTGCATAAACACGACACTAATTACTGTAGATCCACTAATCATATTCTCTCTTCTGTTTCTTACAACTCGCCTTCTTATCCTCTGGGTAGCTTCTCTTTGTTGAAGAGGTTTCCTCAACAGAATCATCTTCAATCATTTTACGAACGTGAAAGTATACTTCATGTCCTGAGCCTGAAGTTGGCTTTAGAAAAACCTGCTTTTGCGGCAAACCAGCTGAGTCCTGTAAGAGAAAGGCGTGGAAACTTATAATATATATCACTCATCTGTTTCATATCCTAAAAATGACTAGTGGGATGATGCTAATAATACCTTTCCCAAGTCTCCAGCAATGTTTTCAAAAGCTTGATTTGCTTCTGCTGAACTATCAAAAACAGCCACTGCACTAAAGTAGCAACCTCCTTGCTTTTTCAATAGCTTCCCAGAGAAAATCACAGAAACATCAACTCGTCGTGAAAAAAAATATATACAACTTGAAATATGTACATGTTTTTGGGGATCCATACCTTAAATTCGTGTGTGAAATCTCTAGAAATAACTTCACTCAATTCTTCAAATGGAACATTGTGAGGGATTCTATGAAGGTAGAGTCTTGACTTCTCAGTTTCCAACATCTATGTTGATTTGCAGACAAAAGTATTTGTTTTTTTTATAATTTTAGATGCAACGATTAAATAAAAGTTTGTTAAAAATCTGTCTTACCTCTTTAGTTATTGGAATGGAGGTTTCTACTCCTTTCTCTACTACAGCAAGTACAAGTTTCATAGCAGCTGCTGCATCGTCAACACAATTGTGCGGAACACCGTCTTTCTGCACTTCATATCCCAATATAGACTTGGAAACAAACAAAAGAAAAAATATCGCAATATATCAGCCATCACATATTGTGGATTTGATTTCTCAAGAGCAGAGCAACTAAGCACTCGAAGGCTTACCTTGCACAAATTATTCAACGACGGTCTTCGAGGCTTTCTTGCACCAGGATACTTATACTCAAACACGAGTGAAGTATCTATTACTCTTGCATGATCTATCTTCAATACTGAGAGCAAACAAAGTAAACGGTAAGAAAGCAGGGTGAAGAGAAACTAAAGAGCAAATGAACCACTTTGTAGTTACCTTTCATATCATTGTTCAAACTTTGACCTACCAAAATAGTATCCTCCGAAAGAAACATCTGAAACTTTTCCTGCAAAATTATTCATTCAAATGACATCAGATCACTTGATGTTTTGAAACCGCAAAATGTAGATATATGCAATGTACCTGTATATCCACCACAGATAAAGTAGAAGCATTTACAAGATCCTCAGCAGTAAGTCCAGTAATATCAGTCCTATAGTCAACAACTGGTTGATTTGGTTTCACAAATTCGTCAAGAATCACCTGATTCATGAATTATCATATTAGAAAACAAAACAGTTCTGTTTTAGAAAAGAAAAAAAAGATGTTCGCTGAGAAACAAAGATTAAGAAACCTTTAAATCACGATCAACTGCAGCAACCCTAACAACAGCTTCACTCCCATCTTCACATTGAACCATCTCACAATCAATAGCAACCATTTCGGTTTTCGCCGACTTCATGGCTTCCGAGTTATCCTTTCTGGTCCCTGTTACCAACCAATCCTGTTTTTTTTTTTGCAATTCAAAAGCTTAACGCTTATAATTAGAGTCTACGTTCCGCAGGAAAATGATAACTAATCAATTGGATGAAGAAACAAACACAAACCTCAGCATTAGATGGGAACAAGTAGTCTAAATGGTACTTATCATGCGTAATAGTCATTCGAACTAGTCTCTGCACTGTCAAAAACATTTATGTTTACGAAGGAGTAACTAAACTAATTTCATTACACAACCAAAACTTATAATGTTTCTTACCTGCTCAGCAGTTTCATCCGGAGATTCATGTTTGAATTCCTCAGCAAGATAACGGTTGTTGGGTTTCAGAACGCTAGCCAATAGCTGAGAGTAACAAAATCTTAAACAAAATATCTAAATACGATATAAAATTATCAAACAACCGTGTGTTTTGTCATTTTTTTTAAACAACCTGCAGATCTTGTTTCTTCTCGAGTGTCGTAAGGAAAGCAACAAGGACATCTTTGGATCGCCTCGAAGGATCATTCAAGCTAGATCCTGCCTGTTTGTCGTAAACGTTTAGAAATTCCTTCCATCCTCCGTTTTTGCCTTCCAAACGTCGCTTCTGCACTAGTTTCACAAGCTTCACCAACACCTAACCGCCACCAAATACAAATCATATAAACTCGAGATTGACCCTCGAAATCCAGAAATTATAACATACGTACTAAGGAAAGATTGACCTACTTCTTTCTCAGCTGTGGCTAGCGTGTGATCCATAGCTAATATTGATACTAGAATGAAGTTTCTTACGGCAGTGGCAACGAGTTTAGTCGGAAGACCATAGAACCAAAGTTAGGGTTCTCCACTCTGTTTGAGATAATTAAAACTCGTATAATTCCTTTTAATTACTATTAATATATAATTTCTAGTATAGATACGATTAATTGTTTAGATATGACAAGATACACCCAAAAAAAATGAAATACAACATAACTAATAGATATTTACATATACTCTCCAATACTTTTGTATATCTATTAAAATCGTTAATTAAAAAGAAAAGTTAATATGCATATATCACTATATTTGCTTTGAAAAAAATTCGATTCAGTTTTGGTTTGATTAATTTTCGGTTGAGCTCGTTTTTTATGTACACTTCTATGCTTAGTCTCATAATTTTTTTTTAAGTCGTTTTAGTACTAGCTAGCTTCAATTGTTAAAATTCTGATATTATCTATTTTCTCAATTTTTAACAAGTTTTAAAAATTCTGATTTCATACTACGCAAAAAAAAAACAGCCGTGTTTATTTTGAATTGTCCTGCAGGGAGGCTCGTGACGACTGGTTCTGACGCATAACAACTAACAAATCAAGAGAGATACTTAACCACCACGGAACAACTATGTACATCACATTTTTTTGCCAATATCTCTCGCTCGACGTTATGTCACATGATTTATAATCACATCAACAGAAAATAACTCAGATATGTAATATTATACGCGTATACGTTATAAAGTAACCCACATGGAAATGCCAATAATAACGCTCAACAAACCAAACGTGACACATTAAACCACACAACACACATACTCCAATAAAACATCTTAAAGCTGCCTCTCATGTACATACTCATACTCTTTCATTATCGGACGCTTAATAAACCCTAATCAACAGATGATAATATATAATGCTACTACAGATTATATAATAAGACATTTTTTTAAACCAAGATCTTAAATTGACCCTAAACTAAACTTCGAAATAACCGTCATGTAAATTGTTCGTCCGTCCAACAGTCCGGACTCAAACAATATAGTACGGTAGTTACTTATTTACCATCACTTGTTCTACTACTTAAAACTCCATTCTACACAGATCCAAAACTAGATTTTCTATCGATTTTTCTTTTTTCTTTGCCGAAGAAGAAAAAATCGAGGTTGTAAAAAAGAGGAACCATCATGACCGAGCACAAGAACACAAGCACGGGTCCAAATATCCAAAGCATCAACGGCAACGCTGCGTAGAACAACCGATTCCCCACCGTATTCAAAACAAACCCTCTCTCTAGCAACTCCGCAACGTACTCCTCCGCCGTCATCATCATCTCCTCCTCCAACTCCTCCGGTGGAAAAGGAGTGTTGATGAGGATGTTGACTTGGTTGATGAATCGGATCGAGAGAGAGTGAGAGAAGAAAGAGAAGAGGAAGATGGTGAGGATTGTCACATACTTAAGAGCCACCATGAACTCTCCGTGAGCTCCATAAACAGCGTCGTTTAGAGGCTTCTTCACTGCGTATGTGCTGCTTATAACCGCCGCTAGACCCGCGCAGAGGAGGATCGAAGTCGTTGCCATTAAAGTCGATCCCATTATGCAGTTTCTTAGCGTTTGAACGGCCAATATGTTCTTCTTCTCGTTGTCCTAATTTATCCAAAATACATATATAATAATTATATGCATATTTATGTGTAACTTTACGTATATATCTAAGAGATTGAAGATTACCTTAATGATGGAAGCGACCCAGAAACGGCGGGCTCTAGCGTTGGTGCCGATGATGGTGGTTAGAGGCTGTGTACGTAACTTGTGCCACAAGTAAGCATGGTAAGATGCATATGCCATTAGACCTAGGGGCACCAAGATCACGTCTAAATAACATTCTCTCCATTCCATTACAATTTCAAAACTTATCAACGCTCAATTATTTATTGGTATGTTATATAACGCCGCTTTATGAATGACTTATCCTAAGGTTTGGAGAAGAAAAAGGCCCTATTTATAAGGAAAATGATGATGAACACCAAAAAAAAAAAGTAGAAAAAATTATCAAAGAAAAAAACAGTAGAAAATAGAGGCACGTGTGGGCTGAAGAAGAGGGATGACGTGGTGAGTTTTGTCCTTTTGTTCGCCATTGTTAGTTTCCATTTTCCAAAGCGATTTCTCTTTTTTGTCAATAAGTGATCTCTAGTTGGAGCCCATCATAATATTTTCTTGCACGCTTTTGATTTCCATCTTCTAACATTTCATTTTCTTCATTTTGAATAAGGCCTATATTAATCATGTATGTGTAGTCGTCAAGTAAAACTTATGGTCCATTAATTAAAAAGTAGATGTTTATGCTTATATTTTGGTTTTTTTAATAGAAGAATGTTTAAAGGTTTCAATAATGCTAATTTCAAGTAACTCATGTACTAATCAGAGTAGTTAGATAAACTAATAAAATAATGGATATTTTAATTATTCTTTTATGGAAGGGAAGGATTATATTTAATTGTCGGGAATCGTAACGGTCAAGTTTACAACTATTTGTTTTGATCAAAAACATTTTATTTTTGTCCCTATTACTGTTGATTATTCTTGTTTTTTTCACGTTCTAGCTATATAATCTAAATTTATAATTTAAATATATACAGTTGCTTATCTTTATTTTTCAGAGACTATCGATATGATGTATATGTATACGCTAATACATGCACACCGACACGTAAAAATGTTATCTAATTAAAGCTTTGAAATTTACATTAAAGCTTTGAAATCAAACTCGCATTTACTTTCCTAATATCTGCTGAATCCGACAAATATAATATTGCTTTATCTCGATGTTTATT
The DNA here is from genome assembly GCA_000218505.1 of Schrenkiella parvula. Taxonomy (NCBI): domain Eukaryota; kingdom Viridiplantae; phylum Streptophyta; class Magnoliopsida; order Brassicales; family Brassicaceae; genus Schrenkiella; species Schrenkiella parvula. The sequence goes on along the minus strand of CM001193.1, from coordinate 13,776,391 downwards.
TTTTTGATAAACTTTTCACAAAGTTTCATACTTTGAAGGAAAATATAAATCATTAAAAAATGCTGAACCACGTTAAAGTAACAATGATTTAGTAATTGAAGGATTACTTTGAAATTAGAATACCAAAAATTCAAATTGTCTTACTACGATTTCAAACATCGTTATAACTGTAAATATTCTAAATGGCAAAATATTTAGTTTTGTACAAGTACTAAAAATTAATCTGATCTTTGATTCCTAATTTTTCAGTTATAAAATTAAACATATTTCTACAAAAGGTTTTAAGTACGTAGTATCAAATTCATAAAAGCTATGAAACCATTAGATAAACTATGATATGATATTTTGCGTGCTATTCCACAAACAATATATATTTCACATTGACCAATGCCATCCAAAATATAACTGTCTTTCTATTTTTAGAATAACCATTATCTTTATTTCAGTTTATAATTTTTTTGGCTAAAAATGCGGGAATTAACAAGGTGTATATATACACATAAAAATCATTGTTTTAAAAAATCAAATAAAATGAAACAAATCAAAACTATGAAACTATCTTACATAAAAAAAAATCTTACATAAAATTACATCGTTCTTATTTATTTAGTTATAGCATAAAATTTTTCAAATTATGATATACTACAAGAACTGAGCAATAAAAAAAACTCGCACAGTTTGATTTCTCAAAAATAAAATGAGTGAAATCTGACGAGGACCATATCATATCAGACAAGAGAAGACATGAGGCCGACCTTTAACCATTTCAAACCTTTTTTTTTCATGACTTATTTATTTGGTTTTTGTGTGTTAATTTCACCCACTCCACTTAGCTATCAACACGTTTGACTCATACTATTACTTTCAGAATTAAATTTTTTGGTGCTAAAATTTTACTTTCAGAATTGTCATCAACTTATTTATTTCAACTTTTTTTCTTTTGGACTTTCCCTTATGGAAAGTGAAGGATCAGTACTAACATCCATAAAGACCAATTTAATCACCACATGTGATCATGGTGCCATCTCATATACATATACCTAATCGGGTTTTCTAGAAATCGTGAGCTATCTTGTAGTACTCGTCCAACTTTTTCAACACTTATATGACTATTAATCCACCAAATCATTGATATCCAGTGAAAAACTCAGTTCATGCAATTAGTTTAGTCCGACTTACAATACTGATTGTAGGCTCAATATTTCAGATATGATCTTTGGATATATTAGAGCATATATCGAGGATATCAAGACACTGAAGTGTTTAAGTATTTTGAGTATTTTAGATCAGATGTTTAATTATGTTAAATAAGATATCTCCGTACTATTTTTTTTTATCTTGGGTTGGATATCTTACTGTATATATAAGTGCTAAAATATGATTTAGAGAATAAAGAGCTGAATAATGTACCCGGTATTCTAAATTTGAATCGTGTATTGTAATGAATAGCTATATATCGATCTATATCAATTTTTATATCGTGATAGTATGCTATTGCATGCAAAATTACACATTTTAAAAGAAGAGATTGAATAAAAATGTTTGTTCCGGTTGATATAAAAAGTAGGTCATCAATTTGATGGCTCGGTTCGACTGTGGTTATGTTTAATATTCTATGCATGAAACTATAATTCTGATTCTAGTGTAAAGTAAATTTAGAGAGTCAAACTTTGCTCGCCGGCGCTCTTGGACGGGAAGTGCGGCTTGGTTCGTAATTTGAGTCCTTTTGTAATTTATAGTGCTCCTTCTTTATATTCTTATTAGTTTGTACTAAAGGAAACTTAAAAAGCTGAATCAATCATCGAGCAACATATTGAATTCTTTAGTAATTACGAATTGTATTAGATAAATATTGAGCATTATAATTATTTGAATAACCAAGTTGGTTGTTATCGTTTTTTAGGTATTAAGTGGACGTAGTTGTTCAAACTTCAAAGTAGTGTTTATGATCATGAAACTTCAAAATTTTGTTTTGACATAATTATTGAAATCAATTAATGGGTCGGGTTTTTATTCACTCTTACAATACCATGACACACTGAAGAAAAACACAGGCTATTAAATTTGTTTACAATATAGTTTCTTGTGTGGCTTGGAGATCAACTCAATGATAAATTGATAATGTGTATTATGAGTCTGTGACTTTCAATGTCAGTGTTATTTAGCTTAGCCATCCGTCATAGATCCGTCATCATGCGTTAGGCGTTGATGTTAGAATCCTGTTTCCCACATGTGGAAAAACCAACTTATACATGCTCTCATTTGTGGAAACCCATTTTTAAAAAAGTAATGTTGTTGAGTTTTGAGTGACAATATAATATCTTGCGCAACTAATTTTTAAAAAGTGAAATAGATTTTTTTTACATATCATAAGATATAGGATAAAAACATACAACAAAAGACATAACCTGAACCTCGATCTATCATTTTTTTTGTATGAAATGAAAAATCAAACAAATCGTTCTACAGAAAAAGCCTTCATATTTTGAGGCAAAGTACACCAAAATCAAACTATATAAAGATCAGGAAACCTCAATAGTAAACTATAGCTAGAAACTTTGGTCACCTACGAAGACAAACAACGTCACTGTAAGAAAGACGATAGAGAGGGAAGCTTGGAGATAAAGACAGTTTGCTAAGTATAAGGTAATTCGGTTATGGTCTTAAGGTCATCGATCTATATATTTCTTATTGCTCGGTCCATAATTTTGGTGTTATCAGAAAGACATATTTTATCATTTCTTTTGGAAACTTGATGACACCTCTCTAGATACTTGCAGAGTATTTGATTTAGTACCATTTGAGCTATCCACTCCAATATTTTTTAATAGAAAAACGTGCCTTGATCTCAAAATATTAGTAGCCCAATGTAATTATACAAGATGATTTGGGCTTGACAGTTATGTATATGAATTTTCAATATCAATTGAGAAAATATGTTTTGCTTGTTTCAACCTTCAAGGCCTTGTTCCTTCATTAAGGCAGTACTAATTAAAACCATATGATAAAAGGAAAACTGCTGTTTAGCACCAAAATTGAGTAGATTATAGGTATTTGGTATTGAATTGATAATTGATAAAGATGTTTGTAGAGATTTTTTTAGTTTTTGATTTTAAAAACCAAAAATAAATAGTCTTTACATGTAACGAAAAAAATCAGCTTTTATATTTTCTACTTTTCTTAGTTTTTAGCCATTCAATACATTGTCCTTTTCAGTAGAAAATAATCAAATAATTAGTGGAATCTAAAAAAATGAAGTTTCTTAGTTTTTAGCCACTTGACACATTTATCCATTTTGTAAAACAGCAAATCAAATCTTGAGAACATTGGAAATCAGATCAAGCAAAATCAAATGCATGATCAGATTAAAAAAACGAAAATTGGAATGTGTATCATATAATAAAGAGATTTTATATACTATTTTCAAATAATCATCTGAAACTAATTACAATCATGAATCATGAAAATCATTATTGGTTTGTGGCACGTATAAGATCAGGGAATATAAGCCAGCTTGTTTTTTTTTCCAGTTTAAATTACATTTTCTCAATCATTCATAGGTGCTCAATCATACATGTTTGTTTCTTCATGGTGGTTAGTACCACTTTACAACTTAAACTCTAAATTTCCATAAATTTATTTTTATTTAAAAGGAATTAAATCATGAAGAGTGTACGGAATTATATAAACCTCCAAAAAAATGTGAATGTTTTTTCTGGAAGGAACAAAGTAAGTAATCAATCATTTGAATTAATTTGGAGCTTAACTAATGAAACTGTTAGCATAAATAATCAAAAAATAATTTACTAACAAAAAAAGAACGTGATCCTGTGATAGAGACCATGTTGTACGGGCCACTACGTAAATGAATAATTTGGAGATTAATTGTTTAATAATTTATAAAAGTAAATGGTGTATTGGTGGCCTAATTGGTCTCGTGTATAGCAGTTACGACGCTAATCAAATTGGTATACACTACTTTCTCTAGTAGTTGACCACCGGTTGATTAATTATCTCATACACATTACTTTAAATAGTTAAAAATTCGATAACTAATATTATTTGTCTGGTGTATTATAACGTTAGACGAATCATAAGTTTTGGCGTTTAAATTAATTATTCTTCGAGTTATATAAAATCATAATTAAAAAAGGGGTAGAAATGTAATACTCTGATAAAGTTATATTATTATTTTACGTTAATAAAAAATGTTTCATTATGCTTTCTGCGTAATGGTTGCTGATATATTCATTGCTTCCCCGCTAGTTCATCACCAGCACATGCAACGATCGCCAGTCTGAAAACTTGAATGCTATAATATTGAATAAGGCATTAATTAAAGATAAGTTTCTTATTTATTAAATCGGCGTCAACTTTTTTTATTTATGTAGTTTACGTAATATTAAGCCGACTTTGTTGTTGATACCATAAGAAATTAAATAATTATGATTTAGTCGTTGAAGCTAATCATTATTTCATTTATATATTTTTTCAAATATTTTTTGTTTGGTATTTGTTTGATTTACTTTAGAAATTTATTTGAGAATCTTAATAAAAAAGGAATCAAACCATTGGTTTTATCATCCATCCTCTCTATATCACTGATTTATGAAGCCATGCATCGCCACACACACATATATTAATATACAAAGTACATTAAGAAATTCAGATACGTTGATTCTAACTACACCGTGTTCTTTTAACAATTTAAACTAATAATAAAATTTATTTTGTAGAATAAGATCTTTTATTCGAGTCGTCTAATAAAACAATTTCCATTTTAATATAGTTGGCGATTTTTAAATCTTTATTATTCTTTTCGCGTTTTTAAGTTTTTGATCTTTACTGATTGGTATTTTTGATAGAGATGTTTTTAATACTACCAAACTGAAATATCGATAAAATATCAATTGAATTTGTTGTTATAAGACCATTTTTCCAATAATTTATAAAATCTAAATACTTCATTTACAATTTTACCCAAAAAAAAGTTTACTATAGAAACAAAGCCACATGCATATAACTTATAAAATGATCTGATGTAGAGAAATAAACAAAGAAAATAGTCGGATGAAATGAGAAAAGTAAAGAAAAAAGTTCACATGGGGAGGTGCAGGTAAAACCCGAAACCGCACGAACATTAACGTGGAAATACAAAGTCTTTAACCTGCACGGTCCTCCATGTTCTGAAGTAAAAAGATAAATTCTCATTTCTTTTTTTTGTTTGTCGTTAGTGATATGTAAAAGCTTATCCACCGTCCTTGTTTTATAAGCTTAATTATATTTCTGAAAAAGTAAAAAGAGTGAGGAAGAGAGATCCAATCGTTAGATTCCGATCTCCAGGAACTGAAACACTTCAAGTGTGAAGCCGTTTGCTTTGGAAACTGAAGCCTTCCCCATATGTTTCATGTTTCATGTTTCTTTTTTTTGTTTCTCTCTCTCTTACCACAACATTACTACTTCAATTTCTTAACTTCCAAGTTATTATTTGTTTTTTATTCTTACATATATAAACGATGTTTTGGGCTTTTTACATAATGATATATAATTAACAAAACTAAACCGATGTTAGACACCAATTACAAATACAATTAATCACAATAAAGTAATAATTTGCATAACTCTTTTTTATAAAGTTAAACATAATGAAAAAAAATGTCTGTAAAAACTAAAGAAGTATTAGTCAATACGTATGAGTTATGACGGTCATCTTATTAGGAAATACTCATTCCAAAACACAACCAATATTGTTTTAGACAATTTTTTCTTGTTCAATATTTTTTTTTATAACAGTTGTCGTTTTAAGATTTTAATATAAATGTTAGATTCACTCATTCTTGGTCACTCTATACATCTTCAATAACAAAAAAAATATTGGATTTTTATGGAAAATACCTCTAATTAACAAAAAGAAAAATATAAAAATATTGGATAATAATATCTTAACTATGTACTGCAAACAGCTTTTAAAAAATAATTAATTTATGTTTGACGAGTATAATAGAAAGTTTATTGTGAAAAAACCTTTAAAAAATCTCTACTTATTTTGACAAAAATGAACTAATAATTTCCACTTCGCAGTGTTATCATTAAACAAAAGTGTTTACAAATTGCGGATTTGAAACGCAATTACAAAAGCATAAACAAACATGGCCTTAAAAACAACTTAAGTTAAAGAAGGTCAACTAATAAGCCAACTCGAGGTTTTACCAAGTTGAGTATTAAGAAAACCAAAAGCATATGATTAGTCAAATATTTTAAACATTTAATTTCAAAATTAATCTGTAAAATAATTAAAACAAGATTCCCAAATTTCATCAACACCTCTATATATCTCCATAACCTCCAAATCCCACCATGTCTCCATCATTACACAACAAAGAGATAATCAAACACAAGTAAACAGAGTCATGTCTTCTTCTTTTTCCGCCATGGAAGCCAAGAAGTCAAACAAAATCAGAGAGATCGTAAAGCTTCAACAGATCCTCAAGAAATGGAGAAAAGTCGCTCACGCATCAAAGGAAGCCAACATCAACAAGATTGACAACGAAGAAGACAGCAACAACATCAACAAAACTGGAAGTGGAAGTGGAAGTAAGAGCATCAAGTTTCTGAAGAGGACACTATCCTTCACTGATGTAACAGCTGTTCCTAAAGGATACTTAGCTGTCTCGGTGGGGAAAGAGGAGAAGAGATACAAGATACCAACGGACTACCTTAGCCACCAAGCTTTCCACGCGCTGTTGCGTGAAGCAGAAGAAGAGTTTGGGTTTCAGCAAGCTGGTGTGTTGAAGATTCCTTGTGAAGTTGCTGTGTTCGAGAGCATTTTGAAGATAATGGAGGACAACAAGACTGATGCGTACCTGACCACACAGGAGTGCAGGTTCAATGCGACGACCGAGGAAGTGATAAGTTATCGTCATCCTTCGGATTGCCCTAGGACTCCTTCTCATCAACCTCACAGTCCAATGTGCAGATAGCTTTCCTGTTTTTATTTGCTTGTTTGCTTTGAACCATTCTTCTTCCTCTTCCCCACATGTTCCCACTTTTTCCCTTGGGGTTTTGGACTTGTGTACTCTGCAACTTCAAAGAGAAAAAGAATGAGAGACCGAGAGAATTTTGAATAATGGAATGTATAAAAGGATCATTTAAACAGATTGAAAACATGGAAAGTTCTTTTTTTCTTTTTACCTAAAGTGAATCAAAGAACTTCTTGTTCATCTGTAGATCCATTCAATCCTCTTTGGTTGAAACTTCAAACATATACATGTGAGAAAGCAAATTCACAACACAATCTCCTTCTATCACCATTTCTCTTCCATCCTATACAAATTCCAGATCTATGTTATTTTGATATATCATAACAAGTCAATCCTTCATCTAAATGGATAACACCCTACAAATGAACATGAAGGAGGATGTATCACATTGGTAGTGTAAGAAGGAACAATAACACACATCTAAACAAAAGCAACTACAGGGTTTCATTTTTCAACATCTGCAGTTTATCCTTTTAACTCTTAAGTAGAAAACAAACCCACATGCCCAAGAATTGGTGGTGCCATATGGTCAAAGTATGCTCTAGTGGCTAAATCACAAACTAGAGCATCCCAAAAGTTCGATATCCGCTTAAGTTACACTCCATAACTGTGCTATTCATAGGTCCTAGGGTTAAGCTTCAGAGACCTTGTACAAGAAAAAAGGAAGAGGTTCATGTTTCTATCTATGCATCCTCCATTTTTCCGGGAAAATACCCCCATGTGTATTGATATTGCAGTTATGCCAAGTAACCAGAGGCTTAATAACATATACATTAATTACAGTAACTAACATCAATTAGATTAATGTAAAAAGATGAGAGTACCTACGGCATTGTACTTTTTAATCATCAAGTGGAGACTGCATGTGGTAGTTAAACTATTAAGATCAAGAAACGTACAGTATCCTATGCTTTTACAACCGAAGCTAATGCTATAATAAGTATCTCAATTAGTGAATATAATAACAGAGTCACAGCATCACAGGCAACATTTTCTCTAAATTAAGTACCCTTCATTATTGAAATCACATGCAATTAACGATTCATCCCCAAGGAGAGTACGGCAAAATCAAAAGGAATGATCTTGGTATCCTAACAAAATCAATCAAGATTCAAGAGAGAGGAGATATGGTTAAAAGGGTTGGTCAAAGTCAAAGGGTTAAGCAGCCGAGATCTGATAAAACGGAATGATCACATGATATATGCACCCTGAGACTTAACATCATCTTAAGCAATCACACAATATAACACATGTGTCATGATTTGCTGATCTCGAGGATACTGAAATTATATGAGCAACTAGATGAATGGCAGGTTCCATATAAGACAACAAGATTCAGCAAGAAATTTAACATGGAACAAACCATATGCCTTGGAAACTTAAGAAATCGTTGTAACTGTACGTCCATGACTCATATAGTTTACTGCTTTGGTCTCCAACAATTTATGAGCTAGAAGACAATTAGAGAAACAAAGGAAGGCCAGCCAAGCATTTCACATGAACACATATATCAGTACAGAGACAAGAAGCAACGGGTAGAGTCTAGACCAAGAAAGAAACTAACTGCTCTGTAAGCAGTTATACTAGTCACGTCCCCATTTGATTTTTTTCTTCACAATCCGAGTTCGTTGGAGGTGATGGTAAGCAGAAAGCGGTCACAATGGGCCTATATTGGGTTGTTTATGGACTATATGGGCCCATAATTATTAATCAGTTGAATCGAAGCAAGGTGAAACAAACTAAACCAAACATACGAACCGATCAAAGAAATATGCACAAAAAGCTGATTTTGTTTTCAAGAACCACCAGAGATTCTGATCGATCTCAAAACCAAATCAACTGGCTACATAAGCCGTAGGAAGAATCTAGCCTTTCGTAAACCTCCTTATAAAAAAAAAAGGAAGGAAGAAACTTTTATAAGAACACTGACTAAAAAGAAAAAAAAGTAGTCGCTCTTCAAAGAAATTACAAATCGTAAGAGTTACTTCGGATTACATGATCATGCAAAGCCAATCTCTCTAGTAGTTTCACAAGAGTTATCACATTCATGTTTCTGTCTTTTCGTAAATTTCCCAAGAAGCATTTTCCACAAGGCTTATTTCAAATGAAAGTGAAGCAATGGCCTCACTATACTGTAACTGTAAGAACCACAAGTCACAGAGAGAGAATCAAGAATCCAGAGGTTTCCCATTCTCAAGATCCTGCGTAAAGAATGTTTTGAATGTGTCGATCCTCGTCTTTGCTTCTGGTAATTTTCTCTCTTCCAGAAATTTCTTTGTCGCAGTTACGAAATCTTCCTTGTCATGTCGTTTCCATTCCTAAACACAGTTGAAGAATTTACAGAGATTGTAGCTTTCACATTCTAAAAGCGACAAGCAAAGATATAGTATAAGATCTCTAACCTCTAAATCCCATTCGCCATAAAGATCCGGATCATCTTTGTTCCTCCATACATATGTTTCCACTTGCAGCTTCTCTGAAGTATCCTGCAACTGAAAAAGGCAAACAAGAGGTGTATATCAGAATCTAATAATCTTTAAGAAAACCTAAAATCCGACATGTAAAATAAAGAAATACTTGTTCCGAATCAAACAGTAATTACCGTCAGCACCACTTGAACAGCCTTTCTGTCATATTCAACATCCTCAAACTCATCTAATAACTTCAGTTCATCATCTGTTATGCCCTTTAACACCTGCGAGAACAACAAACTTCTTCAAAGTTCTCAAATCTGTGTATGAGAAACTTTCAAAATTAGGATTATACACAAAACAAGGAAGGAATCAAAACCATGTCTATCACAACATTCACACAAAGAACAAAACCATTTCTTTTCCTAGTTTTTCCATCATTCTACATACAAGAGACAAATGTAAATCGTACCTTTCCGGTGACTTCTCCGGCACCATCAGGAAGGATAGTTGGATAAATACGACCTTTGAGTCTAAACCTGTGACTGAAAATCCAAGAAGCCACGTTAATCAACTTCAATTGGATCCAAAAACTTGAATGGAATCAAGGGAGAACAGAGACGCACAAGCCGGAGAGTATGGCAGGCACACCGTCAGGGACGCGATTAAGAAGCACGTAAACGACTTCGGGCTCCTGGAGACTGCCATAGACAAAGAGATCGTGACCAGCTTTCCCTGACAAGATACTCATCTTCCTCTGTCTCTCCGATTCCGCCCAGTTCCTCCGTCTGTGTCTATTGTCTACAGATAGAAGTGGAAGTGTCCATTGTCCGGCCACGTGTCAAGCATAGAGAAGTGCAGCGATTACTATTTTTATTAATATGTTTTTTTACTTGCCGTACTTTTTTGGTTTGGTTTTGTGAATTAGAAACAGAAAAATCATAGCAAAGATGGCATAGTTTCTACTAAATCAATTTCGAGAACAGAGGAATAACAAACACGATATCCATTTTGAGAAAAGACCGATCGGGTCAATCCAGAAGAACCTCAAACAGAGTTTAGAGTCTTAAAAGACATTGGTAAATTGTAATGAAAAATCTAAAACGTTTGTTTAACAGCAGAGTAAGATAGTGATCGTTGTTTGGATCACATGGCCATTGGTTCAGGACCAGCAGCGTTGAGGATATCCAGTAGAGAGTTTTGGGGCTCCAACTCCTCGTGCCAAAGCTGCAACTTATCGCCAGGGTAGAAATTTCTGGTCACTCCATCTGAGTTGATCTATTCAAAAACATCAAACGCAGTTATGTTAACTGAGTTCCATTAAAGAGGGGTTATGTAAGTATTAGCTTAAGAGCGTTTTGGTGAGAGAGCTATCTTACTATGACAGTCCGTACGACACCTCCACTGGCTCCATCCCGAGCGATAGCAAGTGAAACCGCCTTCACAACAAGTTGCTGAAGCAAGACACATGGGGAAAACAATAGCAAAAACCGTTGCAACAAATGGGTTTGTGAGATTTTGGCATATACAAAGATCTAATGATCCAAACCGCCTTACCTCAGCTTCTTCTTTGGTCATGTTTTCTTTCCAGGCCTGATCAAAGAACCCGTAAAGGTAACTCGAGCCAGAGCCTACACAATTCCACCAGCAATTAGCAGGAAAGCTACATATTATTTAAGTAAATAGCAAAGAGAACTTAATCGATTACAGCTATCTTAAGCCACAAAGATCAAAAGACACATAAAAATTTGGTTTTTACCTCCAATAGCAAAAGGTTGCTCCACTACAGTTCCACCAAGTGGAATCCCGTAGATCTTCCCGCCTTCATATTTATCCCATCCACCAACTATGAGGCCAGTTTGCAGCATGTTCTGCCCAAAAAGGACATACAATGTTTCAGTCAATAAATCCATATAATCCCCACTACTCTGGGTTCAAGTTTCTGACTTTCTGGTAAAACCGCCAAACCAAACTGCAAGCTTTAAAGCAAACTTGTACCTTGTTATTATATGCGAGCATCCTAATGAGGTTGGCAGAAACCTTTACGGTTGCAGGCTGTCCCAGCTGAATTCTGCAAACCATAAGCAAACGAATTATAGTATCTTCAGAAAAATAAGATAGCATTTAGTTTGGTCGAATCAAGGGAAGAATGAAACACTCACGTATGCTGGTGAAGAAAGTAGCGGACATAGTCTGAGACAACCTGAGAATCAGCAGCCTGCAAAAGGAAAAAGAAGGGGTTGTGTGAAATCAGTAAAACCCAATATGCAAGTTATTCGTGAATAATAAACATCTGACTAAGAACTCGAGCAGGCAAAAGAGTTTCCACAGAATGGGTCGGGTCAAACAAAACAAAAGCGAAATCCCTAAGAGACTTCTAAGAATCGAGAGATTACCGATCCAGAACGGCAGACGTAGACATTGTCTGTGAGCTGTGTGATCTTGTCTGAAGCTCGATTCGCTACGTACATCCCTGCGCGAGTAATAAAAACAGATCCCAATTCCATCAGCTTTCTCGAAAAAAATTCCCAAATTGAACAATCTAAATACGCTTATTCTCCGTTCGGATTAAAATGAAAGTACAGCTTAAATAAAAACCCAACAAACAAGAAGAAAACCCTAGAAGAGTAGAGAAGATGAATCTGACCGGTGCTGGTACGTGAGTCGGCTCCGAGGACGACACCTCCATTGTAAGTGACGCCGATGATGGTCGTCCCCATGGAGTGCGGTGCATCAAGATTGAGATCCATAGCTGTAGAATTCGAAACTTCTGTGATACGAAAACGAATCCCTAAGTTGAGACTAAAAATCCCAGATTACGACGGTGATGACTGATGAGAAGGGTGAATAAAGAAGAAGAACTGGCTTATACCCCAAGTCGCGTTTTTTTTTTTCGTCTCTTCTTTTACTTTGCGCAATTTATTGGGCCAATATAGGAAACGTATTTACGAACTAATTGTCCTAATGGATCTTCTTATTACAAGCCCAATACCTAATTACTCTCGCAGTTTCGAAGAAAATCTACTGTGTTAAGAGTTTAAAGAAATACAATCTTAGTGCAAGTAAAATCTTTATTAATATTTTGCTAAAATCTAGTAATTTACGTTGAACAGAATGAAATGAATACTCTATTCATTCTATTGAAAGATAAAACTAAAAAATTTGAAGGAAAATAACCCTTTACAATTATGCAGAGGAATATGCAAGATAAACTTTATGTATTTGAATACGTAAACTTATAGATTTTTTTTCGTAAAACTTTTAATTTATTTAAGAAGTGACTACTATCCTTTCATTAAAAAAGATTACACGTACAAGAAAACAAACCTGTAAACTAAATCTTATACGATAATGCTAGAACATCTCATTTATTAATTGTATAAACAATTATACAAATATAACCTTACTGTTGATTATTGATATCTTTCACATGGGGTACTAACTAGTGTTAAGTTTAGTAAATTACTTCAAACATATTTTATTTTCTTCAAAAGGTGCTTGCAGAGCCAGAAAGATAAACACAACTAGCACTCGTTAGAACAAGACAGAAGACAACAGAGTTCCAAACGCACAAACATTACGTTTCTCTCGTTAAAAAAAAAAAAGAGGCTAAACGATCTGCTTTCACAAATCACTCGTCTCTACGGCCAATTAAAAGACAACTACAAGAGCTATATCGTAGTGGCAACAGCCTCAGGTTGATGAGGAAGCATCTGATGAGCCGTGGGGACATTGCTCTTGGACTTGTTAGCCACACGGCTCGTTCTTGATTCCTTCACCGGTGATACTCTCTTTGTCGAGGACTCGGCGAGAACTTTCCTCACCTCGTTTGCCAGCTCTATAACATAGTCCTCCTCATGCCCTGTATGAAACAACGATAAAAAGGCTCAACACATCAAAAACAATGTCAATGTTAAATTTGAAGAGTGGATTATCAATGTTCTACTGCTATTCGCGTAAAGACTTGTAAATTGAGTAAATTCAACACCCCCGCATCCCATAATTCCTAATCATGTTGTAGACAAAGGGAGCGTGGACTAACCGATGTCGTGCATTGCCTTCTCTAGCAGGAAGAGATAGTCCCGGTTGTTACCACACGGTCCATTGGCTGTCGCAATTTGTCTTTGTATAGACAGAACAACTAGCTATTGTGAGGACAAGAATCTGGCTTATAAATTGAAGGAACAGACGAAGTTGATGTGGAGGCTTAAGTGTTTACCTTGCCATGTCTTCTAATGGCGCAGGTCCAAGGTAATACTTGTTGGAGACCTTGTCTGGAGTAGAAGTGAATCTGAAGATTTTTAAAAAATTGTATCCATAAATATTCAGAACACAGACTTGGAGAAGAAAAACAAAGGAGCCGTGTTGTAGAAAACAAAAGAGAAACAACTTACACCATCACTCCAGTTACAGCTGGCTTCAGGGGATCATCTTCCTGTGTAAGTTAAGAGAAGAAATTTTTTAGGTCATTTTTTAGGAGCATAAGAGAAATAGGCTTGTTCAATAGAATCAGGCATTGTCATGACTCACCTTGTAAAAGTCTACACATGTCTTGAGATCATATTCACACTCTCTACATTCCAAGTACTGTCCATAAACAGAATGATCAACACGAAGGAATGAACATGTTACATTTACATCAAGTGATCTAGTTTTTAGATGCAGGGACATACCTCCATAGCCAGACGTTCTTCTTCTTGTCCTCCACGGACACAAAATGCAATACCCCACTGTCAAGAAATATTGGATTTGTTAGTAAGAAAACAAGAATTTATGAGTAAACTAAACTAAATCTCATGACCATACTCTAAGATCCTTGAATCATATAGTCATATAGACACTTAAGAATATCTACTTACGCATATGGCTTCTTCATCTTTTTCAAGTGTGCAAGTTCTTGCAGGGTGTTCCGGTGTACCTCTATGATCAATGCAAGCTGACAAGTCATATCAAACACAAAAAGAATCAATTCAGTCATCAATCGTTGAGAAGAAGAGAAAAATCAATCAAATAAGCAAAACAAAATTCTTATCTTAACAAACAAACAAAAAACGCGTTACCAAGGTCAAAGACACGTTTATATCCCTTGATGAAACCCAACACTTTCTCATCGTAGTGAAATCCTGGGTTCCACACAAGAGAGCCATAGCCAAAGACCCACATCACCATCTTCTGCACTTAAATGCTGTAAAAGACCAAAAGAAAAATTCTAAGATGAAGACAAAAATATTTATTCGTGGAGGGTAAATGCCGGAGAAAAAGGTACAACATGTAAAGACAAGGCAGGAGCCAAAAGAACACATGTGCAATGTACAATCAAGACAAATCACAAATGGACCAGCGTTCCAATTGTTTCTTCAGATTTAAATGTCAACAGATAAGCTCAGTTTTTGTGTTTTCTTCAAGACAGCTCAGACAAGATTAAGACCCAAATCTTCTTTGTTGCAGTCTGAAAAAAAGAGGAAACTTTTCTAGGTAGCTTATGAGTTTCCATGGCAGTGATGCAGGTAAAGGAAATGAATCACCAAACTTTTGGAACAAAGACAAAAGCTAGGAGACATGTGCTACCAAATTCTAGAATTAAAGGGCTTAACTTTTCCTATAGAAATTTGCTGCAATAATAGTAATAAAACAGTCAGAACATTTCCTTCGATTACAACAACATTGAGCGTCACCAGATAGAAATATCGCTGAGAATATGCACCAGAAGCTACCTAAACCGAAATGCGGAAAGAAAAAAGAAAAAAAAAATCTAAACTTTACCGTCGAGCACGATCTTCGTGAAGAGAAAAAACTCAATCCCACCGTGAGACAAGATCTCCTCTCGTAATAAGATTAAATGACAACCGGAGTATAGCTGAGAAAGTCGTGGGAGGAGAGATTGCAGAGGACGATCGAGGAAACGACGTCGTTTCGCCTCGTATGGAGCTGGTACTGGTAATGAGACCACTCAGCTCCTTTCTCCCTCCTTTCTCTGAATCTCTCTCTCTCTCGTTCTTCTCTCTGCTTTCGATGTGTATTAAAATGAGCAGGAGGCGATGTGGAGGAAGCAGAGCATTTATAGAGATATCAGAGACGGAGAGAGAGAGAGAGGACCGCGTGTTCATGCCACGCATGTTGTTTCAAACTTCATCTGATTATTTGTGTGTTCCGCGGCCCATTCGTCACGTGACGGACCGATGAAGACGCTTGTTTCTGGCCTTTCAGAAATATCTTTCTTCTCAAAACAAGGAATCTATTATATTTTCTTAAAATGAAATTAGTTTGTTTTTAATGAAACCCATATTTCCAAAATCTATAAAAAAACAATATTTTTTCCTAACAAACAATGCAATATTTCCAAAACGAATAGATAGATTTAGAACCTACATTATTTCTGAATTTTACAAACCGTCAAATTTTCAAAGAATTTCTCTATTGTCAATTCTGAAGACACAGGTTTTTTTTTTAAATATCAATTTTGTCAATTTTTTTAAAAGCTTTGATCTTTGAGGCAAAACAAAGACGCAATCAACAAAACACAAAATACAAGAGTCAGAATGTATTTGTTACACAAAGGCAGATACATACATTACTGACGTCACTGATACATAAACAACAATATTTTTAGGGCTTAACTCAAGGTAAATAAACTAGTTTATTTAACTTTCCCCATATGACAACTTGACAATTGCTTGTTCGCAAATTACGCCATAACAGATTCTGAGAAGGCTTTATCATTTCTCTTTTACACGAATCAGTCTATCACTTTTTCAAATATAATATTTGAAAAAAATGAGCTTACATATATTTCTCTAAACTGTGTTGCGTAAAAATCGTTTTGAGCTTATGTGTAAAATAAAATAAAAATATAAATTTTATGCAAGTAAGACAGTTTGGGCCTGTGGACTGATACAGCTAATAGCTTTCGGCCTTTTCCATGATATGGGCTTGGGCTTCACATCTAACAGATCTCTTTAACTTCCCTTCCTCATCGTTGGATAAATCACAGTGACTTGCTGGCTTTAGACATGTCCGTTCCCCAGAATCAGTTTCCGACGATCTCTGGTAAATGCTCATCTCTTCTACTGAATTTTTGATTGCCAGTTTAGGAATTTTCGTATGCTTTTGGATACTTGTCCGAATTTCGTGTCAGATTTGCGTGATACTGAGTTATTCTTCAATGTCGAAAATCGAGCTGCAATTTTGGGGAATTTTGTTGTCTGTGCTCAGTTTCTGAACTTAGTATCCTCACCATTTTTGATTCCTGGAGCTCAAAATCAAACTTATGTTTCAGTTCAGAGTTATGTTATAATGTGTAGCTGATGATGATATTGTACGAGGGTTCGTTAACCAAAGTGAAGTGAATTACTAAGATGGAGGAAGGCACTTCTGGTTTACGGAGAACGCGGTCTCAAGTTGCTCCGGACTGGACTGTCAAAGACTGTCTGATTCTCGTGAACGAGATCGCTGCGGTTGAAGCGGATTGTTCCAATGCTTTATCTAGCTTCCAGAAATGGACAATGATCTCAGAGAACTGTAACGCTTTAGATGTACGCAGAACTCTAAACCAGTGCAGGAGGAAATGGGATTCACTGGTATCTGATTACGGCCATATCAAGCAGTGGGAGTCCCAGGACCGGGGCATTGGTCATTCGTATTGGTCCCTGAGTACTGACAAGAGGAAGAAATTGAATCTCCCGGTGAATGTCGATAACGAGCTTTATGAAGCCATCAATGCGGTTCTGATGATCCAAGAGGACAAAGCTGGGACTGAACCTGATACTGATAGTGACCCGGAAGCGCAAGAAGGCTTCAACGTTCTTGATGTCACTGCTGAATTAGGTACATTACTCTTTTCTTCATAGGTCCCTTACCGAACAACATTTTAGTTTTCTTAGGAATTTTAAGAACAAATTGCGCATACAGACTTATACAGTACTTTGATAGACAGAATAGTGAATATTGTTGGTGTAGTTTGTTAAGCATAGTTGAAATCTCTGTGTACAACACTCTGCCCTGCTGTGCTCCCCGTGCAACCGTAAGCTCTATAGTGCGCTACAATATGGTTTCTTGCACATATTGCTGTTTTCTCGAACACCATCTTTTAGTTACTGGGGAGATACATAAATGTGAACTGCTCCATCTCCATTTGTGAGTAGCCCGGGTCAGTCAAGAATCACTGAGACACTGACCCTTTTTATACTATTGCTAACCCGTCGAGTCACTCGGTTGTGGACCTCAGCTTTTGCAGGATCAAAAAGGTCAAGACAGCGAACTATGGTCGTCATGAAGGGGAATCCGCCACATACGAGAAAGACAGAGGAGGAGCCACGGAGGAATCGAGTTCTGGAAAACATTCAAGAGCAATGTGAAAAAAGCAACCCAGCAGAACAAAACCATGCAAGAGAAGAAGCAGGCGGAAGAAATCTCCACGGATGAAGAAGAGGAAGAAACGATGAACATAGAAGAGGAGGTCAAAGTGTTGGAAGCGAAGCTAGGTGAAAAAGCTGACTTGATACATGCAATAGTCAGGAGAAATCTAGCAAAGGGTAGTGAAAGAGGGGATGATATTAGCATTGACGACAAAATGAAGTTTGTGAGACAGCAAGGAGACGAGCTAATCGTTTGTCTGAGTGAAATCGTTGATACCCTTAATAGGCTCCGTAGAGTTCCACAAGAAATCTGAGTGACGTAGGAAGTGAAAAACTTTCAATCGTAAATGTTAAGGCATTTGCTTCGTTGGAGGGATCTAATAGTGTAATATTAGCATATGTAACAGAAAGCAGTCTGTACGTATCAAAATACTAGGTTTAAAAAAGATGTCGACTTCACTGGGGATCGAACCCAGAATCTCTGGTTTCGTAGACCAGCGCCTTATCCATTGGGCCATGAAGTCCTTTATGCTTGGCAATATAGAACTCTATATATAATAATTTTTCTTAGCAAACTAATTAAAACCAACCCAAATTTGAATATATGATGGAGCCATGCATTAATATAAGAGATTTAATGTCATTAAACAGTGTACCTTAATTAATTCCATTAAAGTACACTGTTATTGGATTGAGTATATATTTATGAATAATTAAGAAAAAACCAACTAGTGACGATAGCTCAATCGATCATACAATGTATATCATTATCAGATATTCTAGAGAATTTCATTAATTACTACAAATAAATCGGCGGATCAAATGTTTTAGAGGGCTTATGAAGTAATGTATCTAAATTTGTGCAGAAAGTAAACTGTACAACGCATATGGTTTGACAACATTAATGGAGATCATTAACTTTCTTGTAATGTATAAAAAGATTTACTCTTACAAAAAATGTCAAATCCAAGAAGATGTTAAGAATCAAAAACACGTAATCAATGTATTTAGTACAAATTGTGATTAAACCATCCAGGCATAGACTAGACTTACTTGGTTCCACGTTCTTGGGGGCTCTTCCAAAAGAAAACTCACATATTAGCAGGCAAAAACGATTGTGCTTGACCTTTGCTGGCATTTAATCATCAGCCGTCCTTTCGTTTTTCTTCCGGCAAAAATTTCATCTCATTTGTTTAATCCATTCAATCCACAAGAATCCGTCAAAAATATTATTCCGACCGACATATATCTCCCTTATTCCTCTCAAAACACAACTTGGTTTTGTTTCTCTCAAAAAACCTCGCTCCGGCGATCGAAATGACCCGTGATGATGACAAATTCCTGGTCATATGCTCTCTGCTAGTATTACTCGTCGTATGCTTCGCCGATTCTATCTCCGGCGACGGCGACGCGGATGCTCTTTTGAAGTTCAAGTCATCTCTAGCGAACCCCACCGCCCTCAGCGGATGGAACTCCGGCGATCCTCCTTGCTTCGGGGAAAAAGGAACCGACACGAAATGGAAAGGAGTGATGTGTTCGAACGGCGTCGTTTTCGCTCTCCGTCTTGAGAACATGAGCCTCTCGGGGACGCTTGACGTGCAAGCGCTCGGGTCCATGCGCGGTCTAAAGAGCGTCAGCTTCATGCATAACGCTTTCGAAGGAACGGTGCCACGTGGACTCGAGGGGCTTGTATCTCTCGTGTATCTTTACTTGGCGCATAACCGGTTTTCCGGCGAGATCGACGGTGATTTGTTTGACGGAATGAAGTCTCTGGTGAAGGTTCATCTTGAAGGAAACCGGTTTTCCGGTGAAGTTCCGGAGTCGCTGGGGAAACTGCCGAAGCTGACTGAGCTGAATCTCGAGGATAACCTGTTCACCGGGAAACTACCGGCGTTTAAACAGAAGAATCTCGTTACCGTTAACGTTGCTAATAATCGATTAGAAGGTCGAATTCCGTCTACTCTCGGCCTTATGAACACCACCTTCTTCTTAGGTAAACAATCATCATTATTTATTATCATAATCGTTACTTATTCTCCACATGTATAGTCCCAAGTTAATATGTTTGTAAGCTGTAACAAATAGGAAAATACAAAAAACAAATAACGATTGGGATTTTAGTTTACAAATATCAGTCGATAGTGTAAGTTCATATTCATTTAGTCTTGACAATTGTAAAAGATAAGCAATGAAATTCATCAAATTATTACCTATGACCAATCATCCATATTGGTCATAGAACTCTTTGTGAGTCGTGAGCACGTTAGGCACGTTTGAGTTTTTTTTTTCCATGTAAAGTTACAATATACTATTTAATTTGGCACAATGTGCAAATATGAGTACCTATGCTAAATTCATCATGGGCCTATGGAGAAGTGGGCCATGTAAGATCTCACAATTCAAACTATTTCGTTTGGGTCTGAAACAGGTAACAAGGGGCTGTGTGGACTGCCTTTGCTTCCCTGCAGATACACTCGTCCGCCGTTGTTAACCGTGTTTCTACTTGCCCTCACCGTCCTCGCCGTCATAGTCCTCATTATCGTCCTCCTTTACGTTTGCATCCTCAGCCGTCGTCAACGCAAAGGGAACGAACACGATCGCGGCAACAGTCACGGCCTCGGCCTCGGCACAGTCTACGGACCAACCGAGCAACACAGTGAGAAGAGCTCGCTGGACTCCAAGGTCTACAGGAAACTAGCCAGCGAAGGTGTGCAGCGAGATTCAGCAGAAACAACAGTATTATCCGAGGGGTCTCAGTCTCTAGAAGAAGACAAGCGAGGGGATCAACGGAAGCTGCATTTCCTTCGGAATGATCAGGAGAAGTTCACGCTCCAGGATATGCTCCGTGCGTCGGCGGAGGTTCTCGGCAGCGGCGGATTCGGATCGTCGTACAAGGCGGCTCTATCCAGCGGCCGTGCGGTGGTTGTGAAGCGGTTTAGGTTTATGAGTAATATCGGGAGAGAAGAGTTTTACGATCATATGAAGAAGATCGGACGGTTGTCTCACCCTAATCTCCTTCCACTGATCGCCTTCTATTATAGAAAAGAAGAGAAGCTTCTCGTCACCAACTACATTCCCAATCGAAGCCTCGCGAATCTCCTCCACGGTTCGAATTAATTAACCCTCCAGTGTTCACTCCCTCTGATGGTTTTTCGACGAATCTGATGAAATTTGTTTGATAATTTTTGCAGCAAATCGGACACCAGGACAGGTGGTTTTGGATTGGCCGATCCGATTGAAGATTGCAAGAGGAGTTACGAGAGGTTTGGCTTATCTCTACAGAGTGTTCCCGGATCTGAATCTCCCTCACGGCCATCTCAAATCTTCCAACGTGTTGCTTGACCACGACTTCGAGCCGCTGCTAACGGACTACGCTCTCGTGCCGGTGGTTAACAGGGAGCAATCGCACCAGTTCATGGTGGCTTACAAGGCACCAGAGTTCACTCAGCAGGAACGGACCTCGAGAAAGTCCGATGTGTGGAGCCTTGGAATCTTAATCCTCGAGATTCTGACGGGGAAGTTTCCGGCGAACTATCTCCGGCAAGGGAAAGGTGCTGATGACGAGCTAGCTGCTTGGGTTGAGTCTGTAGCGAGAACGGAGTGGACAGCTGATGTGTTCGATAAGGAGATGAAAGCAGGGAAAGAACACGAAGGGCAAATGTTGAAGCTGCTCAAGATTGGGTTGAGATGTTGTGACTGGGACATAGAGAGGAGAATTGAGCTTCACGAGGCAGTTGATCGAATAGAAGAAGTTGACAGAGACGGAGGTGGAGGTCAAGAGAGTGTTCGATCTTCATATGTGACTGCTAGTGAAGGTGATCATCGCTCTTCAAGAGCCATGACTGAGGAATTCTCGCTCATGTAATAGCTTCCATTTGAAGGCCTCTCTCTAACTCTCGTTGGTGTCCATTAGTCTTCTTCTTCATCTAAATCTCGTTCGCTTGATATTTGTTGATCAAGTTTCGTGTCTGTCTCTAGGTAAAGACGATCACTTTTATTTTGTTACTGCCAGGGTTATTCACATTCAATTATTTTCTTAGTTATGGTTGATGAGTAAAGCTTCAAGCTTTTGTTTCGTTTATTGATTTTTCACTTTTCAGCTTTTTTTTTTCTTCCCATTTTGTGAATATTCGTGCCCTCGTTTGGTCATCTAGACGTAAAAGAATGTCTTTATGTCCATTTCTTCTTCAACTTGTCCACTTTCTGATGCACTGTTGAGATAAGCAAGAATATTAATTTATGGTTTTCACAAGCTTGTTGCTTTAGCTACTGGGTAACGTTGTAGATGGTATATTCTTTGAGGATATTGTGATTTAGTTTTACTTGTTCGTTTGATAGGGACCTTAATAAAATTTATACCTTTTTCTATATTTATTTTCTTCTCCCCATGTGATGTTCCTTTATCCCCTTTTCTTGGAATTTACAAGCTTGATCAACCGAGAGGAAAATCAACAAGAATTAAACCTGTGGTGAAATTTTGTATCAATCTACTCTCTATTGAAAATTGTTTCTGTGTAGTTTCCTCGTATCAAAGGTCATATCACTATCTCGCTGGTTCAGGTATGTTGAGTTTTCGCTTGCTACTTTTTCTCAACAGGTCTTCTGTTACAGTTCATCGTCTGTAAAACCTATTATAGATGGTCTGTGTTTCATTTTTTTGCAGTTGTTTGTTCCTTCAAGTTTTTGTTCTGGTTTTCTGATGTTTTGAAACTGATCTTGATATTTCTGTTTATTTGATCATCTGAACCTGGGCGTTTTAGTCACCAGAAAGAAAAAAAAAACTCAGGCAACAGTTCTCAATGTCATTCTCATATTGGTTTAGGTTTCTGTATCAAAGTTTCTGAACAGAAGAAGCATAAAGAGCATAGTGGTGTTGAAGTTTAGATGGAAATATCAGAAGATTATCAGTTTCCCGAAAATGATGATATTTACTCTATACTAGCAGCCGAAGGGATTGAGTTCCTTTTGTCGCATAGTGGAGAGGTACCAATCATTCTCTCCTCTTATTGCTTCACAACGTGTTTTGAATCGCATGTTATTTTTCTGTACTCGGGATTCTTTACTAAACTATAAGCTCACTTCAATCAGGTGCCGTTAGAATATATTCACGGGAAAACAATTTGTCTCTTCTTCTCTGCGAACTGGTGCATGCCTTGCAAGGACTTTACTCCGGAGCTGGTAAAACTCTACGAGAGTCTTCAGAAACGAGGAAAAGAACTCGAGATCATCTTTGTCTCATTTGATCATGATATGACTTTATTCTATGAACACTTCTGGTGCATGCCATGGCTCGCAGTTCCCTTCAACTTAAGCCTACGCAACAAATTAGTGGACAAGTACAGGATTTCTCGTATCCCGTCACTTGTTCCTATATATCCAGATGAAATCTCGGTCGCTGAAGATGTAATTGGTCTAATTGAAGACTATGGTCCTGAAGCGTTTCCTTTCACTAAAAAGAGAAAAGAAGAACTTAAGGTCATCGATGACTCCAAGCGCGTTGGAGGACAGTTGGATAAACTCCTTACGCATGAATCCCGGAATTATGTTGTTTCTAGAAATGGAAGTAAGGTAAAAAAACTGACTTTTAGATTTCAAATATCTGGTCTGATCAAATGATCCTTTATGTTATGTCTATAAAAAATATGCAGGTACTCGTTTCTGAACTTGTGGGTAAGACCATAGGTTTATACTTTGGTGCACATTGGTGTCCACCTTTTCGATCCTTCACTTCTCAGCTCATAGATGTGTACAATGACCTTACGACCTCCACAAAAGGCTCCTTTGAAGTCATCTTAGTCTCAACAGACAGAGACTCAAAAGAGTTCAACATCAACATGACCAACATGCCATGGCTTGCAATACCTTATGAGGACAGAACAAGACAAGATCTCTGTAGAATCTTCAACATCAAACTCATACCTGCATTGGTCATCATAGGACCCGAAGAGAAAACGGTGAACACAAACGCGAGAGAAATGGTATCGTTGTATGGATCAAGGAGTTATCCATTCACAGAGTCTAGGATTATTGAGATAGAAGCTTGTTTGAAGAAAGAAGGCGATTCGTTTCCGAGGAGAGTGAAAGATAAGAAACATGAACATGAGCTAAAGCTGGATATGGCGAAAGCTTATGTGTGTGATTTCTGTAAGAAGCAAGGTAGGTTTTGGGCGTTATCTTGTGATGCTTGCGATTATGATCTGCATCCTACATGTGTGGAAGAACAAGAAGCATTGTTGGTTTAGTAAAAGAGAAAGTCGTAGTGAATTTGTCGTAAAGATTTTGTAATATTAGTGAACCTCAAAATCTTTTATGTTCCGAAATTAAGACTCAAAGTCAATAGACCGATTTTCTTCATATGTTTTTTCAAGAACTCAAACACAGTCAGGAGTTAGGAGATTGTTGTTGTATGTTTTGTTAATACAAATAACCTTATGTTTTTTTCTTTTTTTCATTTAGGATCCATAGTAAATACATTTAGTAAAGAAATTCGGGTGTTTTGTCATCTAATTTTTTTTTTCTAAAAAGATAATTTGCTAAAAAGAAACGTTTAATAACACACATTTGTAGATTTATTGTGTGCAGAGAAGAGTAATATATAACACACATTTGATGGGAAGTTTGAGTAAAGAGAGGCGGGGAAGAAGGAGAGGCGCTCAAAACAGAGAGAGAAACAGAGTCGATGGATTTTTATAGAAACCTCTTACTCTCTTCTTCATGCCCTTTTTCCCTTCCTACAAATTTGTTGACGAGAGGATCTTGCAAGACAAACCCAGAAACTTTAAGAACACAAGCAATATACTTGTCCATTGAAGCTTTGAAATCTCTCTGTAGTGCTCTTCCATATTCCTTGCTCTGTTTTGAGGGATTTAATATATAGATTGAGAGATAGAATTGAATGGCGAAGAACAGGAGGGACAGAGACGGAGGAGGATTTGGCACGGATGGATTGGTTGCTGTGGCGATAGACAGAGACAAAAGCAGCCAAAATGCTCTGAAATGGGCTGTCGAAAATTTGTTGCAGAGAGGCCAAACCGTCCTTCTCGTCCATGTCAAGCCTCGGGCTTCCTCTTTGTCAACAAACCCTTCTATTAACTCAAACTCTTCTAGTAAAAATATTTCTTTCTTTCTTCTGATTCTTTTGTGCGTCTTCTTTCCTTTCTCGGAAGCTGATGGGTTTTGTCTCTATGGTTTGTTTTTCAGAGACGAGCCAAATAAATGGTGATTCTTCATTGGTGTGTGGAGAACCAGAAGGCTCTTACAGACAGTTGTTCCTTCCGTTTCGCTGTCTGTGTTCACGCAAAGATGTGAGTCTCTGATATTTATAAAAAGTCAAAAACAGTTTTACATGTCCTCTGTCTCTTCTTCCTATGCTTATTATTGTGCTTTGTTCGAAATGAAACTTGTTCAGATACAATGCAAAGATGTGTTGTTGGAGGAGTCAGATGTGGCCAAAGGTTTAGTCGAATATGCAAATCAGGTCATCATTGAGGTATTGGTGGTTGGTTCCTCATCAAAAGGTGGCTTTCTCAGGTGTGTTTTATCTTTCTCTTTGTAGTTTGGCTGTGGATCTTTTAATCGGAAATGGTGGATCAATCAACAATGGGTATTTTAAATTTTGCAGGTTCAACAAACCTACAGATATTCCAGGAATCATTACGAAGACTGCACCTGATTTCTGCACTGTTTATGTCATAACCAAAGGAAAGCCTTCAACAAAGAGAATAGCCTTTCGTGCTGCGCCCTCTGTTTCTCCATTGCGCATCCAGCTTCAACAGAATAGCTTAAAGCCACATCCACCTTTGCCTTCTCCTGCAACTACTAACGCAAGAGGTTAAGAAAAAAGAAGTGGCTTCTTTTTTAGTGCTTCTTCATATGTCAATCCCCTGCAAAAAATACTGAACCTTTTCTGAGTTTGTTTCTTTCTTTATTCTTGTTTCCTGTAGCTGAGAGACGATCATTTGAGTCTCAGAATCGCAGGTCCCTTGACGATCAATCTGATTCCTTCAGGTTCACATCTCTCTTGTTTTTCATTTGACACGCTCCAAGATGACCATAGACTTCAGACAATGAAACTTGTTGGTTGAAACAGGTCACCCTTCACTAGAAGAGGCTTGACTGGGAGATCATACGGAGAACTATCGATCCCAGATTCTGACATATCCTTTATCAGCTCTGGAAGACCAAGCACTGAGCGTAACTTCCCTTCCTTATATGACAATTCTGATCCAAACCGGACTCCTCCAAGGCTATCAAATTTCTCAGACATTGACTATGGTAGCTTCGAGTCAATGACCTACGGACGGAGATCAATGGATTTAAGCTCACCAACTGCTTTCTCAACAGGCTCATTTGAGAATGAAAGGTTTTCATCTGCTTCGCAAGGAGCGGTAAGACTGATTTTCTGTGAATCTTTTAGCAGGTTGCGTACGTTTTATGGCTGATAATTGTGAGTTTTGAAAAATCAGGATGATGTAGAGGCTGAGATGAGGAGGCTTAAAGTAGAGCTGAAACAAACCATGGAAATGTACAGTACAGCTTGCAAGGAAGCGCTCACAGCAAAACAGAAGGTATAATTCCAATGACAATGAGTGGTGTGGTTTCATTCTACTTTCCCGGTTTCTACTATACAGAGCTTCAAGAATTTGTTGAACCTGCAGGCAACGGAGCTTCAACGCTGGAAGTTAGAAGAAGAACGGAAATTTGAAGACGCAAAGCATGCAGAGGAAGCCGCGTTAGCCATTGTCGAGAAGGAGAAAGCAAAATCCAAAGCAGCAATGGAAGCAGCTGAAGCAGCTCAAAGGATTGCTGAAATCGAGTCCCGAAAGAGAATCAGTGCAGAAATGAAAGCTCTCAAGGAATCCGAGGAGAAAACAAAAGCTGTGAATGCTTTGGCACACGCAGATGTCAGATACAGAAAGTACTCCATTGAGGAGATTGAGGATGGAACAGAGTTCTTTGATGAGAAATACAAGATTGGAGAAGGCGGTTATGGACCTGTCTACAAGTGTTATCTGGATCAGACACCTGTGGCTGTGAAAGCTTTGCGCCCAGATGCAGTTCAAGGCAGGTCACAGTTTCAGCAAGAGGTGAAACCTCATAACAAAGTCTCTAAGAAGTAATCCCTTACGCACTTTCTTGGCATCTGGCTCTAATTAAGTGTTATTTATCAACTAAATACAGGTTGAAGTGTTAAGCTGCATGAGGCATCCTAATATGGTTCTTTTGCTTGGAGCATGCCCAGAATGTGGATGCTTAGTATATGAGTTCATGGCCAATGGGAGCTTAGAAGACCGTCTTTTCAGACAAGGAGACAGCCCGCCCCTCTCTTGGCAAACAAGGTTCAGAATCGCTGCAGAGATCAGCACTGTACTGTTGTTCCTCCACCAGACTAAACCAGAACCACTGGTTCACCGTGATCTCAAACCAGCAAATATCTTACTAGACCGCAACTTTGTCAGCAAGGTTGCTGATGTTCGCCTGGCTAGGCTGGTCCCTCCATCCGTTGCAAACACCGTGACGCAATACCGGATGACATCAACTGCTGGCACGTTTTGCTACATCGATCCAGAGTATCAGCAGACGGGGATGCTGGGTGTGAAATCTGACATTTATTCACTCGGCATTATATTTCTGCAGTTAATAACAGGAAAACCACCGATGGGTCTAACTCATTACATTGAAAGAGCTCTTGAGAAGGGAAATTTGAAAGATTTGCTTGATCCAGCTGTGTCTGATTGGCCTGTTGAAGACACCACAGAGTTTGCCAAGTTGGCTCTCAAGTGTGCAGAGATAAGGCGAAAAGACAGACCTGATCTTTCCAAAGTTATCTTGCCAGAGCTCAACAGATTAAGAACACTTGCTGAAGAATCAACTCAGTCTGCAGTAGTCATCAACAGCCCCGGACCAACCCCCACCGTTAGTCAAACTTCCTCCCCCAAGTTGTGAGAACTGATTAAACCAATACATACAAAGATTTGCATTTCAAACTCGAATTCTCTTAGAAAACTCATGCCTCCTCCAATATCTATTTCAGGAACAGATGAATGGTACTTCTATCGCAGTGCCTCGGTAACCTCTGAAGTCTCAAGTTTTGTTATGATGAACATATTGACCTGCACATACGAAGAGACAAATATGGATTAAGATGCAATCAGCAATCCATGTTTCCACTAGAAGTTACATTTAACGTTAGAAGTTATATATGCTTATGAAACAAGCAACTGAATTTGCCTGCTCAATGTATAATGCCGTAGAGTCTTTTCCCATATAGAAAATGTTGAAATTGTATAGATGATTCTAGTTAACTTACCATCTCGATCAGGAGGGAGGAAATTCAAAGATGAAACCTTTTTGTCCGACATAAAAGCAAATTCAAGATTGACGCAGTCCCTCAGAACAGAGAATACCACACTTCAATAAATCATAAGTGATAAAACTAATGGTATTATTATATAATTAACAAATGTATTATAATTTTACAACAGCCTCCAATCTTTTTCCGTTACGATTATTACGCTGATTACCAAAAAGAATATTCAAATAGTCTCAATCAAAGCTAATGCGCCATGTAAGCTCACGAACCAATTGTAAATCAGCCAATGGCGTTGTGGATTAGACCATCGCCTCCACAACTTCTTCATCTCCTTCCTCTTTCTCATCTACTGTAGGCTTTATCCTCTTAGGTCTGCCACATAGTCTCACATTTTTGCCAGACAAGAGCTTCATTGCTTTCTCTAAAGTAACCTCACTTGCTTCCATGTTCTGCCAAGTACAAAGTTATCCACAATAAAAATGACAATCCTTTGAACTCATGTCATAACATAGACAACAATAGGATGCAGATCCACACCTCATTTCCTTATCAAGTATAAGACCAACATCTCCTAAAAAATGCTCCCCTTATTCTAAATATATCATATTCTGAGGACGCATCATATAACAGTACATTATTATACCTTTGGGACAGTAGCCATAGTGCGGCGATGTCGAACAGTAAATCCAGATTTACTAAGCTTCAAGACCACAGGCTGCCCATCTTCAGGGTGGGTTCCCTGGTCACAAATCAAGTCGTCAGCACTCCGAAATGTTGAAACAGCCCACCCAGAAACGCAATAACTTTAACCTTTATATCAGTCTTACCAGTGTCAGAGGATAGCGTAATAATTCGAGAGCACCTTCGAGGGTAATAGACTTCACATCCTTTATCTGAAAAATAAGGTTGCAAGAGATTTCTAAGTAAGAAAAGGGAAGCATTACTTTACGAAGATAATTGCTGGCACACATATGCACACTGAGCATTTACTCAGTATGCCTCCATTTTTGTAAGTAGAAAAATCAGAGATAATGTTTAAACTGATAAAAATCCAACATACATGAGCCGCATTTGCTCGTTTTGGTAAGTGCCCTTTTTTGTCTTCACCAAGCTGCACATAATGCCCATAGGGGCCGCACTTTAAAATAACCTGAACAAGGAAATGGATTCAGCAAATTAAAGTTGTAAGAGACATTTTCAACATAAGAGGGTCAGAACAGCGAGACCTTCTCATTGGTATTGGGATGAAGACCCAGCAATTTGGGCTCTTCTACGCAGGTATTCTTTGGAGGATCATCTTCATCTTCATCCTCTCCATAAAGTGTTTTGGCAATGAATCTGCATTTGAACCACATCGCTCAAGTTATATAGGTGACCATGAGAATAACATGGATAGATAAAAACTCAAAAAAATACGTAAAATCTGATGGAGAGAATACATGAGTAAGCATCTCAGGTGTAAAAAGTTAAAGAGATACAACAGCCTGGAACTTACTTGCACGAAGGGTAGCCATCACAACCGATGAAATACCCTGTACCAAACTTGCTAACTTTGAAAATTAAGGTGCCTTCCGAACAACTGAAATATGGAAAGAAACCCAATCACACACTCATTCAAACTATAAATCACTGCACAATCTAGCAAAAGTGTGTGCCAATACTACACGTGAAAGTGTTAGCATGGGTTGCCTTTTATAAAAGGATGGGTTTCTTCAAAATTAAAAAGCAGTTTCTCAAAATTATAAAGCTATCCTGAAATTGATTAGATTTTCTAACTTAGAGGGAAAAAGGTATGCAGACCTCGGGCAAGTCCTTGTGGGATCGGGAAGGGAAGAAAACAGAAAGTCCTCGTATCTTTTTTCCAACATTTTTTCCACCTGTAATTGTATGATAATGTAAGAATCTAATAAAAAAATTGCAGAAAGTAGACATCTAAGACTTCATTCTTCTGAGAAAGTACCTGTTGGATTTGGACATTTTCGACACGTTTACAATACGCGCTGAATCGTGTCCAATAGTCTCTTAGGAGACCTTTCCATTCAGTTACACCACCAGAAACGTTGTCAAGCTGAAATGAAAATCAATCATAGGGAAAAAAATGAGTATCTCATCTTGCAATATTGTAAAATATCTATGGCATATGTAGAAATTGCTATAGTTAATACAGAGTCGAGTAAAGAACAAACAAAAAAATCCACCTCAGTCTCCATATCAGCAGTAAAACTATAGTCTGTGACCTCAGTGAAGTAGTTGGTAAGAAAAGCTGAAACCTGGAAACATAGTACAGAGGTTAGAAAGATAACATTGCAATGGTTGGTTTACTAACTCATCAATAAGTGAGCTTAATTAATGAGGATAATACCATCCTCCCACGGAATTCCGGATACAGTACTCGGCTCTTTATTGTTAGGTACTTTCTGTCCTGTGAAAAGAAAGGTGTCAAAGTGCTACCAGTCTATGCCTCACATGAAAGGAGGGGTATTGCTAATTTAAGGTGACTTTAGAATCTCTTAACCTCCAGCAAGAAACAGAAGCACTAGAGAAAAACCCACCATTTCTTTACACAAGCACATACCTGTAAAACTTTAAATATAGATGCATATGTCGAGGGTCTACCTATCCCAAGCTCCTCGAGCTTTTTAATCTGAATCACATCAAAACATCTCAACAAATTATGTATTGTAAACCCTGGCGACAGGACAATAAAAAAGTCTCATGCTTAATATCTCTGTGTAAGCACCAGACTCAGCAATCATAAAAAGAAACCCCTGTCAGTTCATGCTTAGCTACCATCTTACAGAAACAGAGATGAAATACTGCTAACGAGAATTGTTTATTAACTTCAACAATAATGAAAGCATTGTGTGGAAGCTTCAGTGAAAGCATTATTTAGCTGAAGGGGAACCAAAATGAGCTACTGGAGACTAAAATGTAAGTATCAGATTTCATTACACATCTGACGTATTCGGTTTCCAGAATAATTCAGTTTTCGACTTAAGAGAAGTAAGTTAGATTTGTATGAAAGAATTAAGAAGGCGAAAAAAGAACAGATCTTTTTTGGTAAATAAAACTGTGTCAGTTGTCATTTTCCTAATCATGTCTTCCTCTTCACCTGTAGAAAACTAATTCACCATGCCGCTAATTCCAAAAGAGTCTACAATGATGGAAACCATAGTGTAGAACTGGATCTTAGACACGAAAGAAATTGGAATGCCATACCAGTGACCCCTCGGAATAGCGTGGTGGGTGCTGAGTATGGTGCTGCTTGAGCTCCACTTCACCAATATGTACCAGATCCCCATCCTGAAAAGAGGAGAAAGAAATGACAACCACGGTACAAAGCACAGGTAAAAAAAAAGTTGTGATATTAGGAATGGTACTTTCAACAAACTGAGAATTTCAAAATTTTCCTCCCGCTCGCTACTCTTATCATCGTCTTTGGGTTTGATTGCCTTAGCTTCAGGGTCCTTCAATAAAAACAACAAAAAATTCTCTAGCACATGTCCAAATAGAAGAAGGATCCCTCATTAGATGATAACAAACAAAATTAAATCTAAATAAGAAAAAAACGTCAAAATAAACCTACAGATGACAATCAGAGCAAAAAAGGAAAAAATTACGAAATTTGCTCCTAAAGCCAAACTTTAGGGAATCGTCGATAATATGAAATAGGTTGTACCTCGTAAACTGCCTGGTATCCAAGGAAATTGACTTTTGAGCATGAAGATCTAAAGATAATGGACTCAGAGGCATTTCCAACATCAAGTTGTATCTGAGAAAGAAAAAAGTCAGAAAGAGATTGGACAAAAAATTTAGTTTTCAAAATTAAACCTTGAACCACTCAGTATTAGTTGATGGAAAATTCAGTTACATACTCTCTTTTTTCCCTTTTTTTTTGCTCGCTAATCAATAAGTAACCTACCTGACACTATATGCATGATTTGAAATGAAATTAGCATACCTGCAAAACAGAAGCAGGCTCCATCTGACATGCCACAGCTCGTGACCATATTAACGTATATAATTTTAGAGAATCTGCATCAAGCAGGCTGGCAATCGTTGCTGGAAATGCATGCAAAAGATGTTGAGGGTTATTACAATAAATTGTATGGTAAATTACTGATGATGAATAATATAATTCCTATAATCTAACGAAATAATGGTAAATTATTTACTTACACGGCAATCTACGTATATTGGTAGGTCTAATAGCTTCATGGGCCTCCTGAGCGTTCTTAACCTTTTTAAAATATTTACGAGGACCACTTGATGTAAAATTATCCCCATACCTGCAGATAAGAAGTAAATAGCTGCTAAGTTTTCTCGAGTCAGACGGACTAATGTAAAATAACCTCACAGATGCATTTATATGTCTTACCTTTCTGCCACCAAGGACTGTATATCTTTGATTGCTTCATCAGCTATCTGATGGGCACAGAAACAAATGAAAAACGAAACAAATAAATCAAGGAAAATCAAAATGAAGTTGTAACAGATAGCAAGATGAATCAGTCAGAAATGATTTTGAAAATCAAAACAAAAATGAATGCATATAGCAGAGATACAAAAGCATAGAGATCACCTACATGTAAACCATCTGTCCGCATGTATGTTATAAGACCAGCTGATTTACCATCGGACAGTTGGACACCCTCATATAGTTTTTGAGCAAGCTGAAAAGTACTTATTATCAGAAATATGCACTCCATGAAAGGTGAATAAACACGAAAAAGAAAAAGGTTTCCGTTTCTCAACCTTCATGGTATATGCTGATGAAAAATGCAATTTGTTAGCAGCATCCTGCTGGAGGGTTGATGTTATATATGGAGTTGGTGGATTTTTCCTTATAGTGCTTTTTTTAGTGCCCTTCACTAGAAAACCTTCTGATCTGATCCTTTGCTCAATGTCTTGTGCCTTTGCTTCAGAGCTGATAGAAAGCTGATTTAACTTTTTCGAATTCAAACTGGTCAAGTGAGCGGAAAAAGTGGCTGAATTATCTTTCTCTTGCACTTTAATCCCTACAGTCCAGTACTCCTGAGGCTTAAATCCGTCAATTTCACTCTCTCTATCACATATAAGAGCCAAAGCAGCAGACTGGACTCGCCCAGCTGATGGGCAACCCGGAAGTTTCCTCCAAAGTAGTGGTGAAATATTAAATCCGATTAGATAATCAAGAGCACGCCGTGCGAGATAAGCGTGTACCAAGTCCCCGTCAATTTCTCGTGGGGATTGCAGTGCACTTTTTATTGCTGACTCAGTTATCTCATGAAAAACAACCCTTGCTACTGTCATACTCTCATGCAAGGCACCCTGTTGCTGCAACATCTCAATGATGTGCCAGGCAATTGCCTCTCCTTCACGATCTGGATCCGATGCAAGAATCAGATTTTCAGCTCTGAGGAATAAGGTGAACAGAATGAGATAGAGGAAGCACAACAAAAAAAAACCATAGGAAAGAAGGAGCTCATATCATATGAAGCTTGAAGCAGTCATATATCTCAGTAGCTAGAGATCACAATGGCACACCAGGAAACTATTATAAAATTAGGGAATACACAGTAATTGTGGATTTGTAAAAGTAGTTAGACAGGCAAGAAACCATACCCATTTAATGCAACCTTTATGCTCTTAATATGAGTCCAGGCGGAAGATGGAACCTCCCAGACCATGCTAAAATCGTCATCTGGCCTCACTGAACCAGACCTTGAGGCCAGGTCTCTGATATGACCATAACTTGGCAAAACCTCATACATGTCACCAAGATAACCCTGAATAACCTTTGCTTTTGTGATTGACTCAACGACAATAACAGATTTACCACTTGGCGGATAAAGCGGTTTAGAAGCATTTTGACCTCGATGCTCTATGCTGTTTTTCATGGGTTGAGCCTGGGGAACCTGCTTCTGTTTTGGTGCATTGCTTGCTTTTGTTGACTTCCGATGCTGTTGTTCCAACTTGGAATCCAATGGATCAGAACTTTTGGGCACCTCCTCAACGGGATTTTTTGCCACCTCCTTCTGACAACAGTACTGTTAGGTCAAATAAGCAAGGGTAAAAACTAATATCTCCCAAAAATTTAAAAGTTTAACACCTTAGCAGATGAAGACTTCCCATTTCCAGAACCAGATTGTTTTGGCTTGGGAACGCTTTTTGAACTCTCTTCTACAGAGATCGCCTCCAAAACTGGTACCGCTGAAGATGATTTATCATCGACTTTCTTGCTCTTTGGCCGCCGTTTTGTTTTGACAGTAGAGGCTTGCTTACCTTTGCTAGCCGGTGAAGCTTCAGTTGATAGTTCCACCTTGATGCCACTGCTAACATCTTCAATAACTGGTTCAGAAGAAGTCACCACTTTAGCTTCTGAAGAAGCCAAGACCTTATGCTTTTTCCATTTTTTATTAAATATCTTAATACCTGATTTCTTCCCACCACCCGCCTGTTTTGGTGCATTGCTTGCTTTTGTTGACTTCCGATGCAATTGTTCTGGCTTGGAGGTTGATGGAGCAGAACTTTTGGGCTCCTCTGCAGTGGAATTTTTCTCCACATCCTTCTGAGAACTGACAGTTAGGTAAAATAAACAACTGTGAAACTATTATGTCCCAAAAGTTTAAAAGCTTAATACCTTAGCAGATGAAGACTTCCGATTTCCAGAACCAGAATTTTTTGGCTTGGGAACGGTTTTCAAACTCTTTTCTACAGAGACCTCCTCCAAAACCGATACTGTTGAAGAAGATTTATCTTCGACTTTCTTGCTCTTAGGGCGCCGTTTTGGTTTGATAGTAGAGGCTTGCTTACCATTGCTAACAGGTGAAGGTGCAGTTGAGCCCACCTTGATGCCACTGCTAACATCTCCAACAACCGGTTCCGTAGAAGTCACCACTTCAGCTTCTGAGGAAGCCAAAACCTCATGCTTCTTCCACTTCTTATTTAACTTCTTGACAATCTTATCCTTATTCCCAGTGTTAGGGACTTGAGAAAAATATCTCCCCGTAAACGGTCTGAAACTATTTCCAAAAGACCTTAAACTTGAACCGCTCCAATATGCTGCATAACTAAGAGAACCGGTCGAAGGAAGCGTGCAAACTAACTTAAAACAACTTGCATTCTCTCGTTTAAACTGAAGCTGGCATACATTTCTGTATACTTTATCGACCCTAACTACTGAAGAGAAAGATGAGGCTGGGAAATTCTGAATTGCCCTGCACTGCAACTGCAACGAAAAAAAAATGATCGCCAGAGTCTCCATGAGTTCTAGTGATGAATTTTCAAACGCTTACAAACAATAAAGCATCAAACGAAAAAACTGAAACAAATTCGACTCCATTTCCTGCACTACTCGAATAAAACAAAAGTCTAAACATTTAGCCATAAAGAACAAAAATTTGAATCGAGAATCTATCATTCGAGTAGCCCACCAGAGAAAGAGTCGAAACACAAACCTTAGCCATAAGAGGACGAAGAGACAGAGCTGAAGTCGAAGAAGAAGACTTAGCAGCCGCAAGTGAGAGCGTTCTCTGCATTGGGAGCGGACTAATTGATTCAGAAAGTTTCAAATCGTCCCACCAGTGCTTTGGTTGCTTTTCATATATCCAGCCGAGTAGGAAGGAGATTTCTGGTAAAGAAAATGTTCAGGACTAATAAGGGTTTACCTCTCTGGGGTTTATCTGTTTATAACTCGGGTCGGATCTGGTCTAGGTCAGGATCAGTTAGACCCGGTCTATTACCCGGTCCGGGTCCGGTACACGGGTTTTCGTGGGCCAAATAAGACATCCGGATCCTAGCTGCAGAGTAAGGTCTCCGTCCCTCTGTCTTTGGTTGCCTTCTTTCGCCTTCTTTGTCTTCAGCTCCATCGGGTTCAACTAATTTCTCAAAAATTTGCAGTCTTCTTTGTTTGTACGTGATACAACTAGGTATTGTGTCTCGCTCACTCCATTTTGACTTTCATCTTCTCCAAGTTTCTTGTTCGTGATTTCACTTTTTGTTAACCGATGCGGCTTTGTTGTTAAGCTCTTCGATTCACATGTGTTATAGTTCGATGTTTCTCTTTGCCTAGATACTGATTCGCTAATGGGAATCAGTCCTTTTGTTCTTTTTTAGTGTAAGAGAGAATTTGATTGTGTTGATTCAAGTGAGCAATTCTGATGCTTTTGTTTTTGTGCATCATTTCTTCTCAGGAACACTAACTGAATCTCTCAAGCACAACTGTTTCAGCGTTTATAAAATGGATCGAAGGCAGCACGATTATGCTGCGTCTTCTGGGTTGCCTTTTGCTCAGCAACAGCAACAACAAGTCCCAAACTTTCAACAGCAACAGCAGCAATTCGGATTCCATCCGCAGCATCAACAATACCCATCACCAATGAACGCTTCTGGTTTCATGCCTCCTCATCCTACTATGCAGCAGTTCCCTTACCAGCATCCTATGCAGCAGCAGCAGCAGCAACTTCATCACCCTCCTCATCCACAGATGTTTGGTCAGCAGCAACCTCAGGCATTCCCTCCACATTTACCTCCACATCACCTTCCTTCGCCCTTTCCCGGACCTTATGATTCAGCTCCTCCTCCTCCTCCTCCAGCTGACCCAGAGCTGCAGAAGCGAATCGATAAGCTTGTTGAGTATTCGGTTAAAAATGGTCCGGAGTTTGAGGCTATGATGCGTGATAGACAGAAGGATAATCCTGATTATGCGTTTCTGTTTGGGGGTGAAGGGCATGGTTATTACCGCTATAAGCAGTTTCTCTCTATGCATCCCCCTGGAGGACCTTTTGATACTCCATTTCCGTCAGCTTCTATGCCTATGATACATCACCCGCCAAATCCCATGATGAGTCCTACAATGAACAATGTGCCCGGTGCATTGGGAGTTCCGCCAATCCGTCAACCTCCTTTTCCAGCATTCCATGACCACCAGCAGATGCAACAGCATCATCCGCAACCCCATCCCTTTGTGCCCCATGCTCGTCCTGATTTTGATCAGTCAGCTCATGCATTCAGAGGTCTTTCTGGTCCACTCCCTGCTGATGTTGCAGTGGAACTAAATAGTGTCTTGGCCAACCTTAATGGCACAAAAGAGTCTATCAAAAGTGCTAAAATTTGGTTCATGCAGAGATCTCCCTTTGCACCAGCTTTGGCAGAGGCACTTAGAGACAGGGTCTTTGCAACGGATGATTCTGATAGACAGATGCACATAGTTTATCTAGCTAATGACATTCTCTTTGACAGGTATCTAAACTAAAACATTGATTGCTGTTTACATAATTCAAGGCGCTTACTGCACAGTCTATGCTTTCAAATTCTGGTTCATATGATGTATGTGTGTTGCAACATTATGATTCTTCTACCCTAATATTTTCTCTTTTTTTTCCGCTGATGTTTTGTTTACTTAAACACAGTTTGCAACGGAGGACAAACTTACACGAGTTTGACAACGAAGCCCTTGCTTTCAGACCGGTTTTAGGTTCCATGCTGGGAAAGATTTACCACTTTCCACAGAACAAGGAAGAAAACCAGTCACGTCTGGAGAAGATTTTGCAGTTCTGGGCTTCTAAGGAGGTTTTTGATCAAGATACCATATCCTCCCTTGAGAAAGAGATGAAAAGTGGACCTCCTGCAAATACCTTTTCTCGTTCACCCATTATAGCAGCAAACTCATTACAGCATACAGGTACTCCTGCTCTTCCATGAGAGAGAAGAAAACATAACTCAACCTATGTAAGATGAAACGGTAATAGATTCGACCAGACACCAACAAGTTTTTTCTATCTTTATCTACTTGCAGGAATGCTTCAACAGCCACCAAGCAGTAATGTTCCGAGCACAATGAATTTAGAGCATCTGGCTAGTAATCCGGTCGCAGTCCAACAATTTATCCCAAATGTGATGCCTCCTGGTGCCTTTCCCGGTTCCATACCGCATAACCCCTCTGTCGCACCTCCAACACAACCACCTGTTGGTGAGAAGCCGCCTCCTTATCCTCTTTTTCCTCCTGGTCTGATCCCTGGAATGGTCAGAAAGATGCAGATAGGCAGTGGTGTGCCTTACTCCCCACTGAGCCCTCTTGATATCCCAACTGTTATACCACCATCTGATACACCTCAGTCTCAAGTACTCGAGAGAGTATCAAAGTTCTTCAAAGAGATAGGTGAGGTCAACCCGAGTGAAGGTCCCATGGGATCTGAATCGCAAGACGACTATGATGATTACGAGCGGGATAGTCCATTGCGCAAAGGAGGTGCCTGCATTCCCCCACCTCCTAATCTACAGGTGGATCCTGAGACAGGAACATATGCAGATGGAAGCACTGATAAAAAAAGCGGATCCGGGAGATTGGGACTTGGAGCAGCAGCTGACCCCAACGAACCAACTCAGTATGATGATGTTTATACATCTTACAGGAAACACAGAAGTACAAATTATCACACATCCATGAGTGCAAGATCTACAACGAGATGAGATACAGTTCCAATCTTCTAATGGCTACTTCAGTCTGTTTAGAGTAACAAAGTTGAACCTTCTTGTCTCCTAGTTGCTACTATGAGAAAAGTATGATCTTATCAGCTTTGGAAAAGACTTATCAACACATCTATCTATTCAGTTAATTTTTGGCACTAAACCAAAATTTTTGACAACACATTTCCTCTATTTAATCAATACAACAGAGTTCTTGAATTTTTGTTAATGGTAACATAAAACCTTGATAAAAGACATATATACCGAAAATAGAACATCATATTATTATCCTTTTTTCTCTTTTTATTAACAACATCATATTAACATAACAATCAATTTTCAACAAATATTTGCATATTTTTTAAGCTGGAATTCTTCAATACCGAACATATTCCCACTTGGTTAATCACTCAAATATCTCGGCTTTGTTACTGTGACATTTTTCAGTTTGAAATAGACCAGAGCTCTTGAACATTTGTTACGGTAACGCAAAACCTTAATAAAAGACATATATAGATAAATAGAACAGCATATATTGAACCAAAAAAATAACAATATTAGAACACACCTAGATCATTAAGAAAATCAACTTTCAACAAAAATATCGAGAGAAAGGGGTTTGGTTTACTCAGTAACGTGAAAGAAACATAAGTATCACAATAACTAAAACAAGATTCACTTGTACTTAAAGGGCAAGAATCAGGCAAAGACAATAATATCCATTAAAACTCCCAAAAATATTCATGAGAAAAATCTGCGGAGTCTGGCAAATTATCCACGCTTTAGCTTTGAGATGAAAAGATATCAGGGAGCGAGCCTTAGAGGGTCACGAGGGAAGAGCGATGTTTTGCGGATGTTATTGAGTGCACAAAAGAGCATTACCACTCGCTCCAACCCCACTCCGAATCCACCGTGCGGTGGTGCACCGTACCTGTAAACATTATTAATTGTAGACATTGTCAACTCTGATAACCAACAGTAGGAACTGAACAAGTTCAATTAGTGGTTCATTACCTGAACGAATCGATGTATGTTTTTATTGTCTCCACATCAATGCCGCATTTTGCTGCCCGTTCCTTCAAGAGTTCTGGGTCATGGACACGTTGAGCTCCTGATATAATTTCCTCACCTAGGACAGAAATCACAAATATAAGTATTAAAATGTGTGGCAACTTAATCGGTGAAAAGACACATAAGATACAAAACCGAAACTAAAGTGCACCTCTTATGAAGACATCGAATGAGTTGCTGTAGTCAGAATCGTCTGCACATGGCATAGTGTAGAATGGCCTGACCGCCGAAGGATAGCGATGCAGGATGTAGAACTCCGTCTTGTACTTCTCTAGAACGAGCTGGCCAAGTTTTCTCTCAGATTCTGTATTTAGGTCTCCAAGAGGATCAGCCTCGACACCAGCTTCCTGTCAACACATCAAGATTCCAGATAACCAATTATTACTGATAGCCCATTCAAATAACTCATCAAGTCAAATGCAAAAAGACTAGTCTTACCTTAAGCATTTGAATCCCTTCTGCAAAGGTTAGCCTCAATGTTTTTGGAAGAAACTGCAAGTTTAGTGCACATCATCAGAATGCAATAAGATACATAAAAAAAACTCAGCTTCCTAATATTTCTTGCTTATATTGCATGGTTACCTTCAAAGGTTGAAAAGGGTATTGCTTTCTGACAGCTTCTAGTTCCTTTTGGCACCTCTCTTCTATTTTAGTGAATATGAAAGGAAACAACTCGCCCACAATATCCATTATCTGCATAAACAACAAGTATTAGCAGCAGTGGCAGAATAGACGCACTTGAGAAGAAATCATATTTCTAACAGCACAAACTTACCTCAGAATAGTGCTTGTGAATCGCCATCTCCACATCAAGGCCAACAAATTCACACAGGTGTCTATGAGTGTACGAGTCTTCTGCTCTGAAAACAGGACCAACCTCAAAGACGCGTTCCAAGTCACCACATATTGCCATCTGCTTGTGTAGCTGAGGAGACTGAGCCAGACAAGCAGGCTGCCCTTTGTAGTCCAACCTAAATACAGCAGAACCACCTTCACTACTACCAGCCATCAATTTTGGTGTGTGGATTTCAAGAAAACTCTTAGATAGTAAGAATTCTCTGAATGCCTGCACAAATTATTAGATATGTTCAGCAAAAGCAGCATAGAAGGAAAGATCAGACTTACTATTAGGAGAATTCTGATAACGCATGTATATTGACAATCCTATCCTAGTCTTGATGCATACGCTAATAATAATAGATATGAAAAATAGAAACACAAATGATAGAAACGCTAATCCTCCATGTTGCATAGCAAAATCCTTTCAAAGAGAGGCTTACAATTTGGACATGGCACTGAATGCGGAAGATGGCTTGATTGGCCGGTGTTCTGAGGTCAATCACCCTATTATTCAAACGTGTATCCTGATTGGCACCAGGTTTCCCAGCCTGCAATAATCATAGACACAACAGCTCTTATGAACAGATAAAACACCAGAGAAGCAACCAGAAGAACACAAGCCATCAGAATTCACACGTCATTTATACCACCAGTTTCAGCTAATCTCCAAATCATAAAACATTATATTACCTGGATATCTGCTTCACTCCGAGCAGCATCCTCGACATTAAGTGGTAATTTTGGCAATGCATTGTTGACGCAGTACACTTTTCTCACTTGAATTTCGACCTACAATAGCAGGATATTAATGCTTTTTGATCTCACAATATTAAACAAAACGAAATGGGAGAAGACGTAAGAAAATGAAACCAATTAACTTGCTGCGTGGTTCCCGTCACAGGATCTTTGGGGAGAACGACGACACCGATGACATCGACAAAGCATTCGCCACTCAGCTGCTTGAGATATTTAACCATGTTGACGCTCACTTTGGTCTCCTTCGATTCGGTAACCACGCATTGGACCGTGAATCCACTTTGCCTCAAGATCACAAAACCCAATTTGCTAGAGACTGGGCGATTTGTATGCACTCGGCCCCTGATCAGAACCTCTGATCCCGCCATCTCTTCCACCAAGGCGCTCACGTCGGTCCACTCCTTTCTCTCAACAGCCTCTCTCCATTTCCCGGCTTTAGGATCAGCCGTCGACTGTAACTCGTTAAGAGTCACGTCGCCGTAGTTCCTGGAAAACGATTCATCCTCGAGAGAGAGAGAAGCTGTCTTACGGGCGGCTTCTTCTTGTTCCTGCCGGCGGCGCAACTTCTCCAGCTTCGCGGCTTCCTTCTTCGCCGCTTTCTTGCTGATCTTCTCTCCAGATTCCTCCGGCGTCGCAGTGGATGACGATAGAATTTCCGGCTCCGACGACATGATGGCTCCTTCACAACGTTAGATAACTCAAATCAATAGCCCACTGAAACTTTCCACGCGATGGTAGAGAAATGTGGAAACCCTACGCTTTACAAGTTATTTGTATACAGTTACCCGATACAACCCCCATTATTTTAATAATTGTCCGTTTAGACCCAATACTTTAAATTAGTTAACTAAGACCCATCACTACAAGCACAAGTATTATTATCAAAAATTATGGCTAATTATTTTGTATCAATATTGTAATTATTTAAATACGAAATTGTGACAAAATTGTTTAATCATAAAAATAAAAATTTTGTTATAATATTGTAACACAATTAAAAATAATAAATTTATGACTAAATTTAGTAACTAAATTACAACTTTAAGTCACTCACAATTACAAATGCTTTGTAAATATGTTGTCACAATTAGTCATTATTTAAGTGATCATTTGATTTAGTCACAAATTATAGTTGTTATAACTTTGTAACAAAGATTAAAATCACATCTAAACTTTTTTTTATAAAGTTAAATTTTAGAGAAAAAATTTCAAAAATACTTAATAACTGAAAAAGAATATAAATAACATATTATCCAAATTTTTCACTAGATAATTCGATATTAAAATTTTTATATTCAGTATTTGATCCAATTTTTTCTACTATTTTTTGATCATGGTCATGTAAATATGTCACCTCAATCAAATTAGAATATTTATTTATGTGTAATAGAAATATTTTATAATATATTGTAGATAGTATAGAAAATATTATAATTAATTATTTATTTGTTAATTAGTGAAATATAAATTTTTTATGATTATCTAGTTTTCCAAAGATTTTTTAGAAGAAGGAAATCTTTTTGTTTGGTTTAAGATTCTAAAACCTAAAAGAAAACGGCAGATCTGAAATAAAAAAAGGAATAATAATCTGTCTTCTTCTTCCACCAGTACCGTCTTTTAAGTTTCGTGGTACTTCTTCTTCTTCTCCTTCGTATGTAGGCATCGTCCTCTGTGCTATTTGTTAAATATAGTTTTCTGGATATACAGTGTTTGGATCGTCTCTTTTTCCTTTGAACTAATTTTAACCGCTACCGCTATCGCTATCATACTAGCTTCTTCTACTTTTAGAATTGGTTATGGAACACGTTCTAGCTACATCTGAGAAAAGAGTAAGTCTCGTTTCTCAATACGTTTGTAGAATTTTCGAGAGTCAATTTTGTTCTTATTTCTAAATATTCGAATTGGTAAATTGATGGGATTTAGGTGCTGGTGAACCTGGTAAAACTAGTTCAGAAGCAACGTTTGCAAGGCGAGAAAGGAGAATGGAAGGAATTTCTAAATGTTTACGATAAACAAGCAGGATCGAGCTTGAGTGATCCTTCAAGGCGGTCCAAAGATGTTTTGGTCTCTTTTCTTAAGACACTCAACAAGAAAGAAGATTTGCAGGTAGTAATAAGACGAGAACACAGTTAGTTGATTATTTTGATCTTATTTAGACTTTATATTTTGGTTACCGTTTTTGCTCCCAGCTATTGGCTAGGGTTCTGAAACCCAATTATCTAGCTGAGCAATTTAAGCAGGAATCTCCACATGAGACTGCTGAGCAGGTGAGAAGAAAGATTTTGTGTTTTAAACAAAAGTTTTGGTTTTATAATG
Organism: Schrenkiella parvula; assembly: GCA_000218505.1. NCBI lineage: Eukaryota > Viridiplantae > Streptophyta > Magnoliopsida > Brassicales > Brassicaceae > Schrenkiella > Schrenkiella parvula. Next base: position 13,732,842 of record CM001193.1, on the reverse strand, counting down.
CAGTTAGTTTAAACATAAATGTTATTGGGATTGCAGAGACTAGTTCGAATGACTATGACGCATGATGAGTACCTTTTAGACTTTTTGTTCCCATCTAACGCTGAGGTTTGTGTTTTCATCCAATTGATTAGCTTATCCTCTCTTTGGAGACTTTAATAATAAAAGTTGAGCTTTTGAATTGCAAAAACAGGACTGGTTGGTGACGGGGATTGGAAAAACTATTTCAAAACCCATGAAGTCGGCCAAAATTGAAATGGTTGCTATTGATTGTGAGATGGTTCAATGTGAAGATGGGAGTGAAGCTGTTGTTAGGGTTGCTGCAGTTGATCGTGATTTAAAGGTTTCTTAATCTTTATTTTTCAGTGAACATCTTTTTTTCTTTCTAAAACAGAACCGTGTTGTTTTCTAATATGATAATTCATGAATCAGGTGATTCTTGACGAATTTGTGAAACCGAATCAACCTGTTGTTGACTATAGGACTGATATTACCGGACTTACTGCTGAAGATCTTGTAAATGCTTCTACTTTATCTGTGGTGGATATACAGGTACATTGCATATATCTACATTTTGTGTTTTTTTGCGGTTTCAAAACATCAAGTGTTCTGATGTCATTTGGACGAATAATTTTGCAGGAAAAGTTTCAGATGTTTCTTTCGGAGGATACTATTTTGGTAGGTCAAAGTTTGAACAATGATATGAAAGGTAACTAAAAATTAAAAAGTGGACTTACCATTGCTCATGAATTCTCTTTAACCATGCTTTTTTACTGTCTACTTTAACTGCTCCCAGTTTTGAAGATAGATCATGCAAGAGTAAGCGATACTTCACTCGTGTTTAAGTATACGTATCCTGGTACAAGAAAGCCTCGAAAATTTCAAAGACCTTCTTTGAATTATCTGTGCAAGGTAAGCCTGTGAAAGCTTAATTTCTCCGCTCGTTATGAAAAATCAAGTGTGGAATATGTAAATGACATTTTTTTTTCCAAGTCTTTATTGGGATATGAGGTGCAGAAAGACGGTGTCCCCCACAATTGTGTTCATGACGCAGCAGCTGCTATGAAACTTGTACTTGCTATAGTAGATAAAGGAGTTGAAACCTCCATTCCAGTAACTAAAGAGGTAAGGCGGATTTCTTACAAACTTTAATAGTTCCGTCTAAAATTATAAAAACAAATGGTTTTTCCTGCAAATCAACATAGATGCTGGAGAGAGAGAAGTCAAGACTTTACCTTCATAGAATCCCTCACGATGTTTCATCTGAAGACTTGATTGAAGTTATTTCCAGGGATTTCACAGCAAAGGTTAAGGTATGCATCCCCCTAACATGTACATCTTCATATCCTAATCCCATATATATTTCTTTTTTTTCACGAGGATTGGTTGTTATTTATTGTTTTGGAAGCCATTGAAAAGACAAGGAAGTTGCTACTATAGTGCGATTGTTGCTTTTAATAGTCCAGCTGACGCAAATCAAGCGTTTGAAAACATTGCTGGAGACTTGGGAAAGGTATTCTTACCATAATTCCACTAGTACTTTTCAGGATACTGACACAGATGAGTGATATGTATGATAAATTTCAACGCCTTTTTCTTACAGGACTCAGCGGGTTTGCCACAAAAGCAGCTTTTTTTAAAGCCAAGTTCAAGCTCAGGACCTAAACTATACTTTTACGTTCGTAAAATGGTTGAAGATGATTCTGTTAAGGAAATCTCTGCATCAAAGAGAAGTTACGCAGAGGAGAAGAAGGCGAGTTGTAAGAAACAGAGGAGGGCATATGATTCTGAGGAGACCAGAAAAGCAGATGTCAACCATTGCGGAGACGAAAAGACAGAGAAGATACGTGAAGATGATATAGTGAAGGAAATTGAAGAACTGAAGCAGAAACTCAAAGCGAAGGATCAGATGATAGATTGTCTCAAAAAGCAACTAAGGAAGAAGAAGACAGTCTCGGTAATGATCTAACCATGGACGAGCCATTTCTTTTTTTTAACATCAAACTGACCAATGTATATATTTGCCAAAAAAAGACAACATACATGATGACAAGTTAAACTTTTGACACCGAGAATTCACTTATGCTCTAGTGGTTTATTTCCCAATTTGAGAATGTAAAAATTAAGAGAGAGCTCAATTTTTGAATGAGGCAATTCATATCAACTATGTAGAAAATCATTAAGATTAGCAAACCGCTAAACTATTCTGAAAAACAGAAAATGTGGTAGCAAAAAGTATATACAAAGAGCAAATACATCTCTAAGTTAGAGCAAGGATCAATTTTTATGTCGATATAAACATAATCCACAAAACATGATCCATGTGTGATATTAAGGGTGATGCTTAATCCTCTTATGGAAGCTTTAAGTGTTGGAAAAATTATGTCTAGGACCATGTTGGCAGAAGATATATATCATATATGTGTGTTATAAGATAGTACGTCACGTAAATCAAATTTCGAAATAGTTGGGATATTTTGGTTTTGAACAAAGAAGAGCAAATCGTAGTTTATAATTAGGCGAATAAAGTGAAGTAATGGTTACAGAAGACAAGCGTGAACAAGAAAAGACTGCAGCTCGTAGCTTTAAAGCTAACTTACGCGCCGCCTCGTACGACGACCAATCATCCGCTGCGAAATGACACGGTAAGTGAGACACGTGTCCACATGTTAGAGCGCGTGTGAAACAGTTCCTCTCGGAGAGAGTGTGGTTTGGAAGCTGTCACAATAAATAAGAAACGAATTTGCCAGCAAAGGGATGGACCAAAATTAAATAAAAATACCAAATTAAAAAAAAAGAGGAAAATCGGAGTGTGGAAAAGTAAATGGGAAGCGACGACTGACTCATCTCCCTCCTCCACCTCCACCTCCACCTCCTCTTTAGGTTTCTGGGTTCTTAGCTCTGAAATTGATTGGAACTAAGCTTCTGGATTGCGATTTGATTACTTGGAGGAGGTTTTTGATTTCTCGATCAGCCCATTTTTTTGCTTTTCGATTGTTTTACTTATCCAGTACCTCAAGTCAAGGGCTTCGTGTTTCTTTCATGTCTTCCAGCTCAAATCCACTTGCTTTGGGGACTATGAAGCTCTAGGTAAACCATAATTTCTTCTTTTAGCTTATCTCATCAAAGACTCATCGGATCTGTGTCTACTTTTTGAGTTTGTGGAAAATGAAACTTCATTGTAGATTTTTTTTCCTTCTTCTTCTGCTAGGACCTCATTTGTTCTCAACTTGTGTGTACTTTGAAATGAAATTTGGATTTCCACTGAAAATATGCTTACTTAGCTGGAGTACTTGCTTTCTTCCTTTAAAACTACCAAGCTGAGTATCAAGGATCTGGTTTCAGCTTAATTCACGAAAAAATTCGTTTTTTGTAATAACACGTACGTTTCTATTTTAGGGGGGAGATGTTGTATTTTTAATATAGGTTGAGGATAACATAAACTTCCATTTCTTGTAGCTTCTTGCTTTGCTCTCACAGGCACAATTTCCTATTTATTGCAATGAGATATTAGACCATTATGATGACAGTGATTGCTCGCTATGTGCCGTACCTAAATGCACGGATGAGCCATTTGTTTAATTTTGCTACCGAAACGGAAATCTGAGTTGTGTTTCTCATATCTTTTATTTTGTCTCCCCTTTGACTATGGTTTATTTTTGCTTTCCGGTGCATGTTGAAGTGACTGAAAGAGATTTCTACATGTCCCTTGCAGTCCGGTAAGACATCAGACATAGCACGCAACACGAGATTCCGAAAGGATGCTTGAGGGGCCAAAGTTCGATGTGCTCGCGGTTGGCAATCACAACAACGACAACAATTATTATGCATTCACCCAAGACTTTTACCAAAAGCTTGGTGAAGAAGGTACAAACATGTCCATGGACAGTATGCAGACAAGTAACGCCGGAGGTTCTGTTTCGATGTCTGTGGATAACAGTAGCGTTGGTTCAAGTGATGCTCTAATTGGCCATCCCGGTTTGAAGCCTATGCGCCATGCCTATTCTCTCTCTGTTGGGCAGAGCGTATTTCGCCCAGGGAGAGTTACACATGCACTTAACGATGATGCCTTAGCACAAGCATTGATGGATAGTAGCTGTCCAACCGAGGGACTGGCAAACTATGAAGAGTGGACAATAGATCTGAGGAAACTTCACATGGGTCCCGCTTTTGCTCAGGGTGCATTTGGTAAGTTATACAAAGGGACTTACAATGGAGAAGATGTAGCCATTAAGCTACTTGAGAGGCCAGTAAGCAGCCAGGAAAAGGCACAAGCCCTTGAACAGCAGTTTCAGCAGGAGGTTTCTATGCTTGCGTATTTGAAGCACCCCAACATTGTTAGGTTTATAGGCGCGTGTATCAAACCGATGGTGTGGTGCATCGTGACTGAATATGCAAAAGGAGGTTCAGTCAGACAGTTTTTGACTAAGAGACAAAACCGAGCTGTGCCCTTGAAGTTGGCTGTTAAGCAAGCATTGGATGTTGCCAGAGGTATGGCTTATGTCCATGAGCGCAACTTTATACACCGGGATCTAAAGTCAGATAACCTCCTCATATCAGCTGATCGGTCCATCAAAATTGCTGATTTTGGCGTTGCAAGAATTGAAGTTCAAACTGAAGGAATGACACCAGAGACCGGGACTTACAGATGGATGGCCCCGTAAGTTGAATAGTTCTTGAATTATGAATCATTTTCCATCCTTATCTTGCCCTTTATAAACTCAAGTCTCTGCAAGTTATATATAGACTAAATTCCTGTGTGTTGGTTGATGCAGAGAGATGATCCAGCATAGACCCTACACCCAAAAAGTGGACGTCTATAGTTTTGGAATCGTGCTGTGGGAGTTGATAACAGGTCTGTTACCGTTCCAGAACATGACAGCGGTTCAAGCTGCATTTGCGGTGGTGAACCGAGGAGTCCGTCCAACGGTCCCAGCGGATTGTCTCCCTGTGCTTGGCGAGATCATGACACGTTGCTGGGATGCGGACCCTGAAGTCCGTCCTTGTTTTGCTGAGATTGTCAATCTTCTCGAGGCGGCTGAAACCGAGATAATGACGACTGTTAGAAAAGCCCGTTTCAGATGTTGCATGACGCAACCAATGACAATCGACTAATCTCCTGTGTGAAGAAAGAGAGGGGAGAAGTGGAGGAATAAACAAAGAAGAGAACATAAACGAAGGAAACAGAGAGAGGAAGCAGGAAGGGCTTTAGATATATGTAAGTTTGTGTGTGTATCGATATAAAATATCCGATTGTATCTCTTTTCCCAAGATAGGAGAAGTAACCCAACCATTTTAGACTACTGATTTTCTAGATTTTTTGTATGAAGAAAAAAAGAACAAAAAAAAAGTGTTTGGTTTAGTTTTCCTCGAATTCATTGTTCCTTGCTGTTGCAGAGGAGCATTTGATGTACGGTGAATTAGTCGATGCATGCCTTCGTGTATCAGTAGATGTGTGACATGAGAAATCGTGATTACTGATCATTAAATAAACATGCAACTTCAGAAAAGAAAAATACAAAGTCGCTTATATCAAAACTTTTGGATAGTGAATCTATCTTAAGAGAATTTATAGAGCTCAAAAGAAAACAAGATAAAAACATTAAAAAGAATGAACGTTGTCCAGAAAATCCTCTTCGCCACTGCTCATGGAATCATGCATATCACCGTCATCGTCACTGTCATCATCATTATCATCACCATTATCGTCTTCATCATCACCATCACTTATAATCTCCATAAAGCCACCACCTTCAAGGAGCATACCTCCATCATCATCAAAATCGCTCGCACTATTATCTTCATTGTCATCGCTGCTAATGTCATCATCTCCACTGTCGCTGTCTTCTCCAGCTAGTCCCAGAATCCGGTCCAGGTCATCTTCATCATCTTCATCGTCTTCATCTTCATCCTCTGTCTCACCATCATCATCGGGATCTGAGTCATCATCTGTTGGTCTCCGTCTGCCAATCTCATACATCCTTGCTGAGGAAAACATATCTTCTTGATCTTCCATTGTGATCAGCCCAAGGAAAGAATCTGTTGGTTCTGTGGCAAAGTCAAGAAGACATCGGTCCACGGGTATAGTGGCAATGTCTGAATAGTTGATCGCATCAAGAGTGCGGAAAGCAGCAAACAATGGATGTTTCACACGGCGTGTATGAACAGCAGACATTACGTCCTCAATGTTTCTCCTCAGCATTGCGTATATAACATCTCCCCTGGAGTTGAACGTAATAGCTGTCTGGTCCAGTGACGGAACACTTCGAAGAAGCCTGAATTTCCTCATATCCCAGACCTCTGAGTTTATGATCACCTGCAATAAGCCACAAGGTATTTAATAAGCAAAGACACAGTGAGCTGAGTAGAAGAAGTTCAGCTGCCCAAACTTTTGACCAAATAATATATGATGAGCAGATTGCTTAGCGTTTGGTTAGGCATTTGGTTGAGGATGAGACTTTCATAAAAATTGAGTATCTCAGGTTTGGTCAACTGGAATAAGAATAACTAGTTTCTTAGCTTTAGTATTCTCACACATAACAGATTTCAGATTAAAGAGTTTTATGATTTATCCATTACCTCGTTTCGAGAAGGATGAAAACCACCGCCGCCATAATCAGTAAATTGATCAAACCGACGAACACGATCTGGGAAACGGGTATCCCAGAGATGACCATTCCACAATATTAGTGTATCACAAGGGCTGAAGTGTACAAGAGAATAGGGATTACTCCGAGAAGTGGCTGTGTCAGTGAATTTCGTAGTGCAACTGCAGGTCTCTACGTCATACAGAAGAACATCTTTTGTTGATCCTTCACAAGAAAGCGCGGCAAATTGTCGCCCGGAGTTGCTGAATTTTGCAGCCTTGCATCCATCAAAGGAGTGTTTAGACCCACCAGTTATATAAGACGCGTCCCACAATTGGACATCACTGGAGCTCGAAGAAAGCAACAATTGAGTATCACCAGAGACATATGGCTGAACAAGTGTAACCGGAGCCGGGTGACCTGAGACGCTCTCAAGCAAGCTACAGCTGCTCGCGTCGAATATCTTGATTTCTCCAGCATGACTACCGACTGCTAAATGATTAGTACCTCCAAGAAGTGAAATGCATGTAAAGAGAGCAGTCTCATCCCGGTAAGATCTCCAAGATTTGAATCTGCTGAAAACGAATTGACGGTCCCTGCGATTCCCATGGACTCCGCTGTAGAAACTTTGAAGCTCACGTGTGCCAAGACGGCCAGTGATGTTTAGTGGAGCTTCAAGTAACCGTTTAGGTTCAGGACAGACATGCGGATGTAAGAGAGACACAGGGGGGAAGAGTTGTGATTGGAGCCAGGCACTGCCTGTGTTGGTGCTTCAAATATTGAACCACAAGGGAGTCTAGTGATAACCGTTCCGGATTTGAAGGCTGTGGATCGCTTGGAAGCCTTAGCTGAGAAGCAGGTGTCATCTGGCCTAGCCTGGAGCTCCCAGATTGGTTGACATCTAAAGCTGAAGCTGGTGTTTGGAAACCTGAAGGATCTGCAATGGCTGAATTCCTACGTAAGGATGCCGTGGTTGGACACGCTGGAGAACGTGGTCCTAGCTCGCCCAAATTGATTCTTTTACCTGAAACTGACAAGTCTGGGTCTCTAAGCTCAGACAATTTCCGTTTTCTCGGAAAAATCGGGGTCTTAAATTGAGCATCTGCATCAAGGTCGTTCTTCAAAACTAATTCTGCAGCAGTTTCTGATGTATCTACACAAGCAGGATCTGAATTTGAACTACTGTTTATTCTCTGCGTAGACTGAGGTTGAGCGTCCTGGGAGGAAGATTGCTTTCGTGACTGCAAGCTAAAGCTGGGCGAGAAAGTCAGCTGTTTCTTCTTTGCGGATGGAGCTGCATTACCTCTCGAACTAGGATCTTCTTCATGTGCATTGAATTTGGGTTTGCTGGGGAAAAAACCACCGTTAGCACGGCCAGAGGGCCACTGCTGCTGTGCTACTGGCGTGGACGTCTCCTGTGTCGAGGAAGCCAGATGTTCCTTCTTGGCAGATAGAGCCGCATTACATCTAGAATTAGGATCTTCGTCATGTGCACAGACTTTGGGTTTGCTGGTGAAAAATCCACCGTTAGCACGGCCAGAAGGCCACTGTTCCTGAGCTACTGGCGTAGACATCTCCTGTGTAGCAGAATATGCGATAGAAGAAGGAGGCGCTAAGGAAGGTAGAGGACTCAACTGAGCCTCTTTCAACAGTGCTGAAGCAGTTTCACCAAGACCTGATGCCTGGAGGTGCTCATGGATAAGGAGCAAAAGCTCCTTAGAATCATATGTTATAGGTGTTGCTGCTGCAATGGCAGCTCTTTCAATGCGCCTCAGTGTTGGAGTAGCAGCATCACTGGCTGTTAGTGTATTCGCATGCCCTGAATTTGTCACTATCTGCAAACAGAAATAAATCACAAAACTTCAACAGTGAAACAAGGAATGAAATAAACACTAATTACTTATGAAGCACACAAAAAGAATTCCATAGAGAGACATTAAAAATAAATCAGTTCAGATGGTTACCCCTATTAGCTCAAGGGCCACCTGAGCAAGTTCAGCCTGCCATCTGACCTGATCTGTTCCACTTGACTGACCACCTGAATCCCGAATTAGTTCTGATAAACTCCTACCAACCTAGAAACCATGCTTGGAAAGTCAGTACCGATCAGATGTATCTCAGAAATAAAAAAGAGGACGAAGGTAACTGGAGAAAGAAATTAGTTTTTCTACCTCAAGTTTAGTCAGTATTTGTGCAATTGTATCATCTCTAGCCAGACCCAGAAGTACCCTGCAAGCCAACGCTCGTAGACAATCTGGGGTAGCAGGGGGATTCACATATATTCTGGGCTGAAGAAGTTTTAAGAGAATTTTTATACCATCATTCCCACGAACAGCTTCACGAGCTAGACGATAAACCTGCTCCAACTTAGCGGCAAGGCCAGCAGAACCAGTTCCTGCTCCTAAGAAAATTCTTCGATCCCCAACCAAACCTGAAGACGCTGGTGCAACAGGAGTTTGCGGAGCATTACCAGTTGACTGAGTATCTGCAGCAATATCGGTTGAAGGACGGGCAGTGGCTTGGCCGGGAACGGGTTGATGATTTTGTGCAAGAGGCGGCTTATTGCTTAATGATGGTGGTGGGCACACCAAATTGATTAGGACATTTAGTGCAGGCTGTATGATCTTCAATTAGAAACAAAACATCAAGAAGCCAAGTATTAATGAGAAGCAGAAGAAGAAAGACTAAATCCATGTGAATAATGGATAGAAGCGGACTGCTCACCTCAGGGTCCACTATGCTGTTGGAAATATTTGCTGCATCCAGAATGACAGCAATGCCAGCACGATTGTTGCTGAGTGTGGCATTCACAATTGCTTTGCGGCCATCAGGTATTGATGTAACTACATGAAGAACACCAAAAGCATACTGAAGTAGATCATGAAGATAACGGTCTACTGGTGGAGTCTGCACATGTGACCAGAATGTAAATACATGGTAGACAAAACAATGTACCTGTGGAGAGCAAAATGCTACATTACCTGACATAGTTCCAACATGGTAACATGTCCAGAGGAGGCCAAAAAGTTATTGACAGCAGGCCACTGAGTTCTCACAAAGGTCGGACCCAACTTCCTATCCTTCTGTAACTGAAGGAATACCGCATCTACAGCTTCATTGCTGATGTCAAGGGGCTTATAGGCTGCCCTTATATTAGGAACATTTCGTACACCACCTCGGCTACTTCTGCTAGGACGAATGGAATCCACAAGCAAAAGCAGATGAGCTCTAAAATATTGGCGCAAAGCAAAACAGGTGTGAAAAGCCATCTGTTTCTCTGAGGACGTCATCACTTCAGGGGCTGATCGGTCAGAATTAGCACCAGTTCTAACTGAGGCTGCATCTTTAAGAATTGCAAGGAGTTTCTGCAAACTATTATGAGCATCAAATGCATCTAAAATGGCTCTGAATACAAAAGCAGCAGCAAAGAATAAGGCTGAATTTTTTCTGGCTTGATCCTGGGAACAGTCTAGAAGTTCGATAGCCAATTTAACCACTTGATGTATGAGATCCGATGGAAGCGCACAGACACGCTCCATTATACCCTGAGAAAAAAAATATGAAAGTAAGAAAAAGCCGGATTTGTACTAATTCAACGATAGTTCTGATCAAAGAGACGACAGGTAAAAACATATTGCATTACACGTCATACAACTTTGCTATTATTGTTACCTGAAGAGAGCCTATGGTGTATAAGCAAGATGAGAGACCATAAAAGGTCTCCGTAACCCTTGGAACAGCAAGTAATTTTTGTAAGCCACCTCGGTCAACAAACATCGCAGCAAACTTCCGGTGTGCAGCCAAAGCGCAAATTAACTTCATGACATCAGGTAACAAAGGAGACAATGTCGAGCTGTCATCAAGTTGGGATGTACGTTCCAGCAGCATAATGCATACATCAACACCTTTTTCATGGAGTACAGGTCCGAGAACCTCGACATATTCACCCAGTATCTCAAGGCACTGGATGCAATACTTTTCTTGTAACTGAGCCAACGATTCGATATCTGGAAGTGAAATTTCTCCAACATCCACAAGTGCGTCCGTTTCCACGCTATTCAAATGCGCAGTCTGATCAGATGCAGCACAAGTGGGATTTCTGCCACCAACCAAATAGCAGAGTTAAAGACCTAACCAATCTGGAGATAACTAGAAGCTACCATAATTGTTAAACCTTGGCGGAGTTAACGATATTATCCACGACAGCATAACATGACTGACCTTGAAACCTCAGCGGCATCTATGACTGTAGTAGCTGCTCGAACAGCAGCAGACACAGCAGCTTCTTCACTGCCAGAGGACTTGAATTCCTGGATAATTTAAAAGAAAGACAATCAATATACCTATCAGGTCACCTGAACCAGAGGTTCATTAAGGAAATGAAATCACTAACAGATAATCAAAATAAAAACATGCCTCCAAAGCAGCAGTTTTAACAAGCTCTGCTGCAGCATCGCCAGCTGCTTTAGCTGCGTCATCAGGAGCATGGGCAGCTCTAGCTTCGGTTTCAGCAGCTCCAACAGCTTTCTTTACTAGATCAGTTATGTTTTTGGTTCCTATCACGCAACCTTGAAAGCACTCATCATTCTCCTCTCTTTCAATCTCCATAATACCCGACTTCATTCTCCCCAGACATATGGTCACATCTTCAGCATTTCTGGCATCTGAAATTCTTGATAAATCACTTTCTCTGACACCCACACGACCTGATCTAGGAGATGTCAAGAGAACTTCTGTATCGGTTGCACCTTCGTTAACCCTTCCTCTCCCCCTAGATTTTGATCGGTTCAGTCTGTGTCTTGAAGAGTCATCTTTTCCGGTATTGTCATCTCCAGGTTTCATTTTACAATCAACAACAGCCGAAAAGTTAGATCTTTCTCTGCCATCGATTTCGAATTCTCCTTCAGACCGTACATCAGATTGTCCCATCTCTCTGCAGGACTCCGCCTCAAGAACATGGTCATTTTCAACTGTATCCACAACCTTACGCACCCTACTTCGACCTTCTTCTTTTGTTTTTAAGGACACATGCTTAGTCTCAGTTGTGTGAAGGGCATCTCTACGGCTTGTGCTTGGCTCTCCAACAACACGTACTCGAAGATAATGCATAAGCTTAGCAGATAGTCCTGAGGTCAAGACGTCTTCAACTAATTGACCACGACTTGTATGGGTCAGATAAAAAGAAAATACTTCTATTTTAGCTGTGGGCGCCAAAGATATTGCAAAAATCGAAAAGAGACAACAAGTTGAGAACCAGTACCTCGTCAGAGAGAGAGCGAGAAGCCCCGTAGAATAAGTCTTCAACATTTCAGAATCTGAGGCTTCTTTCCTGCCAGTGTGTTCACCAGGAAACTTGACTGCCTCTTCCAAGACCCAATTTTTAAAGTTATCCGTAACAGCATCGTCGAAAACATGAGGATTCTGGAAAAAAACAAAAAGAATTGCGTCATCAACCAACCAACGAGCTAAACGCAAGGGAAAGGCGCAAGAAGGTCGTAAACTCTTACCATGCAAGTAAGCGAACAGTTCATTAGCAACCTCGCGGAGGCTGCCTTTACCGCTGTTGAATAGGTATTCTCAGATAGAAATGTTGAGGAAATCAATTCAAAGAACTCATCATTGCCCTGTAAAATCAAGTAACCAAATAAGAAGAGAGAGAACCCACTACCCAAGAAAAAAAACGCAATGACCAACCCATAAAAAGACTTACTCGGATGAGCTTACACAGCTTGCCACTGTTGTGACTACCGCGACCATTGGAGTAGAACCCCTTCTCCTCTATAAACCTGCGGATACAAGTAAGTGTCAAGGTAAAGGCAGCTATGAATGAACAAACTAACAAGAGAGTGTGAAAATGAGCGAGAAAAGGGACATACAGAGACTCTTGAGATTCGAGGAGATGGCTAAGAGCGTGGAGTATAGTAGGATTAGGGTTATTAGCACCGGTAGTGATGTTTTCCATGAGCTTCTGCGCCTTCTCTGTAAGCTCGTCTTCCACGCTCCGCTCTTCTTCTTCTTCCTGCTGTCCTCCTTCTTCAGGGTTAGCTACGCCGGTTAAATTCTCCGTCTCCGCCACTACTGCAGTCGCCTCCGCCGCGACAGCCGATTGTTCATCCTCAACCGCCGGATTACGGACCTCGGCTTCATGCCCTTGCCCGTCCATATTTACCTCTCTTTAAAAAAAAAACTGGATACAGCGATCAATCCAGACGTTGGGATCGCGGAAATTAGAAGTTCACGCAAGAGAAAAATGATTATAGGGAAAAAAAGGAAAAGCTTTAGTATAGAACGCAGCAGAGGTGGTGGTAGATGGAGACGACACAGCAGAACCGACTGTAATACTAAACTATAACCCGACCCGGCTTTTCCACAAAACAAACCCTAACCCATATTTCTCGAAATGAGCCTTGTATAAGCCCATATTTGTACTGTTATCACTATTCGATTTGGATTTGGGGCTCCACCCGCGACTTGACAAGTAATTTCCCGTGGCGTTAGTCTCCGGCCACTGAAGGTGCCGGAAATGGATGGAGAAGGAGCTTCAGGCGAGACTTCGTCGGGAAATCAGCTCGAGAATTGGACAGAGTAGGTGTCGCATTTCGATTTCACTTTGATTCAGTAAAATCAAATCGAGTAGGGATTTGTTTGATTTATTTCAGGGAGCAGGAACGGCTGAAGAAGAAGTTGATCGCGTACGATGACTTCACATGGAAGTTATCTTCATCAATGGAACTGCCTCATGGATCGGAGATGCTTAAGTACGTTGGAGGTGTGGACATGAGCTTTGCCAAGGAAGATTCCTCCGTGGCATGCGCTTGTCTCGTCGTTCTCGAGCTACCTTCTCTGCGTTTAGTCCACCATGACTTCTCTCTCCTCCGCCTCCATGTTCCCTATGTCCCTGGATTTCTTGCCTTTCGAGAGGTCATCGTCTCCGTATTCGTGTCCTCGGGCGATGCTCTGCTGTTTTCATTTGCTTCACGAAGTATCTCAGAATCTCAAAGTTGGATTTTTCATGCTACAGGCTCCGGTTCTCTTGCAGATTCTGCAAAAAATGAGGGATGATAAGCATCCTTTCTATCCTCAGGTTTTGGCTTTGACTATAAATTGCTGCCATTGGCTACTCTTAAACCATGCTTCTGCGTTGTCTTTAGTTAATGCTCTTTTTTTCCTAAAAATCTCTCGGTTTGCTCTTTGTAAAACACAAAGGTTCTGATGGTGGATGGAAATGGAATACTTCATCCACGAGGTATAAAAACGCAAACTTTCTTTTTTTTTATCTTAGTTTTTCTTGTCTGTAATTTATGGTTTTGAATCTAAATTTGTGTTCTAGGATTTGGCTTGGCGTGTCAGTTAGGTGTTCTTGCTAACCTTCCTACCATAGGGGTAGGAAAGAACGTAAGATCTTCTAAGAATCTCTCTTTGAAACCGTTTCTTTGTTATAATCGTACTGTGCCACTCAGTTTTTGTTTTGCCTACATTTGCATGATCATTAATGTGGAATGTATGGTTTGTAACATTCCAGCTGCATCATGTGGATGGTCTGAATCAATCTGAGGTTCGACGGTTGTTTCAGATCAAAGAAAACCAGGATGAGCAAATTATCACTTTGGTAGGGAACTCTGGACTCACGTGGGGAGTAGTAAGTGACTTTGGTTGGATATTTGTCAATAAGCTTTCGTGTCTCTTTGGTAATACCACGTGATTTGTAAGACTTAGGTGGTTTCATTATCTTATGTGAGAAAGTGGATTGATAGTCAAGTTTCACAAGTTCTTTTCAACAGGGGTTTAGGCCAACTCTAAGTTCTCTGAAGCCCATATACGTTTCAGTTGGCCATCGCATATCTCTTGACTTTGCGGTTAAGGTTGTCAAGATGACCTGCAAGTATCGTGTTCCGGAACCTATTAGACAGGTAACCTGCTGCACTTTGATATGCCAAAAAGATGATAGTTATCCTTTAAATTACTGTGGAAAGCGGAAAGTATACCATCTACTATATGTAGGCAGATATGAGATCAAGAGCATATCTCCAAAATAATCAACTTCGTCTAAAAGATTTGGGACCACTGGGAATGGGTAACTTTTAATGGTTCCTTCATTCTTATAAATCTTGTATTACATGGAAAGCACTTGTACAGCAGTTCACTTGGCCATTTGCTTTTCTCTTCTTCTTTTCTTTTTTGTCTACCAGACTGAACATTAGTCACTAAAGGAACCGAAGAAGGCTGTGAAAACTTTTCCACATTATAGTGAATTCTGCTATGTCTTCCCACAAGATTATTCAATGGTGGACAGACAGATTCACGGCACAGGATATCCGCACCAAGTTTCTCCTTTGTTTATCTCACTGACACTAACCAAGATAATTATGAATGGAGGAGTCTTATTGTATTATAGTTGTTTTACTTTGGAATTTCCTTTACATGCATAGTATAAATAGAAAGGGTGAAAAACTGGTCTGCGGCTAGTGTTCTTTTGGTTGTTCTTTGGTTTGGTATTTCTCTTGGTTCAGCGTTAACTCGTTTCCCATTCAGTAGTAAAGAAGAATCGTTTCTCATTCTTTTGACAGACTGTTCAATGGTAAACAGATTCATAGCACAAGCCTCGTGGAGTTCTCTTTCGCAGCAAACCTGCTTAACTAATAAGGTTTTGTATTATTGAAGATATATGCAGATTCCGGTTTGGCCATGATGAGCACCAAACAGTTCTCCAGAAATAAGAGATCAAACAGGAAAGTAATACATAAATCTTCATGTTTCTTTTTAGTTTCCCAATAAACACCAAAGTTTTCCAAAAAAACAGAAAAAGTTATCAAATCCATCAAATTTCCTTCGGTATTCACAGAACAATATATAGATACATCGACAAGAGTAGCAACACTGCCATTGATCGTGTTAAAGGCATCCTGGCACTTGCTTCACTAGCTGAAGAATCTGATTTGATCATTATCTTGAATTTGCAACTCCCAACAGAAGGATCCCTTGTACTGATCACAGAGAGACCCGGGAACTTACACGCACTGTCAAGCTGATCACTTACCTGGTAATAGCTATTGAACGCATACGAAACATTCTGTGCTAGATTCAGGTTACCACAGGAAGAGCCATACCCAAGACTGGTGCAATCAGCATGATCACAGGCGTAGCTCACGCTTGGTCCCAATTGAGGATCCTGAAGATTAGCTGATGGTGCAAGAATACACCATTTCTTTGCCATATGATGCACATCCTTAGCTGGGATTAACCCGTTACCGTTGCCAAGACTGAGCTGATACTTAGGCTGTCCATCAATGTAAAAAATCCCCCAATGTCTTTCGAAGTTTCCGGGCTGAATGCTTTTGGCATCTTCATCGATAAGGCTGAACAAATAAGCATCCATCGGCCCAGGCCTCATAGGTGTACCTTTACCAGCCTTTTGACGGTTCATAAACCCTTGATTGTACCGCCTCGCATACTGCATGTTTGCGTTTTTATCTCCATCCGTCGGCCACCCAACTTCCCCAACAATAATAGACAAGTTACCAAACCCGTTCTTCTGCAACGACCATGCTAGTGTATCGTAGTTTGCATCAAGAACATTGTCATAGA
The DNA here is from genome assembly GCA_000218505.1 of Schrenkiella parvula. Classification (NCBI taxonomy): domain Eukaryota; kingdom Viridiplantae; phylum Streptophyta; class Magnoliopsida; order Brassicales; family Brassicaceae; genus Schrenkiella; species Schrenkiella parvula. The sequence goes on along the minus strand of CM001193.1, from coordinate 13,716,673 downwards.
CTCTTCCGTTGTCGTTTACAGGAGCACCTGTTCCATCAAAGAAAGCAAACTCCACAGGGAAATTCGGGTCGTTGTAGAGACTGATGAAAGGATAAATGTTGATAGTGAATGGCGCTTGGTTATCACTCAGAAACTTAACGATCTCAATCATGAGATCACGGATGTCGGGCCTGAAATCTCCATCCGAAGGCAGATTGGACGCACTTTGGTACACATCGGCGTTAAGCGGCACTGTGACTTTCACCTGAGTGGCTAAACCGGCTTTGATGAGAGCAGATTGTATATTCTGAAGAGCAGGAAGAGTTATGCTCTCAAATGTTTTGTTGAATGCCTTTAGGAAAGGCTCATTCCCAACTGCCACATACCTAACATTAAACAAACATAAACACATTTTGTAACTTCAATCTCTTTTCTTAGGATCAAAATTATCTTCAAAGTTTCAATTTTTTCCTTATCAACTGTAATCAAAATCTGAAGATTGAAAGTTTTAGGTTATACTAGAATCTAAATCATCTCTTTAACTTCTACTCAAGCTCTTGATAAAAACTAACAAAGAGAAGATGCTGCTTCAATGAGGTACAAGCACAAACCTGATATCGACGCCATTGGAGGAGACATGAGCAGAGACATTCTGAGAGACCCATCTCTCTGCGGCTGCGACGCTACCAGCTAAAGGAGCAAGTAAGTCGTTAGGTATTCCGACCATAACCTGAATCCCCGACCGGCTTAGAGCTCTGAGAATCTGCGAGTCGGCCTCGAAAAGTTTCACCTTTTGGATTCCGTTTTCCCGGAGAAGCCTCACCACCGTCGCCGGAGGTAGCGGATGACTCGCCTGTGAGCCCCAGTTCACACCAATCCCTTCGACTTCGATGAACAAGTTTTCGTACAATAAAGTGATTACGAAAAAGACAGCAAAAACACGTTTGGACAACATCGGAGCCGAAAGAGAAATCATAGTAATACCCAAAAACCAAAAAACCCCAAAAGGAAAGAAGAACAAATAAAATCTGAACTTTTTGATTAAAACGAGCTCAGATGTAAGAATCAGTGAAGTGAGAAACTTTGGTTTACAGAAGAACAGAGCTGGGTTTTAGCTGTTTCAATCATCCGAGTATCGGAACGTGTATATATTATTGCCTTTTTAGTTCTCTAGGGTGTATTGTGGAGAAAGAAGAAGGAAATGGTTTCGAGAATCAAGAATGAAACTCGGTGAAATACGAGAGACTTGAGAATGTTTTTTTTTCTTTTTTTTGCAGAAATCGAACACAAACCGAAATTGCTTTTAAATTGTCTGTCCCAATGTCTGAAAGGTGGTGTATGCTTTTTGATTGGTACCCCAATAAAAAAATAACTTAAATTAGCAGCATATTATGAGAATTAAAAATAAGACGAAAAAAACTAAAAGAGAAATATTAATGTTTTAATTTCCGTTAGGTGTTGGTCTACTTTTGTAGCTGTTGCTAATCACAATACCACTCAACGTATAAATTATTATATACGGCTGTTATGATATTAATTTTTTTAACAACTTTAATTGATACAAAAATATGTTAATTTCGTATACCAAAATTTTTTTAAAAAAAACCCTGATATACATTATCTTGTAGATTTGCCAACTATGATACAGAAGAAATAAATAAATACTATTAAATTAGAATAGTGATTTCTAAAAATTATTTTATTGTATTTATGTCAGTGTTAGATTTAGCTACTGCTAAATAAGATTGTTTTGATGTGAGGCAGGGGCATGTGGATGAGGTCAAGCAGAGGTGTAAGGGAGAAAGAAAAAAAAGGAAGAATCTTTAAAAGATCAAGTGTGTTACGTTTATGCTCTTGGAATTAAAGTTGAAGTAATAAATTTAAAAAAAACATTTAGTTTTGTGAAAAGAACAGTGAAACAGAGAATGAAAGAGGTCGGCACTCGGGAGGAACACGGTTGGTGAAGTAAACATTTATTCTCTCATTCAAGCGGCTCTCGTTTTTCCTTTCCTTATAGTATTTATTGAGCCCATTGTTGGCCCACTTATAGTTTCCAGAGTTTCACAAATTGCAAACGTTTTTTTTTTTTAAGAACAGAAAATGAAATATTGCAAAATAGAAGAGATTGTCTAGGCTGACAAAAAAAAAAGAGATTGTCTATATTAGAAATTACAGAGGGAATTGAAATGAAATTTCTAATAATATATAGCCAACCTATGTTAATTTCACTAAACAAATTTTGATTTAAAAACTATAAAATTTAACACGCTGACTTAGTCAAAATCAGTTACCATCAAATTACGAACCAACCTAAAATATTATATTTGAATTTATGCTATAAATCTCACATCAGAGTACTGACATCAAATTTAAAATTTAATGATTTGATAGTCCACAATATATGAATTTATTAGGGGTTATTTGTTTATGGACTTTCATAATTTCAAATATTCAAGCAACACCATGTGTTATTGGATCATTGGTTGTACAATCTTTATCAGAATCGTATATTATAATTTATATGATATATATATACGTATTAGTTTAAATCACATATTAAACCTGAAGTTAGTTATGAATTTGATTTACTGGTGAATATTATGGACTTGTAAAGATTTCCAAGTTAGATCCAGGACAAAGAAAAACCTATAAATTTACAAATACTAATTAAAACTATACGTTAGAATTAGATAACAATAAAGTTTAGAAGAGTTTTTTTATATATATGTTAAAATCAATTAAAAAAAAAATCAGTTCGATTCATTTAACCAAAGCCAAAAACCAAAATAAGTCAAACCAAAATCTTTTTATCCACACTCGTGGGTTATAATTAAGCTTTTTTCAATCTAAAATGAAAGTAGAAGACCTCTTTTACGAGAGACACAATAAAAGCTCATTTTTTTAATCATATACTATATATATTTGATTGTTTTGGTAAGATAAGAGTGGAAAGCGAAAGTTGCTGGTTGGTTTGATTTGAATCATTTGTGTTGGATTACAACTTAGAAAATCATCATTAGAAAATGAAATAAATCAAATGAAAAAAAAGGGAAGTGATAAGGACAAGTAAAGTTCGAGGGTATAGTAAAGAGAGAGAGAGCATCCAATGGTGTGATGGCCAGTTTTGGTCGATGAGTTATGTTACTTTTGTGTGTGATTCACGATCGTTCACCGACCGGATAACGAATCCAGCGATCCTGATTCCCTTTTTTTTCTTGATAATGAAAAAAAAAATTAAATATACATCTCTTCTTATTAGTTATTATTTAAAAACGAAATTTGTTCTGTTGAGATGTCGTCACATACAACGTCAATCTTTTATAAGCGCTTAAATTGATAATACTATATTTTTAAAACAACAATGGTTGGGTCTAAATGGTATATATGAATGAAATATAGATGATAAAGAGCTATGGTTACATACTTACATAACAAAAATTAAAAGATTCTATGGCTTTTTGAAAAAAATCTAAAAGTTAAACGATTTACTCTATATATGCGTGATTTATGCAGCTAATAATAAAAAAAATGGGACGAAGATTTCTGTTGAATCGAACAAAAATCAGAATGTAAAAATGGTTTGTAAATATAAAAAGTTGAAAACAGCAGGACCTGGACTGACGAATGTTTTACATGTGTTCCATGTCTTATTGGGCCCATGCGTTCCATATCTTATTGGCCCCATGTGTTCCATATATTATTGGGCCGAACTTTGACGGGACGTGCTATGTGGAAATGGGTTGGAATGAAGCCCAATACCAACATTTATTGGTCATGCTCAATAATGTACAATGTAAATCATACTTCACATTTTTTCATGATTCAAGTAATTATATTACAGATTAGAGATGGACTGTTCAAACCATCTGAAGATGATGGAGAATTCGTAGGATTGGCCATTTTTTTATTAAACACTATAGCTTTACTTTTTTTTTTTGTCGACCATAATATTAAGCCACATTATAGCACTTGGGTTATCTTCGAAAGTTTTTTTGCTTATAACATATTTTTCAGAATTCACATGTTCGTGCTGACTATATTATAAAAAAAGCGCAAACACATACAATTTTTTTTACCAAACCGATAAACTTGATTTAATTAAAAAAGAAGAAGTAATTATACCCAAGTCCTTCGAATCTGATGTAAAAAAAGAAGAAGATAAACATTGAAATATTTTTGTTATCTGCCTTAAAAGGTCAACAGAATCTTTAGTGAGCCCAAAACGATACTCGTGAGAACGCGGAGACTTTTTAGGGCTCATCCGAATTCTCAGTGCAACTTGGAGAAGTTATCTAAAATTTTTAAAAATCCCCAAATTAAAGTAACAAACCAGATCCTCTGATTTCCCCTCACTGCAGCCAAAAAAATTATTCAATCGCCAGATTCGTCGTCTCGGTGAGTGTTTCCGATTTTCCGACGGCTGTTCTTACGTCGAGGCGATGTCTATTTCGGCGGAAGCTTTCTCCGTCTGTTTTCTGTTTTGCGGAAAAATCGAATTTTTTATGACTTTGTGATATGATATAGGGTATTCAGGGAAGAAGAAGAAAATATGGCGGTTACTATGAAACAGATGTCGTTGATCGTCTCTTTGTTTGGCGTCTTGTCGTTTATTCTCGGAGTCATTGCGGAGAACAAGAAGGTATAAAAGTTAACAACGTGTTTCTTCGTCTTCGCCTTTTGAATGTTATCGTCTAGTCTTTGCGTTGTATTTCGTGTTCATAGCGTCTTGATTTTCTGTTTGTTTCGGGTGATTTTGCTTGATACTTGTGCTTATCTTTTGTTTATGTTGCTCAATAGCGGAAGTTAAAAATTTGTTCTTGACATTGCTTTAAGCTGTATGTATTAAACAGTGATCCCCTGCACTACCCCCTTGTTACAGCTTCGTTATTACATCTGACGATGGAGAAAGTAACAGTGATGCTCTTGATTTCCTGTACGTTTAGGATGTTTTTGGTTGTTGTTTGTGCTATCTTTTGTTCATGTTGCTGAATGGATGATGATAGATTTCTTTTACTAACTGGACAATCACTCCGAAATTGTTTTGAGTAGCATCAAACAGTGATCTTATGCACTACCCTTTGTCACATCTCCATAACTATATCTAATGATACAGAAACTAATTGTTTGATCTTAGTTTTGATTGTCTACTTAAACCATAAGTAATTATGAATCTTTCTACACAATTGTTTGACCTGTCATTGATATCTTCATGATTTAATGCTTTGTTTTTGTTATTTGGGTATTTATCTTAGCCTGCGTCTGGGACTCCAATAAATGGAAAGGGAGTAGTTATCTGCAAATATCCATCTGATCCTACTGTTGCCTTGGGATACCTTTCTGCTGCCTTTCTCCTTGCCTGCACTGTAGCAGGATACAAATCCTTGTTCATGTCTTACAAGGGAAAGTCTGTTCCTAACTCTGTCTTGTTCAAAAGCACCAGCTTCTCTGTGTTCTTCAACATTGCCTTGTAAGCATATTCTATCTCCTTTTGAATCTCGTTTTAGTTTCAGCAATACATGTTTGAAATACCAGAAACCCCAGTCATTGGTTTAATGCATTGGTGGTTTACAATTTTGATTTTTGTTTCCTATTGTTTTCCCTTGTAGGATAACATCTGGACTGGCACTGTCTCTGTTGCTATGGCCAACCATTACAGAGCAACTTCACTTGACCCGTAATGTTCATCGGAACTTAGAGACCAGTTGCCCCACGGCTAAGACCGGTCTGCTTGGTGGAGGTGCCTTTGTGTCATTGGATTCGTGCCTTTTCTGGCTGGTCGCTCTGATGCTCGCAGATAATGCCCGAGAAGACCATTTTGATGAAGTTGAAAACAGAAACATTGATGGGAACTCATCATCCAGGGATGTTAACCTTAAGATTGATGCTTGAGAGACTGATCTGCATCTGCTTATTGGTATTGGGTGTAATAAGGGGTTTTAAGTTATTCTTCTGCTTATTTGATTAGGAAAGCAACAAATTCGTTTCTTCTACTTTTTTTAATTTTATTTTAAATTTATATTGGATTTTAAAAATACTATGAATTGCTCTGAGCAGCTTGATGCACTGTCATTCTTAAGTTGTATAAATCTTATCTACTCAGATTCTTGATTAAATAATCTTTTGATTTGGTTATCCGTTACTTTAAAATTAATATAAGATCTATAAGTTTAGTGAAAATCCCGTAAGAAAATCTTAAACTCAAATGTTAATATGCTACATCTTGTTACATTTAGAAGACAATACGATACTACCATTTCTCTATTACATGTTGTATATATGGCTTAAATGGGCCGAAGTATAGAATATAAAAAAGAAGCCCGATATAAGCTGCACATCTGTAAAAATTAAACCCTTCAAAAACCCTTTCGTCTTCGTCGCGGCTCGAGGAAAGATTCATTTTCCATCTGCAATTCCGTCACTCCTTGTTTGCTCGATAGAGAGAAGAGAGAAGAGATGCCGCTCGGAGAGAGAGGAGGATGGGAGAGGAGCGAGTCCAGGTACTGCGGCGTTGAGACTGATTTCTCCGACGATGTTCCGTCTCTTCTCTCCTTCCACATCTCCACCGGCGGTTTCGACTATGTCCTTGCTCCTCTGGTTCGTTTCTTTCTTACGCTTTCTTCCTCTTAATTACGTCGTTGTTATATATTGCTGTGGAAATGGCTATTCAAATATTTTTCTCTCTCTAATGGAGTTTCCTGTGAAATGTTGTTACGCAGATGAATCCTTCGTATAGACCGAGCTTGGTGGAAGAAAACGGTTCGGATACTCAGGTTCTTCCAGTATCTGGCTCTGACTTAGTCTTGGCTCCTTCTCAGTGGAGCAGTCATGTCGTTGGTAATGATCCTCGTTGCTTCTCCCTATGTTCTTTTGTGTTGGTTATGAATTAAGAACGCTTAAGTAGTGGTAATTTTCATTCTCTAGGAAAAATTAGTTCGTGGATTGACTTGGATTCTGAAGATGAGGTCTTGCGAATGGATTCTGAAACCACATTGAAGCAAGAAATAGCCTGGGCTACACATCTCTCCTTACAGGTGCTTGTGAATCCACAGATTTAAGTTATGCCCTGTTTGTCTTCTTGCCGCTCTTTGTTTTCTTGGCTGCGATTCTTTTCTGCTTTTGATTGTTGATTGCGTCTTGATAATGTTTGTGATTTGTTGCAGGCATGCCTTCTTCCTACTCCTAAAGGGACCTCGTGTGCCAATTATGCCAGATGTGTGAATCAGGTCTTACAAGGGCTGACTAACTTGCAGGTGGTTTACGAGTTTGCTTTTGGTCAAGTTTTATTCAAGATTAGTCTTTTCTTTACAAGAGCATCTTCAATCAAGCTCTAACATTTATTCCTTCTTCTTTCTTTTCATTTGTTTAAATGTCATTCTGCTTTGAAGTTATGGCTGAGGGTTCCGCTGGTGAAGTCTGATGGTGATTCAATGGATGCTACCACAGAGGGTCTGGTAAGACGTTGGATCAAAGTTGACGCAAACTTTAGATTGTTCTTACTTTTTGTGCCTTCTCAAAATTTTTAGGCTGCTTGTGTTTGTAGGCCTTCAAACGTATAAATACAGATGAATGTTCTTAGTAGTTCATGATTTTTTGTAGGCTTTCTTTTCTTTTTGTTATGTGATTTAATATGTACTCCCTTTGGTGCAGACTGATTCCTGGGAAATGTGGAATTCGTTTCGTCTTCTTTGTGAGCATGACAGTAAGCTGTCTGTTGCTCTTGATATTATGTGAGTTGAGAGAAATTCCTGATTGGTTTTCGTTAATGTGGACTCAAAATTTTTTTCCCTCCGCAATATAACACCATTTCGTTTATGTAGGAGTACGCTACCCTCTGAAAATTCACTAGTACGCTGGATGGGAGAGTCTGTGAGAGCAGCCATAATAAGCACTGATGTAAGTGCCTCACCTTTTTTCTACATCGTTAAAAAATCAATTTTGAAGTCCTGTGGTTCACAAAATGCTTCTAATATGGGTGTGCAGTCTTTCTTAACAAATGCTCGGGGGTTTCCTTGCTTGTCAAAACGCCACCAGAGGCTAATAGCAGGATTTTTTGATCATGCTGTCCAGGTAAGAAACATCCCAGTCTTTGAAATGTAGAACACTAAGCTTAAATGCCAAGAATTTGGCTCTTTATGCTATCAGTTTTTTTTCCTGATTATCTGTCATTCTGTGATAAGAATGTCTATTTCTCTTGTCCTAGAGCTCATTATCATCACTCTTGTAATTGTAGGTTGTAGTTTCTGGAAAGCCTGTTCACAATCTTCCAAAGGCTTTAGGTTCTAACACTGAGGGTAATTTTTCTGTATTTTCTTTTGTCCGCATGCTACCATTAGCTGTTATCCTTTGGGTTACTGTTTCTCGTTAAATTAATTTATTGTAATGGGAACTGTTTATAAGCAAGTCTTTCCATGTTTTGAGCTAAGTAGTTTGTGTATAACGTTTTCTTTTGTTCCCCAAATATTTTGGTTCTCAGATCCGCAGAGGCATCCCCTGCGGTCATATTTGGACTATGTTGCTTATCTGTTCCAGAAAATGGAATCACTTCCTGAACAGGAACGCATAGAGGTCGTTTGTTGGATCCTTCGTCTCAGTTCTCTCTATTTATATATCATCAGAGATTCAAGCAGGCAGAACCAAACTCAATTCTGACAGTGTTCTAATTCTTTTTACAGCTTGGCTACAGGGATTTTTTGCAGGCACCCCTGCAGGTTAGTCTCTCTTCATAAGTAGCACTGCTTTCCGTCTGTTCATCAGAATACCCTACCCTGTCATGAAAATGCTCTATTCTTAATGTAGAGATCTTTTACTTTTTTTTTTAAATACAGCCTTTGATGGATAACCTTGAAGCCCAAACCTATGAGACATTTGAGAGAGACTCGGTTAAATACATCCAAGTATGTTGTGTATGCTAGTTTTATTTCCTTCACATCCTAAATTTTAACACTTCTGTTTTCTGAACTCCCGTTCTTCTATTTCTGCTTTAGTTAGCAGAACTGAGGAGAGCGTCATACTAATATTTTGCGTGGTTGTTCTTATGTCATGCCTAAATTTTGGCCATCTTTGTGTTGCTAGTATCAAAGGGCAGTTGCCAAAGCCTTGGTGGACAGGGTCCCTGATGAAAAAGCGACCGAGCTAACTACTGTAAGTCACATGTCAATGTTTTACTTTCATAGCTTACAAGTGGCATTTTCATTTATAAGATTTTGTTTTTGGTAACCTTATAAATTACTTGAATAGTACTAAAGTTATAGTTGTTAGGTCTTGATGGTTGTGGGAGCAGGAAGAGGACCCCTAGTGAGGGCATCATTGCAGGTAAATTTCCGATCCAATTCCTTGCTGATCACAATGAGACTTTGAAATTCATTTTTTCTTAATCTATTGTGTTCGTTGGTTTCTTATCCCAGGCAGCTGAAGAAACTGGTCGCAAGTTGAAAGTTTATGCCGTCGAAAAGAATCCTAATGCAGTTGTAACGCTTCATGTGAGTTGTCAGCAACCGAGTCAATTGGGACATGGCTAAGTTTTATGTTGTTTCTTTCAGATGCACAGAGCAGTTTTTATCAACTCATAAAGCATTGTTGTCCTTTCTGACAGAATTTGGTTAAGATGGAAGGATGGGAAGGCATAGTTACAATAATATCATGTGACATGCGTTTTTGGAGTGCTTCTGAGAAAGCTGATATATTGGTCAGTATGTTCAGATTTTGGTAACTGTTACTTATACCGACATTATACAGTTCATCTAATTCTCATTTGCCTCTGTTCTTCAGGTTAGCGAACTACTGGGTTCTTTTGGAGACAATGAACTCTCTCCTGAGTGTCTTGATGGAGCCCAAAGGTTTCTGAAGCCAGATGGAATTTCCATACCATCCTCGTATGTCTACCTTGCTAAGTCTAATTTCCATATGAAAACGATGCTCTAATAGCTGCTAGTCCAGTTTCAAAGGTTAAAGGAAATTACATCTCTTCTTCTGTTTCTCTAACTCAAGTTTCATCATCGTTATTTTTTTAGGTATACAAGTTTCATACAACCTGTAACAGCTTCGAAGCTTTACAATGACGTAGGTCTTTCTGGGTTCTGCTGTTTAATCTTTCTCAATAGAATTTTTGGCTCAGCTTAGTCTTTTACACTATTGACAGGTTAAGGCTCATAAAGATCTTGCGCACTTTGAAACTGCTTATGTCGTAAAACTGCACAGTGTAGCTAGACTTGCTCCTTCCCAATCTGTGAGTCTCTCTCTGTCTTCAAGATTGCTTTATAGCTTATGGCGTTCTCTTTGAATACATCTATGCAAGTCTTGTCGACCTCTCGATCTTAGCTGTTTTGTTTGGTCTTATTAGGTTTTCACATTTGCTCATCCAAATTTTTCAACAAAAGCCAACAACCAACGCTACAAAAAGCTTCAATTCAATCTACCAAGTGACGCTGGCTCCGCCTTGGTGCATGGTACAAAGCTTTTCTAGTCTTTTTTCAGTTAAAATGGGAATTATCATCTCTATTTTTCCTAATCTGTTGTGATCATACATAACTCAACAAAAACAGGATTCGCTGGCTATTTTGATTCCGTCCTGTATAAAGATGTCCATCTCGGGATCGAGCCTACAACAGCAACACCAAACATGTTCAGCTGGTAATGGCTTTATGTTTAAATATTCCATTAAACAGTTGAACCGCTCTCTCCTATCGAGCTTCTTGCTCAAAAAGAACGAAATAGAAAACCAATATAATATCATTTTCCTTTTGTCAGGTTTCCCATCTTTTTCCCCCTGAGGAAGCCTGTGGAGGTTCACCCAGATTCTCCATTAGAAGTACACTTTTGGAGGTGTTGTGGTTCCTCGAAGGTAAAAAATGTTCAAACCACAATGATTGTAGTATTGTACACAACTGACTCCTTAGTCTTGACTCTTGCGAGCCATTATTGATCCTCTGATGTTCGGGTTCAGGTTTGGTATGAATGGTCCGTGTCTTCGCCGACTCCATCTCCTATGCACAACACCAATGGCCGTTCCTACTGGGTTGGCCTTTAGGATCAGAAGATACAGAAAAGAGTCGTGGACTGATGATGAAGTGATGTAATTTCATTTCGCTGTATTTTTATGTCAAAGTTTACAAGTTAATCAAGTCTCTATTGACCTTATGGATGTTTTGTACTTCATCAGTAATAGCTTTACCTGTGCACTTTTAATACAGAGCTACACACGTATGGCATCTCAAACGGCTAAAACAAAACAACAAATCCCGCATCTTCCATTTGAGAACATTGGTAGATAGATCAAGAGGCTGTGTTTACAATATTGCTTATAAGGAGTTTTGTTGCTGCTTTTGAATCCATTCCTCGTAATCTTTGAGTAATTGCTGAAGCAAAAGAGGCACTAGTGTATCTACCAGTGTCTGCATCACTCTGTCATCATCATATGAAAATATAACATTGCTTAACATTTCAAGCCAAGAAGTAACAGTGAGGTAAGGTGAACATTAAAGTTTACTTACAGTTTCCCAGGAGCCTCAACAGCTGATACTGGAAGCATGGTGAATGGTGGCGTTGAGATCTGCCATGAACAAGGGAGGTACTTATGAACAGCAGAACTAAAGATTATTCAGAAACGAGCCTAGTTTAGAGCACAATTATCAATACAGAGCTGTGTCTAACAATAGCACACGAGACATAAGTGGGTATGACCTATCTGCGCAATGATGGATTGCAGAAGACCCATCAGTGTATAAGACACACTTAAGGCTACATATAAAAGAGGACTGCACGAGAATGAAATTATGAAGAGACGAAAAAACTGAACTGCAATACACAACCTCTAGAGTGACTTTCAATCTCACATCAACCTCCAAAAATGGCTCTGAATCTTCCATGTTCCAGGTCATGCAATTTGTCATAGTCGCTGCAAATCAGAAATGGAAACACATTTGTATCCGACGTTAGAAACCTCAGTTTTGCAGAGGTGCAAATGGTTTGTTTACAAGGACGAAAGTTACCTGAAAACCTTTCACTTTGGTTCTCCAATAACTCGGACCCCTCCAACTGCAAGACAGCAGATCAAAACATTCGTCGGTAAAGAGATAACAACAAAAATATTCAACAAATCATAACGTGGGTCTTGTTCATTCAACCTTGCAGGAAAGCAGCTCAACTGTACAATCTTCCTGTGTGGGAGTAACCCTCAAAACCAGTACTGGAGAAACTTCAAAGCTCATTAACTGAACTTTTGGCAATGTACATCTGCACTGTAAGACAAAGATTTACTATCTCCCTATCCAGATAAAAGCACATCACCATATAACAGAAGTTGATTGGATATCCTAGCAAACTAAGAGGATACACATAACAATAATACGAGAAATTGAAAAATTAGAGAAACTTTCATTGTCCTATGAAAGATCGAAACTCGAGGGCTAAAGAGAGAACCTGTAAGTATTATTATTATCATCAACTAAATGATAACCCTCCAAAGCCTTAGCGTTGATTACAGCCTCCATGCCAGATGGGTGTTTTAGGAACTCACTGAAAGTAAGCATCTTTTCTCCATTATTCTGTATCTTGATTCTCTGCTTCCTCGAAGCAGATAGATTCGCTTTCTTTGAACTCAAAATTAGCATTGCTCTTTTGCCTTTATGAACATTATTACTACCCACATGGATTATCTTCCTGAAACAGAGCTCTTGGCCTATCAAATTACTAAAACAGAAGAAAAAAGAAGAAATTGAGAAATGTATAAAGACCTGGGAATTGGGTTAAGGAAGGATCTCTGTAAAGCCAGGAAATTTCTTGGGCCTTCTGAAGTTACGGAAGTTCTCCATCCGTTGTGAACCACAATATCCATTTTTATATAAAAGTAAAAGGATCCAAAAAAGGGGCAAGAGAATGGAGAAACTCTTATTCTTAGAAATTGATTCGTGCAACAACAAGAGCCTTATCGCTTCTTCGCTCTTGCACGATCATCGTCGTCGACGAGTTAGTGACCAGGTGAATTCTACAAAGCACAGTGACCCATAAAGTCCTCTCTTATCCGCCATTGATGGCGATGTGCTCATAACGTTGATGATTGTCCACGTGTCACCACAGTTAATTTACAAAAACAAATGTGAACATATAATTATTACAAAACTAGTCTCATTAACATACACAAGTATAAAGATAAAAACATGTGTTTATTAATTCACGGTCAAATACTAAGCGGGAAACTCAGACATACAACATGTACATCCTGACAACATTTAACAACCCAAACGTTTTAACAAGATTATCAAATTTATTCAACATTACTTTCATCTGATTGAGTCACCATGTAGGACGAGGAAACAATGGTTCAACATCTGAAGAAGAAGAAGATGAATTAGCCAAGGCTGGAGCAGTAACACCAATACTCCAAGAATCGCTCCTGTTTATTATCTTCAGAGCTTCTTCTTCTTCGTCGTCTTCATCTTCATCCTTCTGAATCTGTACCTGTGAATCCTCTGGAGAAGTACATATGATCTCCAACTCGGTAAACACTTCTCTCATATTCGGACGATTCCTTCCTTTCGAGCTCAAACACTTCATTGCCAGTTTTGCCACTGCCATCACTTGTTCCGGTTTGCAATCATCCCTTATCCGAGCATCCATAATATCAAAATATCTCTTCTCTTTCATTGCAACTCTGAAATGCTCTGCCAAGCTTCTTATTTCCTGAGTGTTTTTCACCGTTATGACAGGTTTCTCTCCAGTTATAAGTTCGGCGAGAACAACTCCAAAGCTATAAACGTCACTCTTCTCAGTAAATTGGCTGGACCGGTAGTACTCTGGATCCATATATCCAACCGTACCTGAAACAACTGTTGTCCAGTGGGTTTGATCTATGGTTATTGACCTTGACGTTCCGAAATCAGCCACCTTGGCTCGGTACTTCTCGTCTAGTAATATATTTGTTGACTTGACATCTCTGTGATAAATTGGAGAGCTTGCAGAAGAATGAAGATAAGAGAGAGCTCCTGCGACGTCCACAGCAATGCGTAGACGCATTCTCCATATCATAGTGTAATCATCAGACTCTTCATGGATATGCTGGAAAAGGTTTCCGTTGAGGATAAACTCGTAAACCAGCATAGGAACTTCTGTCTCAAGACAACATCCCAAGAGTTTGACTACGTGTCTATGGTTGATCTGAGAGAGGATCACGACCTCGTTGATGAACTCTTGTAGTTTGTCTTCGTCTATAACTTTGGATTTCTTGACTGCAACGGTTCTACCATCCACGAGCATACCTTTGTAAACAGTACCTTGACCTCCCTGTCCAAGAACTCTGTTTTCGCTGAAGTTTTCAGTGGCTTTCTCCAATTCTCTTGAGCTGAAGATTCTAGTCTTCTCGACATTGCCTTCTCTTGTATTTAATTCTTGTTGCAATAATATTCCTCCATTACGAACAAAGAACTTCTTCTTCCTCTTTGTCATACTTCTCTTTATTAGAAATGTTCTCAACCACCATACTCCGCCGACTAGGACCAAGACACCAAGACCTGCACCCACCCCTGCAAACCGCACAAGAACGTTATAGGCTGATCATCAATTGCTTATAAAAGTTTTAAATTCTTGAGTCAACTTGGAGGAAGAACTCAGCGACTTACCTATCAGTATTGGTTTACTCTTACCAGCAACACAGCGATAGCCTCCTGGAAAATTCACACAAGACTCTCTTTCTTTACAATATTTGGCAGGTTTGATTTTACATTCATCAACATCTGGCGTTGAAAGATCACAATCTTATATTAGATGAAGACAGAACATCTTGTTATATCATCTATAGATGCTTTGGAAAGTTCAACAAATGCTTGCACACACATAAAAAGAAAAGAAAAGAGTAGATCATAAGGAAGGAACATGTACTGACCTACGCATCCTTCCGAACTATATGGGTTACCTGTGTAACCAGAGCTGCATCCACAATTAGCATAGCTCATCTCTGAAATGGTGCTATTGTCGCATGTACACTTTATTTCAGGTTCAGCAGAGTATCTAGTACCAACTTTGCAGGCCAAGGAGTTGATGAAGGAATTATTCTTGGTCTGAATGACCCATCCTAGACTAAGCGTAGCATATCCCTTAAGAAATAACTCTTCTGCTTTTGCGGCATTCGACAAAGTGTAGATTTCATCTGTTAAGAAGGCGACTGTACAATGTTCCCTCTTTGTCGAGTTTCCATCATTTCTCTCTATTTTGATACCAATAACTTGTTGAGGCTCCGTAAGTAGACTTGCCTGACAACAACCGTTGCCATCACATCCTGTTTCTTCTGGTTTGGTTTCTGTACAAACCCTGTCGTTAGTATTGGACAAAACGTTGCTCGAGCAACCTGTTGTGTCGAAAAAAGGGATGCTATTGCTATGCGAGTATTTCCTCGTATTGCAATTCAACTGGCATCCCACCATGTTCGGGTTTATATACGTCAACGACACTTTGCTGTTGCAACCAACCGCTACGAGGCTGTTCACGTCGTCAACGAAAAATGGGCTACCCGTCAAGTTCATTACTGATTCTGCAGACTCTTTTGTGTCGCTGAAACACCCTGCGGATGTTATCGGGCTTTTGACACAAACTAACCCGAATGATAGAGATCGAACTAGTTCTGCTGATTCAACCTTATAATGACGAATCTCATTAGGAAGATAGATACTCACAACTTCTTTGCTAAGTACAGACAGGAAAGGGACGAGCTTTCTTGAACTAGTGGTATTACGACATTCGATTTCGTAAGACTTCTCGAGATAGCAACCTTCACCGATTCCAAACGGGTATCGGATCGCAAGTCCTCCACATTCACTTTGACAAGGGCTTGATGCAGCGAGATCTGCAGTATAAAGGATCAGCAAAAGTAGCAGCTTCAAGAGAATCAGGACGAGAGAGCAATTTGTATTTTTGTAGCTCATCGTCATGTTTCTCTACTCAAAAGCAAATTTTGAGCTTCTTGTGTTTGTTCCTTACTATTTTAGCAGACATCCTTCGTAAGTGGAGACAGAGGATTAAGTTCATCCCACTAATGGTCTTCATTTTTGAATATTTTTATTGCTACATGTCATCGTTTTTCTTGCTCAGATCAGTATTATGACGGAAAGCTTGTCTTTTTTGTTTTAATATGGTAGAGAGAGTGTAAAGGTTTAACGTGGTGATTATCACTTTAATTCTTTTTGGCGAAGGAGTTTAGTAATTAATTACGAGATAGTGACCCATGAAGTCCTCTCTTATCCGCCATTGATGGCGATGTGCTCCTAACGTTGATGATCTTCCACGTGTCACCACAGTTAATTTGCAAAAACAAATGTGAACGTATATAAATTACAAAACGAGTCTCATTAACATACAGATGTATAAAGACAAATACATTGTATTTATTATATTTTTTTCAAAATCTCAATATTTAGAAAATAATATTAGCTGTTTAATTTTAATTAATTAAAAGTAATTATATAATTAGTGTTATGAGAATGTGGATATGACAAGTAAAAAACAAAATTTTTGAATAGTAATACACATATATTGAGATACTTGTATATTTTTGTTGTTTTAAAAAAATTGTAATAAAAATTATTAAATAAAAAAAGAAACAAAAAATTGTAATAATAGTAAATAGTTATAATAATTTAATTTATTAAAAAATTATGTAATTCACATTTGTTAAAATTAATGAAAATATAATACGTAGAAAACTGTTTTATCATATAATATTATAGAAAAAAAACTCATAACGATCATCATTTACGACATTAAAATCGTATGCTTAGCCACCGAAACCCTATTGTCTTGTTGTGTACAAACAGACCAGAATCAAAATTGTAAGCAGCTTCAGATACTAGCGAATAGCGATTCATGGCATAAAATTCTACCTGAACAAGTAAAATTTTGTCATCAAGTTTATTACAAAAACCAAATGCCAACATAAATTACAAATACATCAACTCAAACACGAAGATAAATATACAAGAACATGTATAATTTCAAACACACACATAAATAAAAAAATATGTAATCTCAAACACACTTGAATACAACAACAAATCTGTTGAATTGTAAATGGAAACTCACACTTCCAAATTTATTACCAAACGTTTCAAGATGATCATCAAATTTATTCACCATTACTCCAATCCTCTCGAGTCACCATGTGAGACGAGGAAACAATGGTTCAACATCTGAAGAGGAAGGTGAAGCCACAATACTAAAGGCTGGAGCAGTCACACCAACGCTCCAAGAATCGCCCCTGTTTATCACATTCCCAACTTCTTCTTCTTCTTCTTCCTCGTCGTCTTCTTCAACAATCTGATTCTGCACCAGTGAATCCTTTGGAGAATTAGAAATTCTCTCCAACTCCGCAAAAACTTCTCTCATATTTGGACGTTTCTTTCCTTTCGAGCTCAAGCACTTCAACGCCAGATTTGCCACTGCCATTACTTGTTCCGGTTTGCAATCATCTTTTATTCGAGCATCCATAATATAAGAAATTCTCTTCTCCTTCATGTTGACTTTGAAATGCTCTGCCAAGCTTATTATTTCTTGATTGTTTTGTACTGTTATGACAGGCCTATCTCCAGTAATAAGTTCCGCTAGGACGACTCCGAAGCTATAAACATCACTCTTTTCTGTATATTGGCTAGACCGATAATACTCTGGATCCACATACCCAACTGTACCTGAAACAATCGTTGTCCAATGAGTTTGATCTATGGTTATTGACCTTGACGTTCCGAAATCAGCCACCTTGGCTCGGTACTTCTCGTCTAGTAATATATTTGTCGACTTGATATCTCTGTGGTAAATTGGAGAACTTGCTGAAGAATGGAGATAAGAAAGAGCTCCTGCGATATCCACAGCAATGCGTAAACGCATTCCCCATATCATAGTGTAATCATCAGACTCTTCATGGATAAGCTGGAAAAGGTTTCCGTTGAGGATAAACTCATAAACCAGCATAGGAACTTCTGTCTCAAGACAACATCCCAAGAGTTTGACTATGTGTCTATGGTTGATGTGGGAGAGAATCACCACCTCGTTGATGAACTCTTGTAATTTGTCTTCATCTACAACTTTGGATTTCTTGACTGCAACAGTTCTACCATCGACCAACATACCTTTATACACAGTACCTTGACCACCGTGTCCAAGAACTCTCTTTTGGCTGAAGTTTTCAGTGGCTTTCTCCAACTCTCTGGAGCTGAATATCCTTGTCGTTTCTACAGTCCCTTCTCTTGTGTTTAGCTCTTGTTGCAACAGCAATCCTCCATTACGTTTGAAAAACTTCTTCTTCCGCATTGTAATCCTTCTCTTTATTAGAAATTTTCTCAACCACCATACTCCACCGGCTAGGAATAAGACCCCAAAACCTGCACTCACCCCTGCCAATCGCACAAGAACATTATAGGTTAATCATCAATTGCTTATCAAACTTTTAAATTTGCGGCTAGGACTTGACCTATCATTATTGGTTTAGTCTTATCACCCACGCAACGATAGCCTCCAGGAAAATTCTCACATTTCTCTCTTTCTTTACAATTTGCGGTTTTGAAACTACATTCATCAACATCTACATTCCAAAGATCACAATATTAATGATGATATAACAATAGTATGTACAGATGATTTGAGAAGAGAGAGAGAGAGAGCATAAAGAAGTAACATATACTGTGACCTACGCATCCATCCAAAGTATATGGGTTACCCATGTAACCAATGTTGCATCCACAATTTGCATAACTAATATTAGAAATGGTGCTTCTGTCGCATACACACTTCATTTCGGGTTCAACAAAGTAACTACCATCAGCGTAACTGGTTCTGATTTTACAGGCCAATGAGTTGAAGAACGAATTATTCTTCGTCTTGATTACCCATCCTAGGCTAACCGTAGCATATCCCTTAGCAAATAACTCTTCTGGCACTGTCGCATTCGGCAAAGTGTACACTTCATCTGTTAAAAAGGCGACTCTACAAGGTTCTTCTCTTGTTGTCGTCGAGTTTCCATCATTGCTCTCTATTCTGATACCAATAACTTGCTGAGGCTCGTTGGGTAGACTCGCCTGACAACATCCGTTACCATCGCATCCTGTTTCTTCCGGTCTGTTTTGTGTACAAGCCTTGGTGTTAGCATAGGCGTTGCTCGAGCACCCTGTTTTGTCGAAAAAAGGGATGCTATCGCTATTCGACTCTTCGGTCGCACTGCAATTCAACTCGCATCCGACCATGTTCCGTTTTATATGCGTCAACGACACTTTGCTGTTGCAACCAACTGCTACGAGGTTGTTTTTGCCGTCAATGAAAAAAGGGCTACCTTTCAAGTTCATTATTGATCCTGCAGACCCTTTTCCACCTGTGGAACATCCTGAGGATGTAATCGGGACTCTGACACGAACTGACGCATATGACAGAGAATCATAATAACTATAGTCAGTCGGAAGAGAGATACTCACAACTTCTTTGCTAATTACTGAAAGGAAAGGGACAAGCTTTCTTGAAGTAGTGGTATTACGACATTCAATTTCGTAAGACTTGTCGAGATAGCAACTATTTCCGATTCCAAAAGGGTATGGGATCTGGATTCCTCCACATTCAGTTTGACATGAGCTTGAAGCAGGGAGATCTACAGAGTAAAGGATCAGCAAAAGTAAGAGTTTGAAGAGGCTCGACAAGAGAGAGCAACTTATATTTTTGCAGCTCATCATGTTTCTCTACTCAAGAAAATTTGATCTTCCCAAGTTAGTTTTCCTTGCTAAAGCAGAGAGTGGAGAGAGAGAGAATAAAGTTCCCGTGCTTTGTCTCTCTTCGGATTATATCAACCAGATCACTAATTTGGTGTTAATCTTCATTTATCTGGTTTTTAAATTATGGTGGTGGAAACTTTATAACTTTAAAGTGGTTTGATTATGAAATATAGCATAAAAAAACAAGTATAGTTGCACATGCAGTTTCTTACAAAAGTCACGTTCATATCATGAACTAGCAGAATACAGAAATCATTTAGCACAATGAATAATTTAAAATTCAATTTTGAAGAAAATATACAAAAAAAAACTAAGAAGCTGTAGCTCATAGTATTAATATCGAACATGATCCAAATACAAGAGTGAATACATTAACACGAATACAGAGACAATCTGTCTGTAAAGGTAAAGCAGAATAAAAAGACTTAAATCCCAAAAACGTATAAAACTCATCGCTTACGGCATTGGAATCGTAATATTTACCCACCAAAACCCTGTTATCTTGTTGTATAAAAACGGACCAGAATCAAAATTGTAAGCAACTTCAGATATTAGCAATTCATAGCATAAAATTACCTGAACGAGTACTCGCATCCACATACACACACACACACACAATCTCTTTCTCTCTCTGTAACACAAGCACACGAAAGCCTTCTTCTTCAGCTAACTGGATGTTCCTCCGCTCGGTGTCCCGGTCTCAGTAGTCGCAGCTTCCTCCTTTATTTCGGGAGTGGGGCTATTCCCACGTTCACTAGTCGAACTGCTGCTATTAACCACTTCACTGGCTTCAATCAATGTCTGAGAGTCTGTGACCAGCGAAGCGGAAACAGCAGGAATAAGTGGGTTCTCCTCTGAATGCTTTGGTTTGTTCAGAGCGTTACAGTGAGGGCAATAATACGTTATGTATGCGAAATCCTCTTTCCTAGCAAGTCCTGCTTAATTATGAAACACATTGCAAAACCATGTTAGAAGCCAGCATATAGTAGAATATTCAGGTAAAGGATGATGCTTAGATATTCATTAACCGTTATGCATGTGACAGTTTCCACAAATGAGTGCAAATGACTGTGTGGGATCTTCGCCAACGAGGAGAGCCGCGATGCGTGATATCCAATTGCCATCGTGAGCCGCATATCCCTGAGGGCTGTAATGCTCAACGAGCATCTGCTGGTTTTGCTCTGTGATGCCTGGAAATCTCTCGCTTGTCCCAGAATGGTGAGACTCATCATCAGAATGATGTGTTGAAGTGCTCCCAGAACTGTGTGGTCGAGTATTTGGCTGTCTCCGATTCCTCAGCCCTCGTGATTGGTTGACCTCCATGTCATTGCTCTTGCCTGAGGATGGATCGAGTTGGGATTCGTCTCCTAAAAATACTTTCAAGCCTGAATCAGCTCCCAATTTGGATGCCAGGACAGTTGCAGCAGCTGCCTTTGCAGCTGGGTCGGGGTCATATCTCTGCATCAAGAGGCTAATGTTAGCACCAGATGTAGCTTCAATAGTTAAGCTACAAAAGACTTCAATTCACAGTGACAAGCATCCATGCGTTTCCTGCTAACTACTGAATATACACGTACAAGTACTTTGTAAACAGCTAGTTTAAGTCTTTCTCTTTTTACATTCAGGCATATATGGCTGTCAGTGTTGCAATCAATTACAATAATTTCCAGCTATCATCTATCACACTATGATTCTAACAATGCTTGGAGTTCATTTAACTGATTTCATTCACCACCATTACTCCATCACATGGCATACAATCTTTGAACATATAGCCACTATCCAATAATAAGCATTAAATGCATTTTGTATTCGATCAAACTGATACTAACAAGAATGAAACGGCAGAAAATATTGCAATACCAGGCAGCAATAAACAACAGAGACCTAAGTAGCCGCACTCACAAAGTTCCTTTTTTTGTTTTCAAGACTACTTATATCACCTGAATAAGTTGTTGCGTGGTGTAATAATTGGTCCGCTCTTTAAGCTCATTGATTTTAGCCAACCTTTCTGCTCGAAGCTTTTCCAAGGTCTTTTGATCTCTGCGATCAACTATACAACCAATTTTACGCAGAGAAAGGATAGAAACACTGAAGCTACGAGAAAACACCAACATTTTCCATGAAATGAGCATCTAAAAGAAGAAGGTAAAACACAAACTCACACATTTTTGAGAAGCTGACGATTGAAGAATATGCAAGAGCAGACAGAGCAGGTAAGAGAAACATTGGCAAGATCCGGAAACTCCTCATTTTCCAATCCAAATCTTCCGTTCTGGTTGTCATGATCGCATAACCCACTGCAATTATCTGAAAGGAAGGAAATTTACCATACCGTCGCAATCTACTCACTAGCTCAGTGGGCATAATTTTCACAACACACTAACTAAAACATCAAAATTCGAGTTCACAATCCACTGGAAGAAAATTTCTGACCTCAAAAATCACGGAGGAAAGGATGAGATTTCTAGTGAGTTTCCTCCATGTAATCGATCTTCGCTTCACCCTGGATAAAACAGTCGCTTCTTCCCTTGAAATGTATTCAAGCCTCTTCTCGAAATCGTTTCCCCTAACTCTAAATATCACATTCCATATACGCGAGAAGAATCCATTTCGCTTCTTCTTCACGCTATCGGAGGTTGCATTTGCGGTCGCGGAAACGGCAGCGACGGCAGAATCATCCTGATCACCGGTCTCAACCACCGCTCTTTCCTGCTCCTGCGCCATATCCTATCACCTTCCCACTACCACACGCCACCAAAATTCACCGAAACCACTGCGAATCAAACGATCGATCATCAGAGCCTGGAGACTTTAAGAAACCAGAAAGTTTTCACTCGGGATCCGAGAATCGCCCACTTGCCTGATTCTCTTGATCTGGAATTCTCTAGAGACGGAGGATTTGAATATATCGAAGAGCAGAACAACTGGCGATGATTGGCTTCCCTATCTCTCCTGCGACAGTTTTCTTCGCCTTCGAGAAGCCAAAGGGCAAGGGGGGAGCAACTCAAGATCCACCGGTAAAGCCACGTCGACGTCAACCCACGTGATACTCACGTGTTTCTGTATCAAAAGTCAACACCTTGAGGATTGGGCCCAGTTCAGGCCCACTATCTTCCAACTCTATTGGGCTTCAAATCTTGTTTCTTTTAAAATTTATTTAGTTTCATTGAGCCTTTAGAATTCCTAATATTATCCTTTGGCATTA
This sequence comes from Schrenkiella parvula, assembly GCA_000218505.1. NCBI lineage: Eukaryota > Viridiplantae > Streptophyta > Magnoliopsida > Brassicales > Brassicaceae > Schrenkiella > Schrenkiella parvula. The sequence goes on along the minus strand of CM001193.1, from coordinate 13,693,753 downwards.
GGAAAATTTTATTATCTTCTGCCTTGAGATTTGAGAATAATGTTCTAAAATCCGTCGTTCATGTTGAAATAAAAACGTTCGTAATTTGGTACATTCGGGAAAATGAAAGCAAAATCTACCCAATAGTCAAACTCACTTTATAAAAAGGTTCCAACAATAAAAGGTAAAGGGCTATTTTTGTCAGTAACTGACACACCTAGTGGGACTCGAACCCACAATCGCTTGATTAGAAGTCAAGCGCCTTATCCATTAGGCCATGGGTGCTTTTTGATATCAATGTTTTAACTCTAAAATAATAATATGTTGATACAATGATAAAATTCGCTAATTGGTCGTATCGTATATCTTTCGTATGAGATGTATTTGCATTCATATAATGGCAAGAACCTTCTCTTCCCTCTTAAACTTGGAGCTCGGCAATAAGCTGAAGGGATTGGTGTCGGAACAACTCCACAGTGAAGCACTGAAACTGTACAAGCAAAAGATTCATCCTTTAGGCACCAATGGCTTCACAGCGATCCTTCCTTCTGTCATCAAAGCCTGCTCTTTTCAACAGGAGCCTTACTTACTTGGCGCGCAGCTTCATTGCCTTTGTCTCAAGTCAGGCGCTGATCGTGATACCGTTGTTTCCAATTCTCTCATATCCTTGTATGCGAAATTATCTAGCACATACTTCGCACGCAAAGTATTCGACGAAATGCTTCAAAGAGACACCGTTAGCTATTGCTCGATCGTCAATTGTTATTGCCAGGATGGGTTGTTGTATGAAGCGCTAAAGTTTCTCAATGAGATGTATTTTGATGGTTTTGTTCCGAAGTCCGAGCTGGTTGCATCTCTATTGGCACTTTGCACTCGCATGGGAAACAACAGTAAGGTAGCAAGAATGCTCCATGCTCTATTTTTTGTTGATGAGAGGATGCACGGATCAGTTCTCTTATCAACGGCATTGGTTGATATGTACTTAAAGTTTGACGATCCTGTAGCGGCATTCCATGTGTTTGATCAGATGGAAGTGAAGAATGAGGTATCATGGACCGCCATGATCTCGGGCTGTGTCGCAAATCATAATTATGAAATGGGCATTGATTTGTTTCTAGCAATGCAGAGAGAAAAAGTGAGGCCTAATCGTGTCACACTGTTGTCTATTCTACCTGCATGTGTAGAGTTGGGTTCTGGCTTAAGGCTCGTGATGGAGATTCATGGATTTTCTTTACGTCATGGATTCCATTCTGACAATCGATTAACAACTTCTCTTATGACCATATATTGCAGATGGGGTAATTTAAGTCTCTCTAGGTTCCTATTTGAAGAATCAAAAGTGAGAGATGTTGTAATGTGGAGTTCAATAATTGGTGGCTATGCCGATGCTGGAGACTGCTCTGAAGCTATGAATCTGTTAAGTCAAATGAGAAAAGAAGAAACTGAACCCAACTCGGTTACTCTGTTGGCTGTTGTCTCAGCTTGCACCCATTCAGCATCATTGGGTTTTGCATCTGGAATCCATTCTCACATCCTGAAATGTGGCTTCATGTCAAATATCTTATTGGGCAACGCCCTTATAGATATGTATGCAAAGTGTGGCTGTCTTCTTGCGGCACATAAAGTATTTTGCCAACTTAATGAGAAAGATCTTGTATCATGGAGCTCAATGATAAATGCATACGGTCTTCATGGGCATGGTTCAGAAGCTTTAGAAATCTTTCAAGGGATGATAAAAAGTGGAGAGAAAGTAGATGCAATGGCATTTCTTGCAGTTTTATCGGCTTGCAACCATGCTGGCTTGGTAGAAGAAGCTCAAACCATATTCACGCAAGCTGACAAAACTTACCAAGTGTCACTCACTTTGGAGCACTATGCTTGCTATATCAATCTTCTTGGCAGGTCTGGAAAGATCGACGATGCCTTTCACGCTGTTAGAAGTATGCCCATGATTCCAAGTGCAAGAATATGGAGTTCTCTGTTATCTGCTTGCGAGATTCATGACAGGCGTGATGTTGCACAAAAAATTATTGCAAACGAGCTCATGGAATCTGAACCTGACAACCCAGCTAATTATGTATTGCTGAGCAAGATTCACACAGAATCTGGTAATTGCAATGGTGCAGAAGAAGTGAGGAGGGTTATGCAGAGACGGGGACTGAACAAATGCTATGGATTCAGTAAAACTGAATCCTGAATTTGAGACTGTAGATTACCAAGGAAATCTCGGCATCCTATATGAAGATTTTATCTAAGCACTGTTCTCTTTCTGCAGTTCAAAAGCAGCATCGCTGATGCAGTCCATTGAAGAATGTTCCAACAATTGAAGTGAGGATTAGTTCATAAAGCTTTGCTGAAGTTGGTGTACAAGGCTGTGATTGTCAGTGACGCTGCTGATCATCATGATCATCATCAGTATTGGTGATGATGAGATTTATCTGAATCAGAAATAAATCCAAAGGCAACGCGAAACTGGAATCCAAACAGCTTACAGAGGCTTGGTTGAAGCTTTAGAAGGGGAACTGACTTATAGAGTACTTTATCTATAAACTTTGTGTTTATGGTCTGATTATTAAGTGTGTGGACCTTTGAAGAGAAGACAGTGAAAATTGTTTCAAGGTTTTATCGGCTGGCCTCGTGTAATTGTACAAGTACAAGGTGCATAAATTATAAGATATCACAGAACGCCATAGTCTAGTACAAGTATGCTGACATAGTCGAGCCTTGGTCAGGTTATAAGAAAACAGCCTGTAGTCTAGTACAAGTATGCTGACATAGTGATGCATCAGATCTCCGAGTCAGCCTAATAATGTATGGTTTATGCAGAGGTTGGTATTTGGAAAGTGAAGTAAAAGGTGAGGCAGATCATGTGGGAACAATATGGATAACAAATGCCTCGAACATGAAACAGAAGATTTAGGTTGGACGCCAACTCCTAATCGTTTCATTTATGTTCAACATCTCATGAAGTCCACTAGAGAAAAAAAGGAGCACACACACGCAAAACAAAAACACAATACTGCATGCTAAATACAACAAGCTCAAAGCTAAGGATGCTAGTATATCCTCACAGTAAGCAGCTTAAGGGACACAGGTAACTAGTAGTTAAACCATATTAAAGCTAATAGTGACTGCAAGGTGTTATGCATGATCAGACTAGATTGTTTATCCAGTCAATGTCCATCATTAGGAAATTGTCCAGCTGTAAGTCTTCTACTGAGAATATTGATTCTGCATCTGCATTGACTGGGAGATAATGTTCACTGGCCATCTCTATAATCTCAGTAGAAACAGATGCATCAGGGGAAGCAGGAACCTGAGAGGGAACCTGAGCTGTTACCGGGATTGTGGTGGTAGGGGAAGGCACAGACACAACTGATAAAGCATAGTTTGTTGCTATTGTCTGTATGTCATGCTTGGACAGAGGCTGAACAGAACCTTCCGGAAGCTGCGGCTTTTTATCAGTGGGAAAATTGAAAACTCCCTTCTCACCCCTAATGCAGAACAAAGCAGCGTCATAGGCTCTAGCTGCGTTCTCTGGAGCGTCATATGAACCTAGCCATATTCGTCTTCCAGTCCTTGGAACTCTGATTTCAGACACCCACTTGCCCCAGGCCCTCTTTCGGACACCTCTATAGCATTTAAATCTCCGGTCTTCATGAGCTTCTTCGAGTGAAGTGCTAAGGAAAGGAGATTTAGGAGTAGAGGGTGGCATCATAACCATAACAGAAGCAGATTCCCAGATTAGTGTTTAACAGCTTTATGCACAAGTTTAAGGTCTGTAGCAAATGAAAAGTAAGGGTATAGAAGGCAGACAGAACATTTGTGTTGAACTTTGGAGCAGGTGGAGATGAACTGGAGAGGCACACGATGTTTTTCAATAGCACGTGGCAGCCAAGAAACTGCGGTTATGACAGCATAGTAGAATCCTCGAGATTTCCATTAGCGGGGTTCGACTGACAAGGTAAAAGCCAATTTATTTGTCAAGCATACGTTTCTTAAAGGAGACACACCGCAAAAAGAAAGTAAGAAGGAGAGGACAAACCAATGGGCTGTTACAGGTCAAATGTCCGTTTTTTTTCCAAGTTGAGACACGGGTAAGAACCACCGCAGTTTCTGAAGATATTATATAATCAATCCAAAGCTAACTAAAGATCAGTTTTCTTCCATGTGTTAGCCAGAAACCCGGGAAAAGCATTAATTTAGACCGACATCCTTTGATGGAAACATTTGATCCGACTCCTGTGAGCATTAAAAAGATGCCTCAAGTGGAAGCTTTTCCTGGAACCTGAGCTACTTCTTATATTCCTGTGAGCCGAGGAAACCAATCCTAACATCATTGAAATGGAAAGAACAAGTCAAACTGTAGAAATGGGAAAGAGTGAAGAAAAAGGTAAGATGGCCTGCAAATAGGATCATATAATCTTAATTGTGCAATTATGTACTTAAGTGCTCAAGGCACTAAAGCATAATCTTGTACTTCAGTTGGAGAATCTTCTACGATCACCTAAATGGACCACAGAAGGACCGTTGATGATCGTTGTACATAGCACATGGATCTACATCATCAAACTGCATAAGGACAGGTACGCATTAAAGAAAAATTAGCTAGTTATGGAAATATCTCTACTGAGCAAAACTCATTTAATTATAAATGATCCAGATTCGAATTCATCATTACTGGACTACTCTAATTGCTACCTTCCTCTCTTTGACGCATAGGCTTGGCCTTGAATTTCATCAAATGCCTAAATGCAACACGCAAAAATGCTTCTTGGAAAATTTTGGACACAAACAGATTTTTATGTCTCTTCTTAAAGGGCTCTAAGGATGGAATCAAATGCGAGTAACAGTTTGAGCAAAGACACCCAGAAGTGAAATAGGGTGTTAAGAAATTACCAATGATGGTTCAAAATTTCTGGCTTCTGTCTTTTTAATTTACCTTTTGGGTAAACTTGGTTTCGGTAATTAGGTCTTTTGAACGATCTCTTTTGTAAACTCCTGCCATCTTCCACATGTATCTTAGTTTCTATCAGTCTTTTTTTCACACACATTGCTGAGCAGTTTCCTTGCCTTGGATCTTTCCTCCATTCAAATCCTTTTCTTTTCAAGCCATCTCACAAAACTTTACAGTACAAAAGAAAAGTTGAGAGACCAATCTCACAAAAAAATCTACAAAAAGCAGACAAAGTCACAAAAAGCCAATAAACCTTTTACGTGGATAAGATCTTTATGTTAAAGACGTTACAAGAATGTTATAGAGATTGCCTAGCTTTTGTCACTCCAATCTTTGGAAAGGCTCAGCTTTCAGAATATTAGGATCTGAAACTGCTTGCTTTTCAATTTGAAGCTGGAAAACTTAAGAGAATTCCTTTAGTAAAGACTTGTGAGCTATATCTATCAACCTCAAATCACCAACCTTTCCGTGTTCTCCATCTTCAAGCAACCCCTTTATGCTTCCAACTTGTCGGTCTCTAATCCCACATGGAACTATCGAGTTGAAAGGTGTTAGGTCTGTTGTGACATTAAGAGCCACACCATGATACGTTATCCATTTCGACACACGAATACCTATGGCCGCCACTTTTTGGTTGCCTATATATCATTTGCAAAGGAAAAGAGATCAATCTCGAAATCTATTTTAGTTCACTAATAAAATCATCCAAGAGAGATCAAAATGCACAATAAGATCTAAAAGAATTTGAGACATACCGACCCAAACTCCAGTTAAACCATCAAGACGTGAAGCTTTGATAGAGAAAGCCGAGGAAAGAACACGGATGATAACCTCTTCAAGCGTCCTGAGGTACCAATGAAGATCCATCTCGTGATTTCGGAGATTGATTATAGGATACATAACTAACTACATTTCCAAAAGAATCACATTCACTGACAATTCTTTAGCTTGAGAAACTCATAAGAAAACAAAGAAACTTTCAATGTCTTGCTGATATTATTTACCTGTCCAGGGCCATGGTAAGTGACTTCACCACCACGCTCTGTGCGATACACGTCGAAAGGAGCATTCTTTATGTCGAAATTGAGATAACCCTCCGAACTGCCAGTTCCCATTGTGTAAACTGGAGAGTATTGTAATAAAATCACAGTATCTGGGCAGTCTTGGTTTCTATCAATCAATGCCTTTTTCTCCTTTACAATGCTTTTCTGCCATGTCCAAGCTTTCTTGTATGGAATCAGTTGGTCGTAGAGATCAAAACACTGGCACCTGCAAAAGGTTTCATAAATTGATGGTGATTGCACTGAGGGTGTTCGTGAAAATGCCTCAAAAAAGAAGGAAGGAATTGAGTTAAATGGATCGAAACTTTACTTTCTGGAGTTTTCATGATTCCCTGTATTTAAGATCTTGACAGATCTGGATACTCTGTTTCTGTTGGTATTAATACGAGGGTGATGATGGAGCCCAGAAAGTAATGTTTCTACTCGCTGCAACGACTCCATAACACTGATATTTGGAAGAAGTAAGATATTAGTTGATTTGGTCTTTTTTTTGTTTTTTCGAAAAAGGTACAGTATTACAAATTTAGCCAATTAAAAACGACTCAAACAACAATTTTGACCCCAAAAAATTATTATTTTTATTGAAACCAAAAAGCAATCTTATGGATAATAGATATTTGCATGCTTAACCGGAAGAAGATAACAAAAAAAAAGAGTGGCTTTATCTATCATCTGGTCCATCATCAACCACTTCCTCTCGCAATTGGGGTCTTCTTTTCTCTCTCGGTAACTTTCTGGGCAAAACCCTAGTACTTATCTGTTCGGAGCGTCTTCTTCTTCTTCACTGTATTCGGCGTTCAGGGATTGTAAAGTTGTCGAATTTACAAAGAAAAATGCTGGTTTGTCTAGGTTTCGTTGAAGATTCTGGTTTGTTCCCATAAATTACAGTCCAAACAATGTTGGGTTTGATTCATGTTCTTGATGAGCTCGTCACTGGTCTTATGCCACTGCTTATCATTTAGTAGCCAAAACTCAGTTCCTGGTTCATCATCATCCTCTCTCGGTTATAATCCCTGTCACTCGATTTCGTTGCGGGGCAAGAGAAGAAAGGGGCTTTGGAGATTTGTTCCCAGTGCGGAGAAGAAGGGCAGTCGCACGGGTAACAAGGGCAGAAGAAGCTGGTGGCAGAGGTTTTTCTTTGATGATGATGGGAATTGGTTTGGTTTGAGGGAGGACGAGATTGTTGATGAGACATCTGAGCTTGAAAAGGATGATGAGATGTCTGATGAAGAGAAATTCGAGACTTGGAAGAGACGAGCAGAGGCCATCGTGGAGCTACGGGAAGGTCAGGAGGAGACTGGGGATAATGATGATGGTGATGGTGATGTGAGCAAGAAATGGGAGGATTGGATTGTGGATTCAGATGACAGTTTAGTCGAGTCTTGGAGCCGAGACTCTGCTGGTAGTGAGGACAAATCAATGCTCGATGAATTTACTGTTCCAGAGAGAGGGTTGGTTAAAATGGTGAGGGATATGGTTTTAGGAGTAGAAGAGGAAGATATTCTATACGAAGACCGTGTTTTTCGTTATGCATCTTCAAAATCGGTGAGTTCTGAGATAATTTCACTATGCAACATAGCTTTTTCTAAGTGGCCTTATTCCTTGCATATGCGTCTTTTACATGTGTTGTTAGAGTGTAATGTTCTTCCAGAAGACTGGTCAATGCTCATTGACATTGTAACTCTTTGCAGGCAAAATTTTTGGCGGTGTTGATCCTCATACCATGGGCATTGGACTTTTTAGCCCACGATTATCTACTCATGCCCTTTTTAGACAGGTGATTTTTTCATTTACTACTGTTAAGTTATTATTTATCTATCTACATTGTGTTAATCCCAAGTTTGATTATTTAGTCTGTGCCTTTACTCATAGATATGTAAAGACTGTACCACTTGCTGCCCAGACGCTTGATGTGAGACGTAGTCAGAAGCTAGAAATGGTAAAGGAACTGAATAGAGAAAAAGCTAGGTACCGTCTTGAAGTCGAGATTGGCAAATCACCTCCTCTTTCTGATGATGATTTATGGTGGGAGTTGCGGGGTAAAGCGTAAGAGACAATGCCACAGTTTTAGTTTCTTTCGATGTTTAAGTGTTGAAAACTCATATCGATATGTATGCCAGATAGTTCATTTCCACGCAAAGCTCACTGTGATTTTTTTTGTTCCTATTGGTTTCTTCAACAGCTTGGAGCTGCGAGAGGAGTGGAGACTAGAGAACCGGAAAGCATTTGCCAACATATGGTCTGATATGGTGTTTGGGATCTCACTGTTCGTTCTTTTGTACGCCAATCAGGGTAAAGTAAGTTTCTGTTTTCAACTGGAAATTTCACCAAACTTCAATGACATTTTAAGTTTCATTTGAAGCTACTAGCTGTTAAGCCCATTTTATTAACATGTGTCGTTTTTTGGTAAAATGTTTTCAGGTAGCCTTGTTGAAATTTACGGGATATAAGATCATAAACAACATCTCAGACACGGGAAAAGCATTTCTCATCATCCTTATCACCGACATTTTCTTGGGGTAAATGTCCCAATCTTTGCTTTAATCAAGAGCAAAACACCAAAAATGAAGTTCATAACAATCAAAGATGTTACAGTTCTAATAACCTGATTATCAGCGATAAGATTGGCTCTATTGGTAGGCCGTTGTGCAGAGATGGTATATAACTTAATGCTTCTTTTTGTAGGTACCATTCTGAATCTGGATGGGAGACATTGTTAGAGATAATAATGGAACATTATGGACTTGAAGTTGAGCAATCTACTATAACCATTTTCATCTGCCTGGTTCCTGTTGTTATCGACGCTTGTGTTAAACTCTGGGTATCTTCTTTTCTCCTTTTATATCCTATTTTTTCTATGCATCTCCTTTTGTTTTTCTTCTTTCCTCACTATCTCTTTCTGCATTTGAAACTTTCGTTTTCTCTTGTGCAGCTGTTTAAGTTCCTTCCAAGGTTGTCTCCGAGAGTTTCCAACATTTTCCAGGAGATGAAACGTCATTAAGTAGTATCCACCATTAAAACCCCTCCACCTGAGTTATGTGTTTCCATCACACAAACCATTCTTCAGCTTTATTTACGTTCGTATAGACACATAAGATAAACATAGGCTATTTTTGTCAATTGTCATTCATCTTGATTTTTTTTTTGGCTGAATTTTTGGTGAAAGAATTGAGAGGCCATTAATCTGTTGGCTCTCGCAACAATACTTTGTCATGTACACAATAAACAAACCTACAAAAGAAGCCCTATGGGCTTTGGGTTTATGCATACTTGTGAAGTTGTAATTTTCAATATAAGTTACATCTGTTGTGCTTATCATTATGGTGGACATAAGTATCCAAGAATTTCAAATACAAATGACAAAGCAGTGAAATAATTATAAGTCTCGTCACCTTTTGACTTGCCTTTGGCTTTTTTGGATTGTTATTTAACGATTTAAGATTTTAAAAAATTTAGTGGGCAAACGATGATTAAGAAGAGCTCAAACTTCCACACAAAACTCTCATGCCTTTTTTTGACTCGAGACACTTTTGTCTCCTTTGGTTTCCAAGCACAATGTTTTAAAAGCTGACCATGCAAATGTATAAGGTTTTGATTTGACAAAAAGCTAACACAGTTTGTTTTCACAATCCAAAAGTTTATATATTTTAATAATTAGATTTTATAAATTGATAAATAAATACGTTATCCAATTAGAAGGTAGAAACCTCAAATAATCATCATTTTGTATAGGTTAATTGTATCATTTAGTTAACACCATTTGCTATAATAATTTTTGGTCAAAATCTGAAGCTGACAAAGTCCAAAGCACACAGATTAGTGTCAGAAATTAAAAGCATACTTGTCTGGAAATGTCTCCTTTGTTTTTTTAGTGTACTTGTAAAAGCAAAAACTTGTAAAGTGAAAACTTGACCAAAAGAAAAAAAAGTACTAGTAGTAATTAGAGAAGATAATTTATAAAGAAGGGGACAAGAGTAAAAAAAAAATAGAGAGGAATGTCTGAGTCACTGACAACAATGGTATTCCATTAAAGGCCATTACTTGCAGCCTTTGACCAAATCTTAGCCATTCATTCTACTGTGTAACTCTAGTTTCAAGAGGCAAGCAAAATAAAATAAACATGTGTTAAACTGTTCTCAATACTAACTAAGAAAAATAAAATCATCAAAGAAGAGTAAATATATAAAATAAACATGTCTAAATCTTTTTAATATTAAATCCTAAATATTAATGCGAAAGGGGCTAGTAAGTAAGTTAAAAGGCTTACGCAATAATTAAGTTACATAAAATAGTATTTCTTTCTTTTTTGAGTAATAAAAAGGAATTTTTTTTGTATCGCCATTAGAATTACCAAACCATGCACGAGGTTCAAAAATTGTGTGTCATTAACTACTTTGAATTTCTCATAGCCTAATTTGTTAAATCCTAAGAAACTAATTAAGATTAAATGCATAGTTAATTATGATTCTATAAAAACCACTTAAGAAACACGAAGAGGTTTTGTATTAGAAGAAGTTGGTTTCATATGATACAGCTCATCTTCTTCTTTCCCCCGCCAAGATCGGACCCAATCCTTCTCTCCTCCACCACCTTCTCTCCATTTTCTTCCCTCCAAATCATCTCTCAACAAGTTAACACATTTCCACCAAAATAATAATAACAAATAACAAAAATAATCATTTTTTTAATTATTTTCTAAGACAGAAAGAGACAGAGAGAGAGAGAGGGAGATTTTGGGTTTGTGTTCTTCTTCTCTTCATTGAAAGATCTCTTTTTTTCTTTTCTTTTTGATTCCTTGTGGGATTTTGATTAGATGGGAAATGTGACATCAAATGTGGCGGCCAAGTTCGCCTTCTTCCCGCCGGAGCCAGCAACATACGGCATAACGAAAGACGACGAGACCGGGAAGCTGGTCTTCGCCGGAGTCTCGCCGGACAAGAACGTGGAAGTACATCAGCTCAGCACAAAGTCCGGTAACAATGTTGTTGCCACGTTCTGGAGACACCCTTTTGCGAGATTCACGCTTCTCTATTCCCATGGCAACGCAGCTGATCTTGGCCAAATGGTTGAGCTCTTCATCGAGCTCCGTGCTCATCTCCGCATCAACATCATGAGGTATATTAAAATTTGAAAAAGCTTTAAACTTTATGGATTTTGTGAGATTCTTACATTTAGATTTTTTTGTGTTCTTTCTGAATGTCATTGAAACAGTTATGATTATTCAGGCTATGGAGCTTCAACAGGAAAGGTAAACAAAGAGAAATCATTTCTCAAATTTCAAATGTTTATTTGTTTGTTTGTTTGTTTTCTGACTTAGATTCTGGTTGTTTTGATGGTATAGCCGTCTGAGTTCAACACATATTATGACATTGAGACGGTGTACAATTGCTTGAGGAGCGATTATGGGATCAAGCAAGAGGAGCTGATTCTATACGGACAATCTGTAGGAAGCGGCCCAACGCTGCACATGGCTTCACGGTTGAAGAGGCTGAGAGGAGTTGTTCTTCACAGCGCCATTCTCTCTGGCATTAGAGTCTTGTATCCTGTCAAAATGACACTCTGGTTCGATATTTACAAAGTAAGTGAACACACAAAAAGAGATGTCTTTTTGGGTCTAGCTACATACTCTGGTTCTGTCTCTTGTGTTTGTTTTGAATGTCTTCTTACCGCAGAACATTGACAAGATTCGCCATGTCAACTCTCAAGTTCTTGTCATACATGTATGTAAGCCCTATGAACTGTAGAATCTGGTGTCTTCATGAGACTCGTATTGATTGATTCGTGGTGACCTGCAGGGCACGAATGATGAGATTGTGGATTTGTCGCACGGGAAGCGATTGTGGGAGCTGGCGAAAGAGAAGTACGATCCGTTATGGGTGAAAGGAGGAGGGCATTGCAACCTCGAGACTTATCCTGAGTACATTAAGCACCTGCGCAAGTTCATAAACGCAATGGAGAAACTCTCTCTAACCAATCCACCACCCAAACAACTAACCAACGAGCCTAGTATCACCGAGACTAAGCACAATCGTTGCTTGAGATTTAGGAAAAGGTAGGATGGCTTTCTCGAGGTTAGTAGCAGAATCAGAAGACAATTGGTAGATTCCTTCCTTTGCATCGCATGTGCTTTCAACTCAGAACACTCAAGGAATGCTCATTTTTCGATCTTTTCAACTCAAAAGCTTGAGCAGGGTCATTTCCTCAATGTGATCAAAACCAAATGCTAAACACAGGGTCACAGACAATAGTGGAACAAAGATCATCTTGGGAAGTATTTACTGTAGAATGTAGCGCTGTTCTTGGGTATCTGCTCGATGTTCAATCTCCTGTAACAAAAAAAAATGTAAACTAGCACAAAGTTTGGGGTTTTTGTAAAACATCATTACTTGTAGGAGAAGCTAACAGAGAAAAAAATGTGTAATCAGCATTTTCCTCGAGCAATCCACTGTTCGTTGGTGAGACAAGAAGTACCGTACATGAGTTTCTTGAATTTATTATAATATCAATTAGTTACAGAATATAAGCAACAGAATGCGAAAATTTGATAAACATAACGCAAAAAGGCAAACAAATACAAACATTACAATGCAAAGTCCTTTTACTCGTTAAGTCTTAATCCTAGATTGGTCTTTTTTTTTCTCCCTAGCTCATTCAGGAGATGAACTCTGGAGTTTATTATCGTAATTGAACCGTGACAAGTAATTGCTTCAAGTTTTCACAAAATGCTCCTAGAACCTTTGCAGTTCCTTAGTTGATCTCCACAATTCGAGGCCTCCTCTCTGCAGCTTTCTTGCGTATAAATATACCCCATCTCAATGCAGCTTTAAGCTTAAGCCATCCCACCACAGCTTTCCCGGAGCCTCTGCCTCGTTCTCTCCCATAACCCTTATCGATCTGAGCTTCATACCGGTCATTGAAACCGTAACAGGACTCATTGGTATGACCAAAACCGCCCGATATCCCAAATGTCTTGAGCCATCTCTGCATATCATCGGTCTCAAGCATCTCTGAACTCCTGACCCGAATTTCCTCCGTGAAAAAATCTTCAAGGCCTCCATTGTATGAGCCTGAAACCGAAGAACTTTCCACTGATGTGAAGTCTCGTAATTCATTGCATGGTTGTTGCACAAAAGGATACTGCATCTGTTGCTGAGAAACCGATGAGTAGCTATTCGCATTCTGATGACATTGCAGAGTCTCCTGCTGCGTTTGATGGTTCTGTGCTATTTTTGGCTCCGGTGAGCAGCTTTTTATTTCCTTCTTTGCAACTGGTAAGCAGTTTAACAGCTTACCGTCATAATCAATCACTTTATGCCATTCTTCGTAAGCCGTCTTCACCATAATGTCTGCAGAAATCTGTTGAATTGCAAAAAAAGGCTCAAATCTTAAAGGCTGAGACTGCAGATTCTGCAGGGAAGAAGGAGGAAAAAAGCTAAGTTTACACAGAAAAGTCTTACCTTTTGGTCATAGTTAAGAGATTCCAGAGATAAGAAGTGGCCATTAGCAATTAATCCTCGGAATTCATATATATGATTGAAGACAACGCCTGTATTATGTGTCTGCTCTGTGTAATAGACGTAAAGTTTCCCACCCAATACACAAGTCTTTGCATGCTCCACCGTGTTTCCCCACATTCTATTTGACATTCTACTCCCAAGTAACTGCAAACACACACCAAAATTATAAAGCAAGAGACAATAACTTCTTGTGTAGATGTTCACATATTAGGGATGCACGTACGCTTCTTAGCTTCTGCGGATACTTCACAAGTATCCGAAGGAAGTCTTCAACAGTCACGATGTTAAATTTTAGTAGCTTCTTGTGTAGTGCTCCATCTTTCGCTATTCTATCCAATCTCCAGACTTCATCATGTAAGGCTGGTGGATAATGTTTCTTGTATACTGCAAAAATAACATAGCCAAAAGAAAAACCAAGATTCGTATAAACAATCCAAGAAACTCTCTCTTGCTTCTCCATTCCATCCAAAGTAATAAAGAACTCACGTTCTCCTCTATGATCTTTAACAGCAAATGGCTCGGTTTTAGCTTCACGTATGTAAAACCCTGATGCAGCCTTAACACCAAGCCTAAACTTTCTGCTCCTAATCCAGCTCGAGTTGTCGGTGAAAGTAAGTTCTCCTAGAGTTCCTACACCTTCCTTAAGTATCACATGTGTGTGACCAGTTAAGATGGGACGTTTTCCTTCGCGCTCTTTCACTTCAAATTTCTCAAAATGTTCTCTCGTCCAATCTTCATCGTCGTCATCATTGAAATCTCCATCTAACACGACAATATTCAGCTTTGCCATTGAATCTTCTCCCGTTTGAACTATATTCCCGGTGTTTGCATCTATAAGGACCACGTGAATGGCTGAGCCTTGCTCTCCATCGACTTTCCCCCCTGTGAATATATGAGGAGGCATTCGGGTTCTAAAGCGAATTTGCAGGTTTCTTCGATCGAGACCTCGAATCTTCTTAGGTTCTTGAGATCTGAAAACACAAATTTCTGTAAAGGTCATGGAACCATTCCAGCGAAGGAGAAAGTATATAACTAGACAAAGAACCCTGGAGTTGCTTTCGAGTTCTCCAACCTCGATAAGGCACGTTCCACCTCTTCACTGACCTTTACATTCACACCATAATCAAATTTAAAAATCCCACACGCTTCTGAAGATTTGGTCTACCGGAAAAATCAAACTTTGAAATACAATATTAACTCACAATTCTGCGGAATATTGGTTCCAAAGACGAGCACAGCCTCTGAAGACTATCTACCTTGACAGCTTCCACGATGACACTGTAAAACAGTTCTTGTTTTCATAGAAAGTCTGAGCAAATTTGATGAACTTGCAAGGCTAAGCATTACTATCGAGAATTCAAAAGCAAGATATTTAATGAACATCTCTCAGAAAGGTTATCCAATCGCAAAAGAGTTCATAGTAATTTTATGATGCATCAAACACGTGTAAAGTATGACTTACCTTGCCAAAGCTGGAAGCTTCCGCCTCTTTGGTTGTGAGTCTTCTGACAAGTTATCTGTATACTCTTGATTGTGTCCATGTTTTCTCTTGTTCATCGAACTTTCCATTTAAAGTAAAATAAGTTATCAATCTCTGTGTCTAGAGAGATACGAATTAATGCAATTCCCTAAGTTGGAGAAAATAGCAGAAGTCCTACACTATGGAAGCTTCAGAGAAAAAACACAGAATAATAGAAACAGAGACTAGTTGAATTTAGAACCAAAGTCTTAAAGCTATCTTTTCTTTATGGATCTTTTTTTTGTTACAACCCACATGGAGTGTACGAACCTTGATCTGATTTTTTAAATGGTAGATCTAAAGCTGTTATGGATCATGTCCCTCTGAATACTAGAATAACGCAAACAGAGTACTTTAATGGCTGAAGCTAAAAAGCAGAAAAAAATACAGCTGTTTTTGTGAATGAAGGAATATTGAAAACCGAAACCGCGTGATACCTGGTGTGATCATAATCATGTCAACCTAAGTGCGTTTGACTTCTTCATTTTGTCTCTTCTCAGCTTTTCTCTCTCTTCAGAAACTTTCATATTTCTTGACGTATGAAAAGTATTTATTTGTTAGTTTTTTAAGCAAAGAAAGAAAACAGATTTTTGATCCGCTTGTTCTGAGCTTAAGATATGATATTTCACATACATGCATCAAATCTAGCTGCAATGCGACTGAATCAATTCACAAACTTTTCTTCTTAGTGAGATGTAACAGTCAAGAAACCCACGATAACCCGACTTTAGAAAGCTCAGGTTTGCTTAGCCTTGATCTGAGGTACCACGCTCACTCTTTGCTTCTCGAGTTGCCGATGAACATGAAACATAAAATACAGAACCAACTTCTCTTAACTAACAAGATAGGTATGTGAAACTTGGTGGTAGTAAAATGGACAATTATATTTGAAGAGAGGTCAATACAATGCCAAGAGTTTCTTTAGCTACAATTCGATCTAAAGGCAAAACAAAAGACTACATGTATGGAGAACGTGGAAGATAGGTCTTTTCCTTGAAATTTAAACAATTCCCTTATCTTTAGTTGAGTTGTGAAAATTTGGTTTCGCAGAGAGAAAGAAACTCTTCAGGGCGAGAAGTGCAATCAGTTTACTCACCTTCCCAACCTGATTGCCGAGCTCTCTTCTCCCACAAAGAAGTGATCTTCCTCTCCTTGATCAACAAAGCTTCAGCTCTCTCCCTAGCTGATTCACATATCTCAGTGGCGGCGTTGCATTTTTCAGCTTCCTTTTGGTACTGAGATGCAACTCTTTTAGCTTCTGCGAGGGTAACATTCATATGGCGGCTATGTTCATCTGCAACTGCTTCTTGCAACTTCAGCTCCTCAGTCAGAAGATCCACAAACTGCTTCTCCATTTCCTGTTTGAGCTCTGGATCATCACCTCCACAATCTGTTCACAAAACAAAATTCAGAGAAGGAACATCTTGGCAGGAGAACACAAGAGCTATAACCATATGTATATGTTACATCTCAGAAAAACGTCATGCAACAAGATACGGAAAGGGCAGGGTAAGGTGTCTAGTCTGATCACAGATAACTATCAGAGTAACAATCACAAACCAACTAGCCTGTTCTGCAATCAAGCCTTAATTGGGATAACCAATGCCTACGAATTCATCAAACGTTCAGTTCTCCAAATAACTCGTAAAAGCCTAGACAGATATGAAGGCTCCTCAATAGCTACCAAACCATTTTTGTAACTTGACAAAAAAAGAATAGTAAAGGAAACAACTTAGGTATAGCAGCTAAACAATATTAAACTCAGAATCGAGATCTAACCTGTAACAGAGAGATTTGCAAGCCCTGCAAAAGAAAAAAAAACTTGTTAAAGTATCTACAAGCTGAGATTCGTTCTTACTGCTTGGACAATAGGCAACATAGGATTAAAACATAAAAGAGGCAGCTTGATTCAAAGATCCAATACTGAAACCAGAAAGAAAACAAAATCCAGATGCTTCAGAAGAAGATCCAAATAAATTTCAGTGAAATCAAAATTCGGGGAAAAGGGCACCTCAAAACTCCGACCATTACTCTAAAAGGAGCTAAATTTCACAAGAAGCTGTGAAAAAAAAAGTTGCCATCACGAATCCAACGGAACATCCAGATCCAATCAAAAACGAGAAAGAGAGAGAGATAGAAAGGAAATGGTCGTTATACCAGGAGCAATCTCGAGGAGAGACACGGGAGGTGGGCAATCACAGGCGCAGGGAGGACAAACAGAGTTTCTACGAGTGGATCCAACGAAACCCTTGTTGAATTTCCAATAAAGAGCAGGCCCACACACAACTAAAGCAGATACAACCGCGAAAATCACCAGACATCTCATGCAATCTCCAGACCGACGTGCCATAACGAAAAAACAAGAAAAAGCTCAATCGAATGAATCAGAGTGGAAGTGCAGCAACAATGGCGATTAGTGTGGAAAGACTGTCAGCGAAAAAAGGTAGAAGAATTAAAAAAAAAAACAAGCTAATCAGTGTTGATGTGCCCAACGCGGAGAAACTAACTAGAGAGGGAAACAGTAAAACGACGGCGTTTTCAGTGGGTCCGGTTCAGATGTCGGTGGTGCATTTCTCACGGTATCACTGTAGACTGTTCTTTCACTAATTTACGGTTTCACCTTTTGAATTCCATAATCTTTCTGATAAAGGCGTTATACTTTTATTTGTTACCAACATTTATTTTTTTACCCTTTGAATTCTATAATCTTCTCAAATGGCACGATACTTTCATTAGATTCAGAAATGAGCCCATACTTCTGTTGGTATCGAAATCCAAATTCAAAGTAAAGCCTTTATTACTCGATCAATAGTTTTTATTCTTGGACCTCATTACACGACCCCATCACAGACAAAAGACAATCACACAATGTTGTGGTCCTCTTACTCGCCTTGCTCTTCTAGTCTTGAATCATTGTAATAGGCACTGATCAATTTCTCTATAATACCAACTTCTTGCCTCCTCTGTTGTTTCACCCATTCGGGGTCGTCTTTTGTAGCAGCCCTGGGATCTGTATTGTGAACTCTTGCTTTAAGCAAACAATGTTCAGATTCCTTGTTTCTAACAGAAGTGTGTAACTCACTCTTAAATTTCAGAAACGTTAACCTTTTTTTGTCACAAGGGCAATGATGCTGCTCGATCTGTTCTTCAGAACCCTGAAAAAGACATTAACATCAACTTTGTGTTCTAGAGACTCACCCTTCTCGGTTCCATCATTGGTCTGAAACCAACTGCATGTTTTCTTTTTCTTAGATTACTCTGAAACTAAAGTAATGGGGGCCAAGTTCTCACCTATCAAAAATAATTGTGAAACGGGTTACGCAAATGAGTTAACTTTAACTGGCGAGTTTGAATAATGAATAATTGCCCACAGATTCAGATTTTTTTCATCAGAAACAGATTTCCACTCACATCAGTGAGCTGAGATGTCACATATGAAAGCAAGCGTTTAGGCCCACAATTAACATTTTAAGCAACCAATAACGCTATGAGAGCTTTCACAGTTGTTAAATTAGCTAGAGGTAACAAGAAAGATGATAAAGTTCCTTCTTTCCTGTTTACGACCTTTTTAAAATATCTTGTTTGGATTTTTAGAAGAACAATATTGGGAAAATTAATAGTTGAATAAGATCTCTTGAAGACAACAACACCAGTTTAAGTAAGCTCTGTCCATTTCCTTTGTACTGTAACCATGATTAGATGATGAAATCATATCCGTCCCAAAAACTTCGATTCTACAAAAATGATGCATCTAATCTTTGACAGTAGCTAATAAACAATTTAAAGGTTTTTGATAAAATCTTTGCATGTAACAGGGGAGGACTCAGATTCGCCTTTTCTCAGACAGATTATAGGATAAAACTCTTCTGCCATGGCTGCTAATAGAAAAAAAAAGGAGAGCTTTTTTTTCTTCTTATAGCCCCGCCATCTAAGAGAGTTTTACCACAATGTCTGGTCTATTGACTTCTTAAGAATCATCATAGTCTCCGAAGAAGAAGAAGAGAGTGAAACCTAAAAAAAGAAGAAGAAAAAAAGAATCCAAGCAAAGCTGTAAGAGCGAAGAAGACGTAGATGGTGGTGGTGGCGGCTATGAAGATAAAGATGGAATGATTCATCACCACTCTAAAGAGTGATTTATCAAGAAAGTTTTAAAATCATCGGCATCCGCTTCCACCGGAAGGAAACGACGGTGTGGCAACATACGGCCGCCGTATCGAAACCCTCCGGGAGCAAAGCAAAACCCTAAAGGTCAATCCTTTTTGAGTAAATTTATAGTACCCATTATTTTCGAGAGCTTCCAATTTCCAGTTTCACCCTCCGGCAATTGACCTGACACTCGGACCGATGAAAGGGTATTTCGGTCATTCAAAGAAGAATAAAAAATGTTTGTGCTTTTACACAAATTACAACAATGGCAATAAAACACACAAAAAAATGTCAAATCTTAGATGGTCGCTTGGCCCTTTTGCTTAACCATTCTTGTGTCCATGACTTGTCCTGATAAGTTGATACTATACGTAACCTGTTTATAAAAAACAAACACATTATTTCACTTTTGTCAAGAAAACATATCTTACTACACAAGAGACGGAACTTTTAGAAAAAAGTACTTACAAACTCAGAGAAGCCAACTCTGTGAAGAAGAAACCCATCTTCCATTTCACTGACATTGAAAAAGATACATTTTTATCAGATATTGAGATTGAGCTGTCATAAGTTTATGATTAATAATGTCATAAGAGATCTTGTTACCTCTTAGTATCATTCGTTGAACCTTGGTTCTCTGATGTATTAGGAACCATAATGCACGTGAAGCTATCGTCGTTGCCTCCGATGGTGCAGCCTTTTTCGCTTATGTATATGTTCTAGAATCATCAAAGTTTTCCCTCTCAGATGTTTTCCATTTTATTGGACTAGATGCGGCAATAAAGTTTCTCATGGGATATTCAATGTCTTACCACTCCATATTTGATGGTGATTTGCTGAAATGTCCTTGCAACTCCCTTGGCTTCCTCTGGACCCTTACTTATTGTATAGGCGAATAACGGGTCTGATCCAACCACAATGCGCCTGTATCAGAGAGACATTTGGGTAAGCAACTAAAAACAGAGAAGTGCTGCGGTATTTATACAAGTTCTTGAGAGATCAAGAGAGTCTAAGAGCTGAGTAGCAGACTTACCAGTCTCCATCTGCTTCTTTTAGAATCCTTGTTAGCCCTTTCAATTGACTGATCATCGAGCCATTCAATGCTCCACTACCCATCATTTCCTTGATTGCAGGAAGAGGGTGGAATTATTAATAAGAAGAAACAAAAAAAAACAGAAGAAAAGTCTAATGTTCATTTCCTTCAAATTCACAGAAACCAACTGATTCTACCTTCTGTAACGAGCCCGTGTCTACGAAAACAACATCCATGGATCCACCGAAAGGCAATTTGATGTGCTCTCTGAAACTTCCAGCTCCTTTCTTTGTAGTGTACCTAAATTTGCATCACATTGATCACTCTTCTTGTTGAAGTTAATCAGCTAAAAGGAACCGTTCCACAACTTACCATGGAAGTTTCAGCGAAGGGGAGACTCGAGTAGCCTGCGAAACGATCAATAAACTGATTAACTAATTTATGAACAATGCAGGGATCAGAATGTTTTTTGATCGATTCGATTCACTAGAGTACAAGGAAGCAAATCAAAGATTAGGCCTGAGAGCTGACATTTTGCAGGAGTGGATCTTCTTCTCCATGTTCACTTGTGGTCACCACAAATTTTGCATTGTAAGTTTCCGCAACTCTCTCCATCTTCGTCGATCAAAACAAATAACACAAAATCAGTACAATAATCGCTTACACACCAAGGAAACATATAATCTTAACATCTTAAATCCTTAAAATCAACTGCCTAACCCGTAAAGGCATAACTAAGAATACTAGGAGGAAGAAAAACAAAAAAATCAACCTTTTTCTCCTTTTTTGGTGGAACTAAGTGTGTGATCTAATATAAAACTCAATTTTTCAACCTGGGGAAGCTAGAAATTCTATAAAGAACCCAGCTTGTATCCTGAAACCAATGCATTTGATAACTACCGAAATTGCATAGATGAAAACAATATTTCATGTTCAAAGCGAAATTGATAACCACACAGATTCATCATTGAAGGAAGATGGGAAAACACACCAATCGGAGAAGGCGGGTTTGCTGGTGAAGAGGCCTGAAACCTCCTGAGACGGAGATGAAATGGAGATCTAAAGCTCCGGCATGGTCTCCATCGTTACTAGAGAAGAAGATTGGGTGCAGGGACACATAGACGATGAGACAGAGAGATAATTGGAGAAAGATTGTGCAACCCCATGATGATTTCGTCATGCCTTTTTAAAATTACACAAACAGCTCTTTCTTCTTTTTTTCGTTCTGTCTGAATTCTGAAAACACTCTGAGCGAGATTTTTTATCTGAAAATGGGCGAGATGGAAACTCAAGAAAATGAAAATTTGAAGCTTTTGTGGTTGTAAGAGACTAAAACAAAATGAGCAGGATGATGAACATGTCATGTCGCCGACCCATTCGGCCAACAAGTATTATTTATGATTAGGACAAATAAATAATGATGAGACCACATCCAGTCGGTAACAAAACAAAAACAAAAAAAATAGAGATCACATCGTACACGAAAGATTCGTGGATGAACATGAGCAGGAGTAGTATCCCTAAATTGTCGTATAGATTTGCAGTTGCTTTCGATTTTAATTCTTTTTTTTTTCTCCAAAACATTTTTGAAACTATATATTTTAATATATATATGCAAAGTATTCATATTTGGACCACAACTCGTATATCAAGTTGTTGTTGGACTATAAAGCAGGAGTGACAGAATCTTACACGATGATGAAAAGTGTAAAATGGATAATGGATGTTTTGAGAAACTTCACTACGAGTATTTTAATTGAAGCACGGACTAAAGCATGATCTATCTCTGGTTTCTACAAACGTGACAAAAATGGCTGGATTACATAAAAGAAGGGTTTCAAGAGCGTGCCCATCTAGACAATTTCATGCTCGTCATTCTCCTTTTCTTGTTTGCTTTATTCTTTGAAGCTAACCTCAGTTTCCTCTTGGCGTTTCTCTCCGGATTTACCACTGCCATTAGCTTCTCTTCTTGCTTTCTCTTCTCCCTCTTCGTTTTCAAACCTTTCCTTATTTCATTGTAAACTTCCACAAAGATTTGGTTGCCTAAAGTCTTGTCTCTTATACTGTCTCGTACCTCTTCTGCTAGTTGTTTTAACTCATCTGATAAAAACCATAAAAAAAAAATGAAACTCTTGGGTAGATTCGTGATAGCAACCGAGTATGAAGAGTGAAGACCATAAACTTATAGTACCTGATATGATTTTGCCTGTAAATCCTTCGCAGACTTTGTACAATGGAAGGAGAATTTTGAAGGCATATAAACGACATTCTTCTTGATTCATTTGTGAGGTAAATGCTTTATAGACGTTGAACACAATTCTCATCTGCATATCCCAAGCAAACATAGAGTAGTTAAGTTAATTTAAAGGTTTTAGAACAAAAAAAGAAAAGAAGTTAATTTAAATGCTGAAAAAACTAGGTTTAATCAGAAGAGCAAATAAGCAAACCTGAACAGACTCCATATCAAGAGCAAGCTTCCCCATTCTTTTGAGTAAACTTCCAATCAATACATTTCTTACATCATTCGCATCATCCTCTTCACCATTCTCAGTACGTTTGCCTGAGGTAAGAGCCAGAAACGTAGATCTTCCTTTCCCTGAATCAAGTACTTCAAAGGCTTTTAGGAACACCACTTGCTCATCCTTGCCAAGACTGGACCAGAACCCATTGTAGGTTGCTTGATAAGATTGTCCAATCAGGGAATGAAGACTAGAGAAAGCAAAAACAATATTTGCTGTGAGGAGATCGACATTAACATTTCCTGTGGTGGGTTGCTCCTTTAACTGGAAGCAAAGAGAAACAGCAACCAAGAACAGGGTACTTGGGTTCTCAAGAAGAGAATCAGCTACTAATATCTGAGATGCTGCTCTTTTCCTCTCAGCCAATGCCTTAAAATAATTATTCAGGAGCCGGCAGGATATATTTCGCAACCATGCGTGTGGGTGCAACAAAAACTTAAATACCATATTCCAAATATCCTGAAAATGATGTGTCAGAAAAATGAGGTCCATAAAAACAAAATTATGTTAATTCTTTCAGAACGGAAAAAGAAAAAAGAAATCAATATCGAATCACCAAAGAAGAAAAAATGAATGCGTCATCCGAACTGAGAAAACTTCTAGACTCAGAAAGAAAAATTCCCAACTAAGTCTCGAGAATGATTAATGCTGGTACAACTAAAGCAGTAATTTACTCGCTAGACCATCTATTTCAAGATAGGACAGCAAATCCAGACCAATGGTCCTATATTATTGACAACCGGACAAAAATTATGACTGTCAAAAGCTACTATCTATCAGAGATTCGAGATGCAATGGTTAAAGATATTCCGAAGTCTCCTATAGTTACCATTATACAACTGAGTGCTTACCTCTAAATCTTTTCCGAATTTTAAATGAGGAAATTGCTCGAGCATCTTCTCTATCATAACCAGAGAGTAGTATGCTTCCTTCCAGAAAGGAATACTGGCTTCCTCAACAGTATCTTGCAACTGCAGGCTGGAAGCGCTGACAGCAGACTCTAGTATCGCTTTGGCATCCTGCAATGTATTGTAGATATGCTTCCGAAATGTTTTCTTCATGGAGTCAATAATAAATCCCAATACCTGCATAGCATCCAACGAGCGAGTTAAAATCCCAAAAGAAGCAATGGACATATTACAAAAGGTGCCTACA
The DNA here is from genome assembly GCA_000218505.1 of Schrenkiella parvula. NCBI lineage: Eukaryota > Viridiplantae > Streptophyta > Magnoliopsida > Brassicales > Brassicaceae > Schrenkiella > Schrenkiella parvula. Next base: position 13,669,867 of record CM001193.1, on the reverse strand, counting down.
TGATATGAACGAAATCAAGCTTAGTGAATATGTTACAAGCCATGCACTCATAAGAATCTAGTGAAGTTTATCAACTCCTGCCTTCTGGAGAAAACACCTTCGGGTAAACACCACTTCATACTTCTCTTTCTTCCATATTCAGAAATATAAGTTCCTACTTCCTACTGTCTAACATCTATGAGGTATTGTCAGGATACGAGTTCATAAAGAACAGCACGCTCGGAGCATTTACCTGTGCTGCAGCTGCCCGTAAATTCTGCTGCTTATACCAGCACAGACAGTACGAGAGAATGGAACCAACTTGATCCTCACCGATGCGCCCTATCAGAAGTTCTATCACCGCACCAATCCGGGAACGCACTTCTTTATCAATATCATTGGCCAAACAAACAGAAAGCTGAATAAACAATGTTTTCGACTGCTGGTCAAGAAATGACTTCTTGCCAAGATTTGGTTCTGAAAATTTCAAGATGAGTGCATGAAGCATGTCAAGGACTGCTTCTCTTCCAGTTGGATGCTCATACCTGGAAGACACATTTAATTTAGTATAGGAAGAGTAAGAGCCAAATTCAATTCATAGCTAGTGCATGTACATACCTCAGATTTTCCAGCAGAAAGTTCACATGTTGCTCTAAACGTTTCTCAGAAAGTGTATAGTGGACCAAAAACTGTAACAGTATCTGTTTACATTTCTTGCGGATTGATTCCAGCTGACTTTTTACCAACAACTCTGAAACCTGAATTGCAATGTCATAAATCTCTGGAACCATAAGCTTCCGCTTCACGATGGCCTTGAGCAGTGAAAGAGCAACAAAGGATGAATCGGACTCCAGATCAACAAATATGGGGAACTGAATCACCAATTTCAATTGCTCTGATGATAAAGTTATATTTTTGTTACCAAGAAGCGTTGTTAATAGCTTAAGGCATGACTGCACAAGGGGACTGCTGGAATTCACTGCAGACTGAGCAATGGTTAACAATGCTGTTTTCACTTCGTCTGCTTCAGACATGAGGGAGGGCAGTGGAAACCTTATTAATGAAGTGAAACATCTAAGAGCTGAAGATACAATATCTTCATACTTCGAACTCAAGCATCCAGCAAGTAGTTTGACAAATGGATCTAACTTCCCCAAAAGCTCTTTATTAGTGTTGTCGAGTTTAATTTTCTTCATTCTGTTATGAAACAAGTCCAAAGCAAACACGGTTATAAGATGTGGACATGACTTGGCACCAGAAATCAACCCAGCAGTCTCTCGCAGATCTCTTGATTTCCATTTCTCTTTGGATGGTGTAGAAGACCCTCGATCACCAAGACCACTCCTGTTGTTAATACCATCATCAACACGGCCTTGTATAAAAACAAAAAGATCTCCTTGGTCAACAGATGGATTGCCTTCAATACCAGCTGCAATTTGTTTTAACATGTTCTCCAGATTTGATTTTGTCTTTGGAGTTAGATGCCGCTGCAGCTGAGCAGTGACCGGAGAAAGTAATTTCAATGCCTGCTTTCTGAACGTTACATTTTCAGCAATCAATTTCAGAGTCTCAAATGACATGCGCTTTCTCGTTTCTTTCATTTTGGATGCGAATTTTTCCACGTCTTTCTGTTCAGCAACCTCTCCAAAGATATCGGTTTCCACTACAGCAAGAAGATCATCCAAACAATGATCTAACTTCCCACACGTAGGATTGGACAGGCACTTCGATAAGATAAAATGGACAGTGTAACCCAGCACATGCACCTCAGATCCTCGTTTTAAGATACCACGTAAACTGTTGATGACAACTTTCAAGAACTCCAGCCCCAATTCCTTTAAACAAGCAACCAGAGCCAATCTTGCTTCATCACGTGTACTCTCCAACCGGTTCTTCAGAAAAGTGGCAATTTTCTTAATTATAGAGGACAGATTTGAGTCCATTGCATCATCAGGGAACAGCTTTAGAACCTTCAGCGCAGCCACACTGCTGTTAACGTTAACATTATCAGAATCAGAATCCATCAGCTTCTGCATCTTCTCCCACGTTTTCTTAAGGCAAGACTGAATATCCTCAACAGATGGATTGCCTTCAACACCATCTTCTGTAAAATGAAATTTATCCAAAATCAAGCAAATAAGCCGCAGCAAAAGTTTTCCCTTTTTGGTATGCTTCTTCATCTCACGGAAACACCGATTCAATAGAGCATTGTATGACTTCCAACTCATATGTGCAGATACAGATGCAAGCGCTTCTATGCATGCATTCCGGACATTATTATCTTTTCCATCTTGTCCATCAAGCAACATGTTGAAAAAGACTGAGACCAAAAGTTTTCTCACTACTCCCTGCACAAACATTTGGTCTTAACTCTTAAGTACCAAGAACGTACAGCAGTTGCAATTAAAAAATTAAGAAACTCAAAAGAGATAACCTCAGGCAGACTGCAATCCTTGACCACATTTGTGAAACGTGAAATTGCCCTTGCTCTACGGTGTGCCTGCAAGAAGTTGAAAGGAAATCAATCATCGTAAGATTTCTACCATCTACATGAGCTATATGCTGCTACATCTTCTATTTGTAAAATATGGTCTCGATAGACCTATAGATTGAATTTAAAGAGGGAAAAGGAAGAACAAAACAAAATCAGAAGCGGGATTGGTTCCTGTGTAGTTATCATATCGACCTTGATTCTCACCAACAGCACAAATACAAATTGTGGACTCACAGAATCACATGATAAAATGACTTACCTGAATGTTAACAATGGCTTTAAAAAAATCTAAATTCTCATCTTCAGAGCATAAAGGTCTGAATGCAGCAAGATTTTCGGCATCTGGGAGTTTTGTCACCATTTCACGTATCAAAAGAATCCACTCCTGTGACAGAATAATTCGTGAATCGTCAATGGAAAGAAGAGAGACATGGGCCACGAGTATCCATCTTACAACTAGAAATACAATTTTATATTCCTCGTCAAGAGACTTAACTCTACAGCAGAGGCATGACAGTTCGCTAACCATAAGTAACACTGTAAATTTGTTAAGTTACTAAACCTCCCCCATAGCTAGTGCCCAGTAAAATTTTCATTTTCTTGCTTCTGAGCTTTTTCTACATAATTTAGAACGGTTACTGTACCTTTATTATATTGCCTCCTCTGCTTATTGCATCAGCAATGTGTTTCAAAATGAACAGTATACGATCTCTTGTCCAGCTTGCATCAGCTATTTTGACCTCTTTGCCAAAGCCAGAGTGAGCTGTCTCTTGGCAAAGTATTGACGCTGAAAAATCAATGAAAGAAGACAAGAGCTTCTGTGCGCTTCCCCTTAACATAATGGATTCTGATGATATGTTGTATATACTCTGTGAGAGTATGATCATCGTGTGCTGCTTTGAGGATTTATTAAAGAAATCCGCATCAATCTCCACATAAGCATTAACTATCGTTTCATAGTCAAGGTCATCAACTTCCATGGCTGAGATGGCATTCATATCCCTGACGCGCTTTGCCTGTAGGTTGGAAACCAATTGTTTGTTACAATTGTAGAAGTAAAAGCAACAGAAGGAAATGACTTAGCCTCAAACAAAGACATGCCACTCACCACATCATCCAGAGAAAAGTCAATTTTTGCAAGAGATTCAAGAAGATCACAAATGCATAATCTAACGTCAAGTTCAGCGTCAACAAGTAGAGGAGAGACTTTATTTATAATTTTGGTGCTACTCTCAGTCCCGAGCAACGATATGATATCCTGAATGGCTAGCAAAGCCTGGCGACGGATGTCTGTAAAAGCAATTAGACAGTCACATACAAGACATGATATTGTACGTTTTACCAAAAAAAAGCAATGAGAGTAACCATACCAGAATCTTTCACACTTCTATCCAAGAAAGAAAGCAACACGTCCAAATATTTCATAACACAAGAGTGATCGCGCATGTGCTTTGACAATAATTTAAGAATATTGATCTCTCTTTCCCCATGATACTTGACCGATTTCCTGGACATAATAACACTTTAAGAAAATATAGAAACAAGAGGAAATAACTTGAGTCCGTGAATTTACACGAGTCCTGACCTTTTATTATCCCCAAGGAAAAGAGAATGCAAGCTGTTAAACAGTGCTTCTATGTACGGATCTAAGAAGCCGATAACACTGTCATCCTTATCCAACTCGTTGTCAAGACAGAGCAGATTCTCTATGAACTTCAAGGCAGAAGACTTTACAGCTTCTGAAGCTGTGTTGACTGTCAGAATCGAAAAAATGTCTGGAACAAGAGACTTTTCCCGACATAAGAGGGTCACGAGATTGCGGCTTTTACTCATTGATAAGAAGCATGAGAACAAGGAACTTGGTTTCTCACTACTAGAACCCTCCTGCTTGAAATTCTTAATTAAGGGATTCACTGCCGAAAAGAAGAGGTCCCAAAACTCGGGGCCAAGATCAGAATCCTCATATTTATCAAGAACATGAGCAATAATTTTCAGACATAAGGATCTCAGCTCTTTAAATTGCTTCAAACTAGTGCCAGCCTACACAAAAACCAGAAAAAAATATATATATATCAGACACGACAATAAATTCCAAAAGGAAAGGAAATGGGAGAAAATTAATGTTTGTTTGCATGGATAAACCTACACAAAGCTTTGGAGAAATATAGAAAACAACACCAATAACCATTTTACCTGGTCGTGATTAATCGAAACATTCTCTTTATTATCTGGGGTTGACGGGGCGGCTGTGCCACTTATTAGTGTCAATGATTCAATGCTTTTTTCTTCATCAATATTTGGAGCATAGTTTACCAATAGCCGGACAACACATCCCATCAAAAAGTCTAGAAAAGGTCGGACACGGAGTTCATCAAAGACTTCAAGGATTTGTTGGATGACATGAAGAAACCCAGATTTCTGATTCCTGGATAATGTCGAAATAGCATCAGCAGTGAAATGTTTCAGGAAATTCGACTTTTGGAAATAATCCAACGAACTTTTGCCTGAACTCCAGAACAAGTCCATTGTTTCCTCAGATATGATATTCAAAGGCTTTATTAACAATGCAAAGAACAGGGCAAGGTCATTAATATCCCGCTGAGATATAAAGCGAAGAACTGCCTTTCGGTGACTGATACTTGTATGCTGACAAGAAAAAAAAGAGAACTTGTTAGGACCCAAATGAAAACTGCATCGGCATAGTGAAGAAAACTAAAAGAAGTGAGTAATATGTACCTTCCGTGAAGCCAAATTCTTTAATGTCCTAACTTTTGGCATAAGGATGCGAATTTCAAGAGAACAAAGATGAGATCTGTGAGCTTCTTCAAGGTCTTCTGACAAGTTCCAGATTGTGAGTTCTTCTCTCAATTCCTCTGGTTTGATCAATTTCAACAAATGCTTGCGGTGTGGGAGTAAAAAGTCGTTCGACAACAAAAGGCACTCTAGAACAATGGTTTGTATTTCGGCATCATTATCGTCGAGGAACCTGGAAATATATCCAAAAACACACAAACCACATGCAGATGTCAATAAAATAATTCAATTCTGTACTAGCAAGGAAAGTTCTCACTCCAGGAGATTCAAAAGAACAGTGGATTATTAAATTGAGTAGTCCTGCCAACCTATTTTGCAGAACGTTGTTTAGAAATTGGCTAAACTGAAACGACCTAGGATTCTTCATCAATTTCAGTAAAGTCAACCACTGTTTAAGAACCTTCGTCCAACCCTCTCCTTTACAAACTTGGGCATTAAATAATCCGACACTGCAACATAGAAGAAAAAAATAATGACAACAGTTGTATGTAGTTACTCTTAAGAACAACAAATATAGAGACATGGTTACCTCATAGGATTTTCAATGCTGTATCCCAGAAATTTCAATAACAAAGGGAGAATTTCAGAAGCACGAGACTGAGCAACAGTAGGAACTTTTTGCAAGGTCTGGAGCAACTGAGTAACCACCGTTTCAGTAGGTGTGCTATCAGACGGCGGAAAGAGAAACGAATTAAAACGCCCAATCAGATCTGTAGATTGGAAATAATAACATATATGCATTAAGCTAAAAGGAACAGAAGATGGTTAGATGAAAAAATAAGATATAGATGTAGCTACATACATATATTGAGTCTAACATATTAAAAGAGGAGCAACAAAATTGGGAAATGTTATTTGAAACGGAAAAAAAACAACCTCTTTAAATGAGCGGATGAAATAGATATTTACTTAAATGATGAGAACCTACCAGTAGGCCTCTCTGACAAGATGTGGTTCGCCTTCTCATTACGATTGTCGACTGTTTCAAATTTTATTTGGCACTGCTCCAAATAACAAACAAAATCACCCCACACAGCGACTGTGTGATTCCTCAGAAGAACCACAAGACACTCAGATGCTGGACCCCACAACTTAGAATATCTAATATGAAATAGTCCCATCATCCCGTTCAATACCAGCTGCACATATGCCGCATGTATCCTGCCAGCAGAGAGATCCCTTTGTATTCCAGAAATCAAACTGCACAATATCCCCTCCGTATCCACTGTGGGAGCAGTCTCTTCGACTGAGCGTAATAATTGAAGAACCTGGTAGTTTGAAGGAAAAATTTTAAGAAAGCAGTGGCAACATGATAGAGTGCAAAGGCGACAGGTATATAATCACAATTGCTAGTAAAGGATCTGCCTAAGGGCAAAAGAAGCTTTTAACATATATAATAAAGGATATCTACTCACATTCCCTTTACGAAGAGGTTTTTTGGTCTCTTCAGTTTTCATTTTCTTCTTGGGAGGACGCTCTTCAAGAGATGGATCAGACGACAAAATTTCAAAATGGGACAAAATCGTCAGAGTCGTAAGACGGATGTCTTTGTTAGGGTGGCGCAAATTTTCCGAAAATGTGACGAAAGCATCTTTAGCCTTTTTTTCTTGAAGTTCTGGATATGCCGTAGACCTGTCATCATTAGCTAATGCAAGCCTACGATTTCATATAGAGAAATGGATCAAGCCTATTATCACAGGGTCATCAAACATGGAGAAATAACTGAATAACCACCAAAACAAACAAACTCACCTGTGCATTAAATCGGCCACGGGGGACAGCACTTGAACACATGACTTGTAATCTTTAGCAAAAGACAACGCTTCCTCTAGATCACTGAGGTTGATTCTTCTTAGCAATTTGTGACATGATCTCAAAGCAGTACCAAGTAAGCTCTGCCACTTCAATTCCGGCGCACTAGAATTGTCTACTGAAAAGAATGTCGCATATGTAAGATGTTACGATAAACTCCAGGACAAAAAAAAATCACATTCAAAAACAACTCAACTTCCACTGAAGTATTCAATGAAAGAAACCGCAAAGACACTGAAAATAGTATATGAGAACTATTCAAGATAAAGTAAAATGAAAAAAGAGTGAATCATGCAGCGATACTTACCATGCGATACTGCCAAATGCTGTTTGAGAGTTTCCTTAAAGGAAATCAGTAATGACGAATCCACTTTAAAATAAGGATAACAGTTGACAACTCCCCAAATGGCAGCCAACTCGGTATCACCAATTTGAGATAATCCACCATTCTCTATATTCTGTCGAACCTTCTTAATATTTTCTTCCAAAAACTCACGAATTCTCTCAGATGTTTGATCTACGATGTTCACCCTGTCGTGACTTGTTTGTTGGCTCTTGCACAATGTTAGTAACAGAGGAATAACTTCCTCAGAGGACTCCCAAATCATATTGTTGCTTGCACTGCAAAATAGAAATTAGTTGCTAAGACAAAGATAGGAAAATCAAAGAGTAATGAAACAACTATGATGTGAACTTGCCTTAATATATTATTTGTAAAGGCGTTCACCACTGACTGATCTTTCTTTAGCAACTCCCCCAAAAAAGTCAGCAAACTGAAAATAAACATGATTAACGTCAAGAAAAAAAAAGAAGGTTGTAAAATATAAAACAGATAAACAGTAGACAATACCTTGAACTCTTCAAGGAAAAAATAGGAGCCCATTGCGAAGCAACAGTTTCTATTTCATTGACTCTGTTTATTGTGCACAACATCAGTTGCAGAACTTCATCAAGAACAGCAGATAAGCTATCCCCTTCTACAACGGTCTCAGAGGAAGCCACAAAAGATGACACAATGAGGCTCACGAGTCGAATCAAAGATTGGTAATCTGTACACAATCAGTGGCAGCAACTTAAATTTGCAATACAGTCACGCATAAGTTGCCATGTGCAGCCAAAAGAGAGTACAATAGGAAGAGAGGGTGAAAGAGAAGCAAGTCAACAACCGAATCACTCACCATTAACCTTGAGACCTTTCTCAATCCTAACAGCAGCAGTAAGCACACTCAACAGTCGGCTTAAATGAACTAAGTTTTTGCTTTTGATTGATTCGTTTATTTCCTGATTCAAGCATTCCCACATAACACTTAATTTTTCTGCTTCCAAATCCTCGCATAATCTTTGCAACGTCAAACTCACAACTTCCATGACTGTACCAGGGCCTGTAATGTGACACAAGTTCCAAACATGACAAGAAGGAAGGAAATAAGATTTTAAACCGTGTGAAGCAGGTTAGGGTATACTATTCAAGATTTTGTACTTAAATGAACAACAGCCTCTAAGAAAAAGAAGAACTTATCACCTCCAGCAAGAAAACAAAAGCAGTTAACAAGATCTCGCACCTCACACCAACATATTAGCATCATTTTTTATAAAGAAAAGAGAGAAGTTGATAAGCATTAGCTCTAAACTATACACTAAACGGAATAAAACACGTCAACCATTAGTTCACCTTAGTATAGATAGATACGCAAATATAAGATAACTCTAAGATATTACTTCCCATTCTCTAAATTTTACCTCTCTCCACTAAGAACTAAAACCACGAGGAAGCTAAGTCAACCACACCAGACTTCTACATAAAATACTCTTAGCATCTCTTTAGAAAGGGAACTTGCCTTGAGGAGAATTATCACAAAAAGATAATGTTGAATCTTTCAGCAAGAACCTCAAAACTCTCTCGGCTTTTGAATGGAGACTTCCACAAGTTCCTCTCATAACATAATAAAGTAAACCAACTGCTCCAGCTTTTTTGGGTGGATCGGCCACTTCGGAAAGGATCCTGTTGATCCCTGTCATGTTTAAAAGAATAAATCAACTGACTGTCCCTCACATAGACATGGAGAAATTAAAGACAAGCAATTTATCACCTTTTTCAAATTGCTCATCCCGTGCATTCCTCAACAAAAATGACATAGACTCTGACATAAGGTCATTGATATAGTCTTTGGAATGATACCTCAATTCCAATGTATCCCTTCAGCATAGCAAATTATATACAAAACAAAAATTAAACCTATAAGATGAAGAAAACCCTATATAATTAAATTTATAAACATTTCAAGCATGTGATAGCCATGTTCGTCTTGCAAGGATGATAACAACAAATTATTTAATTTTTCTAGCAGCCTCAATTGATCCATTAAGTAAAAAGAAAGACCAAGTGCAATCATCACATCCATCACAGTAAACAGTCAATCAAGATTAGATTGAAATCGTTTATGTTACTTACCTGAGAATACCTTCGATGTCACGTACGAGATACTTCTGCAGATTCTTTAGTATGCCACACCATGATGAGAATATCTGCGCCAAAACAGGGCCAAAATTCAGCAAAAAATAACATATAAAATGAAGTATTTTCCTGAGTGTACAATATGTTATAGAACACCAACAACACCTGCTCAATAATATCCGGGTCTTTCGCTGCACCATTTTCTAGGAGAGTCACTAAGGAGTTCACGATCCGCGGAAGGAAGCTAGTCAAGAAAATTACAGAAGAAATTGGTTAGAACATAGACAATATTTGACCACAGAATTTGAACGTGAAGCTCGAAGCTTGACCCTTAGAAGAGAGTCAAACTATCTGCCAAATATCAGTCAATAGATTGCTACTGGTCAAGCACTGTCATGTATACACGTGTTAAGACAGTAATAAAAAAAACAAGATGGCAATTCTTTCTGACCGCTGTATGTCCGGAAAGGAAGGTAAAAATTTGTGTTAACATGGTGTGAGCTATTCAGTACAGCAAAAAATAAATCAGTTCTCAGATGACACGGAAATGGATTTTTAAAAAGTGCAGAGTTTCACGACATTAAGAAATACTCTGTAAGCATCTTAAAGCAGTTTATCAGCTTTTCAAAAGCATCTACTTTCAGTAAGACTTACAAGGGAGTACTATGGTTTCAGAGTATACCACACACAATTTTTGGATTAGTCTAACAGTGGAAAGGTGCAGCAGCATTGACAGTGACAACAAATTGTTCCTAAACAGTTTTAGAAACTATATATAAATACCCTGCAGCTCCAAAGAGTAAAGAGTTTAAGAACACTCACGGGATAAAGTCCTCCAGGAGATCTCTTGATAAGGCAGCAATCAACCTGCGAAAAATAATTATTTAACTTCTACACAGAAAAAGCTAACAAAAGCGCATGCTCTCAGAAATGGAAAAAGTAAAAAAAAAATTTAGCGATATTTTAGCTCCTCTAACAACACTGTTCTTTATCAAAGATGTCCGAAAAACAAACATTTTACACGGAAAATGATTAGAAAGTGATTAAGAAGTGTTGTGGTTAACCACACCACCTAAAGTAAGATTCAGTGGCATACAGATAAAACTGACAAATGAAGTGACAACTCCATAAAAGTGAAACATATGTCTCTGAGATACAAAATTGACCCATAGCACTGATCAACTGGCAGATGGTTCCAGACTAAAAGAATGAGCAGAAATTAGCAAACCTGAGAATAGCTTCCAGGGACAATCTTGCTTTCATTTGTAATCGAGAGACAAGTTTTGTGAAGATTAATTCTTTTTGCTCAATAACCAAAGGCAAAGTCTGAACAAATGGCAACATTTCTTCATAAAAAGAAATGAAATCTTCTGCTGTATTCAGTTCCTGCATTCAACGAACAAAATGCACCAAATTTAATATCTCACTAAAACGTCTGTGTAAGTGCGATCAAGCACACAATAAGGCTTAGATATATCAAAGCAAAAGCAGCAGCAACCCCGCTAGTTCATCATAAACATTGCAGCTTCTGCGTCAGATACCAACAATATATTCAGAGATAATGTTTCTCTGATCAATCTAAATGCCAATAGAACAAACTAACGAGAAAACGGAGTACCACAATTCTTTGTATAGCAGAAGCGAACTAGAGAATTGGCAATCACTTAATGGTATCTTGTTAACAATAGAAGCCACAAGATTTAAAATTCAAGTTCACACTATCACTAAATCGCCATTGATTGATTTACTTGGGAATCTTAACCTCAAACCAGCATAGCAAGTAGGATACAACCGTTAAGACCAGAAGAAAAACATTGAAACTTCAGAAAGGGCTCTAAGGCAACAAAATCTAGCATACCCTGGATTCTACGAGGCAGTCTCTGAAAAACGAGGATCCCTCTGAAGGCTCAGCCTTCTCCTTATCCAGGCTCCTAAGGAACCCGCTCATGTCAATCTCATTGATTCTCTGATCCAAATTCTTGAACTGCATCCAGAAGTAATAGACCACAAAAGGCCATATTAGAAAGCACAAAGGCAACAGATAACTGAGCCTACTTATCGGGAAATAAAAGTATCAACAAGTTAGCAGTTGTACAGGAAGGTTTAGAAGGGAAAAGAAAAGACATGTCCTAACATATACGCCGAGGTATGAACATGAATACCAATACCCAGGATTAAAGCCTGAAAGAGTCTATCTATTCCAGAATACATTGTAACACTTAACAAGTCTTTATCTTTATTTGAAACTGAAGCAGTAAATAGAAGAAGCAGAAGGAGAACACGCACCGTAAATCTCTTACGTCCCTCGGAAGTGTTGAGCGACTTGACTGCCCGAGCATCAGCTGGAGTCGCCATGATTCAGAGAGAGGTGTGCAAACTTTTACGATTTCTACCTCACCACAATCAAACTCGACGCAACGATTTAAAGATTCTGGCTTCCCTAAACATCAAATTGCGAAACAGTCAATTTTCAATTCCAAAATTGCCAAAGCTTTACAATTGAATTCAGAATAAACAAGGTAAAGCTTCTACAAGCAATGTAGAAATTCGTTCTATCAATCTGTTTATCTGATTTCTGCTAAAAAAAGCAGCACTTTGAGAATCGACACCAAACAAAAACAACAACAACAAAAGTAAACGTACGTGTTTGGAAGCGAAATTAAACAGAGGGATGAGAAAGCCAGATTGGTCTAATGAGAAGAACCAGAAGAAAGGTAGCTTGCGCTTGGGAGGAATTTGAGGGAGAAAGAGAGAGTAGGAACGCGGCGGAGGAAGAAGGGTTTAAGCTTCTTTTGTTCTGAATTAAGGGTTTAAGAGTTCGAATGCGGCCGGGATCAAATGCATATAACCCTCGAGTGTCTAAAAACTTATCAAATAACCTTTTAATAAAAAAAAAATTATTTTCTACTTTTTTTAAACAAATGCTGGACATTACGATTATCTCCTTCCTCACATAGAAAAATAACTGGATCCCATCAACCAGCTTTAATTGGGTCGTCCACTTTTTTTTTTTTCTTTTTTTTGTCATTTGATGGATTAATATGAAAATTAGAAATTCGGTACATTACAAAGCCGGCGAATTAAGTAATATTCCCGAAGACTAAAACCCAAAAGAGGGAGACATAAAATAAAGGAGAAAAACAATTCTTCAAAACCAAAAACCATAAAAGATGACAAGAGTCCAAACAAGTCTAATTTGAAATGCTTAAGAACCAAGACAACTAAAATCAAACTCATAGACCACCTCAGACGAACGACCATTCCCAAAAACATGAAGAAGCTGGAGCTGAAGCCGAAGAAAAGATATTTGAGAAGATCACAACATAAAGAAAGTGAGAAACTCAAATACAGACTGCAACACCGGCAGAAACAAACGCAAGACCCAGGCGATCACATTTATATTTCTTTTTCTAATAAACTGAACTTAAACCAAATTTATATTGTTTTTTTTTGTGAAACTGGATTGTGATTTGGTTTTTATATTTGGTTATTATGTACAACTAGAACTATTGGATACAAATACAGTTTAGTACAACTGAAACTATAGATCCTGTAATAATCTGAGGTAAGGCCAACATGGAGTCATGCGGGATCTACAGTTAGCATCTATCCCATGTAACGTCTTTGGAGATTTTTCAAGAATAGAGTTGAGGAATCTTGAAAAATCTCCAAAAATGATCACTTCTAGGCCCGTTTTTAAAAGGTCTCACTTCTGATTTTCTAAGTCAAACGAACAATCACCGAACCATCTCGAGTGCCATTGATTTGCTCAATCAATGAGCTGTCTAGCTAAGCCATTATGACGGTTTGGAAATAGATTCGATTGCATTTTGACACTCCTGATGCGACTGATACATCCGTAAACTGCAGATCTTGAAGACTTTGAATAGCCCATTATATGATGCAATCCGTTTGAAATATTTTTTTTAATAAACGAACTGTTATAATATGCAGTCCGAAACGCTGAAATCACACCGCACTTAGATATCGTGCGACTAAAGTTTTTCTTCTTTCGTCTAGATAGAAGATGGCTTTGATATATACATTATTAATTAAGCAGAAACAAAAATTATTATTAGCATTAATTTTATGTGTATGAGATGGTAGATCTATATCTCTGTTGTGTAGTACATCAATGCTTATCAACATATGCAATTAATAAATAGAAAGTGTGTTAAAGCCCATAGACCTCTTGTGAGTTTGTGCAAAACTCAGAATGTCCCATGTGCTTAAATAATCATGCATATATATTTGAATTCTATAATTTACTCATCTTTTACAATTAAATCGTCATGAAATCTTGTTCGATATATTCCTCTTCGTAAAATTTGTATGGAATGACAAAAATAAAGATTTTATTTAGGTGAACAAAAAAATTAATTAATGCTATTAACAAATGACAAAATGCGATGTCAAAAGAAAAAAAAGAAAAAAACAGATGACAAAAGAGTACCAAATCATATACGGAATGAAACTAAGATTATTGTTGATGATTTATATCAATGATTAATATGTTTAATTAGAACGTATACTCACAAGACAATATATGGCATATAACAGCAGAAAGTTAGGCTAATAGCAATACAAATGAAAAAGAAAATTGTTACATCTCTTATGTTATTATGTTAGTAAGGAAATTAAATCACGAATGTTTTAGGATTTATATACTTAACAGTTGATGGAACTCAGTTATGTCGTGATGATGATGGTGATGATGGTAATAATGATGATGATAAATGATAATGATGAAGATGGTGGTGGTGATGGTAGAGCCGTGATAATGATACTTCGTTTCATTCTTGTTCAGATGATCCCTACATTCTTAAAATTAACTAGGTCGATGGAAAACAACAATTTCATCGGATATATTGTTAATCGATTTAAAACAAAAAATAAATATATAAGTCATCTATTAAGAAATTATATTTTGTAGATACCTACTCTTAAACACTAGTATCGTCAATGGGGATAGCATGTTTGTTATCTTGGGGACAATTCGTAAACAGTAGAATCTCGAGATGAACCAGAGAGCTAGCTTCATTGATTAATCTACCTAAATGAATATAATTATATGATTTTATGCATTTATGTTACATGACTAAAATTTATGTTTAAATAGTTGTCATTGCCAAAAGTGTTGGCTCTGCGCTATCTTGAAGACTATTGCAGTTTTTGGTTATGGTTGTAGTTTCTATACTGAAACCTATAAAACAAAATATAGTATATTTTTGTCATTTATAACGTTTATGGCAGCAAAGAAAAATGTCACAGTAGAAATCTGTTATTGATGTAATTCGATCCTTAATCTAAATCTACATGACAATTCCTCACCACTCAAATAACGCACCACTATACCATTACTTTTTTCTTGATTATCCACCTATATTTTTGAAATAAAATAAAAATGTTCAATAAGTTTTTAAAATGGTGTAAGACGTAATTATTCTATAAATCTGCTTTGAATATTTATAAGATACGCTATGAAAAAAATACATGCAGAAATAGAAGTCATAAATAATTTAAAAAGTTATAAATAATTCTAGTGAAGTTAGTCCAACCAATTATAAACTAACTAATTTGATTCCTTTCAGCTTTTAATTTGACTACAATATTATTTATAGAAAAACATATTTTACATACAGTCGTAGTTACTGCAAAGTTGTCATCATACTATCCACAAAGATTTTTTAAACTGAAGAATTCGTGAGTTCAATTATCGAAAATGTTTTTGTAATTAAAAAAATCAAGAAATGAATAGAACAGCAAAAAAGGCAAATATACGGGACTGTAAGGACGAAGATGCTAAAACAAAAGTTAACGTATTTAACTCTTATAACCCTATAAACATCAGATATTATCATCCTCATCCCTGCTTAAAACACCATAAAGCCTTAAACGTCCACATTTTCAACAAACATCCCATTCTCACTCAAATCGAGAGTTTTCGGAAAGAAAGAAGAAGAAGAAGAATGAATTCGTCTCTTTTGACCCCTTCGTCTTCTTCTTCTTCTCCTCATCTTCAATCTCCTGCAAGTTTCGACCACGATGACTTCCTCCACCACATCTTCTCCTCCGCTCCTTGGCCTTCCTCCGTCCTCGACGATGCTCCTCCACCCACCTCCGTCGCTGGATTTCACCATCACGACGTCGATTCCAGAAATCAGATCACCATGATTCCTCTCTCTCACCACAATCCAAACGACGCCGTTGATGGCTCCGTTCACGCTCTCTACAATGGCTTCTCCGCCGGATCTCTCCCTTTCCACCTCCCTCAGGCATAATCTCATTTTCTCCTCTGTTTTTTTTCTTCAAAATACTACAAAAGAAAAAAAATAATCAACGATTTGAAAAAATTAGGGAGGGTTGATGAAACAAGGTCAAACGCAAACGCAATCGCAGGCGACGGCGTCAACCACCACCGGTGGTACGACGGCGCCGCCTCAGACTAAGCCTAAAGTCCGAGCTAGAAGAGGTCAAGCCACTGATCCTCACAGTATCGCCGAACGGGTTCGGTTTCTTTTTGCCTCATTATTCGCCTTCAGTTACCGACAAAATCGTGAGGGTAGCAAACTGTTCAATGACATATTTTTGGGGTTAATTTTTGAAATATTTTGAAATTATGTAACAGTTACGGAGAGAGAGAATAGCGGAAAGAATGAAATCTCTTCAAGAGCTTGTCCCTAATGGCAACAAGGTCAGTTTTATTATCCTTTTTTCAGTAACAAACAAAAATCGTCTAATACCGATATTAGTTTGATAGTAACTACATATTTGATCTAAATCGTCATTATTCTTCTTGATTTTGATTACCTATGACTTAGTAAATTTTAATTAAAAAAAAAATTAGAATCCAATCCAGTGTTAAAATAAATAATGTGTTAATCATATGAATCACACTCATGTGTTTTAGTCTTGGAGTTCCATAATTTGGACCACACAAATGCTAATACTATTATAGTAGGTGACATTGAGCTTTGGACTTTTATACAATCAAATGATTAAACACTGATTAGCTATTAGATTAAAATAATAAATAGTAATAAACAGATGTAAGATCTCTAACAATGGTTTTTCTATTGCTAAAAAAACAATTAACAGACAGACAAAGCATCAATGCTCGATGAGATTATCGATTATGTCAAGTTCTTACAGCTCCAAGTCAAGGTGAATCTCTCTCTCTCTCGCGGATTATTTTAAAATAAGCGTAATAATGTTTGTTACATAATAATGGAACCTTCGTTACCTCTGAGTTGACATTACAATATGTAATCGAATATGGGCCTCTGCAACTAAAATTCCTTATGCTCCCTCGCCCTATTTTTGTCATTATTTATCTTTTGGGTTGTTAATTATAACTTGTAATCATCTTGTATATGTATAGTTAAAGTAATTATAGGACGATGAACTGACTAACCTTTATAAATTAAAAATTTTATGTAGGTACTAAGCATGAGTAGATTGGGAGGTGCTGCTTCTGTTTCTTCTCAAATCTCTGAGGTAATTCAATTATTTTTATTTCTTCTTAACTCTAATTATTGTCATATTTAATTAGAAAAATGAATCAGATAGGTTAATTTGTATAAGAAAAATGAATCACATAGGTTAATGTTAATTAGAAAAATGAACCGCACAGATTAAATAATTAGGTTTTCATTTAAGTCATATTTTTTTTTCATTTGGTGAAGTTATCATTTAAGTCATATCTTATTATTCGCACGTTCTAATCATTTTCTTACATGATAATGAAGATGACGAAATCACTACGCACATTAGAATGAGAGTTAATCATTTACGTTACAGCGAAAAGAAATAGATTTTTCGACAAAAAAAAAATTACGGAACCTGTTTTAGGTTAGAGAAGAAGACAAATTAAAAAGTAGTTTTTAGTTTCGACTTTCTAATACAAATAAAAGTTTTCCAAAAAGAGTAAAAAAACAAACGACAAACTAAAAAATGCAACTTTTTTCTTTAAAAAAAAAAAATGTAAGTCACGCGTGCTGATTTTCACTTATTCTCTCTCCTACAAAGCCCAAAAAACCTTCGATTTCGACATCATAGATAGCTTTAGGGTTTTGCTTTTCATGTTTTTTTCTTTTCTAATGGCAAAAAATATTTTAATGTATTACTAAACATTTCAGGATGCCGGTGGGTCCCACGAAAACACCTCCGGCGAGAATCAGACGACGGCGAAGATGACGGAGCACCAAGTGGCAAAGCTAATGGAAGAGGACATGGGATCGGCCATGCAATACCTACAAGGGAAAGGTCTTTGCCTCATGCCCATCTCCTTAGCCACCACCATCTCGACCGCCACGTGTCAATCTCGTAACCCCATGATCTCCACCGTTAAAGATGCCGGCGTTCCTTTGTCTCCTAACCTATCCGTCCAGTCAACGAACACAGCAGCCACACCAAAAACTATTAACGGCAACGGTTCGTCGTTGGTCACCGTTAAAGACGCTCCCTCCGTTTCCAAGCCGTGATAACGGCATTTTGAATTTTAAGTTTCTCTTTTTGGGGCATTAGGCTGAGTGGGAAAGAAAAAAAACAGGGACAGCGAAAAGTGGGACGGGTGGTTTTGGTCAAAGTGTAGAAAGAATAAGGTTGCGTTATAGGACACGACACCGTATTTGCGAACACTTTGTTCTGTCTTTTACCTACTACAAACCACTATCAATGGCACACTCGTGTTTTTCTCTTTTTTTTTGCATTAATCTAATATCTTCAAAATGGCTTTTGGTTTATAAAGTTATTATATACCCTCTAATCCAATCGTTTTATGATGCAAACTCTATCTACTCATCCAATCGAAACGGATCTTACGGATACATTGTCTAGTCCTATATTGCATTGGTAGTTCTATCATGTCTAACAAAACAATATAATCTTCTCTCTTCTTTAAATTGTTTTGTTATGAGCTTTGACTTCATGTATAATAAAGATTAATTTTGAGCTAAAAAGCAAATGGGAAAAGGAATCACGGCGATGTTTGGAAGTATTAGGCTTGCAAGAAAATGAATGTGGGACAAAGTTTGACTCAACGAGTGGGTGGCTACTAACTCCACACCACACCATTTCATTTTTGGTGATTTTCTAAAAACAGTTTACATATTACAGTTTGATTGTAAACAGAGCTTCAAAATTTAAACTAATCGGGTCTTGAAGAAGTTTCTGACCCATTTCCTCAGTTACCTTAAATTGGTGCAAATATTATAAACAGCACAATCAAAACCTCTATTCTAAAATTTGGTCAACTAGCCTAATTGGTGGTCTACTAATCTGCACTATATCTTCTAGCTGATTTAAGATGAATCGGTTCTATAAGCCAGCATACAGATTAACAATCTAGTTTGGTGGTTGTTTATTCAGTTCCAGACCTAATCTCTCGATTTTAAAGATTCATCGGTAAGAGCAATCCATAGATTCATATTGAGATACGAGTAACTTTGGGAAGAAGAGCAAAAATAAATAGTTTCTAGATGAGAACATATATATACTCAACACACCTTTTGCTGTGAATTATGAGAAGACTGGCCACATGATCCACACCTTTTGCTGTTTCTGAGAATTGGTTCGCTGATGAAGCACTCTTATGACAGATATTGCAGTATCATCTTTAGGCAAGGCCTGAGAGTTAGATACATCTCTTGTTTTAGGTCGAAGATGATAAATCCAACACGATTGATATGCAAAACTTAGTTCACACAAAAACATATTTAATTGGAATCTGTTGTTTTGAAGGAATAAATTAGAGCAAAAGCATGAAACGGTTTAGCTTTATGGACGTAGGGCAAAAAATAATATCAATGAAGAATCTATGATAAGAAGAAGAAGCCACTCTTCCTCAATCCTCTATGAGTCCAGTCAAATGACAGATCCAAATGAAACCAGTAGATGATAGCTACTATATAACTTAGAATTACAGGCTAATTTTCGGTCATGCAAACTCACAATATAAGATGATTTAACTGAGTTCTGGTTAGTGAGTTAGCAATTTTCAATTCCAGGGTCTAGCATATTATCCGTACTCTTCCCCATTTGTTAATATGATTGTGAAGCAAAACGGGAGACAAGAAAAAATTAAAGACCATGACACACCTTTACATTGACATGACACCATTGACATGAACCAAGTTCTTGACTACAAAAAGCAGAGACGAAATCGATTAATACCTCAGCACTGTTCTCTATATATACACCAAATGCAAAGAGACGAGAAGAAGGAAGGCTTATGAAGCTGATGCATCTGATCGCAGAATAGAATAACCAACAAGTGCTCTTGTCAATCTTCAGTTTCAAGTCAACAAACCCACTGAATCAACCATGATTGAGAAACGCATATATTATCGACCACCATAAGCTATTAAATTGCGAAATTCAATTATCGAGTGATTGAACAATGGCAAACACATAACGCAAAATGAAAGCAAACTAAGATAATGACATCAATGTTTCTCCACGATCATCAAACTAGAAATCTCTTGTCCAATTCCCTATGTTATCATCAATGATTTTACCTGATTGCTACACTTCCAGCCTTGAAATTTATATACATTGCTATCGATCTCTTTCCTGCAAAAGCAAGAAAACACAAAATCGGGTTATTATTATTGCTTTCTCGGGGCTGTTCTCTTGCATAGGTCTTTTGGTGAGGAGAATGCCCAAATCCAGAAAACAGGATCATATTCAACTACAGTAAACTCACTTGCACAGCAAGAATTAATCAAGGCAATTGCTTTTCTCACAAATATGGTATTATCTCTAGAGTCACCTAAAAGCTAACACATAAATGCCCTTTCCACACAATGAAAATTAATGAACAAAAAATGTTTATTCTAAATTATAAGTGTCTGTCTAGATATATCGATAGCTAGATAGATAGTAATTGGAACCATTGAAATCAAATTCCGTGATTTTTCTTTTGTTTTAATTTACCTATCAAACAATCAGTAAAGCTTAATTGGATATGCAACAAAGGAAGACAACATATCAAATGGTGCTGAATCTGCCACTACATTCAATCCTTGGTTTGAAAACATGATATTCTAAACCAAAACAAGATACGATTTAGAATGTTTCAGACGGTTCACGAATAGAATTGTCTCTCTATCCCTTACAAAATGTGACGTTTAATGCTCATTTGAACTCACCCATTAAATTACTTCGGAAACAAATATCTGAATAAACCAATGAAAATCAGCAGAAACAACACAGTTATCACAATAACCTAATCTAACATAAGTACATGAAACTTTTTACGTCTGCCTTATATATAAATCACATTATATATGCATGACTTTCCAGGCTACGGAAACGAATCTGGCAATAACACTCCAGACAGTGATGATGTACACGGAAAATCTATAACTCTCTACTTGTTATCTGTTTTGCCAACTTCATTAATTGATTTCAAGGTGAAGCACTTCAGACACTAGAAAAGGTAAGTAACCAGATTTACAGTTTGATTTCATCAAGACACAACACAATGTCTTTTCGATATCTATTGTGAATATGATTTAAGAAACACACCACTGCTTCTTAAACCCCATTACTGTAGTGCATTTTGCAACTAGACATAGCTATTGCAAAACCATGCATCCAATTGACAAAAACCTTTTCGAAGACATTAGGAATAAGCTTGCTCAACAAAACAAATATCAAACCGGTAAACAGTAACATGTGATGAATATAGTCAATTAGACAACCTAAGATCAGTTATATCAGAAGACAAAAATATCATTCCTAACATTTCCCTCTCCGTTATCTATTTCACGACTCCAAGGTGAAGCACATTAGACACAAGTATCGGTACACCAATTTCACAATTTGATTTCATCAAACACACCACAAAAACTTTTCTTACCTGAATGGTTGACACAAAATTAGCAAAATGCCATATCAAGCCAATATTCTGGAGAAGAAAAAAAGTCAATTCGTGCCTTTGCTTAAACCCACTATAATGCATTCGTAACCAAAGCAAACCACACAAAATTACTGCAAAACTAGGCCTCAAATTACAAAGCACCTGAATTATCATTAAAAGAAAGATATTAAGCTTTGGCCAGCACAACAAAAGATCAAACCACCAAGAATAAACATAAAATGAAAGATTGTAAATTCCGAAGCTCTCATTAGACCAATCATTTCAGTAAAAATAACAGCTTACTCTCCCTTTGGCAGCAGAAGATAAACGATTTCATATAAGATAAAGCATTTCAGTAGAAACTAACATTTTTGACTCGAAAGAAGGAAAAACCAAGCAACGAAATCTATTTCCAAGCAAATTTAGAAGCAAAAATGAAGAAACTTGCAAAGAAAAAAGGATAATAAAAAGCATTAGGTATAGGGTTCACAACTTGCAAAGAAATCAATTTAAGCGAATCTCCTCCACCTACTGCCGGATCACATTCCAAGATGGACTTCAATGCACTAACAAGCATTAATCCGTACAAACCTAACACCAAAAAGGAAATTATAGATGAAAGACTTTTTAAGAACAAACAGCTGGATTCAGTGCTTCATTACCAACTTACTCATCAGAAAATCTCATATTCTCATTAAAACGGCACAGAACTAGTATCTACATAAAATAGAACTGAAAAAGAGATCAACATTTTGCAAATTCCATCATTTATGGCTTCTGATGAAACCTGAAAACCACATCTGGTTTCTGAAAACTGATACGAAAGAAGATAGAAGGAGACAAACAGCTGCATAATCCGAGGTTCACTTGCATGTAGCTGTTTAGAACATCAAGAGAATTTCAACATGCAGAAACTTAAACAAACAAACAAAAGTAAGAAAATCTCAGATTACATCCCAACAAAAAAAAGACAAAGAGACAATCAATAAATAAATAATTAATCTTTGAGAAGAATGTGTACCGGGGGAGGGGGGGTTCATGATCATCAAAACTCGCGCTTCTCCTAGATCCACTAGAAGAAAACAACACATATAGCACTCTTAAAAACTTTTATATATAATCAATAACCCAAGTATAAAAATCCGAGCTTTTCTCCAACAAACTGTTTGAGAACAAACATTCTTAAGCGTAAGCAAGCACCTACTTCACCACCAATACAAAAAGAGAGAAAAAAGAAGAAAAAAACATATAATATCTACACATAACGAAATGATAATGAAAGGGCATCAGTCTTATCCACATCACCAGCCAAGTGCACAACAAAAGAGATGATAAGAAGGTAAGTGATATGTAGATGATAAGAAGGTCAACAAATTTGAGAGAGATAGGGAGAGAAGAAAGAGAGAGAGAAAGCGAGAGTCAGGCAAACTGACAGAAAGAGAGGTGAGCACGCACACGCAAAGTTATGGACACATAACAGTGCTTGCATGTGCTCACTCTCTTCTGTCAGTTTTTCTCTGTTACAGTTCTCTAATCACTTCCTTCTCTGTATACTAACAACTTAATTCAATAAACCCACATGGATTTTGCTGTGCAAAAGGACTCAGCTTTCTTATTCTCGCCCTTTCCATTCTCACAGATCTCTCCAAACCCTAATGAATACACGAGTTTAAACTTCTTTCAATTGTCAGAGATCTCGCTGTTTCATGACTATTGCTTTCTTCTTCTTTCCATAGCCTGTAATGGCGACACAGTGGGTATATAAAGAGAAAGAAAGAGAGAGAAAGAGGTCGATAGGAGAGAGAGAGAGGGTTCCAAGACAGCGGAGATTGTGGTTTTTTCGTTTCTTACCTTTTTTTTTTTTACCATAGGTCCAATATTTGTGAAGAGGGTTTTTAGATGATTTAAGACACGTGTTCTGTAGTGAGTGGATAGAAGAGCACACCTGGTGGGTCAAATCTGTAAACAGGTTGGGGTCTTCAATTTAAACCGGCTTTTCAAAAGGTGGCGCGTGTGTAACACAGCCGACGAGAAAGTCGTATATGTGTGACTATTTTGTCCAATGAATTCTTCTGTCAGACCTACTTTTTTCCCCTTTCTATTAATTTTGATGAGTTAAAAAAAAATATTTCATTCTTTGCCCCAAAAAAAAAACATTTCATTCTTTTGGAGACCCAATTTGTTACAGATTTTATTGGTAAATTTGCGGTTAAGAGTTTTTCTGAGTTAATCGCTTCTCAGCCTTAAAATCGTTTTAGCTTCCTAATTACAACAACCATTATGTCAAAAAGCAATTTCAACCATATGTTAGAGAAACTTTTGAGAAATACAGTTTCCGAGAAAATTAAATCCTAATTACGAGAGAACAATTGAGAAAATTCGAGACTACTCTTACTAAAGTTTTTGAGTTTTGGAGATGGAATTTACAACTGGGATTTATGATGATTTGTGAATCTGTCCAAAGGCTTTTAAAACAAAAGCTTAGAAAAGATGTTTATCAGGCCAGATTCCAATTACCATTTTCTCTACGAACAATTTTGTTTTTTACAAATATATTGCAAAAATTTTAAATTTGCAAAAAATATTTCACATATTCTAAAAAATTACTATGTTGATGTTTATTCGACTTCAAACTGAAAACACTAAACAAACCAGATTTTCATATATTTAATTTTCACTTGATTTATTATACGTTTTATCCAACATTTTAAATATATAATAATTAATTCTTCATCAATCATTTTAACTAATCACCAATTAAACTCAAACATTTAACTAATTAAAAATATATGTCTTGTGAAAGTTGCTTTAGGACAACAAAAAAAATAATTTAAACAAACATAAACCATAAAAAGAAAAGAAAAGAGGAAATTGTCTTTTGATATTGTCGATCCATTAAAATTTGATATACATTACCAGTTTTCATACTTATGTATGAATATTGATAATAATAAAAAAAAATTCACTCCTGTGTGGCTGCAAAATAATAAGAGTTCTATCATATACAAAAAGGAAATATTTTATGAAAGAAATTGAATCAAAAATAAAAGAAAAAAATCAAGTAAAAATATGAAAAAAATCGTGTAATTCAGTTTAGTCATAATTTATTAAAGGCTATATCTTTAATCTTTGATTGGGCGTATTAATTGACTCGATAGGTTAGCAATTATAAACCTTCTTGGTATAATATCTTAAGTCGATTATTGAAAGAAAAAATCACATAAAAAAAATACACAATGGAATACACAGAGTTTACACACGTATTTATAAAGTTTTGTTCTTTCTTAATTGGGTCAGGTTCCGAATTTCCTTTTTAGACGCTAATCATGATGAGTCGTTTTTATTGTCGATTAATATATTCATTATCTTAATCAATGATTATGTCAGTAAACTGATGCGAGTGAAAAAACACTTCCACTAACTGAAAATTTAAAATTGATATTTTATGCTGAAATTATTAATGGCATTGGTACGTTGTACCAAGCTACTGAATTGTCTTGAGGGCCGACTGATGAGAAACAGTAAGATATCTCAATCTTATCAGATCCTTGTCTTCCTTCTATATTATAACTCTGACGAAAAAAAAGAACTGATTGGTAATTACATAAATTTTGTAATTTATTTGTAAGAATTGTAGCTCAAAATAAATAATTATAATCTTTAAATATATAATTCTGTTTTAAGACATGGAATCAAGATAGACGAGATTTCATCATAAAAATTAAATTATGTATTTAAAAATTAGAATTGATTTTTTGAATTATAAATCATTATTTGTTATATATATTATAGTCTGTAATTAAATAAGATTATAGATACAAAATCAAATATATAAAAAGTTTAAATTTGTAGTCACGAATGTGCGCATAAATTTATTTTTCTTTTTTTAAAATAAAAATCCTTAAAATTTGAAAATATTTTATGTTTTCCTAAAAAGTAGTTAAAATTTTTTAAAAAAACATTGGAAATATAAAACTACACCATCAAATCAAGTGACAAAGTTCTTGTACTAATCACTGCTTAAAATATGGATTTCGATGTCGAAGCTTAATTAATCATTTTGTCGACTTCAAACAATAATAGCTATAATGAGCCCAGTACATACTAGTACATAGTACAATGCACGACTTGTGGTTAACTTTGCAAACTTCATAATAATCTAATTTGATCCATTGAGCCACAAACCAAATAAAACGACGTCAAAAAAGAAATATCATATAAAATAAATAATATCTACTCTTCATTCAAAATAAAATAAAAATTACGAACAAGCAAAGGTTTACTTTCTTAACATTTTAATAAATGTTTCAAGAATCAGCACGAATTAACTCGATTAAAGATCTTAAACAGTTTAAGTGCTAAATTCTAAAAAACATTATTAGTCATAGTTGATTTTTTAACATTATAATTATGGTGACAATAAAACTAAAAATATATACACATTAAGAATCTTAGTTTCATGATACCAAAATAAGCTTTTGTATATGAAATGCATTTTTGAAAATTTCTAAAAAATTAGAGTTGTTGGAGAACTATAATATATAAAGACTCGATTTTTTTTTCTAGATAACTAAAAAAAAAGATTGAAACGGACATATTCCTTCGGATTAAAAAAAAATATTATATTGTTTTGTGATTCTAGTCCCATCAATTACTTTTTGACCCGAGGAGTTATACGTTTTTGTTTTGATATTTACTAACCGAATTAGCAATATTTAGTAATCTTGATAATTTTACCTCTTTATGGGGTTGGTAATTTTGTATGGGTTTGTATATGCCATTCATAGAATGATATGTACCACTTGTTTGAGTTACTCTTTCTTTTTCTTAATCTAATCTAATGAGCTGATGATTTCTTTAGTCTTAAGTTTGAATTTGATTGAATCTCCACCACGCGAGACTCTTCCTTTTTTGTGCTTTCGGTTTTGTGTCTGTGCATTGGTTTGTACCTTTGTCGACATTTGAAGGCCTTTTATTATCTTCACCAACCACGTGTTTTCTTTTTGTACTCCTGATCCAAAATTCTTAACTGATTAAAACAAAACCCAAAACGCCTTTATTTGGCCTATTCGATTTACAAAGCATTCATTTGTTTTTAATCAATTGGACTAAAATATAATAGGTGGATTAGAAAAACAAAAATTACACTAAATGATACAAAAATGAAGAGGCATCTTCAAGGATTAGATATTATCAAGAGAGTACTGTAATTAAGAAAGAGGACAACAAATCAATCTGAAGTATGTATTACTCTTAAAGAGAAAAAGGGAAACTATATGACAAAAGAGTACGAAGAAAAAATTGAAGCTTAAAGCTCAAAACATATAGATAAAATATGTTATATCTCTTTATTAATAAGAATTCGTGTAACTAGGTATACTTGTACTTGATTTGAGCAGGTAAAAAATGGTATTTACATATATTGGTTAATAAAAACGCTAATTTCTTGATTAACCATTGGACTAGAGATACTTTTTATAAACATATGCAGTGAATCAATAACACAAGTCACCATTCCTTGGATTCTTTCGCACGTGATAAAATTTGGCATTGTACTTGTACGTGTATAAATGGGAGAAGATAAACAAACATAACGAGTTAAAACTTAAAACAAACAAACAAGAATAGGAACAGAAATTGGAGAAAATGAAAGATGATGATGATGATGATGATGATGGGAAAGAAGAAAACTAGTTAGGGACATCTCGAGTTCCAAAACCTATGAAAACTCAAAAGCTATTTCACTTTATTTTTTGTTTTTATAGCTTTAGACAACACTTATCTACATCTCATTTGTCCACGTTTTTTTTCTATATCCCACTTTTTCTTTCACAAACATGGTCTACTACTTCTCCCTTTCTATGTCTTACAATCTCTATATATAGTTTCTATTGCGAGTTGAAATACTTTTGGTGGGACTAAGCATACTGTATCACATGCGGTTTATTGGTGTCTCATAAGCAATGTTCAAAAAATCGGTAGGCGGTAGCTAGGCGGTCGATAAGATCCTAGTGCCTAGAACGATTAGTCGGGGTCTAAGCAGGACTTAGGCGTTAAAAATTAAAATTTCAAATTAACGTATAGAAAATTTCATTATAACAACGTTTAAATCCAACAAATTGAAGTCATATTTAAAAAATCCTATTTTTTTAATTTATTAGTTTTTTTATTATCTAAACGGAAGTAATATTTAAAAAACCAATAAATTAATTAAAAATTTAAAACCGACTTCTAAACCGGAAATTGAGCGATTTGGCCGATTTTTACCGATTTTTGCCGATTTTTACCGAACCTGACCGCCTAAATCGGATTTCCGATTTTTTCTACCGATTTTAGTAAAATCGTTTCGGCTGTGTATATCTGACCGCCTAGCCAGACGCCTAGGCGGCGCCTAGACCGATTTTTTTAACACTGCTCATAAGTCATAAGACTCATATCATGCTTGTTTCTACAGTGCATTATGTTACTTTTATTGATGAAAAGTAGTAGTTGTTTTTTATTTACAAATCTATACATTGTTATACTGAAGCCAAAAACTTTAAATATACATCAATTTTAACAAATCATCAACTCCATACCGTTTTGTGACATACAGTTTATAGGCAAATTGTATTATATATGTGTCGTTTTTGATCAAACCGAACTACAAGTTTTAAAGCTCCGTCTCACAATACAGTGTTATAGTCGGAGTTTGCGAGTGTTATATCAGTTAAATGGTCTTTGTGTAGTTTCCTATGGTGATAGTTTATTTTGCAAACTTTGGTTATTTTGAGTATCTTTTACATTTTTTTTCTTTTAAAACAAGCACGTTTGTGGAAGTGTAACAAACAAACCTATGACATAAATTATTCGGTCGATTGTATGATGTGGCCTTGCTTGATTATTGTCTTGGTGATCGTTCACATTAAAATCATGAACGATCAAATTAAAGAGCATCTGATATTGGCCCAAGTTAGGCCCATTAGATTTCAACCCAATAATTGGGCTCAGATATGGATAATGCCAATACATCTTTTTGAGGCCCAGTTATGGCACCAGTATCACTTGTCCCTACCACAGTAATTAGTAAACCGCTTAACGAAGCTATGTAAATCAACATTTATTTTCTGTCACACGCGTTTGTTGATATAAACGTTTAAACAAAACCACTCTAACTCGTTTGCATTGACTTTTTGTTTTGTAGTTTTTTTTTTATGTTTTGAGTTTTTTTTGCAATACTCTGTTATTTTCTGATTCACAGCCGCACATACTTTTCTAATCATATTTTCTCACAATTGATTTTTTTATGGCGATTTCGGAGTTTTAACTAATTTAGTAATTACAATTTATTCGATATTTAATAGTCAACCTAACATAAGTCGTAGCCGGATTTTTTAAAATTCCATGTTTTTAAAATTTCATTAAATTAATTTAGTATTTTTATAGATTAAAATAGAATTTTGGCTTTATTTTTAAAACTCAAAATTAAATATTGTATATGCGGCTTTCCAATTAATAACACCATTATGAATACGGACATATTTTAGTATTTGAACATTTAAATAAATTAGACGTTGACCTTTCTTGATTATTCCAATTTCCAATACTAAATAAAAATTTAATTTGAAATCATGTTTGCGTGCTCATAAAAATGTATATTTAATTGAAGTTTTCCATATACCACACAAAATTACATTTAATCTTAAATAATGCATCCTTTTGTTTAAGATTAAATGTAACATTATAAATTTTCATCCAAGTATAAACAGTTGTTAATACGTTTTCTATATCTTTAATAGCATATGTTCTGAATATAAACATTTTAGACTAATAAACGTGAAAATGATGTGTTATTCTTAATTATAATTCTAATGTCAAAATCACTCAAATTTATGTTATCACATATCAATTCCAATGCAGAAACACTGATCTAAAATATTTAAATCTGTGGGAAAAAAACACTTTGTAAGCTGTATTCCAGCCCAACGTTTTGTTTTTCCTTATAACTTTTTGGTATTTGACAAATATTATTGAAGAAAGTAAGATATGAACAAATCGTATCGAAAAGCGAAGCGATATGCTTTGTGGTTTATGTTTGATAACCCATTTCAGAAAAACGGTAAAGTATTATAACTTTTTGGATTTATCATATATTCACATATATCATTCTTGTTTTTAGTGAACTTCTATCACTAAATCAAAATCATATAACTGCAGGTTCGTGACTTAGTCCCACACATCCCCACATGCACATGTTTAACAGCCCGACCGATGTAACTTACCCAAAAAAGATTAGAGAGACATCAACCACTAATAAAATTAAGGTTTTTAATTTTTTGTTTCAATCCAAATATCACTCTATTTTTTCTTTTTAAGATCAACATTCAACTTTTTGTTTGTATTGATTGTTCTACCAGATCTATATAATCTTCGCTGGTTACATTTAATTCGCATGATCCATTTATTCAGCACCATCCATTTTATAGTCATTATTCGAACACTATACATCATCTCAAAGATCAGATAAGAAACCACATGGACAAAGATCAACGGTAGTCAGTCATATGCATATCGTGGCATTTCGAACTCTGTGGACAGAACCAAAGCCAATATCTTCGTGATCATGTCTCGTATTATTAAAAAAACAACCAAAAGTATAAAACATATAATTAAAACCCATGTGGATGTATTATACCAATCGATCAATCTCACCCTATTCGACTTTATGACATATCATTGCTCCCTTAAAGTTCAAAAGTAAACATATCATTCCATTTTCTGTTTGAGGATTTTTATACGGGGAAGAATAATACACTATACATAATGCGTTTCAATGATCAGATCTTTACTTTTTAATATGATATAGATGTTAAATTCCAAAAAGTTCTCATAGAATTATTATAATTGCTACAGATTTTTTGTATAATAATTAGAGTACGCTAACACCCCATTTTTTTTATAGGAAAAAAATAATTTAGCTGAACCACAACTTCTGTCACCAAACTGAGTCTTATGCCCTAAACACAACTTTGAACTCAATCTCTTAATCAGTTACAAATTAGTTATCAATCAACTTAAAACAGCGACTAAAAGTTACTTAGGAATCCCAACACGACTTTGTGTCCACATGTCTACATATATTTATACGTGATATTTGATCAAAACCCATATTAATCTCTAAAATCTTTAAAAACCCGTGGATTATTATTATTTAATGCGGTTATACGTTTTCAAAGATTTGATGTCACTTATTATTTATTGAAGTAATAAATCATGGATTGTTTTACATCTCCTTAATTAATCAGTGATAATAAACTTTATTGATAAAATGCAAAACAGATAATATATAATTTGATTCATGAAAAATTCATCTCAATCACGCAACTTCCACTTTTGTTTTGCTGCCCACCTCATCTTCCTTTTAATATTTGTCAGGATCCATCTTTTTTTCTACTCCACTATTTCTTATCTTTAACAAATCATGTAATACTTATCCCCATTCATGTTTGATGGGGGAAAAACAAATCACTAATCATATAATCAATGCCACGTTTGAGCTACAATCCTATCGGTAAAGTTACTAAACTGAATTTATCGAGTTTATTACTTATAAAATTTGTAAATGCTATTGATAGTTATAATGTGTACATAGAGATAAGACTTTCAATAAAGTTAAAAAGGAGTTATGTCGACACGCATCAATAGACACGTGAATCCTAAGAGTATATGAGTCAATAAGACACTAAAAGTTGGGCCTTAAAAAGAAAAGATAAAAAAAACTGATCAACATAACCCCAAGAGAGATAGAGTTACAAAAGATGATGTCCTAATCAATCCAATGTAAGAGACGTGCAAAAGAAAGAAAAAAACAAACTCTTATCCCTAATCATACCACAAAGGAGCAAATCCTTTTGCCAAAATTATTAGGCCGAATTAACTAAATTACTTCACAAGCTTTTTGTCTCCTTTGTGTGACTGAATTTAATGAGTTTATTACTTATCTTACTAAATGTTATGAATCATTGATAGTTATAATGTTTACATAGGGAGAAGAGTCAATAAAATTAAAGCGCACACAAATTCAAATGAGTTATGTCGACACGCATCAATATACACATGAATCTTAAGAATAATAAAAACTGGACCAACCCCAAAAAGGGTCTCAGTTAGAAAACAGATGATGTCCTAATCCATTTCCAATGTAAGAGACGTGCAAAATAAAAATAAGAGAGACATTGAGAATGCATCAAAATTGACTATTGAACGTTCTTAAAGGAGTCATAAATATAATTTATTGATTACAGACGGAATCTTTAAGACACCATTCTAAACCACACGAACACACACACTCTCTGCTTCGTGACGCAACAGATCGGCGTCAACGACACACGAATGATAGAAAAGACTCAAACCTTTTTTACACGATCCAACGATACCGATTAAGAATCAAGAACAAGAATCACGAATCGAATCTAGAATCCAGCAATATATTACAGACATGAATTAAAAACACAAGATTTCAAATTGCTGATATCAAAATCATGCAGGTGTAGAAGTCCAGAAAATGTCCTTGAGAGCTGGTCTAAGAGCAGTACTGCAAAAGTTGTTGTACTCAAGGGTGTCTCCATGATCTTTCTTTACCTCCACGACGAAGAACGACGGAGCCACCGCGAATATCTCCGCCTCCACCGCCAATTTCCCTTTCCGGCCACTCTGCTTCCCTTCTATCCTCACTCTACTCTCACTCTTCCTCACATCGAACTTATTCCCAACTCTTGCCGCTTCTTCAAGGCTCGAAATCACGCTGCTCGCCGGACGAGAAGTCGCGAATCTCATCTCTCTCTTCTCCTCTTTCTTCTTCTCCTCGAACAACGGCGACAGATCGAACCCTTCAGACAACGCGATTATGTGAAACGCGTTTAGCGTCTCCGTCTCTTCCTTCGACTTGTGCACCGAGATATCGAGATCCTCAGCCTCTCCTTCAATGGTTGTTGTTGTGGTGATTGGCTCGTTTTTGGATCTCGTTGCGGATTTCTTGAACCAGGTTGAGTCCATGACCTTATCGATGGTGATTCGGGTATTCGGATTCGGATCCAGAAGCTTCGTCACGAGTCTTCTCGCATCCGAGGAAAGCCATCCAGGACACTTGAAGTCTCCTCTGTAAATCTTCCGATACATGTTCACGAGATTATCATCTTGAAAAGGCAAATACCCAGCGAGTAGCACAAAGAGGATAACGCCGCAGGACCACAGATCCGCCTTCGCTCCGTCGTATCCTTTCTTCAGTATAACTTCCGGCGCAACATACGCCGGAGTTCCACAAGTCGTGTGGAGAAGCCCGTCTTGCTTCAAATGCTCAGTGAAAGCAGAGAGACCGAAATCGGTCACCTTAAGATTCCCTTCTTCGTCTAGCAACAGATTCTCCGGTTTCAGATCCCGGTGATAAACTCCGCGGCTATGGCAGAAATCGACGGCGGAGATCAATTGCTGGAAGTACACGCGCGCCACGTCCTCGCGTAGCCTTCCTTTAGCGACCTTAGCGAATAGCTCGCCGCCTCGTACGAGCTCCATGGCGAAATAGATCTTGGATTTGCTCGCCATCACCTCGTGAAGCTCGACGATGTTTGGATGCTTCACCATCCTCATCACTGAGATCTCTCGCTTGATCTGATCCACCATCCCAACCTTCACCACTTTCTCCTTCCCGACGACTTTCATCGCCACGCTTTTTCCCGTCTGTACGTTACGAGCGTGGTACACCTTCGCGAATGTTCCGTGCCCTAGAAGCCGACCTAGCTCGTAACGTCCATTAAGCAGCCCCGTACTTGCCCCACCATCAGATCCATTCTCCACCATTTTCACCGGTTTTGCTCCGACCATAGTATTTTACAACGATGATTTGAAAATTTTGATAAAAATGAAAAAAAGAAAAAAAATTAACTGTTTCGATCTCCGGAAAATTCGAGAGATATAAATTCGATCACCCGTCCTCGACGTGTTTCCGGTGGCAATTCCTGCCGCCGACAGATCGGTTAAACCGATCGCACAGCTTAGTCTTCACCGGCGATACTCCGACCATCTCTCTGCATTCCCTTCGAAGGGTTTTTTTCTCCTTTTTCTCAGAATCAGTAGAAGAATGAGAGAGAAGAGAGAAACAAAATCTGAGTAAAACACGAAACTCGCTTTAGAGAATTTTTTCTTATTTTTTCACCGGATAATAGCAGAAAAAGAGTAGTGTTTATATAGATCTTAACGACTGTGTAATTACTAGAGTACCCTTCTTTGTAGTGATAAACTACACCGTTTAAATCCTTTCACTGACCGACAGGTGTCGTGAGGTTTCCTTGTGGCGGCTTCGGGATTGACAAATTATTGGAGAGCGATGACGACACGTGTCTTTAAGTTACCGGTTACGATACCCTCTAGTCTTTGGGATAAGGTAATAAATCTCTTGTTGAAGACTTACCAATTTGCATTGCATGTATACATTGCACATATGATAATTGAGGGAAATATCATAATTATACTAATTTGACTAAGTTTCTGTATCTGCAAAGATGAAAATTTTATTTAAATTTAAAAATAATATTCGTCTCAAAGTGTAGGACCTGATAATTTTTTCATAGATTCTTACAGTTTTTTTATTTAATTTAATTGTTTTCATTTGTTGTGGTCCTTGTGGACCATTATGTGTTGATTTTAGGGTTTTCTACTTTAATTCTTTGTTTTTTGTACACGAACACAGTAGCTAAAAATGTGAAAGTTCTTTTTTTCTCTTGTTTATGAAACTAATTTAAAGACTTTTGTGTAATTAAAAGTTGAAAAGTAACATGGAAAAATATATATTTATATATATAAATCAACCAAGGCATGGAAGACACGTGTGTTTAGGATTTGTATAGTTATACAAACGTACGAGAGTGTACACAAAACACATACGTATATATAAATCATCATACACAAATGAAAATACGTATACACATCTCCACACCATACGACATAAACGGTGCTTTAAGTTAACTTATACTACTATCTAATTTTCTTATCGCTACCACTTTTACTATACTTTTGTTTTCTTATAATCTTTTCACGTGTATTATACTTTCGGTTTTTAATTAAAGATAAGATCATACCAAATTGATAAGATTTTCTCGTTTTAGTTTGTTGATAAGAACTTAATTTAAAGAAAAGAAACTGCATTAATCAATGACCCAACAGGCCAACACGATGCTCTTTCCTCCTCAGCCACCAGAAACGCAGAAACATTTGGGCGGCTCTCAGCGTCAGCGACCCCTAGCTTTTTCATGTAGACGTTTTCCTCCTTATATATTAGAGTTATTTTGTTTTTTTTAGTTTTTTTTGAGTTTATAATTTTAGTTTTGAAAAATACTAAAAA
This sequence comes from Schrenkiella parvula, assembly GCA_000218505.1. Lineage (NCBI taxonomy): Eukaryota > Viridiplantae > Streptophyta > Magnoliopsida > Brassicales > Brassicaceae > Schrenkiella > Schrenkiella parvula. The sequence continues at coordinate 13,635,075 of CM001193.1, read as the reverse complement.
AAAAATTGACGTTGGACTTCTGCTTTATCGACATCCAAACACGAACCCCTTAATAGAATTTCGCTATACGTATATAATTTTGCTTCTAACTCATTTGTCATTACGAATTAAATGAGAACAATTGTTGTAATATTGATGTTTGAAGCGGTACTTTTGTAAAAATGCATATATATGTTTAACCCCATTTCGCATTTACCACAAAACAATGTGCGACTAAAGCAGTTTGAAAAATATCTAGCAAATTAATTGTTTATTATTAAGTAGCTTGCTTGTGCATATATTCGGATTCACGAGACTTTTTCATCACTGCCTTCTGTGTCTGCCTCTGTTGCTTCACGTTAACAATTTATCAGAGATACACATACACTTGCACAAACACGCGAAAAGACGAATTACTAAACAATTCATACTATTATTGCTGACATGCATGGGAATATAACTATCTTTATTTTTATATAATTTGATATTCCTCAGAAAAAAGTTGATGTTGTTGATTCGCGTGACAATAGCGCATTCAATAATATCAATATGGTTTGTTTGTTTAGTAATTTATTATGTCATTTTTAATTGAATAATGGTAATATATTATATTGTGGAGATAACTTAAGATATTATTTTATGATATAGAAGGGCATACAATTAAACAAATGGAGCCGTATAAATCAAATTATAATTAAAGAGAACAATTGGAAAGAACAAAATATCAATTTCCTTTCAAAGTAAGAGGAATTTATCATTTTCTTTATTTGTTATCCCTAAGCAAATCTGAATTTGAACAAACGATAACCAAAAATGCGATGGTCTAATGGTCTAGTACAGAAAATTAATACTTTTGAGTCCCGAGTCTAATTCTTTCTTCAAATAAATAAATTAAAAACTGATTTTAGATTTAGAGAAATTTTTATATAAACCCGAACTTCGAGTTTATAAAAATGCAAACAAACAAATAAACTATAGACATCGACTTTGTTTACAATAAAAAATTTAAACATTTTGGAATAAGCCAAATACAGCCAAGAAAACCATAATCTTAAATCATCATTGGTATTAATTAGTCATAACGTTGCTTGATTGTTCTAGACTAACACACACCGTCGATGTGCAGTCCTAATTGTCTCCTAGACATGATTGGCTCTTTTAATCATTAATTAAATTTAATCTTTAAATTAGGTATTATACATACATGTTGTCATGACAGCAGTTTTCTAGCTGAATAATGTTATTATTAAAAATATTCATAAAATTAGTAATAATTTTTATTTTTTAATATTTAGTATAACTATCGTTTTCAAAATGTCAAAGTTAATCGTCGTAAAGTTGACAAAAAAAATTCATCATAAAATATTAACATAACTTAGCTTGAAATAAACTTTAACTTTATTAAAAATTGCGTGACTAATTGTATTTTCTATAACTAATTTAATTATTTTTAATTATACCTTTTAAGGGACATTTTATATCTTAAAACGAAAATAATACATATTAATTAACAAGTTATAATTCGGTTTTATTAGTTAATTAAAAGTTTACCCCAATAGAAATATTTGAACCCTAACCGCAGCCCACATGGTAAATCTGTAAACCTTAAACTACCGAACTCTCATTTGCATATTGCCATCATTATTTAAACAAAATTGGAAAGATGTCAGTCTCATGGAAATATAGACTTTTCACTTATACTTAGGCTAACATGAATGAGCAATGAGTAATTAATGAGCATCATTTCCAATTATACTAAATATAAAGGTTCAAGTCTTCATAATGAACTATATATCTATCGATGCATATTCAATGGAAAGAGATGGAGCATACCAACTGTCATCAATAAAGGCATGAATCAATTAATATCTGTTGAAGAAGAACAAAACTAATACTCAAAAATTTGGAGAATGAAGATGAAAAAGAAAGAGAGTTTTTCATAGCAATGACCTAAGATCATTACTTGCACCAAATATAACATTCTCAAGTTAAACGATGCGTCTAACCTCAGCAATTATTAGCATATTAGCACCATTAATATTCCAAGTCTGAAAAATATTACTATCCATTCAAGCATTGTAATTTTGCATCATGTACTGATAGTAATAAAAGCTACTATTGGAGTTGTTAAGATTCTGTATGATTTTGTTTGAACTGAAATTTTTAGTTTGTTGTTTGTGTGCGGATACCAAAAAGATCGTTAAACGAATCACAGAACAAAATAAAACGAGATCGTATGAGTTTCTAGTAATGATCTTGCTGGTCTAACAATGTAAAGTTGTTATTGTATGTATGTTGAATAGATCGATGAATATCAAAGCAAGCTGGAGAAAAACCTAAATAATCATATAGCTTGTTGAAATAATTGCATGTTCTCGTGCTACTTCAACAGGAAGAAAAGAGAGAAGCAAAGACAAAAATAATCACAAAGAAACAAAAGATGGACAGGCGTTTGCTGGTTCAGGTTCTATTACATGATGACATAAGCATGGGACCCATATAGAATATTCTCTCTCTCTCTCATACACACTTTGGTTGGCGGGTGTCTTGTCTTATTGTCTCCCATGGTGGGCCCATCTCCGTCGCCAATAACTATTAAGTATCGACTAATTATTCGAGTATAACATTATTATCGTAATTAATGTCATTAAGATACATTGGAGCTCTAATCAGACATAATTATCAACATTTTTTTGTCGTATTTTGCTGCTAGTCCGTTTTGAGATGAATGTTAGGATGATAACGATACTATAGGTATCAACTGGTTATTTATACAATTTTGTTTATGGATCTTAATACATTCCTCCAGAATAATAATTCTTTTGGTTATTCGTCTCAGACTTAATTGAACTTCACTTTTTAAAAATCAATCAGATTTTCTGAGCCTTAACACCACATTAAAATTATGAACTTGAAATTCGAAACAAATTTAATAAATAAATATATTAACTCATATCAATATATATACTTGTTGGTCCCTTCATACTTGTCATGTTGGATCCTAAGATAAATTAGCTATCGACCGATCGTACTCATTCATTGAAATTATCGGGGCGGGCACGTGAGACTCACGTGAATGGTGACTGTAGACAATTACATTTGTTTATCAACGACTGTGGTCAATTACATTACTTATTTATTTGTTAAAGAAAATCTAAGGGAATATACTCTTTACAATTTGTTGATTCTGTTATATTATAAGATCAGGATATAATGTATTAGTTAGTCTTATTGCAATGAATGATTAATATATATTGTTATGAAGTTATCAGCATCATCATTGTCATTAGGAATCGAATCATTTGTGGAGAGCCAGCAAAAAACAAACACGTGGGACATAATATTGCACCGCAAGGCCGAAATCGATAACATGTACTCTGCATGCAGCCATTACTTGCAATATGAACTATCAATAATTTGATACAAAAATGTTTAAAATTAAATTTCGTTTTCAAACAATTATCAACATCAACATACTTTCATCTTGTCTGTGCTATAATTCCATTTGTTTCTCTTATGACAAAACAAAGACGTTTCCACTGTCACAGACAACGACTAACCCGTAGAAGTTCAATATAATGCAATGGGTTTGATTCGTATATTTAGTATCAAATTATTCGGAAAATGATTTGGTTTCATTTTCTGTCATAAATATGATATTATATCCCATTTTCACTTATTTGTTTTTTTATTTATTTATTTCCACTGCTTTAGTTATTAAAGATAACCAGTTGCTAAGATAACAACATTACATGATATTTAGTTAAAAGAAAATATGACGTAAAAAAATAAGATAAAAACACATATTACTTTGCTATTAAATCACATACAAATACATAAAATCAACAAAACCCAAATTTATTATAATTTTCTTAACAATAATCACAGTTGATGTTAAATATTGATGGTCGGACGCAATTGTTCGTTGACCGTATTGGTCATGTTAGAAAAATTGAATACTGTATATATTTTTTAAAAAAGCTTCATACATAATATAATAATCGTCGTATAGCATGTGGCTCTGAATATAATATTCTGGTCGTTTCGCAATAATAAAACCCTAAACTCTGACCTCAAGCTACCACTTGCCACCATGATTTGGTTCAGAAAATTACAAGTTGCAAAAACAAATGACTATATCTGTGTTACGTAAGGATATTGGATAATATAAAGTAGATGACGTTTCTAAGATCGTTAGTGGTCTTTTGTGTGTGTGTGTGTATGTGTGGTGATACTGAGAATTAGTCGTGGACATGCGTCCATTATACGAATACTGAATTAAGTCAATTCAATGTCCTATCAATCTTCTGTGTGTGTGGTGATATTGAGAATAGGTGTGCTGCTGTGAGCACATCTATGATATGCATCATATGCATGCATGCCATTCGTTCAATTTTGATTTGAATTGGTTTTGTTTATTTCAGTTATATACTGATTTTAGAAAGAAAATGTCAAAATTTTGTTTGTAAAGTTTGTTTTTTATTATCTAATTTTTGGTGGACGAAGTTGGAGAGAAATTGATTGAATGCAATGGCTATAACATCGGTAACTAGCAGACAAATGGGATTCACATGGAAGCTCTGGATAAAATCAATAATGGTGTGTGTTTGGTTCTAATTAACAATTTTTTTTATAGGTCATTGATTGTGATACGACATAAAACAAACGAAAATTAATTTTAACGAACTTAACTAACAATAGTAACAAAAATAAAAGTTAGTTCATGCTATGGGAATATACGAGCATATTGTTTTGTATAATTGCATAGTGCGATACTCTTCCTTTTATTTTTACCACCAATAATATTCCGTCAATTTTAAAGTGGTGTATAGAGTATTGATTTTTTTTATCTGTTATAAATAGTAAATTTAAAATGGTGTTGAGAAGACGTTCTCATATTAGGATTCTAAATGATCATGGAATTTTCTTTTTTAGATGATATAATATTCAACATTAATTTTTTAGATGATATAATATTTGTTTTGTAGATAAATTTACGTTGACTCGAAAATGATGGTATACAAAATTTTATAGCTAATGTTTCTCCGGATGACTCGAACTGGAGGCAATCTATCAACTTAGGCGTAAAAACGTGATTTTCATACAATTAAAGATTTGGTATCAAGCTAATTAGTGTTGGAGTCATGTGGGCTATCTCCTCCTTATTGGGCTATCTCATTCTTATTGGGCTATCTCCTTCTTATTGGGCTATCTCCTTCTTAAACTGAGTTGGACTCACAATGGAGCCCATAATAATCGAAATAACCTAATGTTTTTTCTTCCTCCTTGGCAGCAGATCTAGTGTTCAATTTTTTGCTTTCAGGAGAATATAAAAAAATATTTGTTTTATAACTCGGAGATTTAGAATACTTACTATTAGAGTTTATGAAAAGCCGTGTTTTGTTTAAAGCATTATCACAGCTACTATTGAAATTGCAATGAAAATATTTAAGTTTTGGTTTAGAAGTAACTATTCAAGAGCTAAACCTTAGATTAATTTCCAATTTATACTTTTTGCTATATTTTTTTGTTGTCAAAGAAACAACTTGTTGTGTATTCGTTTGTGAACAAGAATTTGTTGGATAGATAGATATATATGCACGTATCACCCGTAACGCATGTTTTCTATAAAGCTTGATACAAATTAGTGACCCCAAAAACACGTTAATTTGATGACAAAAAAAATTTATCACGTCGCTTGTAACGTACGTATATTACTCTCTGTTGACTGAAAAACATATATTATTTTCTCTATTCCATTTTTATACCAGAACATGATGTCTTTTTATTGGAGTCTTTTTTATTTTTGTTACAACGTTTTTTTATTAGAGCTAAGAACGGACCATGGACAATTATTTACCTCGAAGATATAATGTTGTATCTGAACTTGACACTGATGAAAATTAATTTTTTTTTAAACTGATGACCTCACTGGAAGTTATGTAAAGAAACTAAAATTGTATTAGTGAACAAGCTAGAAACAGACAGCCTCCGGTTTATATTTGTAGTTAACATCTTGAAAAGCTTAAATAATGTCTACACTCTACACTAACAGGATTCTCCAATTAAGACTTAATTTCGTTTTGTTTCTTTTAATTTTCTTAAGTATGAAAATGACAAAATTTCAATTTTGGCCCCACTTGCCAGCATGAAATTTAGGAGATTTTCAATTGAGAGTTGATTTTAGTTTTTTAATTATCGTTTAAAATTGATAATTAACTTTGACTAAATCTTTGTTATTCCTGTCAAGGAGTACATTTTGTTTTCTTCTTCTGGGGTTGGTAAATAGTTTTTCCTAATGTAAATACTTTTCATATTTTCGTAATTTCGAATATGCTAAAATTTATTTCTGAGAACAAATAAAATAAAATAATAAGAAAACAAAACTTAAACCCAACTTAAAATTGTGGAAGTCCCTTGCGCTATGAACTTCAAGAGGTGAGGGCTCTTCACAGCCATTCAATTCCATTAAACCTTTGCAGAGAAACTTGGGTCGGTTCTTCTTCTTCAATTTGTGCGCCCATTCATGGCTTCCAGAATTGCTGATTCTCTCTTCGCCTTCACGGTACTCTTTTCATATTCCTCAAGACAAAAAGGCTTCATTTTTCGCATTCTTCTCTATTGCCCATCTCTTCTACTTGAGTTTCCCATCATCAATTTGTTTCTTTGCTTTTGTTTCTCAGGGACCACAACAATGTCTTCCTAGAGTTCCTAAGCTTGCTTCTGCTCGTGTTTCTCCTGGTACTCTTATTTCTCCTCAAATATCTACTGGATTTAGAATTGGGAGGTTGAGTTAACTTGTGTACACTCATGGAGTTTCAATGATTATGAAATTATTGATATCATCGATTCCTTTTGCTATAAATAACTACAAAAAGTGATTTTGGGGGTTTATTTGTTTTTTGCTCTGCAAATTTCTTGTCTTTGTTATAGGGGTTCGCTTTTGTTCTTCCAGATTGCAATTGGGATGAATGCTGTTAGTTCTTGTGGGCTTTCTTATAAGAATGCAGAGGGCTAATGTAGTGAATCATTATATTGTGATTTGTATTGGTGCATGCTTACAGGTGTGTATGCTGTGAGACCAATTGATCTTCTGTTAAAAGGAAATACGCATCGAAGAAGAGCATTCGTAGTTCCTGCTAAGACAAGGATTGGATGTATAAAAGCCGTGGCTGTTCCGGTCGCTCCGCCATCAGCTGATAGTGCAGAAGATAGGGAGCGATTAGCAGAAAGCTATGGATTCAAACAAATTGGAGAAGATCTTCCTGATAATGTCACCTTGAAAGATATCATGGATACACTTCCCAAAGAGGTATATAGCTTTTGCAATAAGCATTGTGCGTGATTGCCATTGAACTTCTTCTTCTTATTCTTATTGTTACTCATTGTTTTGAATATGATTATTCTTCTACAGGTGTTTGAGATTGATGATTTGAAGGCTTGGAAGTCTGTATTGACATCTGTGACTTCCTACGCTTTGGGACTCTTCATGATTGCAAAAGCACCGTGGTATCTGCTTCCATTGGCTTGGGCATGGACAGGAACTGCAATCACCGGGGTAAGCTCCCCTCCAATGTGCCTCTTCTCTATGTCGCCTTGTTACTGCTATCTAAGTGTATTATTCTTTCTCTAGTTCTTTGTGATAGGTCATGATTGTGCTCATAAGTCATTTTCAAAGAACAAATTAGTTGAAGACATTGTGGGTACTCTAGCCTTCCTACCTCTTGTATACCCGTATGAGCCATGGCGGTTTAAGCACGATCGTCATCACGCCAAAACCAACATGTAACCTTACTTACTTAAGACTGTTATAGATATTCACAATAGGATAAGACATGAGACGTCTCGACTTTGTTCTCTATAGGCTAGTTCATGACACAGCTTGGCAACCAGTTCCGCCAGAGGAGTTTGACTCATCACCCGCTCTGCGAAAGGCAATCATTTTTGGATATGGCCCAATTCGGCCGTGGTTATCCATAGCTCACTGGTATACAAAGATTAAGCTTTTACTCTTACACAGTGATCAATTCTTTTTTTCTTTATATAGCTTTTTACTTAACGATAGTACGTGTTGTAATAGGGTGAACTGGCACTTCAATCTGAGAAAGTTCAGACCGAGTGAAGTGAATCGGGTGAAGATAAGTTTGGCTTGTGTTTTCGCCTTCATGGCCGTTGGGTGGCCACTGATCATATACAAAGTTGGTATATTGGGATGGGTGAAGTTCTGGTTGATGCCTTGGTTGGGCTATCACTTTTGGGTAAATGCTTCTTTCTGTTCACTCTTTTTCGATAAAGCATCAGAAGCCACAATGGTTACGCATTTATTGTTTATCTATAGATGAGCACTTTCACAATGGTTCATCATACGGCTCCACACATTCCTTTCAAGCCTGTGGATGAGTGGAACGCGGCTCAGGCACAGCTTAACGGAACTGTTCATTGTGATTATCCTAGTTGGTAATGCATCTCCACCTGCTAAGCTGGTTAAGTTGGTATTATCTAAGTTTGAATGTTTGTTTGATTTACAGATGAATTGATGTTTCTGCGTTGTGACAGGATTGAAATTCTCTGCCATGATATTAACGTACACATCCCGCATCACATTAGCCCAAGAATACCGAGCTACAATCTCCGTGCGGCTCATGAGTCGATACAAGAGAACTGGGGAAAGGTAATAGCCACATTCTTATCCCGTAAAGCTGTAAGCTTTATGAATAATATGACAATGATTTTTGTAAGACACTAAAAGATTCACGAGTTATCATCTTGCGTGGTGTGGTTGCAGTATACAAACTTGGCTAAATGGAACTGGCGCTTGATGAAGACGATAATGACCGTGTGCCATGTCTATGACAAAAAGGAGAACTACATTCCTTTCGACCGGTTAGCCCCTGAAGAATCGCAGCCAATAACGTTCCTCAAGAAAGTAATGCCTGACTACGCAGCCTGATTCGTAGTGGCCTCTGTATTGGTCTTTTTGAAACCTCAATATCATTTTGCAATCGCCATTGTTATATGTAAGCTTTTCAAGCGACAAGCTTTTCAAGCGACAAGCTTTTCTAACATTTCACCAACGCTTTATACGGTATCTTTTTTCCAAACTTATCAGAAGAGAGAAACTCGGGGTCCAATGTTGCATCTCTTTGATCAGTTTCTTAGCTAGAAGAAGTCAGATTAAACAGTCTAAAGAGTCAAAACATCATTTTATAATATGATCGTAACAGGCAGAGTCTCCCACACAACAAACACATTCTCCTCACTGCGTAACGCAGACAACCGATCCCCACCAATGGAGCCATCATAGCTTCTTTTTAACCTAGAACTCCACTTCTTGTTACCATTCAATGACGTAGAACACTCAATATATATAGTTTTAACACTCGATGCCTTAAAGAAAAGAAAGAATGTTAACACACAATACACATAACTATCATGCAAAATGACAGGATTTTTTCGTATAAATATAATAACTATGTACTCCAAAATTACTAACTAACGGAATACGTCAATGATTGACGGCGGAATTAACGGAGTTTGTAAAAAAAAAAAAGAGAGACTTGTAATCTTAGGATCTTCAGTCAATCTCAGCCAAGGACATTTATGCCCCTACCTTTTTCTCTTTTGGTTTATTTTTTTGCTTTAGAGCCGAAGCTTGAAAACGCAGCGTTTTGATCGGGTCGGTCGGAAAGCGGCTACCTTTGTTGCCTACAGAATTTATTCGTTTCTTTTACTCTCTCCGACAAACTCACGAGACAGAAAGGACAAGAGATTCGTCCATGGACGACAAGGGGAGCGACGAAGCTGATGTCTACGCGGTGGATAAGAGCATGCCGGAGACAGACAATAGCGAGAAAGTGGAACCGGAGAAGGAGCTGTGTGACGGTGAAAATGACGGATTGAGTCAACTCAGAGACGAAGAATCACTTGGGACTACCGATGCGGATATGGAAGCTTTACACGATGAGGCGGACCGGGAAGCCCTAGCTAAGGATCAGGTTGAAGGTAATGGTTTGTCTCCGAAAATTCTGTGTTGATTTTCTGAGTGTGTTTAATTTTGATGAAACGATGTTTGTGTTTACCAGGTGTTCGAGAAAATTCGGCTTTGGAACCAAATGGTGAAGATGTAGGAGAGGTGAAGGTGAGTTTCTGGAGACTGTTCTTCTTTTCGCTGGACTGTAAATTTTTGTTCCTTTCTTAGCTGAATTCTGAACACTAACTAGTTAGATTCTCTCACCGATTTTTGGAAATTGTATCGAATCTAAAAATTCACTTCAGTGTACTCGATATAAACAAGGGATCAAATTGATTTCCGCTAGTCCTACCGACTTAATTGTATAATTATAGTTTGTATGACCTTTTACGAAGCTGCTTGCAAATTGAGATTATTGATTTCTTATTAACCAGAAGAAGAAAAGTTTTTATCTTTTAAGAATCGGATAGGTACCCGTTTAGTGATTATACTAGTCCATGGGAAGAGTAGTAATCGTAGTGGTTTATCTTTTGACCAAGATCAATCTGAATCAGTTGCAATTCGGAGTTTTTATGCGCAGGTAGAGGCATGTCATTTGATTTTTTTTTTCTCTTGCACATTGGCAGGAGAGGGCTAGCGGCAAGGAAAGTGCTGTAAGTGCAATTGTGCCGGTTGATGAAGTTGCAGAAGAAAACCGTGAGGTAGAAACATCTACTGCTGTGACTGCATTGTTAAATCCATCAATGGTAGATCCATCTCTATCTTCGAATCCTTCAGCTGCACATGGTGTATCACTGGTTTCAATTCCAACTAAACAAGAGCCAAGATCTGATTCTCGGGTGGTTAGCAAGTTTTCGCTTTCTCCTGTTATGAGGACACCGGCTCGTGATGGTTATAATTGGAGAAAATATGGGCAGAAGCAGGTTAAGAGCCCCAAGGGCTCACGGAGCTACTATAGGTGTACGTATTCTGATTGTTGTGCGAAGAAAATTGAATGCTCCATCGATTCAGGAAATGTGATAGAGATTGTTAACAAAGGTTTGCATAGTCATGAACCTCCCCGGAAGAATAGCTTCTCTCCAAGAGAGATCAGAGCTGCATCAGCTATCCAGCCTGTTTCAGAGGACAATACAGTAGTAGAGCTAGCATTAGCCCCTAGCGATTCAGCTCCTTCCGGTTCAACTAAAGAAAATATCTGTCAATCGCTAACAATCGTTGAACGGAAGAGAAATTGCGAGAACGAGGATGTGGAGGAACCAGAGCCAAAACGAAGGCAAGTTCTATAGAATTTTGGATTTGGGTGCGGTGCTTACCCTTCACTTCGAGAGATAAAATTAACATAATTCTATCGTTTATCGTGTGTTTCAGACTGAAAAAGGATAATTCACAAAGTTCAGATTCTGCCTCCAAACCTGGAAAGAAACATAAATTCGTAGTACACGCAGCTGGTGATGTTGGGATCTCTGGTGATGGTTACAGATGGCGTAAATACGGGCAGAAAATGGTCAAGGGGAATCCTAATCCGAGGTCTAAACTAAAGGCATTACCCATTTCTTCTAAAACGTTTCTCTATACATCGATGATTTGATGTATTCTGTTCCAAACATTCAGGAACTACTACCGATGTACTTCTGCTGGTTGTCCTGTCCGTAAACACATTGAAACAGCAGTAGAGAACACAACAGCTGTCATAATCACGTACAAAGGAGTACACAACCATGACATGCCGGTGCCAAAGAAACGCCATGGTCCTCCTAGCTCAATGCTGGTGGCTGCAGCTGCTCCAACGTCAATGAGAACCAGGTCAGACGATCGGGTGAACATTCCCACTTCAAGCCAGTGCTCGGTGGGACGAGAAAGTGAGAAGCAGAGCAGTGAAGTATTGGATGTTGGTGGCGAGAAAGTGATGGAATCGGCTCGGACTTTGTTGAGCATTGGATTCGAAATAAAGCAATGCTGATCCCTTATGTATTTATGAGTTAGAGTTGATCGACTCCATTTTCGTCTCCTTGTTATTGTTATATAATAAAACAAAACAAAACCCATGAAGATATCTATAATAATTAGTAAGAAAATCAGGTTGTGTTTAGTAGTAATTTGAATGTTAATCTTGTATCTTACCAACTTATTTATATTTTCTTATTTCTTGCTTGCATCAGCCTCTCCCTAAACCACTATAAGTTTGACAATCTGAGTACAGATGCTAATATACCTCTGGTTCGTCTAGAAGGTCTTCTGAAACTTCAAGTGAACAAAACGACGACAACAAAAACCCTCTCTCGTCTCTGTAAACCCTAAGTCTATTTGTGCTCTCCGATGGCGAGCCTTCGATGCCTTCGCGAGTTGAGCCGCCGCGCCACGACGGTTCTCTCGATCAACCAGACGCGCTTGATCTCTTCACTTCCGGGGTTAGAGCCTTCCGGTACCAGCATTACTCATGGGACCCCAATCCCGAGTCGATCTCTCACTTGGGATTTCCCATGGTACAGTCTGTGCTATAGCTCCCAAGGTCGCCATTTCTCTTCGAAAACAAACGATACTGATGAAAGCAGTGAAGGAGAAGATGATGATGAGGAGGACTACGAGGATTCGGCGGAGATGGAAGTAGAAAGGGAATATTCACCGGCGGAGAAAGTGGAGGCGGCGGCGGAGATAGGGTACAAAGTGATGGGTCCTCTCAAACTATCGGAGCGACTCTTCAAACCCTATGAACCAGTGTTTGCCGTTGTTCAGGTTTCGTGTCTGCTCTCTCTCTGGTGTTCGACAAAATTCTTAGTTTCATTTCACACTCTCCCTGATGTTTTGAATGTTTTTATTGCTCTCCTCTAGATTGGTTCGCATCAGTTCAAAGTAAGCAACGGGGACTCCATTTTCACAGAGAAATTGAAGTTTTGTGACATAAATGATAAGGTGTGCTAGCATCCGCTCTTCTTCATGAAGATTGTTGTATTCTGTTCTCCAAAGTGCATTTGTTTAGGATTTATAATTATTTTTAAATCTTGTCTCTTTCGATCTCTTTGCAGTTGATACTGACCAAGGTTCTTCTATTGGGCTCGGCAAGTCAGACGATTATTGGTAGGCCTATCATGCCAGATGCGACTGTTCATGCTGTAGTGGAAGAGCATGTAAGTGTCTCATCGTCTTTCTTGGTGTTTTATGATAGCAGTGAAGCTGTGCATAAGAAAAAAAATTGACAATTGAAAAGAGCATATTGTGGATAGTGTAAGTACTCAAGAAACATTTACTTTCATGAGAGTTTGCTTGCTGCATCCGATGATTGATGAGAGGAACTGAACCAGCTACTGATAAGATTTTGAAAGTCTTGCGGAATAATATATGGACGTTTAGTTATTAGATTAGTGTTCATCTATTGTTTGGTGCCACATCATCTGTATGGCGAGGCGTAGAAGGATTTCCTCATGTACTAATAGTTTATCATCCTGGTTTATTTTTGCCTAACTAGTTGAATACCTATGTGTGAGTGACAGGCATTGGATGAAAAAGTGCTCATTTTCAAAAAGAAACGAAGGAAGAATTATAGGAGAACCACAGGACATCGACAGGTACAATTTACAACTCCCTTATTTGTTTCAGCTTTGTCAACTACCTTTCTTCGAGCTCTTTCCATGAAGTATGTTTGTTGTTTTTGATCATTTAACACTTTTGTCCAGGAATTGACAAAGTTGAGAATAACCGATATACAAGGAATTGAGAAACCAGAACCAAAGATTGTCCATAAGCCTTCCAAGGCAGCTGATACAGAGCAACCAAAGGCCGAGCTAGTTGGTTAGAGAGAAGAATTGCTTTTTTGTTGTTGTTGCTGATGCCAATACTCTGAAGTAAGTTCATCTATCGTTTGCCAATTTTGGTAGTTAGTGGTAATTACTAGGCTCCTAAGATATGAACGTGATTGCCTTTAGCTATCTAGTTCCTCCCTACTGTTTTTGATTTTGCTCTTTATTTGTATTGGAACAGGCTCAGGCTTTTGATACTGTTTGTTTTTGTTTCAGAATTCACAAATAAAGATTTGCGGAAACAGTGGTTGCAATATGCTTTTGTGCTGTAAGATCGAGTTTTTTTTTTTTGGGCACTATGTTATTGTTTTTGTTTCATGAGCATCTCTCCGTTAACTTCTTTCGTTATGCGAGTCTGATAGATATAAAACTCGATTCGTAATAACTGACAGTCTGAGTCACTTTACATTCAAGACCTCGAGCTGTTCCACTATAACTCTTAGCTTCTAATTCAGGTGATTCGAATTGGAACTAGAGCACCACATTTTTTTCATCGTGAAGTGTTGTCAGCTCTGGTGTATATGTGATTTTACAGAAGGAATAATATTCAACTACTCTAATCATTTGTGTAAAAAGAAAAAGCATAAAGAACATAAATAAAAGCTCCTTACGGACTTTTAAAGCACTTAATTTTACATATGTTTTTTTCAAAGTTTTCTTAATCTAAAGCAGAAAATGTTTTCGAATATTGTTTCGTAGTTATCAGTCTATCGCAATAAAATATGAATTAAAAGTTCCCAAATTAGACAAATACAAATATACATGTAGATCCGTACGTATATATGTTGAACGGGTCAGATACGGACCCGAAACGGCTAGGGCGGGGCGGATAGTAGCGAATGGAGTGAGTCAAGTAAATTGGTTAGTAGTAATCATCAGTCATCGGATAGCACACGGCGGCTTTGTCTCCTTTATAAATATAAGAAGCTCCGTGCGTTTCCCAAATGGCCGTCTCTTTGGTTACATCTTTAGCTTCTTCTTCTTCTCGATTCCATTTCCATTCATTCTCTTCTTCTCCTTCACCTTTCTCGTCGAGTTTTGTCCGATTCCGGTTGCCGCCTCGCCTTAGGCTCGCTCTCGCCGTCACGCCTCTTTACTGTTCTTCTAGAGCCAGAGCCATGGCTCACACACTCGCACAAGCTACTCTCGGCCTCACTCAGGCCAACTCCATCGATCATCCTAAGGTTATTATTCCTCATCGCTTATGGGATCATTCGATTTTGCTGTTATGTGTCAAAAAGTCGATTCTAGTGACTGTTTCGTGGAATTTGGGTTATTTGTTTTGTTTATTTGTTGGTTTAGTGTTTCCGATTCAGATTTGATTACTTCAGAACGTTGTTTTCAGACTTTGTAATTGATTGTGGTCAAGTATAGTCAGAGATTCGTAATCGATTATAGTCAAGTATAGTCAGAAATTTCGTAATCGGCTGCGTTCAAGTTTGAACTGCTTGTTGTTGTTGTATTGACCGGTTTTTGATTCGTCGATGTTCTGTATTAGATCTCTTTCGCCGCAAAGGAGATCGACGTGACGGAATGGAAAGGTGACATACTCGCTGTTGGTGTGACGGAGAAAGACATGGCTAAGGACGTGAACTCCAAGTTCGAGAACCCGATACTGAAGAAGCTCGATGCTCACTTGGGTGGACTTCTAGCTGATGTCTCTTCTGAGGAAGATTTCTCCGGGAAACCCGGCCAGTCAACAGTTCTTAGGCTCCCTGGTCTCGGGTCAAAGCGGGTCGGTTTGATTGGTCTTGGAAAATCTGCTTCATCTCCTTCGGCTTTTCAAAGTCTCGGCGAGGCTGTTGCTGCAGCTGCAAAAGCTTCTCAAGCTAGCAGCGTTGCCGTTGTCCTCGCCTCGTCAGAGTCAAATGAATCAAAGCTCAGTTCTGCTTCAGCTATAGCTTCAGGTTATATTTTTTTTTTGATGTAAACAGGAGAAGGATACTTGTTTCATTACTGTTTTGGAACTGATCTTTGTGTGGAATCGTTGTTTACTTGTGACAGGCACAGTGCTTGGTTTGTTTGAAGACAGCAGGTATAAGTCTGAGTCGAAGAAACCATCTCTCAAATCCGTGGATATCATTGGCTTTGGAACTGGACCTGAACTAGAGAAGAAGTTCAAGTATGCTGAAGATGTTTCTTATGGCGTAATTTTCGGGAGAGAACTGGTTAATTCACCAGCCAACGTTCTCACCCCTGGTATGGATTGTTTTTTGAGCGTCATAGTCTTCGATTTTTCCGTGTTTGTGTAATGTGAGCATTGATGTGTTTTGAAGTTTATAACAAATATTGGGTCTCAACTGCTGCGACTTTGTATCTTACAGCTGTACTAGCTGAGGAGGCTTCAAATCTGGCTTCCATTTACAGTGATGTCATGACTGCAAACATCTTGAATGAGGAGCAATGCAAAGAGTTGAAGATGGGTTCATATCTCGCTGTTGCTGCTGCTTCAGCTAATCCACCTCATTTCATCCACCTTGTATACAAACCTTCTAGTGGCCCTGTCAAGACCAAGCTTGCTCTCGTCGGAAAAGGATTGACATTTGACAGGTAATTACCAGATCAATTGTCTTCTGTTTTCCATTATGTTTGCTGCATCAATCTCTTCTTTTAGGACTTATTGTTTATTGTTTATTGACCATATGTTTTTTGTTTACAGTGGTGGCTACAACATTAAGACCGGACCGGGTTGCTCAATTGAGCTCATGAAATTTGATATGGGAGGTTCAGCTGCTGTCCTTGGCGCTGCAAAGGCCATTGGTCAAATTAAGCCTCCGGGTGTTGAGGTGAAGTTTATGACAGGAAACTTGAGTTTCTGAGTTAAGGATAATGTATCTTAACAAATGCCTTTTTGCACAATCAGGTGCACTTCATTGTCGCAGCCTGTGAGAATATGATAAGTGGTACTGGAATGAGACCTGGAGATGTCATCACAGCCTCAAACGGAAAGACAATTGAGGTATCATAAACGCTATTTTCCCATATGAGTTCAGCTTCAAACCGTCGAGTTTTCCATATATTGTCTTCTCTTTTACCAAACTTGGTATTGTGCAGGTTAACAACACAGATGCTGAAGGTCGACTAACACTTGCAGATGCTCTAGTTTATGCTTGCAACCAGGGTGTCGATAAGGTATCGTTTGAAAGATGTTTTCATTTATTGATACACAGAAGCTAGAGGAGGCTAATACGGACATTCTGTCTGTTGGTTTTTGCCTAAACTTGTGAATTATATACGCAGGTTGTTGACCTTGCAACATTGACCGGTGCTTGTGTTGTTGCTCTTGGAACATCCATGGCAGGTACATAGATTTGTGCTAAAAGCAAACATAATAACATTCATTCATGGTGATTGGGTATCGATCTAGTTTTCTGTTTTCTGCAGGCATATATACGCCTAGTGATGAGCTTGCAAAGGAGGTAATTGCTGCATCAGAGAGGAGCGGAGAGAAGCTATGGAGAATGCCGATGGAAGAGAGTTACTGGGAGATGATGAAGTCAGGTGTTGCAGATATGGTCAACACTGGAGGCCGTGCAGGTGGATCCATCACAGCAGCTCTCTTCTTGAAACAAGTGAGAATTTAATAAAGAGCACACTCTAATACTTGCACATTATGGTTGTCTAACGAAGAACTGGGTTTGGTTAATGGTTGCAGTTTGTTAGCGATAAAGTTGAGTGGATGCACATAGATATGGCTGGACCGGTGTGGAACGAGAAGAAGAAAGTTGCGACTGGGTTCGGAGTTGCCACACTCGTTGAGTGGGTACAGAACAATTCCTCGTGATCAGAGACCACTCATTGTGCTCCGAATGATTTCCTTTAGATATTGATGGTCTTTTCAGATGTTATTATTTTCCTTTCTCGTCCTTCAAAAAATAAACAAAAGAAAAGTTGGCATGCCAGAGCTTAAATAAGTTTTCTTATGCTTTTCCTTAATTGTGACGCTCGAGCTAAATTAAGCAAAATATAACTTTAATTCATTTTAGAGTTGAAAAAGTTATTGAAATGGACAAGAAATTTAGATATCTATTGAAATGGATAAAAAATTTGTAGGGAAATCGTGGCTAATTTTTAACTAATTAACAACGAAATTTGTTTTGATAAAAAAAAACGCTAAATTGAAACAAACGTGTATAAAAGGCCAATCGTTTTTAATTTGATGCAAATGGATGAGTTGCAAAATCGTTGCTAATACGTTGCAAAACGGTGCGTTGCAAAATTGTTGTTAAACGATACGTTGCAAAATCGTTGGATGCATTGCAAAATCGCTGCTAAATGATGCGTTGCTAAATAGATGCTAAATTGTTGCAACCCCTGTTAAAAAATATAAAAGAATAAATATATTTTTAAATTTAAAAATAAACAATAAAAATTTATAATTTGAAAAGTTAATATAATTTGAAATTTAATTTTTTGTTTTATAAAATTATAATATCCAAAAGACATAATAAATTGTTTTACAAAAAAATCTGCATCGAAAAATGGTAAAAAATCGTTATTCAAATTGATCAAAAGCTCTCCGGTATATTGTGTATCTATCCACTCACCTGTCTCCGCTCGAACTAGGCCGCTCTGTATCATGGATAAACATCTACCTATATTGCGTTTTCGAGAACCCATCTACAAAAAATAATAATAAAATAGATTAATTAGCCTAATAAATGTCAAAAATTATTTAAATTTTGTTTAAATAAAAAACGAAAATCCATTTAAAATAAATAAATTTATGAAATACAATATTTAAAAAAAACATATTGTCTCAAATTTGCATCCAAATAACAACAAAATAAACAATGAATTCTAAATTAAAACGATTTTTCTACCACATAATTAATCAAAACTTGTTAAAATAAATAACATGCATTATCATTCCAATGTACAATCTCAATTATTACCCTAATCTTAATTACCAACCAAATCTATATTCCAACTTAATAAAAATAACAAATCCAAATTCACAACCTAATCTAACGAGGATATGAAGGAACTCAAATTAACAACCTAATCCAATCTAAATTCCAATCTAATCTAAATTACAAACCCAAAAATTATGAATACTTACTGTGCTTACCGGTGGAGAGGAAGAACGGCGGCGATGAAAGGAAAGGAATGGCGGCGAGGGAGAAGGAAGAGAGAGAGGAAGAACAGCGGTGATGGAGAAGGAATCGGCGGCGACGGGAGAGAAGGAAGAACCGGCGGAGGCGGGGGAGAAGGAAGAACCGGCGGTGACGAAGGAGAAAGAAGAACCGGCAGTGGCGAGGAAGAGGGAAGAATGGAGGAAAGAAAAATGGAAGGAAAAGAGAAAGAGAGATCGTGAGTGAAGAAGACGGAGCAGAAGTTGTCTTAGTTATTTAAGACAAATTGTTGCTAAGTGATTGATAAATAACTATTTATTAGCAACAATATTTTTATTATCTATAAAAGACGAAATCGTCCTTAAGTGGTTGCTAAGTAACAATCACTTTGCAACGATTTATTTACCAAAGTAATAGCGACCACATCGTCTCTAATTGGCTGTTAAGCTGTGGTTGCCAATCCGTTGCTAATTTGCTACTAATTAACAACGACACATCTTACTACGTATTATGGACCAAATCATCGCTAGTTGGTTGTTAATTATGAACTGATTAGCATCGACAGTGATAGCAACCGATTACCGACGACTTTGAAAAAATTTCAGATTACGAAAAATTAACTTCCCACGTGTGGAGAATCGAAAATATCAAAATATCAAAAAATATTCACTTGTTCAACTACTTTGTTATTCGATTTTCCAAACAATGTAAATTCGTTGTTATATACAATCGAATTGTGTAAGTCGTTAATTCGATATTAGTTACCAACAAAATGAGGACGAATTGTGCAATAGTAGTACATCGGTTGGCAAATTGTTGCAAATGGCTTCGATCGTGGGATACGAGAAGGGCTCAGATCCGAAGTGAGCGAAACGCTCTTCAAGCCTATTGCTATAGCAACGATTACGAAGGTATTGCACTTTCGCCTCAGGTGACCTAAATAAATAATGCGAACACGTGCCACACAAGACAACGCAGCAAAAAAAGTGAGCAAGAGCAAGATGATGAAGCTGATTGTTTTCGAAACTTTTTTCAGCGTTGATGAATTGAAAGAGAGAGAGACACAGAATCGTTAGGGTATTTTTTTGTATAGAGAAAGAGGTTTAGGACTTTGTTAATGTGGAAGATTGAGAGAAAGGTTTTATGATTTTGAGTCTGTGTGCTTGTTTATTTATATAGAGAGGAAGGAGCAGAAACTCACTTTGATAATATCTTCTTCTTCTTTTTTTTTCATTATTTATTGAAAGACCAACCTTAATTAATTGCCCTTTTCCTCGTATATTCAGGAAAATCACAAAATCTTTAAACTTGAATTTAAGTTGTGTAAGTAATGATTGGCTAAGATCTAGGAGACTAGGACTCAAGATGACGTTGAATCTGAAAAAAATCATGTAATCAAACTATCAACGTTATAGTGAGATACATATCTAAAATCAATTATACATATCTAAAATCAATTATAAATTAAAGTTATTGTTATTAAGATGACGCGGAATCTGAAAAAATCCTATAATCAACTTATAATGATAATCGAATTTTCTGCAAAATCGAATTTGGGATTTATGGCTTATCTTAGAATCTGGTGATCTTTTCTGTTTCTTGTTCGTCTCAACAAAACAAAACAAAACAAAACAAAACAAAACAAAAATAGTTATTTCTTCTAAACAAGTTTTAGCTAGGCTCTGAGTAAAAACAGAGCTCATTTGCAAAACAATACAATCAGCATTTTCCGAAGCTTTAAGCAAGACAGGGCAAGTGTTCTAGCTTTCCTCCTCTTGGGCAGGAGCAGGAACGTGAGGAGTGGGTTCAAGCATTCTTACAGAACGGGGAAGCATAAACTCAGCAAACACAGGGTAGTGAGACGAAGGATACAACTCGTCGACCTTATCATTTACCACCTCGCACATCACGGGAACTATCGACCTACCTCTGTAGAGTATCCAGTCCGTGTGTAGATCTTGTGTCTGTCGGTCCCAGCAGAGGCATAGCGCTCTGAATATTAGCTTCAAAAACTCGACTGTTCCCTGCTTGTCACCTAAATAAAGGCCCAATATGTTATGATACAAGGAACTCTAGAGAATGATTGTAATGGCTCATGAGAGGGTGAACAACGTTTCATTCTATGTACCTTTGAAATCATGATATGTTCTTATGAGGGCGACATTTTTTCGTACTCGGGCACTTGGCCATGCGTCTCTCATGTCCCCTACAACACCGTGCTCTCTGCAGGTTGAATGAATACCCAAAAGACGATCTATCAGCAGTCCAGTGAGGAAATACACTTTGAGTTGAAACTAGTTGAACAATGTGTGTAGAATAGTATAGCTATTATTGCATTACATAGCCTTGAAAGGAAACTCTTTGAGTTCAGTAAAAAGCAAAAAAACTTGTGGAGGTGATATGAAGGTACCTAGATCTGCCCAACAGAAATCTCCCGGTTGTTGATTCCTTCTGTGTGTTGAATCCTCCACAGTACACAACTGGCAAGGTCGGAGGTAATGATGCTATGTGTTGCCACGTGAGCAAAGCACTTCGTCTACGGGCTCGAGGACTGATTTCATCCAAGTTTGTGTTAACTATCTGAAACGAAAAACCCGGCAGCTCCACTCGTCTCAGTTGGAATGTGTGGGCAGCTTGTCAAAGAAAACTCAAAATCCTGATATATAGGATAAAAGAATCAAACCCATATACTAATCTAATAACAGTTTAGGTAAAAATCAACCCCACAAGTAATCAGGATATGGCCCATGTCGCTATACAAGGAACTGCAGAACCCCATGCCATGCTTCCAGGGACCGAAGGAGACTCCGACAACCAAAAAGTTCCACCCTCCAGCAGCTCTACCTTCAATTACCATAAACTATAGCATCAAACAGGGAACTTAATCATCAAGAAGGTGCCACTGATGTAGCTCTATTAACAGTCTAAATACTTTTTCCTTGTTGTAGAAGATGGTGCATGATTCATCAGTGGCATCCTGAGGCCCTTTTCTTGATATGCCAAACTGATTGTACGCTGCAAGTGAAGAGTACTATCATTAATTCTTTCATTTCACGGACAAAATGCAATCTGAAGTACTGTCAAGGCATATAGAACTAGAAGCTAGCTCCTTGGTTCTTAGCTAATGGAAGCAGTAACAAAAACCAGATACAGAATGACAACATCTTCTCAAAGAAATCGCCGTAATCATGTGAAAATGTGAGAATAACATGCATACCATTACCATACATCAGAAAAATCAAGTGCAAATCGACTGAGAGTAAAATACCAACATATATACTAAAAATAGAATGTAGATCTAGATCTCAATAGATTCACATTGTAAAAAAGGAGATGTATATACCTGGCAAACCCTGCTGAATATAATCCAATTGCGACTTCACACCTATACAAAGGAAAGGAAACAGAAGATCAAAAACAATAAAAAAACGTATCTCTGTTCCAATACGCAATGAGGCAAAAACACATGAACCAATTTTCCAGCATTCATTCATACTCAATATATGAAGAAGGAATAAAGATCTAACAAGCTATTGATTCATCCATGGAAAGAAAGAAAAAGATAGAACCTTGTTGGGTGCAGAGAATAATGGGGGAGTAACTAGTGATGATACTTAGACACAAATCTTTTCTTTTCTCCCATGAATTAGGGCTTTCCTCAGGTTGATCATCATGAAGATTGAATGTCATCACACTCAAAGAGACACTCATTGTTTTTGTCTCCTTCTTCCTCTTCTCCTAGTTCTCTCTCTCTCTTTTGTTATGGCTTTGTAAAGCGAATAAAAACAAAGGTCTCTCACATCAGCAGCTGCTCATCGTCGTGACCTACATGATTTTCAATAATTAGTCAAAAAGCCATCAATTTCAAGGTGAACAGCTCAGGAATCGAAGAAATCAATCAACATATTATATATTTAATATTATATTGTTACTCCACCGCGAATCAGATACTAACCTTCTTCTCTCAAGACTTCTACGAACAGTGAAAGACTGTGGAGAAAATGGGTCTTTGCAAATTTGACGACTTTTGCCGGAAAGTCCGTGAGAGTCATGCCTTTTGAGCCATATTTCTGAAATAATATTTGTCAACATTTCTCTAAGCTTACATGTGTGTATCAGCAACATCAGATGTCAAATCGGAAAAAAATAGAAGAAGAGAGATAATAAACAGAAAAGGGAGAATAAGAAAAAACAACTAACCGTCGGAGGAGAAGGCCGGACCGGTGAAGTCGTCGGCGATTTTAATTTTGTTGGTCTCTCTCTCTCTTCTTTTTTTTGTTGTTGGTTAAGGGTTTTGATAAGTTAATAAAATTAGTTTCAGAAAAATAAGCACTCTCTTCTAAAAGTAGAAAAGCTTCGAACCCGAGACATAGGATAACTGTAAAGATAACACTTTAACCACTACACTAAGGTGTGGTGAATGTGGTAGAAACTCACACCAAACCGTACCAAACCGGTGCAACACCAAAGAAAATTAGAGTAACCTTCACACCAAACCGGAGTAATTCTTGCTTTGGTTTGATATCTGTTCAAAAAAATCGAGTTAAACCAAAGAAAATTAACAATCGAACCGAGATGTTTATTGTAAAAAAGACGCGACGACGCGTTTGACGAAGATCCAAACGCGACGCTAAGCTCCGTCCTCGACTCCTCCTCCCAAACAATCCGACAAAGAGAAGGAACCCTAGTTTTTATCTCAAATCCCCAAAAACGTCTGTCTCTCTTCTCTCTTACTTACCTCCTTCTCCAAATTCGGATGATTCCCCATTTCGAACTTGCAGAGAATAACCGAGAAAGGGCTTCCCTTTCTAAATCCGCTCTTTCTTCCTCGCCTCTTCCCCTTTCATGTCTTCTCAAGTCGCCGACTCTCATCCAGGGTTGTTGGTGCCTCAAACCCTAGATTTTTTTGATTTCGCTTTTGAATTTTCTCATACTTCTTTCATTTCCTGTCCGTTGGATCTCTCTCTGAATCAGTGTACGTGTTTTGGGCTCTTTTGCTGCTCTTCGATTTCTTCTCCGTTGCGTTGTACGTGCCAAATATGAGTGATAAGAAGGTAACTTTTCCCACATGTTGTCTACCTCTGAGTTTCTTAGCTATGTTTGTTTGCGTTAGGGTTTTAGTTCTCATTGTCTAGAGCGATGCAGAGTTGCATTGGAGCTCACACAATGAAATGAGTAGTATTAGGTGAATTTTGTTTCGTGGAATTTCTGTTATTGTCGCTTATGAAGTGTTTGATCTGTTTTCGACAAAAGCTGTGAACTTTAAACGGGCAAAAGCTTGTTTCCTTTAATACCTTCGCTTAGATAATCTGTAGTTGATATTAAAGCTGTTATTTTTCTGTAGCTTCACTTTGATCGTTTGTGGTTGATACTTGGTTATATAGTAGTTTTTCTGTTAGGCATTGTGTATGTGAGAGCCTATAATTGTCTTGCAGATTGATTTATTTGATGCTATTAAAGCTATTTATTACTTAAGTCTCTAACTGACACTTGCTATCCTTATTTTGTTCATGGCAGGTATTTGTGTTTGGATCCTTTACAGAACATGAAACAAGGTCATTACTTGAGCAGAAACCCATTAAGGCTCCTCAGAATCAGAAAGAAAAGCCTGTGGGGAGTATACAATTCGGCTCCTTAAATCTTGCTGCCGAAAATTCTTCAGTAAACACTAATGGCGAGTTGAAGAAGGGTCAGGCTGATGGGGCAGTTAAATCTCGACCCTCCAGCTCCCATAAGGAAAATAGAAGTTTTCAATCTGCTGGATCTCAAAAGAGACTCGATGCTTCTAGACCTTCTAGCTCTGACAAGATCAATGATAATGTTGCAAAACTTCCTGGAAAACCCTCTTCAGGAGTTCCGGAGCATGTGGAACAAAATGGAATTATCAAACAAGTCTCTGAAATAAAACCTCTCAACAATGGTGTGGTGGTGAAGGCAGATCCTATTGGTTTGGATAAGTTATGTGTGTCAGATGGTGAAAGCGATTCTTTATATAAAGCTTCGAGCTCAAAATTCCAAGCCTTGGACAGCGAAATTTTGTTAAGTGATTCTTCATCTGGCAGTATACCAAGAAAGAATAACCAGATGGCTCCTACTGAATCTGCTCCGCCCATTAAAGACTTTACACCAAGAGGATTAATAAACGCGGGAAACTTGTGCTTCCTTAATGCAACGCTGCAGGCTTTACTCTCATGTTCTCCTTTTGTGCAGCTCCTCCAGGGAATACAACTCCAAGATGTTCCAAAGGTTTCTAGCCTGCATTTTTCTATGTATGCTTTCAATTCTATTTTCTATATTTGTTGTCTGGTCGTGATTGTTCATGTTCTGTGTTTGCAGGCTGAATCTCCAACTTTAACTGCATTTTCCGAGTTCATATCTGAATTAGATGTGCCAAGCAGTTCAAGCTTCAGAAATAATGTTGCCATTGTTGAGTCTGGTAGACCTTTTACACCTGCCATGTTTGAAGGGGTCCTTAGAAACTTTACCCCAGATGTACTCAATAACATGTCTGGCCGGCCAAGGTTTGTGGCTTTCTTACACATTCTGAAATTTGTTGTTCCTATGTTTTAAATAGTTAACCTACTTTCCCCTGATTCTAACACATTATTTGCTTTTGCCGACAGGCAGGAAGATGCTCAGGAATTTTTAAGCTTTATAATGGACCAAATGCACGATGAGCTGCTGAAACTTAGGGAAGAGTCCCCCAGACTTACTGTTTCGAAGTCCTCTGTTGTTTCTTCTGCTAATGATGATGATGAATGGGAAACAGTTGGACCCAAAAACAAATCTGCTGTGACAAGAACACAAAGCTTTGTTCCTTCTGAGCTCAGTGATATATTCGGCGGGCAGCTAAGAAGCGTAGTGAAGGCAAAAGGTATATGCATTCTTTGTAGTCATTTAAAAAAAATTCTTATAAAAAAGTTAAGATAGAATTCTTGCTTCATCAGGCACTTATTACATGTCTTTTGTGGAACAGGGAACAAAGATTCTGCTACTGTACAGCCATATCTCTTACTTCACCTTGACATTCACCCGGAAGCCGTGAGTACAATAGAAGACGCATTGCATTTGTTTTCTGCCCCAGAAGATCTTGAAGGGTATCGAGCCTCGGTTACTGGGAAGGTAAACTACTTCTCTTCTCACTATATTGAGTCTGTGGGATGTTAGGAGCATGGGATTTACTCATACTATAATATTGGTTGATGAATGTTCCTTATGAATATCTTTTTGCCTATATGCTTGTTTGAGTTCTGTCATTTCAGGCTGGTGTAGTGAGTGCTAGGAAGTCAATAAAGATACAGAAACTCTCAAAGATAATGATACTGCACCTTATGCGTTTTAGCTACGGAAACCAAGGGAGTACTAAGCTGCATAAACCTGTTCACTTTCCCCTCGAGCTCAACCTAGGCCGCTACCTTCTTGTTTCTCCTTCCAACGGGGTATAAAGTTGAAAACAAAACTGTCTATGCTTTACATTTCTCTGTCTATGTGATCTTCTTTGAACTATTACTTACTTGGATTTCTTCTTTTAGGGTTTAAAATATGAACTTGTGGCAACTATTACCCACCACGGAAGGGATCCCTCGAAAGGGCACTACACGACAGATGCTCGACGAAAGAACAATCAGTGGCTTAGGTTCGATGATGCATCTGTGACTGCCATAGGGACAAAACAGGTTTTACATGACCAAGCCTATGTTCTTTTCTACAAACAAGTGTAAGAGAATCAAAAGCAATCTATTTCCATGGTCGGGAAAAGGAGAGCAACATCTTTCTCGGCTTATTGTCGGGTAATATGAGTTCTCATATAAAAACTTTGAAGGAGAGAATCTCAATAGGTAAATAGTTTAGAGTACCTGGATTACATGAAAGTTTTGTTTTAATTCCTTGAGATGGAAATGTTTTAATGTGATTCAAACGTTTACTATTATTACTTCATAGACTTATTATCCGGAAATACTTGCCTTACATTACGTAGCTTCTTCCTTATTGTGAACTAATCTTATTGATGGTGGAACCAATTCAATCAAGTTGTGGCGACCAAATGATAAACTGGTTTGAAGATTCGGCTGTATTAGTCTATATAATGGTTTGGAGATCTTGTACTTTGGATCATGGTTAAGAGATTTGGTGAACTAATCCAGATCATGGTTTATTGAACCGGTTATCCAATTTAAACAACATTGAAGCTCCACAACATCGGTAGTTCTCGTCTTTGAAGGCTAACAAGCAATTATTTTTATTTTATTGAAAATATTAGAGATTACAAGAGTAGAGTTAAGTGGGGACTAGTAAGGCTATAAGCACAAACAATTTATTCGACAAACCCTTAGCTAAGTTCTGGTTCCAGATCTCATGGAACAACGTAACCTGCCACATAAGGAACATCAACACATTACGATCTTGGTGTTTCGAACGCAATGTTTGTATTTACATGAAAAGAAATTATATTTTTGAAAAATATAGACGTTTTTAATAATAGACTTACTTCCACATTTGGTACCATGAGCGAGAGGTTTCCCACAAAAGGCAGTGACATGAACAACCTTATCCATGTCTATCATTTTCTGGACTGAAGCAGTGACACGGCCGCATGCGCAATGTATGTCTGATCTCTTAACGACTCTGCAACACGCTGTGGACGGGTTTACCTTTGGGCCTGGACGCTGGACGTAGACCGCACATTCTCTCATCAGACCTTCGATGTCTCCTTGGCACGTTCCTTGCCCTGAAACTAGTAGTGTTCCTGAGATTACAAAGATCATTATTAGACCAATCAAAACACGAGAACATATCGCCATTTTTGTTTGCATTAGTGAGTGTGTGGCTTTGAAGGAAGTTTTTTTGAGGTTTATATAATCGATCAGGCGGTTTTGGGGTTTGTGTTGCATGTGAGCTATTTTTTATGTTGAGACTGTATGCTTTCTGTTTATCAACTCCTATTGGTTTCATGTGACTAAAGAGTCGAAGTTTTAGGTGAGGTTCTGATGAGTTTCCTCGTAACTATAACTACATGGGCAGCCACTGCATGAGCTTGTTAAATCTGAGGAAGTTTAAATGAGTAAATGACAAAGTTAGCATTAAACCCAACAATAAAAAGAGGGAGAAACCAAAGTGACAAATTAACATGGGTTTCTAATTTGGTTCGTTTTCTCTTGGAAATTAGGATCTATCCCAAAAATTATCAAATTTTAGTGTGTTTGGGTTTACTTATTTTTTGAAAGAAAAACTACAATGAAAATCGATATGATATTTCGAAAAAAATCTATATAGTAAATTAGTTTTTAATTCAAGACCAACCGTCTAAAATTTTCAATCATAATTCTCAAAATCTATATAGTTAATAATTTAATTGAATGTTCCACTATTATTGGGGAAACCGGTATTTATAAAGATGTAATAAGGTTCTCCATTTATTGCAAACACATTCTTTTTGGTTACAGCTCCAAATGCTGATAGTCAATCTCTTTTTTTAAATGATAGAAAATATCTTTGCAATTGATAACCAGTCATAAGAATAAAAATGAAATATTGCCAGTTTGAGTTTTAACATATAAGTTAGTTTCACTTTGGTGTAGAAAATAGAGCAAAATTTTGAAAATTATTCTGTAAATTAAATACATATTTTATGTAAGGTTTTTAAAACTCAAATTTTTAGGAAGTTATTATGTAATTCTTGTACTATACAAAATCCCAAAACTTTAGGTACATCATTAGTATATCACATATTGAACTGAGTGCATCACACGTTAAATCAAAATTATATCAAATGCTTTTATTAATGTGTTTAGAGATATAAGATTATTAGCATGAATCATATAGCTGGATTTTAGGATCCAAATAGAGTTTTTATCAAATTTAAAAATAAAAATATATAAATTTTTCAGTAGACAAGAAAAAAAGATATAGTAAGGCTGCCGCGAAATGTTTTGGAGTTTCTACGATAAACTGAAAATTTGATCATAATATATACATATATTGTGGATGAATACACTTATAACTTCGCATAACTGGTCGATTGTAGATGCTAACAGCCATTGTTATACCATTGTGAGGCTCTCTAGGCTTCAGTGACAAGCAAAAGTGGTTTTATTAGCCAATGTACATTGTGAAAACCCAATCACACAAAAGACAAACTATATGTCATAAAGAATCAGGTTTTTGGCTCATTATTGTTGTGTGTGTGCGTAAGATTGAAGTTACACTTATAAAACTTCACAGATATTACTACAGAAGTACAACAGACAAACTATCAAAGCAAGTCGTTTACAGAGATTCCCGGGGTTTGTTGAAGCTAATCTTGCTGCAACTTATGGGCTAAAGGTCGGTGAGACACTCTTCTGCGTTTTGCTCCCCAAGATACAACCAAACAGTTTGGTTCTTTCCTCTTTGTCCCAAGATAACCTTGACAGTTTTCAGAACCACAATTACACTTTACTTCAGGACCAAACTGCACAAATCTGCAAATAGCAAAAACAACCTAATACATCAGAATCTCAGATCGCTTAAGAGCATCACCAATGGTCCAGAAGTTGACCTGTAATCATATGTAAGTGGCTCTCCTGCTTCTATTTGACGAGCTGCAAAGACACCTACACGGATCTCACCTTCAACTTGCCTATTGTATTAACCACACATTTACAAGAATTAGACGGAATCATTCTCTATCGTGAGCATGATTGACATATTTATATCATGTAATCTATGCATTACCACTTCTCCAATACACAGTTTGGATTGCAACTGTGATTTAGAAACCGCGAAGCATTTCCTTTGAAGGTGGCATCAATTGTGAAGTCTTTTTGAATCTCACACATGTAAAAGTCTTTCATGCCTTTGTGCTTCATGTCCCAAAGCCTTTGCTCACATTGAGCATCACTAATAACTGTGGATCAAGTGAGTACAATCACTAAAAACACCGTCTATTTTCCACCACAACCCTAAAGCTTACATACATCAATTAAGCTTACCTTCGCCGATGTATTCAACAATGAAGTCCTCTTTGTTAATGGATTCCGCTGCCTCTACTCCCCAACCGCAAAGTCTGGTCTGTAAGAACAAGAACATGACATGTCAATACAAAAAGAGTGTATAATGCAGGAATCAGGAAAAAAAACTAGTTTTACCTTAACAATTTTGATCTTCTTCTCTTTGCGGAATGGTCTGTTTCCACAAGTTTCAGGGCATCGGCATCCCTTTGAACAGCTTATGCATTGAACCCTGGGATAAAAAAAAAGAAAAAAAAATCAAAACAGAAACAGAAACCACTCGAGCGAAGTTTCAATTGTTTTCACAGAGAAGAGGTTGGTTGGTTAGTCTATGAGAGTACCTGCAAACACAGCTTCTACAGCAAGTAGGGCCACAGTTCGCGCATCCTACACCATCATTAGCATTATCACGCTTCTTCTTCACAAAGTAAATATCTTAGCTCGGTCAAAGAAACACACACCTATGTAGTGAAAAATGAGAATCGTGAACCTATGTCTCTAATAATGAATTGGAAGAAAGTTGTGTATAGAAACTACAAAGGATACTCCGCCTGATGTGCACATAAGGAGGAAGACCATCTTTTGAAACAGAATCTTTCCACGTCAAGTCAATCTTGAACTCCTCTTCTACATATGGCAAAGGCAACTGGCAAAAGACCTCCTGAATTTGAAAGTAAAGGAAATTACTTGCCTAGCTCTTGAAACTGTTTAAGAAAAAACAATATCCAGCTATCCAGTTTCTTCCCTCTTTTGTCTTTCTCAGCGACAAGTCTAAGAGTTAGTTTCCTTCACTATACTACCTAATTTCACAATAGTCACATCGGTAGCACGAGGCAAAGAAACACTGACCTCCATCTCACTTTGTGCAACTGGATTCTGCTCAACGAACAGATATTTATCAGTTCTGTAAGTGAGTCCTTTTGAGTATAAAGCATGTAAGAAATTTCAGATAAGCTAATAAAAGCAAGAAACTGGAAAATTGACCTTTGTATCTAGCCGCCAATCAGTTGGATGCCTCCAACAAATTGCTCTTCCTGCAGATTGGTCTTTCAGGTGAATTATTTCTTTTGGCCATGGAGCGTGCTTGTCATGAGCCGCCATTGGGCACTTTACACACCGCCATTGAGTTCTTTGTTTGCAGACAAAGCACTCCTGCATATTGCATTCTATTATATGACAGAGAATGATACTGCAGAGTCAAACTTATCCAATTCATTCCCCTACCTAGTCACCATTTATTTACTCACAGAACTATCTTATTCGACGGTCTATCTTTTTATTTTGCATTTCTACCAATACATAACAATAACGGAAATAGCAAAAAGGTTGAGATCCTTAAACAATGAATAAAGGATCTTACATGTTGAGGGCACCTAAATTTCCCAAGATTATAAAAACCGAGACGTTCTTTCGCACAGAGCGAGTGATAAACGCCTTGACAGCCACGAACGGAACACAGCAATTCTTCTCCCGGGTACACCAGCTTATGGCAAACAAGACAATCAACCTGACACCAAATCCAATATAACCATTGTCAATGATCCGAAAAGTTCACAATGTACTAAATGGCTTCAAGGTTCAATTACAATAACTTTAAGATAGTAAACTGATACTCAAACCATTCTCCCTGATTCTGGGAGAACATATTTGCAATGATTTGTATAAAATCTTAACAAGAACCATAAAGGATGAATTTTTTTAGTTTAAAGTCATCAAATGATAAAATTCATAGGAACATTCCATCGAAGAACTCGCAATTTCGCTGCCCAAAATTGATAACTCCAGACGAAATGTATCCCAAATTCCATCGAAGAACTCACAATTTCACCCAAAAAAATAAAAGTGGATTCAAAACGAATTGATAACTAAAATAACAGAAACACATAATACCATTTTCTTAGCTCCAACAAGAAAGGGGAGGATACATCTCGACTCCGAAACTCCGGAATCCACTCTTCTCTTGACCCAATCCCTCACATGATCTTCTAGAATCAATCCTTTCTTGGCTCGATCAGACGGATCCTGTTTCCCGGTAAAAGCAGTAACTCCATTACCAATTTTGGTGTCTCTGACCTCTTCCTGCGGAGGAATCAACTGTATATGTTTCCCCTTGCAGTCTCCGGCAAGGTCTTCCGGCGGATCAATCGATTTGGCCAATTCTGGCCCTGAGGCCGCCGGAAGAAAAGCAGGGCAACAAGTGATAGCCACGGACGCCGACATAGACATGTTGCCCAGATCTAACATCTTAACACGTAAAGTCAAGAGGAAGAGGAAGACAGTTACTTTACTTGTTAAGAGAAACGCGAAATGAAAAGAAAAAATATGGAGGGAAATTAAGGCGGGAGATTTTGTAGAGTCAAAAGGGGATTGTCATTGTTCTCTAAATTGATAGAAAACGTCTTGTATTTCTAAAAGTTTTTGTAAAAGCCCCAAACTTTCTTTTGTTTGTTAAATTTTTTTACCAACCTAAAAGCCCCACATCATATCTAACCTATAATAACAGTACTACACGCAATTATCAATGCTGCTGAAACCAATATGAGAAAACTGCTCAAATTAATCAAACCATGATTTGGAAGTATATCTCATATCACTGTTTGGTTTGTTAATTACCAACAAATACAATTGCATCATATTTAGATATGGTTTAATGTGATTTTATATTACTTTTCTCCAATTAAAGCAAGTTAGATATATTCATAGTTGTGTTATCGATTAATTACACTCTTTTTTATAATCTAACAGAATATTTTCCACCCACATGATTGTATTTTCATGGGTTTATATTGCATATTGTGTAACCCTCTAACACAAAAACTATATCACAACATTTGTATGAATATTATTGCTTTGTTAAACACTCAAACTACTAAAAAATTTGATATTTGTTTTAAGTTTCCGCAATTTACCACGTAACCGCGATAATCACCTTTATTTACACACTTTACAAAGATACTGAGTAATCTTTAAACCATCTAAAGAATTACTCATTCCATGCATTGTTTATTCTTGATCTTGGTCGCAAGAAATTCATGGCGTCTAAGAATCGATTTAGGTGAAAGACAGACCAACAAAGCAAACTAGAAGATATGTTTACTTCACGACAACTTGGTGATATAATATACTTAAAACCAATAGTTTGGATTCGTATATTAGTTTTTGCAAATATGTCTTATGTATAATATATAATTTTGGGATAGAATCAAATAACCAACCATTTCACATAATGTATAACAAAAATGACATTTTGTGAAAAGTAAAAACTCGCCCATCGTTCTCATTCGAGATTGTCCAAACTTATACACTCTCTCTACCTCTTTCGTATCAATTTGTTTCATTTGTTTATGTTTCTAAAGGGATTTAATGTACTTGTGTTAGCATCCAAAACATGTCGACATTTTTATTCTTTTGAACATGCATGTCGACATTTTATGAAGTTGTTTTATGTAATATCTCATTTTACGAGTCAAATATAAGGTTGTTATTTGAGGAAGAACAAAAATATGATGACATTTAATAAATTTTCCCACATCCTTATTATTTTTGTTTCATTTTTTTTTCTCATAGGCTTTGAGTGGAGTACACCCTTACGGTGAATGTTTTGGTACCTATTCATATGGTAAATATGAAAACGCATTATGTTGTAGCTATATACACATAACCATGGCGTGGAAGTTTTTTCATTAATTTAAAAAACTATTGAAAGTTGCATGAAATCTTTTGTTACTAAAACAATTCTATATGAATATAAAACAATTCTGTAACCATTTTCAGTTAATTTTGCACATCAAACTATGTAGTAACATGCCAACGTCTATTTCTGGCCAACTGTATTTTTTTTGGTAAGCGAACCATTCACTCAATTTAAAATTTTATATTCAAAATTTTTGACCCATTTAATTTAACTTAAGAATAATTCCAACAATTAAAAATATAAAGATGTCTTATGAATCAATCCTCCTTGGAGAATATTTATTCCATATATAACCAATTAAAACTTTAGAATTTACCTATTCTTTCAATCTACCTCACTGTGTGGCCTACAGTTTAATTGTTTCCTTCAACACGCTCCGTATTATAAATAATTTCGGAAACGCATAAATGACACGAAAACACAGCTTTTAAACTAGTCGATAATGGTTAACTTAACCGATTAGAGTGAAATTATTGTGGTAGCCGGTCGGGTTTACAGTAAAATGATATGTTAGGAGAAATGATTATATCATTTTATAAAAATACCAAGCATATTCCTTTTTTCCGAAATTATATTAACCTTGGAAACGACAAATCACTTTGGAGTATATGATTAAAAATCAAATACGACAAAGATGTAGAGTTAAACATCACATGTTGGTTTAACCTTGGGGTAAAAACAAGGTTTAGGATTTAAATAATTACGTCACTCCAACTTGTGTAATTTTGAAAATAAGCAATTGTTTAAAGACACCACAATTTCTGCATTTCTCACCTTCCAACTGTACACTTTATTATTTGTTTTCAAACTGACACGGCGCGTAAAAATAATCATCTGTATCACCCTCACACTAAGCAAAAACTAATTTACCCAAAGATAGAACGACACGTGGAAAAAAGACTGGTCAAAGCCGCCACGTAGGTAATCTCCTCGACGGGGACGAAAGTCACGAAGCTTGCTCGTTTTTAAATTCAAAGAGGTTTCTTCTCCGTATAAGTAGGAGACGAAGCGTCCACGAACATTGGCAACAAAAAAAAAACACACTGATTCTGAATATCGAAGGAGAAATAAAAAAACAGAGCAGAGAGAGAGATAAATCGACGGTGGTTGATTCGCCGGGAAACCTCTCCGGCGCTCAATTTCGCCGGGGGTTAATTTCTCGATTTAATCCTCCCTTTGTTTACTTCTTCCTTTTTTTTCCGGCGAGATTCGAGAGGGAGGGAATAATCATGCAGAAACGGAGAACGGTGAGGGAGTCTTCGAAGATAGCGGCGAAGAATGGGAAAGTTTTGGATTCCGGCGAAAAGAAGAGATCTTGTGAGAGGAGATTGATGAAGTTCGAGGAGTTACCTAGGTATCTCAAGGACAATGAGTTTATACACAATCATTATCGATGTGAGTGGTCTCTCAAGGAAACTTTCCTCAGCGCCTTCTCTTGGCACAATGAGACTCTCAACATCTGGACGTATGTATAAATCAAATCTCCCCCTTGTAACAATTGTGTTGATTTTCGAAATTTGAAATTTTGAGATTTATTTTTGTTTGAAATCGACAGGCACTTGGGTGGGTTTCTGATATTCGGTTGGATGATGGTGGTGAGTTCCATGGAAACGACGGAGCTCGGCCTCGCCGGCTTCGTCAGCGTCTTCTCCGGGTAAGAATTCTCGAGGACAAAATCGTCATTTCCGAGCTCCTTTTTTTGTTTGTTAATAAACAATTCAACCTTTCTGGGTTTGGGTGGGTCCCAATGACAGAGCAACAATTCGCTGGCCGTGGCCGTCAATGGCAATGGCAAAAGATGTTTACTTCTTCAGCGATCAAACTCTGCATCACGTAACATTCTTATCTCTCTTTTTTTTTTGTTCTTCTCTTCCTTTATGTTCTGAGACATTGTTTATTCTAATAAAAGTAGACATGCAAGTCATTTCCTTTATCAGAATGTCATTTTTGTGCTCATGTATACATGTGATCTGCTGATTGCAATTTGCAGTAGTGCTAAGTGGTAACTTTTCCCCCACCATGTGATGTTCCTGACCTTCCTTGGACTATCTTTTTTGTATTTTTTTGTATCCTTGTTGTTTAATGGCTACTTCAGTTTCTGAAGGCTTGCTTTATGCCCCACCTAACTTTGAAATCACATGATTTTTCTACGGAATTTAAGGAAGGACTTATGATTCGTTGTCGATGGGTTTTATTTTTTTGGGTACAAATCTAGTAATGTTCTTGTAACCTGCCCCCACTATTTGATGTTTCTGATCTTTTCATGGATTTTCTCTCTCTCTCTCTCTGCTCACCTAACTTTCATAAGTCACATGATTTTATAACGAAATTAACTTAAAAGGCGGGTCATTTTGTCGAATTAAACTTATGATTCGGTGGTTTCTCTTGGCAGGATTCGAACGTGACACACACTAGCTCGTTCCTGAATTCTCAAGGAGAAGTTATCTACGAAACCATTCCGAAATGGCCATGGCTTGTGTTCTTATCCGGAGCAATGATCTGCTTGATCTGCAGCTCCATGTCACACCTCTTCGCCTGCCACTCCAGACGATTCAACCTCTTCTTCTGGCGCCTAGACTATGCCGGAATATCCATTATGATCGTCTGCTCATTCTTTGCACCTATCTACTACGCATTCTCTTGCCACACTAATTGGCGTCTATTCTACCTCTCCTCGATTTCAATCCTCGGTCTCCTCGCCATCATCACTCTCCTCTCTCCAGCACTCTCAGCTCCACGTTTCAGATCTTTCAGAGCAGCTCTGTTCCTAGCAATGGGATTCTCAGGCGTCATACCGGCCTCACATGTGCTTTACCTTCACAAGGATCACCCAAACGTGCTTATTGCTCTCATCTACGAGCTTGCAATGGCTGTGTTGTACGCAACAGGAGCTGGCTTTTATGTTAGCCGAATACCTGAGAGATGGAAGCCTGGGGCTTTCGATATTGCTGGACACAGCCATCAAATATTCCATGTGTTTGTAGTCTTAGGAGCTCTTGCTCATAGTGTTGCCTCTCTTCTTATCATGGATTTTCGACGGGCTTCACCTTCTTGTGCCTTTTAAGCAAGTAACAAATTGTACGATGTTTAGTGATTCTTCATTAAATGTATCAATGTGTGTGTCCCATAGAAACTGCAGATTCGCAATGTTCTACAACCGAAAATATTCAAAGTAAACAAACCATCAATTTCTTTTACAAGTATTGAACTTTATGTCTTGTTAAGGCACATGATTAAATTCATGATATAAAGATCTCAACTAGTTGGTTCTGATGAATTAAGCAGAGCTTTATACTTGCTTAGTGGTATATACAGACGGAATCAGGGAACCTCTTTAATCAGTTGATTCATTGGAAATTGAAAGGCCAAGATAGATACAGAGAGGAACAACAAGAAAAGCAGCAATCTTCAGCAATTCCTCTGTTTCTTTGGAGATGGCACCTATTCTTGACCAATCACCACTATACCTGAAGCAAATATTAAGAACACCATAATGAGCATTACAAACTCTGCGATTTTCGCACCTTCTTTTTGACGGTTAAATAATCTTACCCAGCATCGATGAATCCTAAACCCAGAACAGCTATCGCAGATCGAGCGAGGATTGTGTTGGAGACTTTGATTTGCAAGACGGGTCGTTTTTTGTTTGATTTCTCCGGAAAGTCTCTCTTTTTGGACATTACAGTGACTAATCCGCCGCCACTTTTCCTGAAGACATTACCAAAACTTCGTAGTTTGTCGATGAAGCTACCGTGGTGTACTTGTAAGGTCAGCATTTTCACTTCCCCCGAAACCAAAGATTAGACTGAAGAGTTTCTCAGACTCGGTACATGGTGATAAGGGACAATGTTTTTTTTGTGATAACAGCAAAGGATTGAGGGTAGTTATGTAAACTTGCATTTCTGAAGCTTCTAATTTTTCCCACCATAGTTCTTTGTTTGCTCCTAAAACCCTAGAAACCTCTGGAGCCATGGAGATGCAGGATTCGTTCCAGGTCCATAGATTACCGCAATCGAAGTACGTCGATGGAGTTAGATGGCTTCCACAAGCTTCCGCGTTGAATCGTTTCTTCGCAGCAGCCTTCTACGATCCGGACTGTGAATCTTCGTCAATCGAGATCCAATCGCTCGACCCCAACCCTCGTGGGAATCCGAACAATAACCCGTCAGTGGAGTCGTTATCTTCATGGACTTCACCTTCTCGTGTTTCGTCCCTGGAAGTCGCCGGAAACGGCGGCGGCTCCTTCAAGACTATGGTTTCGGCGGCGACGTCTTCCGGTTCACTCCATGTTCTGATGGCTGATCTGGTGGAAGGAGCTGCGATTAAGGAGGTTTATGCGGCGGAGGGAGAGAAGTTTCACGTGGGACGCGTTGAAGGTGTGGATTGGAGGGAGGGAGGAGAATGTGTGACCGTTGGGGATGATGGGAGAGTGAATGTAGTGACGATTGTGAATGGTGAAGGTTTAAGACACAGAAGGGTCTTTGACGGGAACGGGCTGGTGACTTATAGAGCTGTGAAATGGGCGTCTCCGACTGAGTTTGTCACTGGAGGATACGGTTTTGGTCTGCAATTGTGGGATCAGAGGAAGCCTGGTGAAGCTGTCTCGCAGCTCAAAGGGAACTGGTGAGTTCTTAGTTCTCTTAAGGCTATGTTTGTTCATTTGGGTTAAATGAGACTCTGATCATTTGATTTTGTGAGTTGCTTAGCAAGTAAAACTGAGAATAGGAAAGATGAATCCTTTGATATAATATATCGTTTATTCAAAAAGGATATATCAATTGATAAGTTGATAACATTGCAGGTTCCAAGGAAAAACTTCTGCAATTGTCCACTCCATTGACATTCATCCATCCCGAAAGCACATTTGCATTGTAGGTTTTTCCTCTTTCCTGTATGATGCGTGGGTTAGATGTCTGATTGAAGCTCTTATTTGAAGTTGAACAATCCCGTCGTACCTATGCATTGATGACTATGAGACGTTCTAGTGTGATCCTTAATCTTTGCCAATTAGACTTCGATAATTTTCCTTCATCTTGTTTTCACTACTTATGTCCGAAAAAGTAAATTAGATATCTTTCTTCTGAGGTGAAAGTGAAACACTTTGTCCAGTGTGGCTGAGTGGTCTATTATATCTAAATTGGCCCACTGAGGTTTATTGGATAGCATATTACTATCCCCACAAGTTATAAGCGTGGTCTAATAACTTTGTCTTGATGCGATGTGTTTAGGCGGGAGGTTCTTCTGGTAATGTTTTTGCTTGGGATCTTCGATGGCCGAAACAGCCCATTGTTCTCTCTGGTGTTGGGGCAAGTGAGGGTATAAACAATCCTCTGTCTGAAAGTGAGGTATGGGAAGTTCAATATGACTCATACACAAAATCCAACATATCTTCCTCAAGGATCCTCCCTGTAATGACCTGCTCTGAAGATGGAATTCTTGGTGTCATCGAGCAAGGTACTTAGCCCGTTCGACCACATTAGTTCTTCCGACTTGTATGATTTACCAAACTGATGTTACCTCCTTTTTTTATTTGCCTATTTTGCTCAGGGGAAGAACCGATCGAGCTTCTGACTGAACCTTGTGCCATTAACAGTTTTGACATCGACAGACAAAATCCACAGGTGAAAACATCATCGAACTCTGTTTCAAACTACTAGTTTACTTCTTATCAACTGGGTGTTCTCAATCTGGTACATTGGATTGTGCAGGATGTGATATGTAGCTTAGAGTGGGAATCAATAGCAGTCTTCTCAAGGCCTTAGTTAACAAAATGAACCGTGCACGGTTTAATATGTTTTTGGTTTTCTTCTCTGAGCCACAACAAAGAAATTGAGGAAGGTGGTGGTCATATATGGTGAGAGAGACAAGTTTAAGGACGAAAAAATGATGGAATCAAAATTTAAATGTGTTTATAGTTTCATCACAAGTTGTTAATTACAATCTGCACAAACAGAGTTTGTATGATCCTAACTTAAAGTTTGTGATCTCAAAGATTTGCAATTATTGCTGGAATTTTACTTCTGATTCCTTTTCTCGATCGCTGTATCAGTGTGTATATATGTTTTCAGACACAAGTCTAACCTCGAATCAGTCTTTAACACGTGGCAGAAAAGAAGTCGGCCACCGTAGGTCCCACCGGAGCTAATACTTGGCCCTCTAGTGAGCCGTTGAATCTTGAAATCTCTCTTTTTGTTTTCTTTTTCATTTCTTTAAAAGGTTTAGAATTTGAGACAAGAAGTTTTCAAACCACAATGAAGGATGAATTGACATGCCCCACGCAAAATTAAATGTGACATTAAGCTTTCATTCAAAGATTATTTCACCAAATACATTCCAGCTCTTGTCCTTGAGATATTCCAGCATTTTATCATTATTTTACAAGATTATTCACTGTTTTTGATATAGTCCCTTTGCTTTTAAGTTTATTTTTGTTTGTTTTCCTGTAGGATTGTCGAACTGCGAAATTGATAACTTTTTCTTTTTGTGCTGAGAAAAAGTTGAAGAACTTTGTCCTGTTTGTGATCTGATATATTTTTGTAATCTGTCTACTTTAGATATTGGTAAGGAACCATAATGATTTTTGTCTGGCGTGGCTTCTTTGAGTGATTATATTCCCTTTTTAGATGATTTTCACTTAGATTAGATAAAAACTTTCTGTGTAATTCACCAGAGATATTTATCTCTTCTATTTGGAGCATTTCCTCTGTTCAAGATTAAACTAAGTCATCGCTCTCATAGGATCTGCAAGTTCATCAATCAAATTCCTCTTCTTCCTCAACTTTCCTGGTACAATGAGATTCTTTCTTTCTTCATTAAGATTCTGCTGCTTATTTTGGTGGGAAAAAAAAACAAATCTTTATCGTACTTTATTCTTGGCTTGAACTGTTTATGGGATCATGAAATTTATTACAGAACATTATGTATAAATCTGTTTTTCATGTGTGTTGCAGAGAAATGGTTGAACGAAGCCGCAGTTTTAAAATACCTGGAGCTGAGATAAATGATCTAAGAATCGCTCTTTATGAGCGCAAAGAAGTAGTTGAGAGGCTCCAAGATGAGTTGGATGCAGAGAGAGAAGCATCTGCCACGTCGGCGAGCGAGGCAATGTCAATGATTCTTAGGCTACAAGGAGAGAAAGCTGAACTGGCCATGGAAGCTGGTCTGTACAAGAGAATAGTCGAAGAGGAAATGTCTCACGCTGAGATGTCGTTTGCGATTTTGGAGGATTTTATTTACCAGAAAGAGCTTGAAGTCACTGCTCTTGAGTACCAAGTGGAAGCTTATAGAAGCCAGCTTTTGAGCTTGGGGTTTAGTGACTTGAATAGCTTAGATGCTAAGCTTCAAGAGAATGATGATCAAGATGATAATATGTTGGAGAGGAAGATGAACCACCATCTGTCATTCTGTGATAGATCTCAGACACCATCTCCAGAATTGGTTCCTGATCTTTCGATCCCCGTGGAGAAGGAAGTTATTGAGCAGAGCTTGGATTCTCAGAAGAGCTCCTTAGATTTGTATTGGGAGCAGATCAATAAACTGGATGAGAAAGTAAAAGAGCTTACAGATTTTAGAGATTCGATGCAACGCAAGACTTCATTGTCTGAATCTGGATTAAACAAGGGAGAAGAAAATGTTGCAAGCTCATCGAACTTTCAAGAAGATACACAAAGAATAGAGGAAGCAAGGGGTTTGTGTAAAACTGATCACACTCTGGTGATAAAGGTTTCAAAGCAGACAAAGATGGAAAAGAAGTCACCTAGACAGACAAGAGACAGAAGCGGCAAGAGAAACCGTGCAGAGTATCAAGCTGAACTGCAGCGGTTGAGACAGAGAGTAGAGCGGCTTGAGCGGGGAAGAACTAACACAGAGCCTGAAACTAGTGGAGTGATTAAGCAAGAAGAAATTAGTCTGCTGAGGGAAACGAAGGAGGAGTTAAGTACTGTGCAATCCTCTGAAGTGAAGATGTCAAATACAATGGAGAATTTACAACCTTGGATCGACCCAGCCATTGTTTCCATTCAAGAGGTATATTCAATCGGATTTTAATTAGTAAAATTTTAGTCAGTATCTAATAAGAACTAATAATTATTTGGCATGTTTATTGAAACAGGCAATGCTTTACTTCTGGCTATGAAAAGAAAGGTACAAGAAGATTTTTGTTTGATATTGAGTGTTTGTCATTGTGTTCTGTTTTTGTTTGCTTCAGGCCAAAACCTATAAAATTTTGTATACAAAGCTCACAACTTTTCTCTGTAGCTTGTCTTTGAGTAACAAATAGCAAAAACATCACCTTGTAATTTTTTGTGTATAAATATCTCTTGAAGAGCAATGCAACGGTATTGACAAGAATTAGTTTGACTCTTTGAGTAGACATTGTGCCCTGTTTTCTTCTTCCACAAGTTATCAAGACCAGTACTAGAGGTTGAAAGATTGAGACTTATTCGTAACTTTTAATCACTGATCAGGTTGTACACGCATGCCTCAAAAGCTGCAGCAACTATAGACAAAAACAGTAAAAAAGAAAAGAAAAGAATCAGCTATGTGTCTGGAAAACTCTGATCTTTATATACCCATTTGCTTCATCCACAACGACCATTTAATAGCCTCAAGAAATTCATCGTTCCTGCGCAAAGCTGTGACCAAATTGGTGTAAGTAACTTTATCAGGTGTTATCCCTGTTACCCTCATCTCTTTCACCAACCCAACAGCTTCTTCAACCATCCCGCCTATACCATACGCCTTTATCAGCGTGTTGTAGCTACACAGGTCAGGACCAAGTCCAGATTCTTTCAATTCTCTCAGCACATCCGTGACTTCATCGATCCATCCTTGCTCTCCATAAATATTGATCATGATGTTATATGTATAATGATCCGTCTCACAAGTAGACTTCTTCATTCTCTTCAAGATGTTTCTGAATTTTTCCATCTGTTTGTCTTTTCCATATGCATCCAGCATAGAGTTATAAGCTTCAAGAGACACAGAAAACCCATCAAATTGCATATTTCTAATTGCTGATGACATGTTTGTGAAGTCCTTGTTCTGTCCATAGGCAGCTATAATGGTGTTATAAGATATCACATCCACAACACCGTGCCTTCTTGCCAACAAGAAAAGCTCATTAACTTTTTTGAAGAGCTTGGCTTTTCCATAAACATCAAGGAGGACATTGAACGTGACTGTATTAGGAGTAAATCCATATCGAATCATCTCCTGAAAAGTTCTTGAGAGTTCATCAAGCGGAAGAGCACGTGCACAACAGTTTATAACACAATTATACATCTCCTGATCCCAATGGATCCCGCTCTTTCGAATCCTGTAGTACAACTGCTGGAGTTTATC
Source organism: Schrenkiella parvula (assembly GCA_000218505.1). Classification (NCBI taxonomy): domain Eukaryota; kingdom Viridiplantae; phylum Streptophyta; class Magnoliopsida; order Brassicales; family Brassicaceae; genus Schrenkiella; species Schrenkiella parvula. The sequence continues at coordinate 13,592,233 of CM001193.1, read as the reverse complement.
CTGAAGGCCACACTTCTGATATATCCGAAGCATATCGCGAAACAAGAACACATCCGGAACAATGTTTTTCTGCTCATCCATGATCTCTAGAACAGAACATGCCTCTTCCAAGGATCCGGCTTTCATATACATCCGCACCACGATGCTGAATCCAATCCTGTCCAACACAACTCCAGAAGATTTCAACTTTGAATAAAGCTTCTCCGCTTCACCAAATTCGCCCATCATAGTGTAAATGTCAATCATTGTGGATGTAATGTGCAGATTTATCTCGTCATCTGATTCCATTGTACGGTTGTATATTTTCACAGCATCATTAAGTCGACCAGATTCTTTGCAAGAGCAAATCAACAAATGATACAAGTGGGACTCAAATGCCGAGTCTCTCCACTTTTTTTCTCGCAACAACGCCAAGCAATCATCAACCATACCATGTTTGATATAAGCCATCACTAGAATCGAGAAAGAAGTCTGGTTTAAACTGATATGGTTATGAAACGAACCTTTGAGAACATAAGGCACTACATCAATCTTCCCCACCTTCTCATAAGCCTGCAGAATGATGCCTAGGATTGAAGAATATTGGCATCCGACATTTACCATATCTTCAATAATCTTAGTAGCACCATCGTTGTCTCCATATTTAGCCTGCAAATTGATTAAAGTAAAAAGATTGGATGAATTGGGTTTATATCCCAACCTTTTCAGCTCTTCATAGTAACACTTTGCTTCCTCGTAATTGTAAGCGCGACCCCAACCTTCGATCATTGACCTGTAAGTCGTTTCGTCTGGTTCTAGGCCAATATCACAGAGGCGATGGAATAAGCTCTGCGCAGCATCCATTTTAGAAACTTTACCATAACCAGTGATTAGAGTATTGTATGCAATAATATTCGGAGCAAAACCTGCTGCTTCCATAGAGATTAATACAGATTCAGCTTGCTCCATCTTGCCTTGCTGACTATAAGCATTAAGCATCACTAACCAATTCTCTAGATTCAGCCTCACTTTATCTTCTTTCATCAAGTGTATAACTTCCTCTGCTTTACCATATAATCTCAAACGCGTGTAAATCGTTATCATTGCCGAGTAAGCAGATTCACACACAATTCCGAATTTTCTCATATGAGAAAATGCGAATTCCGCTTCATCAACGTTCCAATTCTTCTGATAAAGACCCATGAGCATACCTATTGTAGCCACATTTGGTCGAACACCGAGCTCCAACATCATCTGAAACCACTTTGAACCTAATTTCACATTCCTTTTTTTAGAACAAGCGTATATAACTGTGTTGAAGACCTGAAAACTCTGCTGAAAATCCTGAAATCCACACAACTCTTTGATCAGATCCTCGGCTCGGTCCCATTCTTCTCTCCTTCCTAATACTCTAAGAATCAAACTGTAAGCTCCAATGTTACCTTCCAATTTGCCTTTACACCTCATCCAATCAAAGAACTTCAGGGCATTAGTGTCACTGCAACTCTCAAGTCGCTTCAATATAGCATTGTAATGCTCTAAGCTCAAACCGGGTTTAATAGCGGAGTAATTAACATCCATTTGCCCGTTGTTCACAAACAAACCCTCAAGCTCAAGCTCATTGCTTGCTCTTAACTTTCGAGTCGTGTCTTTCTTTATCCCTTTCTTATTACCACTCGTGACATTATTTCCACCTATCAATTTAGAGCTCCAGCTTCTCCCCGCACTAGCTTCACTAACAGAATCAATACCGATAGAAGAATCAATGGCATTCTCGGGCTCTGCTTCAGTATCGAGACGAGCGACTCGAGTTTTATTAACACTGATCGGAGAGCCGATTGTGATAGTTCTAGTGGCGGAAATACTACTGGTAACTGAAAAATTCAGAAACTGATCAGGAAACTGAAATGGGTTCGCGGAAAAAGGAAACCTTTTTGAGTCGAATGGGTCCAATGGAATGGATAATCTCAACGAACCCATCACCGCCTGCTACTAAAACATCATACACCAGATGAAATCGAAAACATCAGTTTCTCTGGTGTTTAAGATTCAAACTTGATGATTAAGCGGAACGATTCTCTTTCAGAGAGATAATGAGAGGATAGAAGAAGAGCCCAAGCGCTGCAGCAAGATAACTTCTTTCTCTCTAGCATCTGCCTCTTTAGTAAACCGGAGATCAAATCGACTTCATTACTGAGCCATGGTTCAAATTCGGTCGGACCAACTTTTGAAAACCAAAAATTGCAATCATCCCTCAACAGAAAAAAAATTGATGTTAGCAAATTCTCTGGTGATTTCGAACGTATAACTGTATAAATTTTGACGCAATAACTAAGCCATTATTTGGAAAATTTTGTTTTCTTGATGGCTGTAATCGAGTCTTGTCAACTATACAAAAAAAAACCAACACACGAGTAACACAATGAGCTGAGACAAAAATGGAAATCCTAATTACTTCCATACTCCAAGGTAAACAACCAATTCAGACCTCCTTGACACTGTCTTGAAGATAGAAGTAAAATCTCTCGAGGAATCAAACCCAAATGCTTGCAAAAGCTTCTTCCAAAGCCCTCTTCTTGCTTATCTCCAAAGAAAATCCTCCAGCCCGTGGAGCTCTCTCCGCTTTGAGCCTCATCATCACTTCGTCTTCCATAGAGTAACGTTGACGATCTGCTCCTCCTCCTATAGGTACAGGTTGTGGGCCCATTCCCGTTGGTCGTGCAGCCTGACTGTATGCAGTTCCAGCAGCGATCTCATGGTTTGACGACTAAAATTACATAAACGATAAAAAAAGGTTTCAGCTTTGTTGGAATTTTCAGCTTCTAGTTGATATGAAAATAAAATATCTATTTACCTTATCAGCATCGGTCTGTGGGGGTTGGCCCTTGCAAGCTGCCAAAGCTGCAGTTAATTCTTCAGCCTGTTGGAACAAATTGAGAATACATCAAAAAGCAATTTGCGGAGTAAGGCTGAGACTGCAAACTAGAGAGTGAAACAACTCTATTTCCATTTGCACAGCCTTGTTTGAGATTTGATAAGTTTATAATGACAAAAATCTTAAATCGGATACAGCAAAATATACCAGGAAAACATAATGCATGATCTCAATATGTGCTTCTATTATTCATTTCCTTCCTTCTACACATTCATCTGATCAACATCTAACCAAGATAAGAAAAGCAAGGCCATTGGAGGCATTACCTTGCGGGCTCTATTAACCATTATATGTTCAGCATTCTCTTGTGAGTATCTCTTTATTTTCTCCTCAAGCGCCTCAACATTGATTCCATCTACCAAATCGAATACTGTAGAATGGAAGATATATACATTGGTCTTGTCACACATAAACACAGAACCTAAGGACAAAAAGTGAAACGAACCCATGCACTCCACTTCTTCCAAGTAGTCATTGTAGTCCTTCAGTGATGGAAAATCCTCTTCCCGTTTATTGTATCTGCATTTCCGGAGAAAATTTTGATACTCAAAAGGCTACTTCCATAGAAACAAATATATTCTAGCTTATGAGATAACCTATATCCAATCCTTTCTTTCATGTCCAGTAGAATATCCCAACTTCTATGCTAACAAATACTGGAAAACAATCTACATACATATCCATGGAGCCTACCGCTTGTGCCAAAAACGGATGAATTGCTTTATTAAGAAGTGTGTGTAATCAACGAAATCTTTTTATGTATTTCCTTCAGATTCTTACAAGACAATGTGGGGAAGTTTTGCAATATAGACGATAGCAATGCGAAACAGATTAATCTGGGGGTTCTGCATCAATATATATGCACATGCGACAATAGAAAAAGATTGGGACGAAGAATACATCTCAGAGATTCTCCTTCTGACGTTTATTTCCTTGTTTTGATGGCTAGAATTAGACACCATAACCATGATTGCTGCTGTTTTCGGCTTCTTGTTTTGCCCTCTACCTAAGAAGTTCAGACATAAGTTTAGAAAATGGAGAAGCAACCAAAAGGAAAAAAAATAACTCCAGATATAAAAGAAAAGACGATTGGTGTGTTTATTACAGAAGAGAAGAAACAGTGCAGAGCCAAGAATCATTGAAGAGTTGAGCGTTAAGAATTAAAAGGTGTTGCTTTTCCAAATTTATGTGTAGGATATCGAAATCGTTGCACAGAGAGAAAAATTCATAAAACTGTCGACGCAGAAGTGCAAATTTTTTGCAGATTAATCCGCAATCTGTAACTTAAAGAGGCATCTCCCAGCATGAAATTACATTCGAGGAAATTGAAAATTCTATCGATTAAAGCTATAACCATAATATAATCAATCTTAGGCCTCAATATTAACAAGACGTTCGAGAGCTACAGACCGGAGAGGATAAGAATTTAATACAGAAGAGAAGGATACGAGTCACCAACGGAAATGGCAACGAGACGGCGGCGACTGAAGGTTTTGCAATGTCAAAAACAAAAAAAATCTCAATTTGGACCAAAACCTAAGCGACCCAAAAGTTTCAAAACCTCAATGACACAGCGTCGTAGATCTCAATCGTTAAAAGAGGTATTTTGGAAAACCTCAGTTTGAAAGCTTTACCTACAAAATTTCTGCTTACGACCAAGTCTCACAATGTTGCAGAAATAACAAACGGAAAGATTTGATTACATGAAGATGTTTGTGCAACTCTCGTCGTAGAATTCAGTTCCAGAGAGACTGATTACTTCAATTCGAACTTCCGAAGGGAGTAAGATACAAAGCACCACCGGAATAATTTTTTTTTTAAATCACCTAATTCTTTTAAATTTGGGCTCAGAGATTATAAATCAAGCCCAACGATTTTATATTATTTATCTTTAGACGCCTATTGCAAATCCAATTTCAATTTCTTACCCAATATTATACTTCATAACAAATTCATACCTACTTTTCTTCTCTCATAAACAATGTGTCGTGTTGAATATGGACTGGATTGTATGGCTCACATATGGTAGAAACTGAATAGAATCCAACATTAAATATTTTAAACAAACAAGCAGAAGAAGAACCAACGAAATGAAACACATAAGCTCTTATTTATTCTATCCCTCTCTTCTCCATACGATAACTGAGAAGTTTCTGACTGAGAATCCCAATGGCACATTTCATCAAATCAGAACTCATCATGAGTCACTAACGAGTTCAGGCATGTCAGTGCTGATGCTGTTGTCGGATGTGGACAACGGAGTTCCAGATATAAAAGCCTTGAAGAGCGCAAGAGCCTCTTTCGGTCTGTGCAAAGGAACTTCATGGCCTGCGCCTCTCACAGTCACAAAGTTCAGACCAGCATACTGCTGAGTCCAGCCTCCCACCTGTTTATAATCATGACTACAGTTTAAAAGGTTTCAAAACATAAATAAGACAAAGATTCTCACTTTCTCAGCTGAGTTTGTTCTTACCTGTCCATCTATGTACCAAGGACCATAGGAACTCAATGGACGAAGTTTTAGTGCATCTATGCTGTACCGGGTTGATGTGACTGGTACAACAGCATCTGCGTCTCCACTGTTATGAAAGAACCAAACTTTTTAACCACCAAAACACCAAGAAACTTGAACAAAAGATAATTACTAAGTATAGAGAAAGAGACCTGAAAACCCAGATACGAAGTCCGGCAGCTATAAGCTCGTGGTAAATATTTAGAACCGAGGAAGGACAGTCATTCCAGTGTTCATTCACGACATCACTGCAGAACCAAGCTGTCCGGATCAGAATTTTTACAAAGCCTTAAGCTTTTGTAGGCTCATTTCCTCCAAAGGCCGAGTTCTAAGATATTGTAAGATGAATTTTACCTGCAAGTATCCCATTTGGATGGTGCAAGTCCTGGTGGGACATGGAGTGCTTCTTGAACCTCTGGAAGATTGAAATACACTTTAGAGTGTTTCTCAGTGCAAGGATCATACTGTTCACTCACACGGCTAGTCATCTAAGCAAAACAAATGATGACATTACTTCGAAACCCGCGTTATCATCTCGATCAAAACTATGCGGAATTTAAGGTCACTTACTGGTCTTTTCTTTTGCAACATTTTTGACTGGGAAGCACTCGCAACACAGGTTGGAGTGAAGACGCTGTATTGGTCTATGTTACCTATTTCCTTATCCGCTATCTCCAGAACATTATTACACGCTTTTGAGGAGTGAATAAACGGTTCGAAACCGCACTGAAGTTTCAGTGAGCTGTATGTTTGGTCGGAGATAAAACCCAACGACCAGATATATTGGAAAAGACCGAGCCTGTCATGGAAATCATTCATCAGCCCATTTCCTACCTGTAAACAAACATTCATCAAAATATTCATAGAGTTTCATAAACCTTCTAGATATATAATCACATGGGATCGATAAAGAGGACAGGCTCACCATGTAACCCTTCAGATTAATAGTGTTTTCGCCAGAAGCTTGGTTATGTTTTACAATAGCTTGACTCAGCTGAGGTATGTAATGCCCTAAAACAATCCAGAGAAAATTTAAGACAAATCGAAAAGATTTAAAAGTAAGATGAGCTTCAAAGTTTTTACCTGCATAGCTTTCCCCAACTATATAAAACTCCCTTCCTTTGTACTCCGGATATCGCTCAACCCATTTCAACAGAAATTTCAGTGAGTCTTGGGCTGTGTAAATCATAATGCCACAACTATAAACCCCACCCACCAAGAACATCTAAAAAGACAATGAGCTTAAGCAGCTAAATCATTACCAGTTCTCTTATCACCATTGCTGAGCAAATCAGACGAAGTGTTTGAGTATGAATAACCAACTCCAACAGGTGCATCAAGGAACAAAATATTCGCAGCTGTAAAAAAAGTTGCACGAAAGTTCTAAGCTTTTTGAATCATAGCTCTTAGACCAAATACTCTGCAACATCTCACTTCATTACCTTGGTTCCAAGAATATTGATTAAGGTAAAGAGACTTCCCATCTGATTTAATGTGGAAAGGTCCTATCTCTTCTGCTTCACCAAATGCAACTGATGAACATCCAGGTCCTGAGAGAAAAAAAAAACAAATAACACTCCATCTCAGACACAGACTTATCGATACCAGATTGCTATGAAGATCCGTTCACTCTTTGAAGAATAAGAAAGTAAGCTTTTCCAAGTCAAAGAATTGTCTAAATCATAGAAAATAAAATCCTAGTTTTTATTCCATTTTAGGAATCAAAACAACTCATAGCTACAAGAATCTGCATGAACCCAAAAAGCGAAATCACGTGCATCATATTAAAAGAAACAACAAAACCAGAAGCAAGCAATAAGTAATCAAATCCAGACCAAAGTAGCTACAAGACAATCTCCGAAAGTAAGAATCAATATCCATATCATATAGCAGTAGCGCATAGTGATCGGAACAGCGATAATGAGTTGAAAATCCATTGAGGTAGTATCGATTAAGCCGAAAAGGATCTCCTTTCGAATGCAATATAGATAAAATCGAGAAATTTTAAGGCTTTTTTATTTGTTCAGAGAACAAACCTCCATTGAGCCAGAGAACAAGAGGCTTAGACGCAGCATCTTCGGTGGCTTCAAAGAGCCAGTAGAAGAGTGCTCTTCCCAATTTCTCATTAGTAGTAACGAACCCAGAGTAGTGCGCAAAGTTAACATTGAAATTCTGACCAGGCAATTTAGAGACCTTGTCCTGTTCTTTCTGAGACAAGACAGCTTCACAGTTACAGAAATGGGTAATCGCTAAAAGAGCGATAGCGAAGAGAGCGTTGACGAAACAAGACCCTCTGGTTTTAGCCATTGTTGTTTGGTATGTTGACCTCAGAAAACTAACTCCCGCAGTACACTGAAGATCATTTGTGCATTTAAAGACTGAAGATTAGAAAGCATGTGGACGATGACGTCACAAGCTTACTCACTAATCCAAAAGAATCGGACTTTCTTTATATTTCACTCATCGTGCGTGGTGTGGTCCTAATGAAATGCGGTTGGTCGAAGGGCGTGTTTGGTTTGGCTGTTTCAGTACCAAAGTTGGATTTCTATTGGATGCAAAATTATTGGTCGGACTATGATTAGATAATGTAAAAAAAGCAAAGACCTTATCTGAATTCTTCATTGGAGTCTGTGTTTGTTGTGTTGTCAATCGCTATTTTGGTAGCACAGCGGCACAGATTAAACACGCAAACGCAGAAAACCGCAGTCCTGCGTTTTGAGATAGTTGCGTGTGAGAGGCAGAAACTGTATGCAAGTGTGCCACAAAAGCAAGTGCCAAATGGTTTCACGTGTTTTCGGCTATTGGGCCGTTTCAAAGCAACGTCACATAACTTAACGAAATTTTTGCATTCCTAGAAAAAAATGAATAACTAATTTTATATTTCTTTACGTTTGGTAAGGTAATAAAATAAGGTATACAAAACTATGCCATGTGAAATACCCGGTCATGTTTTTTTATAGAATAAATGAAGAATCTTGTATGTCATTTTTAACTTTGACTAATCTATATAACTTTCATTTAAGTGCCTCTCTAATTGGAGCCTTATTTGACAATGACTTGATAAGGCTGGAGGGGTCCAGCAATATCGGAGTTTATTATGCGGTTTGTGGTTGCACGTTCGTAGCATTTCTACTTCAGCTTTAATTTTTGGTACGGGTCTTGACTTTAAGCTCTTCCTTTAGTTTAAGTCGAGTAGCCCCGAACTAATAACTCTAAATGTATTACTGGTTGATTCAAATAAATAGATTTCATAGTAAAATCAAAATCAAATTCGAACGGGATTTTATTTCATGCACACCTATAGTGTTTATATAACAACTAAAGGTAAACTATAACCACTAAAGGAGTTATCTTGAAACTTGAATCACCTTGTAGCTAAAACAAATGAAACAGATAGAATATATTATATTAGTTAGTATAAAGAACAAAATCGAAAACTGATTAAGGACAGGCCTTTAATCCAGACATTGATACACACGCTCTTGTTGCTAAAACAAATGAACAAAATTGAAAATCTGGTTTCTCTTGATGATAGAACATAGGAAACTAAACCAACAAACCAAGTCAAAAACTCTGCTTAGAGATATACTACTCTCTTTGAGTGATTGCACCTTTTTCAAAAGTCTGAGATTCTTCACATTCCGGCGAATGCTTTCTTCCCAAAAGCAGAGCTTCCAGCTGGAATGACCTTCAGGACATTGAACCTCACAGTCTTTGACAATGGCCTGAATCATTAACTTGATAAGTTTAGATAGTTACGCAATAAATAGACATTACACGTAGTCAGGGATTTCCTCTGGAACATATTTATCGGGCAAGGTTTAGAACAAAACCAAGGTATAGATATTACTGTCTCTTACCTGCATTGCCCAATGATAACGTGATCTCCTTCTTTGACACGGAAGCAAGGTGAAACATGAGCAGGAATGTTTGAGTGCCTTTTCTCGTATCTGAAGATAAGTCCACAATGATAAGATTAGCTGGAGGGTTTCAAAACACAATTAGCTGATGGAATTTGAAAAAGAGTAACAAAGCTTCACCTTTGGTACTTCTTCACAAAGTGAAGATAGTTCCTACGAACAATGATTGTTCTCTGCATCTTTGCACTGTGACAAGTGCCCGCCAGGATACGGCCCCTGATTGAAACCGTACCAGTAAAGGGACACTTCTTGTCAACGTATCCTCCTGCAAATCAAATCAAGAACGACATACATATGTGAAACAATTTCCAAAAACAAAAAAAAAATTTGGCAAATACTATTTACAAGCTCGAGCCTTATATAGCTATATAGAATAGAATACAAACAAACGTAGGATTACTCCAAAATCAGATTACTCTCACTACAGGGAATTAGTCAGAAAATGTTTCAATAACCAAATTACAATCACTCAACAATAACACTCTTATCTAAGCTAAATATGCCTAAGGCATTTCAATGAAGCAAATGCAAAAAATAATCCAGCTTTTCTGAGCATACAATAAGATCAAGCTTTCAGACAAAGTATGAAACATAAAAATTTACCTTCGACAGCATCTCTTGGGGTCTTGAAACCAAGACCAATGTTCTTCCAGAAGCGATTGCCTCCTTTCCCAGGCCTCTTTCCCTTACCAGATTTCTTCGAGCTGATAAAAACGATATAATCATAAGAGACCATCACTATAATCTGCGTAAGCAAAAACAGAGCAATTGATATTTTTGACTTTACCATAAGAAAACTTTTGGTTGCTTCAGAAACGCCTTCTCCGTCTGCAACACACGAATCCGACAACATTAGGAAAAGAAAGCTCGAGAGCTTGTTACAGAACACTAGAAATTTAAGAAGATGGATAAGCAATCTCCAATTATTACAGATACTAAAGACAATGTAGATCGAAACCTGCTCCGCCATGGTTGAAGTGCTAGTGAGCACGCAGAAACCCTAACCGTAAATCTCCTGACGAAAAACCAAAAACCCTAAACACTCCCAACAGCTTAGCTTATACATATATAAATATGGGCTTTGGGCTTTAAGCCTGTAACGAATCCTTGTTTGGGCCTAGATGATAACTTCAAATAAATGTGTTTGGTAATTTTCGGTTTATAATAAAAATAAGAATTTATCCCTAACCGATTAATTATCATTTGGCTTTTAGTTTCTTTTACGCTCTTAGACGATTTAAGGCACCCAACTCATACTTTTTTCGTTCAAAGATTAAGGCACTAAACTTGATTTGTACAGTATTGTTTATATTAAACTCAAATCATTGATGAGGCACGAAAGCAAATTCATGAATGGTACCTTATGTCATGACATGACATATATTATAGCTACTAGCTAGTAGGTCCAACATGATGGGAGCTTTTATACTTTACCATATCCATTAAATTCAACCCGTTGATTCGCATAACAAGTCGATATCATCCTCTAAAGGTTAGATAACGTGAAAATATACATAATTTTCGGAAATCATAAATAATCGAAATACAAACAAAATAAAATAGTGGTTTATTTTAGAGACATTAGGGAATATAATTTTAATTTTAAAGATGTGAAGAGTTTGTGGAGTCCATGTTATCATATATCATCATTTATGTTTGATTCCGAATCCAAAGCTAAGTTGTCAAATACGAATCTCACGAGATTCTCTTTAGCTTATGTCAACTTTAAATCATATATTATGTTTGTTTCAGGTGGCCGCACATCTTGTGTTCCCATTGTTTATAAATGATAAATATAGCTATATTATACTAACGATCATGTAATATTTTTTTATTTTTTGTAAAATTTTATTTGTGTGCTTTTAATTTGGGATGTTAAAAATATATTATTTATAAATCTTCAAAATAACATGAATAGAAGTAATAAAAATAGCTTTAGGAGATTGATTGCATGTGGGTTTTAGGTGAGGACCATTTACAACTAGTAACGCTTGAGTATTCTTGGCAATCTCTAATTGTACACACAAGAAGAGAATGACTATTTTAAATGTTGAATCGATTACATTATATATTTGAATAGTTGTTTTTGTAACTTTAGTGGGGATAACAAATGTTATGAAAAAGGCATGAGGAACTGTAGAGATGTTACATCCATTCTCAATCACACTTTTAAAACTTAGACATTGTTCCTTCAATGCATAATTCTCTGATATTTTACTTTTTCCAACTTCAAGAAAACTTAGAGATAAGGTATCAAAAACACAGTTTCTGTCTCTACATGAAACATTGAGATATACAAAACAATACTTCATTATCAAATGCGTTATGTTAAATAAAAAAAGCAGTAATATTATATAAGTTTTTTGAACTGGTGACTGAGTTTGAAGGAGTATTCTAAGCCATATTCAGTCGATATATTATATTTGTGTTTTGCAATTCGATTTATTATATACATATCTTTCTCTTTTTGTTTAGAAGTATATTATATCTTAGAAATATGTAGAAGAATACAAAATTTCAAAAAATCGCATGTGGAAGCTCAACCAATCTGATGCTAAGTACTAGCCTTTAAAATTATGTGAGGTGTTACTTTTTTGTCCACATTTATTCATAAATATGATTTCAATCAAAAAGGTGGTTTCATTTACGCCTTATCCTTGTGGATAACTTTAACAAATCTATAGAGTTCAACATATGATTTTGATATCTAGAAAATATTAAGTTAAGCAAAAAGTAGTTATTATTTACATAAACTAAAACAAAAAGGTCCAAAGGAGAAATCATAAATCAGTTTGTTTTTTCTTCTATTTAGTAAAATTTAATGCAACTGATTTTTCTACAATATTTTCCTTAGAAACTCAATCAGTTACAGCCAAAAAAATGTGTATAGAAACATTGAAATATCACTTTCAAAATATCATTTTCAATGTCAAGTTGTTTGCATACTTAATTTAATCATTTTTATCTTCATTTTTATGTGTATGTGGCCCAATTCACATCACATGCCAATCAAGCTGATCATATGATATATAGATTTGCTTCCACCAATTTACTCAAACATAATATTATAATATCATACGTAAAAAATGAATTCAGATTTTGGTTAATTATGGCCGTAATGGTTTTGACCGAGAACATTAAGAAGTCGATGATGTCAAAAGAAACTAAATCAAATTTGATATATGAGTCGATGTCGATGATGTAGCAGGTTTATAATTTAATATACATAACTATTGGGGTAAAACCGAAATACTTAAAGAGTTACTGCACCCTCGTGAAAATTAATTAAAGTTAAAATAATACCTTTATAAAAAATAATAATAATTAGGCTTTATCTGTTCTCTCTTCTACAGAGGGAGAAAGGCGAAGGGGCTTCTCCGACTCTGTGTTGCGTGAGAGAGTAAACTTACATCAGAAGCTTCTGCGTAACTTTCCATTAATAAAAAGGTGAAAACATATTGAAAAAAAAAAAATCGTTGTAGAAGCGAAGAGGAAGAAGAAGAAGCCTTCGGGGTTTCGTAGAAGAAAAATTTGAGAATATTAATTGTTTAAGGAGAAATCTTAATTTTAGTGGTGAAAGGGGTTTTCGTGAAGAGAACTTTGATCCTTTTGCCTTTGGATAATTCCTCGACTTTGACACTCGTCTCTTCACGCAATCGTGTTCATTTCTCGTATCACGTTTACTTTTGCGTCTTCTAGGGTTTGCTTAATTTTGTTTCCTTTTATAAAAAAAAATCTGTTCTGGGTACGAACTACGAAGGCGAAAGAAGGGGGATATTGATTTGGTTGAATATTTTTTTCTTTTTTCTTTTACTTTGAGGATATAGTGCTGGATTTGGCTTAAATTTGGAGACTTTGAGGATATTTCGTGTTGAGTACTTTGGAAAATAAAATCGATTTTGAGCTGACGCTGGATTCTGATTTCTGTGTCTCCTGGTCGTAATCAGGTCTTTGATGAATCTGTATTTTGGTCAAGGATCGAAAATATAGAAAGCCTGAAGTCTTCTACAGATTCGTGGGTGGGATTTGTATTGGAGAGCTTTTGGTTTGGCTGCCTCGCCTATCTCTGTTTCCTAATTTGATTAGGTGAATCACCTTCCTTAATTTGGCTGGGCGGTGGGGGATTTTCGATCTTCGGTGACTACGATGAGCGCAAGCTTCAGTGAGAGCTTCGCCGATGATGGCAAGCTTATTCTCTGCGTGCCTGAGAATGGCCACACATTTGAATTCGAGTGCAGCGAGACAACTTCAGTTGAATCTGTGATGCGTTTCGTTGAATCCGTCGCTGGTATTGGCTTCTCCGATCAGCTTCTTCTCTCGCTGGACATGAAACTTGAACCACAAAAGCTGCTTTCTGCTTTCGGACTTCCTGCAAGAGATCGAGAGGTGTTTATTTTCAACAAGGCTATGCTGCAAAGCAATTCTCATCCACCATCGCCGGAAGATGCAGTAGATTTACAAGAAGTTGATGATGCTTTACCACCGGCTTCATTGCATGATCATCATCCCTTGGACGATGCGTCAGATCCAGCTTTAAAGGCTTTACCTTTGTATGAGAGGCAATTTCGATACCATTTCCATAAAGGCCGCACCATCTTCAATTGTACGGTTGTGAAGCATGAGAACTGCGTGAGGTTAACGAAAGAGCAGAAGGTACAACAGCGGGCTCTTGAAGTTGCTACGAGGAATTTGGAACAGTATTACAGGGTGATCTATCAGAACTTTCTGGAATTTATGAAGCGTTATAAGCATCAACGTCGCCTCCACTCTGATTTGCTGATGAATTCTGGAAAGGATATTGAGAAATTGAGGTCAGTTAAGATTCACCCTTATCTGCAAACTGAGTCGAGGAAATGCTTACTGGACTTTGTCAAGGAAGATAACCTCAAAAAGGCTGGGGAGAATTGTGCAAGCTCTCACAGGCAATTTGAGAATAAGATTGGACAGTTCCAGCAGATGTTTGTCGAGGTCAAGCGCAAGGTAGAGGAGTTGTTTGCTTGCAGGGCTTCCTTACCGATGAAGAACTTAGAAGTGACTGTTACGGATCACGAACGCTTCATTAATGAGCAAAAGAGCATAATGCAGTCTCTCAGGTTTGTTCATTTCGTGAATTGCGAACACCTTTTTTCATTTGTCTGTTGGTAAATTTTGTGTTGTTTAGTGGTCCATTCAAATGATGAATTTTGTCCCTTTTTTCACATGGAAATTTCTGCTATCTGACGGTGTTGTATGAATCTTGAAACAGCAAAGATGTCGAGACAGTTAAGAAGCTTGTGTATGATTGCATGTCTAGCCAATTGTCCCCATCTGTCCGACCTCACGATGCTGTTTCAGCCCTGGGCCCTATGTACGAAGTGCATGACAAGAATCACCTTCCCAAGATGCAGGCTTGTTATAACTCCATTTCAGAATTGCTGGATTTCTGCAAGAACAAGAAGAATGAGATGAACAACTTTGTACACAGTTACATGCAAAAGATAACGTATGTCACATATATCATCAAAGATGCTAAGTTACAGTTTCCTGTTTTTAGAGAGGCAATGGTGCGTCAGGATGACTTATTTGCAGACCTGAAGTTAGTCCGTGGTGTTGGCCCCGCTTATAGGGCTTGCCTTGCAGAGGTGGTGCGAAGAAAAGCCTCTATGAAGCTTTACATGGGCATGGCTGGGCAATTGGCAGAGAAGCTTGCTATGAAGAGGGAAACAGAGGTCAGGAAACGTGAGGAGTTTCTTAAAACACATGGTCCCTTTGTACCTCGTGATGTGCTGGCCTCAATGGGTTTATATGATACTCCCACTCAGTGTGATGTCAATGTCGCTCCTTATGATACTAGTTTGATCAATATTGAAATCGCAGACATTGACCGTTATGCTCCAGAGTATCTAGTTGGGTTACATTCCAAGGTTGCATCCTCAAGGAGTTCATTGGGCATGTCTAGTGATAGTTCGCTTTCTGCTGAGACTGAGGAGATATGTTTAGACACTTTAGACAAAGACAGTTTTGATGATATCCTAGCGACCTCTGAATTAGTAGAGATAGCTGGAACCAGCAAGATGGAGGTTGAGAATGCAAAACTAAAAGCTGACCTTGCTACGGCAATCTCTCGGATTTGTTCATTAGGCCCACAAGTTGAATACGAGGTGCTGGATGAAAGTGAAGTAGAAAATATGTTGAAAAATGCTGCAGAGAAGACAGCAGAGGCACTACAGGCCAAAGATGAGTATGAGAAACATCTCCTATCTATGCTCAAGGAAAAACAAAGGCATTGTGATTCATATGAGAAGCGTATCCGTGAACTGGAACAACGTCTGACCGAGGAGTATCTACAGGGACAGAGAAATATTAACAATAAGGATGCGTCTGGCTTGAACCTTATGCACGAAAAAGTTAGTAAGTACAAAGCAGAAGCTTCAGCTTACGTGGAAGGCAACAAAACTCATGTATCTGGTTCAGATCCCATGGATGAGGTCTCATGTGTTTCAAATCTTTCTAGCAAGCAGCCATGTAAAGCTCGGGAAGGCATGGATGAGAATATGGTGGATTCATCTCTTGTGCTCAGTCATCCGCTTGATTCATCGATGCTGGAAAGCCAGCAGAACAATGAGAAAGGTGGAAAGGATAATGTAGTGGGGGAAATGGGTGTGTTTCTAAGTAACAGTTCGACAGCTGAGAGCCCACCAAAATCTTTGGGTGATAATGTGGCAACTGGCATAGGTTTAGATACAAAACACAGTGATGATATTATCTTGGAACTTAGAAATGAGCTGATGGAGAAGTCCAATAAACTGAGTGAAACAGAGTCCAAGCTAAATGGTGCTATGGAAGAGGTAGCCAGTCTGAGCAGAGAGTTGGAAATGAATCAGAAGCTTCTCGAAGAATCCCAGGTTCAGCAGCTATTTAATTTTTTTCTGTAATCTTTTCTAAGTCCGATATTTAGTCATTGCATTGTTAGTTTAGGAGCCAGTCATTACTTTTTGGTATGTTATCTTTTCACCATTTTCTGTCACCCCTAGACGTCAAATTTTTAGTATCAATATGACAATATGCTAGTCCCAGGTCAAATTTATGTGATCTTTAATGGGTAATGACGACTAGGAAGGTTTGATATGCTTTTGCATAATGCCTAAATTAGTTGAAGCCAACCAGTTCCTGGACCACAGATCAAGGTTTTTATGAGATCTTGGTTGGTTAATCATTCAAATTGTGGGAGTTTTTCCTTTCTCTCAGCTAGTTACTGATACATCTAGGCTGTGAACAGTTTTTATGTTTGTGATTTGGCAGACGTTTCACCTAGAAAGATTTGGAGACATAATAAGCATGGTTCTGCTTTTTCCTCGAAATTTTCTTCCTGATGTGGTAAATCTTGGTTGTAGATGAATTGTGCTCATTTGGAGAATTGCTTACATGAAGCAAGAGAAGAAGCCCAGACCCATCTTTGTGCTGCTGATCGTAGAGCGTCTGAGTACAATGCACTTCGTGCATCAGCTGTAAAGATGCGGGGTCTCTTTGAAAGATTCCGGAGTTCTGTCTGTGCTGGTGGTGGGGTTGCTGGTTTTGCTGACTCCTTGCGTACTTTGGCTCAAGCTTTAGCCAAGTAAGTTCCTATCTGTACCGTTGCTTCCAAAATATAACCCTAAGTCCGTCCTCTCTTTGTTTATATGGTGGTAGTTATCCACTTTTCAAGCTCTTGTTTCTCATATTTTTTTTTCTGGATTTGCATCCCTCCTACTTGGGAATTTCACAGCTCCATTAATGACAATGAAGATGATGGTACCGTTGAGTTCCGGAAATGCATCCGAGTCCTGGCAGACAAAGTTAGCTTCCTCTCCAAACACCGGGAAGAATTACTCGAGAAGTGTCGAAATCTTGAAGCTACAAGTGAACAGACGAGAAAGGATTTGGAGGAAAAGAAAGAGCTGGTGAAAACATTGTACACTAAGCACCAACTTGGGAAGCAGGTAGACGCCTTTTATCTCTAGTAACAGTCATTGTTCTTGCAGTAAATGCGTTTGTTCTTTCTCTTTTTGCTGCACATATTCAGTTCGGAGTATCCCCGGTTTTGAATGAGAAAGTTGGTGAACTTCTTGTGGACAGGCGAATAAGGAAAAGATATCATTCGGACGTCTTGAAGTCCATGAGATAGCAGCATTTGTGCTAAATCGCACAGGGCATTACGAGGCGATCAACAGGAACTGCCCAAACTACTACTTGTCCTCTGAATCCGAGGCATTGTTTACAGATCACCTCCCAAACCGGCCTACATACATTGTTGGACAAATTGTACATATCGAGCGTCAAGCAGTGAAGCAGCCATTAGTACTTTCAGCTTCTGCATCTGCCGAGGCTTGTAAGACAGATTATCTCGTCTCGGAGCAGGGCTCAAGAAATCTTGCATCAAGTTCAATGTCAACATCATCCTCTGGAACAACAACAACAAACCCTTATGGTCTCTCTTCAGGATGTGAATACTTCATAGTGACGATAGCAATGCTTCCTGACACTGCTATTCATCAACAAGCTTCCTGATCCTTTTGCTTGTTCTTAAGGCAGATAGATGTGATGGAAGAAACCCCTGCCCCGGAAAAAAGAAGGAACAAAAAAAATGTAAATACTTCCAATTCAAATAACAATCAAAAACCGGACATCCCCTTGTTTGATTTGTGGGTGTTGGGTTTCATTTCTCTTTTTAAATATATTTTTTTTTCATATCTTCCTTCTTTCTGTACAGCTGATGTTCACTGATCTTAGTGGGTTTCTAATCTTTTACCTTGTACATACTTTGCTTTGCTTTAAATGCTGTAATAAAAGAACAATATAATTATATATATCAAAATGATAAAAAGTTTAGGATAAATAATAAAATGCCTACGCCTCCGGAAACATTGTTTTATATTGTGATGATCTACACAAATTCAATATCAGAACATGTTTCTTCAAATCCCTGTAGGGTTTTTAGTTACCAAAAGAGAATTTTGATTTACAAGAAAACAGAAAAGCTACTAGTTCAGGTTCCTATACTTGCCAAATCCAGAAAAGAAAGGCGGAATCTAAAGTTATCTATTATATGCATCACCATCTTCTTCTGAAATGTTGGACAAGAACTTTGGCAAGGATGTGATTCGGGGGAGGTGTAGTAGCAAATCGCTGAACGAGTCTTTTCTTAACATACCCTGTGGTTTGCTGCTGGAAGCTGGATCAAGAACTCTGTTGTTGTTGTTATTGTCAGGAGCTATCCCCTTCAGATCATTGAGTTGTGCGTTTGCAGCGACGTTGGGATCCTTGTATAAAAGGTTGAATAAGGAATTAACTCTTGGCATGAGAGACTTCTCATCTGGTGTATCAAACTGGATATTATCACTGAGCAATTGCTGTTTCATGATCTCAAATTTCTCCATATGTTCTGGATGATTTCCACCAGCAGAATCAGAGAAAAGTCCAACAAAATCGCTCATTGACATCGATTGGTGTAGTCCAGGTACTTTTATCTGACTCGAATCAGGTATGTTTCTTGCATCAGATAATATTGCAACGAAATCACTCACTGACATGGATTGGTGTAGTACTGCTGCTTCTTCAACCTGATTCGAATCCGTTGTGTTTTTTGAATCACAGAGAACTGCAAGGAAATCGCTCAGTGACATAGATTGCTGTAGTCCAGGAACTCCGATCTGACCACAATCAGCTGTGTTTCTTGAGTTGACTGCTTCAGCACCCCCAATTCCTTCATTTGCGCGAGCATCTATCACTAGAGATGAATGAAGCAAACAAGCAGAAAAAGAAAATACACAATCTTAATTTGGCTCAATAAAAGTGAAACGGAAAAGAAAACTCCAAATAAGGAGGCTACGAAAGCAACTAGAACAGGCAGTTATCACAATACCTGAGCTAGGCGATGGTACTTCATGAGACAGATACATATGCTCAGATGATGACTGAGCCCCAACAGGAGATGCTAAATTCTGAGTCCCAGATATTGAAGGACCTGTGCAAAGATTCAAATTCCCAAAAGGATTGCCCTTTGATTCACTTGGATCCTCAAAGATAGATTTCCGTGTATCAAAGTAGGGAGAATCCATAATTATCTCTGGTTGACGGCTTAGATGGAACAGGCGATGATCACATTGAACAAGCTTTTCGAAATGTTTGTTCATTATCCCTTGAGCACATTGCAGAAAATGCTGCCTAACAGAACATGGACATAACAAAATTATTCAGTCACAAAATGCTAATTTTTCAATTACATGAATCTTTTTCTCCTAAGAGCAGAGGACACAAGAAATGTTTGTACCTGTTCATGCTGGCTTGGCCATCGGTGAAATCTGATGTTGCCTGCCACAAAGTATGTTTTCTAGGCTGTGGGTTTGTTTCCCGAAAAAACAAGGGCTGCCTAGCAAGCTGAAACAGAAAGAGACCAGAGATTAGAGTAAAACAAGAGCATCGGATGTGCGGATGAAAAGAGAATGTGTGAATCTTGTACCACGAGAGTCAATGTTCCAGGTCCATCTTCAGGACAGTTTGCCTTTAAAGCCATAATATCTGACCATTGGATCTCGATTTTACTCTTAAGACCTTGTTCCAGCACTTCCCAAACAAGTTTGTGCTTTGCGAAGTAACACTTTGCCACCAAATCACCTTCATACCTTGATTTGTACTATAAAAAGAAAACAGAACACTGTCAAGTCAGATTCTGAAAGCACCATGAAACATATATCAAAAGAAAAAGCAAAGTTTCTGTGGGCTCACCTCCCACTGCCCGATCTTTAAAATCGAGGCAGGAAAGTTGGAAGCTTTCAGCTTCTCAATACTTCCTGGCGCTAACGTCGCTCCAGCTGATGCAGCAGTAATACATTTACTTTCTTTCTTAAGACCAGAGCCAACTGCACCCGCTTGCAGCGTTTCGGCTTCTGGGTCACCACTTTGCGTTAGCCTCATCTGTATCAACTCCAACAAAGACGGACTCTTCCTAAGGCTTAGTCCAAGAGGACTCGGCTCATCAAGCGGGTTATACTTGGCCGGTGCCATTGGCGATGAGCTAGTTCCAGAGCTCCATAACTAAATCATTGCAATTACAAAAAAAAACAAAACAAGAGATACATCAGGAAAATATATACCTTCAGCACATAAGTTTCGTGAAAAAATACAACCAGAAAAGCACAAGATCATCATACAACACAGTTAAACGAGATATAATCATACAAAACGGCAATGAGATTTTACACCCATCAGTACGGCAGTATACACCATACAATTCGCTAAGAACCATTTCCTCATAATTTTTAAATTCTTTTTTGGTATCAATCCGCTTGAAAAAAGATTGCAATCAAAGTCTCGCAGAAACTAAACAGATCAGCTAATAAGAAATAAGAGAAAAAACAAACCTTAGATCGCTTGTTGAGAGGACCGTGCTCTTCTTCTAAATCATCCTCCACGATCTCCAACTTCACCGGCAGCTCATCTCGGCACTTCGCCGCCAATTCAGACTCCGGTCTCATAACCCCAGCTTTTCTTAATTCCACCATCCGAATTCGAAACCCTTTCTCTCGGATAAAACCCCAAAATCAGATAACGAAATCAAGAAAATTGGAAGAAAAAAAAAAGGTCGAAATTTTTCACAGAGAATATGAGTATCTGGGACGCGAAGAGAATCAGCAAACCCTAGAAATTAGAGTAACAATTAGGGGATCTCTCTCTTTGTTTAAAAAGGAGGATTCTCCTGGCGGCTATCGACGCGAGTATCCCGCGATTGTACGGCCACGCGCTATCGTAATTTGATTAAAATGAGAATTGTAGTGCTCTGAAATTCCCAAAGTAGCCACCTCTTTGTCCCTATGGAAGGAGGGCTAATATAGTCATTATGTATTTCTTTTAAATATTAGTTAATTCGTTGGCGAACAGCCAGTAGTTCTTGATATATTGGGTGGGTCCCATATTTGCTTATTCTTATAACGACTATAGATAGAGAATTTGCCACGTGTTACTCGTCTTCACTTGCCTAATTAATTTATGTGGTAATCAAACATAAATTAAATACATTCTTATCTTAATCCTATACAAATGAAATCAACTTTTTTTGTAAACCAAGTTTGCCAAAAGTTGAACAAGATAAAAAGTACAAGTATACAAGCTTTAAAAAATAATGATGAACAAAAAAAAGTCTTAGTTCCAATCTTAAATTTCCATTCTAATTGTGGTAAAGACTTTGAGAAGAGAACAAGGCTTCAAAAGATTCCTGTAAAAACAAGCATAAATGGATTAAAATTTCTGAATGTTAACAAAACATATTGTCAAATCATTACTGATAAACTTAATATCGTAAAAATACAAATCCATATAATTGGAACATACTCTTTTCAAATTCTTGTTTTCTTTGAATTTTAAACATCTATTTAAAATGAGTTTAATTGCAAGAAGAAGTATATTCTTTGCCACGTCTCATATTTAGTATTAAAAATATAGAAAGAAAATCTCTAGAACTAGAATAGTTAAATAAGTTTCCTCGCATTTTATCTTGGTATAATATAAGTTTACTCATACACATGAGCATATATCATCTCTCTGATTAATTATGATTGCAAAAATCTTGAAAATGATTTCGATCCAACGATATTCAATGTTATAGGTCCTTTATCTACGGACGTCCCTCTCCTATGGAATGGCAAATGGAGAAAAAGAAAAGAAAAAAAAATTGGCTATTCTTGTCAAATTATAAGTCACACACAAACAAAACAAAACAAAACAGAAATACCCTCTTGTGTTCTCTTTCTCCTCATCGCTCTTTTCTTTTCATGTGTGTGTGATTTATTCTGTATATTTTTGTTTCAAGCTTCATCCTCCTCAACGTATCAACCTCATTTGAAAAAAGAAAACAAATTGAGAGAAGAAGAAAGAGCAGTTTTGTAAATGGAAGATGATATAGTACCCTTAAACGTTCCTTGATCCTTCTTCATCTTTGAGATCGATCTTACATTAAAAGAATAATGCCTGTGCCAGATCCACGGGCGGGACAGGCATTCATCTGTCTCATTACCTTGTTTCTGTGCCTGTCGATCGCTGTAGGAGGTGGTTGTCTAATTGCATACACAATCCTCCCTTACCCTCCAATATGGCTCTCTTACCTCGGCATTTTCTTTGTTTGTCTCCCTTGGTTCTTTTGGCTCCTAACCTTTGGATATCGCATCCTTTCACGCACTTTTGGATTTAGGATGGTCATTGGATCCGGTGGTAACAATAACAACGCGAATGGAGAGGCCATGCCACGTGATCTTGACCCTCCTGAGCAATCTTTAGAGCCTCCTGATGATGATCCAGAAGCGATAGCTCATCCACCAGGCCAAGTTCTAGTGTCTATTGAAGGCAACCAATCGAAGAAACGAATGTCAACCTCCAGCAATTCTACTGTCGGTTCACATGAAAGTGAGATGCCACTAGCCATTTCTATGGGCTCATGATCATATATGTTTTGATACGAAAAGGATCTTCCCATAGATAGATCAGGACGAAGATGCTAACCAGATTTTTAGCCTCTTGGAAAAAACATGGGAAGTTTTGCTGTTTTTAATTTGTATCTTATACAGTTAGATTTGTAGATTCCACAAAAAGAAAAAAAAAGTTTTACACCTTTTACCACTACCAATTTTTTTCCTCAAACCCAAACCTCAAAAGATTTGACGTGGTTTCCATCAGTTTATGCTTTAAAATCAAGAGAGAGATGTATTTTTAACAGAGGGGTATAGTTGTAGATGTTTTTGGGGTGGTACATGCGTAATGCAGATTTTATAGGGTAGATAAACATTTGAGATTCATGAGCTTTATGTAATTTTGTATATATCTATAACTAGTTTGGTAATATAATTCTGCTGTGAAGCCTTCGATTTTAGGGCTAACACTTGGAAATTCTTTAACTTGACATACAAGCGAAGATATCGGATTGTTGAGTACCAAATGCTGACATCTACAAATGGGTCACTTTATGATCATATAATGATGGTGAATGAAACCAATATATATAGTCGCTTTCATCTTCTTCATAGGATTGATACAAAAAGAAAAATCTGTGTTTGGATCATCGACATGCGTAACTTTATCAGTATTCGTTTATATGTTTAAGAAAAAACGATGATCCAAAGACATTTTGAGTTTAAATTCAGACAAAGTGTACAAGTCATGGGAGAATATTTTTTTTGCTACCTTCTATTTACGTTTAAATGGTTGATTAAAGGTTCATTAATAATTTATTGGAGTTCGATATCAGATGAAAACCGGCAATCTTAAGTTACTACTACATAACCACTTAGAGCGATAAAATAGTTGATGTAATTCCATATAAATTAATTACCATTGGATTGATCATACAATAGTTGCATCCATAGCGTTTTATTGAAATGTTAAGAAAGAGTAAACAGCATTAACTGTAGAAAATACCTCCATAAAGATTTGAACATTCGAAGCTAATAATGGATTACCTCAAATAATCAGTGATTCCAATTTTTCTCTCCGTAATCGTGTAACTTCACTTCAGTTCACATTATAGACAAAACCTTGACTAA
This sequence comes from Schrenkiella parvula, assembly GCA_000218505.1. Classification (NCBI taxonomy): domain Eukaryota; kingdom Viridiplantae; phylum Streptophyta; class Magnoliopsida; order Brassicales; family Brassicaceae; genus Schrenkiella; species Schrenkiella parvula. Next base: position 13,568,341 of record CM001193.1, on the reverse strand, counting down.
TATTAGAAACTAAAACCAAACCAAATTTAAACCAGACCAAACGAACCGGCTTGGACATCAATGGGTCATAATAACCGGATTCGAGTCAGTTCAATTTCAAATGATAGGATAACCCTTTGAGACAGAGACGAGCTTGAGCTTGAGCTCTTTTAGTTTAAGCGTTACTATGTCTCTCTCGCAAACGAATTTCCTCACTTCTTCATTTCTCTCACCGAGCCATGACCTGCGAATTACTCACTCTAGAGCGGTACTCACTTATCCTCGCCTCCAAACACACCGTATTCTCTGCGCTGCGAAGCGTACCGGGAAGCGGAGATACCCTTCTGAGAGGAAGAAGCTGAGGACGGAGCAGAAGGAAGCTGTGGCAAAGGTTAAGAACAAGCTTGAAGGAGTTTGGCGTCTCTCTAAGCTCGGAGTTCCTGTCGGAGATGACCTTGGAAAAGATTCTCTCGATATTTCACAAGGTTTGCTTCAAGCCATCGCTAAAGTTATCGAGTTTCCGGTGAGTTTTTTCCGGTGAAAATTTCGAAACTTTATCTTAGGATATGAAAACTGGATTTTACCTGTGATTTCAGAAATTGAAATTGAATGGTATCTTGATTGAAAATTTCAAAAATTTCTCTGGGGGGTTTTTCAGGTTGCTGCAATGCTGCCAGAAGAAGCATTTTCAGTGGTTAGGAAATCGTTTGACGCTAGGAAGGTATGATTCGATTTGATTCCACATATATTATTGTTATTATTATAGTATAAGTGAGTGAATGTTTCATCTTTTTGTTCAGATTCTGAAAGAAGCCAAGTTTGTGTATACTGTGGACTTGGATGTGAAGACGCTTCTTGAGTTAGAGCCCCGTGCTCATGATTTCATTTTCCGGTTAGAACCCAAGCTTGGGCTTGTTGAACATCTGTCTCCCGAGAAGACCGTTTCGGGTGACTTAATCAGTGTAGTAAAGGACTGTAAAAGAATGGACAACGAGACATCAGCCGAAGCACATGAACCTAGGATTGTCAATGGCAGTGGAAATCCACACCAGCATGGAGGTGGAAAAACTAAACCGAAAATCGCGGTTGTTGGTGGTGGTCCATCTGGTTTGTTTGCATCTCTTGTTCTTGCAGAGTTTGGTGCAGATGTGACATTGATTGAAAGAGGGCAAGCAGTAGAAGAAAGAGGACGTGATATAGGCGCTTTGGTAGTTCGTAAGATTTTGGATATGGAGAGTAATTTCTGCTTTGGCGAGGTCTAAAACCCTTCTCTTTAAGTAACTTATCATAAGTACTTCAGTCTTATCACTAGTTTCCTTTCCAAAGTCATATTTAGCACTTATGATTTGCAGGGTGGTGCAGGTACTTGGAGTGATGGAAAGCTTGTTACTCGAATAGGAAAGAACAGTGCCACTGTTTTAGCGGTTAGGATTCTAAGTCTCCAATTTGTAAATAAGCGCAGGTCACGTTTGTGCACAGCTGAAAAAATGTGACCAGTGACCCTGGCCTTAATTGTTACAGGTGTTGAAAACGTTGGTTCGTTTTGGGGCCCCTGATAATATATTGGTCAATGGAAAGCCTCATCTAGGAACAGATAAGCTAGTTCCGTTACTCCGTAATTTCCGGCATTATCTTCAAAGCGCAGGAGTAAGTTTACAACAAGAGATTGATTGATGTCTCTTTGAATTTTAGGAAGCCTTTTTCTCTTGTGAGCTCCTCGTTAATTATTAAGTACATATGCTTAATTAGGTGACTATCAAGTTTGGGACTCGGGTAGACGATCTTCTGGTAGAGGATTCTCGTGTTGTTGGAGTCAGAGTTTCGGATTCAACAGACCAATTGCAGAGTACCTCCCAGGATTTAAAATTTGACGCAGTTGTTCTTGCAGTTGGTCACTCAGCACGTGACACATATGAGATGCTTCTTTCTCGTAATGTGGAACTGACACCAAAGGATTTCGCCGTAAGTTCCTTATATATGTACATATGTTGTAAGTATTTTCTCTGGCTTGGTGTTATCATTTGATTTCTTTGTGGTTGCATGGACCAGGTTGGTTTGCGTGTTGAGCATCCTCAGGAGCTGATTAACAGCATACAGGTTGGTCTGGTTACATCAACACCAGATATCATCATTGTATGGACCAAATCTCATGAATTTGCTGAGATATCCTTTCTACTGGTATGCATGTAGTACTCGGATTTAGCTGGTGAAGTTCGTAAAGGACGGGGGAAAGTACCAGTGGCGGATTATAAAGTTGTTCAGTACGTGAATGATAAGGAGGAGAATCTCTCTCAGTCTTCATCAAAACGTAGTTGCTACTCCTTCTGCATGTGCCCTGGTGGTCAGGTACAGTTTCCTTATATAGTGTCTTGCTGTTTTACTTAAGAAAAATCACGAATAAGCTTGTATCCATGTATTTTCAGGTTGTTCTCACCAGCACAAACCCTACCGAACTCTGCATCAATGGCATGTCATTTTCTCGCCGTTCATCTAAGTGGGCCAATGCTGCACTCGTTGTCACAGTCTCAGCAAAAGACTTTGATCTTCTCAACCTTAAAGGACCCTTAGCTGGGATTGAGTTTCAGGTATCAGTCTGAAAGTTGATTATACGATTACTAGTCTTGAGTCACATTCAACATTTCTCCTTTGATCTTTTGCTTTTCTTTAGAGAGAGTTTGAAAGAAGAGCGGCTATAATGGGTGGTGGCAATTTTACAGTTCCTGTACAAAGGGTTACTGATTTTCTGCAAAACAAGTTATCTGGTAAACACCATTTTCTTTAATACTCAATTCTCATTTTATTGTTCAAGTTTTGGTTTTTTTTTTGCTGATTTTTGATATTTTTGTGCTGTTAAACAGAAACACCTTTACCTCCATCAAGCTACAGATTAGGAGTGAAATCTGCAAATCTGCATGAACTGTTTCCTGCTCAAATCACAGATTCTCTGCGACAGTCTATCTCTATGTTTGAAAAAGAGGTTGGTTTGATTTTTTCCCATTGCTATATAAACAAACCCGTAGCTTCTATTTTTCTCTAAACACTTGAACTTTCAGTTACCGGGATTCATCTCAGAGGAAGCACTCCTCCACGGCGTAGAGGTATAATATTATATATCTTAACTTGTTCTGAATCAGTCTACTCTTCAGGCAAGAGATAACAAAGTTTCAATTTTTTTGTAATCAGACAAGAACAAGCTCTCCTGTTCGGATACCTCGAAGTAATGAGACCTACGAGAGCACGAGCTTGAAAGGTTTATACCCGGTTGGTGAAGGAGCTGGTTATGCTGGTGGGATTGTAAGTGCTGCAGTGGATGGTATGTTTTCGGGTTTTGCTGTTGCGAAAAGCTTTGATCTCTTTGATGGAACCGTAGAGTCAATTATTGGAAAGGCTCAAGGTGCTGGACTTGTGAAGTACTGATGAGTGATGATGACAAAGAAGAAGAAGAAGAAGAAGAAGAAGAAGAATCTCCTCCATCTCTCTAGTTTTTTTTGTTTCTTTTTTTTTATTTTTTTGCACTTGTTGAGGTAGAAGAACATCAATGGGGATTGCTTCTTCCTCCGAATCCGATTTTTGCTGCACATTCGGAAGAGAATTTTGCCTTAGTTATGTAAGTAACTCAACATGCATCAGTAGTTGAAAAGTAGTTTCCAGTGACAATTTTTTATATTAATTCTTTTGATATCTTTTCATCAGTATATTATGATATTCGACTTTATCATTGATAAGTGGTTCATTAATGGCATCTAGGTCAAGTCATGTTCCTTCATTTTCTATTTATACACTCTTGAGAGAGATATATATCCACAAGAAATGTGGTCACTCTGCTAAAGTATACTGTACTTAAGATTTATTGTTGGGAGATTAACGGAGATAGAAACTAAAAAGTATCTTTCAGACATTTCTTAAGTTCTTAATCTTAGTTGATCTCCATTCGATGTTCAACATCTATCAAAAGCAAAGAAAAATTATAGAAATCAAAACTAACGTGTCACAATCAATGTTATGATTAGGCTACATAAAAGAAAAAAAACCTACATCATAGATGTGTAGATGCGCGTCGATGTGAACCAAAACATGTTCTTCAGAGATCAAGACTTTGAAGTGAAGTCATGGTCTCAAAATCATTATTTTGAGAGATGAGAGAGTCGCAGGAAAGAAAGCTAAACATAGAAGACTTTTCTACTATGTAACTTCAAACAAAATCACACGGCAGAAACATAACTTTTTGACTTTGACACACGGGACAATGGTTGAACAAGTTGTAACACTGAGATTTGGCTAAATCACAAATATTTTTGGCTTCAAATCACAAACATTTTTTGGTTCCGTGATCACTCTTGAGCTTCTCTCGTGGCAATTCTTACACTTTGGTTCGTAAAAACATAGACTTTTTGTGGTTTTCCTCATTTCAATAGCTGATTTATAACATAAATTCATTTGTATGATATCTATCAAACGTGGATCTATCATCCATGGAAACAGTTTGTTGAACATTGAACAACGCTCAGAACTATGGCATCATACTGGAGCAAAGATCATTAGTACACACTTTAAATATGTTTTTTAGTTTATTTTACTTTTCGAGAAATTTAAAATTTGAATGTTTATGTCTTTATGCTATGATTAAGCATGGTGATTATGCCAAACGAAGTCAGAGAAAAGCCAGCCTCTGTTTCTCGCAGTCGATTTTTTATTTAGTATTAATTTTTTTTAAATGTACCTCTGACTATCTGCAATTTATAAAAAAATTACATATATCAGCATGCAGTAAATATACTGATTATCTAAAATTTTAAGAGTTCGTTTTCAGGCTATTGTTCTTTACTTTTTTTTCATATTATATTGATATTTTTTTTTTTTGAAAAAACAACTAAGCGACAAGCTTTAGACAAGGGAAGAAACATTGCGAAGACATGTCATTTACAAATTACAATAACTCTAGTTTCTAGTGTGGTCAATATAATTATGCTAAGCACGTGAATATCCATCATTTGGCTCTTGCTTGTTATACTTAATCACACCAAGAAACAAAGATTTATTTTTCATTTCTGCTGCACATACTTAATATACATGAGGATTATAGAATTATAGTAATAGCTTCTTTATAACAGTAATTAATAATGATAATAATATATCAAAATCATTGTTATCTAGTACTCTTATACAGAAAGTTAAAACGTTAATCTTGAGATTTCCGGAGAAACTGAAGCCACGAACGGACCACGGTCGACAAGACGAGTAGAGAGATATGTGTGCTAGGTTCAATGATTCTGAATAATTTGGAAGTACGTACATGTGTAGCCAATATAAAAAGAAAAGATCTCTAATAACAATAGAAAAGTGGAGAAAGTAAGAGGAATTTTTTAATATTGATATTTAAATTAATAGAACTCCAAGTGGAAGTAAAGTTGGAGCAAGAAGACTCCACAAGGTAAGGGACACACAAATGAAAGAGAGACAAAGGTCTATAGAAAGCTTTAGATCATATGATATGTCCGAATCATCTCATGTGCTAACTTCTTTTTAAATACATAAAAAATGGGTTTCTTGTTTTGTTTTTTTTAAGAACTGGATTATTTTATTAGGATTAATTACTGAACCTCGTCATAATAATTATGGAGTTTTATAATCCTCATCTAGACTCGACCAAAACAGTGAAATTTATTGATTAAAAAATAAAGATATTGAGGTACTGTTTTTACTATTGCATTTCTAAATATATATTTTATGGATAAGGATTTAGAAAAACACCGTGTTGACATTTTTATTATATAAATACATATATCTAATAATAATAATAATAAAACAATAAAAAACTTAGTTGGGGGCTAGGCATCGTCATTGTTTGGTAAATTTTATTTTCTCAAGTAGAAGAAAAGACAAACAAGAAAATAGAAGAGACCAAACACTTATCATGAGTAACCATCATAGTTCCATTTCTGCAAATTTTTTCTTTTTTTTGTTACTTGTCTAAGAGCTTTTTCCTATTAACTCTTATGATTATAGTTAAGATTAGGTGTGAAAAGTAACCGAATGTAAATTAAGCTTTCGGCGAAAATGCTAATTTTATATGTTTACAAAAAAAACCGAAACAATTATTTTGATAAACTTGTCACCTTTGGTCTCGATTGTTTGCAATTTCAATTTTTTTGTTCTTTCTTAATCTCCTTATACTTCATCTCCATCAACAACAGTTTCAATTGGTACGTAAGAAGATGAATAATAAAACCAAAAAAGAGTTACAATCTCATGATCATTATTATTATATGTTTGAAGACTCTTGCGAACGTATGCGTGACATTAAGGAGGTGAAGACAACCTATCAGATGTTGACTATCACCTAAATGTAACTTTGCTCGTCTTTGGGACTTTATATGAGCTTTTGATATATGTATTATATCAAAACATAAAACCATATGTACTAATTAATAGTCTTTTTTCTGATAATTGTATTAGTCGTTTGATACGATTTAAACTTGATTCAGAGTGGCTTTAAGGAAAAATATAAAGTTTAAAATTATTTACTAGTAATAATAGTTTTGGTCTACTTGTTTTCTTGTTAGTAGTGACCTCTACGAGCAAGCAAAAGAAAGTCTTGCAAATTTGAGAGAAGAGAAAAGAAGAAAGACTCTTTAATATCCAAAATTAGGTGGCGCGAAAATAACGCCCTCTCTCTTTTATCTCTTTCTCTCTGATCTCGAACCAATAATATCCTTCACAATCGCCCCGATCATTTCTACTACCTCTGGCGTTTTTTTTCCTCATCGCCGGCGTAAAGTTTTTTTTTTTTAAACTCCGATCGCGTTTGTATTCCCCATTTCGATCTCGAAGGGCATAGAAGATTTGGTGAAGAGAATCACGAGATTGCTTTTTTGTTTTTGTTTTTGTTTTTTGAGGTGAAAATCGAAGGGTTTTTTCTTACATCTTCTCTGGTAAGTTTTTCTCAATGGATCTCTAATATTTAGCTTCGCATTTGTGTGTATCAATCCCAATTTTGATTCTTTCAAAAATCGGAAGAACCCTAAAAAGTATCTGGGTATTGAATTTTTTTAGCGATCTGAGATTTCATGAGCTAGGAAACGAAAAAAAACGGCTCTTTTGTTTTGGTTATTGGTAGAAACTGTGAATCTATATTGGTTGAGACTTCAAATTCATTTTTTATGTTTCCGTATTTCGTGATTTGCAATAGAAATTATTCTTCCTAGAAAAATTACTAAATTTGATCGATTAAACGAGTCTGCGTCATGAGAGACACAAGTCGGTCAGTAAACAGACAAATTTGTCTTTTGGATTCTTCGTCTGAACCATCTCATTCACATTATACAGTGAAAGTGTTTTTTTTTAATCCGAAATTTTGTGTTGTTTCTATTGATATTTGGTTCCTCGCATCCTTCACTTTCTCAAATTGGTCAAAATTCAAAACACCATGAATCATCACTGTTACTGCATTTCATCATTTCTCTCTTTATTTCTCAATCACCCAGTGATTTTATGCGAGAGTGGGCACCGATTCTCGATTCTTCTTCCATACTCGTGGTCCCATAATTGAAGAAACACCAAAATCTGTAAATGTCCATATGTGCCAATTGCCAGATAACTTTATACTCAAGCTGCTAATTTAGCACGTTTACTATCCGCGAGGTGGTAAAGGAAGTTTCTTTTGTGATTTTGATGGAAAGAAGAAGACGATTGGTCCATTTACTTTTCCAGCCAATCCGACGGTGGCATTTCCGTGATAAGGACACTGGAAAAGATTCTTCTCTGCAAATCTCGGATTGAAAAAAATACTCCTGATATTGTGAAACTGCAACTAACTAGCTAGGACTTAACCCACCTTTCTCTCTTTTTGTCTGTCTCTGATGTTTACTTTTCTTTATCCGGGTTGTTCAATATCCTTTGCTGTTTTTTTTTTCTTTCGCATTGTCTCTCTGTGAGGTATCTTACTTTTTCTTCTGGGTTTTGGCTTTCTTGCAGAACAAAGGGACTTCCTTTACAGAAACTTGAGCTGTTACTACTGTTTCGCTCGAATGCAGATAGAAATGAGAGGCGTGAACTGCTGAATTCACTAAATGCAAAGTTTGTTTCGTTAGCTTGAATGGATGTCGCAACAGATACAACAAGACGGCGTCTTGTACCATCCGAGAAGAACAATGCAGCCACTGTCACTCGCCGTCCTCGAACAACGGAGGTCAGTTCAAGATACAGATCACCTACGCCAACCAGAACCGGGCGATGCCCTTCCCCAAGCGTCACAAGGCCAACTTTGTCTTCGAGCTCTCAATCCGTGGCTGCAAAAAGAGCGGTCTCAGCAGAGAGGAAGCGTCCTTCAACACCGCCATCTCCGACTAGCCTCTCCACGCCTATACGTGACGCGTCTATAGACTTACCAGCTTCTTCTAGGAGGTTATCTACAGGTCGTTTGCCTGAAAGCTTATGGCCTTCTACTATGAGAAGCCTGAGTGTTTCATTTCAGTCGGATTCTGTCTCAGTCCCTGTTAGTAAGAAGGAGAGGCCGGTAAGTAGTTCTTCTGTTGATCGAACATTGAGACCCTCTTCGAATATAGCTCAAAAGCAGAAGGCTGAAACGACCTCTATATCAAGGAAACCTACGCCAGAGAGGAAAAGAAGTCCATTAAAAGGGAAGAATAATGCGTCTGATCTTTCAGAGAATTCGAAACCTATAGATGGTCCTCATAGTCGGGTAATAGAACAGCATCGATGGCCTAGTAGAATTGGTGGAAAGATCAATCCGAATTCTTTAAACAGAAGCTTGGATCTTGGCGACAAGGCTTCAAGGGGTCTATCAACTTCAGGGCAGTCTCTTAGGAGAATGTCACTACCTTTGTCCAGCACCAGCAGTTTGAAACCTTTGCATAAAATTTCTAGTACCACATCTAGTAATGGTGGATTAGTGTCTCCAACAAAGTCGGAAGATAATAACATAGCTCGAACTTCTGGGGCTCAAAGGCTCTTGTCTGCAAGTTCGTTAGATAGAGCGACCCTAGCAACGGCTGTAGCTAGGTTACATCCATCGCCTGCTCCTGGATCTCGCCCTGCTTCACCAAGTAGAAATTCTTTTTCGTCTATTTCCCGAGGCATGAGTACTTCCAGAGGAGTGAGTCCATCAAGAGGTCTAAGCCCTGCAAGAGGATTGAGTCCTACAAGAGGTTTAAGTCCTTCAAGAGGGCTAAGTCCTGCGCGTGTCACTAATTCCTCCTCTTTTGCCAGACCATCAACTCCACCTTCAAGAGGGGTAAGTCCTTCCCGAATAAGACAAACAAGCAATTCTACACAATCAAGTACCACAACTTCGGTTCTCAGCTTCATCACGGATGTCAAGAAAGGCAAAAAAGCAAGCTACATCGAAGATGTTCATCAACTGCGTCTACTGTACAATAGATATTTACAGTGGCGGTTTGCAATTGCGCGAGCTGAAGCTGTAATGTACATTCAACGTTTAACTTCCGAGGTATATAATAATTCTATCCTCTATAACAACATGAACAGTTCTTAAACTGATTGATGAAAAGGCATCTGAAAATTCAAGTTTTGATATTTCAGGAAACATTATTCAATGTGTGGCATGCGATATCAGAACTACAGGACGATGTGACCAGCCAAAGGATTGGCCTGCAACAGCTAAAGCTAGAGATCAAACTGAACTCACTACTAAACGATCAGGTAGGTTCTCTCTCAGTTGTATACTGACTTTGCATTCATCAGATTATGCCATGCTGATGCATAAATATGTGCACAGATGGCGAGCCTTGAAGATTGGGCCACACTTGAAAGAGACCATGTTAGTTCTTTAGTTGGAGTCATAGCTGATTTAGAAGCAAATACTCTCCGCCTTCCAGCTACTGGAGGAACAAAGGTATATATTGTTACTAGTGCGAATACTCATGGAGATTAAATTCAGAAGATCAAGAATTTAGTTATCATTTAGAACTTCTCTTCCTACAGGCGGACGTTGAATCTTTGAAAGCAGCTATGTCCTCGGCCCTCGATGTAATGCAGTCTATGGGATCGTCCATTTGGTCTTTACTCTCAAAGGCAAGACCCCTTTTTTTTTATTATTCCAGTATCCAAATTTTATCCTCTTGACATAACTCTCAAGCGCATGAACTGCTCTTTCTGATTGTATTTGCAGGTGGAGGAGATGAATAAAATGGTCTCAGAACTCGCTGTTGTAGTTACAAAAGAGAGTTCTATGCAAGGAAAATGCGAAGATCTTTTGGCCTCAACCGCGATCATGCAGGTAACAAAAACAGTCCAGTAATTTAATGAAAATTGATTTTGTAAAAATGAATTTAAAACGAGTTTTGGTCGCATGGAACAGATAAAAGAGTGTAGCCTCAGGACTCATCTGATACAAACCAGGAGAGAAGAAGATGCAGAGGAGACTCCTCCACTGTTGCCATTAAGCAAGTTTCCTTGGCCATAAATAACAAGCTTACAGTTCCACACGCTCAACACTGATGATCACCTGTAAATTTGATGCCTCACATTTCTCTTGTCGAGATCCTTTTTTGATCTTTGCTTGTTAGAAGTCCTTTTTTTTGGTATGGAAGAAACATTAGCATAGGAAACAAGGAAGTGAAAGATCGCGAGTTCGAAAGTCTTAGGAAAAGGAAAAGGGAATTTAATTTGTTCACATGTAAGCTCTGATGTGGGTCTTTTTTTTTTAGTTTTTTTTATTATTTAGAGTCGATTAGTTTAGTAATTCATAACAAAAATTAATTGTAGGATTGTTTATTGGTTTCTTTATTTAAATTAAAATTTTTTTCATTAACAATAATCTATTGTATTCACACCATGTAATCGTTTATATCATAGGAACAAAAATATTAAGGAAAGATGTTCAAATTTAATATTGGCGAAAAATTGCTTAAAATGATAATGAAAGAACACAAAATGAGTCGTGTCACTCAAACGCAAAAAGCCAAATGTTACTACGGACCGTATCGGCCGCCACCGCCGAGACAACCGTCGCAGTTATAAACAAGAACAACTTCTTCGATCTCTTCAAAATATCAACTTCTCTCTCTCACCTTGGCCAAAGCCATGCTCAGATCATTCTCCATGGCTTCCAAAACGACATCGGTTTGCTCACCAAGCTTACCCAACGACTCTCCGACGTCGGCGCCATTCACTACGCACGCGACCTCTTCCACTCCGTCTACAGACCTGACGAGTTCCTCTTCAACGTCCTCATGGGCGGCTTATCCAAGAATGATTTACCTCACTCTTCGCTTTCTGTGTTCGCCCATCTAAGAAAGTCCACTGATCTCAAGCCTAATAGCTCCACCTACACCTATGCTATCTCGGCTGCTTCTAGTATTCGTGACGAGAGAGCTGGCCGCGTGGTTCATGGTCAAGCGCTCGTTGATGGGTTTGACTCGGAATTACTTGTTGGCTCGAACATTGTCAAGATGTACTTCAAGTTTTCGCGAGTCGACGATGCTAGGAAGATGTTCGACAGAATGCCTGAGAAAGACGCAGTTTTGTGGAACACGATGTTATCTGGGTACCGAGAGAATGAATTGCATGAGGAATCTATTCAGGTTTTCAGGGATTTGATCAACGATAGTCGTACCCGTTGGGACTCAACAACTCTGCTACATATTCTTCCCGCTGTTGCAGAGTTGCAGGAGCTGAGACTCGGGATGCTAATCCATAGCCTCGCAACAAAAACAGGGTGCTACTCCCACGATTTTGTTCTTACCGGTTTCATCTCACTATACTCAAAGTGTGGAAAGATTGAAGTGTTGAATACTCTGTTTCGAGAGTTTTCTATACCAGATGTAGTAGCTTACAATGCTATGATTCACGGGTACACTTTAAATGGCGAGACTGAGCTCTCCTTAAGCCTGTTTAAAGAGCTGGTGTTATCGGGAACAAGGTTGAACTCAAGCACGCTGGTGAGTCTGATCCCTGTCTATGGTCATCTTATGCTTATATATGCCATTCATGGTTACAGCTTGAAAACAGGTTTCTTGTCTCATGAATCTGTGCCAACCGCCTTAACCACGGTTTACAGTAAATTAAATGAGATAGAATCCGCCCGAAAGGTTTTTGATGCATCTCCGGACAAAAGCTTGGCATCTTGGAATGCTATGATCTCGGGTTACACCCAAAACGGTATGACAGAGGACGCAATATCTCTATTCAGAGAAATGCAGAAGTCTGAGTTTAGTCCAAATCCTATCACAATAACTTGTATTCTATCGGCATGTGCGCAGTTAGGAACGTTAAGTTTGGGGAAATGGGTACATAGTTTAGTAAGGAGTACAGATTTCGAGTCTAGCATATATGTGTCGACTGCTTTGATTGGTATGTATGCAAAGTGCGGAAGCATTGCCGAAGCACGCCGGTTGTTTGACTTGATGCCGAAGAAGAATGAAGTTACATGGAACACAATGATTTCCGGTTATGGGCTCCATGGACATGGACATGAAGCTCTGAGTATATTCTCTGAGATTTTGAATTCCGGCATTGCACCAACGCCAGTCACTTTCCTCTGTGTTCTTTACGCTTGTAGTCATGCTGGGCTGGTCAAAGAAGGTGATGAGATTTTCAATTCTATGATCCACCGGTATGGTTTTGAACCATCAGTCAAGCATTACGCTTGCATGGTCGATATTCTTGGCCGAGCAGGACATTTGCAGAGAGCATTGCAATTTATAGAGGCAATGGTAGTTGAGCCGGATCCTTCCGTGTGGCAAACACTGCTAGGAGCTTGTAGGATTCACAAAGACACAAACCTTGCCCGTACAGTCTCTGAGAAGCTGTTTGAGCTAGATCCAGACAATGTAGGATACCATGTTTTGCTGTCGAATATTCACTCGGCTGATAGAAATTATCCACAGGCTGCTACGGTCAGACAAGCCGCAAAGAAGAGGAAACTAGCTAAGGCTCCTGGTTATACCTTAATAGAAATTGGTGAGACGCCTCATGTCTTTACCTCGGGTGATCAGTCACATCCACAGGTAAAAGCAATCTATGAGAAGCTAGAGGAGCTCGAAGGCAAGATGAGGGAAGCTGGGTATCAACCCGAGACCGAGTTGGCCTTGCATGACGTGGAGGAGGAAGAAAGGGAGCTGATGGTGAAATTTCACAGCGAGAGGCTAGCCATTGCCTTTGGACTCATAGCCACTGAACCAGGAACCGAAATCCGGATCATAAAGAATCTCCGGGTCTGTTTAGACTGTCACGCCGCAACCAAACTCATCTCAAAGATCACAGAGAGAGTGATAGTTGTGAGAGACGCCAACCGCTTCCACCATTTCAAAGACGGTGTTTGTTCTTGCGGAGATTATTGGTAGTGACTTGTTTTGGCCTCAACACAAGTCATACTGTACTCATACTGTAACATTACATCACTCATAATTGATAATTCTTTAAGCCTTGGTTTCTTGTTACATTCTATACGACTAAGTTTAAAAGTTGAAAACTATATACAAAAAAGTTGAGGAAAATCTTCATTCAAATAATCTATTTCTATGGTTACAGATACATGGGGATGCAAGAAGCATAGTAGAAAAGGAACTATACAGATATTTATCAAACTCGCTGTCATTACCAGATAATATATCTTCAGACAATTGTGCAGGCGCTTCCGATCCTTACTCGAAGATTAATTTGACATCATATATCTCAAGTTGCAGTTATACCAGCCGCTGAAACTTCATCATCCGCTGGCTTTTTCTTCTTGTTTGGGGGTGGTTCTTGAGCTTTCCGAAGAACTTCCTTGTTTGGCACCAAGACAATAAACAAATTTCTGTCCCGAAAGTTTTTGCTCTCCTCAGTTGCAAGCTGCAGATGTTGACAAGTTTCAGAGACTCAAACAAACACTATCCCTTCAGACGCAATTTACATGCAAATCTGAATCAAAAACAATACTCACCTCCCCAACTTCATTCTGAAAACGTCTAAGGAGCTCAATAGCAATGTTTCTGAACTCGTTTTCTCGGCCTTTCATGTTCACAATCACTTTAACCTGAGAGTCACAGAGCAGCAAAATGTATTCAGAAAGGGAATAACTCGGACATATATGTCCTGGTAGTAATAACACCAAAAAAAATGGTAAATGGTAACAACTTTGTCACCGTCTTGCAAGAACTTCCGGGCTGCTTTCAGGCGTACAGTATAATCATGCTGATCGATGTTATAACTATCAGGGAAACAAAAAGGAGAAACCTTTTGAGAAGAAGAAGAAGTTCTAAACAAGTTATTGCAACGGGACAGACAAAAGAGAGAGAGACATAGCCCATTTACCCCATTTTAAGCTCCTTCAAGTCCATGCGAGTAGCTGACATAAAAACAAACTTGAGTTACAATCCGTTCATGTAAATAGACACACAGTTTGTGAGCTTATTGTTTTGCAGAGAAGACTGATCAGTACTTTTCTTCTGCTGTTCCTTTTTCCTCTTTTGCTGTTCGTATCTATATTTACTGATATAGTGAAACAAAAGGAAAAGAATCATTATCCTTGAAATTTTCCTATACAGAATCTATATGATATAAGCAGACAGGTTTAGTTAGTTCACCTATAATCCATCATTCTGACAACCGGAGGATCTGCATCCGGCGAAAGAATCACCTGAAAACCAATTTCGGCATACGAAATACTCACTGAAACGATACACAAAGGACAATGCTTTGAAGAAAGGTATCTCTATAAGCGTTGAGTTTTCAAAGAAACACAAACCAGATCAAGCTCAGCTTCATCAGCTCTTCGAACAGCTTCCTCCTTGGATACTATACCAATCTACAGAACAAAGCAACTCGAAAGTTCATGGGTTCCATTCTGCTAAAATCAAAAGTAAACACAAAGCACTACCATGTTCTGTTGCCCATCAATAAGCCTGACAGTAGCTGACCTACTCAAACGGAAAAAAATGTCAATACACAAAAATCAGACATAGCTTCAGAAATTCACTCAATTGAAGTATCAACAATTACCTAATAGCCGAGATATCAAGCGCATCATCATCCTCGGATTCTTTTTGTCTACCACGCCTATCGCCGGTAAATCGAGAGCCACCGCCACCACCTCCGCCTCCGTAACGGCAGGTGACGGCCGGGCAACGTCGATGATAAGGCGAGAGGGTAACAACTGACAATTCAGCCAGAGGGAGTCGAAGACCGAAGAGCTTAGATTTACGAGAGAATGGGTGGTGCGACACCGTTTTGGTGGTTCCGGCGAAGATAGCGTTGAACCCAACGGTGCTGGTGATCCCAGCCATGGCACTTCACTACGAATCCGAGAAATCAGAAATTAAAAAAATAAAGCTCTTTATTCAGATAATACACATACTCTACAATAATAATATATTTTTTTTCATTTTCTCTAGCATTTATAATATAAAAAATTTATACAAGTGTGATGGTACATGAAATAGGCGGTAAATAAATAATCCAATAACTTCTATTTGTAATTTTATTTAAAAGTAATGAACTGGCTTTAATGATTTTTTTTTCCAAAACTCAGGCCCAAACCCTAAAATGCTTGGGACAGGTTCATAAAGAAAACAAAACAGCCTCAACTCTCTGCGCCGCGTTCTCTTTTTTCTCTATCTCACAAACTCTCAGGTAAAGCTTTCTTCAATTTTCCCTCTTAGATCAATCATAGTCAATAGTGTTTTCGCATTTTGCTCCTGTGGTTTCGTTTCTAGCGTCGTATTGATCGCTGTGACGAGCAGAAACCCTGATTTAGCTGGTTTTGTGCAGACTCTCAGAACCATCCCTGTTTCTGCCTTTCCTTTACCGAGAAAGATTCGAGTGATGCAGCAAGGTGACCACTCAGTGTTGAGCTTGAGGCCTGGAGGCGGTCGTGGAGGAAGCAGACTCTTCGCCCCACGCTCTTCCTTATCTTCGTCCTCTGAGCTTTCTTCTGATATCACTAATGGCGGAGACGCTCCTACTTTTGCCGTTAAGGTTTTTATTCATCAAATCCCTTTGCTTTTGTCTGCTTCTATAAATTTTCTGTCATCACCTTCTTGTGAGCTAGATAAGCTGTAAATTCGGGGTTGGATTCGTCCTTCTGGTTTTGAATTGGATTATGGATATCGTTTTTTTGCTTATTCTTATGAGTCTGAGTTTTAGATTTTCTCTGTTGAATACCATGCAATGTCCTAATTCTTGGTGGGGCGCTTAAGCAATGTGACCTTGCTGTAAATATGGACAAAGATTGATACTTGTAGGCTTTTAGGTGGGCACTCTATCAGTTTTTGATGCTCATAAAGAACCCTACGTATATAATTGATTCGTCTTTTTGATGTGAACTTATGCGTATTAATATCCAACCATGTTTTTCTGATCTCATTTGGAATTCTGAGGTTGAAGTTTTAATGAATTGTTTATGTTTTGTAGAGAGGAGACTCAAGATTTGAGGGTCGTGAGATTCTGCGGTATACCCGAGAACAGCTGCTTCAGCTTGAAGAGGTAATTAGCTACCTTTTATGCATACACCTGTCACTTTGCTTTGGGTTAAAATGTCTCCTACTTGTTAGCATCCTTGAGATCTGGAGATAATTCCTGATGTAAGTCAGCAGGTATATATTAGCTTAAACTAGTCATTCACCATCACCATTTTTCTTGTTCGCAGGTGATTCAAGTCTCTGAGGAAATCCTGAAGCTCAATCAGGAAATTTCGCCCGATCTTTTTGGCGAAGAGCAGAGCTGGAGCCGTTCAGAAAGTAAGGTGAGTGCTTTCTAGCTTTGTTGAAGAATCAAGTAAATGAGTATCTTAATTGCTTGACCAGTTTTTCCTATTATGTTATTTGTTTCATATTTTGTTAATATTCCCCTTCTTGTATGCTCTTTTCAGCCTGCAGTTGAACTTCAGAATCGTTTCTCAGAGACTGATAACCGTGATTGGCATAGTCGTGCACCAGCTCCTTCCCCAAGTAAACAAAGGTCAAGGGAAGACCACCGTGTACCTAGAGATGCCCATAACGGATCAATCCAAGGCGTGAGTGTTGACTACACTGGCACTTTATTCTTACATTACCTTAGTTTGCTTTTGGGTGGTGATTGCTTGTAACTAACTTGATAACTTACTGAAACAGTCTGGTCCTCCTCCTGTTCTGGTGAAAGCAGAGGTTCCGTGGTCAGCTAGGAAAGGAACTCTCTCAGAAAAGGACCAAGTCCTCAAGACCGTGAAAGGGTATTGTACTCTTCATGACTAGAATCAGTGTTTGTCTCTGTCTTTGGGGTTATTTGCTTTATATAGTTGATTGAATCGTACAATTCTGGTTCTCTGCAGTATTCTGAACAAGATGACTCCTGAGAAGTATGACCTCCTTAAAGGTCAATTAATTGACGCTGGGATCACTTCTGCAGATATCCTAAAGGTATATTTCCAATTCCGTGTGAATTTGGTTTGTTTGTAGTTCTCTCCTCATGGCATGATTTGTTCTTATCTTTAAATTCAGGGAGTGATACAGCTGATTTTTGAGAAGGCCGTACTGGAGCCCACATTTTGTCAGATGTATGCTCTTTTGTGTTTTGATATCAATGGAAAGCTGCCTTCGTTCCCATCGGAGGAAGCCGGTGGAAAAGAAATAACATTCAAAAGAGTGCTTTTGAATAATTGCCAAGAACAATTTGAAGGCGCTGACAAATTGAAGGAAGAGGTCAAACTGATGACTGATCCAGGGCAAGAAATTGAGCGCAGGGACAAAGAAAGAATGGCGAAGCTTCGAACATTAGGAAATATCCGTTTAATTGGTGAACTACTGAAGCAGAAGATGGTGCCCGAGAAGATAGTTCATCACATCGTCCAAGTATGATGACTCACGCTCTGCTTTTGTACCGTTAAAATTTTATTGCCTGTAATACTTTTCTTTAGGGCTCATGGTAATTTTGTCTCTGGCCACAGGAGCTTTTAGGACATGACAATAAAGCTTGCCCAGCAGAGGAAGATGTAGAGGCTCTCTGTCAGTTTTTCATCACCATTGGAAAACAGCTCGATGAGAGCCCAAGATCACGAGGTATGAACGACATGTATTTCCTTCGTTTGAAGGAACTGGCAATGCATCCGATGCTAGCGCCACGCCTGAGATTTATGGTCCGTAATGTTATTGATCTGCGAGCTAACAATTGGGTACCAAGGCGTGAGGAGGTAGGAATTTATAATGCCTGTTGTTATTGGTAATTACTTACGGAGTTATCTATCTGTGCTTATGTTTTATTCTTGCTTATTTAAAATGGCAGATGAAAGCCAAGAAAATTACTGAGATTCATTCAGAGGCAGAGAAGAATCTCGGGTTACGCCCCGGTGCAATGGCAAATATGAGAAATAATAACCGTGGTGGTGCAGATGCTGGTGCAGCTGAAATTCTTGGCTCTGGAAACTTCTTTGGACGCTCTGGTACGGGAGGCATGATGCCTGGAATGCCAGGCGCTAGGAAGATGCCAGGGATGCCTGGAGTGGATGATGACGGCTGGGAGATGGCACGGTCCCGCTCTATGCCCAGAGGGAATAGGCAGAATCCACAGCCCGCAGGGCGTGTGCAGTCTCCTGTTATCATTGACAAGTCACTGTCGGTTAATTCAAGGCTCCTACCTCAGGGCAGTGGAAGTCTCTTGAATGGTAGACCAAGTGCCCTTTTGCAAGGTAATAGTGTTGAACCGCCTAAAGCTGCTATTGCCCCGACCAGACCTACTGTGGAGAAGCCACAACCACAACCACAACCACAGCCACAGGAGGCGGCTCCTCCTATGGCTACTAGCTTGAACTCAGAAGTGCTCAGCAGAAAAACCAACTCGCTTTTAGAAGAATATTTCAATGTCCGTATGTTGGATGAGGCATTGCAGTGCGTAGAGGAACTGGAATCCCCATCTTATCATCCCGAGCTCGTCAAGGAAGCTATCTCCCTCGGATTGGAGAAAAACCCACCGTGCGTTGAACAAGTGCCGAATCTCCTAAAACATTTGGTCTCGAAGAAAGTTTTAACTCCTAAAGATATAAGGAGTGGTTGTCTGCTTTACGGGTCTATGCTCGATGACATTGGGATCGATCTGCCAAAGGCACCAAACAACTTTGGGGAGATCCTTGGAAGTTTGGTTATGGCCAATGCATCCGATTTTGAAATGGTGAAAGAGATTCTAATGAAAATGGAGGATAACTGGTTCAAGAAAGCAGTCTTGGATGCTGTGATAAAGAGTGTAAGCGAGTCTCTGTTGTCCACGCAAGCAACCGAAGTCGAGGCTTGCCGTAGTTTGGTGTAAGCTTTGTGTGGTTTCATCTCATTACATGTTTTGATCAGTTTAAGACCCAAACTCACCGGGCAACAGGTGAGCCCTTTCTTTAAATCATTTATTGAAAAATTGTTGAGTTAATACCATACGTGTAATCGAGATTAGTTTCAATTTTGTTACGTGGTTTTGATTTTTTATTTTAATTTGTGTCTGTTCTTTTTTGGTGCCTACATATTGGTTTTTGATTAGTTCAAGATGCGCAAGAGGCAGATAATATGTTGAATGGTAGTCTTAACAATCTTTGAATAAAAATTTTAAATTGATAAGCAAGCATGTTGTTTAGATAAACACCAAAATTTATTTTTTGTTATCTCAAAATAGATTTGTTTAATTTATTTATACTGTTGGAGCAAATACAAAAATATTCTTCTTCTCCGAAGTCAATATTGACGTGACTCACGTCAGTGGCATAATACTTTATGTTCTTATATTATTATTTAAATTGAAAACCAAAATTGTTATACTGTAATTAGAAAATAATTATCATTGGAACGAGACGTCAACGGGATCATCAAATATACAGAAAAATCACTTTATTAACCGAAGTATATATTTGGGTTGAGATACATGTTATTTATAAATATTAGTTTTTCGTTCTTACCATTTTAGGGGATTTTTCATTTATTTATACATACAAAACGTGAGTTTGTTATTCATTGACCAAGTTATATGACCAATTAGAGATCTTCCAACAAAAACACACACACCCATGAGCTGTATTGATCTAATCAATGACTTGTTGTGATGAAATATCTCAAAATTTGGGTTGTGTGCACGAAGTAAAGAGTGAGACACTACTACTTTCTCACAAGTCTATAAATATACACACTATCATAAGTCCAAAAAGAACATAAATATTTTTCTCAATTTAAATTTAATCAAAGAAGGACAAAAAAGAAAGATGAGAACTTCTTCTCTTCTTGGTTGGTTCTTGATCATATCCCTCTTGTTACTCTCTCAATCCCTCATAATTTCATGCAAACCTCATAGTTCCGGCGCCGCGATCATTCCTTTGGGTCGGGAACTAGTTGAACATGAAGAGAACGCGGGTGGGTCTCACGGTCATCACCATGACCACCTTCGAGTCTATGTGAGAAAAAGCAAGAAGAAGAAGAAGAAGAAGAAGGACAAATCATCAGCTACTAGAACTCTTCTGTCTAACCCATTTACTTATCTATCTACTGTTGTAAGTTCCTTTGTTTTACTGCTCGCCGCATTCTAATCTAGTTTCCAGGATAGTAGGTTGCGGCTTCTGGTTTATGTTTTCTTTTCTCGTCAATAGTTTGTATTTGCGGTTGTTTGTTTCTTTTATTCGACAAAGTTTGAGTTTGTAAGTCTCTAAAATTTGAAAGTTGTGTTACACATGATACACAAAAGACCAATTACGATCGAATGATACTGAACCACGCTTAGAAGACAAAGAGTGAAAAAAAATTAGTTGTAACATACATGTTGAATTTCAAGAGAAGAAGGATACAAGAGTGAATCCCTACTTCTTACCAAAATAGATTAGATTGTTCACTGCTCAAACGACATATTCCTCTATTTGTGGGGGTGGAACAAAAGTAACTTTTTTGTTATCTCCTTTGATTGGAGGAAAACTGAAAAGTAAAAGAAACAGGGCCAGGTGGGAGAATCAAATTTTACCCGACAATGGCTGCTTTTGCTTTTTCTCCATCAGTTTTTCAATCTTTGTTCTGTCTCTGAGTTGTAATCTTTGTTCTCTCTTTTTATCTTTGTGCAGATATAGTCTATATATGTTGATACTCAGTGGTTAAACTTACATATCATCTAAAAAAAAATTTCGAAAGAAATCATCAATCTTCTTCTGCAGAATCTTTTCGTAACCGTCTGCAATGAAGAGATACTATCGAGATTTGCTGCTCAATATCAGTATCTTCTTCTTCGCCTTTGCTTTTGCTGAAGAACTTCAATGCTGTTCAGACAAATCAGTCTACGTGGTTCACAAAGGCAATTTAGTTTGCTTTTCAATATTTGCTGAACAACTTCAGAAGCTATACATACATTTTAACTGACTTTTTTTGTTGTTGTTGCAGAGAGACCAGTCATCAGAGTAACTAGGGTCAGGAGAGCTCATGGAAGCCTTTCGCAGATGAGCAGGGCAAGAGGTGCTTCTGGAGGTGGATCCCTTATCAGACCTACAGGAAAGAAGAATAGATCCATGTCCTCCATGACCAAATCTGCTTCACTTGCAGTGCTTCACGTAACAGTCGCAATTCTGTTCCATCTTTTGTTTTACTGAAATGTGAAAATCTTGAGAAAAATAGAAGCATAAAACTTATCAGACGAGGGTTCCTACTCAATGTGCAAACTGGTTTTGATGCAAAGATTTGGAATTTCGATCCAAATTAAGATTCACAATTTATCAATTTATCTGACATTTTTATCTCCTTCACATCCATCAAGCTCATGGTATAGGGGAACTTTGCATGTTTCACAAGGATATTGAGAGTTCTGATCTCTCAATAGAATCAGTTTATTGTTTCCCTCTCTCAAATGAATCTAATTATGTATATAACATAACATTATGTACTATATAATATATTGGCATCCATACGGACCATACAAAAGTCACTGAGAGAGGAACGAGAGAAGCCGACCGAGAGATATTCCTTTGCTTCAATGATCTTTAGAGATATCAATGCATCAACACAGCTATGAGAATCTAACCCAAGAATGAAGAACTGAAAAAACCTGTATGGCCTACCAGATTGTACGCCTGGGATTTCGCTTACTGGCTTGTTTTCGAAGTATAAACTCCAGGATGCATAAACACTTAGCAGGGCTCGTAACCTCAATACAGTAAGCCAACAAGCAAAATAATCTCACTTTCAATCTTGCATATATAAATATATATATATTAAAAGGATAAACACTGTATCATCAACAAACAATGTATTCAAAACTCTTCAATACATGTCAACACATTACAAAACAGCTTATTGGGTGTAAAGACTGAACAGTTTCAAAGAACAAACAGATAGATATCAAGCGGAGTAGTAGAGCGGGCGTCTGGCTTCATCGAAATACTCATCTCGGTTCTGGAAGACAATCACGTAAAGGGCGTATATTATGCCAGGGACGTATCCTAAGATGGTCAGGACCAGGCAAATCAAGAACTCCACCTGCAACCAAATCAGAGAGTTGAAAATTCACAATCAATCATTGGTCTTACTATATGCATAGTATACACATAATGAGTACTCGCTCGGGAATCTAAACCAAGAAAACCAGAATTTCCTTCCATTTCTGAGTGATCCAAACACAAAATTGATCTAATACTGAGAAGTTCTGCGATTCATAAGCAAGGAAAATTCCTACTTCGTCACTCCAACACCACCATTAATCATCTGACAATTCAAAATTTTCAGGAAATCACCAAATTCTAAAAAAGCCTAGAAGCTACCCTAATTTTACCAGAAATTTCTTGAGAGATTGGAGAAAACTTGATGCATCAGACCGGAACAGTGAAGTTGATTCGACCTCATAATAAGAAGAACTAAAGAAAACAGTCTTTTAACAAGTTGTGCGACTCCTCAAGTTTCTCGGTAAATGAACAGAAATTGAAGATCTCTTCCGAGGGCTTCGAGAGAGAGAGAGAGACTTACAGTGCAACAGCCAGTCCTGAGGCAAACGCCGAGGGGAGGAAGAAGGATAGCGATTAAGATCTCGCACAAGATTTCGCACTTGCTCGGCATTTTCTCAGAAGATGTAGTAGAACAAGAAACAAACTCTAAATAAAAAGATAAAAAGACTTTGGCGATCTTAAAATGAAGTTAACGGAGAAGATCTTGACACTGAAAGTTGCCGGCACAGAGAACCAATAGAGAGCAGCAAAGCAATACACATTTTAATTTTCCTTTTTTTCCGCGGTACATAAAAGTCAACTATAAAATCTGCACCGTTCATTTATAGATCATTCCCAAATCGTACGGCTTCAATTCACGTCTCTTGAATCACTTACCTTACACCCACTCCTTTATTATTTCTTTCCATCTCAACGTGGATCAAGTTATCACACACAGAATACAGTGCGACTTAACACACAGCATCATTTTCTAGATATTTTTTTTCTCCGTGTGACATGTGTGACTAAAGTGGGCCTAGAAGGCCTTGTCTTCAGTTGAATCCGGGACCGTTAACAGCAGCGTAATGAGTCGTACCAGTCAAAATTACAAAAGAAAAGATATGAGAGAGATCTGTGTTGCATTTACGGTGCCAATAGTGAAAAAATCATTCCATGAAATTGGCATAATTCTTGAGTACATTATAATAAGGAAACAGATAGATTGCAAAGGAACTTTATTACAAAAGTAAAAACAGTTTCAAAGACAACATATGGTCCGAGGGATGGACAAACAGATCTCAAGCAGAGTTGAGTGGAGCACTGTAATCCTGAGTTTCCCCTTCACGGTTCTGAAACACGATCACGTATAGCGCATATATTATCCCTGGGATGTAGCCTAAGATAGTCAGGACCAAGCAAATCAAGAACTCTACCTGCAAACAAATCAGAGTCAAACAAGTGATCAAACAGACACCAAAAAGCTATGATTCTTTAAGTTTAGAGAGATATAGAAAGAGAGCTCTTACAGTGCAACAGCCACGTTTGAGACAAACTCCAAGAGGCGGAAGAAGGATAGCGATTAAGATCTCGCAGAAAACTTCTAAGTTGCTCGCCATTTTTTTCTCAGTGATGAGAAGAAAGTCTCTATATGAATTTGATCTTTATAAAAAAAATATAATGGACAAGGGAGAGAACACTAAAAGTTGCGGGTACATAGATCCAGTGAAGAGCAATTCACGCTGCTTAAAAGTCAACTACGATATCTGCACCGTTCATTTATCAAAACTTATTTAAATCTTACGGCCTCAGGTACATACCGACATCTCCTTACCCCACTTCTTAGATATTTATCATCTCAACGTGGTTAGAACACCCAAGATATGGTGCAACCGAACACACCAGATCATTTATAGAAATTTAAACTCTATGACTCCGCCCCTCTCCAACGTAAGGTTAAAGGACCATGTGACTAAGTGGGCTCAGAAAGGCATGTCTTCAATTAAATCCGGGACCAATAAGACTTTTGATTAGACGATGCTGGGCTTGCTTGGACGGAAAGCTATAAAAGGCTACGATGAAAACGAAAGAGTAAATGTGTTTTTACTACACTCTATGATCACACCTAAAGCAAAGAAGAACATAATGTACAAAGGAGTTTTAACGAAACACACACACACTATATAAATTGGGAATATAGAGACAAAGACAAAGCAGAAGGGTTCCACACTGTTTTTGAGAATTCAAAGATGGATAAGATCAAAGCTAGAGGAAGCAGAGCAACGAAAGGGGTCAACAAGTTGATCAAACCATAGGGAACATCATTCATCCCTCGGATTACCGGGTCTTGACATGCGTAGAATAGCCATTGGGAAAAGGAAATTTGGCTTATTGATCTCCCTCAACCTCTTCAAGTTCGAGGTACACGCAGTTATCTCCTCGCTCATCAAGGATATACACCCGTATAAGTCCATGTACTCTAGATCCAGACATCCTTCACAAACCAAGGCAAGAGCTTGAGCATTCAATGTGGTGTAACGAAACTCTAGGTGTTTCAGCTGAGGCATGTGTCTCCCAATTATTTCGGCTTCCACATTCGCGTATCGAGGATACGTAGCCAGATAGTCGAGTGGCGCTATAATTGTAGGCCTGTGAGGATTTAGCCGAGGATATAGATTCCGCTTAAGTATCTTTAAATTCTGGCAATTCCTCCCCAACATAATCAGGGACTCGTGAGATATAGCATAAGAGTAGCTCATATCAAGTTCCCTAAGGTTTGGACAGTTTGAGGCTATCTTTGCCATCGATGCATCTGTAACATTTGGGCAGCTCTTAATCCAAAGCAACTCAAGTTTAGGGCATCTGAAAATGGAAACCCCCAAGGCAAGAAATGACAAACAAAATTGCAATTTTTAATCCAAAGCAACTCAAGTGTATGAATTATGAACGAAGAGATCAGTTAATTTAGCAACGTAATCATCTAAAATTAACGTAATTGGCAAGAAATCACCAACAAAATTGCAGTTTGTATATTATATCAAGCAAACCTCCATGTAATCAAGCAAAGATTATGCAATCAACCTTCATGTAATCAAGCAAAGAAAATAACTACAAAGGTCACCAATAATACATTTCAGATTCTAAAGTACAAGATCCTGAGATTAATTAACCACCGTGGATTCCAAGCAAAGCAAGCTGAAACTAGGGGAAAATCTTGCAGTGATACGTACCTCTCAGCTGCGTAAGAAAGAGATCGATCTGTGCAGTGCCTGACACGAATCTCTGTGAGACCGCCTTGGCTCCGATCGACAACAGAACAGAGGAAGGAATCGACTTTGTCCTCAAATTCGGGATTCCACCAGTTGATGGACTCCGGGAATGACTGAAATCGAGTTTCGAGATCGAAGATGGTGTTGAGTGACGGGTCATGGCATGCGTCCATCCAGGTCTTGCAGACCAGCATCGGTCCGATCCATCTTTGCTCTTCGCTCAGCCGTGAGAAGATGTCGATGAGACATTCTCGAGTCAACTCAGCCCAATTAGGGTTGAGTAAGGATTCCATCTTGAGCTTGTCTCCGTCGTCCTTGACTTCCATTAGATATAGAGTTTGGTCGCTTTGAGTAATAAGGTGCGAATAGTCTTCAGGGCGAAAACGGAGTAGGTACCTTCAAATGTTTTTTTTTAAGCTGACAATATGACTTTTAAATAATAATATTTCTAGACTATTGTCATGACTTAAAACTTCATTTTCTTAACATTATTTTTCAAGACCTTTTTTTCCGTAACGTGTTTTAAACTCAACCCTGACCATTTTTGTTTCCAACTGGTCAGGCGCTAACCATAATCGTAACAAAACTGGAAACCGAGCCAAAATAAATCAAAGTAAATCAAACCGAACTAAATACAAACTTTTTCAGTTAGAGTTCTACGAAAACCAACAGAACCGAACCGAACAAAAAAACGAATTTTGTTTGTGTAATGTGTAAACTAATCATATGGAGTACTAATTAATAAACCAAAAAATTGAAATCAGCTGAGACTCTAAAACCCTAGTGCCGACGATGAGGTTCCCGGCACATATGGCGCTCCGTCGGCTGTTCTATAGCACATCGGTGAAAAATTCAACATTCCCGTGCTTGCTCTCTATCCTCTCTGAACCGAATAGCCAAAAGAATCTTACACCGTCTACAACCCCTTCCCATGAGATCTCTTCTTCACTGTCGGAATCCATTATAACAATCTTACACTCCGAATCGATATGGCAGAAAAATCCTTCCCTCGTATCATTCCTCCACTATGCTACGCTTATCAATGTCTCCACACTCTCCTCGCTCAACCTTAATCCTAACTTCAATGACACTGTCTTGCTATGCATCTGTCCTCCATGTTTTGACTTCACGTGGAATCTCGTGTCACGTCCCTAAGATCATATTATCCATGAGAAAGATGTGCGGTTCGGTGCTAGACTCTTTGTTTGTTGTTGGTTTCTCTAGAAAATCCAAGTCTCAGCTTACTCCCAAATGCTACAACGCATTGTTGGATCTATTGGATAGATTCGAGTTGGTCGATGAGATGAAGCGAGTCTACACAGATATGTTGGAGGAAGGTATGGTCTTTTCTCGGGGAACTTACACACCAAACCTCATGATCAATGCGTATTGCAAGGTTGGTTATGTGGTCGAAGCGAGGCAGTATCTGTGTAAGATGATTCAAGCTGGCTTGACTCCTAATCATTCCACATTTACATTTTTGATTCTTGGCCACTCTAGAAGACACGATGTGGGTGCTGCTTTTCAGGTTCTTAAGGAGATGGCAGATCATGGATGTGGACAAGGCTATGAGAAACTCATATTAGAGATATGTGAAGTTGGGAATCTGAGAATAGCACAGAGAGTGTTGGATCAGATGCTCAAAGAAGGAATAGCTCCAAGTGAGATGGTTTTTAATGCACTTGTTAGCTGTTGCTGCAAGATGCAAAAGTATGGAGAAGCTGTGAAGATTGTGGAAGATATGATTCGTTGTGGTCACTCACCGCCATTCGAGTATTGCAAAATGTTGGTTTGCAGGTTGTATGACGGAAGAGATAAAGATAGAGCAGAATCAGTTATCCAGAAGCTACTTCGCTCTGGCTTCTACGATGATGAACTAGCTTGTGAAAACTGGCTTGATCTGGGGAAAAGTGACTGAACTTGCCGTTGCAATCACTTGACGATGTGACCTTCTCTGTTTTGAGATACAACCATCCTCTGCTTTGCTGTTTTAACGTCTACGAAGAAAGTATTTTGTTGTTGAATTTATCTTCCATAGTTCTTGTCACACTAACCACAAAAATAAAAATAAAATACAAGAAAACCATAAAAAAGCTTAGCTGACTTTTTAAACTCAACCAAAGAGGTAGTAACAAAAACTAATCAATCCAATAGTAAGGCTGGAAATTTGGTTTCTTGATCTCCTTCAAATGCTTTAAATTGGAGATACTGTTAGTAACGCCATCGCTAGTCAACCGCCAGCACCCGAACAAGTCCAGATACTCTAGACTCGAACAATTTTTACAAATGTGGGCAAGATCATCATCACTTAATGAGGAGAATCGAAGTTCCACGTGCTTCAGCTGAAGCATGAATGTCCCAATTGCACGAGCTTCAATGGGCCCATAAATGCTGAAGATAGGTGGTTTCTTCAGATATTTACGAGGCACGAACCTCGTGCGCTCTAATCTAGTGACCTCGGAAGGATCCAGTAAATTCCGTTTAAGAATCTGAACATTCTTGCAAGTCGTACCCACCAATCCGATAAACACAGAAGATATTTCGTAGGAGCAGCTTATATCAAGCTCCTTGAGATTAGAGCACTTTAAGGCTATCTTAAACATCGAATCATCTGTAACCTTGGGGCAATACTTAACCCAAAGTACCTCGAGATTAGGACACCTACAAGTAAGGAACATGGAATTTGGTAAGCAGGTCTGATTCCCAACAAACTTTAACTTTTACACCTACTTAAAATTTAAAAAGTCCTCTGTAAAATACGGAATCTTGAAATTGAGACTACCTCTCGGAGACGTACGAGATAGAGCGATCCGTACAATGCCTGACTCGGATCTCCTTGAGATTTCCTTCGCTCCAATCGATAACAGACCGGAGGGCAGAATCGATTTTGTCCTCGAATTCGGGACTCCACCACCTGCTGATCGAACCGGGAAGAGACTGAAATTTGGCTTCGAGATCGAAGACCGAGTTAAGCGATGGGTCTTTGCACGCGGTCATCCAAGTCTTGCAGACGAACATCGGTCCGGTCCATCTTTGTTCTAGGCTTAGCCGTGAGAAGATGTCAAGGAGACATTCCCGAGTCAACTCTGTCCAGTCGGGGCCAAGTCCTGATCCGATAACGTTTTTTTTCTTTTTTTTACTTTTGATCCCATGATGTTCGAACAAGCTTGTCCCATCTGATCGAGAGCGAAGAAGAATCTATTTAGGACGAAGATTACGAGTCTGTGGATTGAATATGGCAGCCTCTTGTAAGTGCAATAAATAAGAAGAAGAAGATGAGTTAAATTCTTGCTTCACAAGTTACCTTCTGTATATTCAGACAGCGTCGTCGTTTCGATTCGTAAGTAGTACAAGTTACGAATACTCTTCGCCTCAACCTGACAAGTCATTTATTTGGACTTTTCAGCTGATAATTATCTGACGTTAACCATTTTAGGACATTTACAAATAACAACTTAAAAACATGGTTCCAAGTAGTATTTGGAAGATTTAAATAAAAATCATAACACTTTCTTAAAATCATTTAAAATTATTTAAACAATGAAATAACAAAAAAGGTATCAATACAAAACAATATGCGGTCAATTAGTAGAATGGCGGTGTAAAATTTGGTTTCTTGATCTCCTTCAGATTCTTCAAGCTCGAGGTATTGTTAGTAACACCATCGCTAGTCAAGTAACTACACCCGAACAAGTCCAAATACTCTAGATTCGGACATCCTTTACAAAGATTGGCAAGAGCTTTATCAGTCATTGTGGAGAATCGAAGTTCCAGGTGCTTCAGCTGACTCATGTACTTCGTAATTCTATAAGCATCAGCGTTCCCTAAAGTGTGGAAAGATTGACACTGCACATAGGTGCAATCCCTTAACCTTGCGATCTCGGAAGGTTGCATCAAATTCCTCTTCATAATCTCAAGATTCTTGGAATTTGTACCCACCATTTCGATGCACTCGCAAGATATTTCATAAGAGCAGCTTATATCAAGTTCTTTAAGCTTAGTGCAGTTTGAGGCTATTTTCCTCATCGACTCAACTGTAACTTTTGGGCTATACTTAACCGAAAGTACCTCAAGATTAGGACACCTGCAAATCAAGATTAGATCAAACTTGTGGAATTAACCTCCTTGGAACCAAGCAAACCGAAACGTACGTACCTCTCGGCGACGTACGAGATAGATTGATTCGTACAATGCCTGACTCGAATCTCCCTGAGACCGCCTTGGCTCTGATCGACAACAGACCGGATGGTTGAGTCGACTTTTTCTTCGAACTCGGGACTCCACCAGTAGAACGAATCGGTTGAAGAGAGAAACTCAGCTTCGAGATCCAAGATATTGATGAGGAACGGGTCTTGGCATACGTTCATCCACGTTTTGCAGACAAACATCGGTCCGATCAATCGTTGCCTCGTGCTCAGCCGTGAGAAGATGTCGAGGAGACATTCCGGAATCAACTTTGTCCAGTCAGGGTGGAGTCTAGACCCCATCTGATCGAGAACGAAGAGGAAGAAGATTGTGATCCTTAGTGGCGACGAATACCTTACAACAAAGAAGAATAAGAAGAAGAACAGAGCAAAATTATACTGATACGTCTAGAATAGAGTAATTCATATTGATAAATAACATAATAGTTTTCAGAATTCTTGTTTCTTCATTTACCTTGTGTTTTTATTCAGAAAGCAACTCTGTGTTTCTTGTTTTTGAATCATAAAATCTAAGACATCTCCATCTTTCCTCCGCCGTTGACTTCAATCTAAAACCAATTGTAGGAAACTTACAAACCAAATAAATGCTTCCAACTAATATTTTGAAGATTTCCAGTTTTTTTTTTTGACAATTTCTCTGAATTCAGCAAAAATCAAAATCATTAAATAATCTAAAATGATCAAAAGTCAAATCATTACAAGTTCAACATAGATCCTGAGAGATAAAAAAATGTATCAACAAAACTACACGTTATCACTAACCGAAGAATGAAGGAGACAGATATAGCTGGAATATGATCTCCTTCACTTTCAGCCCAAGAATCTGAGGTTAGCCCGAGACGAAGAAGAAGAGGAGAAAGATAGTTATAAAATCTGAAAGTTGTACAATCACTTATATAGTTCACAGCAAATAGGTCTGTAAACAGAACAATAAACGAGCAAAATACAAACCTAACAAAGAGATTATGAATAGATTTTCCTATTTTTTTTATAGTCACATTCTTCAAGCTCGAGAAATGGGTGGCAATACCACGTGATGCCAAGTTCCAACATCCTAACATGTCCACGTACTCGAGACTCGGACATCTTCTGCACAAAATGACAATACCCTCTTGAGTTACTGTAAAGAATTGAAGCTCCAGGTGCTTCAGCTGAGGAATGTGTCTCACAACTGCTGGAGCAACCCTATCACCAAAGCTCGGTGGGGCTGGTACGTCCGAATATCCAATGACACTAACCCCGTGTGCTCGAAAGGATCCACCAGATTGTCAGAGACTCGTGAGATATACCATAAGAGTAGCTTATATTAAGCTCCCTAAGCTTTGGACAATTTGAGGCTATCTTTATCATCGATGCATCAGTGACGTTAGGGCAGTACTTAACCCAAAGCACCTCAAGATTAGGACAACTGCGAAATCAAAAGACTCTACTTTTCTTATTTTACCACCAAGACACAAATAACAGAACAGAGAACTATCATACAAAGAAATCTGGGAAGATCCCAAACCTTGTTTTATAAATTCGATCAATTAACATCCATGGTTACAAGCTTCGTCGTGTTTATATTTGTATACTAAATTTTCGAATTATTAAAATATTTCTGCCAAAATAAGTAATTTCATTTCATCTACAAACTAAATCATAATCGTAAAATGATACAACTTTATTTACGAATTACGACTTAGCTAGGTTCTGAATATTGCTAGAACGACAAATTTCTGATAGGAAAACCTGTAAAACAATTTTTCTAACCCCAAAATAAGTTTTGTAAAAAACTAAAAATCAACCCAAATTTATCTATTTGATTAATCACTGTTCTGTTCCCATATGAATATTATACATACTTGATTTTGGGTAATTCTAGAGGAGCAAAACGTAATGCAGAGGCAGCAATTACAGATAGATTTGTAATGGCATATGAAGAGAATGCGTAAGAACATCCAACAAATGGAATACTGTAGTCACCAAATTGGATTCAAAGGATAATGTTGTCACTAAGATAAGAGTTGTCATATGTTGGACATATAAAAGTTATGACTTTCGTAACTCATCAAATCTTATTTATATACTTTGTAAACATATAAAAAATCCTTAAAGCATATGTGCATATTGGGCTAAATCATTATCTCAATCCTACTTCATACACTTAAAGCCACTGGATCTTGCCATGAGACCTTCCTCTTCACTGCTCTATTTAACTCTTTCTCCACGTCTCTGCAAATCGGCAACTTCATTTCGCAATGCAGATCATCGATTCCATTACCAAGCATTGTGTTCTTTGTTGCTTCGGCGACCATTTGTTCACCATTCGCTTCCGGCTCCTCTTCATCTCTCTACAACCGAAAAACAAAACCCACAAATCAAGCTGATCAATTTCTCAAGAATCCAACAAAAAGGAAGAGCCTAAAACATCAAAAGTTGTGCTTGGCTCTTACCGAGATCTGGTTTAGGTCAAAGCCAGGGACTTTGTAGTTGACCAGAGTGTTCTCGTCTCCGTTGAGATCAGGGAGTGTAATTGAGTTTGTCAAAACATCGTTTCCTCTGCTCCTTTTCGGATTCTTTTCCAAGTCACAACGTGCATTATTAGCCAATGCGTCCTTCTCATTGCAAACTGTATCCTTCTGTTTCAAATCAGAACATGGCACAGATGCTCTCAGAGCAGAGTTCTTCTTTCTTTTGCCACTCGGTTTACTTGGCACCTTCAAATCTCCAGATTCTGACAATCTCAACATCTTCGGATTGATTTCAAGAGTTTGGTGTTGCTTCAAGTGTTTGTATCTACGTCTCAAGAAGCTATCGTTTTGATCAAACACACAGTCAGCTAAATCAATGTACTAAACATGGCAATTAAACATTGGAATGTGCTTCAATCATGTAATTACATAGGAAACATGGAATTGACATGAAGATCAGAGATTATACCTAACTTCTGCATCCAGGGTCGATCGTTTTTGTTTCATCATCTCCAATTTCTTCATCTTAAACTCTGTTTCCTGAGAAAATAAACAATAAAATTAAAAGCTTATTTCTTTCTTCATCTGCTCGATTACAATCAACCGAACAATTCAGATTCATGATAGAACAT
Organism: Schrenkiella parvula; assembly: GCA_000218505.1. Taxonomy (NCBI): domain Eukaryota; kingdom Viridiplantae; phylum Streptophyta; class Magnoliopsida; order Brassicales; family Brassicaceae; genus Schrenkiella; species Schrenkiella parvula. The sequence goes on along the minus strand of CM001193.1, from coordinate 13,535,452 downwards.
GAGAACACCCAAATTGTGCATCGTGTAAAATCATCAGATCCAGAGGAAAATCGAAACAAACAAGGAACCCAGAAAATTTAAATTAAAACCCTAATTACCTTTCGTAATTCCTGATAATCCTGCATAAGGGCTTGATGCTTGAACCTGATCCTGGGATCGACGAAATCAGTAATCTCCTTCATCGGATCCGATCAGTGAAACCTAAGAATCGCAGATAAAAAGAACACAAGCAACAAGAAAGAAAAAAAGTAGCGAGGAAGAAGGTGAGAAAGCGAGAAAGAAAGAAAGAAGGAAGAGAAGGGCAAAAGGGATTAGGTTTAATGGTTGGAGTCTTATTCCTTGTATGAACCTCTCTTGACCAAAGACTTAAGAAACCACAAAGAAGCCACCACATAATTGTTGTTGTTTGATTTTGAGTGCCCATTACAATTTCGATTGAAATTAAAATTTGGATTTTCCTTTTTTTCTCTTTTTTTTTTCGTTGAGAGTCTATGAGACAGACCAGACAAGTAGCAGAAAACTAGGAGTAGTGAACAAGATGGAAAAGGGAGAGGAAAGAAAGAAAATGGAAAAAATCAAACTTTTTTTTTCTCTCTTTCTTTACTTTTTCTTTGTTGTGCCCTTTTGGAAGTTGCAGAAAGGCATTGAAATGCTGACTAATAAACAGGGAGAAAAAGGTTGTTCCTTTATTGTGTTTATTTATGATGAAGTTTATGTCTTTGTGAGGTGGGTTTGATAATTGGTGGAGATTTGAATAGAAAAGCACACATGGGTCATTGAATGGTTATGTCAAATTTTGTTGGATATGTCAAATTTTTGTAGAGAGATAATTAAAAGAGATGGGGTCTAGAGAGAGAGAGCAAAAATAAAGAGTTGGGTTGAAAGAAACAGTGAAAGAGGAGGAGAAGAAAAATATGGAAGGTATTGAAAAGAGAGATGATTGGTGTGGTGAAGTGTGTATAACCAGTATATGTGTGTATATATATATATTAATAACATATGTGTTAGATGGAAGCCACATACGTGTCTTATAGTATTATTTTTGGACCCATTCTGAGAAATTGACCGTTATACCCTTGGTATCAACTTTTGTTTTGTCACAATATCAATGTAAACCTCTATATCAAATTTACGGTGTCTAAATTTACTTAACTGATTAGAAATGGAAATAAGACACATAATCAAATCTTAAATATAGTTATCTGGTTTTTTTATGCCCTAATTTAGAGTACATTCTTGCTCAGCTAATCATCTAATTTATTTTCTCTATATTTTCTTTTTTTGGTTCAAGTTGCTTGAGAAAGAACATGTTTAATACAATATATAGTTATAGAGCCCAAAAGTTTGAACCAGAAGAAAAGCTCAAATACCCAAGCTCTATGAGCCCAAACGAAATGAAGTAATTTGAAGCCCAGCAAGTGTCCAGCATTTGTCTATCAAATTACTGAAAACAATTGTTTGTTCAAAATTATTCATCTTAACCGTTCAGATTACAAGAAGGATTTGATTAGTAGCTACGATAAGATTTGAAAACAATAAAAATTAAAACCGATAAACTTTCGTGATAAAGCTGATTCTTGTTAGAGCAAATATTTCAGATCAGAGTAGATACTCTCTGATAATTAGCGTGAGTCTGTATTTGATTTAATTTCCATCAATCGATGTGTAATCCCTGATTTATAGGAACTGTTACAGGACATAATCAAAATTATGATTCTTTTAATTGAATTAGAATTAATGGTAGAATTTTTTTTAATGCAAAGTACGTTTTGCCGTGAATAATTGTACCGTGCGAATAGGTCTTGTCAAACCACTTAGGAGACAGACTCCTTCCACATCTGTGAAGTCGTCTTTGTTCATGTGAAGCTGAGTCCCCTAAGCTGTAACGTTAGTTCGACAGATGCACATTGTTCTCGAAAAATTGAAATCTTGTTCTTGTTTAATTTACCGATCTGTTTGATTGAAGTTTACGCTTGGCGGAATGAAGGCTCTTATTCTCGTTGGAGGTTTCGGAACTCGATTGAGACCTCTTACCTTAAGCATGCCTAAACCGCTTGTTGATTTTGGAAACAAGCCCATGATCTTGCATCAGGTACGTACGTTGCTTCCTTCTTCTTTTGTTTTCTCATTATGATTCAGAAGTTTCTTGCTCAACAATTAATGAACCACAGATTGAAGCTCTAAAAGCTGCTGGAGTGACTGAAGTTGTATTAGCTATCAATCACCAACAACCAGAGGTACACTTTTTGTATTGAACAGCGATGTTATCTGCGAATATCCATTGCTCGAGATGATGGAGTTTCACAAGACTCACAGCGCTGAAGCATCGATCATGGTGACAAAAGTTGATGATCCTTCTAAATACGGCGTTGTGGTTACGGAAGAAGATACATGGAGAGTCGAAAGTTTTGTAGAGAAACCGAAACATTTTGTGGGGAACAAGATTAACGCTGGGATATATCTCTTGAACCCATCTGTTCTAGACATGATTGAGCTGAGACGGACATCGATAGAGAAAGAGATATTCCCTAAGATAGCTTCAGAGAAAAAGCTTTACGCCATGGTACTACCAGGTTTTTGGATGGATATTGGTCAACCGAAAGATTACATAACCGGGCAAAGAATGTATCTCGATTCTCTAAGAAAGAAAGCCTCACAAGAACTATTGACCACAGGGGATAATATAGTTGGGAATGTTTTGGTGGATGAAACCGCGGTTATAGGAGAAGGTTGCTTGATCGGACCTGATGTGGTGATTGGTCCGGGATGTGTGATTGAATCAGGTGTGAGACTGTTTGGTTGCACAGTAATGCGTGGTGCTCGGATCAAGAAACATGCTTGTGTGTCTGATAGTATCGTGGGATGGGATTCCACCGTTGGAAGTTGGGCTCGGATGGTTAACATTTCGGTTCTTGGGAAAGATGGTAATGTGGCTGATGAAGTAGTTTACAGCAACGGAGCTGTTCTCTAGCTTTGCACGGAGAGTAAAGTGGATACATAGGATTAATCTAAAGTGTTTAGAGACTTTGTTTTCTTTCTAATATCGCTATTCATTCTGTATGATTTGGTATTCATAGAAATAAAAGGCAAAGTTTTGTTTTCTGGTGCTACTAGTTACTACTACATATATGAGCTATGAGCTGTTTGTATGTTCACTACCTAAAAGCTCTCTCCTGTGTCTGCTCTGACGTTAGAGACGAGAAAGGGATTTTAAATTTCTGAGAATTATGCACTCTTTCTAGTTTTGATGACTTTTGACACTGTTTTGTGAACTTAGAGCACCTCCATTCGTTAAGAGATTTACAAAAGTTTCTTAGTAATATAATAATAATAGTTTTAACATAGTTTAATTATATGATTTAATTTTAAGTCATAAATGAAATTTAAATCAATGAAATGATGACATGTGTACTTTGAGTTTTTTAAGAAGTATATAAATCTCTCATTTTAGAAAGGGAAAAACTCTTAAAAAATACTTAACTTTAGGACAATTTGCCAAGAAAATACACAAATTTTTAGCTATGCCCAATTAATACCTAGTGTTTATTTCGTTGCCCGTTTAATACCTAAACTTTCAAAATCGATTAATTTAACACCTAAAACTAAACGTCGTTAACTCCTTAAACGGAAACACTAAAACAGCGTTTAACTCGTTAATTAAACGTGTTTAAATGACAACGAAAAGACCTTTTTACCCCACACGATTTTCCCCATGTGGTTGAAACTCGTGAGTAAGTTTGCATCAGAGCACAAGCTGTGACTTCTTTCCATTGCTACCGAAGAAAAGGAGAAAGAAGTAAATTAGGGAAAAGAGAGAGAAGTGAAAACGAGAGAGATAGAGAAGAAGAAAACGAGAGAGAGGATAAATTGATTTAGGGATTTAGTCAATTTGGGAAAAAAATTTAGAAGGGTAAAAAGGTCTTTTTGCAAGCATTAAAACACGTTTAATTAACGAGTTAAACGCCGTGTTAGTTTTTCCGTTTAAGAAGTTAACAACGTTTAGTTTTATGTGTTAAATTAATCGATTTTGAAAATTCAGATATTAAACGGGCTACAAAATAAACACTAGTATTAATTAGGCATAGCTAAAAATTTATATATTTTCTTAGCAAATTATCTAAAATTAGATATTTTTAAGGGTTTTTCCCTTTTAAAAACTATCTTTATTCTCTCTCTAGTTTTAGTTTGTTTTTATTAATTTTTTAATGAAAGAAACCCACTTAAACACTCCCAATGGAGTTGCTTTAAGTCTTATCAGTGTACTTTTTTCCCTTGGGTTTTCTCATAATAACCTAATTATTTTGGGGGCCCAATGTTAATTATAAGCATCAACCAAAAGCCCAGTAAGCTTAATTAAGGATCCTACGTATAATGTTTATATGATGTGTCATTATAATATTCGTTAATAGAAAATACCTCCTCTCCGTTTATCTTCTCGAATTCGAGAATTTTCTCTCTCTATTCTCTCACTGTGGAGAACAATGACTTCGACGGCTACGACAACTGATTTCTTCAAGCCTTTTCTCTCTCCTTTCTCCAATGGTTAGTGTCTAAAAATTTATCTCGGCGACTGTCGGATTTTGTTCATAGGTATGTGCTTGAGTGTGTGTGTGCGTGTGAGAATTGAAGTGTATATTTCTCAGTTTGATAATCATTCGAAATCAGATTTTAACTTTTCGTTTGGAGGAGGAGAATTTGATTTCTATGCGAGCTTTTCCCAGTTGCCTAATTCTATAATCGTATAGTTTGACTTTGAATGATCATCTTTGGCGCCTGTGGGGTCGGAAATCATTTTCATCTCTGAGGTTTCGCGAGTTCGAGTACCTTTGTCTGCAGCTTTCCTTACGAGCGAGAATATTGGTATTCAGGGAATTCGGCGCAGCGAGGTAGTAGACAGAACGTGGTATGGTTGAATCGGAAGAATTTTGGGAATCGTAACAGGTCTCTTCGTGTTAATGGATTATTCGGAGGCGGGAAGAAGGACAATAACGAGGACGGGCAATCAAAGGTACGTTTTTTAAGGTTCATGTCATTGGTTTGCTATGTATAAGTTTTAGATATGCCTTGTTTAGTCATATCACGTTCATTCTGAGCTCAAAAGCTTCTTCATGGAAAAGCTATGCTCGTCACAACAACCTTGAAGACTAATGTGTTTCTTATTGCTTCTTATTTTTGGCACGTAGGCAGGAATTCTTGGTAATATGCAGAATCTGTATGAGACTGTGAAGAAAGCTCAGATGGTTGTCCAAGTAGAGGCTGTTAAGGTGCAGAAGGAGCTAGCTGTGTATGTTTCATGGACCAACCATACACATTCCTTACTTTTTAAGTTTCTTCTGTCTCAATGAGTTTCATGCTGCTTTTATTCTCATTTTTTTTGTTTTTCAGTGCTGAATTTGATGGTTATTGTGAAGGCGAGCTTGTCAAGGTATTACACTCTTTGTGTCCTTAATTCGTATTAGATCATTGCACCCTATGTCAGCTTTTCGTCTATTATCAAATCAATGAGTCTGATTAGCCACTCTGCTTCAAGTTTGAGTCTGTTTTCCAATAGAGATGTTTTTTTCCTCCAACTACTCTCTACTTGATCGATGTGAGATCTGTGCTGTCTGATTTGTTACTTTGTGGATAATTACAGTGCTATGTTTAGTGTTATTCTGTCTCTTACTAATTATGTGACCCGAAAGTTTGAATTTGTGTCAGGTTACATTATCAGGTAACCAGCAACCAATCCGCACAGATATAACTGATGCAGCAATGGAATTAGGTTCCGAAGTAAGTAACATTTACTTTGCACTTGCGTCTACCAGGGAATGATCAAAGATATGTTCCATCAGCTTCTCATGTTTCATGTTTCCTTTGGCAGAAACTATCACTACTGGTCACAGAAGCATACAAGGACGCACACGCAAAGAGTGTACTGGTAAAGAAATCACATGCCATATTTTACAATACAAATATCAGTATTATTTTTCTTCATCTCTTGCTTATAGAACCTTTCGGCTTTCACAGGCTATGAAAGAAAGAATGAGTGATCTTGCCCAGAGCTTAGGCATGCCGCCAGGCCTCAGTGATGGATTAAAGTAACAAAGCCAGATCTTTTTGTGATTACACTCAATTTTCAGGTATAAGAAGTCCAATTTGTTTTTGTATATCAATCAGGCAGAAAGAAACTAGAGCTCTGTACTCTACTCTAATGAATCAGAGAGAATATTTGAACCTTTGTACTTTGAATATCAACAATTACATGCTCTCAAATCGTTTTGTGATTTCCAAATTGTGGAAATGAATCAAGCTTTAAACAGAAGAAAAAAACAAGAATTCCAATTTTACTCGGAATTGGGTCCTAATCTGATAGCCGAATTTTGCTTCTGGGGACATTTTCTCTTGCTCTATGTTTAGGTTACTTAAGGTAACTAATAAGATCTTGGAAGCTCTTTCCCAGCCAAGAAAGATCTGAAAAGAATGAGAGCACGCTTTGGTTCGAATAAAGGCACCTCGTGCCCTGCCCCTCTTACTGTTGCAAAGGTCAGTCCCTTGTAAACCTCCGTCCATCCTCCCACCTGTCACCAACGTATAGCATCACTGCCTTGTATATGATATATATCCATGTACATTTTATGTATGTATGCTATACCTGGTTACCGGAGTACCAAGGGTACCAACGAGTTTTCACCGGGAGATTGAGATGGCTGAGGGAAAACCGTGTCGCAGTCACTGGAACCACTGAGTCTGTATCACCACTGCATATACCAATATAATCCAGTGTTTTGGCAAGTACCCAAAATAGTTAGTGAATCACATTACATCTAGACCTAAAAGCATGTTTTACGGGTTTTATGTGTCCTGGTCTGCTCGCAACACGCATATGGTGTAGGCTTGAACAATATCTCCAGTTACATTGAACCATAGTTGCTTTACCTGAAAACCCAGATCCTCAAACCAGCCGCTGCAAGTTCCTTGTAAACAGGTAAAATCGTCTTGTCGGAATCTCTCCAGTTCTTGATCAGAACGTCACTGCACCACCCCCAGACAAGAAGAACGCGTTTCTTTCAGCACATTATTTTTTGGCAAATCACCATTACTCATCATCTTCAAGTGGTAAAGCGAACAGATTACCTGCAAGCTGTCCATCTATAGCGTATCCCAGTGACATTAGCGTGCATAGCTCTCTGAACATCGTGACGGTTATAATACTTCTCTGCGTAACTCTCGGTACAAGGATCGTAGCCAGACACGAACCGTCTACGCAAGAGTGTGTTTTTCATGCGTACAAAGAAACCGTTCTTCTTCTGTTTTGAAGCCACGCACGTTGGAGTGTAAATGCTGTACTGATCAATGTCACCAAACTCGTGGTTCATGGCGTAGTTAACGGCGGAGTCGCAGTTGTCGGAAACTTTCTCAACCGTGAAATTACAGTGCTTGAGAATTGACTTGTAGGTTTTGTCCGAGATAATTGCGTGGGTCCACCAGTAAGTTACGGTTCCTATGCTGTCGTACTCATTGTCCGTCACTGCGTTTCCCACCTTGAGAAATAAGGGATGGTAATCTTTCATTAATTACGAATTTGACCCACATTTTTTCGATTTGCGATAGATAGACCCTTTTTGTTAATTTGTTTTTGTTAGTTATTACCATGAACCCTTTGAGATTGATGATGGGTTTTGAGAAACCTTTATTGTAGTCATGTATCTTTTTGGCAAGCTGAGGAACATAGTGACCTGTCCAAAAATATACAAATGAATAGAGATCGAAAAACATCATTATCATTAGCTAATTGTTGTACCTAAATCCGAATAAAACGAACCAAATTGTACTTTCGTTCAATTCCTCTTAATAAATTTGATTTCTTAACGTATCAAAGCAAGAGTAGAATTTTCAATGTTTATTTAAATTAAAAATATGTTTGAAGCAAAATTTTGATTCACTATTTATTATTTAGATATCATATTTTCTAAATCTAATGAATAAAAACTATATAGAGTTACGTCAATGACATACCTGCGTAACTTTCACCAGCAATGTAGAAGTCTTTGTATTTGTATTGAGGAAATCTCGATAACCATTTGATAAGAAATATCAAATTGTCCTGAGCTGTGACACAGAGTTTAATTATAACATAAATCAATTTTCTCAAGCAAAAATAAGAATAAATACTAATCATGCCGGTTTAATGAATGATTATACAAAACATGAATTAAGAAATGGATTGAACCTGTTCGTTCGTCTCCGGAGTCTTTAAGATCGGAGCTTGTGTTCGTGTAAGAAAATCCAACCCCGGCCGGGGATTCCAAAAACAGAAGGTTTGCATCTTTTATTGTAGACATTTAGAAAACAAAGTTTTAGATATAATGGTTTGTTCTAATAATTTTCCGAAATTAAAATTTAAAATAATATTTTTGAAACCCGAAAATAATTTTCTTACATATAAAAAAATGTAGAACAATATATTTGATGTAAATAAATTTAGAGAGTTACCTTTGTTCCATGAAAACTTGTTGAGATAAAGATTGGAACCGGTTTTGTTGATACGGAACGGTCCAATTTCCTCTGAAGCTCCATAAGCAATCGACGAGCAGCCTGGTCCTGTCGATTTTGTTTTATAAAATGTTATATTTCCTTCAATAATTTCCATCAATCTCAACATATATTTCAGTTAATATATCAATTTTCATTAAATTTTATATTTTATCAAAAGAAAATTTCTTGATGAACTTTCGAGAAGTTATTGGTCCATGTGTAATGTGACTCAGATTATGGTCCGTTCTGTTCGTGCATGCTTCGATTTTCCTCCTACCAATGATTAAATTTAATAAAAACCAATGGCCAAAAATCAAAAGAATATTTGATGACGCTTATATTTCTGGAGCCTGGACCCGAAAAAAAATATACTGTATTTTGATTTAAAAAGGAGTATTGAATTTGTGGGAAAAAAAAGGAGTAAATACCCAAAAAAAATTGTGAAAAATACAGGCGCGGGCGTGAGTGTGTGTGGTTGTGTGCTTACACAACTATAGAATGCATCATCATTTTCGTCAACATCTTGTGACCTCCATGATGAACACGCATGCTTCTGTATTTTTCCAAGTTTAGGTCAACTTTCTATTACGATTTGAAAAAAAACAAATAGACCAAATACATATAATAGTCGTAAGCTTTTTGGTAATGTGTATATGTATGTTTTTTTAAAACTCTAAATGATTAAAGGTAGCAAAAAGGTAATTTCACCTTTTTGTCATGCTTTCTTACAGAAGCTAATGAAGAGACAGAGGAACACAAGCATCTAAAAGAACAAGTTGTTGCTTGAAAGTGACAAGAGAACTCTCAACATATAATAATTTCATAGAAGAAAACAAAATATCATCAGGCTACTCATGTTTTTCTGTACTTATAATAGCATTCAGAAATATTTTAAAATGGGGTTCTATACTTCTATAATGAAATATGATATTTATGCTTACAAAATCAAATAGACCGATAGAATTTCAGCGAGAACCCATGTTGGCTTCTAAACACTATTACATTTCATTTGTTATGGCTATATATATATGATATAATTCAATTTTTGAAGTGTGTATTTTAGTGGGAGATAAGGGCTTTTACTCCAATGCGCGTGAGTACTAGAAATGGGTAGGAGTGGTAGATTACACAGAGTACGAAACCCGAAGCTCGTGGAGGACTTATATAGTAATATTAATGGTCATGAATAATTTTATCTTAAAAAAATATATAAGGATGTGCTGTAATAGATAAAGAAATGAAGTGCAAGTTCCATTAATGAGAGGCAGATGGGGTAGTTGATATGCTGTTGCTATTTTGGTTGGACATTGGTTTGTTTTTATCCAAAATAACGATTTTTACTTTATGTTAAAATAATTTTATAAACACAGAAATTAGTATTGGCTAATAGATATGTCTTGTTTTGTCTCATAATTTCTGTCTTACGGATTTGTTTTGGGACTAACCTTTTGTCTTATCTCATAATTTTTGTCTTATTAAGGGACTAAGTCTATGTGTTTGTAATGGATGTATGACTTTCTTGGTTTGGTTTTGGTTTTTATTTTCATTCTTATAAAATGCTTAGTCTTTAGTTTAATTGGACATCATTTATAAATGATTTTGAACAATAGCCGGACAAAAGTGCACGGTTGTAATAATAATAATCACAAAGAAGCTATCAAACCCCTAAAGTATGTGAACACTAAAACATATAAGACTACACAAAGCTATAAAAACAGATATATAATTTGTAATGGAGAACACTGACCTCCATTGAGCCAAAGAAGAAGGGGTTTGGTGTGAGGAGAAGATGACTCAGTGAGCCAATAGAAGAGAGAACGACCATGAGATTCGTTTACATTGACATAGCCTGAGTATTGTGAGAATGCCACTTTTGGTTGCCCTGGAAGTGCTTTGATTCTGTCATTCTCTTGCTCTCTTGAAGGCAATGACGATGTTTTTGATAAAAGAGCTAGAAGGAGAAGAAAAAAGAGATGGGTTCTTGCCATTTCGTGTCCTCTCACACACTCTCCACTTTTCTTCTTGAATGGGTTTTTGTGTGTTTAGGTCATATAGTATATTGAGATGTATGTATACGCACGTATTTATATGTGTGTGAATGCAAAGAGATGTATGGATATTGATGGATGGAGTTTTGGAGGTTCTTATTTAATGTGTTTTTTTGCTGTTTTACTACACAATGTGTAGGTTGGCCAGCTGTGAGTGGACCTTTCTCACTCTCTCTCTCTCAATGCTCGTGTATTTATTGGTATATATGCGAGTATAATTGGGGACTATTCACGAGCTTGTATATATATATGTAGCCAATGTAGGGACTATTCACGAGCTTGTTTAATACAACACTCACATATACCAATTTGATGAAATACTATATCATATATATGTAATGTTTGGACTTATATTAGTTTAGTTGTGGTATTGCTTCTCCTACATAGAGTTGTGTCGGGGCAAATGCAGTATGAAGGTGATAAGGTCATTATTTCGGCTCCAAACACAGTTACGAAAAAGAAATTTTGGTTAATGTTGTGAATAGGTTTGACTCAATTATTAATTAAACGAAATTAGTTTATTTCAAAAAAATAATTACGTATAATATTCTAAAGTTTGGAACCGTGTTTTTTATGCATACTCTGCATTAACCACGCTGATTTCTCTACTAAAACCGTTCATAATTGTCATTATACTTCATTATTCATATGTCACTATGTCAGCAATTACGTTTTAAAGTGTTTATGTACAGAATAGATGCTACATTGCTCATATTCAAAGGCAAATCTGGATCTTGAATTAGAAGAAGATATCTTTTAGAATCAGAAGCAAATTAAAGCCATAAATGCAATATTGCATAATGAGTGATTATTTTATTTTATTCTCTCGTCCTCTCATGCATGTTATGCTCTTAGCTATCCATCTACATGGTAATTAGGCGTAATTGGCACGTAATCATTTCGATCCTCACATTTCTCTCTAATAGTTTCATAATTGCTGATTGGTGATCAGCTAGGTGCACATTAAGTCAAAAAACGCTGTAGCACGTTTGTTCATGAAGACAAACAAACAGAAGAAAAGAGAATTAAACTGCATTTATTTATTTTGAGCAAGTAAAAAGAAATGACAAAAAAATTATCGTCCCTATAAATTATAAAAATGCATTTTTTGTAACAAAATCAAATAACACAACATTATTTTCCTTGCCATTTTTATCTGTAATTTTCAATATTTTTAGATATATACTTATCGAATAAAATTGGATTCATATGGTTTTAACAGTTTTATTTATTTAAAGATGATAAGTAAAATTTATTTAAATTTTATAAATCTAGTAGCATCTAATTAAGTGGACAATCTAAATGGTTAGCTGATACTATATACGTAATGGTTTTCTTTCTTAATAAAATTAAGGATCTTGATACATCATTATATATTATAGTATAAATACAGTATTGTGTTTTGGTCAAATCTTTGTAGCTTTTGTCATGTCATATATTGAGAGCTTTGTTCGGTTTTCCAAAATCATTTAATCGGAAGCTGTGGTCAACACAAGTTGGTAAAGATCACTTCTCCACCAGACCAATTATATTCAATAATAGTAAAATCTTCTGAGAACCGACAAATAAAATGATATAGTTCACCATCTAATTGATAAAATCATGAAGAGACTATTAATTATTCCCAACTGTACCATTGCAAAAGCTTCAATTGCGTTGTCTCGTAAGATATGATAGGTCCAAGCCGGTGCCCCAAAAGCAAGTAGACCATGTCGGTTACATCTGAAATGTCTTCAGAAGAATGAAAGCCAATTGATGATATGGCTTTAGATTGTCATTCTATAGGTTTAATGTAACGAGCTTTGTGAGAGTAAAAGATCATAGTAGGTTTGTAGTCTTCTTTCTCTATCAACGAAAATTAAAACTCGGAAAACAATACCTTATAAAATATTTTAGACGCATTTTACATAAATGGAATTGAGTTTGATTATGTTACAATCAATACTCACTCGCAAGTGTATATCCCTAACGTGTTAGACTTTAAACCATCAAAGTCAAGACAATTAAAAAGAGCTTGCGTATTGATCGGCAGATCCGAAGGAATTTTCGATCATTAATTAATGGTTAAATTTTACGCAACACGCACGATCTGTTTTTGGGATTTGATGCAAATTAATATCCGAATAAATTATGTAAGTTGTTACACCTTGGGCTATATATATGGATTATACTGAGTATTGTTATACTATATAATAAAAAAACTTGAACCTTATAATACCCCAAAGTCTTGGATCTGTCTATGGAACTATTTAAGAGTAATGTTCGGGTCTTGATAGTAGCGTAGTTAGGTTTAACAAACCTATGAGACTAGAGAACGAATGAGATTAATAGGTGTTAAGATTCAAGAGAACATATAATAACTACTAATAATAGTCGACGTCAGGAAGATGAACATGATAGTAATCCGGGCCTTTTTAAAGCCCATGGGCTTTTTAAAAGAAAATGAAATGGAGAAATGTCCTTAATCTAAGACGATTTCATTGTTCCATGTTGGTTTTCTTAGACGAACTTTCCTCACCTATATGATGGATAAATCGCCATTGATTAATAGACAGCTTAACACTTGTCCCAAAAACAATTCATATAATCTGGTTTCGAGTTTGAGTATGAGGCAAAAAAAGACACATTACTTCTTAGTAATTCACTCGCAACAGCAAGAACATTCATTAAAACGCAGCGTTTTGATAGTTGACGCGTTCGTGTGCCGTGTTAGTCAATGGGACGTCAACATGACCATGATGAGCCACCCCACCAGCTTCCACGAAGCAAAGTGCCGTTTGACTTTCAGTTTTTATTTTGTTTGGTTACCTTAACAAAAATTAGTTCGTGTCTGAAATTGGGGTTACAATAGTTATTTTTCTTCTGTAATACACTAAATTCAGATTTACATTTTTATTATTTTTAAATTCATAGTTCAACAAAATCTCAAAAGGAAAGATATCCTAACTAGGAGAACTAATTAAATTTCTACCCACCCTTGACCGACCAAAAAAAGAGAGTATATACTCCGGCCGGAAAAGGGAATTAATGTTAACCCTATATAACAGGATATCAATTAGAGAAGATTATATTTTTCACTTTTTTTTCTTCTCGTCGTCTCTCTCGCACTATAAAGTTTTATTTTTTCTTCAATTTGGGCAATTTTACCAAGAAACGGCAGGAATCAAGGTATGGATCCTCTCTCTCTCTCTCGAACTCTACGATTCGATATTATTCCTCTCTCAATCTCTTCTTCCCAAATCCTCTTGCTTTTGTTAATCAACTTTTCGATTTCGGATTGAAACACGACTTCTGTGTGTTAATGTGCCTTCCTTTCCGATTCAAATACCCAATTCGAATTCTCATCTTTTTCTCTCTAGGATCTGTTTTCTGAGTTTCTTGATCCGTTCATTTTGATTTCCGATCGTGACGAGCTCTTAAGATTGATCATAATTTATGACGTTTTCGTGTTTGTTGGCTTATTCAATTGATTCAATTTATGGGTTATCTCTGTGATTTTGATTTGGAAGTATCATATGTTTTTTTCAGGGGTACGAATTGAATATCGAAGATGTTAGAACAGCTTTTGATCTTTACCCGAGGAGGATTAATCCTTTGGACATGCAAGGAGATTGGCAATGCTCTGAAAGGATCACCGATCGATACTTTGATCCGGTCCTGTCTCCTTGAGGAACGATCTGGTGATGTTTCCTTTAACTACGATGCTCCTGGTGCGGCCTACACTCTCAAGTGGACATTCCACAATGATCTTGGTCTCGTCTTTGTCGCCGTTTATCAGCGGATTCTCCACTTGCTTTATGTGGATGATTTGCTCTCTATGGTGAAGCAAAGCTTCTCTGAGATCTACGATCCGAAACGGACGGCTTATGATGATTTCGACGAGACTTTTAGGCAGCTTAGGATGGAAGCTGAAGCTCGGGCCGAGGAACTGAGGAAGACAAAGCAAGTGGGAAAGCCTGTGGCCAGTGTTAAGAAGCAAGGGCAGGTCTCAAAGGCTGGTCTTGAAGGAGGAAACAAGAGGGCTAGCGAAATTGCCTCCAAAAAGGATGATGGAGATGGTAATAAAGCCAAAGTCGGTAGCTTGACAAATGGTCATTCCAATGGTAATCATAAGGTGGAAGATGATTCTCAGAAGACTGATCTTGCTAACGGGAAAGAAAACACGACTGATAACGTTGCGATTGATAAAAGTAAACTGCAGAAACTAATGAGTAAAGGTGTAAGAGGTAGAGGAGGTGTACGGAAAACTGACAGTATAGGTAATAAAGGCTCCAAGGTTACTGCCGTGGAACCACCGAAAAAGGCGTCAAAGAAAAATAGGGTTTGGAGTGATGCGGCTCCCAAACAAGAGAAACTGGACTTCACGGATTCCGTGGACAAAAATGGGAACAATGATCATGTAGATATTGTGGCTGCTGACCAAGGAGAAAGTATGATGGACAAGGAAGAGGTTTTTAGCAGTGATAGTGAAAGTGAAGATGATGACGAACCAAGAAGTGATGAGAAGCCTGAGGCTAAGAAGAAGGGCTGGTTTTCTTCAGTCTTCCAGAGGTTAGCATTTCTCTTGTCGAATTTCTTGCTAATTTTCTAATCTATCTTATCATCTAATATTAAACATATACTGCAATCTGTGTTCAGTATCACTGGGAAGGCGAATCTTGAAAGGACAGACCTGGAACCAGCGTTGAAAGCTCTGAAGGAACGGCTCATGACCAAGAATGTGGTATGTGTCTATACAGTGCACCATTTCTTATGTTTGAGTTTATTTATGACTTTTATTTGAGCGTGGCCTTTTTCATTCACAGGCTGAAGAGATAGCCGAGAAGCTTTGTGAATCAGTGGAAGCAAGTCTTGAAGGAAAGAAGCTGGCATCGTTCACGAGGATCTCTTCAACCGTTCAGGTACTGTGCTTTGTCCTTGTAGCTTTAATTGAATCTAGAATATAGTTGAATCTGCAATCTTAAGATTGCTGAATTGTGGTGAAACATATAACTTCAGGGAGCAATGGAGGATGCTCTGATTCGTATATTGACTCCGAGACGCTCCATTGATATAATGAGAGACGTTCATGCTGCTAAAGAACAGAGAAGACCTTATGTAGTCGTTTTTGTTGGAGTCAACGGAGTTGGGAAATCCACCAATCTGGCCAAAGTGGCGTATTGGCTTCAACAGCATAAGGTCAGTGTAATGATGGCTGCTTGTGACACATTCCGTTCTGGAGCTGTTGAGCAGTTAAGGACTCATGCTCGTAGGTTACAGGTAATGAAATAATCAAGAGATCGTTGGTTAATGGTGTAGATACTGATTTTACGAATATTGGTGTAAAATACTGATTTTAATTTGGGGTTGGAATTTGGCAACAGATACCGATATTTGAAAAGGGTTATGAAAAGGATCCAGCAGTAGTTGCTAAAGAAGCCATACAAGAAGCAACTCGAAATGGATCCGATGTTGTTCTTGTTGACACAGCTGGTCGGATGCAGGATAATGAACCTTTGATGAGAGCTCTCTCAAAGCTCATTAACCTCAATAAACCAGACTTGGTCTTGTTTGTTGGTGAAGCTCTTGTTGGAAACGATGCAGTAGACCAGCTCTCAAAGTTTAATCAGGTTCGGCTTCGTTACAGTTATTAGTTTCTTGTTAGATGTTTAATGGAATCATATTATTAACTGTTGTTTTTTCTTCTTCTGAAATTCAGAAACTTTCGGATCTCTCCACTTCTGGGACCACAAGACTGATAGATGGAATCTTACTGACAAAGTTTGATACCATTGATGACAAGGTAAATCAAACAGTTAATTGTTGTTTCAATGTTGGTTTGATCGTATTATAAATGAATGTAAACGAGAGTGTTTGGGACCGGGTTGTAGGTTGGAGCAGCATTGTCGATGGTTTACATATCGGGAGCACCGGTAATGTTCGTCGGTTGTGGCCAATCTTACACTGACCTGAAGAAGCTTAATGTCAAAACCATAGTCAAAACACTTCTCAAATGATCTCATCATCATCATCATCATCATCATCATCATCATCATCATCATCATCATCATCAATCAATGGCTTATCCATCATACTCTGTGCTTCATCTTTGTTCTTGTTTTTGGTTTTTGATTTGAAGACGGTTTCTCTTTTGCTGTGATGTTGTTTTCTTAAAACTTGAAAAGACCATTTCGTTGGAGTCGCAACAATCCCATCCCGTGGCTTTCTATATGATTGCAACTTTTGCTTTGAAACTAAATGCTTCTTCTTTTTCCTGTCGAGACTCTAGAGTAATCATATAGGTTAAGAACAAGGCATAAGATTTGAATCCTATCATCTAGCAAAGTTGGTGCGGTTTCTTTTGACCATTGTAGTAAACGCTTTATATGACAAAAAATATACGATTTGGAGACAATAACACGAAATGACACTATACAAACTGTTAGATATCAGTTATTTATTTTATTATATATAAATAATAGGCAATTAAAGGTAATAACGATAACAAAGTCATAACTTTTAGTTATTTTTGAATTAAACCCATAAGTCAAGTTAACAAATGTAAAATCATGCTATCAAAGTGTCAATAAAAAAAAGGGCCGTTTAACATCTATCGCTCTACCAATTAATAGCCATTAAGATGTTTAGTTTCGTTCTAGACCACAACGGCTCGTAAGTCGTAACTTGCATCCCCGAAGACTTTCATGCCTAACGTATAAATCGTTTTGCTTCTGATCAATTATGAATAGTAGTGTACTATTTTATTAGCTGTTAAAGATTACATATTTGGAACTTGTTACGTTACATTGTAATATTAATGTGTTTTTCTTCCGGCACGTTATGTGTTTTACTAAATATACTTTTTTCCTAGTATCGGACAATTCTGTGTGTAATAGTTTTAAACATTTTCAAATCTGTAAAGATTCCTTTTGATATATATATTTTTGTTGAATTAGTTTAAGTAAGTAAAGATAAAATTTTAAAAT
Source organism: Schrenkiella parvula (assembly GCA_000218505.1). Lineage (NCBI taxonomy): Eukaryota > Viridiplantae > Streptophyta > Magnoliopsida > Brassicales > Brassicaceae > Schrenkiella > Schrenkiella parvula. The sequence goes on along the minus strand of CM001193.1, from coordinate 13,517,922 downwards.
AACAGCTCATTCATGGTGGCCCAATGGTTTAAGAGGAATGGTAGCCTGGATTTACATACGTAAATTTGATAAAAATGGATAACTATCAAAAACATTGAAAAAGAAAAAAGTATCATATAGTTCTTTTCCATTTTTTTATATTTTTCTAATTTCTCATTTTCCTCTTTAGTTTTTTTTCTCTCGTATTCAAGATTTTTTCTTTTTTAAACAAGCTTCCCTATTCTTTAATATTATATTCCTAACTTTTAATATTTTTCCTTAATTGACTTTTCCGCTTGCTTTATTTTTTTTACTTACTAATATCCGGAATCTTTTATATATAGCTTTTAAAAAAAGAACTCTGATAATTAGTTAAATTATTATACAGATATGAAAATTTTGTACATTTCAAACAGTAGATCATTCTTTTTGATAAATTCTTGTAGATTTAAACAATAAGCGTTTTTGAGAAACACTATATTTAGTATAAACAACTCATAGCAATCTAATTTCAAATTAAAGATTTCGTGTCGGTTTCTAAATACATTAATATGTTCTGGAACATTTTTTTGTAATAAAAAGCGAGAAAAAAACTGACATTTATTTAGCAAATCAGAGAAAGATTACACTTTAATATTAATTAAGACCATACTTTTATTTTCAACCTCGGTTCGGATCTCCCGGACATGGCTCCGAACCAAATAAAAAACACGGTTAAGATCCAAACCATAATGGCTATATAAACAGCATCTACCACCTCCAATTATCTTCACCTTTAGAGAAAAGCAAAAACAAACGAGAGACAAACTCGAAACACCAAAACATAAAACAATAACCAAACAGTTGTTTGTTTGTACTAAAAGAAGAAGCTCAACAAAAAATGGGAATCATAATTCCAATTTTGACCCTTGTTTTCCTCTTACTCGCCACAGTGAGCCATGCTGCCTCCACACCGAGGATGATTCTGGTCGGTGGATCTGCCGGGTCGTGGAAAGTTCCTGATTCTCCAAACAACACTCTCAATCACTGGGCTGAGAACAATCGTTTCAAAATCGGCGACGTTCTTGGTACATCTATGTTACTTCCTTTATTTTTGATGTTTTAGACAATATTATTAACCGGAAGTATGTTTTCATGCAATCATATCATAAATTTGATATATTACATGGTTTTTTCTAATGATGTATTCATGCATGTGGATTAGTGTGGAAGTACGACGCGAAAGTTGATTCGGTGTTACAAGTGACGAAAGAAGATTACGATAGTTGTAACACAGCAAAGCCCTTGAAGCAATTTAATGATGGAGAGACAAAGTTCGAGCTAGACAATTCAGGAGCTTACTTCTTCATCAGTGGTGCTCCTGGAAACTGCGCTAAAGGCGAAAAGATTACTCTTGTTGTTTTGACTGAACGCACTCCTGGCGGTGGCGGTGGCGGTGGCTGCGGCGACGATGGTAATCCTAAGGTTTCTCCTGCTAGTTCTCCGGCTAAAACTCCAACTCCAGCTCCAGCACATAACGCTGCGGTTGGATTGAAGGTTGGAAGCGGTTTGTTCTTAACCGCGGTTGCGATTGGTTTGGCTATGGCTTAGAGAGATTGATCTAGAGAATGTACCGTTTATCGTTTCAATTTTTTTAGCAAGATTTATTTTTCTTTTTTCTTCTTTCAAGATTGTTAAAGTTTCTTTTGTTCCCTTAGTTATCAACACAAAAGATCTCTCTCTCTCTCTCCCTTTTGATTTATGTTATGTTTTTTTGGTATATTCACTCTCAAAAGTCTCTAGTGATTTGAATCTTGATTTACTACACATTTTTAAATCAACTGGGGAACGAAAGTGAAAATGTTAAAACGAGATTTGAGACATTGTATGCATATTAATGGGTGATAGGATTCAATGTTAGAAACATCGATTTTTTCTCTAGCCGAAATGATCGCAGTTAAAACAAAGCTAATTTATAGCGTCCAAGAGAATCTCTACGGAACGTTATGAGATGAGAAACACATTTTGAAGATTTGATGCATTGATATTTTAAAGAGTGTCCCTGATTTTGTTTGTAATGGACTTTCTTAAGAAGATGAAGCCAAGTGGATAATGTGTTTTAGCCCAAAATATGATTAATTACTCCAAAACATGCAATACATAGAAAGCTTAAATGGCTAATGGGCTATTTATTTAATGACTTAAGAGAAAACAAAAAGCCTTGTAGTTAGTTTACTGGCTTCTATTTACAAACGGCATGCAGTCTGTCTCACAAACAGGAAAACGCAATCCGCCGCTTTACCAGCGTTAAACGACACACAGTTGATGATTAGAAAGTAAAAACAGTAGAGCGAAGAATCCTGAGATAAGCCTGAAGATGACAGGTTACATGAGCAAATCTCACGGATGTTTTGCTCGAGATTCCGCCATGGATGTCGCTTCTTCTCGGGGCGTCTCTTCACATCCTCTATGTATGGGGCAAACACTTTTCTACTTCTCTTGTGATTATTCGTGAAATATAACTTCTATTCAATCTGGATAACTGTTTTCTTAATTATGTTCTCAGATTATGGTAAACCCATTAGTTCATTACAGTCATCGTTGATTCGGGTAAAGTTTCGCTCTTTACTATTTTTTATTTGATTCTTGACTATTTGTTGATTGATTCATCCGTAGTTTCTTGAGTAAATGATGGAAAGTGAAATATGGAATGGAAGCTTGATTAGGATTTTTAACTTGGTGATGTTTTTCTGTTTTTATCAAAATATGAAGTGAAGAAGCAAGTTTTAAGTTCTGCTCCACTATCAAATCTGTACATTGAATTAACCTTTTCTGCTTCTGTTGAGAATTGGATAGCTGGAATTAGTTGATGACGAAAATTTCCAAGCATGAAGCTCTTATTCTATATTTTATGTAAAACTATGAAAGTGTTCGTATTTTATGAAGTTATTGGAAATGCAGATCTCGCCGGACAAAGGATGTTTTTTGGTCGTATTTCGAATGGCAAGTCGAGCTTGATTACTTCCCTTCATGGTAAGACAATCAAAGTTTTTTTTTATCTTCTGATATCTGAAGAAGAGAACACCAAATTGGGGTTTCTTTATTATCTGCACCATTCTGGAAAACATACCCTCAAGAAGTATTTCTTGATTCGGTCATGGCGCTGATATCTTTTAAATCAGTCTCTGTTGTGCATAAAGACTTGTAGATTATATATACCACTCACTCACTTTGGTTTTGAGACCCTTAGTTACTCATCCATTTTTTTTCTTTTTCAAATTGAGATGAATCTTTTAAATCATTACTTGCTTCTTCTTTAGCTGCACCGAGAGGAAAATTTACGGGCGAAACAAGGCGTACTGGTGTACAATGGTGTAGCCGTTCCATAAGATGTGATCCTTTCAAAGTTCATGATAAGAACTCATGGAGATTAAGTGAACTGGCAAGAATTATCACCGTGAGATCGGATCTTTCAGGAGCTGCAACCCCTGAATCTTCTTATCCGGAACCAGGTTTTTTTTTGTTGGCTATAAACCTTTATGAGCATCTTTTATCTGCTTTGCTAGATTACAAACTCTTGTCCTTCTTTTGTTTGTTACCGTCTCTATACACAATTCTTTCTTGTCTTTCAACTTTGAAGTGCAGAGATTAAGTTGAGCTCAAGACTTAGAGGACTATGCTTTTGCGTCGTTGCTGCCATTTCTGCCATTTTTCTCTTTGTCCTGATGATTATTGGGCATCCTTTCGTCCTTCTCTTCGATCGCTATAGGAGAAAATTCCATCACTTCATTGCCAAAATTTGGGCTTCCGTAAGTATCTATCCCTTTTACAAAATCGACTTCGAGGGTTTGGAGAATCTGCCATCATCAGACACTCCAGCTGTATATGTTTCAAACCACCAAAGTTTTCTGGATATATACACACTTCTCAGCCTTGGCAATAGCTATAAGTTCATCAGCAAGACAGGGATATTCGTAATTCCCGTTATCGGTTGGGCCATGTCCATGATGGGCGTCGTTCCCTTGAAGCGGATGGACCCAAGAAGCCAAGTGGTATACAACTCTCTGTATCTTGTGCCAGTCTTCAAGTGTTTGTTTTTAAACTCTTTAACTTCTAAATTCTTTTGCATTTTATAGGATTGCTTAAAACGCTGCATGGAACTCGTAAAGAAGGGAGCATCTGTCTTTTTCTTTCCAGAAGGAACACGGAGTAAGGACGGTCGGTTAGGTCCTTTCAAGGTAAACACAATCTAAAGATTCTTGATCATGTTCTGGGTCATTGTGTTCAACAAGGAGGAAAATAATACGTTTTTTGAAAACCGATATTACAGAAAGGTGCATTTACGGTAGCTGCTAAGACCGGAGTTCCAGTAGTTCCAATAACGCTGATGGGAACAGGGAAAATCATGCCGACGGGTAGTGAAGGTATACTGAACCATGGGAATGTCAAAGTTATCATCCATAAGCCAATACATGGAAGCAAAGCGGATGTTCTTTGCAACGAGGCCAGAAACAAGATTGCAGAATCTATGAACCTCTTGAGCTGATCTCAAACGTTGTTTCTGCAGCGTCTCTGATGAACAGTGTGAAGCTATATCATTTTACATGTGGAAGAACAAAATATGTTCAGATTTTGTGTGTGTTTTTAAAGAAAATGTCAGTTATATTTGATGGTTTAAACGTTGAAGAGTTATAGGATGCATATGGGCCAGAGTCTGAAGAATTTGGAATGGCTTCTCTAGGGCTTACTGGATTTTGCTTTCTTGGATTCCAAGTTGGGAAAATTGTAGGCTTTTCTCTTTTGTTATGGCCTTTTTGGTCTTACATTCTTACTTACACATGCCTTTTTTTTTTCTTTCAATATTTCTGTTAATCCCAATCAATTCATAGAGATTTCCATCATTATACATAAACCGAAAAAAATTAAAAGTTCCTAATGTTTAGAACATTTCTACTGTTTGAATTATATTTGACTCGTCTCGCCTATATGTTTATATTATTGTCCCAATGGGATTTGTTATATCCTTTGATGGATTAACTATCTTTACTATAACGATTTGGTCGATAAAAGTATAATTAGAAGAAAAAAACATTCTACTGGACAGTATTTAAAGAAAAAGCATATTTTTATATCAAAACAAAAATTCAATTCATACTTCAACCGGAATTAGTTAAGTTGCCAACCGACATAAAAACTACAACGCATGTTTGTTTTCAGAATGGAAAAAGTTAGATATAATCTAAAATTATATAAATATTTCAAAATAGTTTTTTTTTGTTCCTTTCTAAAATAGTCTGAGTGAAAAATAAGAAAAATATTTCATTCTCATTTTGTAAACTCTTTTTTTTTTTGTATAGCAAGTTTATATTTTTCTCGTTTGTGTACATCTTTTGTATAATCGATTCTATTTGAGTGTATTTTGTATACTAACGTTAAAGGATTAGAGATGGGACGGCAGTAAGTAGCAGCGGGTGGACCCGACCCGGACAGCACGGAGACAGTTTCAATTTTCTTCTCTAAATCCTTTTTTTCTTTCTTTTCATCTCTGTCTGAAACGACTTCGTCTCCTCCCACCATTCTTCACTTTCTTCTTCTTCGTCTTCTTCTTCTTCTTCTTCGTCTTCGTCGTCTCTGCCTGGCTCTATCTGCAACTTCCTTGCCGTCTTTCTTCTTCGGTATTCTTACATCCCCTCCCAACTTATTACCCTATTACTTACTCTGTGTTATGATATTTGATCTTGCACTTCTCTTTTAAGATTGGGCCGTAATTGATGCTGAAAACCTCTGTTTTACCTGTAAAGTTTTAGCCTTTCGTTTGTACCCTCCTCTATGGATGTTTGGTTTGGGAGAATCTGTGTGTTTTCCGTCAATTTTGAATCCCAGGTCAACGACAATCGACGAATGTTTCTTACTCCATCGCCGTCTTTGAAAACGAGCCACTAACGATATTTTTGAGAGAAATTCTGGAAATAAACATCACATGTTTGGTGCTTTAAAATATTTCGTTTTTTTAATTGAGTTTTTGGATGTGGTTTTTTTTCTTATGATAATTGTTTCTTAATATATTTTATTGTGTGAAAAGCAGATTGTGACTTGTGATTCATGAGTTGAGTCACAGGGAAAAAGCATGTTCGATTGTGGCAAAAAAATAGTGAAATCACAAGTAATCAGTGGCCAACGCGAGAAGTTTGTAAGGTATACTAGTTTCAAGGATTCTCATTATCGTATCTTATACTTGATGAAATCTTGGTCTGGTCCTAGTTGAACACTTTCTGTAACATCTAACACGATACAAGACTTTAGCAGGTTTAGATACTTTGTTTCCTTTACTTCTGGTTTGAAAGTAAAGGGTTTCTTCAGTTTCTTTTGTTCTTCACAGGCTGGATAGTATGGATTCTAGGTACTCGCAGAATTCTGAGTCAACTCTGAACAAATGCACACTCAATTTACAAGGACCAACACGTGGTGGTGGTCAGGGAAACAAGGCATCATCTGGTTCCTTTAAGAAAGGGTTTAGAATAGGCTCCAAAGGGCTTTGGTCTATAGGAAAATCAATCGGGCTCGGGGTTTCGCGGGCTGTTTTTCCAGAAGATCTTAAAGTGTCAGAGAAGAAGATACTCGATCCACAGGATAAGTTTCTTGTGCTCTGCAACAAGCTGTTTGTTACTTCTTGCATCCTCGCGGTGTCAGTGGATCCCCTCTTCTTGTATCTCCCGTTTGTTGATGATAATGAGAAATGTATCGGCATAGACCGGAGATTGGCTACCGTAGCAACAACTCTGCGGACAATAATCGATGTATTTTATCTTTTTCGCATGGCTCTTCAGTTTAGAACAGCTTTTGTCGCCCCTTCTTCCCGGGTTTTTGGGCGAGGCGAGCTTGTGATCGACCCTGCACAGATAGCAAAGCGGTATTTGCAGCAGTACTTCATCATTGACTTTCTTTCCGTGCTTCCACTTCCGCAGGTAATAACAGAGATCCCCCAAAGTTTTCTCATTTCCTATGTTCTTTTTGTTCTTAAACTTGGTTTATGTCATTTTTTTGTTGTTTCAGATTGTAGTTTGGAGATTTCTTTACACCTCTAGAGGTGCAAATGTGCTGGCAACAAAGCAAGCGTTGCGGTCTATCATTTTAGTTCAATATATTCCACGAATTATTCGGATGTATCCTTTAAGCTCAGAGCTAAAAAGAACAGCTGGTGTGTTTGCTGAAACTGCTTGGGCTGGTGCAGCTTATTACTTGCTACTCTACATGCTTGCTAGTCATGTGAGTACTCACTACGTTTGGCACCCTTTCCTTTTATATCCTCGAAACAATCAGTTCATATAACTTGACTTTTGTACTCGCCTTTCAGATTGTTGGGGCTTTATGGTACTTACTGGCTTTAGAACGCATCAATGGATGCTGGAAGAAGGCTTGCTTTGATAGCGGGAACTGTGCCAGAAACTTCCTGTTTTGTGGTAATGAAAATATGAATGGTTATGCTGCTTGGAGTACCATCAAAGATTCAGTTCTTCAGTCGAATTGTCCCGTCAATTTGACCGATGATGACGATCCTCCTTTTGATTTCGGAATCTACTTAAGAGCCCTGTCCTCTGGTATTGTCTCATCTGAGAGCTTTGTATCTAAATACTTCTTCTGTTTGTGGTGGGGTCTTCAGAATCTCAGGTACGTAAAAAGAATCCGTCTTTGTAGTCATTATCACAGTTCTCTGTTTTATTATTAACCTCGTGGTTGTCCAAATGCAGCACTCTTGGTCAAGGGCTTAAAACAAGCACATATCCCGGAGAGATAATATTTTCGATAGCACTTGCTGTTGCTGGGCTTCTACTCTTTGCTCTTCTCATTGGTAACATGCAGACTTATCTCCAATCGCTTACTATCCGTCTTGAAGAAATGAGAGTGAAAAGACGTGACTCAGAACAGTGGATGCATCATCGTATGCTTCCCCCGGACCTGCGGGAACGGGTCAGACGATATGACCAGTACAAATGGTTGGAGACACGCGGAGTTGATGAAGAGAATTTGGTTCAGAACCTCCCGAAGGATCTGAGGAGAGATATCAAACGCCATCTCTGTCTGGCTTTGGTTCGGAGGGTAAGTTGAATCTATTTGAAAAGCCTTTTATCTCATCTTGATTCATCAATGGAACCATTTTGTTCTTCCTTTTTTTCTATGAAAAGGTCCCGCTGTTTGAGAATATGGAAGAGAGGTTGCTTGATGCAATATGTGAGCGGTTGAAGCCGTGTCTATACACGGAGAACTCTTATTTGGTTCGGGAAGGAGACCCGGTTAATGAGATGCTCTTCATTATACGTGGTCGGCTCGAGAGTGTGACCACTGATGGCGGGAGAAGCGGTTTCTTCAACCGTAGTTTGCTCAAAGAAGGAGATTTCTGCGGCGAAGAGCTCTTGACATGGGCACTTGATCCCAAATCTGGTTCCAATCTACCTTCCTCCACCAGAACCGCAAAGGCTCTAACCGAGGTAGAGGCTTTCGCTTTGATAGCCGACGAGCTCAAATTCGTGGCTAGCCAGTTCAGGAAACTACACAGCAGGCAAGTTCAGCACACTTTCAGATTCTATTCACAACAGTGGAGGACTTGGGCTGCTATATTTATACAAGCCGCGTGGCGACGGTACGTGAAGAAGAAGAAACTTGAGCAACTTAAGAAAGAAGAAGAAGGAGGAGGGTCGGTTGCTAGCATCAGAGCAACGTTCTTGGCATCAAAGTTTGCTGCAAATGCACTTCGGAAAGTTCACAATAACCGTCTTGCAGCAAAATCTACTATAGAACTTGTGAAATTTCAGAAGCCTTCAGAACCTGATTTCTCTGCTGATGATCCTTAAAAACAAAGATGCTGAGTAAATTATACATTAGTATAAATATATCATATGAACGCTTATAACTCGGATTAATTTTTTATTTTATTTTGTTGTTTGATATTTTCTGCAACATCAAGATAAGAAAAAGATGGTTGTATAAATATTTGTTATTGTTTCTTTTTATGTGTTTCATCTTTCTGTTCAATGAAGAGAAAATATGAAGGAAATTGCAGGTTCATCAAGAGACGGCAAATTTTGATAGCAAACTAAACTTGCTCAGATCGGCCTTTCAGAAAGTTTTTACAGAGCTTCTGCCATAGATTCTTGTCTGGTTGCGCAGTCTCCATCGTACTCTTTGCCTTATCCGCAAACTCTTGCTGAAAAAAAACCAGAAAAGATCGATCACATTGCAATACTTAATACCGTTATGCTTTCAATAAAGTTAAAGACATCAAGGACATGAACACTGCCAAAAATGTTTCTTTACGAAAGTGATCATAGAGGATATGAACAAACCTCTATAAGCTTCATATTAAGGACACGGTCGACGATCTCAAACAGAATCTCTTTGTTATACTCGGGGTGACCTTGGATGCAGAGGAAATGGTCTCCGATTGAGAACATCTCGACTTCGCATACCTCAGAAGAAGCAAGGACTGTGGCAGACTCAGGGAGTTCCAACACTTCGTCCTGGTGGCATTTTATAATAGCTAAAGATGTCGGGACCTCGTCTCTGAAGTAAGCCCTGAGTTTCTCATTGTCCTTTGCCATGGTTATGCTCCTCAGTCCCATGTCAGGGCCTTGACGAGCCCTTCCTATTTTCCCTCCTTTGACTCTAGTAATTATCTGGATTAAACAACAGTGACAAAATCCAGAACAAAGAATCATTCATCAAGAAAACAACTTAATCGATTTGCAAGCAGGAAGATATAAATACGTCACCGAAAATGAATCTTGTTATGCCAATGATCAAGAAGATAAATTACGTAGCAAGTAAATGATTCAACAATGTCAAGCATTTGACTCTCTTCAGGTTCATATACTCAAAATACAGATAAAACAATGGTAGAGATTCAATTTCAACCGACCAAATCAACATCCAGGGAGAACAATTCTATGAAGCGAAGAGCTCTACTGTTTTGACCATGAAATCAATCAAATGAGCTTACATGTGATTCGATTGCTTAATGTAATTTAAGTAATTTGCGAACAGAGAAATGAAAATTTCATATTCAGAAGATGTGTACCACAAAATATACACATTCTAAACCCTACGAATCCAATCGAATCAGATCCAAACCGGAATTGCAAAAGCTAAATTGAAAACCTGGTGGCCGAAACAGATGCCGAGAACCTTCTTCTTCATCTCATCGAGTTTCTGACAAACGGAGCAAAGCTTGACGATCCAATCAGCGTCTCCGAAGGCATCATGTGGGCTACCGCTGATAACGAAGCCGTCGTACTTGACTAGGTCCTTGTAGTCGGGAAACTCGCCGTCGATCACTCGGAAGAGATCCCATTGCTCGCCTTCGTCGCCGAAAGTCGAGACGAAGACACTGAAGTAACCTCCGTAAGTCTTCTTCACGAACTCGGAGTCGCAAGTAGCCAGAAACAGAGCGAACCTCTTCTTCTGCTCCACCATCTTCTTCCCAGAGATCACGGATGCAGAAAAAGAGAGAGCGAGAAGAATGCAAGACGACGGAGAACACGATCACAATTCACACACGCCAAGTGAGATTTTTTATAACAAAATATTTTAAAAAAGGAATTAAAAGAAAAATGAACTTTGAATAATCGCACATGGATGGAATGATTAGAGTAACGGTTAGACTTTATTAGCTGTCTATAAGAAGAGAAGAGTCCACCGCTAAATTACAAAGTTAACAAAGTAAAGAAACAAAACTTGTTTTGATGTGTATCACATGGCTACATTTGCATTCATAAACTATATGATTTGTGATATAACAGTATATGTATAATTTATAAAATGCAAGTCTTAGACATGGGAATTTGATGTTGAAAAAAAGTAATATATGACTAAATAAATGACCTAGAGGTCAAACCAATAAGTCACTGTGTCTGTAAGAAGGAAAAAAATATTTACTTGTCAATTATACAATGAAATGGTTAATAAGAGAGACGATAAAAAAACTTGTAGAATTACATGCAGAAACTATAAATTCTTTTATTGAATTTCTTTCTTTATGGTACAACACATAAATATGACATGATGAAATTGATAGGACAATTTTTTTTTTGACAACGATGAGATTAATAGGTTATACATTGATTAAGGATAAAGCAAGATGATAAACCCATAAATGTTGAAATATAATAATAAGGGCCAAATAGATAAATTTGGGAGTGAAACTAATTAGTTGGAACTCTGCCTTTGAGGAAATTCTTGCAAATCGTCTCCAAAAGTTTCCTGTCTGCTTCTCTATTCTCCATCGAGGCCTTTGCAGAATCCGCCATTTCTTGCTACAATATTAAATCATAATAATTTATCAAATAAACACTAGATTTTGTTCTCATTTTAATCTTATTTGATTCAAAAACAACTATGGGACAAAGAGAAATATAAGCAAACCTTGATATAGCCAAGACCAAGAACACGATCAACGATCTCAAAGAGAATCTCTTTGTTATACTCGGGATGTCCTTGAAGACAGAAGAAATGATCCTCAATGGAGAACATCTCCACCTCGTACTTGTCGGAATAAGCAAGTACTTTAGCAGTTTCTGGCAACACTAACACTTCGTCCTGATGTAATTTTATGATGGCCAAGCTATCTGGAATCTCGTTTCCGAAGTAACTTCCCGGTGTAATCGCATCCTTCACGATGGTTATGTCTCCAAGTTTAAGTTCTGGTCCCTTCCTTGCTCTTCCAACTGTTCCTCCTCTTACTCTGGCTATGATCTAAAGGAATTCGATTTTTTCTGATTAGAGCAATCTTATAATCTCAATCGCAAACATTGTTTTCAGTGGCAAGTGTGTTTGATACTAATAGATCCTAACTTATTATTGTCAAAAAGGTTTTAATTTAAAACCAATAATTAATAACTAAAAGGTTTCAATTTTTTTGTGTGTCGGCAACTAAAAGGTTTCAATTTAAAACCAATAATTAACAACTAAATTGGTGAATAAGGATAATAAAAAGAGGAAAAAGAAGAGAACCTGGTGACCGAAGCAGATGCCGAGAACTTTCTTCTTCATCTCATCAAGTTTCTTGACGATGTCACAAAGCTTAAGGATCCAATCAAGATTCTCGAAAGAATCGTGAGAGCTTCCGCTAATAACGAAACCGTCGTACTTGTCGAGCTCTTTCTCTTCAGGAAACTCGCCTTCGACGACCCTAAACGAGTCCCAATGCTCTCCTTCGTCTCCGAACGTCGACACGAACACGTTGTGGTATCCTCCGTACGCTTTCTTCACGAACTCTGAATCAGGAGTCGCTAGAAACAGAGCGAACTTTTTCTGCTCAACCATTTTTCTTCTTTTTTTTTCCGGCGAAAGAAAACACAAAGAGAGAGAGAGAGAGAGAGAGATAAGGAGATAAAGAGAGCAATGGAGAAGCAACAAGTAAGTATGTGTGTATTTTATATCAGATTGGATCTGATCGATCCACCTACTTAGTTTTTAATTTCCACGTTTTATGTAATAGTATTGTAATCCAGACACACTTGACAGCTAGCTAACTATTGTTGACCATTTTTGTATCCACGTTGTTTTATCAGATATCATATCTTTTTTTTATCAGCCTTGAATGATATCATATCTAATAATAGTGTCACATTTAATTGTCGACAACAATAAAATTTAGGAGAATTGTTTGCATTATATTGATTCCCCTGCCAACAGCAATTAATTGACGTGCATCTGAATATATATATTTTTTGAGTATTATATTTCTATTATTTTATCGTATCTCATATAATAACTTTATAAAAAAATATATATTTTTAAGGCTCGTCTGCGCAAACAAATATATAATATACAAAAATTAGACATTGACTATTTCTCCGCCGTTCTAAAAAGGGTTCTCATTAGTCATTTTTATATCTTATTTCCGCTCTTTTTATTATTAAATTCATCGGTTCAAATATTGCGTTATAAAAGAATCACTAAGGTCAAACAAACTTCAAAGATGTCAAAAAAAAAGAAAACAAAAAAAAACTATAAAGGTGAAAGTCGAATATAGTCCTTATTCGCGTCTAGTTACGTAATATCTATTGCTTTAAAAATTAGTTAGTATGCTGTCTACCGGTAATGCTTTTCGTTAGTGTCCAATATAACTTTTGTTTGGTTTGATTATCGGGTTTTGCTTTTCCGGATGTTTTGGTAAACTAAAGAATGTAATTCAGAGTTTATAATTTTCGTAGGATTCAGGTTTTTAGTAAAATCTCAAAACAAGTTGAAATGATTTTAAAATGTTTTATTTTGATTACGACAATCGGATATTACAAAGTAAAAATGAATTATTCAAACAACAATTCACGTAGGAGTGTTTTCCAATCATGAACTTGAATTAAATGGAAAATTCAAGCTTAATATGTTGTTATTCAATCCTTATTTTCAAATTATGCATTAAAATAACAGAGTTTAAATTTGTTGCCTATGAAATGAGTTCCAATATATTGTTATGAGTAAATCATAGAAAAAGTATCCAAAAACACAAAAAAAATCCATACATTATAACTTGTAAATGTCATCAAAATTGTAAATCTTGAAAAATATAAACCACAGAAAATCAACTTTAAGTCATTGAATGCTATTCTGCTTATGTTATGAATAAAAATCATTTTAAGGGTTTGAATGATACCAACGGTTAAACTTAAAACATCACCATGATTAAATAAATGGACGACCAGAAACGGTCCATAACAAATAGTTGGAGCGACGTTGTGGATTTGTGAGATTCTAGAAATGGGCCTCATTTACTGTTGAAAAAGAACCCCTAAACTATAACTACAAATTAATAAAACTAATTCCATTTTGATTAGTTATATTTTCACATATTTATTAATATATACAGTATAAGCAACACGAACCTTTGAAATTTTGTAAATTAACTTCCAACCCCATATTTTTATTTTAGTAGTATTGGATGCCTATTTTTTCATATCGTCCGATTAATTTTAGGAATATGCTAACTCCTCAATAATTTTTTTTTTTTGGAAATTCATCTCTGAGTAAATCACTAAGCTACAACTTAGGCCGAATTTTAATAATTAATGTACAGCAGCAATAGAATTTTGGAACTCTTTAGATTCAAAGTTGAATAAATAAATAAAATGCTTTCTCAGCTAGATTAACTCATCCAATTATTATCTCTGAAATATATGCTGCCATCACCGGTCAGTGGTTTTTTTGTTTGTTTGCAAGAGTGGTTTAAAATCCTTTTGATTTTATTTTCAAAGTCCTATCAATTTATCCTATATTCTGTGTCTTTATATTGTCTCTTTATCATTCATTTCCTAAACACTTTTTTTGTTTAAAATAATATAAATCATAAACCAGCAAAAAAAGATGATAATTTTTTATATATTAATTATTTTTTTAAAAATAATATAATGTTTTAATAAGAGTACAAACGCAAAGCTCATGTCTTGAATGATGATAAAATCTCTGATTCGAATCCTTTGTCCCATCTTTGTTCTCTGCTTTCCTTTTTTTGTCGTCTCTTCTTCTTTTTATCCCTTATTCAAATATTTTGTTTGGCTGGTAACTGACTTAATTTGTTACATTGTGCAGTTGTTTAATTTATTATTAAAAACAAAAAATAGATATTTCTAGTTCCGTTTTGGCTTAAATTTTTTTGTAGATTTATGAAAAAAATCTCCAACACATTTTTTTTAAAATGGTTTTAAGAGATAAAACAGTGTTACAATGGACAGAAGAAGCTGATGTTTCCTCAGACAGTCTGACTCATTCGTAACTCTTTTTCTTTTTTTTTCTACATATCCTCTGTCATGAAGCTTGCAATGGGCAGAGGATTTAGTATGTGTGTCTTTATTGACGAGTCAAGGCTACACATAATGATATTTGTTCTGTTTATTGACGAGTTTTCTTAGGAAAAAAGAAATCAAAGGACATTCTTGCAAAATCTCTCTAATGTTATGTTTTCTCGTTTATCGTAAGTGTTTAATCAAATCGCACATGAATCATTAAGAAAGCAACAATATATTAGAGATTAAAATTCTGAAAATAAGAAACAATCGTTTTCTACATTCGGAATTACATTTTGTAAAAATCATAATTGAATATGGATGGGCTTAAAGTTTGACAGTACAAGCATTATGGGCCTATTATTTAAACGAGCATTTTTCCTCATCCAAAATCTAAATCACCGCTTTGTTCATCCCAAACAGTTTTGAGTCCGTTTTGCTATTGTTTTCTAATTTGTTCTAGTTTCAAACTGAAATAAACTACTAATTAATAACGATTACTCAAGAATTATAATCTCTATTTAATTTATTTCATAAATAAATATGCCCATTGCTCACTTGCTCGGATTATATATATAAAAAATTAGAATAAAGTAAAGACGTAGAGAAATTAGAGAACGTGGAAGAATCAGGTCGACCATTCGAGCAAATGGGAAATCACAGAAGAATAAACGCACTCCGACGAAGATTTGCTGCCCCATTCTCTCTTTCTCTTTCTCTTTCTTTCTTTCTTTCTTTCTTTCTTTAACTTCAACTTTTCTCTGTCTCTCTCTCTTTTTTTTTTCACTTTTGATATTAGTTTCTTTGTAGCCTTTTTACTTAATTCTACAAACCAAAACACAATAGCACATGCTTGTAAGATTGTCTTTCAAACTTAATGCACAAAAAAGTCATTAGAAGTGTTTAGATCGTTAGATTACTGTGTTCAATCAGTCGGATTGAATTCATCCGACCTATATGTGTATATATTTTAATTGTTTTTTTATTTACCAAAGCATTTTGGTGCAAAAATTTATATAAGTTTTTCTGAATCGAGATGAATATTTCAAAATCCCTTCTAAATTGAATTAAATTGAATACTGTATTTTTTACTCATTTTGGATAGACCATACAAACCACTAAACCAACAATTATTTGATGTATTACTAACAAATATTTTAAAATATTAAAAATATTTAGGATAAATATTCAGCATTTTGATATAATTATTAATCTAATAGTTGGTAAATTGAACAATTTACAGTTCTTCACATAAATGGCTTCAGGGTCCATTAATTAATGAATGATGACTCAGGTTCCATTGCTAGGATGCACAACCAACACTGTTCTGTATACACACATTGAAGTAAGTAGTCACGAAGCATTTATATAATTGGCTTTCATAAAAGTATGAAAAGGTAACAATATTTAGAACAAAAGGACTTTAATGGAATAAAGCATATCTCATTGGTGCATATCAGAATATGGTCCCGTGGATAAAAAGATGAAACCAACATTACTGAAGGAAATCGAGAGGAAAATATCAAAGTTTTTTTTATGTGGTTGCAAATTATTGAAAAGATGATTCTACTTAATTATTTCCTTCTTTTGTAACTATGTAAGAAAATTGAAACAGAAGCTAAAACGCATGACAATGTTGATCTGTAGCTGGATTTGTCTTTCTCCACTTTAGTGAAAGACCAAAATTTAAAGTCTTACAAAATTAGGTTGGAATATTATTGGATTGTTACAGCCACATGAATCTAATTCTGATGCTAAATTTTATGTGAAACATTCAACAACATTTCTCTCGTAAAGTAGGTTTTACTATCTCGAGAGTGAATAAACCAATCACAAATCATCAGCTATTAATGTATTGTTATGTGTGTAAAGAACAAATTATGATGAAACAAGTACAAAGATGCATGCATGATGTAAGGATCATTGATAATATGTGACGAGAAACTAAGGTGAATGGTTGCAAAGCATCTCGTTGCTTACCTCATCTTGCTCAGCCTAATTTGGCCACTTACATCTCTCCCGTACCTTTCCTCTTCTATTATTATTTTTCTTTCCAGTAAATTTGATTATAAACCAAGATCCAAGTTGATCATTTTTATGTTTTTAGGCGATTACATTTTTGTGAAAATTCGATGTTGCTGTCATCCACTTGACACTTAGACTATGTTAACACAAGATAGAAGAGTCATCAAACTGATATGTAATATTAGTTCAATGTCGATGTTATCGGATTCAACTTTGAATTAAGTATTAAGCCTAGATTAAATGATTAACGTTATGTGGACTTCCCTTTTATTATTAGAGTAAAACTTTCTTTTTTACAGCTACTTGAGTAATATTTGATCTATAAAGATTATGAGTCAATGATTTAATGTTTTGATTGTTACAAAATAGATGAAAATATAATCTTCTCGCCTACAATCACAATATATTTAATCCCACGATCTTAAGTTTGTACATTTTATCAAACTAGGCCAACGAATTAACTTGTTATTCAAATTCAGAATAAACTGATATGTATACACCTAAAATTGTGCAAATTTCCATAAACTTAGTTCTTGTTAACTTCGAGCTCGAGTGCATCGTTACGTACGAAAATGTAAAGTGGGCAATGACAATGCATGATTGATTATTTATTTATTAGTACATGTACATCTTAACGAAAAAATGATTATTTTCTAGCATTTTTATACGAAAACTTTAGTAAAAACATACATTCGAAACGTGGGGGTCATGAATGTTCTTGCAGTAAAGTAAGACGTGATGGAAAGGAGAAAAAGATAGAAAAGTAATAAAATAAGAAAAAGAGAGACGAAGATGTAATTATTAGAGGAGGGCGTTGGAATTAAATGAATACGAAAGTAGGAGGAGGTGGGGCAAGATAACGAGAAAGAAAATAGAGTGGCAAATAAATGAAAAAAATCAAAAGTATAGGGACTTATCATAAACAATGTAACATCACAAAATAAATAACACCTTCATCAGGCAAGTGTGGATACTCCCTATTTGAAGGGTTATCTTACTTGTAGCCTGTTTCTCTTGGTACCACTCACTATCTCATGTTGTTGCGTTTTAACATTTTCATACAATAATTTCTATATAAGCCAAATCATTAAAATATCTCACTATCATTAAATGTCAAATTTAGGTAGGGAGACATCAATTTGTTTTTTAAAATCATCTTGTGGTAAAAGCATTGTTTCCATTAAGATGGAAGAAAAACTTGAAAAAGACAATAAAACAAAATAAGAGGAGGAGGCGCATTTTAGCGTGCATATCAGTCCTATAGCCTGTCACTGGTAGTCCTAGTACATTACATCAGTTCTCTGTTTTATTTATCTTTTTAATTTTACTGTAAAATGGAGAAATAAAACAAATTTTGTAACTTTGCACAACAAAACAAAAAAATTGTAACTCAATTTTTTTATGATATTATATACAGATAAGTAGACTCCCATACTTTAATTTATATTTTATTTTTTCATTAATCACATACATAAAAAACTAGAGATTTCACTAAAAAACCGAAATCTATTTGTTTGTTTGAAAACACAAACAGACAAATATTAGAAACAAAAATATATTATATTTAATATAAAACGTAAACACAAACATAAAAATATCAAAAACTCGTTTTTTTATAGAAAAACTA
Organism: Schrenkiella parvula; assembly: GCA_000218505.1. NCBI lineage: Eukaryota > Viridiplantae > Streptophyta > Magnoliopsida > Brassicales > Brassicaceae > Schrenkiella > Schrenkiella parvula. The sequence goes on along the minus strand of CM001193.1, from coordinate 13,499,538 downwards.
TTTTGGTCAATACATCTTATAAAAATCTCAAAATATACCTTTAAAGCTTTCAAAACACAAACAAACAAATTATTAGAGTAAAAAATATTAGAGCAAAAAAAAATATTTAATATATAACGTAAGAAGAAACACATTACGGATAAAAATAATAACCAAAAACTCAATTTAAAAAAAAAACTAAATTGTTCTAATAAACAAGAAATTAGCATTAAGAAAAAGAGACAAAGAAAAGAGAGAGAGTGAGTGTGTAGAGTAGACCAGCATCCACCTTCCCGGGTCCGACAGTCCGTATCAGCTTCCCCTGATTCTCTCTCTCTCTCTCTCTCTTTTCATTTTAAACGTCTTATGTTTGTTGTGTTTACCTTCTTCTCCTCTGTGAGAGAGACTGTTTTGAGAAGAAGGGAGGAGAAAGAAAGACTTCTTCGATAGACTCGAGATTTTCTTTCTTTTATTTAAAAAAATCTTCTTGTTCTTCTACTTTGTTTGCTTTTGCTTTCTCTTCTTTTTCTATGTGTGTTTGTGGGCACAACCCAACCAAAAGAAAAGTAATGTTGTCTCCCTTCTCTTCAGAATTTTTTGTTTACTTCTCTTAGCTAAAGCTTCCATGGTGGTAACTAAGAAGACGATGATGGTTATGAATCAACTTCATCTCCTCTACTTGTTCTTGCTGTTTCTCTGTTTCTCTACTCTTACTCTCTCTTCTGAGCCCAGAAACCCTGAAGGTAAAAACCATTACATTATTAAAAAACAAAAACTGTTTCTTTTTGCTCTTTTTGGTTTAAAGATTGAATTTTTATGTTTGTAAAAATGATTACAGTGGAGGCGTTAATAAATATAAAGAACGGTTTGCATGATCCTCATGGAGCTCTGACCAACTGGGACGAGTTTTCAGTTGATCCTTGTAGCTGGGCTATGATCACTTGCTCCTCCGACAACCTCGTCATTGGCCTGTGAGTTTCTTCTTCTTCTTTATTCTTTTTTTTTCGAATTTTGTTTGATGCTTCTATATAATAGAGTTCATTAATGGCGACAAATCTCTCTCTTTCTCTCTCTCCAATTGTTAGAGGAGCACCAAGCCAGTCTCTCTCGGGAAGTTTATCTGAGTCAATCGGAAATCTCACAAATCTCCGACAAGTGTAAGATTACGACATCCTCGGATTCTCCATCACTCTTGTTTTTTTTTGAACTTCTTTAGTATTGTTTTTGTCAATAAAAATTCTCTCTTTTTGTTTGTACTCTAACCTCAACTTCCTACTTGTGGGTTTTTTTTTGGAAGGTCATTGCAGAATAACAACATCTCCGGTAAAATCCCACCGGAGCTCGGTTTTCTTCCAAAATTACAAACCTTGGATCTCTCCAACAACCGATTCTCCGGCGAAATCCCTGTTTCCGTTGAGCAGCTAAGCAGCCTTCTATATCTGTGAGCTTCTTCTCTTCTCTTATCTTCAATCTTGTTCCCCATTTTAATATTTTGATCAGTTCATAAAATCATCTTACCTTGTACGAATTGATTTTCACTAGGAGACTGAACAACAACTCATTGTCTGGGCCCTTCCCTGCTTCTTTGTCTCAAATTCTTCATCTCTCCTTCTTGTGAGTATATATAAAGATTTGTCTTTTCTTCCTCTTTCTATTACAATTTTACCTTATGAAGATTTTTCTGAAGCTTTTTTTTTGAAATTCAGGGACTTGTCTTACAACAATCTCAGTGGCCCTGTTCCTAAATTCCCCGCCAGGACTTTCAAGTAAAAAATCCTTGTTTTGTATTAGAAAATTCAAGAGATTAAACTAATTCTTGTGTTTTCTCAGGACTAACTCTTGCTACTGCTTTGTTGTTGAATGTAGTGTTGCTGGGAATCCTTTGATATGTAGAAGCAGCCCACCTGAGATTTGTTCGGGATCAATCAGTCCAAGTCCTCTTTCTGTTTCTTTGAGCTCCTCATCAGGTAAAATTCTTGTTCTTGCATCGGTTTTTTTTTTCCTGAAGCTACCCATTGTAATTGATTCTTTTATGTATCAATCTTGTTACTTGTATGTGTGTAGGACGCAGGTCTAATAGACTGGCCATAGCCCTCGGTGTCAGCCTTGGCTTTGTTGTTTTACTAATCGTTGCTCTCGGGTCCTTTTGTTGGTACCGAAAGATACAAAGAAGACTACTGATCCTTAACTTAAACGGTTAGTCAGTTAGAGCTTTGTGCTTTATACAACTTTGATTCAGGAAGATGTTAAATGTTTCAAGTTTTACTTCTAGCAGACAAAACAGAGGAAGGGCTTCAAGGACTGGGGAATCTAAGAAGCTTCACATTCAGAGAACTCCATGTATCTACAGATGGTTTCAGTTCCAAGAACATTCTCGGTGCTGGAGGGTTCGGTAATGTCTACAGAGGAAAGCTAGGAGACGGGACTACGGTTGCAGTGAAACGGTTGAAGGATGTTAATGGAACTTCAGGAGATTCACAGTTTCGTACCGAGCTAGAGATGATTAGCTTAGCTGTTCATAGGAATCTGCTTCGGTTAATTGGTTATTGCGCAACTTCTGGTGAAAGGCTTCTCGTTTACCCTTACATGCCCAATGGCAGCGTCGCCTTGAAGCTTAAATGTTAGTATAAGTCTTGAATCGTAGGTCCAATTCTCATTTTCAATGACTTTTAACCAATTTTGTTCACTGATGTAGCTAAACCGGCATTGGACTGGAACATGAGGAAGAGGATTGCCATTGGAGCAGCGAGAGGTTTGTTGTATCTTCACGAGCAATGTGATCCCAAGATCATTCACAGAGATGTCAAAGCAGCTAATATTCTCCTAGACGAGTGCTTTGAAGCTGTTGTTGGCGACTTCGGGCTTGCGAAGCTCCTTAACCACGAGGATTCTCATGTCACAACCGCTGTTCGTGGCACTGTTGGTCATATTGCACCTGAATATCTGTCCACTGGTCAGTCTTCTGAGAAAACCGATGTGTTTGGGTTTGGTGTACTCTTGCTAGAGCTCATAACCGGATTGAGAGCTCTTGAGTTTGGTAAAACCGTTAGCCAGAAAGGAGCTATGCTTGAATGGGTAAGCAATGAGACTCGGAATCATACTATTAGTTACACGATCAACCGAAGTTAACATTTTTCCGGATGCTGTAACTTCGATGTAGGTGAGGAAATTGCACGAAGAGATGAAAGTAGAGGAATTGTTGGACCGAGAACTCGGACCTAACTACGATAAAATTGAGGTCGGAGAGATGTTGCAAGTGGCTTTGCTATGCACTCAATATCTTCCAGCTCATCGTCCTAAAATGTCTGAAGTGGTTTTGATGCTCGAAGGCGATGGCTTAGCTGAGAGATGGGCTGCTTCGCATAACCATTCACATTTCTACCATGCCAATATCTCTTTCAAGACAATCTCATCTCTTTCTACTAATTCAGTCTCAAGGCTTGAAGCACATTGCAATGATCCAACTTATCAAATGTTTGGGTCTTCAGCTTTCGATGATGACGATGATCAACAGCCTTTAGATTCGTTCGCCATGGAACTATCCGGTCCAAGATAACACACAGAAAGAAAGAAAAAAAGAAATCATTTTTCTATGAAACAACCGAAGGAGAAAGCTATACACTTTCATAATATAGACATTATATGTTGGTGAATTGATGAAAGTTCTCTAGATTTTGAGATTCTGTGTTGGTTATGTTGATGTATATATTCTACTTTTTGGAAGGTATTTTCTTGTGAGTTTCTTCTTTTAATTTTTGGGTTCGGAAAGAAAGAGGGCTATCTTGCTTTAACATTATGATGGCAAAGGAAGAAACAATGAGACTGTTTGTTTGACTCTTCTTTTGACCAGAATCTGATTTCATCTCTCTCTCAATTGCATCAATGCTTATTGAGTTATCAGAATTTGGTTTTTGTTGTTATCATAAGCTGCTTGTGGTCCTGTAGTAATGCTTATGCCTTGCGACTTTTGTCCAACTTTGACTCTCATGTGTCATTTTCAGTTGTTACCACAAACCAACAATTTACTGAGACACATTTTTTCTCACTCAACAACAAAATCAGTTTCGGAAAGGAAGATGAACGACAGCGTTTTGGGAAAAAGGAAGAGAAGACGTAAAAAAAACATATATATATATATACAAAGCAGCTCCTTGTAAGACGAAAGAGAGAAGTCTTTTACAATTTGGCGACATGGCGAATCAGTCCAGTCCATCTCCTATCTATTGTGTTTCTTTCAATCAAGATAATACGTGAGTTTTTATTTTTTTAATGGAGAAATCATTGAAGGCAACAAATTCGATTCCTTTAGTGGAATTTCCAGGAAAATTTGTTGCCTTTTCCTTATTTTTGATTCGATCTTCTCAGAAAACGTAACACAAAAGCTGCCTTTCTGTTGTTGTTGTTGGCTGCTCGATTTTTTTTACAGTGGTTTTGCGATAAGCTCGAAAGATTCCTTCAAAATATTCGATTCCACTACAGGCAGACTCTGCTATGAACGAGGCAAGCTTTATTGTCCACTTAGATTCTCTGCTCGTTTTGGTTTCTGCAATTCTGGTTATCAATCAAAAGACCAAATTTGTGCCGGCTATGTCCTTTTAGTTGAATCTCTGAGCGATTACGATGATGGGTTTGAAAGAAATTTGGTTTGATCAGTCGAATTCTTAAGTATGATCTGATGTTGAAGACAACATCCTGTAATGCAGACATCAAACATTTGTTAATGTTTGAAATTTTAGATTGGATAGTGTCTGAATGTTGAAACCCGATGAAAAGCTAATCTAATTGAGATAGGATCATGATGATCTATCCTATATTTGTTTCAAGTTTCAATTTTTTTCTTTCTTTCTGAAACTGTGTATTGAAGTTGTTTGCTTTTTGATTGGTTTGTTTCTGGTAGCTGCTGGGGCTTTTGTTATTGTTGAGATGTTGTATAGCTCAGATCTACTTGCAATTGTTGGAGCTGGTGAACAGGTTTGTGCTTTATGTACACTTTTTTCAGTCATAGGATTCGATCTTTGAATGATTTGGGCAAATTTCATATATAGGCTTCTCTATCTCCACGGCGACTCTGCTTATTCAAGACCACGACGGGTTCTCCTCTTAGGGAATTGAACTTTTTAACCTCTATACTCGCTGTTCGTATGAACAAGAAAAGGTTAGCTACCAAACTTGTTTTTTTTCTTATGTTTTTGCTTATTCGCATCAAATAAGTTTTTGTCTTGTCTTCTGAGATTGAATTTATGGTGCTTTGATTGATTCTTGTCAGACTTGTTGTTGTGCTGCTAGAGAAAACATTCGTTTACGACTTGAATACGCTCGTTATGCTTGATACTATCGACTCCGTGCCAAATCCAAAAGGTAGCTTAGAAAGTTTCCTTCATCAAAATTTAATTGTAGCAGTCCGTTGTAAATAAGAATATATTGTTTATCTTTGAGCAGGTCTCTCTGCTTTCTCTCCAAGTCTTGAAGGCTGCTACTTAGCTGTTCCGGCTAGTGCAACAAAAGGATCTGTTTTGGTGTATAACGTCATGGATTTGCAGTCTCATAGTGAGGTTTACTAGATGCTTCAGCTTCACCTAATTTTTCATTAAAAATGTTGGTTTCTAAGTTGCATCCTAAAACCCAATTATCAACAAACCTGATCGTTTTGTTTCTTTGTTTGTGAAACTCGATAACAGATAGATGCACATCGTTCTCCATTGGCTGCGATTGCCCTCTCTTCAAATGGAATGTATATTGCTACAGCATCTGAGCAAGGAACTTTGATCCGAGTCCATCTTGTTTCAGAAGCAACTAAGGTGAATAGGTGCTCGTTGGATACATAATACATTTTGTCTTTCTACAAATTCTTAATCGTTTGGTTCTTCTTTCTGCAGTCATATAGTTTCAGGAGAGGAACATACCCATCAACAATATATTCACTGTCTTTTGGACCATCGACACAGCTACCAGATATCTTAATTGCAACGAGTTCTTCAGGCTCCATTCATGCCTTCTCTTTGATGTTAGCCATAAACCAAAGGTGAGGATTAAGAATCATTTTCTTACTTCCTTTATTACACTGAGATTCCTAACAGTTTGCAGAGTCTTCTCAGAAGCAAAAGGTCCACTAGCTTTCTTGGGTCGGTTCTTCCAGACAGTGTGAGTGATGCACTAGATCCAGCGCATCATCACGTGCTACAAAATGCTGTTTCTTCCGGAATCAGAAGGTGAAAGGCTAATCTTTTGGACGCTACTAATGACCATTAGGCTACATAACACAAAGAGGTTTACTCTATGTTGCTTGCTTTGTGTTAACAGTTATGCAGTGGTTAGGAAGATAGACAAAGTTGAAGGAACATCATTTCCATCTCAGTTTACATCTGTTAGGTAAGATTTCAGGATATCCTCATTCTGAATTCCGCGGTTAGATCAGAAGTTTTGCGGTTGTTTTGGAACAGAACAATACCACAGAAGTCTTGATTGATCTTTCATGTTTCTCTTTTCAGGGCAGCGGTATCGGTGATTACGTATAATGGGTATTTCCAGGAGTATACACTAAGTATCAATAACAAGAATGAATCTTTATGGACACTGGAACGTGAATTTAATCTCTACTCCATTACAAACAGTTGATATTGAAGTACATGGCAGCTTCTTTTTGTATATAACAATTATTGTACTTAGGTTTCATCAAGATTTTGTTGTTGTTTTAGTCTCTTGTTTTTCGGTTTTCTTGTTGGTGCTACTACTGTATCTTAATCTTCATTTGTGTTCAAGAAAACAATATACAAAATGGTCTCTCTCAAGTCTTGCGTTCCAAGCTCTTTTCCATCATTTCTTGAATTACTCCATATATAAAGTTACAGTCAAGGCTCTAGTTATGAAGAAGTTGATTTTTCAAGTCACTTCACAACACCAAATATAGCATAAGGATGCAGTCGATATAAATTAAATGGCTTAACAAAAACCATATAATATTACACGAATGCAATGAACAAAAGAGTCTTTCATCTTCAGAGCAAGAGCGAGGGCGAATCCTTTGGAGTGCTTTGTTTTGTTTCCTTAATAATGGAATATTTAGATATGAGAAATGATCTAGATAAATTTGATACACAAAGAAAATATAGAAAGTCATAGATCTCCATATCTTATCATCATGAAATTGATATAGAAAATTTCCAATACTTAATAAATCAAGTTTCGGTAGGAGAACATATTGTTTCCTCGCTTACGCAAAACCTCCACAATTATAAAGGTTCTTCAAGAACAATAACAAAGCATCATCTTTGTTCTAATATCAATGGAATCATCATCTAATCACATGGTACATACTCATAATAGATAGTAAGATTAGTGTATTACGTTCTAATTTTTCCCTATGCATATTTATGTGTTTGAAGTGTCTCTTCACAGGCATGTCTTTTGAAGATAGAATCTTCTACCAAGAAATGGGACAAGTCTTTGGAAAAATTGTTCAACACCATTAACGGTTTATAGAAACTATCACTTTTCTCGTTTAATTATATCGTTTTTAGTTTACTTGATTTTCACATTTTTCCTGAATTTATAAAGTTATTTATATATATGCAGATGTGAATTTCACGATCGACAAGCGAAGTAAAACAGTACACGTGTATGGGAAGATTGATCAACAGAAAATACTCGAAAAGATTACAAAAGCAGGCGAAAATGCTGAAGTTATATGGAGCGGTAATAACGGATGCAAAAAGCCGATGGAGAATCGAAAAGACCATTTTATGGAACAATGTTTTAATAACCCTGCGTCCATAAATGCTCCTAATGGTTATCATCAACAACAACAACAATGTCATTATCCTCAACCAAATTGGATGAATCAATATCAACCGTACCCTCTACAAACTTTTGCTCTTCCACCGCCGTATACACGTCAGCTTCATCCTCAGCCGCCGCCACCACCGTACGTGTTTCACCAGAATGAGCCTGTGGCTAAGAGCTTTCCGCCGACGCCACCTCCGCCTAAAAACTTTACAATGGGAGATTTACAATCAGGACTATGCAGGATCATGTGAAGACTTTACTTTTAACTTTTTTTTGGTTGCTTTTTTCATTTGTTATCTCCAACTAATATCAATAACAAGAATGAGTCTTTAAGGACAATGGAACGTGAATCCACTCTCTTGTACATAACCGCCAGGTGATACCAAAAAGATATCAAAGTACATGGCAGCTTCTTCTTTTGCTATATAAACTGTACTTTGGCTACATCAAGATTGATTTTGTTTATACTGTCTCATGATCTATGGTTGTTTTGTCGAATATAGTTTATTCTTTTTCGTGCTATTACTGTATCTTAATCTTCTATCTTGTGTTCAAGAAAACGAAATACAAAATGGTCTCTCTTGAGTTCCCAACTCTTTCCATCATTACCCACTTGCTGTCGGTATAATGGCTAAAGAAATCCATAATATATCACACGAATTCAGTGAAGACAAAGTCTTTCACTGTGGTACTACTCAGGAAAACTAGTAATCTCCATCTTAACACATCCATTGAACTCAAATAGTGTAAAGACAGCTACATCCGTACAACAAAGATTTTGCAAAGCCAAGAGGGTTACTCGTTTTGATTTGCATTTTGTATGTTTAAAGAAAGATTTTCCAAATTATGTTGCTAAAGTTAAATGTGAAGACGATTCATCGCGATCTTGTCCTGACGGCTTGCCCTCTAGAAGCTTTCCTCTCCATCTTTTCCCTCTTTTTGCGAGTTTTCTCATCCTCTACACCTCCCTAAATTTAGTCACAGAGACAAAATACATTCCATTTTAATAATAATGCTCAAGGTTTCCCCTTGTTCATAGGCAGTTTGGGAGTACATTCTAAACTAAGTGATTACCTCTGAACCCTGTGACATGAATCCTCTAATAAGTCCAGAAGCTTTGTAAACTCCAAATGCAGGAATCTATAAAATGCAAAAACAAATATTGATCGCATCATTGTTTTCCAACAGAAGCTGCAGACTTTTGTTTGCCTACAGTAGTATTTCTGATTTTGCTAGAGCTGAGGTTAGCGTACCACTAGATACGTGTACCAAAACTTTCCAGAGATGATAGATGCTAGTTGCACGAAGCAGGTGATGTAGAGTACATCGTGCAAATATCTGCAAGGTCGAGAGATCATTAGGCTTGTGATACAGAATCTATTATCAATCCAATCCACCATCAACTGTCATCCACCATAAGAATGACGATTACGTAGCAATTTTCTATCAAACAACATAAAAAAAAATCAAATTAAAACGAAATCAGCAACTGATAAACGATAAAACTCAGAGAGAACCACAGCTATGGTGGCTCAGACATCACTTCTAAAACAGCTGATAATGAAACACTCCTCTTTAAGCTACTCCTGACTAAAGAACAGACAATCCATGGACAAAGCTATTTGGCTTTGGAGAGAGAATCCAACCATACAGAACATACAGACAAAAAGCAGCCACTTTATGTTCCTTGGTTGATCAAATTAAGAAACAAAGCTTAGACATATTGAGAACGTACGTACCCACAAATACCACCAGTGCTCATGTCGAACCCACCATCAACAAGTTCACCATCATCAGTAACACTAGGCTTTGCCATTTGATCGAGAAACTTGTAAGGAATCGCGTAACCTAACGACGTTACCGCAAGGCCAATCCAATGTTTCCATGTAAAACTTGAATGGAAAATCAGCATCCTCACTATAACGTACACAACCTGTCACCACATATTGCAAAAAATCAATCCTCAAAGTCATCGACTTTTTTATAACAAAACAGACATCCGATCTCGGCCTCATAAAAATTGAAAATTCAAGTGCTAAAGATCAAATCAACGAAGTAACGTATCCAATTACATCGAAAGTCAACAGATTTATGCTCGAGAAGCTGAGAAATCAGGATAAAGAGGAAGTACATTGCAAGCGATGATGATTCGACGGAGCTTGGCCATGTGTCGAGCGTTCTCATCCTTTCGCTTCTTTGCTCCTTGATTCGCCATTATTAATCTCTGATTCGAGCTCCCCGAATGTCTCGTTCTATGGGTCAGCAGCTAAAGCCACACCTAATCACAAAGTCAATGTGAAATCACCGGCCAGGCAAAAGCGATCAAAGAAGACGACGACAGACGATAGCTCCGATGGATAAAACAGACATAAAATTATGTGGGCCTAGGCCCAAATATTATATTGCAGCCCATATTTGATCCAATTCTTTTTCCTCGAATGTCCCGATTATTGATTAATTAAGAAAAAAGCAGTACGGGTTTGGTGAGAAAGAGACATGTGTTTACAATGTAAGAACTGACGTGGACAGGTATGGGCATGCTTAATGCAACCAGAGACACCGTTAAGGTCAACGAATCATCAACCATTGACTATGATTCATCAACCAATCAAAGATTAGAAAGTGAGAAAATCAGTGTTTTTTTCCCAAAGATTTAGACTTTTTCAAAACATACTATTATTCAATTCCTATGTAACTATTAAAATACAAATTTAAAGAATTTATTGACGGGACCAAACTCATTTAGATAGAATAAAATCTAAGCCGTTAGATGATCATCATAAAGGGACCAAGAAGGATTCACGTATCTCCAACGTGGAAGATGCTTAGCCCTTGAATGGACATTTGCTACTTGCTTTAGGCCCACCATAATAGAGCATGGGCAAACGCAACATCGAGAAGCTCCATTCTGTTGAATATTATACCCAAATTATAATTTTATTATTATAAAACTTCTAATTAGACGTGTAGACATCCTAAGCAGGATAAGTTTTGTTCAAAGATATATAAAGATTAGAAAGTCAACATTACTTAATCGTTTTCAAAAGTCAAACCTTCTATTAAGGGAAAATCCAGAAATACTTATCTACTAATGATCTGTAAAACAACTATGCATTTAAACAATTAATAGTTAGAGGATTACAATACTTATAGAACCGGTTCCAGTTAAAATAATACAAAAATAAGGTATATCCTATTTTATTACTCTCTTTTTAAATCACGTCTCTATCTCGCAAGTCTTAGCAGTTAATCTTCTTCTTCTCCTTCTTGCTTGTTTGATAATATCTTGGGTCTCTCTCTTATTAAGATATCATACCATTTACATAAAACACACAAACTTTTCAATTTCTTTTCATCTTTCACGTTTTCCTCTTGAGCCCAATTCTCATCCTGATTCGATTCCTCATAATTTAATTCAAAGATTTCATTTTCCTTCTTGGGTTTTGTTTTTCCTCTGCAACTGAATCGACAAGGTTCTTCCTTTTTTCTCGGGAAGCAAGATTTTCTCAGGAAAATTCTTTCAAGGAAAATTTTATAGCTGTTCTTAGTTCAAGGTGAGTCCTTCGTCAATTATTGGTCTGTGTATATAACGTCTATTGTTGTTATCGAGAGTTACGTCACCAGTAGTGAGGCTTATATATTTACTATATATTGAGAATACCTGCAATAATGCAAATAATATATGAGTTTGTGGTCATTCTAGCTGATTCTTCTTTAATTGGAAACGCAAACAAATTTTAAAAAATTATTTTTACTTTCTGTGTGAAAGTGATATATTATTCGAGGATTCTGAGACTTTATGAATCCCTGCTTGTAAAGAAAGATTTTTCTTCTTCTTCTTCTGGTTTCAGCAGCTGATTCTGCAAAATTCAATTTGCATTGATCCGTAGATGAGACCATTCGTTAGATCATCTTCGTCTCTCAGTAGAATTAGATGGGCTCTGAGGAATCAAGAACGCAATTCTTCAGCTTTCTGCTCCAAAAGCCACAGACTTTTTATCAGTCTCAATGAAAATGAAGCTCTGGTGAACACAAACACTTATAACTCAACTTTGTATTCGAGGTCAAGTTTCTCGAGAGGTTTATCAGCAGAGGCAGTAGAAGCAGCTGATGCTGCTAGGCTCACTGTCTCAGGTTTGTTTTTCTTTCCTATCAAATTTCATTAATCTCTGAGGATTTTTTTTGTTTGTTTGAGTTTATTATGATGAATGATCTTGTAATGAAAATAGCAGATGTGAATAGAACAGGACCGCTTGTTGAGTATGAGAGAAGAATCAATGATGGCGAGCTCATGACTGGTGATATTTGCCAAGTACGAAATTTCTTTTTTTTAACTCTTTTTACTTCATTGAATCTTGATCAATAAGATCAAACGAGGTTCGTGTTACTTGTGGCTGAAGGTTTTGTTGAAATGTTGCAGCTTAGTGCATTGAGAGAGCTTCAGAGACTACATGATGAGCTTCTGAAATCAGTAGATACATGTCGTTTAGATCGGTACAACACTTCTGATAAATCATCAAGGTGATTCTTCTCTTCTCTTAACCTTGAGTCTTTTTCTTCTTTCGCTGTTAGGATTGAGCTTAAGTCTCACGCAAACCTGTGTTTTTCTATGAAGCAGAAGCCGTTGGTTCTGGTCTAGGCTAATGCCGCAGTCTTCTTTCTCACCCGTCAAAGGATTATACCTCTATGGAGGTGTTGGCACAGGAAAAACCATGTTAATGGACTTATTCTTTAATCAACTGTAAGTTTTGTAGGATCAGATTTTGTATCTTTCTTGTTCGTGCATTGCGGGCTCATGATCTTCCTTTGTTTCATTAGGCCTTGCACTTGGAAGAAGCAGAGGATACATTTCCATGATTTCATGTTGACTGTTCATAGTCGGTTACAAGTACGGATAATCGATTTTTTCCATGTTTCTCTCTTGTTTTTAGTTGAAAGCATTGGCCTTTTGAGATACCCTTTTGATTTTGGGTAAAAAATGTTTGCAGAAGCACAAGGGTTTATCAGATCCACTTGAAGTTGTTGCGCAGGAGATAGCCCATGATGCAATCTTACTATGTCTAGATGAGTTCATGGTATCTTCTTTTACATATTTTATCTTCTTGAAAGTGATCATCATTGGATGCACCCATCTTGAGTTTTTTCTCTAAGGCTTCTGTTTCTATTACTACAGGTAAATGATGTTGCAGATGCTCTGATTCTTAACCGACTCTTCGGCCATCTCTTCAGCAATGGCATCGTAAGTGTGATTGTTACTTACATTACTCTTCTGCAATGACTTCTACTCATTTGGGTTAAACTGACTTTTGTCGCTTTTGAAAAACTGGATTAAATATAGATTCTTGTTGCCACATCGAATCGGAATCCTGATAAACTCTATGAAGGAGGACTGCAGAGAGATCTCTTCCTACCTTTCATTTCCTCATTGAAGGTGTCTCCATTACTTCCGTTAATCCATTTTTCGATCTCTTTTTTTCTTCGCAACTGTCATAGAAATTTCGTTTTCGCAGGAACGGAATGTGGTTCATGAGATTGGCTCATCTGTTGATTACCGGAAACTAACTTCGGTACTGCTCCTAAACTCCCGCTTGAAACACCCTAGGTTAGCTTCAAGCCAAAACAGAGTTCAATAATTGGCATGCTTGTTGACTTGTGCAGGCTGAGCAAGGATTCTATTTCATCGGTAAAGATATTTCGACCCTTTTGAAACAGAAGTTCCAACAGCTGATTGGAGACAATGTTGTTGCGCGTCCACAGGTAGTAGAAGTGGTGATGGGAAGAAAATTACAGGTACAATCAATACCACCCTCTGTATCCAAACATCAGTTATGTTGTGTCTATATGAGTTCTTCAGATCAATGCTGCTTCATGAGCAGGTTCCATTAGGGGCTAACGGATGTGCATACTTTCCTTTTGACGAGTTATGCGACCAACCTCTTGGAGCTGCCGATTACTTGGGATTGTTCAGTAAGTTACTCTGCTTTGTCTCTGTCATATGCAGATCAGCCAACTCTTGTCTCAAAACTGTTTTTCTGCTTCTTCCTGGTGTTGCAGAGAAGTTTCATACTCTTGCATTGGAAGGAGTACCCGTTTTCGGGCTTCATAACCGGAGTGCTGCGTATAGATTCATCACGCTAGTCGATGTATGCAATTTGCAGTTCCGTCTCTTTACTTTTTATTCTTCTAAGATAGCACAACCAAACTTTCATCAAATCTCATTATGATTTAAGAGTTGCAGGTGATGTATGAGAACAAAGCAAGGTTGATGTGTACAGCTGAAGCAAGTCCTCAAGAACTCTTGGAAAGGATTGTAACAATCTCAGAGGCGAAATCGATGGCTCCAAGAACATCGTCGAGATCAAGAAAGAACGATGTTTCTGAGCTCTGTGTGGACAACGAGTTAGGTTTCGTAAAAGATAGAACCATCAGTAGGTAATGTAACTGCAAGAAAGTCTCTGTAAGAATATAAACCTAATAGCTTTGTTGAATCTCTTGCTCATAAGTGAATTTGTTTATTACACGCAGACTAACAGAAATGAACAGCAAGGAGTACTTGGAGCAGCATGCCATAACCCAGGATCTGTAAAACATAAAAGACATACAAGATCCGCCATGGTTTTCAAGGGATTCAATTGAATCATATAGTAACTTGTTGTATTTTGTGTATCATGTGCGGATAAAAATCGCCATCCAATTGATAAGAACCATGGAAAGCATATTTATCCATTGTTGTAAGTTCTAACATTGATTTTTGAATTTACAGCTATATTAAATCCAAAAAAGATTGCACATCATTTCAGTGCCAATGCATCAAGAATATAACACATTGCAATACTAACCAGATTGTTGGTAAACATCAAGTGGTAGAAAGCAAAACATGAAGACCACAATGATTTAGTGACTAGTTTTGGAAAGAAAGAGAATAGGAGCCAGTGTTGGGATCTTTAACAGCTTTGAAGTTGTCCACACTCATCCCAAACCGACCTAAAATCGAGTTCCCCATCTCCTTCAGCTTAGCTACAGACACACAACATATTCGAGGATATGTTAAGTAATGAATGAAATAATTCCCAAAGCAAGTTATGACAGCACGTTTAATATTCTATGAAAGGAATGTGACCACAAAGAACCAAACTTGATGCTGACTGCAAAAGATAACAAAGGTTTATGATGGGATACTCTCAGAACTTACTTATAGCCTCTTCTTTCATCTTTTCTCGCTTCTCCGCAGCAAGAGGTTCAAGCCGTCGAATCCCTTTCCTAGCTTGATCATTTGAAGGATCAAGTTCTAAGATCTTCTTCAAGTCTGCATATAAGAAGTGAGAGACTCCAAGTGAACTCTTCCATTAAACCCATACTACAACCAAAAACTAACTACCCTGTCAAAGCTTCAAAACCTTAAACATAACTCCTCTTAATTTTCTAATGAATTGATTCATATGTACACCTCAAGGGGGGAAAAAACAGTCCTTGTTTGCATATAAAATAAGTACTCATGAACTCACCCGTGACAGCTTCTTCAAAGTGATCAAGCTTCTCGTGTGCTTCTGCCCTGCGGACCAAGGCCTTAGTGTAAGTAGGATTTAGCTCTAATGCTTTTGTGCATTCCTTAATCGTTTCTTCATATTTACCCTGAGCAACATTTCAGGGAAAAATCTTGAGTACTATTGATAACTACACCTATCTTCAATCGAAATTCAAGAGACCAAGAAATAATTTAATAAGCGTGTGAGATCACTCAAGCTAAAGGACATACCAATTTGAGGAAACATACACCTCTGTTTAAACGGCATATGGATCGAAGCTCTATGGATTCGGCAAACTCCTGAACAAGCTCTAAAGCAAGCACATACTTTGACAATGCCTCTTCGTAAAGCCCATTTACGAACAAACTGTTTCCTTCCACTTTGGCTTCATTTGCTTCTGCCATGGCTTTCTCCTTCCAAACACAAAGACAAAGTTCAATGTCTGTCAACGCCAGCTTTAAGCAATCTCTACTGATTCATCTAAAGGTTCAATATTTTACAGAGAATTCGCTAGTGCATCCATAAACCCAGAACTGAAAACCCCTAAAAGATGAATGTCAGAAACCATTTCTCGTTCTACACACTAAATAATCTATGTGGGATTCACCTGGTTTGATCCGTCGTCGGTAAAGGCTTCTCCTTCTCTCACTAGCTCAATCTGCTCTTCCTTCTTCTCCGCTTCATCAGACTGATGTGGTTCCTGTGGGCTCGTTACGGCGTCGTTTTTGCTATCATCTTCCTCTCCTTCTTCATCGCTAATTTCCCGTTCGCTGGCAGTCTCGAATCCGTCGGAATCATCTCCGTCGACTTGTTTCGCCTCCGTCGCAGCCATTTGCGGAGAGGATGAAGACGGTAGCTTTTGTTCGTCTTTGATGAGGATCTCTTCCTGCTTCTCACTTGACTCGATCAACACCATCTTTCAATCTAGGGTTCTTCGAGAGTTTGCCGAAAGGTTTCAACTTCACCGATCGTCGATCAGAATCAAAGCACGGAAGACGAAGGTTCAGGGATGCTCCAACTAAACGGCAACGTGTTGATTGAACTTGGTTAAAGGTTTTTTTTATTGTGTCTACGTTAGGTTAAAGGTAATATTAGATCCCAGTCTTGGCCCATCTAAGATTACTTTTTGTTTGTCTTTCGGAATTTCATCATTATGAATTTTATAGCAAATAGTAAAATCATCGATCGATTATATGGTTGTAAACTAGGAAAAGAAAATAATACTTTCAAAATTTAATGACAAGTCGTGGTACTGTTTTTGTCATTTGCATTTTAGAGGTTGTATTTATTAATCTTTCGAAACAATAATTGAAAACAAATAAATATTGTTTCTACGCAAAACAAACAATCTAAATAAGCTAGTATTTAAATATTGCGCATGTGTTCAGACACCAAAACAAACACAATCGTTCACGAAAAGCCTTCTACTATTATTTCACAATCATAGGAAACATCGGTTTAAAAGGTTCATCCAATATTCTTCCATCAATTATTAACAATAACAAAAAAATAGAATAAATAGAAAGCATTGACATTGTGCTTCGGGGTATAAAAGGCTCTAACCATTACTCATATACTATTATATAATCACAGGAAATGTGATTTTATAGATAGATATATAGTTCACAAGGAACAAATGCTACTATGAAGTATGAATTGAGAAGTTCAATATACAAATTATAACCTTTTTTTTGTATAAACTCCTCAGTTTTAATTTAAATAATTTAAATATTTTTGGTTAACAAGCAGAGCCAGCTTCTACCAGCTTGCTCAATTTATTGTTCCTCAATCTTTCTTCGTAAACCTCGCTTCCTTGCATTTCATTCTCATACCTACATAACATATATATACATAAAATCATTAGACTAAGTTGCATCAATTGGATTAACATCTTCGTATGAAACTACAAAAGTTTATAGAATAAAATGTACCTCGGTGGCATAGGTATCAAAGGAGACAAGCTCTCGACAAGCTTGAGAGCTTCTCCTTCTGTGTTGACGATTTGGTTAAAGCAGAAATATCGACCACAAGCTGAAACATCCTCGAATGCTCTAATATGAACATCCGCTAAAAACTTAACGTCTACGTACGCCAAAACTCCATTCTCATACATTTGTGCAGCTCCTGTTACCAACACCAATTCATCAAATCCAAACCCCAGGTGCATACTTATGAACTAGACCCGTTTATTTAGACGTGCAAGTGGTGAAACATATAAAGACAAATATCCTGAAATACTCAATAGAAATTTTTTTTTCTAAAAAAGATCACAATTGGAACCCAAATATATATTTATGAATTTTCTTAATCCTATTTACTTCACCAAATATATGTATATATATATATATATATATATATATATATATATATATATATATATATATATATATATATATATATATATATCATTAAGAAATCTTTTTAAAAAACATTGTTTAAGCTTTTTCTACATGCTTTCTAAACGAAGTTGTGGTATTTTTTGAATTTTGGTAAAGTTTTGATATTTTAGGAAAAGAAACCATATAAAATGTTTTGTCTGATATTCTTAGAATGTATGTATAATTGTTGTGATGCAAGAAAAAAGTGGTGCATACGCAACGGATTTCTGATTTTTAAAAGGTATTGTCTGATATTCTTTAAATGTATATGCAAGTACGTATGTATGTAGTGTGTACCTTTGAGGTAGGACATGGTGGGCCTAGGGTTGTGTTGTGCGACCGATGGTCCGACGATAAGACCAGAATTGATAGAGACCATGTTGAGCCTACGGTCCATGGCTAGTGCCCAAGCTGCTTTCTCTGACAACATCTTTGCCAATGCGTGCCACAACTGTATCCAACATACAATTTGTATACACGTGAGTTTGAGCTTGTGTGTATGAGAAAGTAAATTACTACTAATAGTAACCAATAAAGGGTAAACACCTAAAAGTAACAACATGAAGAAAAATAAAGTATTGGAATAGTCTTTGATTTCGACCTTTTTGTTGACTGTTCGATTTGATGTCATCCAGCTATAACACGTTAATGTTGTCCCCGAATAATTTGTTGCACAAGTTAGATAAGTTCATTTATGACGATCATAACTCTATATATATTATATAAATATATCTAACTTTTCAAGGCATGCTTATATTTATATAATATATATTCAATTAATCTGGCCCCCTTTCGAATTTTATGTGTCGCCCAATCAAATTATTCGAGATAATGTGACAATACATTTCATGAAAACCTAAATTTGACTATTATAGTAATTCCATGTATAGTAATTTCAAAATTCAAACATATAGAACTGACGAATAAAATACTGCAACAAAATGTCAGGAAACGTTTTAGTTAATCCGGGTCCGGCCTATAAACTATAAATCGTGGGTCCAATTTATTCACCAAAATTTTTCACATAAACAAATAACGATTAATACGCGTAAATCGTATTAACAAAAGAGACTGAAGAAAAAATTACAAACCTTCTTGTTCCGACAGAAGTCTTGGTCACTCCAACACTTCTCATCAACATCCTTCTGAGTTCCAATGTTGTCTCTCCAAATCGAAGCTGTTAAAGAAGAAGAGAAGACAATCTTCTCTATGCTCTCTGTTCTTCCACATGCCTCCACCACATTGATCGCTCCTCTCACCTCCAAGTCCACCTCCTTCTCCTATATATGATGATGATTAACACAAAAATCTCAATCTTCAGTTTCAAACAAAACCCATAATCTACAGAAAGATATCTAGATGGTGATTGATGAATGGTGAAGTCACTCACATCGTACCCTTCAGGGCTATCTAAGCAGCAGAAGACAGCGTTACATGTCTTGAGAGAGACAAGTATGCTTTGATAATCCAACACATCAACATCGTACACCACTAATCTCTCCTCCGTTGCTTCCATCTCTCTGATTTTCTCCTCAATCTCACACTCCCCTAGTTACCAAACACAAAAACAATCCAATCAACAACATCAAAAAGTTGGACTCTTTGCTTCGAAACCTTATAAATTCAATTGAAACAAAAAGGCACAATCTTGATTGTGCCCAGAAGAGAAAGATACCGTTTTTACGAATCGCTGCGTGAACAGAGTATCCTCTGCTAAGCAATTTCTTGAGAATCCAGAAACCCACATAAGTGGAAGCATCGAGAACGCAGCAACAAGAGGTAGACTTTTCGTGATCCATTTATTTTTATTCTTCTTGATTTATCGAAAGCGTGTGTGTAATATATGTGTGTGAAAGAAGAAGGTTAGAAGTAGGAAGACAAGAGAGAAGTATTAATAGGAGAAAGTTGGGTGAACTATTTTCTGTTGCACGTTCCCAGCTACTCACTCATCTTTTATTTATTGTCTTATCTCTTATTTTATATTTTATAATAGTACTAAAGTATTTCTTAATTAATGTTCTTATAATCCTCCAACCATCTTAATTAATATTTTGGTTATCCAATATCCACAAGTCAAGCCCTTAATGGGTTTTGTGTACGTGTTGATCATTCTGCGAACGTGTTTCTTCTTTCAGAAACACTCCAAAATTAGTACCAGCTAATATCAAATCCCATAATCATCTTACCTTGTTTCTTATTGAATAGTACAAATATACAACCAAATTCAAGATGAGTAACTCTCTCCAGATACATAGTTTTTCTTTTTAATGTCTTTCTGACATGTGTTCTGACAAAAAACATTACATATTATATAATAATTGATTGGAGAATATTAGTTAATTATGAGCTAAGTTTTATTCAAATAATTACGATTATTATAAATTTCATATGTATATAAATCGGAAGTTAGTTTATAAATTGTACATATGCTCACTGATAATTTAAGAAATGTTTTATATTTTATGAAAATAAAATTAATTGAAGAATAATTATCACCAAGATATAATCATACTTATAAGATATATATAGAAATAAGATACATCTATAAGTTTTAGTGTACAGTTTGGGAAATGCGAATAGTGCATACTAATGGTAGATTTTGATTCAAAATATTAAAGTTGATGGTCTTCTTACAAAAATTAAAAGCAATTTAAAACATTTTTATCTACTTAATGTTTTGAATTATTTTTTCTTATTTCTTTTTTTATTAAGTTTCAACATGTTGGAACTTGGAATTAGAAAGAGAGTTAGGTTTCAGATTGCCAGAATGGAACAAACTTGGGTCGGTAACTGCATAAGCAAAACTCACACAAAGGTGGCTTGTAGAAACAAACTATATAATAATATCATATAGTCGAATTTAAAGATCAAAAGAGAGTCAATAAAAGAAACAAAAAAAACAGAGAAAGGGCGTTGTACGTAAAGTAGTTAGCAGTTTCTAGGTAGAGATTGTGGTGAGAAGAGAATTTACGTGGGGAAGTTTCATCGCAAGCCACAACCTACCAATGTCTACAAACTATTTTTATAATCCATCGTCTTCCATGACATTTAAAATTTTGGTATTTACGGATTATTAATGTGATATTTATATAACTTTGTGTAATTAACGAACGATGTATCATACCTACATAACCAGGCTGTTGTGATTGTGTTTGTAGTAGCATTGTAGCAAGATCCAAACGATGTCTTAAACATTGTGGAGATGTTTTATTGATGTGTACAGAAAATTTTCTATAAATAAACAATATCAATATTATAATATTTTATTAATTTAATGAAATATTAATCTATTAAAAAATTTGATCTATTAAAATATTAATTTATAAAAAATTATATTGTATAATGTTTCAATGTAATTGCATCAGTTATAAACTTAGGTTAAATGTTAGTTGTAGCTAATATGTATCATAACTATATTTGACGAGAATGAAGATAGTTCTTTCTCATATTCAATGTCTAGCGTCTTTGACCCCCAAAAACAATAATGATATCCTCATTTCAATAGGGATGATTGAGTTATTCGGCTTACTTGCATTTAATTCTGTAAAAATGTGGTTGCATGATTAGTGCAGTTGGAGTAGTGTAGTCAACTTGTTGAAGGATCAAACTATTTTTTCATTTATTTTGCATTTTTAAAAATTATGTTGACGATAAATTACTTTTTTAAGAGGTCATCAAAATAGTTTATTTTATTCTTTATTTATATTAATTATAGAAGGATACAAAGTTGAATAAACCAGAAATATAGTCCGAAAATTTTACGAATTAAGTCTAAAAAAAATACTCAAGGGAGACCAAACATAACTCAAGCTAAAGCTAAAAATGTGACAAGCTAATTTCAACAACGAAATAAAAATAAAAAGCAGAAATAAGACTGAACTAAAAGCTTGATGAACTAATACAAACCCGCTGCCTTATTTTTCTTATGGATTGGAAGTGGACAAAATTTCATTATATTGCTCCCACCACATAGGCGACTAGAGTCACGAACATACAAAGCTGGAACAAACTATCTCTATAGAACCGATTTAAGCTAACACTTTTTAAAAATCACACCTATTATGACAATTCAAAAAATAAAAATAGAATTAATATGATGAGATATCAGTTTTCTCCACCGCTATATATAACAATTTATAAACTTAAAAAAAATTAAGAAAATCATAGCGCAGATTAATTAGTATAAATTATTTAATAAACCAAATAATGGATAGTTTTGTGAAGAAAAATTTCAAAAATAATTATAATTATATTTTTTGTGGGTTGTTTCGCTAAAATTGGCGCAAAATATTTTTATTTAACGTATAACACATAAAGTTGATAGATTAACCTATTTTTTTATTTTTGTAGATGTAAAATTGCATTTATTAAAACTAAAATAAATTTTCATAGGAAATAGATACTATATAAAACAAACTAAACATCAGAAGAAAAAAGGTTAAAAATTTGCCGTGAAGAATCTAGTTATATGTTCAAAAATAAAACTTTTGTGTGGCTAAAGATTGACGAAGCATCGAGGCCCCAATTTGCGTGCCAACGTGGATTTTGTCAGGCTAATAAACGTGTCGAAATCTCTGTTGTTTTTTACTTTTGCCATATGTAGTTGAACACCTTCTGAACAAAGAGGATCCTTTAGTGAAAAAACTCAATTTTGGTAATGCTCACTACACCAATTAAATTGTACTGAACTAACTTAGGGCCACGTGTTCACAAATCAGGACGTAGTAATAGTAGTTACCTCTTTATAGTAGAGTATAGTATATCATAATGAAAGTGATCTTATGAAACATCGTTTATTTCAAACATTGGCCACTAAGTGTAAACCGAAAATTACTGGTAAATTACTTCTCTGTTATCATTTCTTCTTATGGAAAACTTACAAATTCTCATCCAAAATAATTCGTGGAAAGAGTGAAGACGATTACGTTTATAGAGGCCATCTCTAACTCTATCAAATGATCCTTTCTCCTTTGGCTTTGGATAAATTGTAACACCAATAGACCTTGAAAAACAAATTTTGAAGTGAGTTGTCTAGGATGGGGACTAAGAGATGAGACATGCGACGTCATTCTCTAGTTCAGTGCCAAAACAATCCCACCCATACACATAAATTGGTTCATATATTTTCGCTTTTTGTCTATGTGCTAGAAAAAATAATAATATTTTTGTAAATACGTTTTTCTCAACACATCAAAAAATGTTAATATAGATACTTGATATTGTTTTAGTAATTACCAAAGATTAGTATTGGTTTAATCATTTTCAAAATTATTTTAGTGATTTTCTCTAGTTTTTATATATGTTTTAGTTCTATTTCCTTTAATTTGTTTATTGTATTTTTTTACTATCTTTTTAGTTGCGCTGGACTACATAAAATTTTATTCTTCGCGATCACATATGCTATTCTCTTAAATAAGTACGCTAATACATATTTATAATATAATTTACCTTTATAAAATCTTGTAAATTTGGTGCAAAATGTAGCTGGTTGATATCTTATACGAGATTTTATATAGAGTAGTCGTCAATTGAATTTTCATGTTTTTCTGTTTCTTATGGTTTTATAGTGCAAGTCTATGATATGGAGATAATGTGTTTTGAGAAGAAGACTATGAATAGCATCTTATAAATCTTTATTTAATAGATACAAAAATATGACGCACGAGAGATTCAAATGCAGTTAATAAAATTAATGCTCTCCTTAGATTTTTAAACATGTAAAAATAATGTATTTTGAAAGAACTTAAGTTATATAATTTTCATACCTTTATAAATCTTTACATAACTGAGTTTATCAAAAAGCACACATCAGCCATGCTTAACCTAAACACGAGACGCTTGTTTACTTTTAAAAAAAAACCGTTATAATAACTAATTCATTACCAAACAAACATACTTTGAATGTACACTGTACATCTAAAGACAATGACTTGGGTTTAAAAAGTATCCCTTCTGGTCAGAGTTGGGACTTCAAATTCAGGGTAAATTGGGATGCGACTACGAGGTTTAATTGCAATTTTACGTGGCATAAAGGTGGATCTCACAAGTTTCCTATATTTCTGGAAGAGAGAGATAATAGAAGACTTAACGGAGGAAGATCGTGCAGTGTATGTATTTGGGAGGTCGTAGGCGAGGGGAAGGAAAAACCAATTTGCCGTAAAAGACGAGATAATGGACCTGATTGGTGTTTTGATTGGGAAATCTAATCTAAAAAAACGTAATTACAGTCGAATTGTATAAAGTCATGATCGAAAAATATGAGTTGTTTTATACTTTTTGTTTTAAAATGTTTTGTTTTATAATTTTTTATATATAAATAAGAACAGTAAGTCATGATCGAAAAATATAAATTGTTTTCTACATTTTGTTTTAAAATGTTTTGTTTTATAATTTTTTATATATAAATAAGAACCGTAATCTTATGTTTATTTGATTTGGGCTTAAGATCGGTTTTGCATATAAATAGCATGATTGAATAAAACAATATCAATCCACAAGGGTTTATACTCTAATGATTTGTAATAAGATCGATCAGTATCCGTCACAAATTACCAACCGCTTTAAAACACCAGAATATTTGATGGATTGTTGCTTCCTTCTTAAAGCCTTAGCTCTTCGCCAACATATATTTTGTGAAAATTTTGAGATAATAGGATTTATGCGAGTTTTGAGATAATGTTTAAGTGTGTATTTACGGGGATGAACCGCGGGAACGTAAACAGAAACTGGAATGCTTATCTCCATTGAACCAATATATCACTAAACCAGACTAATATATGGTTTCGATTAATGCTAATTTCACATCAATTTGTCACATAAAAGATTCATTTAGAGGTCGAGAAGAAAAAAAGAAAAGAAGATGATGAACGTGTAATGATTGTTTTGCACGAAAAAAATATGTGGATGTAAAAATGTACAACGTTGCAACCAACACCCTTCGGTGCCTGCTCCACTATCAATCTCTCTGTAGTAAGTGGACCTCTTATAGGTCGGTCATGCCCATTTTAACAATTACCTATAATCAAGTAGTGGTTGTTTTGGAGATAACGTGCTGATTAAGGTTGTCATCGTTAGTATGTTTTATCATTATCAATACATATTCATAACTTATGATTCACAACCAATTAAATATTTTACTTCTAATCATAATTATTGGTGTGGACACAACTTTGACTTGTAGGATTTTCACTACCATATGAATATGCTCTGGAACGCCTATAAATACCTTCAACATCTTGTATCATATTCATCAAGAGCACTACCAAAATACTCTAGATTGAAAAGAAAAAGATAAAAAAACATTACCAAATACAAAAAAAAGAGATAAAACTATGTCTGTGAGTAACTCATCATCACTGGTTCTAATCACTTTGATATTAGCCACGTCGTGCCTAGTCTCCGAGAGCCGGATTGCAAGAAAAGACTTGGGTTTGGACCTTGGCGGGATAGGGATCGGTGCTGGCATCGGCATAGGTATCGGTGGAGGTGGATCCGGATCCGGATCTGGTGCCGGGTCAGGATCCGGAGGAGGAGGAGGGTCAAGCTCTTCATCTAGCTCAAGCAGTTCTTCTTCGAGCTCTGGTGGTGGTGGAGGTGATGCGGGATCCGAAGCTGGATCATACGCGGGGTCACGTGCCGGGTCTGGTTCGGGCGGAAGTTCCGGGTCAGGCCGTGGAAGAGGAGGTGGTGGAGGAGGGGGTCGCGGAGGAGGAGGGGGTCGCGGTGGAGGAGGTGGAGGAGGAGGGGGTCGCGGTGGAGGAGGTGGATCCGGTAACGGAGGAGGGTACGGTGAAGGCGGTGGATATGGAGGAGGATACGGTGGCGGCGACGACTGAATGAAGAATGTTGCATGCATGCAATATCTTATCATCTTACGTAATTATTAGTATGAAAAAATAATATGCTAGGAAAATTAATTTTCTTAAGTGGGTGAGTAAAGGAGATGGAAAAAGCTTCTGATGTGTTTGGTTAATTATGTACTCTTCCATGTTCGAAAAGGATTCTTGGTGTTGTGGATGTTTTACTTTTGTAATATAAGTTGTAACTTTTCAATTATAATAGTTGAGAATAAAATTACATGCCAACAGTTAATTAAAAAAAACTGAAGCAAACACGATGAAATGGAAAGTTAATTTGCATTCATTCATAATTAGAACGAAATTTAGAACGACTCTAATTATTAATAACTCAGATTTTTACTTTTTAGAGAATTTGAACGATTGCATTCATCTGTTGTTGTCACGTGTTACATTCGATATGTTAAATAAGAACATAAGTATGTCAACAACAGACAGATTTACTTATCCAAAATTGACAAAATAATGTGTCAATTGTATCTCAAATACTTTCAATGAACACCCCAATCCGCACCATACATAATTTACATATGTCAAAGATAAAATAATAAAAATAATACCACCTCTTATAACTCAAACCAAAAAATAAAAGTGGTTAATCAGTAATGTATTTACCAGTAAGAAATGTGTTTCTATTGGTTTTTTCTTGTCTTCGTGTTTGTATTGATTTATATTATTTTTTATAAACAAATTAAGACTTTACCTTTAGAATTTTAGATTCAAAGAATTAAACATCTGGAGTCATACACAAATTTAAGAATATAGCATAAAAGGATCGTTATCGTAATTAGAATTATAATATACTTACAAATGGTTGGATCTGTTGATTGCAATAATTATAATTTTACCTTAGAAATCTAAAGAATTTAAAAAATCTAACATCATACGAAAATTTTAAGAACACACCATTTTTTTAAGGATTACTATCGTAATTAATTAGAACTATAATATACACACAAATGCTTGAACATATAAATTTCAGTGATTGAATACTGTTATTTTTATAACCTAAACACTGATTCAAAATCGAAACTAGAAGTATATATGTCAAAACTAATCAAATAAGTATTGGTCTTTTGTAAGGTGATAGCCAGATTAACAAAAAATTGAATTCAATAAGTTTTATATTCTATATGAGAGGTGAACATTACGGGTCATTCATAGTAATAAAACACAACCAATGTGAACGATCTTTCTGGAACAATGATTTAAGCACGTGTATTAGGTTGACTAATATACTTCGTAGTGGAACTATAGATTAGTGGACCATTAATGTATATGAGTGATTAGTTTCACCGTGTATAAACCACCACCACTCTTCCACTCAACTTAGTGGACCGTCGACTCTAGTGGGTTCGCAGCAGCAAAAATATAATGCACACATCACCTGCATCCGTATCTAAAAAAAATATGCACTAACCATTTCTATTATCCTTAAAAGTTTCGTTAGAACTAAAATTATGTGACAGTAATCTTGCATATTGCCGGTCAAAAATTATATTTAACTAGACTAGACATGTGTTTGATTGTTATCCATGGTTCTCTAAATGTCATTATGAGTACACTATGAATAAAAGAAAATGATAAAAGTAGTCGAATCGAATTTGGTGATAAACACGTAATGGCTCACTCTATCCCAAATCTTCTATAAATACCCGAACATGTTATTCTCTCTTGTATCTAATTAACTTACACTACAAACTCTAAACACATCGATTGGCAAGTCTTTAAACAGTATAATTGTTATAAAATAAAAATAAAAGAAGTCTTTACACACGAAGAATTCCAAAATGGCTAGGGTCCAAGGTCTAGTTCTTCTTGGTTTATTAGTGATTTCAAGTCTAATGTTAACCGAGAGCCGAGTCGCAAGAAAAGACTTGGGGCTTGACTTAGGTGGGATTGGAGTCGGTTTGGGCGTTGGATTGGGGATTGGTCTTGGCGGCGGGTCGGGCTCTGGTGCTGGTGCGGGTTCAGGGTCAGGTTCAGGTTCCAGATCATCATCTAGCTCTAGCTCTAGCTCGTCATCAAGTTCGAGTTCTCGTGGTTCGGGTGGATCAGGAGCCGGTTCATCTGCTGGTTCATTTGCAGGTTCTAGGGCTGGATCAGGATCTGGTAACTAAATTATAAAGTACGATTTCTTTTCTACTTAAAGTGTGAAACAATAAGTGTGTTTTCTGTTGTTTGGTTTTGTCGTAATTAATATCGTGTGTACGAAGTTGGATGAATAAATTGTCGCCATCAGTAATGTTTTGCTCGACTGTATCTAACTCACTACAAGTCTAAATTGTCATATAATCTCTTTAGGTTTGGACCAGAGCACGTGCAATCGTAAATTCGTAATTCGAATTGGGATATAATTTCTAAGAAATAAAACAAATTTTGAAAGATTTTAATTACTGAAACCATATTATCACAAATTATAGTTATGCACTTACAGTACCCTACACTTGAAAAAGAAAATTAGAAAGAATAAAGGATGGATATAATAGAAATAATACACATTAAACGAAATACAGTTTTATATGATTTAAACTAAATAAAAAAATTACTGGAATTTTTTCTTCTTTTTCTAACATCAAAACTGAAAAAAAAAAAAATCACTGGAAAATTAGATTACTTTCAGTGGACAGTCGTGTGGTATCGCCACCAAAGATCTATCTCTAGACGTGACTTGTGCGAATCGAATAATTTATAGATATCTTAAGATATAGTTCTTTATATGTCAACTGTTACCATATGTTTTATATACCAATTTTTAAGATGATAAATTACTGAACTCTATAATTAAACGTAACTTTCTCATTTACATCAAATGGTTAAACTCTTAAAGAAAAAAACAGTGTTCCGTCTTAGGAAAGAGTTTCGTATTTTTGTTAATACAAAATTAGGACTTCTTTTCAGATATAAAGGTCTTTTTATGTGTGTATTTGTTCTCTATAATGAGTGCAACTCTATATTTTAATCGAGTTAGTGCACCTAATGATAGTATATAATATGAACTTTAATTATGTTCGTAATTGTGTTTGTATTAGACACGTTTACTAAACAAAGTTCGCGTGTTCTTTTTATTCCCCAACCCCAAGTAAATAAATACAAGCGCCTCAATATATAGTTTGTGGATACAAGTGAGTATGTTCAATTTAGATGAACCAAACCGAATATAATTATCAACATTTTGATATTAATTCTCTACATGTATTAAAATAATCGACACAAAACTCATACTAACCCAGTGTAATTTGGGTGTCTCCCGGTACACCTTGTTCCGCAAATCCTAACCCAATGATGAAAGTGTTAAAGGATCCTAGTTTTTGTTAATTATTGTTATTATAGTTTCAAACTTACGTAAATAAATGAAGCAATTGATAGGATTTAAGCATGGTAGCTTCAAGACAAAGACTCCAACAAAAATAGTTAACTAGTGCTATTTATTATAATACTACAAACTTGGTCGACCATAATTGCTTACTCCATTACTTAGAAATAAATATAAAATTTGTAAATCAAGCACGATCTAGCAAATCTTTTCTTGCTCAATTACAATCTTAGTCTAGAAACAAAGAATCTTCCCAGATGCAACAAAAATAATAATAATACTAATAACAATGAAATAGCCAAAGATGATATTTCATGTAAGAAGAATCAAAGAGAAATACAAAATAAGGAAACATATATTCTTATCAACTAATTCACGCATTTGTAACATAGTCTGACCAAATATTAACCCTTTTTTTATACCAAAAGAGTATGAACCTGTTTTCCTAAAGTTTGATTTGGTTTATGCTTTTTAAAGTGAATAATCTGTTTTAGAAGATGTAGGAAGATGAAAAAAAAACCATACCATATATAATTTGATGTCCAAGAAAATAAAAAAGCTATACCATATATAACCACACCGCCCAAAATTAATAAAACTCGTAGAATATTATAATGACCAATTATCAACCATTTGCCTATCTTTGAGATTTTATAAAGAATGTTTATATCTTTGATTTAATATAAAAATGTAAGAACAGAAGAGTAAAGAAGGAATATACCAAAAATAAATACTAAAAAAAAGAAAAACACGACCAAGCACCGTCCAAAGTTAACCGGCTATCACCGGTAGTTCCAGGGTATCGAAACAGTTAAGTCTCTCCCGATTCTTCCGGTTTCCCGGTAAGAGGGTGGCCCATAACTTCTCGTTTTAATGGTGAAACCGTGACTTGGGGAAGCGGTAATGTTAGAGAAACGTGGAAACGGCACGCAGTTTTTGTCAATGTCATTCTCTCATCGCTTTCCTAAACCAGCCAATGGTGAATGCTATGGTCCGCACGTCCTCTCTCTACATTATCCTCTTTGCCAAAGAAACATTTATTTATCGCTCAAAAGGAAAAAAACAAATAACCATTTATTTTCTCACTCAAATTTTTTAAATAACACTGTTTCAGTTACCCTTAAAAGTAAAATCAGAGTTTTTTTTATTTGTTCTAAATTATACAGTGCACTCACACGTCTTTCTATTGAAATTTGACTCAATGCGGGCCAGGACCAGTCGGCAAAATCATACCAAAGAGCACTAATTAGTAATAGTACTATATTACTTTGCTAATTAAGTAATTACACATATCAAAAAAATCTTTTTTAATTCTGCTCCTTTTGCTAATCTGGAGCATTCGAAGCTGCTCATTTTTCCATATCACAATTTTTTACAACTTCAGGAGTATTATTTTTAGTTATGTTGTGTAACAAACCAGACAACTCATGATTGACCATTAGTAGTATACAACGATATATAACAACACGGCGTAATTAATACTACCTCATTGTCATAAAAGAGAAAGAAATAAAATTATAACTCTGACGATCTTATATCAAAATACGAATCTCAAGTTAATTATTTCAAATTTAGATAGGTTTTATGATGGATACTTTAGAATATAAAAACCCAAAATAAAAACTATCAAATTGATAAATTTTTTGTACTATATATAGTTAGGACTTGGGACACTTGATACTAAAGCCACCAAAATTCGCAACAATTAAAACATGGCATAGTCTATGTAAAATTTCTGCACATAACCCACAATTATTTTTACTCAGTGATCAGTCCACTCTTTTTTTTCTAATTTACAATAAAAATCTGTTTTTCTTCTTCTTTAATGTTGTGTGTTTTAAACTCCTTATATTGCGGCAAATTCGCGAAAATAGACATTACTGTAAGCGTTAATGTTTATCTAGATTTAATTAATAGAAAACAAAACTATTAGGGAATTTGATTTGTTTTTTTTCTGTAAACAAAACAAATAGTTATTAGGAGTTAAAAAAAAAAATGCCAATCTGTCAATCAGATTTAACGCGTCTCCTTGTCCCCTTAGTCATCTGTATATATACTTCTCCGTCTCTTCCTCTTCTCCTTAGCAGATGCTTTTGGAAAATCCAAGAAAAAAAAAAATCTGCATCTGTCTTCTTCCTTCTAAATTTACCATTTTTTTTATTTTTCTTCATTTGATAAATTTTCTGGAGAATATTTAGGAAGAAACAATAAAAAGAGTTTTACAGAGTTTAATCATGCCTTCGATAGAAGATGAGCTGTTTCCGTCAACGCCGGGTAAATTCAAGATCGACCGGTCAAACCGTCAGCTCCACCGTTGTTTCGCTTCGACGAGCACCATGTTCCTCTGGGCTCTCTTCCTCATCGCTCTCACCGCTTCCTACTTGAGTTTCCAGAGCTTCGTCGATTCCGGCAGCCGCTACCTAACCGCCTCCTGGGGCGGCATCCAGTGGGAGAAACAAGTCCGAACCTCCGCTCAGATCCATCGCTCCGGCGGCATCTCCATACTCGTCACCGGCGCTACCGGATTCGTCGGCAGCCACGTGTCGCTCGCGCTGAGGAAACGCGGAGACGGCGTCGTGGGTCTCGACAATTTCAACAACTACTACGACCCTTCCCTCAAACGCGCGAGGATGTCTCTCCTCTCTTCCCGAGGGATCTTCGTCGTCGAAGGAGATCTCAACGACGCCAAGCTCTTGTCCAAGCTCTTCGACGTCGTCGCCTTCACACACGTCATGCATCTCGCCGCTCAAGCCGGAGTCAGATACGCATTGGAGAATCCTCAGTCGTATGTTCACAGCAACATCGCCGGACTAGTCAACCTCCTCGAGACCTGCAAAGCGGCGAATCCTCAGCCGGCGATCGTCTGGGCTTCGTCGAGCTCCGTTTACGGACTCAACGAGAAAGTCCCTTTCTCCGAATCAGACCGCACGGATCAACCGGCGAGTCTCTACGCGGCGACGAAGAAAGCCGGCGAGGAAATCACCCACACTTACAACCATATTTACGGTCTTGCCATCACTGGTTTAAGATTTTTCACGGTTTACGGACCATGGGGTAGACCGGACATGGCTTACTTCTCCTTCACCAGAAACATCCTCCAAGGGAAACCGATCACGATCTACCGGGGCAAAAACCGGGTCGATTTGGCCCGAGATTTCACTTACATCGACGATATAGTCAAAGGCTGTCTAGGATCTCTGGACTCGTCGGGTAAGAGTACCGGGTCGGGTGGGAAAAAACGTGGAGCCGCACCGTACCGGATCTTCAACCTAGGGAACACATCGCCGGTGACGGTCCCGATCCTGGTGGATATATTGGAGAAGCATCTCAAGGTGAAAGCAAAGAGGAACTTCGTAGAGATGCCTGGAAACGGCGACGTTCCGTTCACGCACGCTAATATTAGCTCCGCCCGAAATGAATTCGGGTATAAACCGACAACCGATTTGGAAACCGGGTTGAAAAAGTTCGTTAGATGGTATCTTTCTTATTACGGATACAATACTAAAGCCAAGCTTGTACATTAACGGTGGAAAATTTTATTTTAAACGAATTAATTTTTTTTTATACCCGGACATTGTTATAATATGATGATTCGTTTCATACTCCTTCTAGCTATTTAATTTTGTTTGTTTTGGGAAAAATATTAAACTCGGATGATGATAGCAGAAAATCTAAATATTCTTTTCTCTTAAGACAATCAAAAACCAAAGAAAAGACAGCGAATAAATTAGTTGTACTTAATTATATTTTGATCTTAGCAAATAATTTCCTGCCAAAAGTGTTGGTTACGGGATCTACGGTATATATAAATTTTAATCAAGGGAAAAAGTAAAACAAAAATAATTTAAAATAAGAATATAGACAGCTGGAAGATTGCGACAGCAGCAAAAGTGGGCTTCTAGTGGTGTGTGGGGTCCATCAGACTTTTTTATTTCTGTAAAGCTGTACGGTAACCGTTGGATCCGCTGAGGAATTTTAATTTATCAGTCGTAATCTTACGGTCCAGCTGTGAAGTAGTCATGCCACGTTATCTTCTCCACCGACACTAACGAGTACAATAAACCATATTTATCATTTTGTATTTTGGGGTAGACCTACGGGTGTAGTTTTTCGGGTCGGGTTCAGTTTTTCGATAGTCCGGTTTAGGAGAAAATATGTCGAATAAATACCAAACAAAAACATTGGTTCAGTGAGGTTCGGTTTGTTACTTAATCGAACCACAAATTTTGGTAATTTTAATTAAATTCATATAATTTTAAATAATTCTTTGGTTAATTTTGTTAGTTAAGTTTGGAACTAGAAATATATAATTACGGTAGCAAGTAGAAGCAAGATCCAAAAACAACACTCGAAATGTCTTCCGATAAATTTTGTTTTTTCTTGTTGCCCACCAAATACATTTTTGTCAGAGTTATAGAAGTAAAAAATTATTAATTTAGTTGTAAAATGGCTAAAAATAGATCATAAAAAGTTATCAGATGTAACAAAAAAATATTTGATAAAAAGTATAATAAGAAAAAATCTCTTAACATTTAGAAAGACCTTTATGATGTCGGCAAAACATTTTGTACTGTTTCGTTGTTCATGAACGATTTAATTTGGTTCGTTATACTCTAACTGATATTGCCGAATGCAGATTTGTAATTTGGAGTTCTTCCGTTTTTATTTTGTACTAAAAACTAAAAAAACACTTTTTTGTTGGGTCAAACTAACCAAAAAAAAAAGTGAACATATATAAAATACACTTTATTTTATCCGTATAGTATTATAGCTAGGTGTTTTATAATCATTGTGTTATGGGCTATGCTTAATGCAGCAAATGGGATTTAAAACCGGTCATGCTCAATATTATACTAAACCAAGTATATAAAAGGTAAAATTTGATATATGTAAAGTCTTGTATAAATAAATTTTCCTATAGTCGCTATGTTCCAATCATTTGAAAAGAAATGCGCGTGGAGAACACACGGCAAAACTGTTTTGACTCAGCTCTTTCACACGCCAAGTTAGATGACATGGTCTCAATACCACTTACAAAATTGTTTAAAAAAAAAATCGTCTGAAATACTTCAAAAATTATTGTAATACTTTTAAAATCTATTCGTAGTAATTTTCATAAATTCGTACTGTATTTCACCTTTGGCCATCCTTCTACAAATATCCAAATTGTTGTAAAAGAAAACTATATAAAAGCAAATGCATGCCATTAGTTATTTGGTTTGATATGGTAACTTTCATGGCCTAATATGGTTAATTAGTATTTATTACCTATTTCAAAAACACGTTTTCATCAAATTCGCAGTACACGTAAACAGATAGTGAAAAGCTTGCCATGTTTAGTTTGTAATAATGTTTTGTCTATGCAACTTGTTAATAATTTCTATTGAATATTTTTTTCTTATTATAAGTTAGTATCTTTTATATAATAGAATTGTTTCAAAATTTTAAAATTAATTATTGAAACATTCAAATGTAGAAAGAAATATTGCAAAAATATCACTACTTTGTGCATATCTAGCCAACTTTTTTTTTCAAAACTTCCAATCAAAAAGTTAATTTTTATATTTAAATGAAATGATAATTCAATTAATAATTCTTTGATCTATATACAACGAAGTTTCATTGTTATATTTATTAAGTAAGATGGTTAAGTAATCAGATTTCT
Source organism: Schrenkiella parvula (assembly GCA_000218505.1). Lineage (NCBI taxonomy): Eukaryota > Viridiplantae > Streptophyta > Magnoliopsida > Brassicales > Brassicaceae > Schrenkiella > Schrenkiella parvula. The sequence goes on along the minus strand of CM001193.1, from coordinate 13,465,036 downwards.
AAATCACAAAACTTAAATGAATGCTTTGAATCGCGTGATGGTTAATGATCTTTCCATAAAAGCATTATCCAAAAATGTTTTGAAACCAAAACAAACATACGAAAAAGAAAATACATTAAGGAGTTGTTATTAGATTAGGAAATTCAATGTATTTTAATGTAATTGTAATTGAAAATATTTTAATAGATATTAGTTGAATTTTTTGATATACAATGGATTTTAATGTAAATGTTTGTAATATATTTTGATTAATTATTATGGATTTTGGTCGAATTCTTTGTAGTTACAAGCTTATAGAAAAAATTGAATTTTTTTATTATAAAATATGTTAAGCAAAATCTGTGACCTCTTCGTGCTGTTCGTATTGATCGTCATCGTCTTCGGCTTCACCTTCTTCGCCTTCGTCGTCACCAGTAAAGGCTCCGGCGAAACCATCCCCGGAAAGGCGTATAAGGAGTATCGACTCGGTGATTACTCTGCTTGGTTGCAGAAACGTGTGAACAACGCTAAGTATTGGAACAACATTAGAAGCTGTCTTTACGAGAGCAAGTTCTGTGCTCGCTTGGAGGAATTCTCTGGTGGTGAACGTTTGCCTGCTTCTGATTTCTACAAAAAGGATCTCACTTCTCTTCAGGTAACCAATTTTTGAACTTCAAGGTAAAAAAGTTATCCTTGATTAGAACTTTAAAACCGTATAGGCTTATATTCAGAATCTGAATCGATAGGTCAAAAAAGTTGTATCCTTTTTAAGGGTCTTTAGTCCTGACATTTTTCATTTGCATCGTGATTTTTTCTACTTAATTTTCTGAAATTCAAGCAATGGATTTCAATCTTCCTTTCATAATCTCTTGATTTAAGAAAAGAAAATCTAAACTTGGCTCCCTTGTTACAATGTATCTGAATCTTGATTTGGTTTTTGTTTGTTTGTTTGTTTGTTTGTTTTGTTTACAGTCTGGTTGCTGCAAGCCCTCCAATGACTGTAACTTCACCTACATAAGACCAACGACTTGGAACAAAACAGCAGGAACAAATAAAAACCTGGATTGCCAACTTTGGGACAGCGCAAACGACAAGCTCTGCTACGATTGCCAAGCCTGCAAGGCCGGTTTTCTCAACAACCACAAGAGCTCATGGAAACTAGCTACTATTGTCAACACAATTTCTCTAGTAATCGTCATCATCATCTACGCTATGGCGTGTTGCGTCGTCAGAAACAACAAGAACGAAGAAAATTATGCCCCGGTCTGATGGATCTAACAATACTTGATTTCCGCGGTTAGGACAAAGATCACACTTGAGTGTGCTTCTTATTCAGACTAGGACTTAGATATTCTCATTAATAAATCATTTTACTTTTTGTTAGAGCAAAACATCTTTTGAAATTATGGAAACAGAAGAATGAAAATAATCTTTGAATCAGTTTAGTTGTTGTTGTGTTTGGATTTCTTCAGTTGATTTGTGTTTGGACAGAAGGGGATTCTCTAGATCTCTGTTACAGTTTGTTGTGTTTGAAAAATCTTGGATATGAATCTTCTCTTCTGAATTGTTATTGTGTCTCTGTTCTTGATTCATCATACCATCTTTTGCTTTACCCCAGAGCACGATGTAAAGTCCCATTATCACACCTAACCCTCCGATCAAACTATTACAAAAGATAAAACAGATTATGTTTATGGATTGTTGTTATCTAAAAGTTTTAAAAGGGTACTTTTTTTTACCTTCCAGTGTAAATCTCTTCTTGGAAGAACAGAGCAGCCAAGATTGTGACTATGACTGTGCATAGAGGATTAAACAATGCAGAGAACACAGGACCTCTCTTCGATATAGCCCAGGCTTGGACCGTGAATGAAAGTGCTGACGCTCCAATTCCCTAACAAACGCATTTCAAGATCAGGGATTTACTCTAATCTTTGAATTAACGGAGCCAAAGAAAGAAAGAACAAGAAAAATACAGAGGAATGTTTTATGTGCGTACTGCGTAGAGACAGGTCGCAAACTCTGAGTAAGAATGGAGAATCCAAGCTTTTGGGTCCTTCTCAAGAAAGAAAGTGACGAATGCACATTGTATTGTTCCGAATAAACACATCCATGCTGATAAAGAGAGGTGATCTGGGTAATAGGCAGAGATTGGAACCTAGGGTTTTCTTGGAGAAAAATTAGCTTTTCTTTCAAGACATTTAACCACAAAAAAGTTATTATATTTTGATTTGCTTAACGAAGTAAAATTTACCTGAAGTGTAAGCCAAAAGGACCAGCAAAGGGTGCTAGAGAACAAGAACAAACAGCCAAACAGCCAAATGTTCTGGTCTTTCAAATCTCCTAATACTGACTTCACGATCGGTAAAGCGGATTCTGAGTTGAGAATCTTTGGTCCACGAAGCAGAGTCATGGATGTCGCTCCTGCTACACACAGGATCGTCCCTGCTATCTTCGCTATGCCTCTTTTATTCCGGAGATTCACTTTCTCATATCTAAAGATCAGGAATAATTAGCTACACATCATGAATCTTGTTTTTCAAAGTTTTCATAGATATGTATATTATACCCTGCGAGAAATGAGATGAGGAAGGTGATTGCAGGAATGATGTTACCCACGGCACTTCCCATCGACGATGAAGCTAAGTAGAGTCCTTCAAGATACAGGTTTTGATTGATTGTAATGCTGCCAAAAAATAAAATAAATAAGCAAAATGCATGGTCCAAGGTTCTTCAAACTAGAGTTGTCAAGAAATAAAAATCATAAACATATTTGAAAACGTAATTACATCTACATATACCCTATAAGCGAGACCAAGAATATTAAAGAAAAGCTCTTGAGATCCAATGAAGATATCTTCGGCTTTTTCCTACAATCCATAAAGCAAAAAATCAAATATGAATTAGCAAGAAATAATTACTAAGTCAATTATCCATTTATAGAAAGAAGAAGAGAGAGAGAGAGAAATGTGATTTAAATTACCTCGAGAAGTAGAGAAATGGAAAGATGAAAATGGTTGCAAAGGCTTGCCTATAGAGGATAAAAACTCGAGGGCTTAATCCATTAACCAAAGTAGCTCTTGCAGAAAGAGTCACTCCTGCGTAACACACTTGAATCCCGATCATCGCCATTACTGGCTTGTACTCCTCTAACTTCTCCATCTCTCCTCTCTGTTCTCTTTGTATGTTTATGTCAAGTGTAATAGTAGTCTACATTGCTATGACGGTCTTGTTATATAAACTATTTGTTACTCATCTCAATAATACAGTATATGCTAAAAGAATAATATTACCAAAACGATTCGGTTGGCGAACACGTACTTGTCTGTCCGATAGCGGTTTCAAACTTTCATGTGCTCTACGTCGTATCATCTCTTGTTTTTGGAGTGAACAAATCATTTAAGAAAGACTAAACCCTGTATATATAAAAATATATATATGTATATATATATATTGTGTTAGATCGTGTTATAAATCGAAATTGTACACAGACTTTTTTTATGGAGTGATATATCCGATTTTGTAGTAGCTTAGAGTGAATCATCTGCAAGAAAATCATGATTTCTTGATAGAAGGTAGTGCTTTTAAAGTAAATCAACCTGAATATATTATTTTGATTGAGTACCACTAAACATTTGCTAAATGTTAACTAATCATATATATGTGACTACTTGAAACTGTCTACAGACCATTCAAGAAAACTTCAGATTATTTTTTCCTGGTTATTGGAGATCGCTCCTACTACACATAGGAACGTCCCTGCTATCTTCGCTAAGCCTCTAATTTTCCGGATATTCACCCTCTCATATCTAAAATCAGCAGTAAATTTAGTTACACATGAATCTTGTTTTCCCAATTTCCATATAAAGAGAGATTTATAAATTTAATTTATGTATATATACCCGGCGAGAAATGAGATTAGGAAGGTGAGTGCAGGGACTATGTTAGACATGGCACTTCCCATAGAGGATGAAGCTAAGTAAATACCTTCAAAATACAGATTTTGATTGATTGTAATGCTGCAAACAAAACAAGGAAAATAGTCCAAGATTCATCAAATTAGAGGTCTTAAGAAATAAAGCACAAACAAATCTTGTATATGTACATGTACTCTAACCCTATAAGCCAGGCCATGATCTTAAATTCGAATATATTACTATAACACTATGTTTAGCTAATAATAATTCAAAACTTATATAGTGATTACATGTATTACTAACGAATTCTCAAATACATAACTAAACTAAGATCTAACCTTCTCAAAATGCATGGGAAAATCATATTAAAATACACAATATGAAAAATATATATGTGAGGTCTGTAGCCTTAATCACTAACAAAATTCTGCACATGGAAGTAATCACTCAACTAGGCCCATATACAATTGTAGGTCATATGCATGGTATGATTATACCATGAAAGCCTTTATATATATATATGGTCTGCTTCATAACAATATATAATATCGTTGACTTTAAATCCTATGTTTGATTACATGCTTAGATCATTTCTCTCAAATGATTCTCATATTACATGTATTTTAACGTTCTCTCTAGAAACTTGTTTTTGACATGTTTTACATTGTTTGTTTGTTCCGCTACGACCAATGTAAACATTCATATGTTTATACAAATTACAATGACATATTTTACTCTTAAAATTTATCGCTTGATAGTAAAGTCTAAATTAAGCTTTCTCAAACTTCTCTGATAAACAACTAATTAAAGTAATTAGGGAGGAGAGTTTTTAACTTTTGTCCTTGGAAGAGTACGGCAGAAGCCACTGGTTAGTCTTCCCTTGATTTAAGGGGACAAACATATCATTAAAAGGAGATTATGTTTGTTGATTTTAGATTATACCCAAAGCATTATCCTATTATATATCTTTATTACACGTTACTTTAAGTTACTTTTAGGCTGTCTCGGTCGTAGATTCGTATTAGATAATTCATTAAACTGAAGCTAATCCACTCACCATCCCGTCGGTTCTACCGTTTTAACTTCAAATTATTTCACATGGCCAAAACCCATGTATATATGAATATGATAAGAATGGAGATTGTAAATGGTATATCGATTAAAAAATTATATGAAAAGAACAGTTGATAGATAAAATTATAGCAAACTTTAATTTACTAAGATCCTCGCCAAATCTGTGCAATATAGATTTTATGAGTTTATCAAACTTTTTTTAACAATAATTATGAGTCTAAATATTCAAACATTTTATTAAGTGAGGGCTAACAGTTTGAAGGCCCTTTTCAAACAACAGTCGAATTTTAGGGAGACAGATTTATGGACTCTTTATGTCAGCAAAACTCAAGTGATTTCAGACAAAATATCCGCTAAATTTGATTTAATCAATTATCTGTTTTGATTTGATAAAAAGATTAGATATCTTAATTTTATAGAATAAAAAATTACTAAAATCTATTATCCATTAAAACAGAATAAATCAAAAATATTAAAATATTAAAAAACAGATATCAGTTTCGCTTTGATATATATAATTATATATTTGAATTGTCTAATTTTTATTTTTATATGTAAATTTTACAAAATTTATTATGTAACTATGAAAGTAAAGAAAAAAAAGAGAAACAAAATTTCTTAAAAAAATGTCATTAATAGGTTAACTTTTGATTTTTGTGATTTCTTAAAAATACTTAAATTTTTTATAAAGATGAACAAATATCCAAATTAAAATACAGATTTTATCGATATTCAGACAATTGCGAAACTCATATTAGAAAAACGCTAATCTCTACTAGTTTCACTATACTATTGAAGTCGTTGCAAACTTTCTTTCTCTAGAAATTTAGGAAACAACAAAAATTTAGCCGGTTTATGAAGCTTAAAGCATATCAAATAGCCGTCCGCCTGGGTTCCTCCGTTGAAATCACTCTTCCTTTTAGTGAGAGTAAAAAAAAAAAACAGTGGGTCCCTCCACGTGTGCACATGTGCTTCTGGTGGACGCGTGCGTGCAGGATCGTTACTCACCCTTTCCCCTTTAACGACGTCGTTTATGTTTCTTCTATCTACAACGAAATTTTTTTGATGATTTCTATACAAACGGAATGGGCACAAAACATTTTCGTAAATAATTTTGGGTACGACATTAACATATAATACGCAAATAAATCAGATATATATAGATGGTGACGACATGAGATGGTGGGCGTGTAGAGTTCGGAGAATGATTGTGGAGAGATTCCCGTAAATTACGGAGGTCCATTGGATAAGAAATTCTCGCATACCATGTTCGATGTATTTTCTTGGAGATAAACTATATTCTATAAATATTTTAAAAATTTTCTATACAACGGCCAAACTATATCTATATTCACGTACATCTATCAATATCAGTATCATCCATGTGTAAAATTCATGTACATCGTCTGTCAATATCATTTTTCGTTTTCACGATTACAACCTCCATATAATAAAATTTAATTATTATATATTTATATATTCTTGAAACTATTATTGCTTTTTTATCTTTTCAGGCTTTCCCAAAGTTTGCGGATCGCCACGTTTTCACCACTAAAACCATTGATGTTATTTGTTGTATGTGTATTAAAGTCATAGCAAGCACATAGTTAATGTGGTGACTGATATATACTTGTGTTTTATCACTATTAGCAAGAAGATCAAAATAAATAATTCACCGTATAATCAGGGCTGCTGTGCAATGCAGCATAAAGTTTTCCAATTTTCCTTTTATATATAGATCGGTACAATTAACCACAACAATGGAGAACCACAACTTCAAATATTTTAAGTTCTTTAATCTCAAACTTGAGATAAACCTTTAAAGTATATTATGTTTTTTTTAAATAATAAAACTTTCAAAAATCAAAATTTAAAATTGAAATCATTAGATTATTTCGCGTGCTTGTATAGGCCTTTTTTTTTTAAAGCCTATATTTACTTGGGATCTCCTACTGCGCTGATTGATATAAGCTTGTCAGATAGAAATGATAACTATATGTTAAATGAAAAATGGGAACATATATCGCATTCATGATTCATACTATATATTTGAAGAAAACATCATAAACATATATCATCACAAATTTTCGGCGGAAACAAATAATAATCGACAAAAGTTTCCTAAATTATAGGGTAATATAGAAAAGAGTACGTGGGCCATAGAAAGCATGTGCATGCATGTGCTTCTTCTATCTCCTAATGCCCCCACCATTTTCCCTCTCCTTTTGAAACAAATAAAATGGACCATCTCATCCTTCTCCTTTCTCTCTGTCTCTCTCTCTCTCGTCCATTTCACAAATTCGTGAGGTGACCGCAGATTTTCTCTTAGCAATCTTTGACATTCAACAAAAGAAGAAAAACAAAATTCTACAAAAAAAAGGTAAATGTTCATGTCTCTTTTCGTTATGATAAGGAACCCTATATAAACGGATTATATATATATATATATGACCAGTTTGATTGTGATTCGATGTATACTACATGTTTCTCCCTGCCCTTTAGTTTGATATGCATACTTTGATGTATAAAGGCAACATGGATGATTACAATCTTAGAGTTTTATTTACTTTTTTCCAAGAGAATTACTCATAACTTTGAGTATTTTTGTATTTGGTCATCTTTAGGATTTAGGATGCAACCTACGAGCTCGCTGAAGGAAGAATTCCTAAAGAAATGGCAAATGGGTCTTCAGATATCCCGTCATTCGATAGACAACACAAGCGTCTCCGAGAGAAAGAAAGCGATAAAGCTCTCTGCAGATGTTGCAATGGCGTCTCTAAGAAAAGGAACAACTTGCTGGAGCCGAGCCCTAATCCAGAAGACAGCCACCGAGGACAATTTCCTCGTACGTCAGATGCTATCTGGCATCAAAGCAGAAGCATTAATCAACAAGAAGCTGCCTAAGGTTGTGTGTCATAGAAAGATAGTTAGAAGAAGCAAGAAGATCTTGATGAGGAGGAAATCGAGATCAGCGAGCGAAGAGGTCGCAGCAAAAGCTAAGCAGCTCGTCAAGAGAAAGACTCAAGGATTAAGAAACGTCGTCCCCGGTGGAGAGTTTATGAGCAATGACGTCTTGTTGATACAAGAAACCTTAGATTACATTGTCTCGCTTCAGACGCAAGTGAATGTTATGAGGACTATTGTTGATGCTGCTGAGGCCGGAATTGAACGGTAAATGAACTTTTTTTTTTTGCGGAGATTATTATTATGTGAAAGCACGATCTCGACCGGATGGGATCATTGTTGGTCGATAGGACCGTAAATTATTTGGACATTGAAATTTTGTTACGATCTACTTATAAAGAGAATTTTATGGTAAGTCGTATTGTACATAAGAAATTTATACACGCTTATAGAAAAGTTTCCATATACTTCTTCTTTATTTTGTTCACCAAGTTTCTATTTACTTAATGGTAATTTTAATCAAAAACATCCTGTTAGCATGTCTTTTTTTATTCTACAAGAAAGAAACATTTAATTTATATACTGAAAAGGACATTTCAAAAGAACATCTAATAAATCGTAAAATATACGACGTCAAAAAAAAATATACTTAAAATATATGGTTCAGTTTTGTTAGTTAAAATACAACGTCTAGCTGTAAGAGGAAATGATAATAGCTTAGCTCATATGAGTTGTCGAATAACTAAAACATATTTTGAGATGTAACACATTTAATCAGATTTGTTAGAGGAAGATATTAGCTCATATGAGTTGTCGAAAGAAGAATATATATTTGACTTTTTTTTTAAGAATAGTAGCGCCGGACAAACAATGGTTTCAATTTCAAACCTGTGTAATAATCAGCCCTTTTGGCTTTTACATACATACTCGTTCTATCAATCAGCTTCATTTAACAAGGAAGAAGACGCTTAATGACATCGAGAAAAAACAAAAAGCATACATATTCTATGACTTTGCACGTTCGCTTTTGTTTTTTAACCAGCCAAATCAATACGTTTTTTATAGATATATATTTATCCATTTATATGTGTATCTATTATGCATTCGATTCTCAATAAAGTTTCAATTTTGCTTGGTTGAAATTTCTTATTTGCGCAATTCTTTTTATGTTAAAATTGTAACAATTAAGAAAAGTGGTATTTTTCTGTTACGTCTTCAACTCTCCGCATAAACCGTGAACACAACTTTTATAAGATTAATCTAAATATAAGAGTTCTATAAGAGCTAAATTAAAAGATATGGATGTTCATATTATATACCCTTGCACATTCTGAGAAACATGTTAGGCCCAGAAGCCCAATTAGATATTAATTGGACTCTTATGTGCTCTGTTTAACAGTTGGACTCTTGTTAACCAGTCCAGCTGAACATATCCATACACACAAAGGGAAAAAAGAAAAAAAACAGCGAGTGAAGGGACAACGCTGTCAACGCGTCGTTGCGCTTTTCCCATACACAGATCTTCATTGCTTGACGTTTTATCGTACTCAAAACGACAAGTAGTCTTCTCTTTTTTTAATGTCTTGAGGAGTTGAGTTCTGAATTTCTGATTTATGTGATTTCTTTTTTTTTTTTAATTTTGTAGTAGTTGTTGAATGTTGAGGCATGAGGAGTGAGGCAACTATTCAGTAGACAATTAAATATAGATTTATAACTTTAAAGCACAACAGTTGTCTCCAACTATTTGGAAACCTGGTAAGCATTTGAAGTAAAAAAATTAATGAAATGTTATAACTTACCAGAAAAATGAAGACAAAGTTCTCATACAGTTAAAAATGTTACAAAAAAATCGATTTTAATACCAAAACTCTTATGTATGCAAATGCAACATTTCTTTATGAATAAACGGTTTTGATTACGAAGATTCTGGAAATGGCTGAAACTATATTATGATTCTTTGTATAATATCTGATCTGGATATTAGGATATCACACTCAAAACCTAAAACAAAAAACCAAAAATCAATTTCTGAAAAACATGCATCTCAATAATATTGGGAAGTGAGAAACCACGCCATATATAATTAATTATTTAACTATACATTTTCTGTAAATTAATAATATCAAAACTATAATATTTTATTAATTTATTGAAAAATTAATTAGATCAAAAATTTAATTTAAAATTGAAAAACTTAATTTACTAGATATGAATTTATTATATTAGTTTATATAAATTATACTGCATACTTTCGTTTTTTCCATAACTGAGTTGAATTAATTGGCACATAAGCCAATGTTATTAACGTTATAAATTTATATGTATGTTGTCACGCAATAAAGAGCAAGTGACTAGTGGGCATGAAAGCCAACTGCTTCCTTGCCCGTTATTAATTCACCAATTAATGCAAAACTTTAGTCATTCAACGTGGAGTAAACCATATACACATTCTATATACATATAACATATCGCACAAGAATCAAGATGTCACTCTTTTGTCGTATAAAGAATTGCCTCAATTCAATGCGTCTGTCTTACCACCACACCCACTTCTTATCTAATGCTCCAGAAGAAAGAAAAAACAAATAAACAAAGACAAAAATCGTTCCTTCAAGATTCTTAGAATAATGGTTTGTATCTCGAATGCAAAGGATAAGATTATTGAAAAGATAATTAGATGTAACAAATTATATGACTAACTGTTCTGCTGAACATATTTAGTTACTAGCTTATTGCAGACCAAATAAGTTTGATTATTTAACCTAACAAGATCGAATTATGAATTTATATGACACATGACTGAAAAGAAAGAAATGACAAAAAATTATTGTTTTACGGTTTTTTCAACAATCATACAAATGGTTTGAATCTTCGGCAATTTTGTTTTTTAATATCTACTTTAATCATTCATTACATTGAATTGTGTCGTTTTCTGGTTAGATGGAAAGTTTAAATCGAATATTAATTGTTTGGTCCATATATTTAAGAACTGAAAAAGATTTGCAAAAACATGACGCACCAAAATGTTTTCAATCTATGTCTAACATTGTATATATCTCAACACCACGTTTCTACAATGATTCATCTGTTTTTGCACTTATGATGACTAACTCAAAAGAAACAATTGAAAAAGAAAATTAAATTTGCAAAGAAAAAAGATATATAGAAACTAGACATTAGATGCAGAAGAAGAATGAACAACCTTGTTTTGTCTCCCTGCAAGCCAAAGCATAGTCCTCCTCGCAAAAGATGGTGTTTTCACCTCCAAAGATCTCGAATTTTCGCCCTTTTGATTCTCTTCTTCGCAACCGCATTCGCTTTTCGCATCGGGAAGGTTCCGTTGGTTCGATAACCCGAAAGAGAATGCTCTTCCCGAAGATGAAGAAACCAATGAACTATCCTCTCTTCCTTGAACCTTACTATGCTTCTCCTTCTTACCCCTTAGCCAGATTTTCGATACCGAGAAGCTCTCCCTTTCAACTGCATTCTTCTCGGTCGCTTCTTCAGCAATCCTCATTGATCCACTCCCACTGAATTTCAGTCTCCCCGTTGGATCGAAACCGCATTCGGACATAGCAGTCCTGTGGCCGGGCAAGCGACGGTTCTTGCTTGATACTTTCTTGGTCGAAACATGAACCTTAAGAGCGGTTTCTTCATCCATTATATACTCATATGATCCCATTGAAAAACACCTCCTTTCATCTAAATTGCTGCTATTACCAATGTTCTTGTTGCTACTATTACTTCCTTCTCCAATATCTGTGTTCCTAAATTTCCCTAGCTTAACTGCAAAAGGAACAACCTTTTCAACTGAACCACCCGACTCACCATCTTGGTATTGATCTCTACGACCCGAATCGACGCGGGTCGATCCAAGATCATTGTTTCCGACAAATCCTAGATGAGAATTGCCTCGTGAATGAGCATTAGGCTGCACATCATCAGCATCATTCGCAGCCACACAAGCTGCAGTTTCTCTATCTCCAGCAATCTCTCTCGAGCTATGATCACTCGCGGACTCGAGAACGAGGAGAAAAGAGGGACGAGGATCTTGGTGAGAAGAGAGATCAGAGAGGAGACTCGATCTGCACAAGGGACAAGTTGAGTGAGAGAGAAGCCAAGTGTCGATACAGTCCATGTGAAAGGCGTGGCTGCATTTAGGCAAAAGCCTGAGCTTGTCCTCTGTTTCGAACTCACAGAGACAGACGGCGCAATCAAAAGGATAGTTTTTGAGACCGATGATGGACTTGTAATGGAAAACTGGTAACGTGTCGATGAAGGACTGGTCGACTCCGGAATCGTGGAGGTGGAAAAGCTGTTGAAGCTGGCCTTGGAGAGCAGTGACGTTGTCGAAGTAATCTTCTCTGTCTCTGCTGGATGGTGTGAGGAGGAATCTGACTAAGAGATGAAGGAGACCGGAGATGAAGAAGATGATGGAGAGGATTATGATAATCAGGAGAATGCTTGGGCTGATTTTGCTGTTTAGATCGAAGTTTGTGCTGGATCGTACAGTTAATGGTGGTGGTCGTGGAAGTGATGAAGGAGAGAGGAGATTCTGGGTTGTTTTAATTTCTGGGAAAACCCAATTCATATTTTCCCGAGAAAATTTCATCGGAGCAAAATCTAAGAGGAGGGTTTAGGTTACTTACAAAGGGTCAAGCTTTTTGTTGCTGTTGTTGATTTTAGGCATGGAAGCTCTAGGAGAAAGAGAGAGAAAGAGAGAAATGTTTTTTTCTTTCTGAGATTTTAAGAGGAAAGAGATAGAGAGAGTGATGAATAAGAGAATTACAGGTTGGACCATTGATGATGACAGAAGAGAAAAATTTCATTTAAGATTTTAACAGTTACACCAAGAAGGGTGGTGCCTCTTGAATCTGCAGGTTTTCCGAAATTAGAATAATTAAATAATAGGATTTGGATCTGATTTTAATCTCAAAGATATGCAAAGTCAATCAAAGATTAACTTAAACGAAGAAACAAATCAGAGAATGACCAAATTAATTAATTGGTTTTCCCTGAATAATATATTGTGCTCTCACCAAATCCCATGCTCCCACCATTTAAATCAACAAGACAAAGGATTGTGATTTCATGGATATTTTCAAATATCATTTTATTGTGCTTATTAAAATTTATAGGTTTCATAAAATAATAGTTCATCAACTGTCTGCACATACAAATTAAACAAACTAGAAAAAAAATGAATAAATAGTTTTATTTATTTTGTTCGTGACCACAATATATTTTTAGTTTTATAAAAATTTGGGAAATGGGAAAATGGGAAAGGGAAACATAGGACAAGAGGACACGGAGGCGAGAAGCAGAGAGCAACTCTGTTTATCGAGATTTAGTGGGGCCTAACTTATTAAGTCAAACCAGAAGAAAACACTTTTCTTTTCTTTTAAAATTGTTTTTACACAAAACCCTATTTCAAAATCTGTACACGAAACTCTCATTTCAAAAGCCTGTTCTAACTACTACAAGTCTAAAAATATACTACTTACAATATTGGCTTTAGTTATTTTTTTGGGGCAGTGGATTAACTTTTCGACTTTGCTGAAAAAAGGAGAGAGATCGGGGACCAAACAAGAAATCAAACATTATATAAGAAGGTTCGATGCCTTTCTGTATTATGACTCGAGGTGAAATCTTGTCCTATATGCACTTTTGATTAGTTTTATTATCCAGTAGTAAACATATTTCTCCAAAAACTTCACTACTCTCGTTATATCATGATGTAATCACATTATTTTCATTGCATTCATTTATTTGACATCATGATATAATATAAGGTATCTTAATTTCAAGAAAAATATGTTTAAATTTTCATATGTAGTAGATCTACATATGAAAATATTTATACGTACATATTTACTTGTTTGTCGAATCATTGGTTTCACATATTACAAAATATTTATACGTACATATTTAACTGATAAATCTTTACTTCAGAGAGCGAGAATTGATATATGTATTTAGTGTATTCTCATAATACCCAATCTAAAAGGGACGAGCACTAATTTTCTCTATCATATATTACTCTAACTGGCGGATTCGATATTTCCAATTTTATTTGATTACCTTTTTTATGTAATTTTAATATATAGCTACTGTCATTTTATTTTGTGTGCAAAGATGATGTGATTAAGGTGAATTTTTTCGATTTTATCTTTTTAAGATTAATGGTCTCTAAAATATATCATATGATTTTAAAATAAATTATTTATTAAATGAAAAGTGTAAGTAGTAATATTTGTTTTAGAATTGATCATACGTGTAAATATTATACACTCAAAGTTTTGGTGCTCGATGTTTTGGCGATAGACCTATAGTTAGAAAGTCGACTGGCTTTTGACGTACATATCCTTAACCTTCAAATTTCTACCTAATTATTTAAATATTTCAAAACATTTGTATAAACTAAGAAGCATAAAAGGAGACAAAAAAAATAACTCGAAGGAGGAAAACACGTAAAAAAAACGTTACCTTCGAGAAGAAATAATATAATGTTTTTTTATTGAAGAAATAGACATTTTGGTGCATATAGATTTTAGTTTACATGTTATTTTCTTTCGGAGTCACCTGCTCCTCTTGACCAATGAAACAGAGTTACTGGCATAACAACTGCATGAAATGTTGTAATTATTCATATGTCCAATTATCATAAACATAATTAAACTTTAGCGAAACATGATACGTATCCAGCTTCGACCCTGCTCTTATGTACTCATTCCTATTTTAGAAACTTATAATACTACATCATAACAAACAAATTTTAAAGTTAAATCGAAATCAAATTTACATACTTAGATTGGTTTTGCAGAACAACAAAGAATTGATTGTTTGGAAAACATGCATACGTTAATTTATATAGATTTTGGGCTTTTTCTTACTAGGCAGGTTTGCAAAATCCAGCTCGTTGACTTTAAATTTTTGTTGTCAGCTTTTCTACAATTCTACTTCTTCTTATTAAATACATAAATAAACTACAATTCTACAAATTATACAAATATAATCATCGCCTAATGATGCAAATCATCTGTTGATATATATATATATATATATATATATACTGTATATTGTGAAACATAAACAATCCTTCTTTGATCCAATTGCTATCTTAAGTGTTGGGTGATCCATCTGAATAGACAATAGGCTATTGAATAATGAAAGGCAACATTTTACCTAACGAAAACATTTGTATATCTATGAGCTTAAACCTCGTTCTCTATCTTTAACCAAAGGCAAAGTTAATCCACAAAGCAATCATGTCATCTACTCGTTCGAACCTCCGACGCCGCGACCCTCTGACGCTACCTAAAAACGCTACGTTTTGCGTTTTGTAGACAAACGCGGAAAAACAAAACAAAAAAAGAGAAGAAAGATTGTGTCCCCTTTGTCCCTTTTTCGCTTTTCTTTCTGGAAACGTACGTCTCTGAAAGAGAAGAACGATATCTCGATCGTGAAAATTTCAGAATCGGCGGCGTATAAGAAAAAAAAACCCAGAAGAAATCAAAGACTTTGCTTTTGCAAATTTCGTGTGGAACAAATCCTTCTTCTCTCGACTGATTGAATGAGAAACCCTCCTCCGTCTCTGCTCTCCCTCACCGTCAACGCCGCCGTCTTAAATCTCTCTCGCATCAACGATCTCTCGCATCTTCCTGACCACATCGTCCTTGATCTCTTCGCCGTAAGAAAACCTACAATCTCAAGCCTCCTTTTTTACTAGTTCTGTGTTCTGGGTTTTCGAATTTAGTGTAAAGTTGGAATTTTTTAGGTCATGTCCCTTCGATTCTGGGGAAGTTTGAAGTGAAAAGTTTAGAGCTTTTCTCTCAACAGTGTTGGTATCGCCTAGCTTAGCTCATATGGTTTTGCGAGGAATAGTTGTTTGTGTTGTTTGGTCTCTTTAGTGTCTGTTCTTAAATCAATGACTGGTGAGTGATTATTTGTGATTCTAACTTCAGTTATCAAAATTAGCTTAATAATGAATCTGCATATATAATCAGTTAGTTTGATGCTGTTTCTAATTGATTCGCTTGCTCTTTTTTTGTAATGGAAAAGAGGACATTGAAAGCTGGGAAATTGAATGAGAGAGTTCTGAGACTCTTTATGGCATCTGGAAACGAAGAAGTCCTTTCTGTTATCGAAGCTCTTAAAATCAAAATCGACGTGACTCCCATTATTCCTACTCGTATGTCTTTAGTGTGTTACTCTTTTTCCCTTATGATCTTTACAAAATGTTCGTGAAGCTAAAAACTTCATTGTTGCTTATTAGTTGTTGAAAGTTTGGTTTTTTCATTTGCAGGATGTCATGAGAAATTTAGAATGAACGGGACTAGACGCTAGTTGAAACGATGATGGCGATGAGCGGGTTTGGAAGCTCGGTCCGATGTGTTGAAAGATCGGTTCCTAATTGCATTTTTCGGATAATTTAAGGCAGAGACAACGATCTGGACAACTGCAGATACATTTACCAGATTGAAACTCTGTTTCTTCTTCTCTTTTGTGTGTAAATATTAACGGGAGGGGTCACATTGTATAAGTTTTTTTCCTTTTCCCGTTCCTATGAACTTTTTGTGCAATCCTGGAAGCTTGTTGTTTGCTGCTGAGTTCTGTTATAAGTTTCTCTCTTTTATTGTTTGGTTATCTTCACGTCCAAGTCATTTCCATGTTATTCAAATTTAGCTCAAGTAGTTTAAGAGATGTCGTAATTTAAAGGTGAGATCAAACTATAAGTCTGGCTTGCAAGTTGCAATCAACCGTCTAGATTCTTAAGGGAGTACAAAAGAATAATAAGAAACTACTCAAACGAGATCATAACTAGTGTTAAGCTGCTTCGCCATAACTAGTGGTGCAAATTCGCAAAATTGATGTTGATAATATCAGCAGCTGGATGGGCAATCTCAGCAAAAGCTTCGGGAGAAATGTAGAAAGAAAATGGACAACCATAACAATGGTCAACAATTGTGACCGTCACAGATTTGCCGGTGCAATAAGCTCCGGTACATTTCACGGTGAACTTTCTGCCACATCTCCGACCATTCTTCCATAGTTTATCGTTCACCGCCGCTATATATTTACTATCCGCATTTTCAATATTTGAACACGTTGTAGCTACAAAAACAGAGAAATTAATCACATAAGAAAAAAATATAAGTTATATGTCATACAATATCATATACTATATAGTATGTTACTTACGTATTGAACTTGGGTAGAATGTTGCCTCTCCCGGCATCGCAGAAGCTACAGAGCATAGAGAAACCACAATTGCAGCGAGAAACCAAATATTTTTCTCCATCTTTGTCTTCTTTGCGTTGATTATTAGTCATTAGGCCATATATTTAAAATACCAATTTTAGTCAAACAACACATCAATGCATTGTAATATCTTACCATATTATTGATTGTGACGTTTTTCTTTCTTGTTTTAGTTTTGACTAGGGTTTAGAGATATTATCATATATTTATCTTCTTTTGCAACACATAGCTGCCCATTGTAAAACCTTACCATTTTATTGTTTGTGACTTTTATTTTTGTAACATAATTTACAGACAATGGTGGATTATAAATAGGATTATAAATCTTACGACAAACAGGACCGGTGCGCATTATATGTTACCAACTAATTAACGCTGAGCAGAGGTTTTATCGTATACATGATGTTAAATTTATCAACAAGCAGATTATGGTCTATACTGTTTGTTTGTGAAGTATTATTACAATATCGCTATGTCAATACATTTTTTATTAGGGTTTTGTAGATCCAAGCGTCATTTTTCCTTGAGAACTCCATCGCCGTTTAGGCCCTGAAATACAAACGTACAATCATAATATTATAACAACGGCGGATACAAACTACTTTTCTAAAGTGAACTAAAAATATATATAGATAATAAAAGATTTGGTGAAATAATTACGGAATATAATCAATGTTAATAATCCCAGCGACAGGATTAGCGATCTGAGCAAAAGCTTCACGGGAGAGATCGAGCGTAGAAGGGCAGCCACCGGGACAATGGTCAACGATTTTAACCGTCACAGTTTTTCCGGTGCAGGAATGAGGCACGGCGTTACGAGCTCCGGTGCATTTCACATGGAACATTTTGCCACAAACTCGACCATTGTCCCATAATGTATCACTCGCTGCAGCTATCATCACTCCTTCTTGCGTAGCTCTGTAACATGCCGATGCTATCGAAGCAATAGAATACAAAAAAAAAGAGATTGTTATAATTTTATAACATTTTGCAATAGTTAGACATCAAAAAAAAATATATATCTAAGTTTTATTCTTTTTGAACATTATATATAAGTTTGTTGTTATCTATATTATCTTATACAGTTTATAATATGGGTAGTAAACACAAAATACTTACGAGTGTAACTTGTGTAGAAAGTTGCGATTCCAGGAG
The DNA here is from genome assembly GCA_000218505.1 of Schrenkiella parvula. Taxonomy (NCBI): domain Eukaryota; kingdom Viridiplantae; phylum Streptophyta; class Magnoliopsida; order Brassicales; family Brassicaceae; genus Schrenkiella; species Schrenkiella parvula. Next base: position 13,446,749 of record CM001193.1, on the reverse strand, counting down.
TTGCATATGCAATGGAGAAGAGAAAAACAACAACGACAGAGAAGATCAAAATACTATTTCCCATGACACTTTTTTTATTTTTTTCTTCTTCTTTCTCTAAGCAAATAGTTATACAAGATTGTTTTATTTGATATGCGGAATATATACTAATATATATGTTGTGTTTTATATGATTAACTCCTGATAAGCATGAATTGTAATATCTTACCATGGAGATTTCTTTGACTGCTAAGGTTTTAATAGCATTTCTTGACTGCTCCCATTATTTCTTTTGTGTATTAATCTCAATCACAAGACATTAAAATGCATGCTTATCTGGAGTTTTGGACATTATTATTCCTCTGCAGACATATATTTCCTTCTCAACACAAGCTGATCGATCGAACAACATATACCGAAATAAACCGAGCAGTTTTGTTTGATGCAAGATCACCATATTTCGAACCAACTATGCTAATCAAAACTACAAATGAGATTTTAATAAAAAGATAAAAATTGAAATAAAAAACGCATAAAATCATTATTGATACTACCCTAAAGTATAGTGAAATCAAAATCGATGGACTAGAAGCTATCAATGGACAGCCCAAACAAAAATTTAGAATGCCAAAACTAAATGGGCCTAACGCAAAACAAGGAACAGTATTCTAAACCAACTTCAACAGTAGTAGATAACCGGATTAAGAAAATGTGAAAAAAAAAAGAAGAAGCAATGGAGATGATAATATTAAAAATGTTGCAAAGAAGAATGTTGAAGGTGTGTGATTGGTATGGTGACATAAGAGACGCTGTTATCGAGGAAGCTGCCTTTGTCGGCTTGTCCCTATCTCTTCCCACTCCGCATTACCAGATCGGAGATAATTGGAACCAAAAAATTAATTATTTTTCTAGTTCTTTGTCATATGTCAAAATGGCTAATTAACTCTGGTTTCGCCGTCTGTTTTCTCCTCTAGTTTTCTTGTGCGTAAAAGACCATATTATGTTTTGTATGATAAACTTTGATAAGATGGTTTGTAATCCGATTTTGATTCAAAACGCTTCTATGTTTATGTTTTTATAAAAATAAACAAATATTGAAGTTCTAGGGTTGACACTTGACAAGGATCGCAAATATTGTTAAAAACTTTTTCTGTTTGTGCTGTAACCATTTTGTAACGTCAGTTCTCAATATATATATATATAGATATATATTTCAAAAGAATTTAAAAAGAGACTTTGCTCGCGTATTCTTAGGGCAAGAACTAGTTAAAAAATAAAATGTCCGAATATTCCCTCATATTTATCATTAATTAAATTACAAATATAAAAGGAAACTATACACACCCCTTGTATTGTCGTATCCATAGTTTTCGATCTTCAAAATCCAATTCCTTATCAAATCCTTCTAATTTTACTTTTCGTAACAGATCAAAGAAAGAACAAAAACGAAAGAAACTTTCTTTTTTAATTATCTCCGCCGCAATCATCCGATGTCGATAACTATTATGCACGATGACCCAATCACCGGCGAGCAATCGCCGTCTCCGGCGCCACCGAAGGGCAACACAACTAATCTATCAACGAAGATTCTTTCCGAAATCCTCGTAGGTCTTATCATGATCCCTGTAGCTTTAACCGCCTTGCTCTTCATCCTCATGTCTCTCGGCTTCTCTATCTTCTTCTTCGGTCTCTATTGGTTTCTCCACCGAAATTACCGCCGCCGCCTCCGCCGCCATCTCCGTCACGAATCCTCAGATGGGTTGTCTCCCAGATGCGTGAAGAGCCTTCCCCAATTCAAGTTCTCTGATGAGCCGACACAATACGGTAGCGATTGTGTGGTCTGTATCGACGGTTTCAGAAAAGGACAGTGGTGTCGGAGATTACCTGGATGTGGCCATGTGTTTCATCGCAAGTGTGTGGACTTCTGGTTGATCAAAGTCGGGACTTGTCCGATCTGCAGGGATAGGGTTTAGGTTGGAGGAAGAAAGAAGATGGAGTAGAAAGGTGAAATTTTGATCGGAGAAGATGTTAGTTGTCTAGTAGATTTGTAAGTGTTTTTTTAATTTGTTATAGCAACTTTGGTTTTTCATCATGTACAGTCCTCCTTTTTACACAGCTCACAAAGTGAACCTTGTAGAGAATGATGAATTGGTTCTCTTTTAGCTGAGCTAGTTTCAAGATTGGATCCTATTATGCCAATTGTTGAACTCAAAACCAGGTCAAGTTACAGACTGGGAATGCAAGTGTTAGCAATCTTTCTGATCAGACTCCGCAAAGTATTTTGCAGATTCAAATGTTTTCTATTTCCGTAAATTTAAACTCTTTCTCTGATCAGAATCAGGTGGATATGTTGTCCACTGTCACTTCAAACATGTTGCTTCTGTTAACTTAATGATCCACTTGAGATTCGTTCACTGTTTAGCCATTTTTTTCATTAATGTTTCTCCTTCAGTTTGTCCTTGTCCTTGATAAAGCAAGTGTCAAGTATTTTGTTTCTCCGGGTGTGATTAAAATTTCATAATCGAGCATTAAAAAAAAGAAGCTTAATTTCGTTGTCTGATTTGAATGTGGAGTTGTGATTCAGATGATAAGTGATTGGATCTAACTACAGAACTACCAAATTGTTTTTGTTTTTGTTTTGTGACATATCATTGTTTAATACTCACTACTGTCTCCTTATTTAACGGAGTGGTAATGAGTAATTACTTTGATTAACGAATCAAGTCATCTGGTCAAATGTGTTGACTTTCTTGTCTTATATCGATAAAGCAACACATTCCAAAAAACAAATATCCTCCCGATTTTCTTTTTCTTAAAGATGAGAAAATAAAAAGCAAAGAAGATACGCTCTCTGACTCGTCCCGTGACTCGGTTATTCCCTCGTTTCAATCCTCCCAGGAGGAATTAACGAGCTCCCTCAGATTAACATTAAGAGTGAGAGTGTCAGAAGCTGCACGAATCAGAAAGACAAAACTTCTCTTTCTTTAATTTGATTGGATCAAAAGGGTTTATTCTTCTCGCGCTTAAGCTTCTTCTTTTAATGGAGTTGAGGAAGGACAAGCTTCTGATGTAAGTTTTTCTCATCTTCTCTTCAGCTTCATTGTATCTTTTTTATTTGCCGTTAGATTTACGTTCCAGGTCATTTTTGTTCTCCTCAAAGTCCTGATTTTTTTTGTTTTCAGTTTCGTAATTGGTTGCCCAGAAATAAAATTCTATACTTTGCTTTAGATTTCTCTTCTTTTTCGATAATTCATGTGGAGTGTCTATCAAATCAAAGCTCAAGCTCCGATTTTCTCGCTCAGAGTAGAGAAGTGTCTTTAAACTGTACCTAATCACTATTTAGGGTCTAGATTGGAGATTTCAATTGTGTTGCGTTGAAACAAAATCCCTTTCTTTTTTTCTATCTGCAGGTTTCATTCAGATGGGAAAGAAAGCAAAGAAGCCATATGGGCAGTGAATGATCCAATGAGCAAATCATATAAACTCTCTTTACCTTCAGCGCTAAAGCCTGATAATCTCTTGGCTGGAAATAGAATTAGATACACTAATCCTTCAAAAATCATCAACAACAAGTCAAAATCTTCCAAAGTCTCATGGTACAAGACAATTCTTGATCCAGGAAGTGAGATTGTCTTGAAATGGAATCGGGTCTTCATTGTCTCCTGTATGGTTGCTCTCTTCATCGACCCGTTGTATTTCTTCGTACCAGCCATTGGTGAAAATGTAGGTTATCCCTGCGCGAGAACTGACACGAATTTAAGACTCCTTGTTACCTTCTTCAGGACAATTGCAGATATTTTCTATTTCCTGCACATTTTGATAAAGTTTAGGACCGGTTTTATCGCTCCGAATTCGAGCACTCGAGTGTTTGGTAGAGGTGAGCTTGTGATGGATCCTAAGGCAATTGCTTGGAGGTATCTTAAATTTGACTTCATCATCGATCTCATCGCAACCTTACCACTTCCTCAGATAGTTATCTGGTTTGCTATGCCGGCCACAAGAAGTTACCGGTTTGATCATAGCAACAATGATCTTGCTTTGATTGTGCTCCTACAATACATCCCTAGGTTCTATCTGATAATTCCGTTAAGTTCTCAAATCGTTAAAGCAACTGGAGTGGTTACAAAGACTGCTTGGGCTGGAGCTGCTTATAATCTCTTGTTATACATGCTAGCTAGTCATGTATGGATCCCATTCCTTATTCTTTCATTTGATATAATGGTTATAATCGGTAATATAGCTAGGCTGTTTTTGTTTGGCGCAGGTGCTTGGTGGGGCGTGGTATATATTATCGTTTGATAGATACACATCATGCTGGAAATCGAGGTGCAACAAAGAAGCTGGCGGAGTCAATTGTCATCTCTATTACCTAGACTGTGATTCAGTCTATGACAGCAGGCAGCTAAATTGGGCAAATGTCACAAAAGTGTTTAAACTCTGCGATGCACGAAATGGGGAGTTCAAATATGGGATGTTCGAGAACGCAATCACGAAAAAAGTTGTGTCTTCAAACTTCAACGAGAGATATTTCTACTGCTTGTGGTGGGGATTGCAACAGCTTAGGTAATTACAGAGATCATCAAAATTCGGTCTTAGATGTCAAATCTTCTCCTTTTTTATTACGAGTCTTTGATGGTCTTTTCCTGTTATTATCAAATCCAGTTCTTATGGACAGAATTTGTCCACGACCACATTCATTGGTGAAACCACATTTGCTGTGCTCATTGCAATCTTTGGTCTTGTCTTATTTGCCCATCTCATTGGGAATATGCAGGTATGGATTCCTCCATTAACAAGCTTGAAAAAGTTTATTCTTTTACACTCGAATGCTAAAATTCGATTGTAGTAAGTCCAGAAATGTTGTAAAAGTCTCTGCTTTTGTTCTTAATCTTCTGTTTCTTGGGTTTTCTTTTTTTTGTTAGACATATTTGCAATCTTTGACTGTACGGCTCGAGGAATGGAGATTGAAGAAGAGAGACACAGAGGAGTGGATGAGACATCGCCAACTTCCTGAAGATTTGAGAAACCGCGTGAGGCGATATGAGCAGTATAAGTGGCTTGCAACAAGAGGAGTCGATGAAGAGATTCTTCTACAAAGTTTACCCACTGATCTTCGCCGTGACATTCAACGCCACCTATGCTTAGACCTTGTTCGAAGAGTAAGTTCTTCCATTAATTTGTTTATCCTACAAATGGTTTAACTTAGTCCAGAGTTTGGTCTGGTTTTAGCTTTGGATTTTTGATTTTTCGGCTGTGGTGCTAGCTGAAATAGTTTCTTTCATAAGTGCTAATTTTGATTTTATCCCTACTTCTTACAACTCCAAAATGTGTTTATCTCTGAATCATGCAGGTTCCATTTTTCTCCCAAATGGATGATCAGTTGCTCGATGCGATATGCGAGCGTCTAGTTTCTTCTCTGTGTACGGAAGGGACTTACCTTGTACGTGAAGGTGACTTAATCACAGAGATGCTCTTTATCATCAGAGGTAGACTCGAGAGTTCCACAACCAATGGAGGCAGAACCGGTTTCTTCAACTCAATTATACTAAGACCTGGAGATTTCTGCGGGGAAGAGCTTCTGTCTTGGGCTTTGCTTCCGAAATCAACCTTGAATTTACCGTCTTCTACAAGAACAGTTAGGGCCTCAGTTGAAGTTGAAGCATTCGCTCTTCGAGCTGAAGATTTGAAGTTTGTTGCGAATCAGTTTAGGAGGCTACACAGCAAGAAGCTTCAACATACTTTTAGATTCTACTCTCATCATTGGAGGAATTGGGCTGCTTGCTTCATACAAGCCGCTTGGCTCAGGTACAAGAGAAGAGTTATGGAGAATCATCTCACTGTTATTGAATCAAAGCAAAGTGATGAAAAAGAAGTGGAAGTAGGAGAAGAAGAAGAAGAAGAAGAAGAGTCTGTTGGGTCGAGTCCAAAAGCAAAGATGAACATTGGAGTTATGGTTTTGGCTTCGCGTTTTGCAGCTAATACAAGACGCGGTGTTGCAGCTCAGAGAGTTAAGGATGTCGATATGCCTCGGTTTAAGAAACCCGAAGAGCCTGATTTCTCTGCTGAGCCTGATGATTGACTAATATATATATCCAGAAAAGAAGCTGACTTTGTTTTGAGTTACACAGGAGACTTTTATGATAAGTACACTACAGATCAAGTATCCTGGTGCTTTGGGAGTTTATAAAGCAATCAGACGGGTTTTGGTTTTGTATATGAAAAACATTTTTTGTAATCTAAGCTTGGAAATTTATACTTTTAAAAGTACTTGTTTCTAGTTTCAGAATGTAAAGACGAGGAAAAATATATGGAAGTAAAAGTGGATTGTGTACAAATCACAGTCAAAATAAAAATAAAACACAAACGATGAGTTTGGTCCATGAGAAAAAAATTAGAATGTTTAATATATTTTTCTACTGACCGAGATGTCGGATCAAATCATAATCTATATTACAGGATTATATACATATTGGACTTTTCTTTTCATAATGGCAACATGACCGGCTGGTCAGGCTCAATGTAATTATGGATTCCGAGTATGCGATTTCTTTTAATAATTGATAATTATATTGAAACTTTCTAGAAATTTCGAGTCCCAAATAATATACAAAAATTAGAGATCGTGTGCATATATATACATGCATACATATGTCAAGAGATGCCATAGTAGTTGCACCTTAGTGTGTAGTTGCTCACTACAGAAGCTAAGTTCATGTCCCCTTTCCAAAAAGCTCAAATTCAACATTAGGTTTAAATCATGTAAGGTGGAGATCTGTGACCCCTTCTAGTTATAAAATAAATACATACTTGTATTCGTAAATCATTATCTTCACGTCCTTTTCATGGTTTTTAAATTAAAATAATTTAAGAAAAAAAGGCTAGAAAATATATGAAATACGAAACAGGTCTTTGAGTAAAGTTGCAGCATTTGCTCCATTATTTTATTTTCCACTTGAAGATTATTCAATTACACTTTCACATTGGTGTTATTATGAGTTTCTTTTTGTCACTTCAATATCAAGTATTGGCATGGTGAGATAAACTGAATCTAGTTTAATATATATTTAAGAATTTTCAACACTACAGTGTCTAACGCCTTAATCTTTATTTTTTACTTTTGGCTGATGATATATTTAACTATAAATGAGGAGACATAATGCAAATCCACTAAAAAGATAGAGATACCATAAGGTCCATTAATATAACTAAATAATCGAATGATATAAAGGCATGTTTTGGTTTGTCTTCTCCTTGTTCTAGTGCTTCTCTTTGGCTAAAATGCCTTTGTTGAAAATAATAGTAAAGTATATCCCCTTCATTATTTGTTGTCAATAATTAGGTTAAGACCTGCTTTATTTCAAACAAATCCATATTTTTATAATCCCATACTGAAAAGGTATTAGATATGCTTTTGATTATGTATAAACTAAGTACCACAAAACTTCAGCCTTATCTTCCACTCCTAAATATAACTACTACAGTATATAGTAGTAATAAAGGCCAAGGAAGAAAAAAAAGTCAATTTTGAAGGCTTTGTCTGCAAGTATTCTAGCAGGGAACCGGAGTTATTTGAGCAAACAAAAAAAAAATTCAAGACTATTGCAGCAAAAGAGATAGATTAATTCAGAAAATATCATCTTTTGGTGTACTTACTAAGTGGTCTATAAGACTTTTTAAACCAATAAAATGTCCTTACATATATGCATTCATAGATTTTCAACCTTTTTTTGGTAGCAGAAGATCGATGTACTATTACTACAATATTGAACTTTTAAATTGTCTGAAATTTGATAAGATAAATCCAATCGGAAAATATATACATAGGCATATTGACCATGTGAACTCACTTGCCATGCATGTCGTTGTTAAGTGGTAGATTTACTTATAAATGTCCAGCACATAAGATGATAAGAATCAACTTACATGAAAGAGATTGTAACTACTCCTTTCATAATAGCTATAAACAAAATATTCGGTAGAAATTAAAAAATAGTTAGTGATTTACATATAATTAAATTGTGGATGTACCTGATGTAATTTTAAATTCAATCTAGCAGTCTAAATTGAACATGGAAAGCCATAGCGTCATGTAGTTTTAGAACACTAGACCGAGTGTCCTAGTCGTTTCTTTGTTATCATACGTTAGTTAGGTTTGAATTTATTATCGGTGGTTGACCGGTTTGTAGGTTGAGGCTTTGAATCAATGGTCATAAATGATCAAATAAAACTATGACTTGAAGACCACAAAAGGACCGATCACTATGTGTGGTCCGACCGACCGCTTTACATTTTGAATTTTGAACACGTTTTCGTCAACGCCGGTTTGGTAGTTTCCAACTTTGTTTTGAAGTCTCTAAATGGCGTACTGACCAAAGTGAAACTCAAAGACGGGTAATTAAATTCCACTGGAATATAAACCCATACGTCAAACGTCAAGATATTACTCAAGATCCTAATTTAAACTCTATGAACTATGAAACTTGTAAAGTGTAAATATTGTTGTCGATACACTATTTACTAGATTTGTACATGCTATTTGAGTTGAATATTAAGGAAGGAACATTATCAATCTTCCTAGTATTAATATAATTTTCACTATTTTGTTTTAACCCAAAACTTATTTCGAAATGATCTAACCATAAACTAAAAAATTACAATAAAGATATACAGTAAAAACTCTTTAAATTAATAAAATTAAAATATAATATTTTATTAATATAACAAAATATTAATTTATTTAATTACATCATAAATTAATTAAAACAAAATTTTTAGTTTATTTATTGAATTATTAGTTTATCAAATATTATTTTTTAGAATTTATACTGTATATTATTATAAATGCATTAACAAAAATTTGAGTTATTAAGTCTGATATTGGGGAATTTTTAATAAATATTTGGTCCATGAGAGTAGTTGGATTTGCTGCTTTCATTCTAAAAAGGTGAAATAAAGACAAGCCACATACTAGCCGAACCCACCTAACATTTAAAAAGTACAACTTTCTACTGAAATAAATGTCCTTTGGATATTAAAAAATATATAAATATAGTTTTCTCTAAAATACGATCTGTTAAGAGACTATAATATATTCCATTAAACTCCAAGAAGAAACATACGAAAGAATAATCAAATGTAACCTTGAATAAATTTTAAAAAAATCCACTATTTCCCCAAGAAGATCTCAAATTTATATTTATTTCGTTATTTGTTTTCATATACAATAAGATTCCTCCTTTTCTTTTTTTTGTGTATGATCTTTCTACTTTCACATATAAGATCATATAAAGCCAGTGAATTATTCTCAGCCTTTGATTTTGTAAATATAACCTTTTCACCTTTTTTTATAACACTTTCTTTTTACTGTTTAATGTTTTACCGAACTTTTTCCCATCCCGCCAAAGACGGTTTGGAGACATAATCATATTTACATCTTTCCCCTTCACCAACTCTCATAATTACGAATCTACCCCTCACCGGAAAAAGAACAAAAGAAAAAACTCAAACGACCACCGTTCTTATACTACTCGGCAGATATCCTCCGGAGAGTCGATCACTCATACCATCTTCAAGCTCAATCCTAATGATAGAATCTTCCGAAGTAGATACTCGAGATTTCACGCTATTCAAGCTCGAACCCATTGCTTCCTCGAGCCATTCCTCTAAGCTAATCTTGCTGAGCCAAATCGCAGCCGCGATTCTCTCCAGAGCATCGTCTTCAATCTCCACCGTTAATCCATCCGCGAGACCGTTAGAGAAACGTTTCTTTAAAGATTCTGCGGTCTTGCTCTTGATCGAACCAAAATCAACCGGTCTAAAGACTATAGCATCGGCTGCTAAAGCCGCTAGCTTGTGGACGAGGTTACAATTATCTTCTTGATCGTGTTCCACAGTTACATCGCTCGATGAATCGAATTCCGCTGCTTCGTTTAAATCGAAACAGATCTCTTTCCTCTGCTTTGTTTGATCATTTTCGCTATGAAGCCAATCTGGTTTTCGTTTTCGGGTTTTGCTGCTGTTGCAAACAGAGAGCCTTACTTGCCAGCCTTTGCTCATCAGACTCTCTAGTCTTCTTTCGTCGATAGGAACAACGTTTTCCGCTAAACCGAGCGATGTATTTGTGGTAAGGATTATAATGACGTTTCCTAGACTAACCTCGCGTCCATGCGAATCGCAGATTCTCCCTCGTTCCATCGCTAGCTTCACGTTGTTACGTAGCAATAAATCTGCTTCGTCGATGTCTTCCATTACAATAACCGCAAACGGATTTCTTCTAACCGTTTCCGCTAATCTATCCAACGCTGTTTTACCACGGAGGTCTAGACCGTCATCCGTCCTGGAACCAGAACCGAGGCTGATGGTTATCGGTTGACTTCCCGAAACAAGATCCGATAACGCAGACGCCATTTTCCTCTTCCCAGCTCTGTCTGGACCTGTGAACATCAACCAAATATCACCCTTTGATTTCCCGTTTCCGTGTTTGCATTCCGTAATCGCTGCTGCTACGGAAGAGGCAGCGTCGTGCTGCCACCAAACGCTTTTGGCTAAGCCCTTTAGTAGCTTCTTGAATAAGTCGATATCGAATGAATCTCCTAGCTTTCCGGTACGCGCTTCGCGGGTCTTTTTCTCGGCTGAGGATACACCTCTGTTTGGCCGTCCAAGAACCAAATCTGTACCGACCGGACTCCCAGGTGGAGTTATGTCCGACCTTGAGTTTGATTTCATCATAGACAACGACGAAGGAGCAATTCTTTCAGACACAGACGGATTCGGATGTAAACGCAAACACAAGTCGTTCCATTTCTTCTGCAATTCCACAATCTGTTGATCTTTCGTCTACGGAAACAAAAAAAGAAATAAAAAGGTTCAATTTTCACATTCCTGTTCCTTGGAAGCAATTCACCAACAAAACTTACGAGTTTCTTGTCACCGACGTCGTCGGCTTTAGCGTTCTGCAGCCACTGTGGCAAGCCCGACAGGTTATTTTCGGTTAAAGATTTTTCCAATTTTGCGACGGCGTTTCCGTAACTCTGCAGACACCGAGAGCAGCAGCTCATTTTTCCCGTCGGAGTCGGAAGACTTCTCGCCGGAGACACTGATTCAATTGAGATGATGTTGCTGTTGTTGTTGTTGCTCCCGAGCCTGAGCCAACCAAAAAAAAAAAGGGAATGAAACTTTGATCGGAAAGTTAATCGCGAAATTCAAAAATTGAATAAAAGACCTACCTGTGAAACATTGTAGGAAGAGGCGATTTGGCGGCGATCGGAACCGCTTGAAGATCGCAATCGTTCTCCATTGAAGGGTAATAAACTTGACATCGTAGATAAGTCTCACAAGTGGCCGTACCAATGAAGCATAACCTTCCTTTGTATCTCTCCAAAAGCTTCCTCATCTCAGCCACAGCTCCTACTCCGCCAGCGTTCTCCGCCGGATGTTCCGCTAACCATTTCAAATCGCCGAGATCGAGAACAACACCACCGGTTAACTCCGAATTCCCGATCCGGGTCTCCACCAATCCGGAAATTTCCCCAGACCTCGTCGCCATATGTGCTCTGTCGTTCGAAGAAGCTAATTCCTTCTCCAATCGGATCACCTGGAAATTGCGAAGCGGTCCGTCGGAGAATTCGCCGTTCTCGATCTTCCCGAGAATCTCTTTCACGAGAATTTGAGGCTCTGAATCGCCGACAAGAACCGGGTTTCTCTTCCGGGTCCGGATCATTATCTCCATGACCCGTTTCGCTTCGTCTGTCCTCTGCATCATCCCACTATGCGGTCCCGAGACGCCGTGTTGCTGTAACCGGGGATTAAGGTAAGGATTCCGGTTAACCGGTGTCGGTACGGGTCGATAACCGAACCCAATTGCAGAAGGGTTAACGATTCCGGGTGGCCCGGCTTGCCTCGAACTAGCCGAATTTCCGAAAAGCGACTGTTCGATCGCGGATTTCACGGCGGAGCTAGAGAAGCTAGCTTCACGCATGACACGACTCACACTCGGGTCATCGAGAATCGAAATGATAAGCTGCTCGAGCTCAACTTTAACGGCCAAAAGCGGTTGCTGCTGCTGCTCCGGACAACCACGCCGCTGATGAGCCTGAGCGCGTTTTAAAGCCGCGGTCAGAGCGTTTGAAAGCAGAGGCTCCTGCGTGTGCGACGGAGAAGACGCAGCGGAAGTGGTCGTCGTAGGGAGGCGTTCGAGTGCGACGCTGAAACAGAGCTCGAGAGCTCGGCACTGGAGTGGGTGAGAGGAGTTTGGGTGGGATTTAATGCAAGCTTGTCGGAGAAAACCAGAGGACGAAGATAAGAGAGTGGCCGCAACGTGGAGCGGCGTCGTGTGGCCATGGTTGCGACGTGTCGCCTCCGCAATCGACTGGTTAAGAACAGTCGCTGCTTCCGGCGTCAGCGTTTGCTGTATTGTAATCAAATCTGCTCTCATCTCAAAAGAAAAGAAAAACTAAAAGTTCTCAACAACAAGAAGAAAATAAAAGAGTGTTTCTTGTTTGTTGTTTTTCTTTTTCTCCTCTCCCCTTTGTTATCTTATTAAGAAGAAACCTTTGCATAAAGAGCTTTTTGGACCGGCCAAGAGATATAAATTTAAGAAGAGTCACGAAAAAAATGCAGAAAGTTTTGGCAGAGCAAATTGTTTATCAGGTAAAAAAGGATCAACACAAAAGACGGCTTTTTACAGAAAAACAAAAGCGATCAACAGAAAGGTAAAAAATGGAAGCTTTTTTTTTATGTCTCTCTCTCTCAATGTCTCTCTCTCTCAATGTCTCTCTCTTCTTAAGTTACTGTGGATTTGCAGAGTATCTGTTTTGTGTGTGAGCGCGTGGGGGAAAAAAGAAGAGATTGGTGAAGAGGAAAACGAAAGATCGGATCATCTGCTTCACAAGAACTTCAAAACTTTCTCATATAGCTTTTCAATCTCTCTAACTATTTGAATTTATTCGACGTCAAATATTTTAAGTAACATCATATGAAATTACCAAGATGCCCTTTGGTGTCTGCATCTATAATGGGACAAAGGCTTCAAAGTCATTAACTTAGTTTGAAAATTGTTAGTTTTCTTCCTTTTTGGACCATAAACGTCCAACTAATATTCGTAATTTCTAAGATTCAATATATTTGTTTTGGCAGAGAAAATAAACTCAAATTAGGTGCTAATTAAATACCGCAATAGGTATACAAATGCTCCGTCTCCAGTGTTATCTTTCCAAAGTTTTCAAATAAAACAACTAGTTAACGTAATTCTTATTTTTTTTGTAAATAATTCTCACGAATAAATAGATATTAACCTCTTATGTATCTAAGAGTTTTTTTTCTTTTTTTGCCAGCCAAATATCTAAGAGTTCATCAGAAGATATAACATTTTTTGTAATTTGCTAGCACTAACTTTATGTGGAAAGATATCAGAATTGATATTTGATGGTTACTAATTAAAACATTATGGTCGAAAAGATTAATTACTACTTTCAGATGAGTGTGAAAAAAAAAAAAAAGAAGAGAAAAGGTACCAACTAATAAAGTTTTGATGACGCAATAAAAGGTTGAATCTAGTCAGAGAAATGAGACAAAACAGTTTCACGCGTTTAAAAGTAGCGCGTGTACGACATTCACTTGAGTGCTTTCGTGGTCGTGATTAAATTGAGCTCGGTGTGCTGATCGGGAAGGGCGGTGTAACTGACGCGCGTGTGAAAACGTGTGAGTGAAATAAATGACTTTTTCTACTTTTTATTTTCCTTTTTTATCTTTCTTTTTTTGGGTTTTACCTTTTAAAACGAAATATCTGTTTTTCACACGCAATCCCTGCAAAAGGAATCGCCACAAAAAAAGCTTTCACCTTTTTCGTATTTTGCCTTTTCCTCTCTCTCCTGAGTCCTGACTCTTTAAAAGCTCTCTTCTTTTTCTAACTTTTTTTTGTTTCTTAAAACTCGGTTTCAATTTTGCAACTATTATTTCAGTTTAATAAATGAGATGTGATTCTTAGACACCCCATGCAGACAAATTCAAAAACAAAAACTATACTTGTAGTGCCATCATAATGAATGGTTGAACGTCGATATATGTATGTTAAAAAACACGTGATTCTTGAGACAGAGCTAGTATCCAATATGTATAATAGTATAAAGAAGAGTCAAATGATACACGAAGTGTTTCACGGCTCGGTTAGATTAATAGATGATTTGAAAACAAAAATTTGACATTCCGTGTTCGAGTAGTTATTGATTTGTTTATTATATTGAAAGAAAATGCAATGAAATACAATTGAAATCCTCGCAAAATGAACGACGAACATTAAGCATGTGACTTAACTTTGAAGCAAAGAAAAAAAACAACAAAAATGATGAAAAGATACACACAATACGAACATTTTATGAGTTGAAGATCATTATAGCAAGATATTAGTCAATTATCACTTCAACTATTGTAGCTTCTGTTTTTAAATGTACCATGTGGCAGTCTTACTTTTTAGATTTCGAAATGAAATATAATCCAAAGTGTCACAATCATTTTGAAAAGAACATATAACTTTTATATAAATGTATAGAACGATCAAAAAGAATTGAAAAGAACGTCACGTAAGTTGTTACAACTTCACCAACTGACTCTCAAGTTCATGGTATTATATAGTTTTTGTAAAAGCGATGATTCTCATTTGGGAAAGGGCTATTGAAATTTTGATGGGAGACTTACGTATTTTGGCTTAGAGATCTTAAGTTAACTATATAAAATAGGTTTTTTAATTTATAATTTCTGTTATTTCTTAGAAATTAAGCATACAGTCTGATTAAAGCAAGATAGCCTCTAAACCAATTTGAATTATACCAAATTACATTAACCAAATGCTAGACGACAGCTTGACATGCTTTTGGAACAAGGAAAGAAATTACAAATATTGCAACATTTGATTTTGTTACCAACTATCAATAATAATAATTTCACTTTTTTCATTATTTGGATACAGAATATTAAATGCAGAGACAAGAATGGTAAGGTCATCACATGTGCCGATGTGCGAGCCGACCCAATAAATTCAGAGACCATTTAATACACAATCTATTTTGTGCAAAAAGACTCTTACTTCTACACCAAACTCATTGTCCTTATTTCATTTGTTACCTCTCATCATTGTAGCAAGCCTATATAACTTAATACTATATCTACATATATATGTTAGATTTAATAGTCAGAAATCAGAACCAATAATGCATTAGACTACACAGTAAATGCACAATGACAATTAAATACATATTTTCATGTTCCATTCAAAAATTATATATGTATTAATGTACCATAATATCAACTAATTGTGGTCTGAATAAAAACTAGTTGAATAAAACTACTTTCATGCGATTCACCAGAGTCACTATCTATTCTATTCGTTATAAATATAAGCAGAGTAGCTTTAATTATGCCGTAATAAATTTTCGTCCTCTCACACTTATCATTTTTTTTATCGACAGAAAAGAAAGTAGAAAAGATAAAAATAAAAAAATAATTGGGGTAAGTGTAACGCACGCTTTGCCTTTAGGGTTACGCGTTTTTCGAGTTCACTCACTTTTAAACCAACAACTCCTTTGCAGCCTTTTTACACCAAACTTTTCTCTGTTATACTCTTCTCTTGTCCAATTCCACACCCTCAACTTTCGAATATTACTTTTTATTACCAATATTATATGATTTGAACTAAATATTTTATATATATATATATATATCCCATGTATCATGTACGCTCCTTTAAATGGAGTCGACGTATCAGTTCAAGTAGATTCTTCTTTTTATAAATCAAAACTATATTCACTAGATCTGGATTGATAAACTTATTTATTGTATGAGTTTCAAATCTAAAAGTAGACACATATCGCAACATAAGATAGTCTCAAAACTAAAAGTAAAAAATGTTAAATCAAGATTTCGACTATTTTCGGATATCCTATACTATTCCGGTTTAGATGCCAAACCGAATCATATATACATGTCTACGATCGGGTTCTTTGGGTTATCGGATCCAAAATACTGGTCTCCGATAAAACGGAAATTGTCGTGTAGCGAGAGAAAATAAAAAGTTTAAGGAAAAAAAAAAAGACTGACGCGAACAAGAGAATAGTTTTATTGCAAAGACCGATAAACAAAAAAAGTGCAAGTTTGAAAAGAAGTTTAGAGTTTCAGCTTTCTGCATTTATTACAACTTCACGTACAACTCTTGTCGACCTACTGTTTCTATCTAAATTACTGTTTTGCCCTTTCCTATGTCTTCTCAGAATTGAGTAAGAAAGTGCACAACCGAAAACTATTATTTAGAACATGATTCATGAAATATTATTCATTTTCTTAGATTTTTCCATATTAAATTGAAATCGTAATTCGGTAACTTCACAATTTCTTGCTAGAGAAGTCTCTAACGTTTTCCATAGTTTACTAATTATGAAAAGTTAATATAGCACTGTCTTTTTTTTTACTTCGGTTAAATCTAAATTTTGCTAAACTAATTCCGTTTTGATTTCTTTTTTTATTTTACCCTAGTTATTGTAGGCCAATAAAAACGATACCGACTAGTTATGCAATCAATGCATTCATCATGATAAAGTTGAATTCTCTTTGACGCGTTAGGGACTCCCCAAAAAGGTCTACTTTTTCATTTTAAAGGAGCAACAAATTTTAAATGCGATTTCTTTTTTCATATGGTATATAATATGATGATCATGGACATATATATATATATATTTATAACAGAGAAAATAATGATGTTATTGTCAATATAATAGTTTTGGATCTTTCGATAGCTTAGCTTCTTTTCTTCCAAGCAAATTCATTTTTGTATCTTTCTTTTGCTTCAATTGTTTGGATCAAAAGCAATCCATTTCCATTTACTACTATATTTTCCTTTGCCTTTACTAATGTTTTTATAGATGTATCATTTTGTTTATGCTATCATTTTTGCTGTTATTCCTCTCTGTGATTTTGTCAAACTGTGTTTAAGTTATAGAAATACAAAAATATAGTGATAAGTTTGAATTTTTATTTGAAACTATTTAATTGTACAAACTACAAATTTTGATTTTTAAGTAATAATTTAAATTTATTAAAAGTTCATGGACTATAGATGATAATCACTTAAATTAAAGTTGAAGCTAAATATACTGATTTATATATTAGTCTAAATTCTATCACTTTTTCTGTATAAGATTTTATTCATTCACATATTAATCGGTCTTTAATCATATTATTTATTCCTCAAATTATATCGGATACAGCTTGTAGGTTTTTATTTCACACGAGTTAACCATTTAGTGTGAAACTTCAATATATAAGATCGACCATAGAAACATTGATTTCATGGAATATTTTTTGTTCAACTATTTTAGACATCTTCGAGAGTCCATTAGAACACCTAACTAAAAAAGAAAGTCCCCACGTTTACCTAGTTAAAGAACAAAACCATCACTGTTCCAAACCCCATTATTCTTCCACGATGGTGGCAAACAAAAAAATAAAAACTCTTTATTTTCCCGACAAAACATATTTGTTCAAAAAGCATGAAAATAAATAAATCTGAAATGATGGTTTCATCTTTATTTCTATATAGGTTAGGGAATGCTAACGTTAATAAGAGGCATTGTAAGTTATAACCTGAGCTATAATGTTAGAAAAGCATAAAATTTGTGTATTGGTACTAAAAAATCAAAAAATTGGTAAGAACTTTCTATATAAAAAAATGTGTTTGTGAAGGTTAAGAGTCTTTAAGACAGGATAACCGCGCAAAAAATACGAACACACATTTGATTATTTTACAATTTAAATTTAAATAATTTAATTAAGTAGTTTTATCAATCAAACATACGTATCTGGAAAAAACAATATTCCGCTACCAATCGGAGCATCAAAGCTTCAAACTACTAAGAAATAATTAGAACTGAATAGTTAGTATAATTTGGGTAAGTGACGCTATATGACCTTTTTCTGTTGCAAATATTCTCTCTTTTACGCTTTTTATTTATTTTTTCGTTAACTTTATTTTTTGTTGACACAAGAAAATTATAGTAATTAATACGAAATGCGAATTGTCAAAATTAAAACAGTAAAACACCAAAATATTTACATATCTGAATATACGATTTCAAATACATGTGTTTTTAGTAAAAAAATCCGTTCGTACATTCTTGAATTTTAGTTCAAAAATTATTTAAAGCATCATTTATTCAGCTGGTTTTATATTGTTTGTTTCAATACCAGTATTCAAAATCATAATATATTAGAGCATTTTACTTAGAATTAAAAAAATATTAGAAACGTTAATTAATCAATTTGTAATTTTAAACTCATTCTGCAAATGACCCAAGTAGAAAATAATATTGACGTAAACGATTGTATCTCGTATAGAAAATAAAAGGGTCCTCTTTGTGTAGAAAAAATATTTGATGCTCGGATGATCATAGCCAAATCAAAATTTGTAATGAGGGATCTAAAAAAACAAACTAAACTGTCATTAAGCTATATAACCCATTTCTTAAATCTCAACTATACCCATTAAGTTTATTATTGGTAGGGCCGAATCATATTGATGGCTCACTTTTCTTTCTTATAATAAATACAAATTCTTAGGTGTACTTCCAGTGATTCAAGTGTCACATGATGCCACACTTATTTGTTTCAAACATCCTTAATTAAAATATTCTCTACTTTATGCATTTTATGATCAATAATTTTTTTGATGATACTTAGACTAATCTTCGACATTTTAAATATTTCAACAACATATTCAAAACTTGGGTATATATATGCAATTATGCGTACATGCATAATTAAGTATTAGTATCATATGAGTTCATGACTTTAATCGTATGACATTACCAAACAGGGTGTCCCAATCCCGGTTGATTTAAATAATCACACAAAAATCAGATAAAGAAAGTAATGGTACGTAATTTTTATATTTTTTGGTAAAGAATTTTTATAATTTGATTCCATTATAACGAATCGAAAACAAAATTGAATCGTAAAATCTTTTTAGAAACGCGGTTTCGAAACTTTGAGGCTAAGAAAATGTGAATATGTACATGACTACATGTCGACCTTTCCCTCTCACAGTGACGGTCCACAACATTTTGGTAGTTTTTTCCATTTGTATCACTATATGCTTCTTTTTCTTTACCCTAACCATTTATATCACTTTTTGGTTAGAAACCATTTATATCACCATATGCTAATCTATACCTTTTATATATTTTTACCAAAGAGCCAAATTAAAATAAATTTGAGAGCTACCAAATTTATTTATGGCGGGAAAATGATTGCTAACCAATAACATGCAATAATGATTTTATTAAACATGTTGATTTACTAAAATCTTGAAAATAATTATGTTAGTTCAAGAGATAAAACTAAAATAATTCATTGCAACGTCATCATCTATTATTGAAGTTTAGAATTTGAAAACATATTGATTTACTAAAATCTTGAAAATAATTATGTTGGTTCAAGACACAAATCATAATAATTCATTGCAACATCATCATAGATAATTTTAATTTTGTTTGGTTTATGCATTGGTTCTAAATTTCTAACCAATATTTTATATTATTTTCCTTGTTTTCGTTTAATCACCTAAGTTCAAATACTTAATGATTTTTTTGTTTTTTAACAAATAACTCTTAGGCTCTCTCTATGGAGTGACAGTATAACAACTGATATAGAGTGGAACGTGGTTAGGGTCTAGTTACTCTTACAACTTATCTCTCAACTCTTCGATATTATTCCTTTTCTTACACCAGTCTCGTTAGATTTTTCTATCTCTCTTTATAGAACTAAATCTACGTATTAGAATCTCTAGACGATAAGCTACATACGTTATAATTTAGTTTTCATGGATTTACTCAAATTGGTTGGGCTAAAAATCAACGGTCGTTAACAAGTGGGCCGATTTTCATACATCTAAATATTCAAGATCCAATGACTTCAATCTTTTCTTTTTCTTTTTTGATCCATTGACACTAACAAGTAACAACGCCACTTATTCACTCCGATAAGTACGAAAAAACCGTAACATCACTTGCATGCTCGTTGTACCGAACAACGAATCCGCTCGCAAACTGGACCGGTACATCTTTAGACGGAAACAAGACCAATCAAGTTTCTTAATTTCTTTTCATGCAAACAATCTTTTGTTTGTCTGAAAATTTGACGTGGTTGCACTTGTGGTAACCCTTTTACTATTAAAGAAGTTTAAGGGAATATCTTCATTTGATCATTTCTTGAAAATTAAATAGAAATAAGTGGTTATGTAACTCACCGGTGATAAGATGCAATAAATATATGGATATGACAGCTTCACGATCCAACAACACCAGTGAGGCAATGATCATAAATATGCCCATATGACATCCTGGCATCCTGACCCAGTCCACTGTTTTTGTAATTGTCTCTACCCTTTTACTCTCTTAAGTTCTTAAAGTCCGACAAGTAGCATTTACTAGTCTTTCTTTTCTATAAGTTTATGTAAGTATATATATTTGATTATACAAATCAAATATCAAATATGCCGTTCTTAAGTTATATTATATTTTAAAATCTCTAAAATTGCTCTACTACGACAAAAACAAGAAATCGGAAAACAATATTTTTGGGGCAATGCTATCTAAAAATCATAAGATTTGTCATTCATAATTTTGTATTGACGCATTTTTTTTTGCACGTTTTTTTGTTTGCAAAATCTCATCCTAAATTGTTAATTTTTCCAGTTTTGATTTGACTGTACCACTAAGAGAAAGAAGCTTCAAACGGTTTTATCATCCAAAATTCAAACTTGTAGTCCACGGTATGTTTGGTGAAATAGGGTTAGTAAAATTCAAAGAAGAAAAAAGGATCTTTGTTCGTTCTTTACTTGTCTTGACTCATGTGTTTCTGTTTCCGGTTGGTCAAAAATGATCACAAGAAAAAAAAATGTAAGGAGACTAATAAGTGGCAGTTCTGTAAATGCGTAGTCCCCATATGGGCATTTTCCAGTACAATGTGTAGTAAAGTCATAAATAAACTTTTCGGGAAAATCTACACATGTATATATATAATATGCACATCGAATCGCACACAACGTTTTGCTCTGTCTTCGAAAACTATTCTTAAGAAAGAAAAAAAAATGAGGAAACAACAAAAAAGCAAACTGTCATCTTAATTACTCTATTGAATAGTCTCGGGAGAACAAAACTCAAAGTTCGGACATTTTCAAACTTAATAATTTTTTATCTGTTTCTTGACGAATTTGATTATCTGGGTTTCGAATATTCTGTCATTCATTCTTTCTTCTATCACCGGAGACAAAAGAGAGAGAGAGAGAGAGAGAGAGTGTGATATGGAGACGCCGAGGTCCGTCGGCGAGGCGTCGACGACTAATTTCGTCGCGGCGCGACCGTCGGCGAAGGCTGATGATGCGGTGACGAAGAGAGGCTGCGGTTACGCTAACCTCGCATGGGTCGGTGTAGACAGAGAGGAGCTTCTTCAGAGGCTAGCTATGCCTGAGTATCTTCGCCTCGCCATGCGAGATTGCATCAAACGGAAAGACTCCACGGCGATTCCGGACCACTTGTTACTTCCCGGCGGCGCCACCGCGGATGTAGCTCCTCACGCACCGATGGTTGTCTTCATCAACCCGAAAAGCGGAGGTCGTCATGGACCTGTTCTTAAAGAGAGGCTTCAACAGTTGATGAGCGAAGAACAGGTCAGTGTTTTTATTTGGAGTAACTCAAGTTTACTTCGGTTTTTGCAATTAGATTGATAAAAAAGATTTGAAATGAACTTAAATTTCCCGACAGAACTAAGATTGTTTTTTGTTTTTCTTATTCGAAGAGGATCTTAAATCTAGATTTGGGGTTAGCTGTCATTTATACTTCACTGGATGTGGGTTTAGTGGGCAGTAGAAACCTCTTTGTAGGCGAAAAAAAGTCAGGGAATCGGATCGGATCTTAGGACATTGTTACTGTTATGACATGATTAGATCTTGTGTTTTTTTTACTTCTCATTCAAATTTGGGATAAACTGTTTCGGCTAAAACATTCTGATACCTTTGTTGGATTCGATTAGCTGATGTCAAGTGCTTTTGGTTCTGAAAGCTAAAACTTTTTGTTGTCATGAAAAGGCGGAAACTTTATTTCTTGGATTGTTGTAAATTTTTTTTTGTTTTTATATAGATGTATTTGCTTTGTGAGCTCATGGTGTTTATATTTACAGGTGTTTGATCTCACAGAAGTGAAACCCCATGAATTTGTACGGTACGGTTTGGCGTGTTTGGAGACAATTGCAGCGAAAGGAGATGAATGCGCAAGAGAATGCAGAGAAAGGATGCGGATTATGGTGAGTATTATATTCGTATTCTGCGACAAATGATCTTTTTACCTTAACCGACTTGGAATTGGATTCGTTAAGTAGCGGCAGTGATGATGATGATAGGTGGCAGGCGGTGATGGTACAGTTGGTTGGGTTCTTGGTTGTCTCGGTGAGCTTCACAAAGACGGAAACACACATATTCCTCCCGTTGGAGTTATCCCTCTCGGTACAGGAAACGACCTCTCCAGGAGTTTTAGTTGGGTGAGTGAGTCTAATATTATTTCTCTTATTGTGCCGCCACATTCTTAGATAATTACTTTGAATCTCTAGGGTGGTTCATTTCCTTTTTTTTGGAGATCTGCTATGAAAAGAACATTACATCGAGCGACTCTAGGTCCCGTTGCTCTACTAGACAGCTGGAAGATTGTAGTGTCGATGCCATCGGGAGAAGTCGTTGATCCTCCTCATTCTTTGAAGCCTTCAGAAGAATCTGCACTTGACCAGGCTTTGGATGCTAAAGGGGATGTACCTCCTAAAGCAAAGTCCTACGAAGGAGTGTTCTACAACTATTTTAGCATAGGTTTTTCTCAACTAAACCTACTCTTTTCAATATCCTCAACAAGATTGACACATTATATTACTGAGGTAACACTTGTTTCGTGTTTTCAAGGTATGGATGCCAAAGTTGCATATGGATTCCACAATCTTCGCAATGAGAAACCATATCTTGCTCAAGGCCCCATTACAAATAAGGTTGTTATATCTGTTGAAACTTGAATCGTGTCTATGTTGCACTGATTAGCTAATTTTTTGGTTTGTAATGAGATGATGAACCACACCCGTCTCGGTTTTTGCAGATTATATATTCAAGTTACAGTTGCACTCAGGGTTGGTTTTGCACGCCCTGTGTCAGCGATCCAGGTTTAAGGTTAGTGAAGAGAGTAAAAGCTTTTTTCTTTTCTTTTCGGGTACTCATGTCCTACCTCTTGTTGTGCTGACATGTTGTGGTAAGATGAATTTGTAGAGGACTAAGAAACATAATGAAAATCCACATTAAAAAGGCAAATTGCTCCGAGTGGGAGGAGATCCTGGTTCCTAAAAGGTACAAAAGTCTAATCCCGTCATTGGTTAAAAACTTAGAAAGGCTTCATTCACTTTACAATCTCTCTGCTTTTGGTTTTGTATATAGCGTGAGATCGATTGTGGCATTGAATCTTCATAACTATGGAAGTGGGAGACATCCATGGGGTAATCTGAAACCAAACTATTTAGAGAAGGTAATGTTTTATTCAGTACACAAATCTTGCTTTCTCTTGAAGCTTCAACGAAATAGATTTACGGCTTTTACAGAGAGGATTTGTGGAGGCGCATTGTGATGACGGGCTGATAGAGATTTTCGGTTTGAAGCAAGGTTGGCATGCGTCATTTGTAATGGCTGAAATCATCTCGGCGAAGCACATTGCTCAGGTATAGAAAACACTGTCTCTATCGAACCGTTTAACTTCAGTTTCATCTTAACCGTTTATGGTTTCAGGCGACTGCGGTTAGATTTGAACTAAGAGGAGGTGATTGGAAAGACGCGTTCTTGCAAATGGATGGTGAGCCATGGAAACAACCGATGAAAACTGATTATTCGACTTTTGTGGAGATCAAAAAGGTTCCTTTTCAATCATTAATGATCAACCGTGAATGATAGCATTGTCGAGAGGTTGATGAGCCGATGTAATAAGAGACAAAGAAGAACCTGATTCTTTTTGTATTTCTATTAATTTAAGTCAGAATGGCGATCTGCTGTTGTTGTATATTCAAAAAAGAGATTGTAATTGATACAATTAAGATTCAAGCAATCACTTGTAGGTAGATTCAATTACTTGTCTTGAAACCTTGTAAACTTGATGTTTCTTCAAAACATGAAAATGTTATAGATTCTTCAGACATAACTCGGTTTCTTATGTAAAGTCTAAAGTCTCATCTAATTCGTCCTAAACCTTTTCAAGTTTTTTAGTATTGGGTCTAAACAGTTAAATTAACTTTTTATGGGGACAAATAAACAAGTAGAAGATTTTCGAGGATGGGCGAGCGAAATTCACAGAAAACAGTCGAAAAGTGAGCGAGATATGCGTTCTCGCGAGGAAGAAGAAAAATCAGAAATTGCAAACTGTTTTAGGGTTTTAGAATTCTTCTTCACTGTTTCGAGCTCCGGAGAACACTTCCAGCTTCAGCAGCCATGGCGAGCACCAAAGTTCAGAGGATTATGACCCAACCTATTGTAATTTTTCTCGATTTGACCCTCTTTTTTTTCTTAAGCTCTCTCTAATTCGTTTCACTGACTCTCACTTTTGGTTTATTCCTTTGTATCTCGGTGGCTTCGTTTGTGGGGATTTCAGAACTTGATTTTCAGGTTTCTCCAAAGTGTAAGCTCATCGATTACTCTTTAATTTTCTTCACTCGTTCTCTGTTAAGGAATCAGTGACGACTACTTACATATCTGGTTCTGAATCGTAGTCTGTTCGTACTACAGAAAGCTCGGATCCAGATTTGGCTTTTTGAGCAGAAAGATTTGAGGATCGAGGGACGCATTACTGTAAGTCTAATATCCTTTCTTCTTATCCGTACAATCTTTCCCCTATGAAACTGTATTAGTAGCTCAAAATCGAAGTTTCTGGCTTTGTTGATGAGCTAAACTAGAGAATTGACATTCCTGTGTTTAACCTGAGAAGAGATTAAATACATCACTAATGTGAAGCTAGGTCTTTTAAGAGAAATCTTAGACTTGGGATTTCGTCGTAATGTTAGTCCCATGTCTCGTTGCGACTTAGATTTGTTACACTGATTTAGTTATCGCATTAGAGTTAGCATTTATGGATTGTTATACACTGTTTGATAGTAACATGTGACTGAATTATAGCAATTAGTTCGATTCTTTGGGCTGATGTAATTTTGTATCCTGACTAAGACTGTCATTGCGTTTCTAACATTTCTTTCTTGAGATGACAAACAAATATGTTTCCTTTCTATGAAGCTTGAAATTTTACGTCTTGGTTCTCTTTGTTTCGAATTATGCAGAGTTTGGTTGACTTTGAATGTTTTCATTATTTTAATCTTCTCCTTGCGCAGGGTTTCGACGAGTACATGAATCTGGTGTTAGATGAGGCTGAGGAAATAAGCATCAAGAAGAATACAAGGAAACCACTTGGTGAGATATTTGCAGCTCTCCAAAATCGCTCTTTTGACAAGACTCTGATTCACATTTCTTAGATTTTTTTTGTTCCTTTTCGTGACTGTAATGGTTGATTAAATGCCGGGTTCCAGGAAGGATCTTGCTTAAAGGAGACAACATAACATTGATGATGAACACGTAAGTAGCATCCTCCTCTTCTGATCCTTCCTTTTTCCCATCTCCCTCTCTTCAGCTCTCTGTGTATGTATAGATACAAAGTTTGCAATCAGATAGCATTTTTATGTGAAACTCAATCCGTTTATACGTTATTACAGGGGCAAGTGATGTCTGTCGCAACGACTGCGATGAGAACTCTCCCATTGTGGAACTTGTAGACCGCCGTCTTACTATCTCACAGCGTGGTTGATTTCTTGTCGGTTTGTTTCTCCTTATATCGACGTTGTCTTTTCATATTGAAACATTTGACATGCAAAAAAAAAGGTCTTATCGGAGAAAACAAATATCTTCAAAAGCCTTAATCTACGGTCCAAAATCTGAGATTGGTATATATGTATGATTAGTTAGCCTTATTAACCGAAAGAAATGGCCCTCACAGAAACACACAGGAGAAAAACGTGGGAAAACAAAACGTTGTGTGGTTTCCCGATCGGACCTTAAACTTGAACCAATAAAAAAATAACATTGTATACAAAAAGAAAGAGTTGAAACGCAAGAACCTCTTCTGATACAATGAGTTTCTGAGATATACAAATGGATCATACTCAATAAGGCCTCCTACCAATAAAATTCCCCGGTGGATCGTAATTGCAAGTCAATAACACGCCGCGTCGGCCATTGCAGATCACGTGAGCACAACCAATCCTCTGCGTGCTCCTCCACACAATCTGCGTGTAATGGCCACACATCTCGGCCCTGCACGTGTTAGAGTGATAGTTATAGTTCCTTGCTTCCGACAACCATCCATTGGCGGCTTGAACCGGACTCCATCTATTGCCTGAACCCCAAAATAGATTCTCACCGTATGGTCCATTTGAATGGATCAAGGCGCAGTCACCGCGTCTCTTGTTTGCCCACCATCGCGCGTAACGGGCCAGTTTAGCGTCCCACTTTAGCGGTCTGAGCCTTAAACGAGACCTCGCCGCGTTTTGTGGACCCATGAATCTCCGTTGGTAGTTTGCATCAACACAATGGCAACATGTTACAACAAGTATGAGAGCCGCGATTGCAACCGAAACACCATTAATGTGTTTAGGAGGAGCCATTGCGGGTGAAGCTTGAGCTAATGGTGCTTGCTTGGTTTTATATGAACTTCAAATCGTGAAGATAATTTTTGTTTTTATGATTTTTTTAGTGATATTTGTTTATTTTATATAGTTAAAAGAGGTTTTTAGTTTTAGGGACGAAAGTGTCAACTCTATGATTAGTGGTGTACATGTTCGATTATGATAGCCACATTTGGATTTGTTTTGAATTCTTATATTTTGTAGATAATCAGTAGTTTATATGTGCTTAACATATATTTTATGCATAGTAGGTAGGCCAGCCCAAAAAGTCTTGGGAGGCAAGAAGTATTTTTTTTTTTGGTTAAAAAGATTTAAAAGTAAATAACCTTTCGTTAATTGTTTTCTTTTTGGAACTATGCTGATTGTCAACAAGTGCAATCCAATCCAAATTTTATTATTGTATAAGTAGCAAAGAAAAATAAAAATAGTATACAGATTCTGTTGATCAAGGACACTATGCAAGAGCTTGAGCGATGGTGGAACGATGAGACAATTGCTGTTCGTAGAGGTCACGGAAGATACGGTACTTTGCATCGTGATACTTCTTGATCTTAGGGTTTGATGATGGATGAACCACCTGAAATTCCATCACAAGTGACGCATAAATGACATGATCAATGTATGAATTGGAAGAGCAATGAAGTTGGATAAGCGTATGTATACTTGTCCAGCTGCGTTCAAAGCTTTCATAGCATCATGGAGACTAGGAAAGTTCTTGGCAGCAACCGCTCCAAGAATTGCTGCTCCCAAAAGAACAGACTCGCTTTCTCGGGGAAGAATAATCGGACAACCTGCCAAATTCATCAGCCAATAGACCTATCCAATGAGAATACTCAATTTTCGTGTGTGATTAGAAGAAGTGATAACAAAGAGTTTCGTTAGTACTATACCAACGATATCAGCATGTTCTTGGATGAACAATGGGTTCTTTGAAAGGCCGCCACAAGCAAGAAGTGTGTCAATCTATCGTCAAATGCAGAGACAGAGAAAAATGAGGCAGGCAGTTTCTATAGAATGGTGTGTGAAGAAAGGCGAGCAAACATACTTTGTGACCATGGGCATTGCAATGCTCTACAATATGACGTGTACCATATGCGATTGCCTGTACTGTGGCAAGGTATAAAAGAGCCAACTGCTTCTCGGATGTGTCAAGGGTCATTCCGAATATCACTCCTTTCGAATTTGGGTCTGCAACAGGAGATCTGTAACACAACTTTGAATCAATAACTCAAAAGGGGAAGAAGCAAAGCAGAGCAGCGCTTTCTATTTTGTTCACCTGTTTCCGTGAAAGTCGGGAAGTATGTGCATGTCTGAGGTAACGGCAGCAATAAATGGAGAACTCGTATCTTGCGCCATCGATTTTAAAATGTTGTTCAGGAGTTCAAACACAGAAACTTCTGTGAGAGACAAAGACAATAGCATTTAACCAAAGTTTTCTCAACAGAAGTAAAAAAAGGAAGGAAAAAAAAGGAACGGTTTGGTACTCTGGGAAGCAGCATGATTTGCAAGACGGGGAGAAGCAACATGGTTCTCGATTATGTGATCAAGCAAAGCCCCAGTGGCACTCTGTCCTCCTTCTGTAAGCCAATACTCTGGAACCATAGCTACAGAGTATTTGTTTTTCGAGAAATCATAGTGAGATTTAATATATCAAAGAGAAAGAAAGGATAGAGATTAAACGCGTATGTACCTGACCAGAAAGGCCCCCACACGCCAGGAATAAACAGCTTTTCACGGGAAACAGCCATATGGCAAGTTGATGTGCCACATACCAAAACCATTCGAGTGCATAAGGTATCCACATCTGATTCTGAAAAATACCAATTCTTAGAGACTAATATAGCACGTTACGCTAGACTACGATAGCAAAGGAATACCATTTTTCAGGGAGTCTGAATCTGATTTACTTTCCATTACCCCAACACCACCGGCATGAGCATCAATGAGTGAAGTCCCGACAGGAGTTCCAGCCAACAGACCCAGTTCCTGAGAGTTATGACAAACAATAGGATTAAAGGGTAATATGTAATGGAATGAAACGATAGACCTAAGAATTAAGACCCACAAAAGAAATAAAGTTCTTGCCCTTTTATCTAAACACCTCTGCTTTCACAAATTTAAGTGGTTGCTCAGTAAAGAACTTGCCTTAGCAGCTATTGCAGTTAGACCATTACCCAGTGGATGCCCCGGAAAAGCCACACTTCGCCCTAATTAACGTTGAATGTAAAGTAAAAGCTAAGATTTCACAGTTCCTCTTAAAGTATTTCTCACAACAAAAGCAAACAAAAAAAAATATGCATACCGATCTTAGCATGGTGCCCATCTACAAGATCGCCTAAGCCAATCTCTTCCCAGAACTCGTCATCCCACCCACACGCTTCCATATCACGAGAAGCCTTCTCAGTCATCTGGTGCATATGTGCATGACCAAGATAAGTCCATTTACATACTGCGGTGCACAAACTGCGTGTATCATCTCCAGTAGCTCTAGGAGGAAACAAAAAGAATCAGGGGATGCAAAAATAATTCTCTCAACGGGGCCAGAAAAGGTTAAGAGCAAAGGCTTGGGGTACCTATAGGACAGCCAATCACTCAGGTCCATCCACTTATACACCATTGACCAAGACTCTTGTAGATTTTCTTTCACCCATAGTAGCTGCAAAACAGAGATATTATTTATCATACTCAAACAAGCAGAAATAAATTACGTCTTTGAAGAAAGATGTACCTACTTTTGGTGGCTCCATTTCTGGAGAAACACCGCCACCACAGTACTGAAGAACTGGAGAATTATACGAGTTGATTCTCTCTGCCTGCTTTACAGCTCTATGATCCATCCATACAATAATGTTTCTTCTTGAATCACCACTCCAAGACACTGTAACAGGGGATCCCTCAGCATCGACCGCCACTGCAAACAATAACAATGTTACTTTTAAAGCTTCTCTTTTTCAGCCAAAACCAAAAAAGCATATAAACACAAAAGGGATTTAAGCAGATGCTACAAACCCAGAGAGCATGTGGCAGCAAAGCCTATTCCTTTCACTTCTACTTCCGAAACATTTGCAAGAGAGCATGCAGATCTCACGGCTGCACAAACTGCGTGCCAGATATCGGTTGAAGATTGCTGTTCGAAAATGTCGGTTAATCTCTAAATAATGGTTCAATGACTTGAAGTCGAGGTCTTTTAATCCAAATAATTACCTCGACACAGTCCCCATCTTTCCAAATCTGTATTGGGCTACTAGAAGAGCCTAGAAGCTTTCCATTTTCATCGAACAAACCTGCATCAAGAAATCAACTTTAGCTACAATCATCGATGATTAAACAATAGAGGTCAGGACACAGTCACCTGAGCGATCCAAGTGACTTGTTCCGGTACAATAGAGGTCGAACTTTTTAGAAAAAAACGATCAAAACAAAAGCCACAAGAAGAAGAATCGAATACTTATAGAGTGCTATCAAATTCGATCGCCAACCAAAGCAAGAGGCATCATTCTCACACATCTAAGAACCACACATTTGTTTTAAAAAAAGATTGACGATAAAGGACAGAAGGATCACCGGCTCGGGCGCTTCCAGTGCCAACGTCTACACCGAGAAAAACGGAGCGAGACGGAAATGGATTTAACTCAACGGTGGTCATCTCAACGGCGACGGAGTAATGCGAGGCTGAGACAGAAAATGGATTTAACTCAGACCACGGTGGTCATTAAACTATATTTTTTTCTTTCTCATCAGCCTTTTTTCCAGGTCACCAACAAAATTGCCACGTAGATAATAGCTATATCGTAAATATCATAAGCTATTACTATTTTTGTGTGTGTGTGTATGTGTGTGTGTGTTAAAAGGCTTTCAATATAAGATGTTGAAGAAAATAAAAATACATGTCCAGCCCAGCCCATATGTTTTTTTTAATAAGCAAAGCCCATATGTTTCCTAAACAATATAAGAAGTTTCTGATTTATTGTGAACCGTTGGATATGGTCTTGAAAAAACAGATTAGATCGAATGGCCCATCTTTATTGAAAACTCTTCTTATTTGGATCTATTTTTCT
Organism: Schrenkiella parvula; assembly: GCA_000218505.1. Lineage (NCBI taxonomy): Eukaryota > Viridiplantae > Streptophyta > Magnoliopsida > Brassicales > Brassicaceae > Schrenkiella > Schrenkiella parvula. The sequence continues at coordinate 13,415,934 of CM001193.1, read as the reverse complement.
TTGTTTCTTTTTCTCTCTAGCTACTCCATCTTCCAAGACAAACCAAACCAACCTCACGTGATAACTGATAAATTTACAAGAACTCATAGATTATCCACAGAGAATTTGATAAAACACAATGGAAATGAACATTAACTCAAATTTGAACAAATTATAAAAACTAAACCTTCAATGGAAGAGTACATATAATGTATTGTCGTATAAACCCAAATTTAAGGGATACTTCAATGTGTATCAACTGTTACGTTATAGGTTCCATTCAAGACCACAGACTAATATCTCTAGAGGCGGTGCTCGAAAGTCGAAGCCGCGTTGACGACATATCAAAACATTGGGACCAGCCAATCTGATACAAATGTCCAAAAACTATTTCGGTTTGTAACAATATAGAGAAATAATGAAATTAATTTTTAATTTGATTCACTTCGTAACAGCCAACAACGGATCAAATTATTAATGTAATACATTAATATATTATCATAAAGCTGTGATCCAACGAGACAAGAGCACATGCACCACCATTAATGAATGATCAAGCCCACGAAACTTCCATCTCTCTCATCTCTTTTCTTTTCATTTCCATCAGCTATATATAAACTAGTGCCACTTACCTAAATTATCATCAACAATATACATCTGAGATCTACAAACTAAAATGAAGTCTTCTTGCGGTACAACGTTCGCGTTCTTGGTTCTCTTTCTCTTTGCGGTACAGTCTGTGTGCGTCTATGCGGGTAGCTTCCACAAAGACGTCAAGATACATTGGGGTGATGGCCGTGGAAAGATTCACGACAATGAAGGAAAACTTCTTTCTCTCTCGCTTGACAAAACCTCTGGATCAGGTTTTCAATCCAATCAGGAGTTTCTCTATGGCAAAGCTGAGGTTCAAATGAAGCTTGTCCCTGGTAACTCTGCTGGAACAGTCACAACTTTCTATGTAAGTAACATATTATTTCAACCATTCTTGTCATCTTTTGCTATACGCTTGAGTACATATAGTTATTGAGTGTGATGGTGTTCTTGTGATGACTTTGTGTAGCTTAAATCGCCGGGAACTACGTGGGATGAGATCGATTTCGAGTTCTTGGGAAACATAAGTGGTCATCCTTATACTCTCCATACTAATGTTTACACACGAGGCTCAGGAGACAAAGAACAACAGTTTCATTTATGGTTCGACCCAACAGTTGGCTTTCACACTTACTGCATTACATGGAATCCCCAAAGGATTATGTAAGCGCGTCTTTTGATCTCTTGTACATATATAGTATAACCTCATATGATTGAAGGTATGTATTCATTAATCAAGTCTTTTTCTTTTTTCTTCCTTTTTCAGTTTTACAGTTGATGGCATTCCGATAAGAGAGTTCAAGAACTCCGAGTCCATTGGAATTCCATTCCCAAAGAGCCAACCAATGAGACTCTACGCGAGCCTTTGGGAAGCTGAAATGAATAAGTTACTTGGCATTGTCTTTGTAACTCGAATGAGTTTTATCTATTATTTTTCATTCATTTGTTGCTCATATTATGTGTCTCCTGGTGTATGTGTAAGATTTTTTATAGTAATAAAAAATAAGAAATTATGAAAGCAAGAGTTTTCGTTACTAAAATTTTAATTAGTTTCACTAGATTTGTCAAAGTTTTTAAACATTGAAAGAGGTTCTTAAATAAATCGACAAAAATGCTTTGGGAAGAACATAAATAACACGCTTAACAAACGGATGAACGGAGACAATCCAAAATTCAGCAATTGTTTTTTTCCAAAGTATTACTACTCACAAAAAAAATCCAAAACAGACATGTGTTATTTGGGCTATCTTACCAAACTGGGCCTAGGTACTGCTGTAATTTATTTCCCTTGCAAAATAGAAAACCCATTATCACATAAAAGGTTTTGACTTCTGATTTTCTTCCACAATAATGTGCGATTCATTAACATATAATAAAGTTTTTTTTTCATTTTGACGTGTCAGAGTGAAATGAATGCGTCGTTTGTGTTTGATCTATTTGCACGCTGTCTCGTTTAAATTGGAAAAGCATGTATTGCAGTCTCTTTGTTAAACATAAAAACGGCACCGAAACTGTCATCTTCGCCTAGACTACACACAGTTCCACGGTTCATTAGCGTTATTTGTATCGTTTTATCTTTGATATTTTTTTAGTTAATAAACATCTTTTTTAGTGGGGAATATTATCTCTCAACTATTAGTTGCTAATCGATCAGATATCTCCCATCGGTTTACTTTACGTTTTTCTTTAATTGATTTTGCCAAGAGTGGCAAAACAACGTTGAGACATATCTTAATATGTGTATCTCTACGTACTTTTGTTTTCTAGTTTTGGAATTCGATAATCACGCACTAATTTCTTTGATTTAGTTCGTTCTTACATATGATGCTCCAATTTCTATATATCTGAAAACATTTGTAAATTAATAAAATTGAAACCATAATATTTTCTTAATTTATTAAAATATTGATTTATCAAAAGATTAATTGAATCAAAAACTTAATATAAGAATAAAAAAATTATATATTTACCGAAATATATTTTGAATATTAATTTATACATGTACTATCACGGAAAATTATAAAAATTATCACAAAAAAAGTTATGAAAAAATTAAAGTTTTTAACCGACAAAAGTTTGCAAATCATATCTCTAAAATGAATTATTCATGAATATTATTTATGGTCAAGATAGTCGGAAAAGTATATAGCAATCTATAGGATACTCATATATGAACATTAGTAGTTTGTGATATTTTCTATGGATTTATTTTACTTTTACATTTTTTTTTGTTAAGAGTAGCAAAAACATTAAATATTTATTTATATGCATGTATATGTACGTATGTATTATTGTTTTCAAGATTTGGAATTCGATAATGAAACACTAGTTTCTTTTGTTAATTTGGTTAGTTCTTACATATGATATGTGCTAATTCAGATATTGTTATAAGAACACTAACTAAGTCGGTGAAGATTACAAGTGTACACATATTTTAAAACCGAATATATGGAATGATTAGGAGAAGATGATGTTGTTTTAAGAACACTGACTGTGTCGGTGAAGATTCACAAGTGTTAATATGTTTTTAAATAGAATAAACTAATATGGAATGAGTAGGAGGAGACTGAGTACTTGATTTTTGACTTAAAGCTTTTAACCGACAAAAATTTGCAAAACAAATATCTAAAACGAATCATGCTTTCTGAATAAATATGATTTATGGTCCAAATAGTCGGAAAGTATATACATAGCAATCCATAGGATATATTATAACGTTTTGAGCCACCGAGAGAACAGCATGTACGCCTCTCTTTCCTTTTCACTTCCAGCAGCTATATATACTAACGCCTCTTACCTCCATTTTCCCATCAACCTATCTGAGACATTATAACTAATTAACTCTTTTAGAATCTACTAAAATGAAGTCTTCTTGCGGTGCAAGGTTCTCGTTCTTGATTCTCTTTCTCTTTGCAGCACAATCTGTGGGCGTCTATGCGGGTAGCTTCCACAAAGATGTTCAGATTCATTGGGGTGATGGCCGTGGAAAGATTCTCGACAATATTGGGAATCTTCTTTCTCTCTCGCTCGACAAATCCTCTGGTTCGGGTTTTCAGTCCCATCAAGAGTTTCTCTATGGCAAAGCCGAGGTTCAAATGAAACTTGTCCCTGGTAACTCTGCTGGAACCGTGACAACGTTTTATGTAAGTAACATACAATTCCAAAGCATTCTTGCCATCTTTAGCTATATACTAGAATTTATATATTCACACTACTTGCTTTTATAATGACTTTGTGTAGTTGAAATCGCCCGGAACTATGTGGGATGAGATAGATTTCGAGTTCTTGGGAAACATAAGTGGTCATCCATATACTCTCCACACTAATGTTTACACAAAAGGCACAGGTGATAAAGAACAACAGTTTCATCTGTGGTTCGACCCAACCGCTGACTTTCACACTTACTGCATCACATGGAATCCCCAAAGGATAATGTAAGTGCACCGTTTGATCTCCTTGTGATAGTGTATATAATCTTATATACGTTTTGATGCTATGAGCTCATGAGACCAACATTCTTTTCTTTGGTCCTTTTTCAGTTTTACAATTGATGGTATTCCGATTAGAGAGTTCAAGAACTCGGCGTCAGTTGGAGTTCCTTTCCCAAATGACCTACCAATGAGACTCTACGCGAGCCTTTGGGAAGCCGAGCATTGGGCTACAAGGGGACTCTGCGAACTCTCCTGGTTCCAGTAGTAAAAAACCATGGTTCACTCAAGAGCTCGATTTTAAAGGCAAGAATAGAGTGAAATGGGCACAGAGAAAGTACATGGTCTACAACTATTGCACCGACAAGAAAAGGTTTCCTCAAGGTGCTCCACCAGAGTGCAGTTAAATTAATGTTTTGTTTGATTCATGAATAAGTTACATGGCCTTGTCTTTGTAACTCCAATGGTTTTTATCTATTGTTTCTCACTCGATAAGCAACCACGCTACGCCGTGTGTTACTTCTATATTAGTAAACAATTTCTGTTTATGTTTTTTTCATATATATTTTTATGTGTTTCATTTGCATTTGAACTTATTTTAATGTTTTCATAATTCTTAAAAATGTGTTTTACAATTTGCTGGTTCCATTTTTCCTTAATATGTAATTGGGCTGATGAGAAACTGGGCTTAACATAATTTTGTTATTCGGCATTCTTCTGCAAAATATCAAAATATCAAACAAAAACAAAAACAAAAACAAAATATCAAACTGGGCCTAACATAATTTATATATTTACACTACTTGCTTCGGCATTCTTCTTCGGCATCCAAAATATCAAACAAAAACAAAAAAAATGAACCGTCGAACACTATATAAGTTTTTGGCATCGCTACAAACGGTTGCACTCTTGAGATAAAGTTTTTGGTTTAAATCATAGAACGGCACATACAATATACTTTGAATTAATTTTTAATAATTTTTTTGGGTAAAACTTTAAATTATTTCCAGTGGAAAAGTTCGTAATCGAACTTTCATGACTAATTAATCAGATTTTATAATACTTTATATGATTAGTGCGTTGGGAATTTATACGAGATTTGTTCAAGCAGATATGCAGTAACTAAGGAATTGTAGTTGGTTTCTAGTACGTAGGCAAGAAAATAAATATACACATATGGTTAAATAAAAATTTGTTGATGATTATCCAGTGAAACTATGGACAAGTTGATAATAACAGCTTGACCAAACCAAAATTATTGATGTCAATTACTAATTACACTTATCCATTGAGATCAGCTGGTTTATGAAAATGACATTCAGACAATTATTTTAGGGAAAAAAACATATGAAGATATTTGGTTAGGTGCAGTTTCTTCTGTAACAAATGTCTATGACTATTTGATTTGGTTCTAAATAATTGTCTGGTTGTGTGGTGAGACTACAGGTCTCATAATTTTGCATGCATTGACGAATCCATCGTCATCAAGTCATCATTCATCAGTCTCATCTTCCTTGACACTTGACCTATCAAGAAATTTCAAACATTATTATGTTACAATATTGCAAGACTTCAAAAATTACTAGATCGTACTACAGCAGTAACTCTGAAATATCAGACTGTTAGTGTATAATAACACACTTTTCAAAAAAAAAAGTTTCAGCCCAAAAGATATGGTTGCCCATTTGACAAAAAAAAAAGAAGAGATAAGGCTAGCTAGAAATTTAAATTATATCATTTCAATAAAGACTATATATAACCTTTTATAAAAATTAATACGAAGCTGCAACATTTATAGAGGCCAGAATTGACAAGACCATACATAGTTGTCCGCGATATGGGTTCGTTAAAAACTTAAAAATGAAGTATATGGTTTGAGTTGAAATTAACAGTGAGATTAGGACCCTGATTAAGAATTATGATTGAGCCATTACACTTAGAAATTTAATTTCGTAATGGTACAGCTGTAAAGCTTAATGGGACCAAGTTGATGTTTGGTTAGGCGGTCCAAAAATTTCCATGTCAAGAAAACTCGTCCAGTGAATCATATTCGTATGTACATAACTTCTTGTAATAGTATTCGCTTTAATTACGTAGCTATCACATCTTAATTCTTATGGTCCATACACTATTACTTGCTCAAAACTCAAAAAGTATATACTACTATTTAAAATCAAACTGTCTTTTGTACTTACCTCAAATCATATCAGTGTAATAATGAAAATAAATAGTGTTTGACAAATTGTTAACATTTTGTTAGTAGAGTTCCTATATTGGTTCATGCTTTCTACTACATAATATTTAAGTGGTGGTTCTATTATGTGAATAGTTTGACATTCGATCTAATGGTTTGTGTTACCCATGCCCGAGAAAGAAAAAAAGTCAAAATAATAAATATTAAAATATACGATTTTTTTCATCAGGATATGATTTCTAAGATTTGGATACTCCTCATCGACCTTCATTAAACTAATTATTCAAAAGCTAGTAACGATTACATTTGTCGATAATCTATAGTTTTATGATATAATTTGGCAATGATGTGAAAACTCAATATTCATTTTTTTGGGAAAAAATTGACTATTATTAATACTTTTCTTGACGTGAAAACAGAAGACAAAATTAGCAAAAAAATTGGAAATATCAAACGTTGCTTGTTCCTTTAAATGAACAAATGAGGATAAAAATAGCTTTAGTGCTTGAAGAAAATAGCCTTTGAGTTTGGACCACTCATATTCATTAGTCATTTCCAATAAATATCAATAACTTGTTGTCCTCATAGACAACATTTAATTTCGTTTATTTGTAGTTTCCTCGATTTAAATTCTAGCTGAACTATCGACTAATAGCTGTTCAATTTGTCAAATATGTATACATTTTTGAGTTTGATCAACAAAAGAAAACCACTTTAACCAAAACTAATCAATAATGATAAATCCATATCCGTCACACACCACTAATGGTTGCATGCAAATAAAATTAATATACGGTTCTTGAAAATAAATTATTTTACCATATTGGTTTTCAAGACTCAACAGTAAACCTACATGCATTAGATTCCAATTTCATGATAAATTTACGTATTTTACGTATATAATTCAGCTTTATTTTGTCTTATACAAAGTTTACATCAATAATTGTAGCATTCTATAGAATGAAAAGAGAAAAAACAAAAATTAGTCTTATAGGTATGGTTGCAAATATCGATTATAGCTTTTTAATTTTGCAACGAAACATCTTTATTAAGTCCTTTCATTAATTAGTGACCAACCAAAACAAATTGACCTTTTTGATTAACAAGATAGAGAAAGAAAGAAAGCGTGTCTCTTCTCCTACTTGCACCTTTGCTAACGCAATCAAATCTTTAACCCATACACTAAACTCATACTTTTCTTCGTTGCTTCTATTCTCAATACACATAATAACAATATTTTATTAAAAATCATATCATTATAGTATTGCCAAAAATATGTGAAGTTTATAAAGCTTTTTGTTAAATCATGCCTATAGAAAAAAAGTTGGAAACGAGTCAAAGCAAGTTGTTTTATTCCAGAAAACATGGTCCACTTAATTACGACTCAGTAATTATTGGATATATACAAACTATGAGAAAACAAAAACTTAAAAATATTTCAAGAAAAAAAGATATGCAAAAACATATATATATTCTCCTCAAATTTCAACTATATTCGAGAATTTGAAGTCGAACCATTCCACACGTAATGTCTTTCTAGACCTCTTACCTTTATTTCCTCCCCATAGGCGTCTTCGTAGTGATGGGATTAGGAGATGTACAAACAAAATTGGATTTCGAAATACGTGTAAAATATATATACAAAACATGCAACCAATTATATAGCAAACGATTAATTAATTTGTTAGAACTAAAAGTCAGAATTGACAAGAAAAAAATATATGAAAAAGTACTAGTAAACATATATTAACCAAATGGAAAGTTTATACTAGCATATCTTGTTTTCCCTAGAATTATGTATATTGAACACAAAACATTATACAAAGCTGAATAATCCAAAAATAAAATCTATAAATTTGTACTAACATCTATTAGTAGAAGAATTTAAAATAAAAAATCAAAGATGAATATATGTTAAAAATTAATTTATTTGGTTTAAGTCGTTTTTTTCGCATCAATTTTAATATTTTAATGGATGTTCAATATCAGTTCCAAACATTAAAAAAATTTGCCGAATTTGTTTCCCAAATGAAATTCAAATTTGGATTCAAAAGAGCTTACAAAATTTCTAACAATATGACCATGTTTATACATTTAACATAACTTAATTTTAATTAAGGACTGTAAAACTATCTGTTTACCAAATGATGGAGAGGTACTCGAGACTCCAGCTGTAATACATCTTGCATGCAAATGTCTTGATATTAGCCTCCTTTTGTTCACCCACTCTCTCTTCTCATTCTAATTAATTATACTCTTCTTATTTCTTCTCTCCCACTATATATATCTTTCTCCCTTCTTCTCTCTTCCTCACATTCCTCACCAAACCCAATAACACACACCCACACGTACGCGCACACAACAATGTCTCCTTTCAAAATATTCTTCTTCACGGCTCTTCTCTCGGCGGCGTTTTCTTTCTCCGCCGCTGATTTCAACAGCGACGTCAACGTAGCTTGGGGAAACGGCCGTGGCAAGATACTCAACAACGGCCAGCTTCTTACTCTCTCCTTAGACAAATCCTCTGGTTCTGGTTTTCAATCTAAAACAGAGTATTTGTTCGGAAAGATCGATATGCAGATTAAACTCGTTCCTGGTAACTCAGCAGGAACAGTCACAACTTTCTACGTAAGTTATATTCTCAGAGTTTTATGTGAATTTGGGTTGATAAAAAGACGTTATGTTGATAATTTTGTGCTTGTTTTTTATTTTAATTTGCAGCTGAAATCGGAAGGATCGACTTGGGATGAGATTGACTTTGAGTTCTTGGGTAATATGAGTGGAGATCCTTATACTCTACACACTAATGTTTACACTCAAGGCAAAGGTGACAAAGAGCAGCAATTCTATCTCTGGTTCGACCCAACCGCGAATTTCCACACTTACTCAATCCTCTGGAACCCTCAAAGAATAATGTAAAGTCAAAATTCTCATCTTTCTTGCTCCACAAGCAACGTTATTAGGGTTTAAGCTTTTTTCCTCATCCCTAATCTGTTCTGTTTTTTTTTTTTTTGCTCAGATTGACAGTCGATGATACACCCATTAGAGAGTTTAAAAACTTCGAGTCGCTCGGTGTTTTGTTTCCAAAGAGCAAGCCTATGAGGATGTACGCGAGTTTATGGAACGCAGACGATTGGGCAACTAGAGGCGGTCTGGTTAAGACGGATTGGTCCAAAGCTCCATTCATGGCTTCTTACAGGAACATTAAGATCGACGGGTGTGTTCATTCCAACGGAAGATCGTCTTGTAGCTCGACGAAACCAAACTCTAATTGGTACACTCAAGAAATGGATTCGACGAGCCAAGCTAGACTCAGATGGGTTCAGAAGAATTACATGATCTACAATTACTGTACGGACAGTAAGAGGTTCCCACAGGGACTCCCTCGGGAATGTGCAACAAGCTCATAGAATTTTTAACTATATATATATATATATATATATTTCTTTATCTATCTTCCTCTGTCTTTCTTTCTTTTTCTTATATGTGAATGCTCTGTTTCTTCTTTTGTTACTTTTGTTTGATTCTTTCGATTGTATATCTTTGTCTAATAAAGCAAAAGGTGTGTTTATATATATGTAAGAGAGATCTCTGTTTGTTTATAAAAAATATGTTTATGAAAATGATAGTACTCTATCTTCAAATGGAAAAATGACAGCTGAAATTACTTATATTGTAAGAAATATGAGAAACGTGTTAAACGCCTCTTATCTAAACGCAATTGGAGAATGTCAATATAAAACTTATCATATTCATTAAAAGTTTACATTCAATAGAAATCGTTATCAACTAATCAAACGATTATATAGAATGAGGTTTACAGTGGATTGTCTCAAGTTACTCTTAACGATGACAAGTCATATATATCTTTGCCACTTCCTTCAAAATTCCATTTAGACTTGAACCAACACATAATTGTTTAAACGACGCCGTTATACCTATACGATGTCGTATTTCCTGTTAGAGCACTGCGTCACACGTTTTTTTTTTTTGATTTTTTTAATTTCATTTTCGCCCTTTTAGTAATTTCTACTCCGCTTCATCGTCAGATCTGATCCATTTCTTCACCGGCATCAAAAGCTTTTGCCCTAAATTGTTTCCCGGGAAAATCAACGAACCATCACCGATTCCTGCAATTTTTCCCTCGGTGAAGTTAATCGTCGGAATCGAAAGGGAGAATGTCGCACAACGATACGACTCCGCTTTATCAGTCGTCTCAGTCGGACATCGACGAGATTGAGAATATGATGAACGACGGTTTTCAATCAGGTCCCGGAACCGTCCTTCCTGCTCGTCCGCCGAGCCCGATCCGTCCCTCCATACCCGTTTCGTCCTCGCCGTTCGTCCAATCCAATCTTCCACCGCTCCCGCCATCTTCCTCCACCTCCACCTCCACCCAGAAGGTGATGCCTGTTCCAGTTCCTCCGTCGCTTCCACCGGCAGGTAATTTCAGCAGCTCCGAAGGTCCGAAGACTATCGGAGGGAGCGGGTTCGGGTCTCCGCCGAACACATTAACGGAGCCTGTGTGGGATACTGTGAAGCGAGATCTGTCGCGGATCGTGAGTAATCTGAAGCTTGTGGTTTTTCCGAATCCATATAGGGAAGATCCTGGGAAGGCACTTAGGGATTGGGATCTATGGGGACCGTTTTTCTTCATTGTGTTCTTGGGGCTCACTCTTTCATGGTCTGCTTCGGTGAAGAAAGTAAGCAAGCTCCCAGATTTCGATTTCAGCTTTTCTCTTTTGGAATTTTTATGCAATGCGGAAATCAAAATCTTAGCTTTAACATGCCCTGTTGAAATGTGATTTGGGCATGCCTTATCGTTGGTGCATAGAATGAGGAATTTTTGAAGTCCTTATAAAGGTGACATTTTGGCTGGATTGAGAGTTCCTCTATAATGGTGCTTCTTGTGGCGTTGCTCCTAATTTTGCTTTTCCTTAGGCTAAGGCATCCCTAGATACTGCATTGCGTTCAGATTTTGATTTAACTCATAGAATTGATTTGATGAGAAACAACCAACAACATATAGTGCTGTCTTACTTGTAATTTTGAGTTTCATTGTTCTCTATCTTGCTTTAACAGCATTTTATGTCTAGTATCTGATATACGAGTAACCATATTAGACAATTTAACATTGAATTGATGTAGTCACGTAAGCTGATGTGACCAAAACGGATGGCATGTTGTAGCCGGTCTTTCATATATTCCTACCTAAAAATGGTTTATGTGCTGGTATTTGTGAACATACTTAATAAGTAAACGTGAAATAAATAGGGTAAAACAAGGCTGTTTTGTTCTTTTTGTTGTGTTTGAATGCACTTGATGTATGCATGATATATCTGAAAAGACATGAATTTGTTCAGTCTCTGCTTGCTTTTGACATTGCCTGATTGTTATTAGCTCCTTTTGCTATGAATATAGGCCACATGTGTGTTTTTATTTTCATCTAAAATCTTCCTTTCCTTGTATTTGCATCCCGGGCTTGAGTCTCTGAATCCACAAAGTATTACATTCTTATATATCTGGTAGAATAAAGAATCGTTCTCTGTCTATTGCAATGGCTTCTGGTCTCATTCTTTTTCTATGTTCCAGTCCGAAGTATTTGCTGTGGCATTTGCACTACTAGCAGCTGGAGCAGTGATCCTTACACTAAATGTGCTGCTCCTGGTAAGCACACATTTTGATTCATCTGTTGTGCAAGCCACATACATTTTGCTTTCTTGTTCCAAGTTTGATGTTTGAACATCCCTTTTTTTGTCGTGAACTATGCAATTTTCAGGGAGGACATATAATCTTCTTCCAAAGCCTAAGCCTTTTGGGGTACTGTCTATTCCCACTGGACGTTGGAGCAGTGATCTGCATGTTGAAGGACAATGTGATACTGAAAATGATCGTTGTGTGTGTGACTCTTGCCTGGAGCTCGTGGGCCGCTTATCCTTTCATGAGCGCCGCCGTGAACCCAAGAAGAAAAGCTCTCGCACTTTACCCGGTCTTCCTCATGTATGTCTCTGTTGGATTCTTGATCATTGCCATTGATTAATCTGATCTGGAAAATGGAAAATCAGAGATGGATTCTTTGATTCAGTTTCGAAAACATTTGGTACAGAGTAGATAGAATATTTTCCATATGCGAATTAATCCGAGTTCCATTGAGATCATATGTATAATATGTTCTTTAAACTTTTTTTGTTAATCTCTTGTTGACTTTACTTTATATGTTTTTGCTGTGTATGAAACTTGCGGTTCTTTTCGAGAACATATATACATATAAGACCTTGATGATCTTAGACATTTCGGGACATGATGGTGGAACACAATTCGTATGCTAAATTATGTTTGTAGTGAAACGGAATCACATAATTTATTTTGCTCTATTTTGTTTTCCAGTAACAAAACACAATAACGATGATTGTACATGAGGTCATGACTAATAAGAAAATACTGTATTTAATCTTCTATTTCGTTGCTTCAGTGTGGTCATACAATATATATTAGTGACAATGTCAAACGATTAAACCAGTTTAACAAAGAACAAACAAATCTCACAATAAGGATGTTCGAATTTGGGTGTTTTTTGAAATCGAGCTATGGATTTGTGAAGAATTAACGCTTTAAGAATAAGACCAAGATAATCGGGCTTGATAAAAATATAGAATTATCAAGTTACAATGACAATCTAGGTAAAACCACAATAGTGAACAAAAAAAAAATCTTGTTCTCTTGTTGCATTTAATATTAGAGATTATAGCTTCTGTGTCACACAACTTTCAATTATTAATTTTTAACTTTTTTCTTCTGAAGTTGCTAAATTTTGTTTGGTAGTAGTAACTTTGGGGGACGAATATGCCAGAGTGGGGGTGTGGCTCTCGAAGTGATAATGTAAGAAGACAGAGTTTGCTTGTAAGATACGTCATCTCTTTCTTTACTTACTATTTTATTAATTTTTAGCTCTTCAGGTGAAATTGTAACAATTCTCTCAAAACACACCAATTGTAATAATAAAATCATTTTCTTGTATTAACCAAAGCCAGAGATCGTCATTTCCTTCATAGATTGTTGAATGAAGAAAAACAAAAGAACATAGATGAGCTTAAAAGTTAATAGTGAAAGTGAATGATTGTTTCAATTTTTGAAAACTGAAATAGAAAAATGCCAAAGAGAGTCAGTTTCAGAAGGTACCATCATAACAAACCCTAATACTATAAGATGCCAATTGTACTTGACAGGCTTTTGTAACATTACATAATAATATAGACTTACAACTTTTGACATTTAATATTCCTTATTTATTGTTGGCCTTTTTGGGTTTAAGCTCGGAACCAGAGGATACTAAACTCCAAAACCAGAATCACCAAAGGATCTCTGTACAGAATCTTTCGTCCAAAAAATTTCCCCACAATATCAACCAATGCTTTTCTCTACATACCTAATTGTTTTCTACTCGTACATAATTTTCAAAATTTTCATTTTTGAACTTCGAAATTATCAGTGTTTTGATATTAACAAACTTAAAGAAACTTTTAGATATCCTCCTTTAGTATGTTTCATTTATACAGTTGACCAGTGAAAAAAATTATATTGAAGATTCAATCACTATGTTACACAAACCTAAAATATAACCGACAAAACCTCTGGAGCCAAATTCAATAGAGAAAGATAAGTCTCTGAAGCCAAATAAAGACACTTCTATGGAAACTAAGCAAAGCAAACTATCACATTCAAACCAGATCAAAGCTTACAAGACAAGAGAGGCATAGAGTTGATTCAATCTACATGTTTCAAAGTAACTTCGAAAACGTTTTTAAACCAATAGTAAATGAAAGGCTTTTGGTGTTGGGAGATTCCACAGTTCTGCAAAAGTTACTCTAGTAACTTGGGCAATTATTTAAAACATTTTAAAAACGTCAATGTTCTTTTCTTTTATTCTGTCGGCCAAATGAAACATCGACTATTTGTTTTTTTTTCCTTTCTCATAATATGGTTCACAACATATAATTTTATCCAACCTTACTATATATATTGGAGACTAATTATATTGAAATTAAGTTGATCAGGCTTACTTAAGAATAATTTTCCGCTTGGCAAATTGCTACGATTATAGTAACTAGATAGTTTCTACAAACTATACAAAAGTATATGTTCTTTTATAACAACGTGAGCTTTATTATACACATTAATCTCGGAGTTCAACATATATCTTGATTAAAAAGTGATTTTAACTAAATTGGGATTGTGATGAGGTTTATTAATGTTGGCGTTAGATGGAGAGGAGACGTGAAAGAAAGTTGAGAGACCTTTGAGTATTATGGTGATAGATGTTGATATGCAAATGTAGACAAACAATGATGTCCCACGTAAATTCGAGTGTCCCAAAGAATAAAAATCACAAAATCACAACAAAACAACACAAACCCAACTGTAAGTCACACTCACAAACCCTAAACTAGACCCTCATGTCCCCTAATTTTGCTTTTACTAGTTACTTCTCAATTTTCTAATATGACAACACCACAATGATCATTATCCTTTGTATTACTCTTAAATATGATAATTTTTCTTTTTCATCATATTGTTATAAATCTTCAAATTCTAAATATACCGAAACTGATTGAGTTCAAAGATACCATGTATGACCAAACCATTGTTTTAATTTTGCACCCATTAGGTAGAGACATTATGTTCAAGTGTGTTTTTTAATCATATATGTTTCTTATCATAAGTATATTATCGTAGATTGTAAACGCAAATGCGAAACAATCACAAATTGCTTTTGACGTTTGTAATCGAAATTTTTGAAGTAATATAACCGTTCTTTAGAACCCCCTTTGAACACTAAAACAATTCGTCTTACTACATCGAACCAGTCCAGCTAAATTATTAATGTTTTGGCTGTCTTGTGGAAACTTACCTTCTTTTAGTATTTTGAATTTTTAGCTGTTCCTTGTCCTTTGTGGTGTTTCTATCATTGTACTTGTTTGTCTGCTTCAGCTAGTGTAAGTAGTAAAAACTTATCCATTTCTCCAGGACTGTCCTCTCTATATTCTCTCTTTCTCATTCTTAACCTTTCAAGTTTCAACCTTTTTGGCTCAAAATATTTATTTATACTTTTGCTAAAATTTTTATCACATTGTCGGACAAAACATAAAGTCGAATAGTATCCGATGTGAGATTTACATGTCACATAACCATTACCACTCGGATGTAATTTGATTTTATAAGTCTAGAAACCATAGACTGAAATAATTGAGAAATAGTTGCTTATATAATTTGCACCATACAGCAAAACAATTTTTGTTTTTTTCTTTAAAAAATGTGAAAATGTCTCATCCCATTGTCTATAAATTGAAGCTTTCATATTTCAATAAAACCCACCAACGTCTCTCTTTCTCTTCTCTCTCAAAAGCATCAACCAAACATTTTCCCTCCCAAATCTCAAGAACAAGAACTTCAAAAAAGTTCACACTCTCTATCTGCAAAATCAAATTAAACCCACTCTTTTAAAATTCTCTAATATCTCTCCAAAGATCCATTTTTTTTCTCTACCCCAACTTTAAAAAACCAATCTTTTGTTCTGCAAAAAAACAGAGAACAAAGAAATGAAAATGAGTGATTATTGGACGACAATGGCTTCTCTAGTTGGCATGTTAGCCTTTTGTCAAACAATCCTCCAGCTCGTGTTTCCGCCGGAGCTCCGTCTCGCCGTCATCCACCTCTTGACGCGTATCCGTCACGTGTTCTCTTCCCACATCTACTTCGACATAACAGAGATCGACGGCGTCAACACCAACGAGCTCTACAACGCCGTCAGCCTCTACCTCAGCTCTTCCGTCACCGTCAACGGCGCCGTCTCCAGCAGCAACAACACACGTCTCAGCCTCACACGTGTCCCTAACTCAAGCTCCGTCACTTTCGGCCTCTCGAACAACGACAGAATCACCGACGTCTTCAACGGCGTCACCGTGCTCTGGGAACACGTCGTCGTTCAGCGTCAAGTACAGAGCTTTTCGTGGAGACCAATGCCGGAGGAGAAACGAGGTTTTACCCTACAGATCAACAAGAGAGACAGAACCCTTGTCCTAGATTCTTACCTCGATCACATCGTCGGAAAATCAGAGGAGATTCGCCGGAGGAACGAGGAGAGGCTCCTCTACACGAATTCGAGAGGCGTCTCGCTCGATTCGAGGAGCCATCCATGGGATTCGGTGAGATTCAAGCATCCGAGCACGTTCGAGACTCTGGCGATGGATCCGGAGAAGAAGAAACATATCATGGAGGATCTGAGAGAGTTCACGAATGGACAAGGGTTTTATCAGAAGACAGGAAGAGCTTGGAAAAGAGGGTACTTGTTATACGGACCACCTGGAACTGGGAAATCGAGCTTGATCGCTGCAATGGCGAATTACCTAGGATACGATATCTACGATCTTGAGCTCACGGAGGTTCAGAACAACTCAGAATTGAGGAAACTGTTGATGAAGACTAGCTCGAAATCGATAATTGTGATCGAGGATATTGATTGCTCAATCAATTTGACGAAAAGAGGGAAGAGTAAGAAGAAGAGTGGGTGTTATGACCCGGATTTAACAAACGGGTCGGGTTTGATGGACGAACCTGGAAGCTCGGTGACACTCTCGGGGCTGTTGAACTTCACAGACGGGCTTTGGTCTTGCTGTGGGAGCGAGAGGATCTTCGTGTTCACGACGAATCATGTAGAGAAGTTGGATTCGGCTTTGTTGAGGAGTGGGAGGATGGATATGCATATTGACATGGGTTTTTGTAGGTTTCAAGCGTTGAAGATACTGCTGAAGAATTATCTGAGGATGGAGGAAGATGACATTGACGGCTTCGTTTTGAAGGAGATGGAGGAATGTGTGCAGGAGGCGGAGATTACTCCAGCTGATGTTAGTGAGGTATTGATTAGGAACCGGAGCGATGCGGAGAAGGCAGTGAGGGAACTTGTGTGTGTATTGAAGGAAAGAGTTGTGAAAAGGAGGAAAAGTGGTGGAGAGAAGAAGAAGAGAGAGGAAGGAGAAGAAGAAGAAGAAGCAGAGGAAGAACAAGAGAAGAGAGCTTTGGATAGTCCCAACAGAAACAGAGAGCTTTTACGGTTTCAAGAGGAAGAAGATGAAGATGAAGAAGAAGAGAAGGAGAAATGAAGGAGAAGAGACTTTAGTAGTCACTGTAGGATCATCATCATCTAATGGTTCCTTCATGTGTTTTTTTTAATTAAGGTTGATTTTTAATATGTTCATTCATATAATATAAGGTTTATCCATTTTGGTGATATCCACAGTCCAAAACCCAATTTAGTGAAATATCCAAACCACATAAAGATTGCCCTTGAGTTATTTGTGGGCATTAAGTTTTAGCTGAATCAGTATAGGGTCAACCACTTGTTGTCAATGTTCTCTTCTTGGAGGAAGGAAAATAAAGAGTTGACATATAATAATCATATAATATAAGGTTTATCCAATTTAATATAACCTCAAAACCAAACAAGGTTTTGCATCATCCAATGGTGGTGTATAAAGTATTGGAATCAATTTATTTATAGGCACTTAGGTTGGATTGAATCAGACTATCAGTAAAGGTCAACCACTTGTTGTACATGTTTTCTCAAATTTTCATTTCCTGCGACAACAAACACCATTTGGTGAATGTAGTATTGAAACACAATTCTATCAAAGAGGTCAAATTTAGAAAAACAACCTTCAAACGGTACGAAGCTAGTTAGATATATCCTACAAACCACATTCACCATTTCAGAGTCATTATCAAGATTCAGGGTAAACACTTGGATATTAAATCTCAAGAAACAAATAAAATAGTGATTAGAATAATTTTGGTTTTTGTTTTTCCACATTTCAAAAATGAAAAAGATAATAGTAAGCCAAATTTCATTTTATAAATATCTTACTGCTATTTATTGCGTTACACATGTCAGTCTCCATTATTTAAATAAACTAAATCACCAGAGTGTGAGTTTATTGGTTTGTGAAAAAAAGAAATAAAAAATGAGTCGTTAGCATTGGACTCTTTTAAATAATTAATTAGGAAAGATCATTATTCCATTTTGCGTTGGCAAACAATCGATGTTTGTTGCGGCGAATGGGTGGGCCCAAATCCAACATTCTTAATGTTTTCTTCTTAACGCTGAGAAATAATCCTCTGTGGGCTAGGCCCATATTACCTTACTGTGTTCCAATTAAAATAAGCCATTTATGAAAGCATGTTCGATTTGTGCAGGCATCTTTTACTTTATTTTTTTAATGTTTTTTTATCCTCTTCTATGTTTGGATATTCGGATATCAAAATCTGATTCAACTAAAAATCAATAAAATCCAAACTTTACAGGTAATTTTTTTTAGATCCATATAAATATATGCAGAATTTTAGTATACATTTAGTATAGTTTTTTTTCGGTTGGCAATTGATTTGATTTTTAATGTTAAAAATTCAGTAAATATTTAAATGCTTTTGAATATGATTTAGTTTTGATATTATTTGAAATATCCAAAATATATCTAAATTTTAAAAATTTGACCAAAAATTCAAAAATACTTGGAAATTTTGAAAATATATCAGCAATATCTGACAAATATTAAATATAATTAATATTTTTAAGTTATTCAGATATCTAATTCAGAACTGATCTGACACCCATATATATGTGAAAGACAGGATCTTAATGGGATAATAATAAAATCTAATCCGAATTTCCGATCGATTCCGGTTTGAGTTTTCGGTTCAGTATAAAATTGCAGGCCTGTTTGCGTTAACGTTTTTTAAATTGAAGTGAAGAAGCGAAAAAAGATCGGTGCGAGAAAGCTGGAAAAGAAAAATTCCTTTTTTCGTGCGGAAGAAAAAGGAAGAAGAGAAGAGAAGAGAAGGGAGCAGAATCTATTTTGCGACATAAATCTCGATTCGTTTTGCTCGCAGAGCCTTTTAGTTTGAGATTTTCGAAGATGATGGTAGCTAACAGCTTCGATCTTTGGCAAAAGGATGTTTTTTTCTCCGCAGCGGAGGAGGTTCAAGAATCTGCAGATAGGTTTGTTTTATTCTCTGCTTTTTGTTTTAATTTCATGTTGGTTTGTATGGTTTTATGTAGCTTCTGGTGTTTGAAAAAATCGGAATTTTAATGGAGAAATAGGGTTTTGTTTAGTTTGATGGTTCTCGGATTTTTAGTAATTCGTTATTGGGATTGGTTGGCTCTACTATCATCTAACTGAGGGACTTATGTGTATTTGATTTTATAAGGTGAAGGAATTGAGTTATCAAATTTGAAATCTATTGAGCTGTTTTATGTTTTGTTTCCTGTGAAGTTATTCAAGTAGTGCTATCATCTTTGTTATTTCGTTGTATTTCTAGAATGGAATCTGCATATAGGCTGTGGATTAAGGAGAACAGAGAAGGTCGAGTATCCGTAGAATCAGACGAGCTCTGCAAAGAACTTCAAGCAGCTTTGAGCACAGCAAAATGGCAGGTTTGGAAATAGCTTCACACAAAAAATGTTCTTTTTGATCATTCCTTGGTTATTTTATGAGTGGTGTTGTTTGTGAAATTTCTTTGGTATATTGTTGTAATTTGAATCAGTTGGAAGAGTTTGAGAGGGCAGTGAGGTTGAGCCATGGACAATGCCGCGACGACACTACCTTGACCAGGCATAAACAGTTTGTAGCCGCTATTGAAAACCAGATATATCGAGTACAGTCTGCTCTGCAAGAGGCTTTAAGTGAGAATGGGAAACAACCTTTGCGTTTGGTGGATCTTAACAAAGAAGAGCGTGATGACCTTGCCATGTTTCTATCTGGATCTTCTCAGACCTCAGGGAGTTTCAACAGTGAAAGCATCAACTTGAAAGATTCCTCAGCAAGTTCCCTAGCAGAAAATCCGCGTGGGATCAACAGCAGAAGAGAGACTAGATGTTACGGTGACAGTCCCGACTGCGTGATAGACATTGAAGAAAGAGGAAGCCCGGAAAGCGCTGATGCAATGATACGTGTGCAGGCAGATAAAAAACCCGGTACAAGAAGAACATGGAGTTCACCAAATGTTCCTAATATAAGTGCGTTGAGGATTAATGTGTCTGTTGATACGAAAGAAGAAGAGAGGAAGAGATTTGTGTCACAAATCGAAGCCACTCCTAAAGAAAAAGGATTGAAACCTCTGTTTTGGATGCAGAGATGTCGTGATTATAACCAGGTATGCTTCCGCTATTGAAAAATCATCTCAATACGATGATACTGGATTATATAGGTCTTAGTTGTTTACCATTTTGCAGCTCTTTGACAGAGTCAGAAATTATCAAAGGCGGTTTCGCGTTCCATTTAGCCGACCGATCCAGCTCATTCTCTCGGTTATCTTGTTTCTTCTATGTGAGTCCGTCTTCTCTCTATTTTCATGAGTTACGCCACACCATTGTTTCATGGGAGTCTCTTTAACATACCAGTTTCCGTCTTTGTTTCTTCCCTTGCAGTGCTCTTTCAAGTTTATTAGTCTTGGGAATTTAAACTGTGGTTTCGAAACCTCTCAACAAAAATTGACAGGTGAATGATATTCTGAAAATCTAAATCATAACTTCAAGTTTTCGACAAGAGCCTTTAAACGTTACATCCTTCTTGTAGGATTCTTTTATACACCGAAGATGCTACATGATTCAACATCCCTCGACAAGGATGAGAGATTGAAGGCTTTGTCAAGAACCAAAGAAGAACAAGCCTGTTTTTTTACTTTTTCTTATCCTCAGGGAACATATATAGGAACATGTAAATTTGTAGATCTATTTTTAAAAACTCAAAGCTAAGTCTTGTGAACTTTAGACATGTCCCTGAAGAAAACCGATGCGTGTTGTGTTCAATGATATCTCTAGAGTTTGTTTGTCTCTCAGATAATTTTTTGGAACAAACAATATTTGTCCCTTTTACTTACTTGGCAAGTGTCTCTGGTTCGAATCATTGTGTTACCTTATTTTAAAATGTTCATTACAGCCATACGAGGCTCTTAAACCTTGAACTAACGAGCTTCCAAGCTTGTGGGCACACTTGGAGAACAAGTAAGCATGGCTTCTTCTTCTGTTGAGAGTTTTCTATACGAAGCTTTATGGTTTACGAGCATTATTTGCTATCCATATGAGATTCTTCTTAAATTGCAGATTTCGTGTTTAAGACCAATTTAGTAGGGTTTTTTTTTCCGATCACACAAATATCCAAAGTCGTAAATAAGATGACTCCGGAAGACAAAAAAAAAATGTTTTCTAACCAATTTGTTTAATAGTTTCGATATTTCTCATAATCTTTTATTTTGCTTATTCTCTTGATGGTAAGCTGTATCATATAGACACATGAATATGGTGAGAAAGATTTGTAAAGAAAAAAAAGTGTAATAAAAAATGATTAAATTCTAGAAGTCTCTAGACAAAAAGAAGGTGAACGTCACAGTCTCTAAGATGGAATTTGTATTATCATACCATATATCAACCATGAATTTCGAAGCACAAATAAATGCTAAAAAAGATATAATTTCCAGTCTATCGGTCACAATATCGACAAGTCGCAGAGAGAAAGGTAAGGTAATAAATTTAATTTGTTCATGTCCTTCTCGTGCCTCTTCTGATCATCACCATTCATTTCGTTTTTTTTTGAAACAATTCTTTTTTTTCTCATCATCATTCAATATTCCTCCCACCACCTCTAACCAATGAAATTTTAACTATAATAATAAACGATTATCTTAAAATATATTTTCAAATATTCAAACGAAATGAGCTGAAATACAAATTAAAAAAGAAAAGAAATATATATATTATAAAGAAAAAGGTATGATTAATATATGTTATGGTCCAAACTATTGTCGATATTGTTTCACCAAATAAATTACAACTTCGACATTCTTTCACAAATTAAACTACAATATCGAGATTTCGTATAGAAATGACGATTCTCTCCTTATAAGTAAATGGCAAAGCAAGTAACCACGCTGTCACACACAACGGTTCTTCGGGATAGTATAGTAATTTATGCATGAGGAATCCAAATAGGTGCCGTTGCAGCGACGCTTGTGGGCTCCTTGCAACTTAAGGCGTTGAGAAACCTCCACGAAGGAGACGGTGACGGAGCTCGAGATCTACGAGATTTCCGGTCAGCAGGAGAAGGAAACAGAACCGGTGGAACATTCCGGCGAACCTGACGGCTCTTTATATCCCTTAGTTCGATCTCCGGCGGGAACTTAACCATTCCAAACATGATCACATACCATCTTGGTCTTACACTTTTTCCACTTCCTGACGAAACGGTTTCAGGCTTCGCCGTACTTTTTGCCGGAGAAACATTTTTCGGTGGAGAATGTACGGTGGTTGATCCACGTGTGAGCTTGCGATAATCTAAAGAACGGCTTGTCCTCATGGGTCCGGCATTGTTACGTGCCACGGGACGGTTAAGCTTACTGCCTTGTATAGCGGATAAGGACTCTGATCTTGCGCGAATTCGAGGGCTAGTGTGTTCCAGAGGCGAAAAGAGGGCATTTTGGTAATTTAATGGGATGATTTTGCCGCCGCAGATTATGTTTTCTGCTGGAGAAACGTCGTAAGAGGTTGAGGTTAGAAACTCAAAAAGCTCCGTTGAGGGTTCACGGTGGTCTTCGGTGGTTGCTTTGAAATTGGGTTTTTGGGCAGTGAGGGGAAGGTCTCGGAGAGAGAGTGCTTCTTCTTTTTCTTCTTGTTCTTGTTCTTGTTCTTCTAGGCGATGATGAAATGGCTTTGTGGGTTTAGGGTTTTGGAGATTGGTATTTTGTGAAGTTTCCATGTCTTTTTAGGGAAAGAGAGAAAGATAGAATGAAGATATTGAAAGTATCATGTTTTTGTCACCGCGTATATATAAACATGGCCTCCTGGAGGGTGGTCATATATTTTTACAAGAACTCTTAATTAATGGAAAGGAAACTACTTTATGTTACGGGTTACAATTCTTTATGTGTTTTTCTATACATATGTTTGTAGATTTTTGACTCGCTCAATTTTAGGGGTTACCCAAGTTTTCATGATTTGTCCAAATTCAAATTGCTATTTAATACACAATTAATTGTTTATCTCGACTCATTATTTAAAAAATAAAATTATAAAAACAAAATAACTTCTGTTTCTTTTGTTTTTTCCTAATATACTGGCCACATATGTCCTTATAATTTTTATATCGAATAAACTTTACTACTACTGTTTTAATTGTTTCAACAAAAAAAATGTATATATGACGAATATATATGACGATGTTTACATCCTAATTCCGCTCTGGAATCAGAATTGCAAGTCACCAAGATCATCATTGATCCAAAGCATCCTTTTTTATATACGAAAATCAGTTTCTGTTCATCCTTTTTCTATGTCAAAAGTCATATGTATATATCATCCCCAACGCATATTCAATAAAAATATTCTTGAGAAATATATAACTTGTAAATATTTATACTTTCTATCTTGCACTGTATATACTATATTCAATCTCAACTTCATCGATTACCTTGATCGCTGATTATCGTCCCCAAACCCCAAACAAAACGTGTTAAAATGACTAAACTATTTTCTAAGAAAAAAAAGACTAAACTATACTACTTTATATAGCTCTAAAATTGAACATTATTTAGCTATATATCCAAAACATAAAATCCAAATTTTTATTATAGAAGTTTTTTATAGTCTCTTATGTATGTTTACGACTCTACGAACAGAACAACCACCTAGTTTATAATTATACGACTCCAGTTTTTATATCGGATAATGTTTATTTCGTCTTAAGTAAATTGAGTGGTTCATAAGCATGGTCTAGAATGATAGTGATAGATATAGTCAAATACTTTTATTAATGTTTTGCCCAATCGAATTTGAAGTTCTATGAAACAGGTGATATGATATGAAACTCTAGTTGACAAGACTTTATACTCTTTTAATGCATAATATTGCGCAATGAGTTTTATAAGTTGGAAATATCAATATAGTATTTGTGATTTTACAACGATCATGTAATGTACTTTAATCAATATGTTGTTGTTTAAGATGACTTAAACAATATATCAATATGTTTTTTAAGGTGACAACCACTAATTTTGTTGCAAGTTCTTGATAAACTATATATCGCATAAGCATATATATATGTATTGAAAACAATTGTATATAAAATATATATACACAAACTCGAATGTACGACTTAGAACATATCATCCCTTTAATTTATAAGGAAAGCATGTGTTACTCATGTATTAGAATTTTTTAACAATACATACATCACATGTATGAAGACTTCTTTTCTATATTAAATAATTAAAGGAACACAAAATAAAAATGATGATCAATTCTCACTAAGTATATCTATTTTATATAGGAATATAAATTTATATTAAAAAGAAGAAAGCTTACACAAGATACTGTATGAAAGCATATTGTTTTGTG
Source organism: Schrenkiella parvula (assembly GCA_000218505.1). Lineage (NCBI taxonomy): Eukaryota > Viridiplantae > Streptophyta > Magnoliopsida > Brassicales > Brassicaceae > Schrenkiella > Schrenkiella parvula. The sequence goes on along the minus strand of CM001193.1, from coordinate 13,391,306 downwards.
AAAAGATACTCGAGATTGATTGGTTATAAAATAAAGTAAAAACAAGTGTTGAAGTATTAATCGGTGCGAGTGACTTGGGTTAGCGAGAAAATGATGGCAAACTTTCGTCGGCCAATACTAATATTTTTTTTTTGGTTATTACAAATAATATCTCATAAAAATGGAAACTGCTCAATTAGCTCATTGATGAAAAAGCTATCCTGATATTTCGAATTTCCAAATCTAGTTTTGGATCTAGAAAGAAAGTAAAAAGTATTACAACATTGAAGAAGTGGAAGAGTAATGAAAGGAAATCAAATGTTAAAGAACATAACTAAAGGAAAGCAATCAGAGCCACAAACTCCACTTTTTGTCTTTCGTTTTCAACTTACGCTGCAAGGCACAAGTCATAATTAGGTTACTCATATCTATATTGCTTGACCACAAAGTTTGATTTGTTTTCCTTTTTTATAACAATTTCATATGGTGCGATGTTACTATTTATCTTTAAACGCAAAAAGTATAATGATTTACAAAGAAGTTCACTTAGAAGATTTTTTTTGTTCAAACAAACGAAAAGCCTAATGTGGATAATTCTTTTTCATTAGCATGCCGAGTTTATAAGCGTTTTTCTTTATCATAGTAAAAGATCATTTTAATTTATTTATTTATAAATTGACCTCAAAAATTGACAAATACTTTGCACTAGATGGATCCATATCAATAAAAATAAATTAATGGGTGGTTCACCCAAATGTTTTGTCATATACGTGAATAACTCGTGTTAATCATTTTACTTTGAATTAATAATTATTTTAGAATTATAATGGAATTTAAATAATCTAAACTATAAGTTGGATCGGTCAAAGAGAAAGCCGGCTAATTTTATTTGTTTAGGCAAGCCGACGAAATTTTGCTATAGTGTAAAGATCAAAGTCAATGCAATTAATGGATCTTTTTTATATTATAATTCATATTCAAAGTAAAATGAATCAACAAGTCCACTCCCAATAACCACAAAGGTTAAGTAGCTTCAAACATGAATTTTAATACGCATTTTTTACAGTTTAAGATTTTCCCATACATATTAAAAATATATATTGTAATTTTTATTTTACTTATTATTAATACTTGTTACATTTGAAGTCAAAATAGGTATTTAATACCAAAATTTATATTAAAGATGTAAAAAAACACTTAATTCTAAAAGACGTTTTTGCGTAGGATAAGACGATGACCAAGTTGTTTCTAATTGTAGCTGTAGGGTTATTAATGGGCCGTAATACTCTAATAATGGGCTTTAGCTGTAGGGTTATTAATGGGCCATAAATACTTTAATAATGGGCTTTTTGAGAAATATCACGAGGCACACACTTTTTTGATTGAGCTCGCGTAAGTGCAACGAATCTGAAAACCCCCAACAAAAACCCTAAGTGGAGATCGAAGCTAAGAACACACAAAAAGGAGCGATTTGTTCCTCGCAATCTTCGACTTGCCTCTTCGTTCCCTAACTCATGGCTGTAAGTTTCGATCTCTATAATCTTCCGTAGAGACTGTTCGCGCAATTTGAGCTTCGGTTCCTTCATGGAGCTTAATTTTTAGAATTGTACTTGTAAAGTAGTACTAGGGCTTGCAAAAAGCTGCGAAATTTGGGTGTTGTGAGCTCTGGTAGCTCCGATTTTTCGAATCACTATTGTTGGGTGTGGTTTTTAGCGGATACGATTTCGAAATATTTAGGGTTTATCATGATTTCTGTGTAAGCTTGGTTTTGTAATTGATCCAATACTATTATATTACTTCAGTCATTTCGTATTTTTGTTGAGATGGGATAATAAGAAGAATGTGCTTCCACCTGATTAACTAGCCTTCGAGTTATACTTGATGATACATCTTTGTATGTTGGTGAAATTTTTTGCAGACCATACCAGTAAACCCGAAGCCATTCTTGAACAATTTGACCGGAAAGACGGTTATCGTTAAGCTCAAATGGGGAATGGAGTACAAAGGTATTATCAGTTTCCATTATGAGTTTATATTATACAGCTTTGGTAACCGGAGCTTGTATCTTATGTTCTTCCCTGAATCTATTACTTTCACAGGTTTCCTCGCCTCTGTTGACTCCTACATGAACTTGCAGGTACAGTCTTTAGCTTTTTTGTTCTGTTTGAAAACGCTAAAGTTATATAATAGTTTGCCATTGAACTTTTAAATAAAGATTGATGTTATGTTGTTGGAACCCGAAACCAATCTGCTTAAAGTTCCTAATGTTGAAAACCTACAAGTGATAGAAATCGATATGCTTATACAGATACCTAGATCATTTTTCATTTTAATCATTGAGATTTGTCATACTGTTTTGCAGCTGGGAAACACTGAAGAATACATCGATGGACAATTGACAGGAAACCTTGGAGAGATCTTGATCAGGTAAATATTAACCTCATTGTCTTACTGCATTCTCAAGGTTACCACCACTTCATTATTGTCTCCTATAAGTAATTCAGATTACGTTTATAAACAAAATTGAAGTGTCATTAGTTGATAAAACTTAAGAAATGGGCTTGGCCATTAACTAAAGACAGACGTCCATCATCTTAATCTCTGTTAGTTATGTGGATTCATTGCCTTGAAACTTTTGGATCTCTCGGTCTAATTTACTGGCTTTGTTCACACAGATGCAACAATGTTTTGTATGTCCGAGGTGTGCCAGAAGATGAAGAACTCGGGGACGCTGAACAAGACTAGCCTGTACCAAGGACTTAGAAATCGCCAGTCTGTTTGAAGTCATATTGTATTCTATGAGCATTTTAACGCAATTTGTGAGATTTCAGCTTTGCCGTTCTTGAATCTTTTCAGATGTTGAGACCTTAAAACTAAAAAGTCACAAGCCTTTAGCTCAATGAGAAACTGAACTTCTTGCCGTCTTTGTCTTTCGGATGGAATTCTTGTCGTTTCTAACCGTCTTTAACAGGCCTCAGTCTACGGCCCAGAATATGTCGCTATGAGTAATCCACTCGTCACATTCAGAAAACCAAATGACCCATTTGGGGCAGTATAATAAACTCTCGTGCTACTTCAGCCAAAACAAGTACAGTTTTGTAATATAGTTTTACAGTAAAATTAAATTATATAGTCTACTCAATTATTTGAAAAAGCTAAGATAAAAGTTCGAATAAAATCTTGTTTTTTTTTCGCTAGACTAAGATAAATTAGTACGGTTCGTTGAATAAGAAACAACAGTTCACATTATAATTATTCCAAGTCAATATCCCTTAAATTTATTTTTGTTCCGCCGTGATGTTGACACACATGTGACATACTGAAAACCAATTATACGATCATTGTGCATTATTTACATATGCATCACCTACCATGTCCACTTGATTTTGCATTTATGTGACATCATCTTTATCGAGTAAAACAATATATATTTTAAATTTCATTTGTCAACGGGTAATAAATTATACTATTCATAGAATTTCACATAAAGAAATAAATGCATTTTTCTTTGTCAATAACAATACTTTTTTTTAGAGAAATAAATGGAAATTTTTCGTACGTTTCACAGGATTACATCACATTTATGAATTTTGTTTGGACTTTAAGTAATAACAAAATCAATTTTAAGAAAAGAGAAAAGTAATACAAATTCTCAACGCACCGATTCCTATAGAATATCCATGGCGAATCGTAATCCCTTATTTATGTGACTTTATCTAAGAAATACTAATTTTTGTAGTATTAATCAATAATGAGTAACTTATGAGGTGGAGAGAAACAGACAAGAAAAAAGAAAAAAAGTAGTTGAAAGAGGAAAGAAACATGTTGTTGTTGTTGGAAGGGAAGTTGATCTCCACCTACTTTATTTCGCACGTATCAATGTAACTCACGTGCTCTTGTATCTTATCCTATGCCTACCCACCTTATCATTCGCTCCATTTACCTCATTAACGTATTAAACACAATTTTTTCTCAACCACCAAAAAGCACTTCCGAACCAACTAGAAGGTTTCAACAAAATGCTTTTCTTTTTTCCATCTTGTCATTGTTAATCATTTGACTCTTATATCCAAAGAATCGTGACACATCACCACCTTTTTGCCCCCCTTCACGGTTGCCCAATTTGTGTTCTAAAAGATCAAGATCTTGGCCAATGTTTTGAGAGAAATAACTTTTAAGTCTCTTTGACAAAATCTCAGTTTATTATATGCATTCATTTGTAATATGTAGCACAGGTATATTAAGATTATATCATGCAAATGGCAAATTATGTGGCCAGTCCATATGTGGTCGCTTATGCCATACTAATAGCGGTATAGTTCTTCACCACATGCGTAATACATAGGCCAAATTGATTTCAAGCTGTATACATTTGAGCAAATTTAGAAGTAACCTGAAAGTCCTGAGGATATGTACAGAAGCAAAGATAACTATGGAGGCATGTTATCTATAAGAACTTAGAAATAGTATTTGTCCCAAAATGTTGCTGCTACATAAATAAATACTCATACCAAAGGTACAGACTTTTGTATATAACATAATTGTTTCACAAATACCCCACATCTTATGCAAATTTTTTTTTCATTCTTTTGTGTAGGGGCTATATAACAAGAGTTAAAAAAAAATAGAATTGTCAAAATATAGAAACTAAATTAAAAAAGAAAATAAAAAAGGAGGTTCATTTCCTCTTTGCGATCACAAACTTGATGATCATCATGATGTGGCATTTCTGTGCCGTATATATATATATAAATAAAGTACACAGTGAGTGTGTGGGGGCTTCAACAGCAGCTTCGTTACCATACATCTCTCAGATATCTGCCACTCATTTGCAGATTCTTCACAAAGCTCTCTGCTTTCGTCGAATCCATTGATCCCTGAAAACAAGACAATACATAATAAGTTAACCCATCGGACTCTGATTGTGATGTGATGAGATATATAGCTTGAGATTGATCTCTCTCAGGTTTTGTGGTCTCATACGAACCTGTTCTTGTGCTATTGTGTGGAGAGATCGGTGAACGTCTCTTGCCATGCCTTTGGCGTCACCACAAACATATACATAAGCTCCTTGAGAGATCATATTCCAGATATCAGAAGCCTGCATCCGCGAAAATTTGTCAGCTCAAGAATCAGAGAATCTATACAATGATCTGAGTTTTGGATTGCTAAATCCCATACCTTGTCCATCATCTTGTGCTGTACATATTTTTTGGTCGGTCCTTCACGAGAGAAGGCGAGGCTTAGTTCTGAGAGTGCACCGCTCTCAAGAAATCGCTGGAGCTCTTCCTCGTAGATGAAATCCTTCAAATATGAGAAGACTTAGACACTGAACAAATTGATGATGATAGAACTGAGTTTTTTAGAAATGGCTTTATTACCATTCTACGGTTTCTGCATCCGAAGAACAAAACTGATGGTCCAAGTTCAACACCAGATTCTACCAATGCAAGCCGTTCCTGAAGGAAACCTCTGAAAGGAGCCAATCCAGTCCCTGGACCGATCATGATGATCGGTACCTTAGAATCAGAAGGAAGCTTGAAGTTGGATTGCCTAACAAATATCGGTGCTGAGCAACAGTTTTCACTCTTCTCGTAAGGTACAGCACTCTGTGATTATAAAGGAAAAAAAAAGCACCCAGATTAATCCTAGAGTTCACATGTTTCGATAAGAAGTGGCACAAATAGCCAAAAGATAACACTTCGATATGTTTGCAAGAGCGTTTTTTTTTACCTTCATCCAAGTCGAACACACTCCCTTATGAATCCTGCCCGTTGGCATCTTCTCATAAACCAGTGCACATGTGACATGAATTCTAGTTTCAGCAATCCTAAGCAAGTAAACAAGACAATGGGTCAATACACTAAAATTACCAGATATGTCTCAAGCGAGCAACTTGAAGTTAAAAGACCAAGAAAATGAGAAGTACTCACTTGGGAGATGATGATATTGAATAGAACCTAGGCTGCAACCTCGGAGCGACTGCAGCAAAGAAGACACCAAGTGACGGCTTGGCTGAAGGAAACTCGGCCATCACCTCGAGTAGACTTCTTTGACTCTCTACTACCCACTTTGAATATTCATCCTGGTATTGAAAGGATTACAACATATACTTGTCAGAGAAAATTTTACAATGGAAAATGAAGAACAGCAGCCAACAAAAAGTTCAGGCACAAACCTTTCCAGCAGGCGAAGCAAGGTGTTTTAATCGCTCTGCTTCGGTAGGATCAGATGCATGAGCAGCCAGAGCAACTAATGCGGACTGCAAGAAAACAAGCATGAAGACAATTGGGTTTGAGTCTCTGTGAAGACAAACGAAACTGATCATAACAGATGTGAATCCAACCAACCTTCTTAGGAGAACTCAAAAGACATGCATATCGTGTAAGCGCTGTTCTCAAGTTGCAAGGTGGGAATGGAGGAGGAAGCGAGCCGCTGATTGGTGTGCCATCTTCTTTATCAGAGTGAAGGGAGAAATAAGTATCAGGTGACATATCCAGCAACCTAAGCGCTTCATCTACAGTTTCGTTTAAATTATCACAAAGTACACCAACATGATCTCCAGTTTCATACCTGACAGACAAGATTTAAAACACAAGTTCATGTTGTTCTTCAAGAATATTCGCTCTGATTCGGTACTATTCTTAAAAAGCAGTAAAACTCACGTAAGTTCGCTTCCAGCTATGTCAAATTCCAAATGGGTGCACGAACGGTCAGACTCCGGAGTATGAAGCTCCCTTCTCACAGCAACGTTTGCCCTTTTAAGCACCAAAACAAAGCACGAATTAGATCAAGTAATAGACAGTATTATAATAAAACGAAAAAGAAGCCTGCTTTGCACACCTGTAAGGATGTTGAGCATCAAACACGACATGACCATTCCCATTGGCCAAGTTTTTCTCATTCAACGCATCTTCAGAGTTGTGAATAGAAACTCTGTATTCTAACACAGCTGCAGTGTATGGTGTAACAGCTGTATCACCTTCTTCCCTGAGCAATGTATCCAACTCTGGCCACAATGCTTCTCGCCTGCAAGAGTTGGGAAACTGAGTTCAGAAGAAAAAAAAATCCCAAGCAGCAATGTACAAACGAAGAACGCGATAGAAGAGAAAAAAAAGTATAGACAAGTAAGTACCACGCGGTAAAGTCATCTTCAATACACTGGTCATCATCTCCCAGACCAACATGTACAAGACGGTGTGCACCTGAATAAACCACTCATCAGGTTAGAAAACAATAATACAGGAAAATACAAAGAAATCAAGACGAATGATATTAAAATAAATAAACAAACCTTGTTCGACAAGGATGTCATCTACAACTTTGGCAACCTGCAACACAGATTTACAAAACAATTTGAATATTAGCTCGATCAAAAGTATTGGAAGAAAATTGGAGTAACAGTGGAACAAAATGAAACAATAAAGAAAGGAAATAGAGATTCCATTTAAAACCTTATTGAAATGTTCATATTGTCTGTTTCCCAATCCAAACACTCCGTACTTCAAGTTATTGAGCCATTCTCCTCTGTCATTCCCCTGTAACACACATGTTAAAAGTTCAGAAACAAGAAAACAGATACATCCGTTACAACAATCAATTGCGCCAAGCAAAGCAAGAAGACTCACTTCGGTGAACCATTTGTAAAATCTCGCTGCATTGTCTGTTGGCTCACCGTCTCCGTATCTACATCCAGATTGTAAAACTAGATCAGCCACAAGAATGAGAGCAATTTCAATTCAAGGGAAAACCAGAAAAGATCAGCTAAATAACTAACGTGGCTAAGAAGAAGAAAGCCACATCCTCTTTCTTCAATTTCTCCTCGTACTCATCATCATCAGCCGCGTAATCGTCCTGTTAAGAAATCAGAATAAGATCGAAATAAGATTCTCCAAAAAGATTTCACTTAAAAAAACAAAAAGCTTCGAGCTTTTTTTATTTCTTAAAAAAAGTTGATGGTATATACCAAATCAACGATTTTGAATCTCGTCTTCTCGTATCTTGCTCTAGCTTCTTCTCCGAGAGCCTGCAAATTTAAAAACAAAAATAAAAAAATCGAAGTGATTAAATTAGCTTCATCATCTTCAGTTTGTTTTATTTTGAATCACAGCAAATAATCCGCACCTTAGCAAAACCTTCGGCAGTTCCGGTCTGAGTTCCGAAGAAGATGGTGACCTTCTTCCGGCCATCGTCAACCTCATCCTCACGAGGCTTGATCACCAAAGGCTTAAGCGGCTCGACGCGTTTGGAATTCCCGGCGCCGGATCTCCGCCAGACAAGCATAACGATGCAGCCGATGAGAACAGCTATGGAAGTGGTCACAATCATAGCGAAATGACGATTCTCAATGAGCATAGAGCTCAATTCGGCGGCGACCGACTCGTAAGCGGAGGCATTCGCCGGGTCAGAAACAACCACGGGTTCTCCTTTGATAATTGCCGACATGAGATCGAATGGAGAAACCTTCATAGGGGTTGAAGAAGAAGAGGAGGACATGGCGTATTGGTGTTCCTAGACGAAGAAGAAGAAGAAGAAGAAGAAGATCTCTCTCTCTCTAAATCGGAGGGTTTGGTTAGGTGTGTTGTAGGTGAGAGAGAGACTCCTATGAGAGAGAAATTAAAATGAAGAAGAAGAGAGATATATATAATTTATTAAATTATTCATTTTTATTTTTTGTGATGGGATGGTGAAATTATTACCAGCGCTCACCAAACCAGACCGGTCAAACCGACCTACCGCGTTTGGTTTTAACCATTGTTAAATTATGTTATTTCTCCGTGTTTTATTATCTAACCCATGTTTTTGACAATTTTTTTAATATTTACTAAGAGATACATAATTAACGGTTGTATAATTTAAGACTTAGGTAGTAATATAATAAAACTCTTTTTAATTATGAAAGTATAAGAATCAAATAATGCAGAAAAGCTATACACTTATGCAACTTTATTTTATTACTTACATGTAAAAAAAGGCAATGACCATAAATTTTTGTGCTCATGCAATAGCTAATTTTTTTTTTGTTGGTATGTAGTATGCAGTTTTATAATGTAATATTCTTCTTTGGTCGTTAACTATCAATTGTAAAGGAAGAAAAGCTTTATGTATGCTCTCATGTTTAAGTTTTTTTTCGGCATGTTCGATCAAGTTTAAGTTTTCAAGAATGAATGAATGATATGTATGAAAAAAGAAAAAGCAAATGATTATATTATAATTAAGCTGGATTCATATAGTCTGTGGTAGTATATTGAACAAGTATCTCGACCACTATATGGCCTTGGAGGCTTGGACACATGGAAAATCTTGAGTTGGTCAAGCTGTTAGGTGGTCAAATATGACAGGAACTTTGACTCTCTTTTTTTAATTTTTGTTAGCAAGCAGTTTATGTTTTATGTAATAATTTATATATACTATATAATATTAGAGTAATATATAAGACAAAAAAAAATATTAATGAAAGGTTTATAATGAAGTATAGCAAGAAGGTTCTTAGAGAGACATGTTGTAAGATGGTCAACCACTCGCATGTCAAAGTTGTTCAATAATCACTCCAGCTATTTGGTGGAACTATTTAAGTTTAGAACATCATTTTAGAAACCGTGAAATGATCTTTATTTTAAGGTTGCAAAATATAACATCTCCAAAGAGATTCACCACACAGAAGAAAGAAAGCAATACAAGTGAAACACTACAACACACGTGTCTTTTTCGTTTCGCATCTTCCAAACACAACGGAAACATAATCTTCAGAAAGAAAAAAACAAAAACAAAATCGTCAAACTATACTAATTTGTTACCAAATCTCTTAATTTATATGTTCTGACATATATTCATATTTTTGTTGTGTAAATTATGATTTATACCCATTTTAGAGATCGATATCCGTTTTAGAGATTGATATTCGTTTGATTTAATCTGTGTGAAATATAGAATTGATCATTTAAAAAAACATTATCATACTACGTATCTTTTTTTATTAATCTCTTAGATTTTCTATGTTTCCAAAGTTAACAGCCTGTATCAAAGATAATTTCTTGAAACGACATATTTTCTTGTAATCGTTTGGTCGGCAGAATCAAATTTTATTATTTTGGTAGTAACGTCTCATCCCAAAACACATGCTAAAAATGCCTAAAACCAATTTTTCCCTTTACGAAATCACATTTCCAAAAGAAATCAAAAGTGTGAAACTGTGAAGATATAGATTATACCTATAATTCTTTATTTCTTAATCTAGAAACATAGATTCGAAATCTATGTTATCATTATTATAATTTTCAGTGTTTGTCACTATCAAACCTTTTTTGCTATTGATACAAAACTGGTGTACGAACAGACTTGTTAGGCCCAAAATGCAAAGGAGATAAGAGGCAATAAAAAGCCCACGTTGTGAGATTGATGGGCAATGTTTCATTGGTCGTTCATAAACTGTGAATCGTATGAATCCAAGAATTTCCACGTGGACAAACCTTAACCAGTTGGTTCATACCATTCCCCACCAAACTTTATAATAAGGTTCATAAATTTTCTTATGTTTTGCTTGTTATTTCTCAACGATATAAAGCTTGTATGCCCAATAAGAAAAAGGACATCAACACAAAATATTTGTAATCTATAATTGATTGAAAATGACACGCTCTTGGTGGCATCGTTAATTTATACGTGCATTTCTCGATATAATTATTTTGTTCAGAGATAAGCCCAAAAAGTACTATTTTTGTTATGCTTTATTGAAAAATGTTAATGTTTTAATGGACTGTACAGACTACACAACCATACAATTTAAAGAGTAGTGTGTAGAACTTGGGCCTACCATTTAGCTTTTGAGGTGAGGCAAATACTTGGACATTAGAACAAAAGTCTCAAACATCAATAATTTTCTTTCGAATTAAGTAAAAAAAATTACATAATTTAGTCAATATTATGGTTGACGCCAAAAATTTAATCATATCCATATGCGTAATGATTTAGTAAACATCAGTAAATATATTAAAAAAAACAAAGGATTTCTTACTGTATAAATGAATATAAGGATATATCTGTGAACAAAACATATAAACAACCATAATAGTCATTAACAGGAGTATCTCACACCATGCATATTCTGTCCAATACATCCGTTTACAAGGTTCCAACAATAAAAGATTAATCAAAAATATTATATGTTAGTAGCAGTGTTTTTAAAACCGGGTTAATGGTCTGACCGGGTTCAATCATTGAATATTATTTATCAAACGTGATATCGAGTCATTGAACTTGGCTTTACATATATGTGGAAATAATTTGAAATAAATAGTTTGGGTGGATTCAAATTATTAGTTTGTGTATGGGAAAAAAACAGTTTGGGCTGACAAATTGGAGTTGTGTAGTGAAGTCTACCCATATTTGGTATGGAAGCTTAAATGTGTTTCCTATTCAATTTTCTGTTGACATTTTTTCTAGTTTAATACATACTCGAGTAAGTTTTTTTTGAATATAATACTTTATAATTTGATCAATTATCATATTTTCCTTGACAATTCACACACTATTGTTTTTTTTTAATGATACTTTTATTGACAATTCACACATTATTGCTAATAATAGGATCAGTTCATTGGGCTGATTGGGCCTTAATTTTTCAAAAATGTAGGCCAGGATTTTGTAGGTCTCAAACACAAATGTTAGCTTTCACGATGCCTCGTATAATTCATTTTTGTGTATCATCTATGCGAAGAGATGATATAAGCTTTTTTGTATCTTCTTTCAGATTTATCGGAGTTTTTGTAAAAAACTTGGTTCCCAAATCTTGTTTCTTCTTCTGTCTAGCTAGCAACATTCGTTAGATTCAGTATGAAGAAGCTTAACTTCCCGATAGTAAAGAAAGAAATGATCTGACTCTTTCCACACATGTAGAATCTTCTTTGCGACCATCTTTATTTTTGACAACTTTGTGTGTATATGTGTCATAACTTAAGTGGATTTGTTGTCGTAAAGCAATAAGCTAAAGATGACTAAGAATTCACGACAGTTTGTGATAGAAATCTGACTTTCTTTAATTTATATATGTATTTATTAATAGTGTGACATGTTTCGGTTGGTGCGATTTCTTTAAATCGCCATAAAAGTGCTACAAAGTGCATGATTATGTTGATCGGATGGACCATATATGTACCCAATTACAAGTATCAGCCCCTTTTGTGATAAAGTTTTAATTATTATGCTGAAGAAATTGTTGTGATCATATTATATACACTCTTCTTCAAAACCATCAATACATATATAAAAGGACAAAACTTTCCGCTTTCAAGTTTCTACCGACGTTAATGAACTGTTTAGTGTATGTTATGCCAAAAGACACGCCATTTATGAAATCTATGATTGCATATCCAATAGAAACAATGTCACACCTCCCGACTTTGATATGACCATACCACTAGACTATATTCACTACCTTTCTAGAAAAATGTATGAATAAGTTAGGTAGATCCAACTATTCAAAATCATATATAAGATATTAATATGGCCCGTTTGGCCCTATCTTCGAAGAAACTTTGCGAGAAGATCTAATTATCTATAGATGTATGGTGTCAAGTAGAGATGTTGTGTTAAATTGCAATGGCTTTGCCCAATTCTGTTTTGATTGTGTTGGTTTTCTTAAAATTGGTTCAACTATTTTGATGGTCAATCCGCAACTAACCGGCCAAACCAAACATGGTATGTGGCAGAGTTGATCGTATAGAGGCTTAACCAGAATTGTGAGAAATCATAGACATCGTTATTTTTTCATCTAACCACTAAAATGATATTTCTCTCTTTTTGTACTCACCCCATGCAATGATTTATGATTTTTTTTTTGTGTGTAAAGCAGTCACAATTCAGAACTGAACAAACCCTTAGGGACCACATGAGATGATAACATTAAAATTGTTATACTTTAATGTTTTTCTTTTATGGTATGTCGTCACTTGCCAATCCACAGTATTTAATTCTTCTACCATTAAGTCTTAACTATTTTCATGCATTTATAGGTTTATTTGTCATATCCAGCTCGTAAAAATGTACCATGCACGACTTCCGCATAAAATATTCATGCCACCTATACAGATGATATGATGATTAATTAATTGATACATATATTCATAAATATTAAATCAACTGTAGTCAGAGTTCATTAAGACTTATTTTGATCGTATATTTTGCAAAAACTATACTTTGTAAGTTCATTATGTAGTTATTTTTGTATATTTTGCAAAAACTACACGGCTGTTTCAACTTTCAACTCACGATTACAAAAACTTAGGTTAAACTTTTTGTAAAACCTCAACATTTCATGTATTTACATTAAAATCAGCTTTCATCTATACATTGACCATTGTTCTAAAATATTTGGCGCTTTTATTTTACTTACATTTTAATATTTTATGCCAACATTTTCGTGTGTAGGCATTCGATTAATAAATGTAATTGATTTTTGTCATGTGTTATTGGTTAATTGAAGTTGTTATATTACGATTAGTTAGTTAGCTTTATTGCTTAAGCTAAGTTGGTACTTGTATATAATGAATACAAATTATAGTTAATGTTTACCAATCAATGAACATTTATCTATCTTTATCCCGTCTTCCTCTCTTTTTTTTTCCTCTCTTCTTTTTTTTAACTCAGTTGATTTGTTTTTTTCAATCGTTAATGAAGTTATCACCTTTTAGGATCTCTCTATTTCTGTCACACAACTATATAAATATGTTTAATGATGATGAAGAGAACATTAAATCTACATAATTCTTTTGTTTAGTATTAGCTCAACAAAAGCATATACTTATTTTGTAGCTAATTATTCCAAACCAAAGATGTGTTTACTTTTATCATTGTTGCTGGTGATAGAATGCCCTTACAATTAGAAGAAAAAAATATATTTCGAATTTACAAAAGTTTTGATATATATTTTTAGATATTCATTCAAACCATCTCTAAATAGTATATTATTCATTAACTTTAAACTTAAGCGCTGTTATTTAAATAATTAAACTCAAAATTTTCAATAAAAACATGTATGATATCCGTACAATTTGCTTTTACTATGGCATAGATGCTTGCTAGATAGGTTAGGTGAAGATGCAACAACAACAAATTAAATGATAAGAAATAAGTTTAACCAAAATCAAATATTTCACGTTGACCAAAAAATTAAATACAATATGACTTCTACGAAATTAATAACTTCAGAATCATATTATTTTATTAATTTTAACAATATATTAATTTATAAATCAAAAATTTAGATTACAATTAACCTTTTTATTAACTTACCAAAATATTAACATACTAAATATTATTTTACAGAAATTATATTCTATTTCACTTATCTACACGTTTTTAACTCTATTAAGTACTAACTGATGATACATTTTTTTTAAGAATGTCAATATGCTTATTGCTAATTATATATGCTTCGTATATCATCATTAATTACTAATCCAAGTCTATTACTATCACCGAGACAGAGCCATAGAGCCGGCCATAATCCAAGCTGATGACTTGGTATCGTTAGCTAGCTAGATTTATAACAATTTTTTAGACCAACTTTATTTTATGTCTAAATATTGGATCAGTTGGTTAAAATATAGTGAAATTATTATATGCATGTCTTTGGTTCGAGACTTATAAAAAAATACGATTTAGAAAAAAGAAAAAGAAAATCGACAAATTTGGCATTAAAAATAAAAATGAATGTGTTCGATTGGTTACTGATGTAAATACACATCAACAGATGTAAGACGTATTCCTCTATTTTTAACACAAAAAAATCCAATATTTTATTTCACATCAAATATGTAATGATTATGGATATATTACTAAAATTTATAATTTGGTATATGTAGGTATTATATACACTAATGCTAGATACTATCTCAGTTCGGGAAAATAATCCGACCAATATAACATTCAGAAACCTTGTATATATTGTCCATGCATTTATACTTGGATCAAATAATTGTAATGAAAAATACAATTTTACTATGATTAAAAATATATTTATGCAAAATAACCCATGTTCTGAATTTGGATAGAAATTGAAGTCTGTGACTTTATGTGTGCCTTCACAAGACAAGAAACCAACAAAAATAGATTAGTTATCATTATTTTCGCGAAAAACTAAATCATTTACTTATTAACGGTTAGTCGTTGTTTATTACAGTACAATACGTTCTTCAAAATTAATTAATATATACGGAAAGCTAAGTCTTGATATATAGATGGTACACCCAAAAGAATCCAAATTGTTTATCATTCTCTAAGACCACTTGTGATCCAATAAATAAAGACAAATGATATTTTGATAATATTTCATTATTTACTATAATTGTTGCTGTTGTACATTGTTCGGCACATGTCCTTCTCCGCTTCAAAACCAAGTCTTCCGTTTGTGATGATAGCCAATGTTCCCATAACACGCACACGTATACAATCCATGGGACTTACCAATGATAATCTAACATGTGTTATAGTGTTTTACAATAAACAAAGTTAGGATAAGATAAGTGTCACATGAATTATATAAGGACAAGAATATATACAAGGAAAAATATCCATGGACCATGGCATATATGTTTTACATTTTTGGGAACAAATTCTATTTATGAGAAATCATATGTTTAGTTCCACTTTAATATTGTATAATTTATTTATATGTATTGATCACTTTTTAAAAGGATACAATACTAATACAGTTAAGAAATGTCCTTAAGACTTATTGTTCTTACATTAACCTTTTACATTTTCAAATACACATAGAATAAAACCATATATTATTTGCTTTAAAAAAACCTATATTATTTTATTTTTTCATAGTTTCTTAACTATAATTTCCATTCATCATCTAATCCATAATTAGTAAAAAAGTTTACAATTATTCTCAAATTAGTCAAAGTGATAGTGAAATTGGTAGTAAATATAGCATCTAGGGAATCAGATTTCCATAAAACATGAAAAATATTTTATAAACTTTAAAATTATGTCATTTTATTATTCAGCATAATTTACAAGATTTTGGTTGATTTATATGGTTTTAAATATATTATAGTGTGATTTTCTGCTATCAATTATTATTAAATTTATCACTTTTATTTGTTTATAGTTTAAATTTATATTCATATAAAATTAAATTTTAATTTTAATTTGAGGATTATATTGAAGTTGATTTGCTGAGTACCATTTGCTGTTATCTAATATGGTTAATAATTTGTTGCAAGTGATATTTTGTTTTGGTCAAACTTTTAATTTATCTTTTATATTTGAAAATTTTGAAACTTACCATCTATAACTTGTATCTAGGTTGGATGAAAAATTTGTCCAAAATTTATTTCCTATTTAAAAACGTTTCAAAATCAGAAATTTTTATAAACAAAATAAAAACACATTTCTAAATATCTCAATTTGCAAATATTATGGAAACCTTTGTTTAAAAAAAGTGTTAGAATTTATTTTGTTGTTTTAGTAACTTTAAATAATTAGTGTGAGGATTTTTAATTAATATCTTAATTTAAAGCATAGACTTTAAAACTAAGTATACGAGAAATATTTTTAAAAGTTAAAGAGTAAATATATATGATTTGTTGTTTAGTATTTATTATAAATGTATGTTTTCAGAAACATATCCATTTCCTGAAATTATTTTTGTGTATCTATATCCTTGTTTATGCAATCTAGTGTTCTGCTATCTTATTATGATCAAACACTAGTTTAAAGATATCTTATCATGTTAAAACATGTATCATAATAAACTACATATGCTATATTGTTCTAATAAACGTTTAAAATAACTACAATCACATATGCTCTAACTAGCCGTTTTGTACATTAGAAAAAGAGAGAGTTACCAATCAAACACTGTATTTCTTTGGTGTGTGTGTGTCACATGCAAATAAAAATAAAAAATCCATACAAAAAAAAACTCTTAATTACCAAAAAAGAAAAAATGTAAAAATAATGAAAAGGAAAGATCTTACCCCAAACCGAAATCACAGAAGTAACGTGACCAGAAAGAGGTTAAAAAAATAAAAAATAAAACTTTTTTTACCCTTTTTGGGGCCCACCATAAGCTGCATCTCTATAGGCCTCTTCTCTTCTTCTCCCCATAGTCTCCATCTTCTCTCTCTCTCTCAAAGCGCTCTCTTTCGCTTTCTCTCTCTTCCCTTGCTCACACACAGCGACTCTCTCTCTCTCTCTTCTCTGTTCGCCGGAAACTTTTCCGAGGAGGGGAGAGAGAAAAAACCTTTCCGATTATCTCTTCTTTGCTCGATGAATAGCTTCCCTTATTAGGTAAGCCTTCTTTCTTATTCTCTTGTCTTTTCTTTTCTCCTTTTTCGCCGATCTCTATCTCTCTCTCTTTCCAATCTTATTCTCTCTCTTTTTTATTTTCCACCCACCAGTTTTAATTTTTTCTTCATATTTTTCCCTAACTATTTGTTGTTGTTGTCCTTTTCTTCACATCGCAGGTTTTGAAGAGTTTATTGTAATGTGGGTTTGATTACTTCTCTCTAACGTTCATCGCTCATGGATTCTTCTCTCGATGGTAATTTTTAACTTTTCGATTCTGGGTTTCATTGGTTGCTTAAGATTTATCGAAATCCGTGTAACTTTGTTTTTCCCTATGTAATGTTCAAATTTCTTATTATTTACTCTTTCTTTATAGCTGATAATGAAGCTTTGGATGCTGATTTGGATTGTTCAAATTTGTGTTTTTTTATTAAACTTTTTTGGAAAGGATGAGACTTTTTTTCTGTATTTCCTCTTGAATAAGACTGTAGTATTCCCTAATTTGCTACTGATCTAGATTACTGGGTTCTTAATTTTATTTCATCAAATTGTCTCTTTTTCGGTTTCTGTCTGAAGTTTTTCTTCATGTTTCTCATTGGTGATTCTCATTGGTGATTCTCATTGTGTGTCTTCACTTTTCTTGTTGATAGGCTCTAACTCCATATTCTTGTGTTTTTTTTTCCACTATCATTGTTTGATAAATTGGGGTCTTTTTATTAATTTAATCGTGCGTCAGAAGACTAAATGACTTTCATTTTGTATAGAATAAGATTCCATGAGATGTCACTACTGTGAACTTATTGATGAATGTAGGTTCTAATTCCTAAAAGAATCATGCTTTGATTTGATTCTCTTGCTTAAGACTTATTCTTTGATGTCTGATCCTTCTTTGCTTTGAGATCTTAGTTCATTTCAATTGCATCCTAAAGAACATGATCTTTGCTTTGGCACGCTGTTTGGATTCTCTTTGACTCCTGGGTGTCTCTTGAGTTGCGGTTTTGTTGATCCAACCTCAACATTCTTGTCTTGTGGTACTAGTTGAAGTTTCTTTGTTAGTTTTCAAAATTCCAAATTAGCTTTGTAGTTGCATTTACTCTGAATTTGGAATCATTCTTCTTAATTTCGGAAAACAAGTTCGCGTAAAGTATTAGCATTTCTATAAGATTAGACGCAAGCTTTTAAAGCCGATTTTTGTATTAGTCTTGGATAATTTGTGTGCTTCTGGTTACGACATTGTTCTCCAATATACAGGAGCTGCAGGTGACTCATCCAAATGCAGTGAAATGAGTGTTGATGAGAAGAGACAGCTTGTTTATGACCTGTCGAAGCAATCACATCTAGCTTCTGAAGTGTTGCAGGCATGGAGCCGCCAAGAGATTCTACAGATCTTATGCGCAGAAATGGGAAAAGAAAGAAAATATACTGGCTTGACCAAAGTCAAGATCATCGAGACTCTTTTGAAAATTGTATCGGAGAAAAACTCTGGAGAGCATGATGGGAAGAAGAGAGATTCTGATTGTTTGCCTGTTCCGAGAAACTCAAAGAGACAAAGGAAGGTTGATAATCCTACTCGTTATGTGATTCCAACTAGCAACAATGCCTCAGGTAGCTGCAACTCGGTTAACACTAAAGGTAAAAAAAACTTCTTTTTCTTTCTGGTTTGAAGTTATCAACTTTTTGGTGCATGCTAACCCGGAAATAGAAATTGGTCAGGTGAGGAGAATACTATCTACTGCAATAATTTGGCTTGTAGGGCCATATTGAGACAGGAAGACTCGTTTTGCCGACGGTGTTCTTGTTGCATTTGTCGTAAGTATGATGATAACAAGGATCCTAGTCTCTGGTTAACTTGTAGCTCGGATCCTCCATTTGAAAGTGATTCTTGCGGATTTTCGTGTCATCTTGAATGTGCTTTCACGAGTGAGAAATCTGGTCTTGCAAAAGACAAGCAAAGTGAGGGGTGCTGCTTCTACTGTGTCTCTTGTGGTAAACCAAACAGCTTGCTTGAATGTTGGAAGAAGCAATTGTCGATTGCTAAAGAAACCAGAAGGGTAGACGAACTATGCTACCGTCTTTTCTTAGTCCAGAAGCTTATAAAGGGCTCGACTAAATACCGAAATCTGTGTGAGGTTGTGGATGAAGCTGTGAAGAGTCTTGAAGCTGATGTGGGTCCTCTCACTGGTCTCCCTATGAAAATGGGTAGAGGAATTGTAAACAGATTACAATCGGGACCCGATGTGCAGAAACTTTGCTCTTCTGCTCTTGAATCTCTTGAAACAGTAGAAACTACACCTCCTGAAGTTGCGGCATTGCCTTCACCACGCAGCTCCAAGATGCAGCACGGTCAGCTTTTTATTAACCAATGATTCAATGATTAATGTTTTAAAGTATTATGAATAATGGTGATTCTCTGTTTTTTGCTTCCTAGATTGTTCTTACGGATTGAGCAATGAGATATCTGCAGATACAGCAACCACAGTATCAACCAAGATCAGATTTGAGGACGTTAACGCGACTTCCCTCACTGTGATTCTCGCCTCTAGCGAAGTCGGCTCACCTGCAAACATCGTTCATTACAGTATTTGGCATCGTAAGGTCACCGAGAAAGAGTACCAAGAGAAATCGACTTGCACATTGTTTACTCCCAACACAAGATTTGTTGTCTCTGGATTAGCTCCGGCATCTGAGTATTGCTTCAAAGTTGTTTCCTTTAGCGGAACCAGAGAATTGGGCGTCGATGAAATCAGTGTGTTGACCCGTAGCCCTGAAGAAGGAGCGAATTGCTCTTCGGTAGTCGAAAGAAGCGAAAGCCCTCTCACAAATTGCAGTACATTGTCTTCTAATCCTTCTTCTGTTGAAGCTGAATCCAACAACGGTTACATTGTTCCTCAGAATCTCTCGCAGAATGACAAAAAAGATTCTCCGTCGACTGAGGACAATGCTGCTAAAAGTGCGGAAAGGACAACTGAATCAGACATTGTGCAGACTGAGAAAAACGTTGAACGGATTGTCTTGTTGGATGAGGAGGAAGAAGAAGCTGTTCCAGGGAAGAACGGAGAAACTCCAGTCCAGGCTCCTACGACAAATCTTGTTAGTAATCGAAACAGTTCAGATGCGAGTTTGCCAATTACTCCATTCAGGTCAGACAAAACCAAGAACCGTCAAGCTAGAAACGGAAAATCGGTTAAAGAAAACGGTAATAACGGCGATCATCATTCAGCGAATGGAGGATCAGAGAGCGGACTAGAGCATTGTGTTAAGATCATAAGGCAGCTTGAATGTTCAGGACATATTGAGAAAGACTTTAGACAGAAGTTTCTGACTTGGTACAGCTTAAGAGCGACGCCACAAGAGATTAGAGTTGTGAAAATATTCATCGATACCTTTACTGATGATCCCATGGCTTTAGCCGAGCAGCTCGTCCATACTTTTAACGACCGCGTTTCGATCAAGCGTTCTACGATTGGCGGTGGTGCGTCTGCGGTTGTCCAGTCTGGATTCTGCATGAAGTTGTGGCATTAGAGATGGAGATTTCGGTTTTATTTGTTTTTTTTTCTCTCAAATCATTTTAAATACTTTATTTATCATTATTGGGAAAGTTGCATTATTGGAACATTTCCATGCAAAAAAGTACTATTGGTATCGAATAGCTTGTTTTTTTTTCGGGATTATTATTTGTGGATTTTAAATCCAATTATAAATAGTATAGGTTGAACCATAACTGCGTTTTATCTGATGTGAGATCATTTCAGCATCGTTATTGTAAGATTAATAGTTGTTAACTTCTAGGAATTGGAAAAAAAAAGAAAAATTTTGTAATTGTTAGTAATTCCTAATTGGTACAACGACAAATGCAACAAACTAATATGTCATCAATTATCCTCGTCATATTCAATGAACTATTTCATATTAAAATCATTTATCTTATGTATTCATTGACCAAGAACTATCAAGTTAGATAAAATGAGAATTTGGTTAAAGAAAATGATAATAACAAGTACAATAATTAAAAATATTCTTTAAAACTTTTTAAAATGGGATAAATGAAAATTCAGTGACTTGAGTGTTATAATTAATGAAGGTTTATAGAGCCAAAAAGTATAAAATTATGATATTATCTACTATAAAAACTTGGAAAATACAAAAATTATCTTTGAGATGATCGAAATGTTTTGGGAAAAAAGTTGTTTAAAAAGGCAACTGAGATTTCTTCCTGACTTATAATTATGGATAGAAATTCTTCCGAATAAGTTTGTCATTTATTTTTGATAGAAATTCTTAGTCATAGTTTTTATACAAGTTGGCAAATAACTTGTATTTTTGGGGTTATGCATGAGAAGTACGAGAAAGCACTAAAAGAACTGATTTTTGATTTATTTATAAAAAATCGAATTTAGCAACAAGGTTTGGAACATATCATGCCTAAATCATAATAAAAGAAAAAACTATTTACAAATAGTACAATTATCTGCTTGAGTTTGTGAACATATGATGAAGTTGCTATATTTTAGAAAAAGAAACTAAAATTGTTTTCTATTAATGTATTTCATTTCACTACATTTTTATTTTTACTACCTCTCTACTCGGGATACTTTAAAAAAATATATTAATGTAGTCAAAGAGAAATAAAAAGAAACTTGAGATTTCAAAGTTGAAACGTTTATAGCCAAGAAAGGGGTTCGACCGTAATTGAAAGTTACATCACGCAACATTGCAAAGTACTGATCCAAATTTGTTGAAGGTATCTAAAAAACCCTAGGAAATGATGCGAGCCGTTGACGCTAGGCTTTGACCTTTGAGTCGTCGCTAGGACCATAAGTTGCGAAGTCAAGTGGATACGCAATGCGGTGGATGGCCATAAAGGCATCGACGAAAATGTCAGATTCTATGACAAGAACGCCGTCAACAGTAAAACAAGAGTCGGAGTTGTTGGTTACCAGAACTGAATAGTTGGTAAGAAGAGTAGGTAGTCGCGATTGACTTGCTTTGGAGAGAAGATCAGAAAACTCAAGTCTCTCCGAGACAATGTGGTATGCAGCCACCTTTTGTCTGTCTTCGCCACCATACGAGTTTGCCGAGTTTGGAATGAATAGGGTAGATGGGAGAACCTCGCCGTGGATTCTATCATTTGTTGCTATGAAAACGGGTGACCATTCTTCAAAAGGGGCGTGAGCCAATGCATCAATGACCTTGCGGGTCGTGTCTTCGACCGTGCGGGAGCCAGAGACAACGGTGGTTACTGCAATGGCGGAGAGAAAAACTAGAACTAATCGGAGACTCATCGAGCCAAGCAAGTGAAAGAGAAAGTTTTGTTTTTTTTGGTCTTCCGAGTTGGGATATTGCGATTTGACTATGACATTAGTTGCAACTAATCTTTATTACTTTATAATTCCATAGAATGATACTAACGTGTAGAGCTAGAGTAGGTTGAAAGTGTGAAGAGAGATAACACACAAAAGTAATGACTTGGAATGAAATTCGATTTTCTTCATTTGTCATTTAATTTTTTAGTGGGTTTAGTTTGTGTGATAGAAGTGGCTGTTACTGTTTTAAAAGTTACTATCAATCATCAACACAATATCAAAACGTTAAATCACCAGCATTTTATGCAATTTTCTTAGAAACTTAATATGACATTTCATCTTTAAACAATATAGATCGGTAGTGAAAAGAATAGTAATAAGACGGCTTGTTGGCATAAAAGGAAAATAAAAATCGAAGCTAATACTTTTGGAAAGAAACTAATTGACTGCAAGCATTGAAAAACAAATGTAGCAACTACAGTCATATTTTTTTTGTTTTTTGTTTTTGCTGTTTGTTTTTGTTTCTTTACATCCCATTCCCATTTATATTTCATGCTATTTTGTATAAAGCAGCAACAGCAACAAAAATTGGTTGTATTATCTTCACATGAGTCAACAATGTCCAAACTCATGTAAAACATCACTCAAGTTTTATAAAACTCAAAATGGAGAAGGGTTGTTTTTGTCCGAACTCCGAACCTTTTCTATAATGATTCATCTTACTAACTTGAAAGGGTATGTTTATGTTGCTCTTAATGCAAAAAACAGAGTTTGTTCTGTTTTGTTCTTATTAATTCTGCACGTTAACATGTTTGGAAAGATACAATCTAACAAAGATTGTATTTGAAATAAACAAAGCACTAAAGTAATTGTAATCATATCATACGCTTTGTGATCGGAGATCTTTGTTAACTTGAAAAAAAGTTTCTTTAGTGAATTAGAAGAAAAGAAATGAGCAAGCGGACCATAATTTTATTTTGTTTTTGGAAGCAAACAATCCTTAGGAAATCATAAGATCGACTCTATGATATTATTTGAGAATCAAATTTTTACATGTTGAACACATGTTAATTTTCATAAAGATTAATTACAAAAATATCATTAATGAATTAAAAATATTATGTCTAATTTCCATTATTAATATTTCTATTTTTTATTTTTCTTTAATATTTTTTTTCAAATTACAGAATTAACAAAAATAAGAAAAGAGACTAATATTTAATACAGTATGATATACAAAGCCAATATATATATATATATATATATATATATATATTTAGTTATGATAATAATTTTTCATTAGAGAGTATAATAATGCCTATATTTCTTTTTTTTCAACAAACTTTCTTTTTCTCTTTTACATATTTGGACTCATATAATAATATTACTGTATATTTTTTAAAGTATTTCTAGGTGAAGTATATATATATCCATTAAAATTTTGGATATATTTTATAGTTTTAAAATGTTTTTAAAATTAATTAAAATAAAAATATCAATTCGAATTTTTATATCCAAAAGACGAATTAACCTAACTAAATTCAAATTAAATTGTAAGATTTTTGTTAAAGCAAACCAAAAATAAATAAATCAAAAAGTAAAAAATTATAATTTAATTTTTATAACCGATAAAGTCAAAAACTAGAAAAACAAAAAGAAAATCAAATAATAAGAGTTTTGTTAAAGGCTTTTTCTTTTAGGTTTTTCATTATTTGCTCATCATATTTGGATCCTTGATTTTAATCTCCCATCGGCCCATTAAGCCTAGACAACTTACTTTAACTTTCCTTGGATTTTTTTGACTAGTTCACTATCATATTTTAATTTAAATTAGATTTTTTTTATCCTATTGATAATGTTTTTTGTAGTTCAAAACACAATTAACAATTTTCAAATCTGATCTATTATTTTCAAAACACCATAAGCTAATGTAAACAGTAATGTACATTTTTTATGAAATAAAAATACATGTTATCAATAGTTTGGGATACATATTTTAAAAGTCGAATTTATTGAATACAAGTTCAAAATAAAATGTTATATTTACGATTAAAAATGTGTTTTTTTGTTGACAACAGTTGAAAAAAAATGTGAGACTTATGATGCAAAGTTGAAAAGAATCAACGCTTTTATTTTCAATGTCTTCGTTATAACCTAAGCATTAACCTTAGAACTACCAAGATTTTTGCAGTTTTAGCTATTACATTTGTAAACTTTTGACAACAATTTAATAAATACTAATTAGTATTTTATTTCCGAGCCTTTGATCAAGGAGCCTACCTAAAAATGATGAGCATTCCAGATGAATAAAAAAATATATAGTTAATATATTTATACTCAAAGTTTAACTTTGAACGATACAAACGCAAATAAAAGAAATAGTGTAAAAGATCAAAACTTACTCTAAAGATTTTAATATTTTTCCTTTCATCATAACACATATGTTTAACAAATATTTTTGTTTGAATTTATATTTGTATGATTTTATCTTTTACAAATTTTAGGTTAAATGATTATACAAATCATTGAATAAACATAAATAGTAACACATAACCATTAATTTTCTAAATATTACAAATTTGTTTTTGAAAATAAGCAGTTTTTTCTCTAAGGTCGTTTGCACAAGTTATGCCTTTACATAATTGTAAGCCCAATGATGATATCTGAAAAAGAGTTCTTGTTATTCTGGATCACCAAACATAGATATCCAGAAAGCCTCATTGCTAAGAATATATTATGGACATTTGCGCTTAATTCAACTCCTCTTTTAAATACAAAGCCAACATTAATTTTCTCTAGTTTTTCTATAACATTCGCTTTGTAGCATAGATCTGGCATGTATGAGCTCTTCAAACTTATCCACAAATTTGTAATACAAACTTGTTGACAAGTAAGAAAACATGGAGCTCATGTCAACTAATATGTGGACTGGATTGTCTAAGGTTATTTTCTCAGTAACAATAATGAACTCTAGTGAAAATAGACACCGTTTTTATGTGATATTTGTCATGGTGGGATGTCCTTGTGTGTTTTGCATCATCGCCAAGTATTAAGTTGTGAGTAGATTTAGGTTCACTTATCTACTAAGGCAAAATGAGAAATTGTAGCCAAATTCTGCTATGAGGGAGTACGTTCCAACCCCAAGGCCTAATATATCAATTCCAATAAAGTTTTGAGCATCGGTATGGTCAACATATCCACTGCAACCATTTATTAGGCATGTGTGCCATTGATAAGAGTTATGTATAAATAAGATAGTTCATACCTGCATTTTTTATCATCAATGTCTATAGTTTCACACATCGCTTCACGATATTTTGTTAAATCTTTTGGCCGATATTTTAGATATACTTTCTGGTCAAAACAGTGGGAGCAATGGAAACATTGGATCCATGATAGGCTGCTCCATGTATCCAAAAGAAGTTGTCTTACAGGAGGGGACCTCGGTGGGAGCGGGGTGACAAGAGGAGAGGTGCAATGACATTGGTGTCGAAAACATTTGCACCACTGTGCACAAGAGAAATATGAAGTGTGGTTCTCTTAAGTTTAGCATTTACTAGAATAGAGAGGAATAGGAGAACAAAATAACTCATCGTGGTTTTCATTTTGATTAACTTATGGAGTGATGTAGGATGTGATTTGAGAACATGAAGTGGTAAGCTATTTATACCAAAATGAGGTAATTTTCTATGAATAAATGAAATTTTTGTAAAGTTGAGTTGGGAGAATAGTGTGTGACACCAATAAGATACTAACATCATTACATTTCAAAACAAAAGTAAGAGATAAGTTGGTGTAATGGTTAAACACTAAAAAAAGATAAAAGATGGGTAAGTTAAGCCATTTTCATTTTAAAAAAAAAGCATAAGCAAATGATTAACATTACACTACATAATATCAGTTAATTTTCCCTTTGCATAAGGAAAATAAGTAAATGATTAATCTTTTTATTAATTTTATTGAAAGACAAGTCTAAACTATACATAAATATATTAGAATTTGTAAGATTCCCCAAATATGATATCTTCCAAACTTCTTGTGGACTTGTCAAGAGACTTCTTTTTCAATGTGTCTTCTTCATCTTTCAGAGCATCGGGCAAATTTTGTTCAATATAGTATGCTTCTCAAACTGTTTGAATTCCACAATGGATCTTATAGCCCAATTAGATCTATTGGCTATAGTATAATGTTTAGTCAAACTTTTATATGTTGAGATTTTTCATTTTTAAAACATGTTTCTGAATAGTAAGTTATTTCATTGACTTTATAAACTTGGTATTTAATGTTTACAACAATTAATCAACTTGTCGTACCATAAATAGAAATGTATGCAATAAAACTAAAACAAAATATAATTTTTGATGTATTTGCTATAATCAAAAAAATTTCAAACCGATCCATACTGTAATTTAATCTCAAACTAGCCATATGTTTTAGAGCCCAAAAAATTTAGACCAAACCAAATCAAATAAGCAATAGCGTAACTTTAAAAATGATCATGCAATCGTTCTTTTGTGGTTATAATGAAAAAGTCCAACCTGAAAACATTTTTTTCTCAGCATGTTCCATATTCCACTATTCTTAATTTTATTGTCAATACATCTCTATGAACATTCATATAACTAATCTATTGATAAAATTTCTCTCTAATTTGTTAATAAAATATCTCTCTTTTTCGTTTTGTTTTGGGCTCATTTCCATTTTTTTTGTTTCCATTGAAACTCCAACTTACAATGAGACCAAAATGTTCAAGACGATTATAGGAGAAACTATCTTAAGTCAATCAATTATGGTTACTACTTAGTACTTACAAATAATTCTGAGATACTCAAGACTCCAGATACTTGCAAGAGTTTGATTTTCGAATTTTTCTTTCTTACTTACAAGAATTTGATTTTAAAGTCTTATACTTACATGAGTTTGATATTGGTTTGTATCAAAATTTATTTTTTAAGAACAACAAATTAAAAAAAAAATTTAGTTTTTAATCATTCTCATGAACTTAATTTTTAAAATTCGTCGAGACATACGCAAAGATAGAAAGATTTAATCGCTACTTTTTATTAAAGGTGAAAAAGATGATATGCTTATTCTTAATTGAAGTGTTTTCCATCTCATTAAACATTAATTTATACACTGATTATTATTTTCGGGATTGTACGGCTTAAGCTTTATACCCTTATTAGAAAAATATACTTCTTTTTATCAAAATATATGTTCCAAAGTTTCTCCACAGAACTTTGTTTTATCATGTCCAAGATAAAGTTTATTAATATTATTCCAACTAACCCTATATCCTACGCCGATCAATTTCCTTCTTAGGCTTTTACGAAGCTTAGATATATACTGTAAGGCACTATCACATTGCACTTTTAATGATTGATGATTAGTCCTCTTTCTTTTTCGACTAAAATAACTGAATATTTCTACTAAAGTAAATCTCAATATTTCGTTAATCCAAAAGTCATATAATTGATGACTAAAGAAAAGCAACAATTTGACAGTAAATCTGGATCGTAGCCATATCACGATGCTTTAGCGTATTGCAACACATTTTAGATTCGAGCATAAACTAATAAAACTATATAATGTATGAACAAGACGTTCTAATCAATGTGATAACAAAAAAAATGATTAGATACGTTTAGATTTAATTTGCAGACAAAATCCGCCGTAAATTAAATAAATCCTCAACTGGTTTATCAAAAATTAGATAAAAGAAGATACTAAAAAAAATGTTGGGCAAAAAGGAAACTTTTTAGAAAAAGATTTTAATATTTGATGGAATGTGAATAGAGAAAGTGGGTTGTAGATAAGCAGATGCACAAGCATGGCCACCTAATAAATTCAAAAAGAAAACACATGCATGATACCACACTTATCACTAAAAATTGAATAGCTAAAACCTAACATCTAAATTTAAAATAAAAATATACATATAACATAATTAAAATTGAAAAAGCTGTATATAAATTATTACAAGAACAAGAATAAAATTAGGTCTAGTGGTAGTGCCAAACTGTATTCTAAATAGAGTTGTCCCTTTGTGTCTAGTGCCCTTCTGGTTATATATAAATGTGTATGTACAAATGTTAGGCCCTTCGCTGTTTTTTTTTCTTCTCACTTTGCCCAAAAATATCTTTATTTCCGTACATGTCACATGTTCACATGTCGATCTTTGGGATAATCTCTTTAATTACTATGTCGTTGTCAAATATGAAAATATGTCTTATTTTATCTGTATATATCCTAGATTATACTTGACCATCTCTATTCACTGTAATCATTATTTGTTTGTGTATATTACCAATATCTATAATCAAGCCAATACGATAAACTGGATTAGGGGCAAGACAACCAAATTAACTAATGCAAAAGATATATGATCTCTGCAAATACTTATAAATTTAGACTAGAGAGCTATAAAACATCCTAAAAAGGGATAATCTTGAAAATGTCGTCTTCTCTGTTCTTATGATCTTCGTCACGTTAGTCGTCTCCTCTCTCTTCTTAAATTTGACTTCAATCTGTTAACTTGTTAGAATTTGAGGTGGACCTCATCGAAGGCCGGTTTTGTCTTAACCAAGTCCAATTGCAATAATACACTTCAACCTTTTAAGCAATGTCTGCTTATATTAGCGTGGAAGCTACAAAAACATAGATTTATACCGATAGTATATAGATTAAAACAGAAGGTTTAAAGTTATCATAGCAATGATGAAGTATCTGAGCACCATTAATATGTTTTTAGAAAGTAATTATTTTTATTCATTTGATTTGTTCTACACTTGCGGAAGTCTTTTCGTGTAATTTTTACAGCGGCAAAAATATATTTTCAGACTACAAACCGATTTATTTATTTTAGCACCATAATATTTTACCTTTTGGTTTAACAAAGCAAATGCGGGACCATCAGATTAATTAACAAAAAAAAACACAACATATAGTTGACAAAAGGAAAAATACATCATATATAATAGACATATATCCTATATTCTGCAAAATGATGATGCAAACAAAGAAAGTTTAGAAAATTTATATTTGATTAGCTATGCAACTAAGGTATATATATGCTTAATTTCAAGAGTTCTTCTAGAAAGAACTTCATGTTGCAGTACTGTGTTAAAAGTTAAAACCCAAAATGACTCTAGGAAGAGTTATCTATGCAGAGCATCTTTGGGCCTTTTTCTAGGAACATGCTTATTGAAAATTTTGGACTTTACCATGTCGAGTTTTGCTTTTACTCTTTTCTTATTTCTTTCGAGTTGGTTTCATGTTTTAATTGGAGTTGTTTTAATTATTCAATTTCAAGTTGTTTCATGTGTTCTGCCACTAGAAATAGTTAATTCTAGGCTTTGTAATGAGACAGATTTTTTAGATTGATTTTGAATGAAACATTTTGTAGTTTCTATTTTCCTTGAGTAATCAACTATTGTCCAAAATCTTTCTAGTACCGTATTCATAAGATCAACGAAATTCAAAATTTCACTTTTCCTTTTAAAGAATTAACTTTTATTACATGTGTAAACGAATGCAAAACACATAATTTGTTGTGATCACTACAAGTTTTTTTCAGAAAAGACCACCAAATTAACGAAAATGGAACCTATGGTGGGCTGCTACAAGTTTTTTTTTTGTTTTGTTTCATCAGTTATATATGGTTTTGTTCTATTGAACTAAATTCGGTTTATATTCCGGTTTATCAAATGATGAAAAAAGAAACAAAGTACCAATCAACTTATCCAATGGTTTGATTTATTTTACTTTCGTTAAAATTCAGTATATATATATATGTGTGTGTGTGAGAAGGAGTTGCAACTTGACGCGTGAGACACGGCCCGAGGAAACTCGTTATATATCCTTGTGACGGTGTATTATTATTTTAAAATGGAATTATTAAAGATCCAAGATGATGCAACTTGAAAGCTACTATTGAATTATTTTTAGTTACTACTATTAAATTAATCAACCGATGATTTTCGAAAAAAAAAAAATTACGGCGACAATAATTATTACGAAAGCTATGATTGTAAAATGATAAAAGGCAGCAGCGCAAGTTACTTCCACAATTTGGTCTCTTTAGAAGAGAGAAATTTTAATGAAAATGCACATGGATGCATGTGTTTAGTGATGTGTGTATGTGCGTATATATGTGGATCCGTATGTGTTTAATCTATGCGTGTTGATTGGCGGACCATAAGACACAACGGTCCAATGTTACCAACTCTCCTGGAAATTAAAATTCCAATTGTTATTACTAAACTATTGTCCCTAATTAAGAGTCTTAGTACGATTCGTACGACAAAAAGTTAATCTCGACTCAACTAATATTATGACATTTTACATCTGTGAAAGAGGTTTTGGTATCTCACTTTTTTCTAACAGTTTGATTTCTCCGAGTTTTAAAAGAACTCTTTACTAATTTACACAATATTTCTTTAGCAAAAAAAAGTACTAGATTTTTAAATATAATTAAAATTTACGTCTGTGTGAATTCATCTAATTGTGCTCACAGTTAGGTATGTGTGTGGATTCATTTTACGTCTCTTTTGATTAATTTATAAAAATGATTTATTTATCATATTTTATTTCACTTTCGTCACATTTACTTGTAAATTCAACATCCTAGTCTCTTTGATTGACCGCCCACTAGCTTGTGCGGTGACTTTTTGGATTACTTTCACGCAGCTTTATGATTTTGAGAATTTACATTGTTAGAATGGGTATTTTTTTTTTGGCGTCTGAATTATAAATAATATATATATATATATATATATTATACAGTGAAAAAATCTTCCTGGTTGACCGATAAATGAGGCGGTAAAAAGTGAAGCAATGAGATCACGTGTTTTATAAAAATTACATGTAAAGTTCGAGAGAAGTGTTTACTATTTCACCTAATTATATTTTCTGGTTTTATTCAGCTAAATACTTTCTTACTGACTTGATCGGTTAACATCGAAACTCCAACAAAAGAGAAACATTATTTACTGTATTTAATAAATCCGTCTAAATTTTTGTTTTCAATATATTTTCAACTTGTATAAAATTTATTTTTGTAGCCGTTAAAATTGGACTCTCACGACTCACGAGTTCATTTTGTATCCATTATATATATAAAATATTATATATATATATATGTGTGTTCTCAAGTAATTTTTATAGCCTGTCTTCTCTATTTATTAAAATGGATGCTATTACACATATAGTTAAAATAGATGTGTTTTCCAATAAGAAAAATGATATGGGTTTTAATCTAGATAATGATATATTAATACAAATCATCATGATACGTGTCACGGTTCGTAGTTTATGCCATTAAGTAAAGGAGAAGTCTTGCTAATAATTTAAATATCATCAAAAAGGTGAATAAAATACCACCAGTATAAAGTATTATCATTATTACGACATACATACACTCATATGTATATATATATACGACACATTTGCTTGTGTACAAAATATAAAGTAGAAAAGTTAAGGTAATACATATATTTCATATGTCCTGGTCTTTTTCATAAAGCCAAAAGACTAAGGGACAAAAGGGTTTATATTTTTCTAATATTTTCTGTCTAATTACGACTTTCATCATCTCATTGAGCCATGTTCTCTAAACTTGGCTTGTTTCTCCTTATCCATCCTTGGCCTTTACACAAATACATATACCCATACGTATAGATATTGCACTATATGTATGTGATATTCTTTCGATAATGTTATTTTTTTATCCTAAGAATTAAGAGAATTCAAATTCTAGTAATTATTTATCGACGATAAAGATTTTACCATGTAAGGTGAAAAATAAAAAAAATGAATACATTTACAGACATGGGTAACTTTATTAATGAACAAACGAAAACGAATAGTCACATAACCTCATGGTGCTCGAATTTGAATGCAACATTATAACTAGGATGGTTCCAAAAAAATAACATTATGACTACGAATCTCGGTGACACAATCTTAAGTTCTATTGGATATAAAAAATATTGTCGGATTGAAAAACTTTATACCACTTTCTAATCACAGTTGACATATAGTAGAACGATACCATTTTGAATCATTATGCGATTAGCATGTGAATTATTAACAGTAAAAAAAAAGTGGAAGCATATTCGCGATGCTAAAATCATAAAATACTATTTCACGGAAAAGGTTACGTGAAACTAAAACATACTTAGTATAATAATATGGTGATTCTTTCGTTTTAATATTATATAAGGTTATTGAATAAGAGTCCAATAATATGGTACATGTCACTTTTCATATAATTCAAGCCATTAAGTAAAGGAGAAATATATATATCAATTGTGAAATATGTCACCATACTATTGACGAACTTCGGTTGGTGAACCTTCCATTTCAGTATTTTACCTTGTTAACATTCCGTTTTGTAGACATTAAGTCACTATCGTTAGCAAATGAACCATTATAAACCATTTAATAACATAAAGTCAACTGAAGTTTTTGTCGACATAACTTAATTTCTTCCCAATAGTTTAAAAGTCCAAATCATATTATTATTTTTCGTGGTCAAATGTAAGTATTTTAACTTCATTATTGTGAAAAACAAAAGCCTCATTATCGAGGAGGTTTTGATAATATCAGAATATGGTCGGTGACTCGATGCCTAAGCTGCAAGTTGGTTAAAAGGACAATAAAGGTTGGTTCAAGTGGTTCACACATCACAAGATTCAGTGGATTTACATTTTATCCGAAACAGAGAAAGGAGTAGCAGTTGCAATTATTTTGTATGTAGATAGGACACGTGGCTAGAAATGATTGGGAGTTAATGTCTGTCATGTATGTAAAATGACAGATCCTTAAAGCCATTATATTAGATGCTTCTTCGTAAACAGGTAACGGTACCGTTAGGTTAGGTGAAGACCTCCAAGTCCTACAAAATATCACGCCGGTTATTAAAATAAATACTTAACGGCGTTAGTATCTCCAACGGAATATACAAAATGTAGTTAATTTCTGAAAAATGGAATTGTTTTTCTTTTTTTTTAAACTACTGACTATTTCTTGTTTCGTTTTCCAGTCAAGTAAATTATTAATCCTAGAAAAATTGAATAAAATAGTAAGTTACTAGAGTGATAGAATAACAAAGTTTTTAACTTTTTGTATGACGTCACAAACAGTAGTCATTGAAATATATAACCATATACAAACTTACGAAAGTGTAATGTACATTGTTGAAATTAGGAACAATTATTAAGATATATTGTAATTCCAAAGGTTTTTGGAAGAGTCAGGTCATGAGTTCGAATACCGGGTGCAAAGAGGTAACTATTTTACATGTTTTGGAACATACTCTAAAAAATGTATGGTCGGATGTTTAGAAACTCTTGATTATAAACCAAAAATAACCAATAAATCGTATATAAAAAAATCTGAATGCATGTGTTACTTAGGTCTTTACACATAATTAACTAATATACACAAATAAAAAAAGATTATATATTTAAACTTTCTCCTAAAAATAAGCAGATCAAAATAAAATAAAATTAGATAAAAAAAATTATAACTAATGAAAAAACTAACTACGATAATTCAAAACGCATGTATTATAAATAAAAAAACTGACTGTCTTTTCTTTACTTAGAGTACCGTTGAAAATAATTATCAATTTTAAAGGTATCAATTGGTTTAAGTTTATTCCATTATCGAATACGGACATAATCGTCTGCTAATTTTTGACATAAAAGATATTTCCCATAAAGGTTAATGTAACTCCCTAGTCAAATATGTTTTTTTAGGAATTAACGAAACCAAAAAGATATGCATTTGTCCTCAAAATCCAGAGAATATTAAGTTTTATAATAGCAGAACAATACAAAATGTAGGCTTTTTAGCATAAAAAGGTAAAGTTTTGTTTTCATGACAAAATTGAAACGATATGATCACAAAAGTAAACTTTAGATCTATAATTAAACCATCAGAATTTTTTTTCTTCCTTATAAAAGATGCGGACTAGTAACAATGTTAAGGTAGGTGAGAATTTGTAGAAAAATAGTTGTTGATATATATATATGTCCAAAAACCATTCGTTGTATTATGCATAAATTTATAAACCGATTTTGTGTATGTCGATTAATTATGTAGGTTCATGCATGGTATCCATCAAAAATTCTCAATCATGCGGATCATGCGCGTATCAGAGAAACCGGCATGAGGATTGAGGAATGGCAAAGGAAAAAAAATGTTTTCAAGATGAAAAAAAAGTTTTTAATGGTAGTCTATTTCTTTGTTTAGATCTTATATGACCAAAGTTTTAGAATATTTATCTAATATAGATTAGTTCAAAAGAAAAATTCTCTCCAACTTTAGAATCAAATATTTACTAGCAGAAAATACTATTTTACTGGTTTGAAAGCTAAACAAAATTTTGGAAATTTCTGTTAGTTGTTAAAAACTAATTTTAATTATTTTAGCAATAAAATAATATTAATTAAAATTACTTATCTGATAAAATAAAAAGTAATTATATTTGATATTTAAAAATTATGTTCGTTGTAAATAGTAAATAGAATAAATATTTAAAATATGCGAGTTTAGTCTTCAATTATCACATTCTTCTTCTTTGTGAAATTTGCACTATAAAAATAAAATTATAGTATGTTTTTGGCTAAAACTTAAATATACAATGAAGATTATTTTATGCATGAATTCATATAATTTGTATTTGCAGTGAAGTAGAGTTGTTGTTGGTATCAAAATAAATCTGTATTCCCCTTGACAAGTTGAAGTTTCCACTATATAGTAATATTAACTTGGTTACATGTAACGGCTATGTTGGGTCCAAGTTCAACATGTCAATAAGTTTTTCTTTGGCCATAAGTTAATAATCCAAAAGAATTATTGTTTATTATTTTGTTTCATATATGAAAACTGTTTTACATTTTATTAGAGAGAAGGTACTGCAACTGTGTCTTTCTCAAAACAAAACAAAAAACAAATTTACCACAACTGTAGAGAAATTAAGTGCGAAGAAAAATGTAATTTAATTCAGTGACTTTCAATTTAAGGAATGTCTTTATGAGTAATGTTCATGTCACTTTACCAATTCGGTTTCAGAAATATAAATGTACCTTTAAAAAAATAAAATCAATAACTAATAGTTTTGGAATTTCTTGATCAAAGAGATTGGCTGCATTAAAAATTTTAACGTTATTTTTTCGTCAGAAAAATATATTAGAAAAAAGAGACAAGATAATAAATAAACAAAAGAAGGGAACAAGTAACTAACCTTTTTGCTTATCTCGAGTCGCAAGACGGCATGTGAGGCCGTACATGGTGCAGGATTATCTGGGTACGTCTAAAATATGTTTACTTTCAGATAAATTAAAGTAAACACAGATATAATATTTTTGACTGTTAAAAAATATTCGAAAAGTATCGTTTGAAAACTTGCTATTAATTTACTAATAACATCATTATCATGACAAACGTTCAAGTACAGGTATCCGATTAATTTTCATATAGAGCGAAAATAAAAATGAACGTAGTAATATTTTTTTATCTCATGGCTGACTTATAACTTAATTATCTTTGATATTTAGCATATTAAATTCAAATTTTCTGTCATAATTCATCGTGCTACTAAAAGGATCACCGTCGTTACATCAGCCTTTGTAATTTTATTTTTTCGAAAGAATAAAAGATGAAAGACAAAAAAAGTGACGATATGTCAAGTCAACGATGAAACCGATATATATCCTCTTCTTTATGACCGTACGTACTAATTAGATAATTTCTCCTCGGATAAATTTGTCAAAAATTGTGTACGATATTTTTCCTTTTTACGCAAGACTATTATCATGAATCGTGACGCATTTAGTATTAGATAAATGATATATAAAACAGTTTTAACATCACCTTCATGATAATGATATTCCCGGAAATTTCACGAATTATATGTATAATTAATGAAAAATGTCAAAGGATATATTTCATAAAGTTCTATAACTTATACTAAAAAAATCATGAAAAAATGTATTATAGAATGTGCAAAGATGTTATCTAATGGTTTGTAAAAACGTATAAACATATGTTCTTTTTATTGGGACGTTAAATTCATCTATCAACAAAATAACTATTTATATGGAAAGAATAAAAGAAATAAAGAAAAATTCATATTATAAGCTTGAAAGAATTAAACATCACAAGTTAGGAGACTCCTATGGATTGGAACCATTTTTGGAGAAGATTTTGTAACCATAAAGAGTAATAAAATGTTTCCAAAATACAAAGTTTATGTTAATTTTGAAGACTATATAAATCTAAGATCAATTATCTTATAACAAGCGTGATTGCAAGCTCATAGTCCAGGCTATCTTATGATCATCATGTGTATCAACACAGTAATTATTATTTTGTTTTTGTTGGAATATCACCACTCTATAATCTGCGTTCCATGATTTCACGTGAGGTAATCAAACTTTAAAGATTATCTGGAGATGTACTCGAGTTAGACAAATAATCGGCTAGACACGTTGTTACATATAATAGAGATCTATCCATATATAATATTGCGTAAAAATTTATAGATATATCTAATCTAAAATGAAGTCAATCTATCATAAATACAAAAAATGAAATTGTATTTTGCTTTTTCAACGCAGGTTGTAATAGTCGAAGACAAATCGAAGATGAGAATATACCAAGTCAAAATGAAGACTTTTAACTTAGATGAAAGGGCAATTTTTGAAATAATGAATGGTTGCAAATTTGTTTTAAAGAGGTCAACAAAATCACGTACTTAAAGACTGTAAACTCCGTGATAATTTAGAATTAGTCTAGTGATTATATTTGGCTATTCGATATTTTCTTAAGTATTATTAGAAATTGCACCGCTGCTCCTAATCTTGTCCTAACCCCTTATGAATTGAATATATTATTTCATACAATCATTATACAAAGATTGTCTTTAGAGTTTAGCAAACAATACATATTTATACGTAACTTTGATTTTGTTTTTTCATAACTCTTTTAAAAGAAAAAAATGAACATGAATCCTGGAAAAATGAAGGAAGTTAAAACGTAAAGACATTGTGAATGACGAACTTCTACTATTGGGGGACCCATCACAATCAAAAGTCAATTTCTAAGACAGTGAACAAATTTAATAAACACTATACGTATTTTGTTTTTCAATTATTTTCGAATTTATAAATAAAATACTACCCAACATGTGACATCGTTCCCATTGCTGACCTTGCCATGTTGCACCTTGGAAGGGCCATCTTTTTCATTACAAAAAAAATATAAATACAAAATATTTTTTTATTCATATATAATTATAATATCTTACGTATTTAATTTCTAAATCCCATCCAAGTTGATTCCAAGTCAATGCGCGCTAGTTAATTACCAACCACAACAAATTGATAACTGTAAGATATTAGTATCAAACCAAGCTAGTTTCTTCGTAATTAAACAAATTAAATCACCTGCTTCATCAAGGTTGTTTAGTGTTGTTAAGAAGCATTAACTGTCAAAATTTTCAAGATTTATAGTGTTTGGTTTGGATAATTTATTTTATAGATATGACAAGGTGAATTTTAATCTTTCTATGGTTGAGAAAGAAAAAAGAAGAAGCAAAATCGAAGTAACCCATACTTTCTTAAAGAATAGCAAACCGGACAACCAATTCAGAACATACGGACCAAAACCATTGAAATAAATGATTTTGTAATTGAAAATTTCAGAAATAGAAATAAAATACAAATAACCAAATAGGTGGCAGAAACTCTAAAAAGAAATACTAATAAAAAAGAGGATGCACTAAGCAACAAGAAGTATGTTGCTTTGTCAATTTAATTTAAAAAACCAGCAGTGTATAACACCTCCACCAATTATTTATTTCCTGATAATAATCATTCATTGTGAGGAATAACTTTTTTGATCGTTTAATTTATTTAACAAGAGATTTTGAAAATCAATATTCTCCTATGAGCTACTTCCTTTTTTTGGTTGATGAATGAAAAATTAATAAGTTTCTCCATAATTTAAGTAAAATTGGGACCCAAGTTGTATGATGTAGAGTTGTAATATTCTCTATTGTAGTACACACTGATTTTGGGGGGTTAATGATGAATTTTGAATGGTATCAAAAGACAATAATAATAATCAACGGTCAAACTATTAAGAGGCAAAATAAAGAGAAACAATAAAAATCATTTAAGGGGGTAACATTTGGAGACTACTTGTTGGGACCCACAAAGAGCTAAAACGGCGAAGAAGCTCGTCGTTTTAAGTGGTATAAAAAGAGGAGTCGTATCGACTCTGCAACAGAAAGCTCACTTCACCTAATCCTTCCTCCTCCTCCTCCTCTCTCGCCGGAGAACCGTATGATAGAGTGAAACGGCGGATATAGCTCTCGTTTTAAGTGCTACTTCGCCGCCGCCGCCGTTTGGAGGGTTTCTTTCAGTGAAGGAGGGGAAAGATGTCGAGTCTCGAGGATATCAAGAACGAGACTGTTGATCTGGTAAAAATAAAAATATAATTTTATTCATCACTTCGTTATATCTCTCTGTGTGTTTATGATCATGCCCACAAACTGTTCTATGATTTTGCTTCAATGGGAATAGATCTGTAACTTTGTTTGGTTATTTTTGGTTTCGTTTCGCTTATTTTAGATTATATATATTTTTTGGATTCTGAAATTTTGTCTTTCCTTGTTTAGTCGATTTAAATCAAAATCTAGGCAAATAGTTAGAAAGATTGGATCTTTTTGATTATTGGTATTAAGCAAAAAAAAAAAACTTTCGTTTACATTTGTTCATAAGAAAGAAAGAAAAAAGTAGATCTACGCATGTGAAGAACATAGCATACAGAAAGATAAAGAAATAGATAGAAGCGTCTCTTTTAAGTGGTGGAGCTAAGCTACGTCTCTATAAAAGTCCAATCTACTTGTACAATATTTCCTTGTCTTTTTATTTTTGTTTTTCTAACTCTACTATAATTATATTATCTTCTTTTTATTTTTATTTTGGTACAAAATCGTAAGAATTAATTAGGTAAACTTCAAAAAAAAATTTATCATTTTAACCTGTCTGTTAACAAGTAGTTCGGTTTTTTTTTATGTGTACCTTTCCGTGGTACGTTCAACTTCTCTGTCTTTAAGCAAACCAAACCAAAAAAAACACACACACATCTTTTGTGCAGACGTAACTTTGTGAATTTCTTGGAAACAATAAATCATTTTCCTTTTTTTGTTTGTTTTTTTAAAAAGATACAAACTTTTATACATTTCCTTTTACCCAAAAACCAAGCCTAGATTTTCGCGCTGTAAGTGATGGAATCTCGCGGCGCGTGTTTTTAATTTAATGCCAATCACATTAGTCGGTGATGGCACATGGCCCTACCGTAAAATTTTGTTTTCCGCCGAATCTTTCACTGTCACCGAACGGGTCAACGACTTCAGTCACGAGTTAACTCGCTTCTAAACTCAGTTGCAGCTTGTAGTCATATGAACTAACTATAACGAGATCCTTTTATATCATTTCACATGAACTGAAATAGATCCCAACCAAGTTCTTTGCTTTTATGAAGACAAAAGTTTTCTCCTTTCTGAAGATTTGGAGTCAGTTCTGTGTTTGTGAATGGATTGTCTTCAAATTGTTTATCTGATCGAATATGCTTTTGATTTTGCAGGAGAAAATTCCGATCGAGGAAGTTTTCCAGCAGCTAAAATGTACCAGGGAAGGTTTAACGACTCAGGAAGGAGAAGAAAGGATTCAGATCTTTGGCTACAACAAGCTCGAAGAGAAAAAGGTCTGGACTTTTTCTTGCTATTTGAGTTTGTTGTCTATTCAGATAAAAAAACAAATGGTTGTTTGTTTGTTTACTGAGTGTCAATGAAAACAATTTACAGGAGAGCAAAATCCTCAAGTTTTTGGGGTTTATGTGGAATCCGCTTTCATGGGTCATGGAAGCTGCTGCAATCATGGCCATTGCTTTGGCCAACGGTGATGGTAGGCCTCCGGATTGGCAGGACTTTGTCGGTATCATCTGTCTTCTCGTTATCAACTCCACCATCAGTTTCATCGAAGAAAACAATGCTGGTAACGCCGCTGCTGCTCTTATGGCTGGTCTTGCTCCTAAAACCAAGGTATGCATTAAGAGAATGATGTCAAGTTGATGTAATCAATGTACTAAAAGTTTCTTCTAGATCTAATGATGTTGTGTTGTTTCTCTGTTTTCAGGTTCTTAGGGATGGGAAATGGAGTGAACAAGAAGCTGCTATTCTTGTCCCAGGAGATATCGTTAGCATTAAACTTGGAGACATTATCCCTGCCGATGCTCGTCTTCTCGAAGGTGATCCTTTAAAGGTGGACCAGTCTGCTCTTACCGGAGAGTCCCTCCCTGTGACCAAGCACCCGGGTCAAGAAGTTTTCTCTGGCTCAACCTGCAAACAAGGAGAAATCGAGGCGGTCGTTATTGCCACAGGTGTTCACACTTTCTTTGGTAAAGCTGCTCACCTTGTGGACAGCACCAACCAAGTTGGACATTTCCAGAAGGTTCTTACAGCTATTGGGAACTTCTGTATCTGTTCCATTGCCATCGGTATGGTGATTGAGATTATCGTCATGTACCCGATCCAGCGCCGAAAGTACAGAGATGGAATTGACAATCTCTTGGTCCTATTGATCGGTGGTATCCCCATTGCTATGCCCACGGTCTTGTCCGTGACAATGGCTATCGGTTCTCACAGGCTGTCTCAGCAAGGTGCCATCACCAAGCGTATGACTGCCATCGAAGAAATGGCTGGGATGGATGTCCTGTGCAGTGACAAGACCGGGACGCTTACTCTCAATAAACTGAGCGTGGACAAAAACTTGGTTGAGGTTTTCTGCAAGGGTGTTGAGAAGGACCAAGTCCTTTTATTTGCGGCTATGGCTTCCAGAATCGAGAACCAGGATGCCATCGATGCAGCCATGGTTGGGATGCTTGCTGATCCAAAGGAGGTATGTATAATCCTTTCCGGTTCAAGTTACATTTTGTAGTTTTGATGCACGTCCAAGAAACAAGTTCTTATGCTTTGATTTGGGATTTCCGCAGGCTCGAGCTGGAATCAGGGAGGTTCACTTCCTTCCATTCAATCCTGTGGATAAGAGAACTGCTTTGACTTACATAGACTCCAGTGGTAACTGGCACAGAGTCAGTAAAGGTGCTCCTGAGCAGATCCTCGAACTTGCCAAAGCCAGCAATGACCTTAGCAAGAAGGTGCTCTCTATCATCGACAAGTATGCCGAGCGTGGTCTCAGGTCGTTGGCTGTTGCTCGCCAGGTACTTGATTTGCCAGTGATACTCTTTAGTTTCAGTCTTCTTTTTTGCTTGGAAACAAATTCTCAATTGTCTCTGTTCTTATTTCCTTATCTAGGTGGTGCCTGAGAAAACAAAGGAAAGCCCAGGTGGACCATGGGAATTTGTTGGCTTGTTGCCACTTTTTGATCCCCCAAGACATGACAGTGCCGAAACCATT
The DNA here is from genome assembly GCA_000218505.1 of Schrenkiella parvula. Taxonomy (NCBI): domain Eukaryota; kingdom Viridiplantae; phylum Streptophyta; class Magnoliopsida; order Brassicales; family Brassicaceae; genus Schrenkiella; species Schrenkiella parvula. The sequence goes on along the minus strand of CM001193.1, from coordinate 13,349,234 downwards.
CGAAGAGCTCTGAACCTCGGTGTTAATGTCAAGATGATCACTGGTAATAATAATGCTTACTCATCGATCTTGTCGTGGTAACTACACCTTTACATTTCTCAGCTAACATTCTCTTGGACGACCTATGTGGCCAGGTGACCAACTTGCTATTGGTAAGGAAACTGGTCGCAGACTTGGAATGGGAACAAACATGTACCCGTCTTCAGCTCTCCTCGGCACTCACAAGGACGCAAACCTTGCATCCATTCCTGTTGAGGAGCTGATCGAAAAGGCTGATGGTTTTGCCGGAGTCTTCCCAGGTTATTATTTTCCTATTTACTGTTTTGGATTTTTTCAATGTAAAGGTGGTTATGTTAGACCTAAGCTTCTTTTGTTTTAATATTGCAGAGCACAAATACGAGATCGTGAAGAAGTTGCAGGAGAGGAAGCATATTGTTGGAATGACTGGTGATGGTGTTAATGACGCTCCTGCTTTGAAGAAAGCTGATATTGGTATTGCTGTTGCTGATGCTACAGATGCTGCTCGGGGTGCTTCAGATATTGTTCTCACTGAGCCTGGACTCAGCGTCATTATCAGTGCAGTTCTCACCAGCAGAGCTATTTTCCAGAGAATGAAGAACTACACTATTTATGCAGTCTCAATCACAATCCGTATCGTGCTTGGTTTCATGCTTATTGCTCTAATATGGGAGTTTGACTTCTCAGCATTCATGGTTCTGATCATTGCCATTCTTAACGATGGTGAGCAAGTCTGTCCTTTCGTATAAACCACTAGTCCATTATTTATTGTGACAAGTTACTTATAGCTTATGTGTTGCTATAGGTACCATCATGACAATCTCAAAGGACAGAGTCAAGCCATCTCCCACACCTGATAGCTGGAAACTTAAAGAAATTTTCGCTACTGGAGTTGTGCTCGGAACCTACCAAGCCATCATGACTGTTATTTTCTTCTGGGCGGCACACAAGACCGACTTTTTCTCGGTAATAATATAATCGAGCTGATTAATTCACTTCTCATCAGTTTATTCCTGCGGTACCTGTGATTATATGTCTTCTTTGCTAATATTTAGAGTTGTAAACTAATTCTCACTTTGGATTCACAGGACACGTTTGGTGTGAGGTCCATTAGGGACAACAACAACGAGCTCATGGGTGCGGTGTATCTACAAGTTAGTATCATTAGTCAAGCTCTGATCTTCGTCACAAGATCGAGGAGTTGGTCGTTCGTTGAACGTCCTGGGGCGTTACTGATGATTGCTTTCCTCATTGCACAACTGGTAAGATCATGATCAAAGCTCCCCCTTTTGAGGGATTTCTCATTAGGTAGAAAAGGTTTTTAACTGATTCATGTCCTCCAAATGCAGGTTGCCACTTTGATTGCGGTTTACGCCAACTGGGCATTTGCAAGGGTTAGGGGTATTGGATGGGGATGGGCCGGAGTGATCTGGCTATACAGTATTGTAACATACTTCCCACAGGACATTCTTAAGTTTGCCATTCGATACATCTTGAGTGGAAAGGCTTGGGTCAGCTTGTTTGAGAACAAGACGGCTTTCACGATGAAGAAAGATTACGGAAAAGAAGAGAGGGAGGCTCAATGGGCACTTGCTCAGAGGACACTTCACGGTTTGCAGCCAAAAGAATCTGTTAACATCTTCCCTGAGAAAGGAAGTTACAGAGAATTGTCTGAGATCGCAGAGCAAGCCAAGAGAAGAGCTGAGATCGCTAGGTAAATAAGCCTTTATCTCAACCTTGAAGTATTACCGATTCTCTTCATGGAATTAAACACTAATCGAATGTTTTGTATACAGGCTTAGGGAGCTGCACACACTCAAGGGACATGTGGAGTCTGTAGTGAAGCTAAAGGGCTTGGACATTGAAACTCCAGGACACTACACTGTCTAGTCACGCAAAAGAAAAAGAAAAAGCCAAACATGTGATTGATCTTCTCTTGTTTTTGTTTTTGTTTTCTTCTTTTTCTTCTTCACCACCTCTTTAAGGTTATTGTTTACATAGGGAGAGATCTTTGTTTATTGCCATAACTCTTCCCAAATCCTATTGTTAGTGTTCTTGTTTCTCCGATATGTAACTCTTTTGAGGAAACAAGGCATGCCGTTGTGTTTGGCACTTAACACTCTCTCTTCTTTGCTCTTATTCCATGAGACTATGTAATCTTAATCTTCTTCTTTTTCTTAATCCAATCTGTAGCATCATATTTTCATTTGCTTAATTTGTGCGGCACCAAAAAAACAAAACAAAAAGCTATTGTGGATCATTTTGAAGGAAAACAAAAAAAATAAACGAAGGCATGCTTCTCCAATGGTACATCAGTTTGAGAGAACATTTGAGATTATGAATAGTGTCACATCAAATTTGAGGGAACACTGTTCATAAAGTTATTTTTTTGCTAAAATTTTTTATTTACAAAATGATCTTAAACTTTTATATAGTTTTATTTTACAGATAAACCAAATTAAGTGTTTCTCTAAAATATTTAAACAAATTTCATACTCTCATTTAAAATATCATACGTTCATACAAATCAATATACATATATTAAAAATTAATTTTCTTTATGTATTATAAATTTAGTTTAGATAAAATCATAATTTTATTGCATTGTCTAAAAATAGAATATGGGCAAATTTTATAAACTCATATTAGATCTACTTTATTTCGAAGAAAAGTATGAAAGTAAACGAAGCAATTCGCAATTTAAAATGGGAAATTATCCGACGAAAAAGAGAAATAATCCAAAGTAACTTTTTTTTCTTAGTTTCCACTGAAACCAAAATCAATTAAAAACACGTAAAAGTCACATTCAAAAACATGACATGAGACAAGTTGTGTGTAGTCGTACGGCTAGAATCTTAAGAGAAATAGAGATTTGGATGAGTACGAGTGACTTTGAGACACGTGCAAAGATATGGATGATGACTTCAAATCAATATATGACTTGCATAGTTACATTATGTCATCCGTCTTTCCTCCCTATTCAATTATTTATAGTATTTTTTTCCCATAGAACAATATTTGCTACCTTTTCTTTTGTTTTTCCATATTTCTTGAACATTTGGAAAATAATATTAGTCTATTTTTTTAACTCAGTAATGGACTAATGGTGAACTTGTAATAACTGCTGCTCAATGCATACGTATACATATTTAACAGATCATTTTCGTGGTATATACAATTATGTATCTTTTATTTAATTAAAAATTTGTAAATAATACTCTTTCCGTATTATATTAAATGATATTTTAGAGAAAAAAATGTATTAATTTAGATGATGTTTTCAATTTTTTCAATCAATTGTATTATATATATATTATTTTTATTGATTGAATTGTGTTTAAGTAAGCAAAAAATAGTGTTTTAGTTTAGAAAAATTAGTAATTAAATAATTTTTTTGATTAATGTGTAAAAAGTTTAAATATTATATATTGTGTTACATAGGAAATATCATTTTGTTTCTTAAGTTGAAAGTTCATAAGTTTTGACTCAACGAGAAAAACTGAAAAATAATGCAGGGACAATCAAATATACACATTTTTGGGGGTTAAATTATACAACTTTGTCAGCGTGAAATGATTAGAATATTAAAGATACTAAAATGAAGGAACAAAAGACAACATAAGGATTTGATTTGGGCACAGTTAGTAATTTGTTGACATCACAACCAACAATAATCAGATTTTAGCTAACCATATTAATGAGGTGAAGAAAAATAAAACCACTCTAATGCATATGCTCTCGTTTTTAAAGGGAACGAGAGAAAATAAAACACACCGAGATGATTTTAGTTTTAAGGACAAAAGATAAAAAAACAAACTAAAATTACACGCTAAAACTTAAAGTCAAGTAGTATCTTGAACAATCGACTTAAGAGCAATCGTCTGCAACTCAAGACATTTAATGTAATTGCCAATCTCACTCAACATTTCTTCCACATTCATCTCTTCTCCACCTGGCAAAAGCTTCTGCAATTCCCTCAGTTTCTCCTCTATCTCTCCATCTTCGTCTCCGCCATCTTTATCGGATCTTTCTAGTATCCGAATTCGATTGGAAGAAGAACTAGTAGTAGTGGCTGGATTGTTCGAGGAAGATAGCTTCTGTATCAAGAAACGGCTCCATGCAAATTCTTGAGCAGACAAAGCCAAAGCCATGTCTACTTCATGCTTTACGGTTAGTTGGTTGATTTGTGAAGAGTTGTTGTTCATGCTGAGCTTCTTGAGTGCAGGAACTAAGTGGCTTGTGTATTTCCTCGTGAAAACTTCAGTAGCGAATATCTTGTTTGGTTCAACAGAAAATACTCGTTTCTTCTTGTTTATGATTTGCCTCTCCATATGAAAAATTATTCTTGCTGCAAAGGAAAGTCTACAAGGGAGAAGCTTACATATATAGCAAAGTGGATATGAAAGATAGAGAAAGGGAAGAGTGGGTCCTACGTTTGTTTGTATGTAAAAATGGCTGAGGATGAATTAAGTAATTTTTTAGAACTTATATTGAAGTTAAGTTGCTTTCTATACAGAGATGAGGTTAATATGTTTGGGAGTGCTATCATCTGTCTTTCAAGTACAAAAACACAAAATATCACGGTTACTTGAAAGTAGCAGTTGCTACTTAGAAGTAATCTTTATTTTTATACTCAACTGATAATATATTTTATCTATATTTTCAAAATATCAGCGAAAAAGACAAGAATATAGAATATCACAATAAAGAATATTACATGAAGGTAATTATATAAAAGAAAGTTTATATATTATATATAGATATTATAAAGAGAGGAGAAGAAGAACGGAATAATAATGAGTGAGGGAAGAAAAAACACATGGAGTCACATGCAAGGGCTCTTATTTGGCTGCATCACAACTACCCCTAAAAGAGGTGCTTTGAGAGTCCCTCTTACCATGTGGCTCCATTCCAAGAACAAGACATCAATACAAAACCCCACCTTCTCTTAATGTCTTCACATGTTCCTCTCCTCATGACCCCTATCTCTCTCTCTCTCTCTCACACACACACACTCCACTTTGTATATGCATATACATGTGTATGTGTATGTGTATGTGTATGTGTATGTGTATGTGTCTTTGGATTTCCCTGATTTGGATCAATCTACGTAATTTCTACCAATATTACATAATCCGGATCTGCCTCATATATTATATTTGACCATTTTCCTTATGCTGCATGTGTGATTATTTGGTTTCACAATCCACTTCTTTTGAAATCATTGGGTGTAGATGGTCACTTCTTTTTCTTTGTTGCTAAGAGTAGAATGTGAACTTACTAAAATAAATTTGATTATATATCAATAGTGGTAGTTCAATCGGTCATCTGAGGTGCAAAACATCAAAATTTATCCGAATTCGAATTTTATTTGCTATTGTAATTAATATGGGGTATACAGATTTTTTGGAGATCCAAATCTAATCGAGCCAAACTTCCTGACTATATATGATAAATCAAGTTAATAGAAAACTATGGTCATAAATTGGGTTATAAATGATTTTTTATTTGTCAATGACTTTTGGTCTACTAATATGACTTTCTTCTTATAGGATTTAAATTGAGTATAGTTTATGTTGACAAAAGGTAAGTATTGATATGACACCATTCATTTGCTTTTTCGTGTTTAAGTATATATATTAAGACACTTAATCCAAAAAAACTATATACAGAACAATTATTTTTGACAAAATATATAACGTCCAAAAGAATAGTATCTACAACTACTAAACATGGACGGTTGAGACATTACAAGTTGTCTCTTAATATATAAACCATGCTATACACACATTACTAGCTTTTGATGTTAACAGCAAAAACTGAATGGTCTCTTTTATTGGTTTTGTTGTGTTCTTCATCCAACCACAGAAAAAAGTCAAGGGTTAGTAGATATTAATTAATGCAGCAGGGAAATTCAGAATTGCTTCTAGCTCTTTTGTATACTATTTCTTATTTTCGTTAGAATGTGATGTTTTTTCTTTAATTTTAATGCAATCCCATAATCTTTGATTAAACGTGCACAACTTACGGGAACCATTTAGATGCATCTATTCGACTATGTATCGAATAATTTTATTTCTAATTCAAATGCAGAATAATCTTCTTGTTGGAAACAAAAGAAATGAAAACAATCAAGAGGAAAACAATGTAATTCGGATAATAAAAAAAAAGAAATAGAATGTGAAAGGAAAGATATTAGAAATTTGAGCCAAGTCACTGTAAATAATAGTTTAGCACGCCTATTAGTAGTGTAATTATTTCTCATTAGTTTAATCTAATTCTAATTTGGAATAGTTGATATGATTTTTTTTTTAAATCTAGATTGCAAATAAGTTATTCACATTTTTTGGCACTTGTATCAACACTACCTTTCCTAAAAATAAAATCATAAGTAGAGTTTAAATCAGGAATCAGTTATTTTTTCTGACCTCAGTTTACAATGAACTAGGGTTCTCCTATTAATGACTTTTTCTAACATAAATTTAGTATAGATGCATACTAAATTACAAATAAATAGTATATATTGTTAGATACATTGAACAATAATCATATTTTCATCAAAATTTCTTGGAATTTTGCAGAATGGTTTTGTACCTTTGACTATTTCAACAATTCACGTTGAAAAATTGACAGAAATAAATGTATTCTTTCCAATCACGTACACTATCAAGCTAGGTAAAGACAGAATCGTAATTATTCAATAATATCCTTATGAAAAAGAACAATAATATACAGTGAATTGAATACAACCAATGCCAATAATATTTAAATATAGAACTATTTTGTCTGTATGAATTAAGCACAAAGAAATCGTACAAAACTGTCAGAATAAATTTGTACAAAGACTGATATCGAATATTGTAAATGGCAATTTACGACTTGTTTGTGCTGTTCTTCAATTTTGTTTTCTTTTATATATAAGCTTTTTAAATTAGTTAAACTATGTAAAAATGTAAGCAGTAATGATTTAAAAAGAAAAAAGCGGACCCAGCTGATAGAAGAGAAAAGATATGGCTTGGATTGCGATTTGGGAGGGATACATCTCATGTGGGTTTGAATTAGAGTGTCTTGTTTTTATTCTTAATTTGGAGCTATTTTCACAAATGTCCTCACGTACACTCACTTTAACACTTTCTTTTTACAAAACGTTCGTCTATGTGTCTCAAATATGTAATATCCCTTCTTGCTGATCAAAATTTTAGTTTTACGAAAAAACTTAAAAGGTTACAACATAATACGAAAAACTTAGATGTTAAATACAAGAATTACTTTTGAAATTAGGAGGTTATAAAAATGCGAGCTTACAATAAGACATATAAAGATAATATATAAGAGTGCTAATTAAATTAAATATTTCTTTAAAAGAGTGCTGACTTCATACTAATTTTAATCGTCATATACCTTTATTTTAATGATTTTACTAGTATATTTGATAAGATATACTTGTAAAATAAAACAAAAAAAATTGTTAAAAAGAACAAGATTACCATTCTCTTTTTTGAACCATTTTACATTAGCACGTGTTTTTACCATCTACTGTTACTTTTTTTACTGATAAAATTTTAGGTTTATTGATTTTTTTTCATCCATATGGTAAAACATGTATTTATATGTTAGTTGTATATATGTTAACTTGTTTTGGTGGTTTTCTAGCTAGTTTTCTTTTTTATATTATATAGTTTTTCAATGTTTGAATCTAGTCATTGATAGCACAAGAAAAAAAAATATTTAACTAAATACAAGAGACGAAGGAAAATATATTTTGCAGCGTTTGGCAATATGTTTCCAAAATAATAAATAACAAAGAACAATAATTTTTAATGTCAAACTATTTGGCAGGGATCTTTATATATATTAAAGAAAAAATCTATTTGGAAGTACAAATAATGTAACATAAAAAATTAGAAGAGGACAGGGAAAACACAGTAAAGATTTCTCTGTCTTTGGTAGGAAATGCAACTACGAGTCTCATCCTCCTTCACATTCTTTTTTTTTCCTTTTTTTTTCTTCGTTTTATTTGGTTTTAAGTACCAAAAAAAGTAACTCTTTTCTTTTAAAATTTAGTAAAGGAACATGGAATTTTTTTTGTTTTGCCAAAAAAGGGAACTCAAATGTGTACGAAAAAAAATATATGAGATTTGGGTTCTCTGAGTGAAAAATAAGAAGAAGATTTGTTTAATCTTTTGTTTTGGTCGGTCTTATGAAAATATCGATATGCCAGTGGGATAGACAAGACTCTAAAAAGATAATAAATAAATAGATAAATAACTATTAACTTTCATTAAATTAGATAAAATAACGATGAATCATATTTATTTGTAAAGTACTCATAAATAAGTTGGATGGCACATTGGCACTCGTATATTTTAGAAAACAACAGCATTGAAACTCGAATAAACCAAACCGCATTGAGTGTAACCATAAAATCAAACCAACTCGAATATATAAACTGAAAACTTAAAAAAGAAAAACGATCAATCTCGAAGTCCTATAGAAGAAAAAGAGAATTAATATAAGAAATATTGTTTTCGGTTGAATCTCGTTAAAATAAAAGGTTTAGATCACTAGTTAGTTCTTGCTGGACCGTTGGTTTTTAATTGGATATATTTGGATCGAATTACTGACTGGGTCCGACTAGCGGAATCGGTTCGGGTTTGAAAACACTAGTCGTAAGGAAACAAAAAAAAAAGAAAAAACAAGCAAAAGAAGATCGAATAAAAAACATATTAACCGGAAAAAGAATGCGATAGACATAATTAGTACTTCTAAATTGGGCCACGATGATGGGCCTCTCCATTACAAACGCAACAAACCAAGCAGTCAAATATGCCGAAGCCAAGCATAACAACATACATACAAAAGTAATTAAGAATGCATAATAACAATTATGTGTGACAGTTGACCATATTTTTTGCGTTTCAGTATTTCGTTCATTTTTCAACACATAGTTTAGTTCTTGTAAATTAGCAATAAATTTGAAAGTTCAACAAAAGAAAAAAGAAATAACAATGATGTGAAATATAGACAAGATTGATCAGGATAATGCATCAGTGAGTGATGCTAAAAGATTATAGTGGCTAAAATTTATCAAGAATAACTTTGTAATTTCTCGTTTCAAATCTTGTATAGATGTTGAAGTATGGAATAAAATAAAAAATTTTGTTAATCCCGAAAATCAAATCACAAAACTACACAAAAATTCTTATCAGAAAAAAAATAACTATCATTTTTTTCGAATTTTATTTTTGGCCATCTTATTTTTTCGCTGATTTTGAGTAGCGCAAATTGTGACATAATAATGAGTATCTACAAACTGATTATTATCTAGCTTAGACACCTAATATTGTTCTTTTCTCATAAAAAACACATGATAACATAAAATATAAACATAAGACAAAACGAGAAGAGAAACGGAATATATCCATCTTATTACCAATTCAAGTTTCCATTTTCGACATTTTTGAACTCATTTTTACAAAGAGCAATACGAAATATAATTTTATTTTTCTGAAGAAAAAAATCTTAAATCCTCTTAAGGAATAAAAGAAACAAAACCCAAAAGAAAAAAACCCAAATCAAAGCACACTAATTGACACGTGAACAATCCCTTCGAATCTCACCAGCATTACCAGTCTTAACCCCAACACGACCCAGTTTCGTGATCGCCGAGATAAAAGCTTGCCTAAAAGCTCCTTCACTGTTGGCAAACGAGTTAACTGTAGATCTAGACCGTTGATCCGTGAACAGTACTTGATCAGACGTAAACAAACCCTTCCCTTGTTGGAGATTCTTGAAGTAAGCGTTGTCGAAAGTACGTGGCGTGGTGGGGTCCATGTTGATCGCGATCCGTGGGTCGACACGGACCGGACACATCTGCCGAAGCTGAAGCGCGTAGCCACCGTTCAAACTCGGGTCGATACGGGTTCTAGGGCTAAAATTGTAAATTCGCTTTGAGAATTTCCCACAATGTGAGAATCCGATAGTGTGCGCTCCTGAGAGGGCGATCATGTCGGTTTGAGAGAGACCGTGACGGCTGAACATTGTGTTGAGCTGGTTTAGATTAAAACTAGGTTGAGGCAGTTTGTGTTGTACACTTGCAATCGTTGATAATCTGCCATCTCTCCTCCCTAGCTCCACCGGGTAGTTCGGTCCTCCGGTCTGCAAAGTTTAGTTTATTGTTAATTGTCCGATTGTAATTGTCTTAATTATATAATGTATCAATAATTCGTTTTTATTCGGACTATTTGTCCTGTTGTTAGTTGTACTAGTATAAAATAATCACAAGCCGCCAATAAAAGGTGTCATCACATTTAATGCAAACATATATACTTTAACTCGAACCATGCGAGTAGCTTTTCACCCGAAAAAACGAATTTTCAATACCTCGGACACTATATAATATTAAGGGCAAGAAAGAGAGATGAATATTATTAATATATGTAACTAAAAAAAAGTTATATTCGTACCAAAACGACGACTTCACGAGTAGCGAGAGCCAAAATATCAGCACATGAGACTTTGTTGCGGCAGTTAGGATCTCTATCAACGGCTTGCTTCGCCTTAACCACCGTGTCGAATCCGTCTCCGGCCAATGACACGTCATCTGGATGATCTCTCTCAGACGGAGATGCTATCATTATTGAAGCATCACATCCCTAGATATTCATATTAAATAAAAATATTAAGTGCGTAAAGATAATGTTGTTGTTTGAAGAATGATATATATAAAAACGAAACATCGTGAACTCTAAATTGCGTAGATTTTCAATCAAAACTGAATTTTATATTGTAAGAAATATGATGACAATTCTTATTCATTCAAAACTTTTTGTTAATAAATGAGTTTTGTTTGTTAAAGATTAAGAAATGAATTCATATAAGTATTGTTACGTACGCGAACGAAGCAATCGTGGAAGAAGAGGCGGAGAGTGGCTGGAGCAGTGACGAAAGTTTGCTGGAATTTTTGACGGACGGCGTTACGGACAATGTTTTCAACGTTCGGGCACGAGTTCCGGTAGAAACCTGTCCGAAGCTGAGCAGAGACACATGAAGAAAAGAGAAGAAGAAGAGAAATTATGGAGAAGATGGTTTGGTTAGTATTCTTCGCCATGGCTAATTTTAATTTTATTGTTTTGGTTTGAAGGGACTGTCTTCTTATAGGAGATAGATAGAGTAATCTTAATGAACGCTATGGTACAATTTGGGATATTTAAATATAAAAAATGATGTGATGATTATTATTCTGAAGATGATGTGTTGATGATATATTAAAATAAGCAGGAGAAACTGTTAGGAATGTGGATGTAACACTCCATCTACATATTGACAATTTCAGAGGAGGCTATGGTGAGGCTCCGAGTTAGTATTTTAATCCTTAATTTCTATATTTTTGTTAATTATCAAGTAAATCAAGAAATTAGCTGTTATCTACAGGTCTATATCGATCGAGACAGTCATTGTAGATGTATAAAATTGATCACTGTAGAATTCGTCTGGGCTATGGTCTCTTACAATTGGTTTGGATTTTAGTCCAAAAGAGATGCATTAATTAAAAAAGAACAAAAAACGAGATATTAATTTGTTATATTAATAAGAATTGTGTATGTGGCTAATCCTTACATATATATGTACACTACGATATGAATGTCTATTTGTATATATGTATCATCTATGCACGCTTATATTTGACAACTCAATCGCATGTTACCACTTCTCACCAACTACTTAAACAAGTTCGAAAGGTGACAAGAAGAAAAACTCATATTATTTGATTTTACTAAAATGCATCTACCTTATAATTTGGTTTTACAATATGGAATATGATCGATAGTTGACTTGTCATAATTAACGAATTCATATTGTGATATTATTGAAAATATTATAAAATAGGCTTAGAAAATTACATAGTCTAGTGGCAATAACTTAGTCATATATATACAAAAGTGGATATTGAAAATTTTTCGAACGAACATATTTGTAAGTCTTTAAATTTTAAAATATATCAAACCGTAGTTATATAAATTTGAGTGGCACTATTTTTTCTCAAGCTATTCATGAACTCATTCATTTTTTTAATTTAGTAGCTCGGATCGAAATTTCAGTTTTATTCTAAAATCTACAACATGCTATTGGAATATGGTTATTATGACACCAAAACGTTTGAAGAAGTATTCAGCTCTGAAAAGGTTAAATCTGGAAATCCAGATAATTGAAAAAATAAAAACGTTTTTTTGTTATATTATCTTATTACACTACTATTACTTACAAATTATGATTAGACTTAAGAATACATCAAAGTTCAAGTAATTTGTATGTATTTTCATAATACGGATTTTTATGCGGATAATTTAGTGACACCTAATCCGCATTGTCATTTAAAAAACAGTTTAATCTAATAGTTGTCTTTTCTTTTGTTGTGAAAGTAATCTATAATTGTCTTATTGGAAACAAATGTCTACTAGGTCTCTAGAAATTATTTATAAAGTGATTCGGAAAGAAAGAAAAAAAAGGAAAGAAATTTATAATAACTAATAATTCGGGCGTCACGGTCAGGAACATATGCCTTGATGCTGTAAATTTTTCAATAATTGAGTTGTTAATGTTTTGTTCTATTAATCTTTGTTAATGCCACCCTTGGATAGCAATTAAGAAGGCTAAAAAAGAAAGGTATTGAGCATGTCATTGTAATACCAATTACAAGTCCATGACACTAAAGTAAGCTTTTATTGACCGTCAAAAGTTTTAGAAACTTTTAATCCATAATTTCGAATATTATCCGGATTTCAACTTAGATACATTATTATATTAAATAATAGTTGGATGAAGTATGGATTTCACATCTCTTAATTATATAAATAAAAAGAATAGTTTGATAGATAAAAAAAATGGAACATAGAGTTTGTTAAGAGATCTTACATCAATGACTAGTGAGTTGCAATTTATATGATGACAATATGTCAAGAAAAACTATTTTAGCTGTGTTCTCTTGTGATAAATATTATATTTAGTTAGATAATTGGTTATGCCTTGATGATTTAATTTAACATATAGTACAAAGTCTCGTATGCTATATATAATTATTGATTAGAAGAGGACAAGCTAAAAAGGCTAGAATTATGAGGCTGTTCGTTAAGACGTCCAACTAGAGAAATGTGACAGCCATGTGTTTGACTCATCTAACTAGTTAACTTGTACATTTTTACGTTTTTGTATCATCCCATTTCCCAAATGCTTATGTAAAGATTTTTTTTTGTATTTTTTTCTTAATAATATTATCCGTTTTTTTCATCCTGACTAATTTTTTTGTTTTTCTCATTTATGTTTTTTACTAAAATCATTTATAGCGTGTAAGTATGGTATGGTGACACAAGCTAATTAAATCATAGATCATCATGAAATTAGGTTTGGGAAGTAGTACTTTGTATTTTTTTTTATTGAATTGTCAGTTAAAAAACTCAAAATTCTTATTATTTTAGTATCTCAAATCTAAACTTATAGTTTCCATAAAGTTACGCATATATTTTGTTTCCCTTATAATTTCCGTATTTACGCATATATTTCAAAAATAAATTGATGTTTCATCAAAGTATTTGATATAATTACCTCCATTATAAATTTAAATATAATATTAGAATTCTGAGTTATTTTGATTAAAAAACCATATATTTTAAATCAGTTTGAATTTCTGTAATTTTAAACCGCTCCTGATAGTGTGGGCAAAACTCAAGGGTTGGTCAATTTATTAGATTTAAATACATACGTGATGTTTCTTTTTTTGTTATCTAAAAGAAGTTCATAACAAACTATTATAATTCTTTACCCGAAACTCAAGGGTTGGTCTTTTTTTCTTCAAAAGAAGTTCGTAAGATACTATTATAATTCCTTACTCGAAATTCTGCAATCTAAAATATTCGAGTAAAAATCTATTTTCGGTAAACTAATTGTGTCAATCGCTAATTGGCATCTGAATTATTTTGAGCAGTATTATGAACTAATTTATACTCAAAACCAATACAAAGAAGAGTTTTAAGTCTTGACGCCTCTAATCAGTCACATGGCATCTAACCATGATTATAGGACAACGACGCCGTTCCATCATCTTCTCTTGTATTCAGTTTCCTTGCATTGACCGAAAAATTATTTAAAAAAATAACCTCTTTAGCATTATTTGACATGTGATTATCTATTTTTCTAAATATGCAAACTTAATAAGCTTTGTCAAGGTCGTGCCAAAAAAAAAAAAGCTTTGTCAAGGTAAATCCATATCATATTAGGTGTAGAAAATATTCTAAAAAATACTGTTTGATATGATATTATCCTGAATCCTGATCTGTTTTGATTTTTCTTTTCTTTGGGATAATTAAATCTCAGATATTAATACTTGTACTAATATAACAAATTTTATTAGACTAAAATAAAAAAACTACTTCGAGAACTTCACTCGCATACTACCATAACTTTATACGGTAAGCAAAAGAGTAAAAATAACTTTATACGGTAAGCAAAAGAGTAAAAAACCAACCCATACATCATGCATGAGCGATACTTCAACGTACGTTTCAGATCAGATATGGGGACATTCGATACAATCCGGTTTATCATATTTCCCTTGGTTTAGCTATTTTGAAGCTTGGTTTAGTTGGTTTGTTGATTGTGTAAGGTAGTTTTGCCACGTACGAAGAATTGGTTTGAAGCTTGGTTTAGTTGGTTTGTTGATTGTGTATTTTTTTGTCAAAATAGATTTCAATCTCGTCAAATAAAAAAAAATTAACTCCAAGAACCAAGAAACAAGAAACCCTAATAACTGAAAAATTGTCAAAATAGATTTTCATATCTTCAAATAAATAAATAAAAAACAAAAAATTAACTCCAAGAAACAAGAAACCCTAATAACTGAAATATCAATGGAAGCAACTACAAGAAAAAATCAAATTGCAAAAAAAAGGAAAAGAAAAAAGGTGTCATTCATTGTAGGTTTTATGGACGACGTCAGATTGAAAGAAAGAGATCAACGTTCACATTCTCCGGCAATGGTGACATGTTTTTCATCGACTCCGACGCATTCGCGTTTGAATATTCGATAAGTTTGGTGATGTTATCGAGGCTTTTGCTAAAGAGCGTCAGGTTGTTAATGGCATCTGAAGATGCGAGATTTGCAGAAATCTGTTCAAACAATACCTCGTTCTGACTAAGAAGCTCATTGGTGACAGCATCTTGAGGAACTGAGTCTGACTTCTCAACGTTGAGTCTCTTCTTGAGCCATCTGCAACGCATAGCGACGTCTCTCGTGGTCTTTGTCGGAAGCTCTAACGAGATTAACGTGTAACGTGAAAGAGAAGAATGCAAAGAGTATCTAGCAAGGCCATCCTCCAGAATTTTATCTTCTTCCTTGGTCCATGTCAAGGCGAATCCTGTGTTGTTTATCAGCTCTGGCCTCTTTAACGGCGTCTTCGACTTCTTGGTGGAGGCACGGTGTTGATTCGTCATCTCTTTGCAGCTAAAAACTCAAACAAGAAAAGTTAAAGAAACAGAATCCCAAGAAAAAAAGAAGAGTTGAAAGGATTATAAGAATGAAAGAAGATCTTTTAGCTCCTGAGAAATCGTAAGATTCTGTTAATCCAAGTAGAATTGAGAATCACACGATATCCTTCAATATATATTGACAATCTAGATTTTTTTATTTTATTTTGCAATAGGGTACTTATTATATTTTTCTTTTTTTAATGTTTGTTATTCTACTTGTGACAATGATTATCTCCAAATATTAGGAGTTGACGGTTGTTGTAAAAAAAACTTAATTTTATAACATATTATTTTACATATTTGTTTTCATTTCGTGGCTTAAGTAGTTATACTACTGTACTTATGAGAAAATTTAATTAAATAAGGTAATCTGAAGTGAAAAAAATAAGCATTTAATAGAACAGAACATAGTTTACTTTGTACACTTTGCTGCAAACAAAAGAATAAACAACACCCAATCCTCAAATTCTGCCAAAAAGAAAGAAAGAAAGAGATTCAGAGTCTATTTGTTTTTAAGAAATCTCACTAAATAAAATATTCCTTTTGCAACCAAATTTCCTCTAATTTGATAGCAAAAATAACCCCAAGAATAAATAAATCAAACACTCAAGGCCAAAACCTGTGACCTGAAGAATAAACAATCCAAAAGTACGAAAATAAATATAGAAAAAAAAATCTAACCTCAGCGATCAAACTAGAAAAAAAGAAATGGAAGTGATGATAGAGAGAAACAAGCTAACAGATGATGCAAACAAAGGTGAAAGCTTTGAAAGAGACAAAAGAAGGAAAAGAAAACTGCTCTGGGTTGTTTTTTTTAAACAAGCCATGAAAAAATGTTATTAAGCTTCTCATGGGGAGCAGAAGCAGCTAAAAATGCACTGACACTGTCCCTTGAATCTTCTTCTCTTATAGCTGAAACGAAGAAAACAAAAACACAATAAATCTTCAGTTTTTCTCTGTTGATTAAAAGGATTAGATGTTTCTGTTCGATTCGCAGACAGTGAGTGTGTGTGTGTATTACCAGACTTTTGATGGAGAAGAAGAAGGATTATTTCTCAGAAGAGCTGAACAGCCATCTTAAATTTGTTCTGTTTCCATTTAGGCAGCTTGTAGAAAGCTTCTTTTGTCATACCGAATTTCTCTTTGAACTCCTCTGCTGAAAGGTAAGCCTATAACAGTAACCAAGAATTGTAAAGATCTTTTCATTGAGAATTTTTCACTGACAAATCAAATTTGTTTGTTGGTCTAAACTTACCTCTCTCCTTGTTACATCGATGTCTGAGATAGGATCAGGGGAAGTTGTCTTCAGACGTTCGTATGGGTAAGCTGGTAAATCTTCTTCGTCTTCCACTCCTTCTGTAGCATCTTCTTCAATTGTCAGAGATTCTATCCGGCTGCTCATCGATTTCTCCTCCTTGTCATTTTCCTTTTTCTCTTCCTTTCCCTTGGGGTTAGATTCCAGCGCTGGAGACTCAGGTGTCTTCGGGCTCGCTTCATGGCAAATAAATTTAGTTCAAGAGGTCAATACTTAAAAGTGAAAAACAGAGAGGTGAATTTCTAAACCAAGATACGAAAAGATTGAAACTTTCGGATGATCACCCTGAACAAAGATGATAAGTTTGGCACTTTCAGATGACTTACTAAGCGAAAATGTGTGTACAGTATACCTTTGAGTGGTTTAGGAATTGAAGGTTCTTGGGGAGATGATTTTAATTGTTGTTCGAAAAGGGCACTACGAGAAGCAATGGCTGAAGACTTGGGAGCAAACTTTGAGGAATCAGGAGTTACAGATCTCGGGTAGAGTTTTCTAACTACTGGAGGAGGAGTTGAGAGGTTTCTTGCATTTTGGCTTTCAAATGTTGCTGCGAGTGCATTGAACGCTGGAGATCTGCCCCTCACGCGAACCCTGTCTGGACTAAATGACATGCTTCTTGACCGCTGCTGCGACTTGTCAGGAACGCTGGCACGGCCACCATATGAAGCTGGAGTTCTTCGTTTCGGTTTCTACTCATCAAAGGAACAACAAAAGAGATAAATGAACAAACAAAATTTACAAAGCACACTGTCAATAATCATTAATTAAAAGGAAAAGCATGAAGAGTCCTTACATCTGCAACTGGGGTTCCACCATTTTTGACAATTCTGAGTTTTCTTTGGAATGAGTTTCCATGCATCTGGAAACAAAAAAAAAGGGCGTTTAATCCTTTGTCAGCGTTTCCTTCTTTGAGTATTTCTCGGGGACACCAATTAAAGGTGTTTGGTACTTACAGCGGATTTTGAGGAATCCCAAGAAGTGAAAAACCGGGTGAAGAAACTTGGCTCACCACCTTCCATGATCACATATATAGGGGCTTCAGGGGATAACTTTTCCAGGAGAGAATCTTTCTCGATGAATTTCTAAGGAAACAAAAGATATAGATGAGCGACTTGCCTACAAATTTCAGGATCTTTTGAGACTAATTCTCTCAAGGGTTTTGTTTGCAATGTGTCTAATAAATCTGACCTCTCCAATAGTTAAACCTAGCAACTTGTTCTTTGGGACTACTTCTTGGCCAACCCATACAAAGATCTCTGAGTGACAGTCTACTATGAATATATCTTCTGTCATCAAGTCATCCTGTGTGAAGTTATATATCTCTGTCACCTGCACAACATTGCAAAGAAAATAACTTGGGATTGAGCCACATGCCAAAGCTTTTTACAGTTATGAGTTCACAAATCTTTAGTGATATAAAAATACTTTGAAAGTGAACGCACCTTCAGAATTTCTGGATTAATTCGCATTTCAGCAATGAAAAGAAGCAAAAAAAAACAGAGTTATTATGTGTATATATTAACCTAGGCTTAGAATGAAAAAAATATATGTGATCTTCCTTACCGTTTGTGAATGTGCAGGAGAACAAGTGAGGGTCGCTCTCAGGTTCTTTTGTGAGCTTTTGGCTCAGATATTCGGTTTTGCCTCCTAATAACTCCCAGAACTGTTCTGTTTCTGAACCTTCCTTTTGTGCTCTAGTCTGTAGGTTTGGCTGAACAACAAAAAAAAGAAAATAGTGGATACTGCTTCAAAATATGTATACGAGTTTATCTTTGATCTTTACTAATTATGATTGAAACATAATTGAAATATCCTTATAGCAATTAACAAGAAACTTATCTTACCTTAATGAGATCGAGCTGCCTCTCCACGAGTTCCTGGTCAGTTGAGGTTGCTAGATTCCCAGTCCAAGTAAAGACGGAAGAATCATTATGTAGTATGTAACAGTACGAGGAGTTCAGTGATGAAGCAACCTGTTGAAGAAAATCGACATGATATTAGAAACCATGAATATCTATGTCATAAATAGCCAAATGCACATGTGACCTCAAACTGGTCCTCACTTCTGAATGATTTCTAGAAGTTTAAAGCAACTAACGATGAGAAAATGATACATACCGGGTCAACTTGTATAGCTTGCATATTTTCCGGACCAGACCCTTGAATGCGGAATAAAGCAAGACCATTCTCATTGTAGGTATCATCATCAACTTCATTCTCTGCTATGTATTTCTTGTATCCAGTGCTAATACCACCCTATGATTATTCAACAGACCGTTTCCATCCGGAAAAAAAAAATCAACAAATACTTTATATATTCGTAAACAAGAACATGGATAACAAAACAAAAACTGCAGAATGAAACTATTTTTATCAAACCTTGAAAACGATAAAGCTTTGCATAATAACGAAGAACGGAACTGGTTCCTTTCCTTCATAGATGCGCGCCTAAAGCCAGAAGAACATAATTTTTCAGAAAAATACATATAAAATCCAACTACATAGACTTTTTAAATGAGTAAAAAACATTAATGAGTGCGGAAGAAAATTTACTTGAGCTGGTACAAATTTCATTGACTCAACCATTTTGCTCGCCATGGAGACTGCAGAAGCTCTTTCTTCCTACATAAAATCACAAACAGACAATTTTAAAGAACCAATGTTGCATGAACATAATTAACCACATCCTTTTTTGAAAGCTTACATCCATGCTTCGCTTGCCAAACCATGTTCCTATAAGAACTTCTTCTTTTTCTTCTCCGGGATAAGAATACTGGAAAACATAGCAATCTCCACTGTAGAATTTCGAATGATCAGCACCTTGAAGGAGAACCTTTTCCAGACCATTCACACGCCAAACCTGCAGATTTCCCGTGCAATCAATGAAAGCTTGGGGCTCTTCTTTAGGTGGAGCAGCTTTCATTAGGCCTCTCACATTTACTCCTTGTCGTTGCAAAAGTGCTGCAGATCAAACAAGTGACAAAATGAAAACATAAAATACCGATAACATTTCAGCTGCGAGTAAGTAATTAAAATTATTATCTAATTTTGAATTCAGATTTACGTACCAGCAACTCTGCCTCTACCATCCTCTGACACGGTTGTATTAGTTTCTTGAGTCCAGGAATCAAACTTTGATCGGAATGGCACGGTTTCAAACCCTTCTATTATGCGGATCATTTGCGATTTTGGTCGTTCAGATGAACGGATCATTTCCTATATGATTCTTCTAACATCAGCAAACATATTGGTACACAGCAAAAAACACATTTTAAGACTTTCTTTCAATTCAATAAAAACTTACTTCTGCTGCTCCGCTTGCAATTTTTCTATCATCAAGAGAAGTAGTTCTTCCCATCCAAACAAACACTTCGAATCCACAATCAAGAATGTAACACTTGTTTGTATCCAGCATCTCCCTCTTTAACGAGTCGCCTTCAACAGGATTTGCCTGTCCCTTCTCCACACTTCAATTTTAGAAAGAAAATTGTGTTCAGTGGAAGCATTATGGGCTCAAAATATATGAAATACAACAAGAAGAAATTACTAAAATATATGAAATACAACAAGAAGAAATTACTAAAATATGTGAAATACAACAAGAAGATATTACCAAAATAGTTTTGTGATATCGGAATTGTAAGTTTTGTCTTCATCATTAGCTGTTTTTCTAGGTAACGGAGCAAACCCACCAAAGAAACCCCAAAATTCTCCACTTTCAGCATCAGCCATAAGTTTCCCATCCTCTGCAAATGAAAGATATGCAGTTAGAGACCAAAGCAAAGAGATTAGAAAGGTACTAATGCCTAGTTAAACAGCTCGGCTCACTAACCAACTGTAGCAACTTCACATGTGCCACCATGGTAAGTATCTTTGATGTATTGAACAACTTCCAATGCCTTTGCTCTCTCTTGGATACTTGAATTAGATCCATTGAATTGAAAAATCTTGGACTTTGTGTCAAGAATGTATATATCGTCATGGTTTAAGGAACTCCGAGCAAACGCAACCTATTATCAATTTAGACCATTAGTGTGTAACCACAATGTGAGATAAAAGATAACCGATAAAGAAACCAAAAGCCGAAATGTGACTTGCCTCCTTGACATGGACAACATGTTTTCCTCTGCAGACGAACAAACGGGTGATATGTTCTTCAGCTTCCACATGTTTGAATCCTGAAGCTACTCCACCTTCTTGAGGTATGATACATGGCTTAAAATAAGACAAGAATTTCTCGGTTTCATGGCCTTGAACTTCCCGGTACTGAACTGCACGGCCTCCAAGAGCTGCGTCTAATTCAACTGTCTTAACTGCAGCAGTTCCAGCTTCATCCTATTTATTTCATAGATTATTATCATCTCTTACACTTTACCGTCATTCTACTAAATAAAAAACAGGATAAAAGGGGCTTACCTGAGATGTATCTTTACCAAGCCAGTAATGGATATCATGGCGCAATGCACCAGTTTTCAACGCCGTTGTCTGACCATAATTAGGTTGATCACCAGGAGTGAAAAACTTTAGCCAAGACTCGATCAAGAAAACCAACGTAAAATGGCAATAGGTAAACATGAAAAAAGTAGTTACCTTCAGTATTATGTACGAATCTCCGGTGAAAAACTTCCCAATAGAAGACTTTGGAATGGGGGTAGGGCAGAAATTCTCTATACGCCATACCTCAATACCGCTAAATTAACCGTCAAGGAGAATATCATGTAGAGATAAAAACAGAAAACGAAATGATTTGAAATCAAAGGACATAATAAGACTGAGTAAGAAATTCGAAATCGAAGGATACGCTTTCTGTCCAGCTCCTTGGAAAGCTGGATCCAAATCTCTCATGGAAACAGACATATTTAAGAAGTCTTTCCAACTCTCTCCAACTTATAGACGCCGCAACGATAGAGAACACTAATAACCTATGAGGCAACACCAACTAAGAGTAAATATTCAAGAATCAGCAAAATGCAAACCTATTCTATTGTGATCAATCCAAGAACACATTTCATCGCAGACAACATCATTAGCAATGGAAAAAAGGTATTGTAACAGGCATAGCTCCAATTATAGCCGACGAAACTAATGCCTATTGGATTCAGCAGATGAATAGAGGAGAAACCAGACACCAATTAGAAAGAACAAATATCTCTCATGAATTGAAATATATGACTATACAACTCAGAATCCAAACCGGTCAACATCATCTCAAGTCAATTTCAGTCAAAATGTTATATCATTCATTATAAATAATCCACTCAGGTAAAACCAAAATACAAAAAAAATCTCTGAAATATATGTTATGTTGGAAGTAGGGTTTATGTAATTTTCAGTTCCCCAGACAAACAAACAAATAAAAGCTCAGATGAAACCAAAGCAAAATAAACCCGGAGAGAAAAGGAAGAACATTTGCATTCAAACATTATCATTATATCTCACCAATCTCAACATCTCTATCGTCATCAAACCCAAGGTAAAGCTCAAGGATTTATAACTCTACAAATCTATTTCACTAACTAAACTAAACATTTGCCTTCACCAATCAATAACTTTCAGAAGTCAAATACTTCCAATCAGATCAATGGAACTTCATGGTAACAGACTAATCAAAGATAAATCCACAGCAAAACCCAGAAATATGAAAATTTTCAGAGAGAAAACGAAACATTGAATATACGTTTCAGTAATTACCTTTATAAATCCGCTATTCAGCTCCAAGCCCAGATCCAATCTGATGAGAAAAATTGTAAAAAATACAAAATTTTAGTCAAATTTACTTCCTTTTTTCCCTGGGAAACGAAGCAAAAGATGAACAGAAGCAGAGGAAAAAGTGAGAGAGAGAAGAAGAAGAAGAAATGGAGAATTGAATTGAAAGCTTTATTTAGAGAGAGAAGCTGATAAACAGAATTGAAGTCTTTGAGAGAGAGAGGAGAAAAGAAAAAGGCAAAGAACAATTTTTAAGAGAGAGAAAGGTTGGAGGGAATGATGAGAAGCCAGGCGTGCTTATCACTAACCCACAAAGACAACCATGAACTGTAAAAATCTTTTGATTCTTCCTTCAATTATAAACAACAACAACAACAACAACAAAAAACAGAGAAGTCAACAAAAAAATTGGACCTTTGAAGAAAAATTGTTCCTTTATTTTTTCTTCAGAAGCAACAAAAAAAAGATCGAAGCTTTTTTACAGTTTTTGCTTGGTGATTTATGTCGTTACCACTTCTGCATTTCTGACTATATTAAAACAGTAATGAATCACCGCAAACATAAGATCTTAGTTTTATTTATTTTTAATCCATCAATGTTTTGATGACACGTATGCTTCAGGTTTTGAACAACAAATAATTTAATCTTGTTTTTGTTTTTTTCTTCAAAGTTTAGGACTACAAAACCATAAACTCTACAGATATGTAATTAAATTCACAAATTAATTTTGGTCACATCTCTTATTTATTTATTTTTCCTTTCACAGGTAAGAAATTAGATTATTTCCATCAAGTCAATCTTTTCATAAATATTTCATCCTCCTAATGCCGTTACTAATTATGGAGTCCCAAAAAAAAAATTAGGAATCTGGAAAAATGAATGTTTTAAACGTCTAATATTAATCTAAGTTCTTAACATCAGAATTAAGTACTAAAATAAAAAATTTGCACAAAAAAGAAGAACAAACAAAAGGTACTATTACCTTTAACTTTAAGGCTGTATATCGTACTTTCTTGCTCTCTCTCTCTCTATCTCCAGTCTTTGGGGTTAAAATAAAATAATTTTGAGCTTTTTGATGATTGATTAGAAATGGGTTAGTTTCATGAATTAGCAGAAAGTTAGAATAGATAACTCTGATGAATTATATAACTTCCTTAGGTGATTAAATTATACCAATCTTTGTTGATGGAAAAATATACCAAATTGTATCCATGTCATTAAATTTAAAATCTTTGACAATTTTGCTTAGGTATGTTCATATGAGTTTTCTTTGTTAGGTTTTTATTACTTTTTTATCTTAGAAAAGTATTTTCTATATTCCATAATTACTGGGTTTTTTTTGGAATTCTCACAAATATTAAGAAACATTTTATAATTGGCTTTATAAAGTTATTGATATAATTGTATTCAAATTACAATTATAATTATATAAGCAAATATTTGTTAGCTTTCCCAAAACTAATTTAAATATCCTTAGTTTGATTTATTGATTTTTTAGAATTCTCACAAATATTATGAAATTTTTTATAATTGACTTCTTTTATAACTTTATGTTTAAAATATTTATTTGAATTAAAATTTTCTAGCTTTCCCAAAACTAATTTCTCAATTTGGTATTAACCCAATCCAACATTTAACGAGTATTTCTAATCTTTTCTTCTTTTGTTTTCTCAGTTCAGAATAATATGAAGCATGTAGTATTAAAAAATTACATTTATACGTATGAGGAAAAGAAAAGATATCTATCAATGGTCTTGTCTTCTCGTTGTCTTTTGTTTTTTCTTATTTTTACTACGATGTAATTGCTGTTTTTTTTTTGAAACGTAAAAAGAAACGAGTAAAGATATCGAAAGACTGAACAGAGGAATATTCTTTTTCAGAAATAAGGACCATTTTGTAGATTTTATGTGAATACATGCTGCTTATTAACGGTAATGTACACGTTTCCCATGCTTTGTCGTATGACCACATTACATGGACTCCACAATTTTGACCCGAAATTTGATTCCATACATATAGCCCTAACGAACTTAAACATATAAGTACTCTTAAATGATACTTTAATCATTATACAGTAACCTATGAAACCACTTTTATACTTTATGTTCGGAGCTTCTGCATAGTCATACCGTTGAAATCCGGAGAACTCTTCATGTCGGCGTTATTAGAAATCAAGTCTAAATATTTTGTATAAAAGTGGTGAGTTGATATTAGATTGAGGAAATGTACACATCAAACTAATTTTTTTTATTCAAAATAACAATTGATAAATACCAAAAAGACCGACCATAGTAAAGTACACTTTCGGCTCCAATAGATATGATTCGACTAAAAAGACAATGACTTTGTCTTTTTGATTTACGACTGACGTATTAATCGTCCCCAAAAAATGATTAGTCAACATAGCCGCCGGCACCATGTAAACTGGTGGTTGGGGCCGCCGCAGAACGGCTGAGATACGGTGGTCCATTTGGTTAGACAATCATTGGCCAATTTTAAAAACTTCAAAACTATAATATATTATTTTAACATCCAAGCAAGGATGGTGGTTGATTAGTGGCAGACAAGAAACAAAGTATCTTTTTATGGTTTGCGTAAATCTTGTCTTAATTACCGAATACTATTCTCTAAAAAACAAATTATCAACAAATTGAGCAAGTCCTCCTAGTGTTTCTAAGCAACTTACCACAACATTAGAAGTAACAAAACTAATTGTGATTTTTCTAAACTTTTCCTTCGTACTTGAAATTCAACTTGTAGTCTTCTCGCAGAGTTGCTAGAGAGTTTCTACAAGGACCTTCTGCAGAAGAACAAAGAAAGACCAGGAGAAAACCAATTACAAAATTAGAACCTCGAAAAAAATGGGACAAGTAAATAAGAAAAGGGTATTTACCACCAAATACTGTATGGAGATATTGTAGATCGTTAGGTGAGCAAGAGTCTATAAGAGCATACACACCAGGCCTTAAAGCTTCATCTACCTCCCTGCAAAAGTTGCAAAATCAATATATTCTTATCTACTTATTTCTGTGGCATCCTAAAACTTCAGGAAAAAAACACCATGTCAAGCCATATTTGCAGTAAACTGTAGTTTATGGAGTCTGTTTGAACAAGATTCTGAAGGGTTTCACGGAAAGGGAAATGTATGAAGAGAGATATAAAGAGAAAGAAAACTGTTACCTTTTGATACCCGTTTTATGAGGACCATATCCAGAAGAAACCCATATGTAGGTTGACAAGAACTTGAAACAATGCTGTCCAAAGACTTCCTTCTGCTGTCTTAGCTGCAATTCAGTTGTTTTACGAGCAAAAAAAAAGAGATATACATAGTTGTAGAATCATTAAGACATCTGATGTTAATTCCTCAAAACGAAAATCAAAACTTAGTTGATAGCATTTTAGTCCACAAAATTGGTTAAACTGAAACAGGTTTACACTCTCAAACACAAAAGGAAGAACAATAAGATGCAGTGACATACCTCTTCATAGATCCTCCGAAGAAAACAAGCACATCTGATTCCCTCTTCCACTTCCCATGAAGCACACTTACCAATTTTATTTCCTACTGTCTCCAGACAATGAAGAAGCGCAGAAACAGATTCTTGCAATGTAGCAATGGAGCCCTCAGTTTCACTACATGTTGAAATGTCACAGAAAGGGCGAAATCAGAGGCAGTTCTAAGATGGTAAATTTTAACAGGACTTTGTGTGTAAGAAAAATGATATTCTACGTACTTCTTATGATGCTTAACGGCTGTATATAATAGTCGGCAGCAAGCAGCATACAGGCTCACGGACAATTTCTGGTCAACTTGAAGATCTTTAGAGCTTCCTAACAGATATTGTTGCTGATAATCCTTATGTAACAAATTTCCTTCCAGAACCGAGAATCCCACTCTTGTAACCTGAAGGTAATCACGAAAAATTGCTCCGGGCATATGTATCGATTGGCTTATTTGCGATGAATCCATCTGAAATAATGCGTGTTTCCCTGCTATTCTTATCAAGACTTCGACACACATGAGAATGACTGATCCAGCATCTGGAGAATTGGGACCCTGGTTGCCAACAACTGCATTTGTGCAGAAAATAAATGGACTCTGCATGTGAGCCATGATACCGAACACTGCCGACATTAAGCCCTGAATGTGCCTTTTAACCACATTCAGACGTTTGCGACCTACAAAATAATTTTACTGTTCAGTAAAACGGACAATAACGCTACCTATAATCATAATTTGAGTTTGTTTGAATTACATTACAAATAAATACTACCGGGAAAAAGTGGAAAATAGATTATGACGTTAATTGTTGTAATAGGTAGCGTTGTAATGTAAACATCGAGTATACTAAAGTTAACATCAACGCTACGTGTAAGTTCACTGTTACAACTATTAACATCAAGTATACTAAAGTTACCTATAGGAAAACAAATGTTTACCTGTGGCATGCTCCAGAATTAGGTCCAGACAGTCAATACCGGCAGCAGCGGTTTCAGAGATTCTGCCCCCATCTCTATTTCCAGTCTGTATGCTATAGATAGCTGGGCACACTTCCCATACTCCAACTAGTGCTCTTTCTATAGCTTGTACTCCTGACAATAAATGCGACTCTGAGGAATTATGTATAAACACTTTAAATGACATTCTAAACCTCCCTTTTAATTCCTCCAACCAATGCAATCTCTGAGACCGGCTTTTTTCTGATTGCACTTTCTTAGCATGGATTACATTAGTACCAAATCCAGTCTCGTGAGATTCCAAGGTAGCCTCTTTTCCTTGTAGCGATATGCATTTCCCAATCACCTTCAGGTGCAACTCAATCGACTTTGAGTAAAGATCTTTGTTTAACATAGGGTCAGATAAGCAGAAATGGCTCCCTAGTTCTTCTAGAACTTTCACTGCACCATCCAACCAAATAAATGAGAATTCGAGCGGTGACTCGCTCATGCCTGCAAATACAGACAGTAGATCATTTGAAATGTCTGTGAGAACAGGGACAAATGTAGGTGACAATATAATGCCATCGATCTGCAGATTTAGCCTTAAAATAGCAGCAGAAGCAATTAACAGATGCCTGAGTGCCAATACTACTTCCGTAGAATCACCCTTGATCAAGCTCTCAATAATTTGTCTTTTCACATCGCTGCTAGTCTCCACTACGTCACCACACACAATACCATCTGAACCTTCAGTCCCATCAAGCAATCTGGTCCAGTTGATATTGGTTTGGATTTCCCGCTGTACATCACAGCTAAGAAATAGACACTGTGCGAAACTCTCAAAAAAATTGCTAAGCACATGGATGATGCCGGAGAGCTTCGAGAATTCTTCTGATTTCCATCTCAGTTTAGTGTTCTGATGATTCTTCTGCATATCTCTGTGACTCACTGTAGATGCTAATCCCCACAACAACCCACTAAGACAAGAAAATATGGGTACTAACTTGTTCAGTATCAAAGTCTTACATTCAAAGACTGTATTCTCATCTCTGAAGGTAGCCCTTAAAGCCATTAGTAGAGTTTCTGCCTGTTCTGTCAAGCTCTCAAATGTACGGTTCGCTTGTCCACTTCCCTCAGAAAGTTCTGTTGAAAGGAGTTGTTCATCAAACAGTGGTAGTGCCTTGCTGAATTGATTTTTACTTACGGTTACAAACATATATGATGTGTGATCCATCAAAGAAAAGAGGGCGTCCCTTGATTTTCTTGTAAAATCACTCTGAAGTCTCTCTTGACAAGTAACCACAGCTTGTGCTGATTTGAAAAGCCAAGAAGCCAACAGCGAATTATCAGATAAAGGCAACTTGGTAGCTCTTAGCACCTTGTCGCAAGAAATCATAGCAATACTTTTCAAAGTTTTTCTGCAAGTGATGAACATGCTGAAAAGGTTCTGCATATCACCCGGAGACAGCTTGTTCAAACATCTCAACATGCTAAAAACTATAAACCTACAAGAGATATTGACAAAAGTAAGATCTGTTAATAATGTTTGTCAACAAAATTAAGAATAACTGATACGCCTTTCTGCATAAAACATACAGCAAACGCATATGCTATATACCATTAGTTACCTCTCAAGGTCGAGAAGAAAACTTGCATAGAGTTGGAATGACTTCTTATTCATATACTCCTTAGGCATCCCACATAAAATAGTTAGCAAATTTTGACATGCTGTGAACTTTTGATTGTCCAGCTGTGACACATGTGCCTCTACAAAGGCTTCTGATTGAAGCTTTCCAGATAAGTTGGCAACTGAACTTTCAAGCAAGATTAACACCTCTGGCCAGTCTGGTGGTGAATCTATTTCTTCGGTAAAGTCCTTGAAAAAATTTTCTGTTGTTGTTTTCAGTACGTGAGAAAAACTCGGCGCCATATACCTGCGAACAAACTAGTAGAAAAAATCAGATGAATATCTGGATATAGGAGCTTAAAGAAAGAAAGCAAAATAATTCAGATGAATATCTAGATATAGGAGCTTAAAGAAACAAAGCAAAAAAACAGGATTTGAATGATTTTGCACATAGACAGATGACTTACTTCCTGCTCATATAATACTGAATCACAAAGAAGACCTAACGAGAACTGTTCCAACTCCGTTTTCTTATTTTGGGTGCCCTTGGCTACACTATTCTCCCAGCCAAGATTAGACATACCCACTCCGTTCAAAATACGAGGAATGGAACTTCCTATTAGCTGAGACAGGAAGTTCTTCAATTTCTTTTTTCCTGCATGGGGGCCCCAAATATCAATATGCTGGCTAAGAACCCACAAACGCACAGCAGGGAAACACTTCCCGTTGATGCCGGAAACCCTGAGAACCCACTGATCAGTGTTATCTATCGTTTCAAAAGTTCCAACTTCAGCAAATCCTGGTATGATGTTGTTGCCCAGAAGGAAATCAGTAAGGTCTTCTCCTTCACACTTAAGAACTGATACATGCTTGAGCACTGTACCATTCATCGGATTATCACTCATCTGTGAAACATAATCAAGTGATTTTATGTCCCTGTTTAAATCAACAAGTCTCTGAAGAGCGACTCCATACAATATATATACCAGCAAGGAGCAATCTGCACTGTCATCCTTGAGGTAAATAGCTGAAATTTGTTTAATAATGTCAATAATAGAAGCTGAAGGTTTGCAGATCCATGAAAAATAGCCTTCATCATTCCAACTTTTCTCTTTCACCCAATCACTTCCGCAACGAGCTGCAACAGAGTCGCCAATAATACCAGCCATCTCTTTTGATTTTTTTGGAGGCATAAGACTAATCACCTGCCTATATAAGCTTCGGGAAGACATGTAAATTCGGAAGAAGAAGATAGTGAACAAGCGCACAGACTTTCTGTATGCTTCTTTATTCTTTTCAGCCATCAAAATGTCCAAACCCTTTCCAGTGACAGCCGAAAGGAAATTTTCAATGCAATCTGAGTCTGAAGAAACCAGGTGAGTTAAGCAAGGACGGATGAGATCCACCAGATAATTCATGGACTGGCCAACAAGGTTACTATTCCCGGTTGTAATAGTTAGTGAATTGAGTATAAGTGAATAAATATCGGACAAAGCTGCGGCCAAGAATGCTGCTACCTGTCCATCTTGTTCTCTAGCACTTGCTGAGCAACTAAGTCTTATCCAATCCGTGGCTTCTGATACATCTGTAGTCAAGCTCTTGATAAAACCACCTGCTTGGCCTTCTGGTATAACTTTAATAGCTCTATGTATAGCAAGTCTTAAATCTTGAGATGACAAGAGCTTTTCCACTGATTTTGCGCTTCTTTCTAAAAGTAAAACAGTAGACCATGGAAGCTTTCCGATGTCTATCATCGCCCCATTATCACCATCAGCAGGTATCACAAGCCTTACAGCTTTGCACAGAGCAAATACAGCAACACTTACCTACATAATCAGGGAAAAATTAGTGTTCTTTAGGAGGATAAATGACAACATGACAGATTACTACCAAGGCAGGAAACTCAACCACTCAAAGGAATAGAATTTGACAAACCTGGCGGAGGTCACTATATAATTTTATCAACTGGCATCCAAGTCCAAGTAACAATGAAGCCAAAGGGCAGTCATCTTCTGCATTCTCTGGTGAAGAACTACTAAACCCCAGGAAAGAGAAAATGATTAGCCACAAAGTAACTAAATCATTATCAATAACTTCATATTCAATTTGCAACAAGTAGCCTATTGCAATTATTAGCTCTTTGGCTAACAAAACATGCATCTCTGACCCTTCAGCATATGTATGATAATTCTGTAATTGCGAAGCAACTGAAACTATTGTTGTAAATATTTTCTTCAAGAAACAAAAGCAAGCTCCTCCAGATGCATCCTCTGTCTTCACATATATTCGCTCATGAGCAAAGTGGAAGAGCAAACTATTTGCGGACTTAATCACACAACAGAAATCACCTAATAGAGATGCCATTTCAGAGCTAGATTTAATATGTCCATTGATCTTAAGCAATATAGGTTCCATAAGATGCAGGAAGAAATCAAAAAGTGATTTCCGTGACTCCAAACAGAGGGAACTTGAGCAATGACTCTTTGCAGAAGACTCATTATCATTTGTATCTGCCCCGTGCTGCTTCCATGGCCCTACTTCTGCTTGCCCACCAGTTGAGGCCTTTGTCTTCATACCTTCCTGCAACTGATTTGAATCTCTTTGTTGTTTCACCACTCTGTTGATAAACAGCCTAAACACTGACCCCATACAGCTCAACTCCAACTCCTCCTTCAGTCGTAACATATCCTCAAACTTGGTAAAAAAATGCCGATGATAGCTTTTCAGAATGGTTTTGTTCTCTTTCGATTCTGGCATATACCTTTCCGCTCCGCCTAGGACTAAAAACCCATCAATATGAGCTGAATGAAACAGACCCAGAGATAATATTTCTTGAATTAACTTCAACAAGGTTATTTCTAAACCAGAACTTTTGTCCTCGCTGAGATTCAATAAACCCAAGACATTCAATAAGGGCTCAAAAAGCTTATCCACGAAATCACGAAACCCATTCTTCTTAGTTGGATGATTCATCAAAAACTTAGAGAATGGCTCAAGAACCAAGCAAGAGAATTTAAGGACAAATGCATCAGCAACACCATCTTTGATATTCTCAGCAAGAACTCTATGTGTGAGCTTCAGAACAGGCTCGACAGCTGAAAACCACAAGTCTAAATTGTCATTGAAAATGCCACATTTCGATGAAAACAACAAGCCCACACAGTCAACCACAGCACTGCAAGCTTCAAAACCTTGACCATCACCGAAATTAACCCCCGAAGACAAGTGCTTGTTCAGTGCAGATAGAAGATTTCCTGAGATAAACCCTATAGCCTTTAGAAGGTGTCTCGACAAATTGATTGAGACATGCAAGATTGATGACTGATTCAAGCAGAACTCAAAGATCTTCCAGCATCTGAAGTCCAAACATATATCAGCCTTAACTTGAAAATTCTGTTCTTTTGAAACAAACAGTGACTGGATCCAGTCACTGAGATACATAACCAGCCGCGATATCGTAACCGCTTGACATTCTTCATCCTCGTCAGTCCCCTTTTCTCCTTCATATGCTTTCACAAAACTGAAAGCCACATCCACCTTCCTGCAAATCATATACCCTTAATCATTAAAAAAAAAAGTATTTTTGCTATATTTTTCTAACAAACTGAACCAATAAAATCACATATCAGCTACAAATTCACATTTTTTTGTGCAGCGTACTACATGTTGGTACTCTTTGCATATGTTCTCCAAATTCACAAACTTTCAACAAACTAAAACAGTAACATCGTCAAGTAAAGTAAAGAAGCTCAAAAAGGAAAACTCACTCTTTGTCCCCCAATTCACTGCTCTGCAACGAAAGTATAAGCTCAAGGTTCTTCCATGGACTCTCTTCGGCAATAGTTCCCGTAGCGGTTTCCTTTTTATCACAAGGTTCGATTTTTACGACCTCTACGGGAACATCGACACATTGGGTATGAGGGTTATTCTTCTTCGTCTTCTTTGTCTTCTTTGACGGAATAGATTTCTTCGGACTAGTATGCTTTCTTTTCATCTTCCAAAGTCGTCTGAATTCTCAGAACAAGATGGGATATGAACAGATGGCGGTGACTGGGTAGAAGAAACGAAGACTGATTATGAAAACCCTAAAACCCTTTACCGGTGACAAAAATTCGACGGCGACTAAAACCCTCGGAAACTCCAAAATTTCATTTTGTTTTAAGATGTTGTAGGCCAAAACCGAATAATCATAATAAACCTATGATACACATACATGGATGGAATCGAACTCTGGTGGCCGTAGAACTGTATCCAGTTAATTCTTTTCCCTAAGGTGTGTGTGTTTATTTTTCCGCCGTAAATTTTTTTCCACCAAATAATTACGTCGTCAAAATATATTTTCTTGTTGATACAACCAAACTAAACCAAATTTTACATTTTGAAGTATTTCTGTGATTTAAATAATTAAGAAGTACAGTGATTCGAAAACGATTTAAAGTCGAATTATCTTGTCAATAGCCAACTAAAAGTTTGAAACTAAAATCTCTTTTCACGTAACTAACAATGTGGCTTAATTGAATCTGATGCAGTAGGATGCTAGGATAACTAACAATGTGAGACCTTTTGTAAGGAACTCTTCTTAGAGTTTATGAAGTACTAATAATATATTGATTGAATTGAACTATGTTTAACATTTTTAAGATTAATTGATAATATACTTATTTACCAAGAATAATAATATGAGTGAACATTTCATGATAACACACCAACTAAATTTGTACATTAACTTTTGCGGGTCGAGCATAGTACTGATTTTTTTTAATTTACTGATTTTGAACCATCTATCTATTTATAAAAGAACATAAAATAAAATAAAACAGTTATTTAAGAAATTTCAAGAAAATCTTCATGTTAGAAATATATCGTAAAATAGATTGAGGATTGAAATAGAAAAAAAAATTACTGTATTATTTTGGATATATTAGTGGATTAAAATGATAATAATAATTTAGTTGTTTTTTAATATAACTCAAGACATTATACTATATCAAAATAAGGACACTGTTAAAACTCTAAGAACATTGTATTTATTTTAATTTTTTGTTAGTTTGCTATTTTAAATCTTTTGAGAGAGAATACAAAGAGAGAAACTATCCACTAGACCACCACCCATTAATTTCCTAAAACTTATGTTATTAAAGAAAAAATGCATAAACTTTTAGTAAATGTAATTCTTGGCTAGTACTATCAACCTTGAAAATTGCAATTTACCTAAATTTTCTACAAACAAAATTCACTCTTAACATGAGGATAACTTCCGACAGAAAATGATTTTTTTTGTTAATTTTACAGTAGATTCTGTAGAGGGAATTGTGTTTTATCACCGGTCAAAAAATAATTAATGACTTAATATTAAAAATGGATAAATGTTAATCATATATATAATATTTTTAGACATTCACATATATGTTTTCAATAATATTGTTTTTACTAAAAATGTGGTGGCCTCATGGTAATATAAAAGGTTGTTTTTTTGTGCTTCAAGTTCAAATCTTTTTTTAATACAGAATGTTATTATTTAAATAAAAATTTAAAAATTGATTTTGGATAAGCTGATTTCGGATATTACAAAAATTTATAGACCAAAGCCCCAAATTTTCTGCGATTTGAAAAAGTTGTTTTTTACATTAAATGTCTATGTCAATCTAATATCATCTAATTCATATCTAAATACAAAGAAGTACTTAAAGAACTAGCTTTAGTTGCACCATTAATCAGGCAATTAAAAGTCGTCTATAAGAGTTTATGGTTACAACAAGTTGACCCCAAAATTAAGGCTTACGATTACAAATTATTTTGTATAAAGTCGCAAATGGCAAACTCCGTCAGGTCATTTTACCGAAAATGGCATTGACCTTATTGTTCTGTATTAGCATATAGTCAAATAAAAATATGTGGAGAATACGGCATTTAATTTGTAACCATTTTTGTTAGTCAAAGAATTAGCCAAAAACTTGTTGCTGATTTCTTTTCTACTACCACAATAATTTGCATGTTTACTAAATATATTTTTTACTTTTTCGCAAAACAGTTTGTCTAGATAAACTAAAATTACGATGTCCAAGGCACTGTGGATTGTTGTGGCCACCGTTCTTGCAACAGCCGCGACGGTCGCACCGGTGGCGCGTGGACAACAAACGTCGTGTTACTTCGTGTTCGGAGACTCTATCTTCGACAATGGTAACAACAATGCCTTGAACACCAATGCAAAGGTCAACTATTTACCTTATGGTATAGATTTTCCCGAAGGTCCAACCGGCCGGTTTAGCAACGGACGTAACATTCCAGACGTTATCGGTTAGATTTCAAACCGGTTTTTTTAATCTTTAGTTCAATCTAGCCCGATCTTATATATCTTTTTCATTCAAGAACTATAGCCTTTGTTGTTAAGGTAGATTTTCACACAAAAAAAAGTTATGATATTTATTATATACTTTCTTTAAGAGATTTAGAAAAGTTAACGTAAACTAAGAAGTAATATGCATAAAAAAAGTAAACTAACTAGTCACCATTTTATCTCGTCACTTTCTTGTTTTAGTACTAAAGATGTTTGAATATTTTTGTTATAGCTGAACTAGCGGGTTTCAATGATACAATTCCACCGTTCGCCGGAGCATCACCGACACAAGCTAACATCGGAATCAACTATGCTTCCGGTGGCGGCGGGATCAGGGAAGAAACCAGCCAAAATTTGGTAACACAACCTAAATAATATAATGATATATATTATGATTTATCTCATCTAAAAATATACAACTAGATTGATATATCTATACATATATAGGGTGGAAGAATCAGTTTGAGAAAGCAAATAAACAACCACCAGTCGGCGATTATAAACGCGGCGGTGCCACAGAGTCAGCTAAGGCGATGTCTATACACAATCAGCATCGGAAGCAACGATTACCTAAACAACTACTTCTTGCAACCTCCTACCTTAGCTCGTCGTGTACACAATCCTGACCAATTTGCTGAATCTCTCATACTCCTCTACCGTACTTATGTGAAAGTAAGTAGGTATTGTATAGAGAAGAAACAAACAAACGTCCTAGCTAGTTCACCTATACTACCTTTAGTGACAACCTTTTTTGGAGTTCTTTTGTACAAGTAAAATTTATGTTTTCACAATAACTAGAATCTATCTACAGGCGAATATACATAAAAACTGAGATATATGTGTATTTTAGGAATTGTACGTACTAGGAGCGAGGAATGTGGCTTTGTTCGGAATCGGTAAGATTGGGTGTACGCCACGGATCGTTGCTAGCCTCGGTGGTGGTGTTGGCTGCGCAGAAGAAGTGAATCAAGCTGCTGATATCTTCAACAATAACCTCAAAGCCCTAGTCGCGGATTTAAACAACCAACTTTCCGCGGCTAGGTTCACTTATGTTGACCTCTTCTTTGGAAATGCTGAAGATTTCGCAGCTTTTGGTAATTTTGTACTTTGAAAACAAACGATGAGATTGTTTTTAATCAAGAACTTCTAGTTATTCATGTTGAAAATTTGTAGGGATTACTGTTGGTGATAGGAGTTGCTGTACGGTTGAACCGGGTGAAGAACTTTGTTTGGAGAACGGACCGGTTTGTCCTGACCGAACCAAATACATATTTTGGGATAACGTGCACACCACGGAAACGATTAATGCGGTGATAGCTACCGCAGCGTTTAACGGAGTCATTACTTCTCCGTTCAGCATATCCCAGCTTGTGAATTAGTTACCATTGAAAAATATGGACAGGCTTTATTATACTGTAAACTTTCAAATTGGTTTCCTCTACATGGAAACCATATAGTATACACATAATTATCCCTCAACAATGAATAAAAGGATTGCATTAGTTGACAAAAGAAGGATTGCAATTAAGAATTATTAATAAAAATGAATACAAGGAGGTACGGAATCTAATCATATACGCCTAATAAGATACATTATTATAACAGAGTTTCTTCTTGATAATAATAACACACATACAACCAAAATTAAGGGTTACGATTACAAATTATTTTGTATAAAGTCGCAAATGGCAAACTCCTTCAGGTCATTCACCTTCTTTTTACCGAAAATGACATTGACCTTATTGATCTGTATTAATTATACACAGGATTCCACATTAAATTAGCATATAGTCAAATAAAAATATGTGGAGTATACGGTATTACCTTCTTGATACGGCATTTAATTTGTAACCATTTTTGTTAGTTAAATAATTAGCCAAAACTTGATGCTGATTTCTTTTCTACTACCACGATAGTTTGTCTGTTTAAAATTACGATATAGAATTGTCCAATAATTTGGTATGTTATTTATTTTATATTTTCAAAAGAAGATATGATAAGATTTACAAATTTGATTTTTTGCCCTAGTATTATATTTCACTAAAATCTCTTTTTGGGAGAGGAAGATAAGTTATTAATGGATGGAGAAAATGATAAATTATTAGTGGATGATTTTGAACATGTATAAAAGTATTTATGGCTAGGTTTCATTTGCATTTGGTGGAATCTGGCATATCTTCACCAAACTCTTTGCATGGGCACGTTGTGTACGCGCGTGCTTGGCATGGGAGATTTTGTCTAAACAATTTTTAGTAATGATATTTTTAAAAAAAATTCCTATAACAAATTATGTCTTTTTAAAAGTTCAAAAAAAATATGTCTTTTCTGTTTAGTAACAGAAAGAGTTTTTGAAAATATGAGTTTTATAAGAGTTTGCTCATCTTTTCAAAGAATGTAGTTCAATCTTTTAAAAAAAATCTTATTATGAATAAACACTTTCTTAAATATATTTTATCCTAATTATATGTATGCTATTTTAAAAAGATATAAAGCGTACACGGATCATAATGTCATTTTGACATATTATTGCTGTAAGCTTCTTCAAAAATTCCGTTCGTATTTTCGAGTTGTGCAATAAATTTGAATTTTTTTACATATTAACATTTTTTTGAATAATATGAAAGTAAAACCAGAGTAATATATAACTAGTGATGATAGTGTAAGGGTTTGTACTACTGCCATTGCCGTATGCTAATTAGTATTCAAATATAATAGTGTAAGTGTGTGAGTTGTATATATAAATTTTAAGAAAATAAGAACCCACAAGAGCATCATTTTGAGATTAGTGAAAAATAATTTGTGCTTAAGAAACGAAAACTAATTTTCAAAAAGGTCCACCTCAAGTAGACAATTTAAAAAGAATGCATCTCTTAATTCATGCAAAATAATATATATAGAAAAAACGCCGTGTTACTTCGTGTTCGGAGACTCTGTCTTCGACAATGGTAACAACAATGCCTTGAACACCAATGCAAAGGTCAACTATTTACCTTATGGTATAGATTTCCCCGAAGGTCCAACCGGCCGGTTTAGCAACGGACGTAACATTCCAGACGTTATCGGTTAGATTTCAAACCGTTTTTTTTAATCTTTAGTTCAATCGAATTTTTAATATTTATTTTGCTTCGTAACTGGTATGTTAAGAACTATAGCCCGATCATATATATTTTTTTCATTCAAGAACTATAGCATTTGCTGTTAAGGTAGATTTAAAAAAAAGAATTATGATATTTATTATATACTTCTTAAAGAGAAAGAAAAAGTAACGTAAACTAAGAAGTATCATGCATAAAAAAATGTAAACAAACTAGTCACCATTTTGTCTCGTCACTTTCTTGTTCAATACTAAAGATGTTTGAATATTTTTGTTATAGCTGAACTAGCGGGTTTCAATGATACCATTCCACCGTTCGCCGGAGCATCACCGACACAAGCTAACATCGGAATCAACTATGCTTCCGGTGGCGCTGGGATCAGGGAAGAAACCAGCCAAAATTTGGTAACACAGCCTAAATAATATAATGATATATATATATATATTATGATTTATCTCATCTAAAAATAATACAACTAGATTGATATATAAATACATATATAGGGTGAAAGAATCAGTTTGAGAAAGCAAATAAACAACCACCAGTCGGCGATTATAAACGCGGCGGTGCCACAGAGCCAGTTACGGCGATGTCTATACACAATCAGCATCGGTAGCAACGATTACCTAAACAACTACTTCTTGCAACCTCCTACCTTAGCTCGTCGTGTATACAATCCTGAACAGTTTGCTGAATCTCTCATACTCCTCTACCGTATTTATTTGAAAGTAAGTAGGTATTGTATAGAGAAGAAACAAACAAACGTCCTAGTTCACCTATACCATCTTTAGTGACAACTTTTTTGGAGTTCTTTTGTACAAGTAAAATTTATGTTTTCACTATAACTAGAATCTATCTACAGGCGAATATACATAAAAACTGAGATATATGTGTGTTTTAGGAATTGTACGTACTAGGAGCGAGGAATGTGGCTTTGTTCGGAATCGGTAAGATTGGGTGTACGCCACGGATCGTTGCTAGCCTCGGTGGTGGTGTTGGCTGCGCAGAAGAAGTGAATCAAGCTGCTGATATCTTCAACAATAACCTCAAAGCCCTAGTTGCGGATTTAAACAGCCAACTTCCCGGGGCTAGGTTCACTTATGTTGACCTCTTCTCTGGAAGTGCTGAAGATTTCGCCGCTTTTGGTAATTCTATACTTCAAAAACAAACGATGAAAATGTTTTAATCAAGAACTTCTAGTTATTCATGTTGAAAATTTTGTAGGGATTACTGTTGGTGATAGGAGTTGCTGTACGGTTGAACCGGGTGATGAACTTTGTTTGGAGAACGGACCGGTTTGTCCTGACCGAACCAAATACATATTTTGGGATAACGTGCATACCACGGAAACGATCAATGCGGTGATAGCTACCGCAGCGTTTAATGGAGTTATTACTTCTCCGTTCAGCATATCTCAGCTTGTGAATTAGTTACCAATGGCCTTTATATATCCATTGAAAAATATGGACAGGCCTTTACTATACTGTAAACTTTAAAACTGGTTTCCTCTACATGGAAACCATATAGTATACACATAATTATCCCTCAATAATGCATAAAAGGATTGCAATAGTTGACAAAAGAAGGATTGCAATTAAAAATTATTAATAAAAATGAATACGAGGTACAGGAATCTAATCATATATGCCTAATATACATTATTATAACAGAGTTTCTTCTTTATAATAATAACACACATACATCTCCATTCATCTAATTCTAAACCATCTTGATTGATAGCAAAAGATGCAACTCCCATGGAGTAACTAAGCTAAGATCCTAAACTTGTAACACAAAGAAAATAAATAAATCAATGAATAAGAAACTAAGAACAGAAATGTTTACATCCCGGTTTGCTCCGGATGCTGCTCAGACGAGGTGTCCTCTGGATGGTTAACAATCTTCGAGTGTTCATCTGCCGAGCTGATGGCAAACTCAGCGAGCGAGCTCACCGCAACTGACATTCCATGGCAGAGTACTTTAACTGCAATCTCAGCCAATTTCTCAGCATTCATCATCTTCTCTTCTTCCACCTTGTCAGCTTCAACAAGCTCCATGCTCTCTGTTTCTGAGTACCTCCTCGAACCATCTGTTCCCTGAGATGAATCTTCCCTAAGCTGCCGAGCAAAGATTGAACCCATCCCAGAGGCAAAGAAATCGAGTTTGTCTAGCACTGACTTCTCGTTCAATCCGTTGAGCAACCTTGACCATCCGATGCAGACTTCGTAGATCGGGTGAGGACAAGTTGATAGTCTGACTTTCTCTGGGTCAGGGTCGCATCTGAGACATCTGAGTAACCAGGCGGTTATAGACAATACGTATGATCTCTGGGACGTGATCCAAGCTTGGAAGCAAGCTCTCCAGTTTCGTAGCTGAGCCACGAGATTTAAAGCTGATCGAGCTAATCTCTGAGTGTTGATCTCCGGTAGCGAAGTCTGTTGTCTCTTCTTGTGATGGTTAGAAGGCATGGTTGCAAGTAATAGCTTGGCTTCGTCCAACGTTCGCTTCTGTATCTGGTGACACTCTGCCATCGCTTTCCACATCCCAGCTAATCTGTAAAATGTCATTATCAGTGTTATTAGCAGTCGAGAAACCTATGTCCTCGGGAACCAGAAGAAAGATGTTTTTACATACCCTTGAAGGAGCTCAATAAGCTGCGGAAGCAGTTCTTGATCTCGAAGAGTCTCAATCCTTTCGGAGATGGACTCGATTGAGTGTATCGAGACCTTCATCTGAGTGTGTAAATCTCGGAATGTAGCTCTTGTTTTGTCAACTGCAGAAGAATAGTCTCCTTTCACATCATGATTCCTTAGCGCCAAACATTTCTTCTCATATGCTATCCTTTTCCGTTCTCCAGACTGTCGTCACAGCATCCAAGTCGGTAAACTAGAGATAGAGAGTGAACTAAAACTTTTGTTAAAAGTCTCAGTTATTACCTTAACTTCTTCATAGAGTTTCTTCTCCCATGCGTATAGTCGGTCCAATGTTGATTGATGGCTACCCGAAAGCATACAAGATTCTTCTGAAAAATCACTACTGCTTTCAAATCCGCTCTCCTTCAAACCTCCAGAAGAGCTGATCAAGAATCTTGATGAGGAAGAAGATCTTGATGAGCCACCCGCGCGGAACAAAGCTACTGGATTCAGCATTTTCATGGCTGCAATAGGAAGATTCAGAACAGCATCCATTTAAATGTAGTCATAAACAAAGAAGATTATAATCTTACTGCTGAGTTCATTAGAGGATGTGTATTGCGCTCGAGTAGCTTCCAATAAACCCGAGACTTCATTAGCAGCAGTACATATGATCGCGAACTGATCTTCAAGATCTTTGATAACTTCCCCCATGCTTGTCGGCCTTCGATTCAAGTACACAGTGAAGCCATGTGTCTCTCCTTTTGCATCATCTGTTGTAACCACATGCCCTGTAGTTTCTCCTCTGTACACCTCATTGCGTCGCTGTTCTTGAGTTCCAATGCAGTTCATGTCCCTCCCATTCTCAGCCTCGCGTCCACTGTATGTGAATTCTTCACTAACATCTTCTACTTTATCTTCTTGATCCATTTTACCTCCACTACAATCTTCTGCTGCTTTCTTATTATAATCCTCAAACCTCGGAGATTCATCTTCTTCAAGATCAGGAATCCCTTCTTCCTCACGAACCCGCCTCAGCCGTCTGACCTCATCGTCCATGCCACTCCGGTTATCATAGTTGTATCCGTAATAATCCAATGACGAGAATGGATTCCAAAAGAAATCCCACTGAGAGTTCTGTGGCGAAGGAGGTGGTATATTAGGACTGCACGTTCCTAGGCTGTTGTATGCAGGCGAGTTCACAGGGTTCATGTTCATCCCGAAGAAACTATCTGCTCCGTAAGTCTCAACCTGGTAAGTCTCAGGTGATCTAGGAGGCTTTTCTTCAACTCGAACTGGTCTGCTTCCACTAGCCATCAAGTAATTGACTTGTAATTTCGACTCTACCTTGCTCTGATCCTGAATCATCTTTGAAGAGGGAGATATCTCAATATAGCCACCTGAGCTGCTCATTCTCTTCACTGGAGTAACGAATGCCTCCAACGAGAACTCGTGTGGCTCGTCTCCTTCGATATATTCACGAAGAGCATCTGAAACTTTTCTCAAAGACTGGATATAAGCAATGTGGCCAGAAGCAAACCTTGTCCTATGTTCCACTGCTTCTTTGATGAAACGTTTCCTGTCTTTGCAGATCTGAACAGCTTCATCGTCACCTAACTTTGAATGAGAACATCCCATTTCTCTCAAAAATTTTGTTTTTTAATTTAGCTTCAGTTCCAAAGCTCAAGACTTATATAAAGTGTTGGAGAACTGCAGAACTAAGAACAAGATATCAGATTCTAACATGTATTTAAACGCTTGAAACAGCTGGAAAAGCAACATGGCATTAATTAGAGAGACAAAACGTTTCTCTATATCTCATATACTCTTTTCTTTTTGGTCTTAAATTGTGATTTTGTAAGTTCTTCGGAGTCGAAACTACTCTCAATTGTGTACTTTCCATGTAGATTATTCGCTTTCAGAAAAATTATAAAATGCCAAAGAAATTAAGAAAGAACACGATGAAGCTCAAGAACTCTTAAATTATCTTCTAAATATAAATATGAAGAAAATGAGTATAAAATCTAAAACCCTTTACACATTTGTTTAGCCTTTTCTTCACTGAGGGACCCAAATCGAAAAGAAAAAAATATAGAAAAAAAGTTCTGATTTTTGGAAGAGAGAGAGAGAGAAGACAAAACCTTTCAGGTGTTACAGTAAATCAAAAGAAGCTGTGGAGCGTGAAGAAGGAGAGAGACGTCGAAGAAAACAACGGTCAAATATTGTATGAGTAGGAGTGATGAAGTGAAAGATTGTGAAGAAGAAGAAGAAAACTCAGAAAAATAAAATAAGATAAAAACTTTTTGGAAAAACGAAAAAAAAAGAGAGTGGAACACAGAAATAAAGAATACGACTTGCCGTTGTTATCGACCTCGATTTTCACATTTATTTTCGTTTTTGCCACTGTCCTTGCATTGGTATGATCTCTGAATGTTTTTTTTTTTTTCTATATTTGACAGCAGTCTCGATGAGTCAATGGGGGGTTTTGTTTTTGTTTTATTAGAGTTATTTATTTTTACATGTCCCAGTTATTTATTATGGCGTTAGGACATGCAATTTTGTTTTATTCATCTATGAAACTTTAATTAAAGACGTTACTACATTCAATCTTTTGTTTTATTTTACTATACTTCATAAACCTTGTTTTAGGCGTTACAAACATGCATGATCCATCTTTTGTTTTCTTTTTAACTAATTTGTAAACTTACATATTATTCACGGTTGACAATGATGTGTTCCCAGTTTTTAAAAGAAAAATATTCAAATTCCTAGCCTTCATTTTGAAACAAATAAATCTGATTTGCATAAAAAAAATCGAAAGGGTTTGATTTTGTCTCATATGTAAATTAATTCATATATTTGGAAAGGTCGGATTATAGAAAAGCCATATGTAATTTTTGATTTTGTCTCATGAAAACGAGATGATGAGCTTCTGAATTGTTTTT
Organism: Schrenkiella parvula; assembly: GCA_000218505.1. NCBI lineage: Eukaryota > Viridiplantae > Streptophyta > Magnoliopsida > Brassicales > Brassicaceae > Schrenkiella > Schrenkiella parvula. The sequence continues at coordinate 13,305,596 of CM001193.1, read as the reverse complement.
GTTGCACCCAAGCGTGGGTATTTTTGTAATTTCGAAGCATTTCGCAATATTAGAAGAATTAAATAAAAATGAGAGCAACGTCGACCCCACATAGAAGATAAATTTAATGGAATGCCTCGGTACTAGGGTTTTCCAATGATACCCTTTGATGTTTCAGTTAATCACGAAACTGCCATTTCAATTACAAGTAATTTAGGGCATATATATGTACTGCATTCCTAAAGCTATTTGATTGAGCCCATTACACGAGATTTGCTTCTGGCCTGATCGAGTCCATTTGAAACCGAGATCACATATTTGTAATAAAATCCATCGCTCTATCATATGCACCGCTGTATATAGTAATCCATGTTTTTAAGATTAGGCTAGTATATTTAATACATTAATTATAATTTATTTAATATTATACAATTTTCTTTTATATATTTATTTATACATTCTAAATATATCGTGACATCAAATATAGTTTTTTACAATTAAATTTTTATTTAATATTTTTCCTTTTTATATATATTAAAATTTAATCACAATTATGTTAATTATTAATTTTATTTTAGAATTTGTTTTTTCATTTTTAGATCAATAATTCATTATATATAATTTACTTTTTATATATATTTTCTATATGTATCAAAAGTTTATATTTTTATTAAAGAATTAATTAATTATGATATACTATTTTGTATATATATTTTTATATGTATCTAATCTAATCGATATATATCGTGATTATGTTAGTTCTTATGTTTTATAAAAAATAATTATATATATGTAGAAAATAAATTATATTAACTAATTAAGTATTTTAAAATATATTTATCTAAAGAAACTAAATTTTAATCATTTTCAAAAGAATTAAATCTTTTTTTGGTTGGTGACATTTATTCTACTCTAGAAACCAAGATAGAAGGAAAAGCATGTAAGAAACAGTGATTCTCTTTAAAGTTAAGCTATGAGATCCTCCATAAGCAAACAAAAAACTTGGAAGGAGAAAAATCTAGAACCTAAAATTACCTAAAATAGTGAAAGGCTAAACAAGATTATACATAAACGAAGAAAAGTCTGTTTTTTGAAATAATCAAGATTAAAACCCATTATAAAAGTAATATTTCAATTACAGGAGAGTTACATACAAATGATTATAGTTATATATTTTTGACACCCAATATATTATGGATTAACTAAGAAATATTTTTAATTGCCAGCAAAATTTTAGCATTGACATTTGGTGATAAAATTAAGCATAAACATCGTGGACCAAATAAAATACCTTTTTTATATCACACCAAAATAATAAATACTTCCTTATAAAGAGTGAAAAATTCAAAAGTTTTAATTAATAATAAAACCATTAAGAAACAAATAATAAATTTCCCTCTCACTTCAAACCCTTTAAAGTATCTCCTCGATTTTCTGTCTGAATACCTTTTTCGAGTATCTAACGATGGCGGACGGTGAAGAGACGGCGAACAAGAATCTACAGACAAGCTATTTCGATGTCGTCGGAATCTGCTGTTCCTCGGAGGTTTCTCTTGTCGGAGACATTCTCCGTCCGCTTGACGGCGTCAAAGAATTTTCTGTCATCGTCCCTTCTAGAACCGTCATTGTTGTCCATGACATCCTCTTGATATCTCCTCTTCAAATCGGTAAATAACAAAAAAGCACAAAAAAATACAAATTGTCTTCTTCTGTTTTTCACTTCCGTCTAGGGCTGCGTTGTTCTAGGGGCTTCATCCATGGTGGCCAAATTGTTTTTTTTTTTTAAAGTCAATCTAAAACCTTTTTTTGTGACTGGATTTTAAAATTTTGGAGTGAAAGCTGAATGTTTATGTCTATAATTTAAGCTTGGATTCTAATATACAAATTTTGTGTTTTGGGTGAAATCGATTTCTTGACAGTGAAGGCTCTAAACCAAGCAAGACTAGAGGCAAGCGTGAGACCATACGGAGAGACAAGCTTCAAGAGTCAATGGCCAAGCCCTTTCGCATTGGTTTCTGGTGTATTGCTTGCTCTCTCTTTCCTCAAATACTTCTATAGTCTGCTTGGGTGGTTCGCTGTTGTTGCCGTGGTGGCTGGAATTTTCCCTATTCTCTCTAAAGCTGTTGCTTCGGTCACAAGGTTCAGGCTTGACGTCAACGCTCTCACTTTTATTGCTGGTAAAAGATCAATTATTTAAGTTTTTTTTCTTCTTCTTGTTATGATGGAATGATCTGAGCGCAGGAGAGGTTCTATTGGTGTACTAATGCATCTAATTAATTTTGTTCTTGACAGTGATCGCAACAGTTTGTATGGAGGACTACACAGAAGCTGCCACAATTGTGTTTTTATTCTCGGTTGCAGATTGGCTCGAGTCAAGTGCTGCTCACAAGGTTAGTTTGTGTAGATTTTCTATAACATTCAAAGAGACAATCCTAGCAATACACACAAATAAAAGCTGTGGCTCTAATGGATCAGTATGTAGAATATTAGCTTTAGTCTATTTGTTTATCATTGTTTCTGATAAATAAATCTGGTTTTCAGGCAAGCACTGTGATGTCATCGCTGATGAGCTTAGCGCCACGAAAGGCAGTAATAGCGGAAACTGGACTAGAAGTTGACGTAGATGAGGTTGTGATAAACACAATTGTTTCAGTTAAGGCTGGAGAAAGTATACCGATCGATGGAGTTGTGGTTGATGGAAGCTGTGATGTGGATGAGAAAACATTGACAGGAGAGTCATTCCCTGTCTCCAAACAAAGAGACTCGACTGTTTTGGCTGCAACCATAAATCTTAATGGTACCAGAAAAAATCCTTCTCTTGGTCTTTAAATTGTCTTAAATTTTCACCTTGTTGACACAATTTGTTTTTTTGTATTGAAGGTTATATAAAGGTGAAAACTACAGCTCTAGCCCGAGACTGCGTGGTTGCGAAAATGACTAAGCTTGTAGAAGAAGCACAGAAAAGCCAAACCAAAACTCAAAGGTTTATAGACAAATGTTCTCGCTACTACACTCCAGGTCAGTAATCATATACAATCTTCTTCCAACATTTAAAATCTAATGTGATGAGTTTCATAGACCAAGATATTGATCCCGTTCTTCTCTGCCGTTTGTTCAGCTGTTGTTGTAGTAGCAGCATGTTTTGCTGTCATCCCGGTTTTGTTAAAGGTTCACAACCTCAGCCATTGGTTTCACTTATCACTTGTAGTGTTAGTAAGCGGTTGCCCATGCGGTCTTATTCTATCCACACCTGTTGCTACCTTTTGTGCTCTTACTAAGGCAGCCACGTCGGGGTTTCTGATCAAAACCGGTGATTCTCTAGAAACCTTGGCAAAGATCAAGATTGCTGCTTTTGACAAAACAGGAACTATTACAAAAGCTGAGTTCTCTGTATCGGATTTTAGATCTCTTTCTCACAATATCAATCTGCAAAATTTGCTTTACTGGTAAGTCTATATGTAGCCTTTTCACACCGAAATTAAGCTTTTTTTCCTGCTATGTGATGATATGGATGCTTAGAGACTTTTGAGTTTTTCTTACAGGGTCTCAAGCATTGAGAACAAGTCAAGCCATCCGATGGCAGCAGCCCTTATTGACTACGCGAGATCGATTTCTGTTGAGCCTAAGCCTAATATCGTCGAGAACTTTCAGAACTTCCCAGGAGAAGGAGTTTATGGGAGAATAGATGGTCAAGATATCTACATTGGAAACAAAAGAATTGCACACAGAGCTGGATGCTTAACAGGTCTCAGAAATTTCCAACTGAAGCTCAATCCTTGTTTTTAGGAGTCTTGAGTGTTGCTATTGTTCTTTATCTATCTAACCTTTGAAAATCTCTTCTTTTACATAAAGTCTCGGATATTGAAGGTAATATGAAGCTGGGTAAGACCATTGGTTACATATACGTTGGAAAAGAACTGACCGGAAGTTTCAGCCTTTTGGACGGTTGTCGACATGGAGCTGCTCAAGCTCTCAAGGAGCTCAAGTCCTTAGGTATCAAAACTGCAATGCTCACAGGAGATAACGGAGACGCAGCCATGTCTACTCAAGAACAGGTGAAGCAGAGTCATTGTCTTATTTTTCCCCTGTCTCTATTTTAGTAGTCATATATAATCATCCAAACGTTATCATTTTGACAGCTAGGGAATGCTTTGGATATTGTTCACGCAGAACTTCTTCCACAGGACAAAGCAAGAATCATCGATGACTTCAAGAGCCAAGGACCTACAATGATGGTAGGAGATGGGCTTAACGATGCACCGGCCTTGGCTAAAGCAGACATTGGCATTTCAATGGGGATCTCAGGGTCAGCACTTGCATCAGAGACAGGAGATATCATTCTTATGTCGAACGACATAAGAAAGATCCCGAAAGGGATGAGACTAGCGAGGAGAAGTCATAAGAAAGTGATTGAGAATGTCGTTTTGTCTGTGAGCATAAAAGGAGGGATCATGATGCTTGGCTTTGCAGGTTACCCTCTGATTTGGGCAGCTGTTCTTGCAGATGCAGGGACTTGTTTGCTTGTGATACTCAATAGTATGATGCTTTTACGCGATGAGCGTGAAGTCGTGTCTGCATGTTACCGAGCTTCTCCTTCTTCTCCTTCGCCGGTGAAGCTTGAGAAGGTTGAAGCGGATGATCTGGAAGTGGGCTTGTTGCAGAAGAGTGGGGAGACAAGTAAAAAGAGTTGTCGTTCTGGTTGTTGTAATGGTTCTAAAGAGAATCAACAAAAGTGAATACCTTCTTCGGATTCAGAGGGTTCTGTGTTGACCTGTTTTCAGACCACATAAAGACCTCTTAATCCTTGTCTTAGTCGCTAGTTAAACTCTGGTTAGTGAGCTACCATGTGATTTGAACCGCAATTCGAAGTTGTTTTATTTTGTTTATCAATTATTTTAAAAGAAATATTAAATCTTCAAAAAAATAGAAGTGCAAATAAAACCATTGATAGTTTTTTGGCGGTATGATCTTTTTTTGTTTTCTAAACTTTAGAGATTTAATCATATCAATTATACGATAAAACTGAAATATTTTACATACTCGACGATAAGCACACCGACTATTAATTTATTTTTACTGTAACCTGTATAAATTTTACGGACCAAAATTTTTCAAATTAGCATATTAAATCTGAATTGGTAATAGAGAGGAAAAATAAATCAATTTTGAACAAAAAAAAATTCATCTTTTGTTTATCATCGATACCACAATAAAAGGAGTACAAAAATTCTCTTAAGACAAGAAAAGACAAAAATCTTCGGAGTAAATTGAAGTAATTCTTTACATTTTTTATTTCTACCCTTCTCATTTACTCTAAACACTTTAACTCAACGTAAGAGTCAGATACTCAAAATTTTCTAAAAGAGTTAGTGATAGTTTGAAATAACTCAGATTCCATTCAAAAACATTCGAAAGAAAACAAAATTTGAAAGTATATGATAATAAAAGAGAACGAGCGATGTGTAGTGTGGTCAATGGATAAATTGATGGATCATATATATAAGCAAGGACCCTATTACAAATCATTGTCTCTTTGACGAGTGCTAAACCCCACATTACTTTATTTTCTACAGTGAGTGTCACATTTTACATTTGACTAATATGGATTGTCACCACCAATAAGAAGAATATTTGTTAAATTTGGGACCCTTTAAGAATTTAGTTGGAACGACATCATACTGTTAACGAAAATATAAATACATCAACTTGTAATCTATCTATTTCCCTTGTATTAAAAGTTGTGTGAGGTGCTCGGTCCATCATTGTTTGGGTTTGATTAATATACTTACTTTTTTGGGTATAAGATGAAAAAAAACTTATGGCTCATCTTGATCGCCATTAGTCACCTGCCTTTCACTACCTTGTTAAAAGTCTAAAATTGATAAAAAAAAAATGATTTCCCAAAATTTACATAATTACATACATATACCGATATACATATACAGTCAAATCTTTTCAGATTAAGAAACACTACGACCATTTTTTCTTGTTCTGATCCTAACTTAGGCCAATTAGAAAATTAATACATTTTGAGAAGATAATAAAATTATATATTTTAGAAAATGCATGTGTAACAAAAACCATAAATTAATAATTATATAGCTTACAAAAATTGTTTGTGAAAAACATGACTAAGCTAATTTAAAAAAATATATATAATCTTAATGTTAAATTCTTTTTCCTTAAAATCGAAATATGTTAGAACTCATCTCTAATTTTTGTATTTCGTGATTCTTTTTGCTGAATAATTTTACAACGACAAAAAAATACAGAACAACAAAGCAAAATGAAATTTAAGTTAAAAAGTCTATGGTAAAATAAATATTGAAGAAAATCGAAACTTGCTTGTTAAGTGAAAGCAAAAAAGTTGCACATTAACTAAGGTAGAACACTTTAAATTGGCTATATTAATTTATCGATTAATAAAACCAGTTATATAATAATACAACATGCATGAATAGATAGTATTAATCTATAATGTTTGATCAACAAAATTAAGTCGACTTAATTCTATATTTGGATTCGTTTTCTCATGGTTTGTAAGAATCCGTGTGTAATCCGTTTCTCTATATATGATATTGTGGACTGCTGAGTCATTTTACAATTACAATGCACTTACAATTTTTGCCCTAGATTCCACAGGAATATCATTTCTTAATGTTTGTTTTTACAACATATTTGTCTTATTGGTTCTGACATTATAGCAGATAATTAATTTTGTGGACACTAACAAAGGGGTATATAAAATTTTGATAATTTGAAGGAAATAGGGCTATATAAATTTTTGATAATTTGAAGGAAATTAAAAACTTTTACTCGACAGATTATGACTTGTTGATATCGAATCATAAACGGAATATTCCTCGTATATTCTTTATCTATAACATCAAATACACAGTTCTTTTGTAATCATTCAGAATCACATATTTTACTTTAGCACTCTTCTTTTTGATGACTTTCCCTTCAACAGATGAAAGCCGAATCATACATTATTATTACATACTATTAGGTTTTACTTTTAAGATATGGATTCATTGGAAATGTAAAGTGGAACTATAGAGTTTTCTTTCGGATCTGAATAGGATCCGTTAAATGATCAAATTCTCGTTTTAGTCGACTCAGAAAATAATTTATATGTAAAACTATTATGATATTAAAACAGTTCTAAACTCCAAGGTAAGATCATGCATGTTGTGTAATAAGTGTTATTATGTAATTTTCAACGCAAAGTCTTCTAAATTTCTATTTCTCTGTTATCGCTAACTATATAATAGGAATCGTTTTGTGGTTCTGAAGAAAATTTTTAATTAATGTGATTTCTTTCAAAACATTATGTAGCTAGTTTAAAACAAATAGAGTAATAATGAAATGTAGTTGCCATGTTTGTCAAAAAGACAGCAAAGATTGCATGGGACAAAGAGCTATGTGGATATAGAGTATATATGTAATTATGCATATATTGGTTATTTACAATTTGATCTTTGCTAATGTGGGCTGCTGACGTATGTCCACTAATCTCATTGTGTTCCATTATTATGACTTGTGTTGAGATACACTTGTATTTTGGCTTTTATCATTCTTTTTTTTTTAAAATCGTGGGCTCCTGAGTTGTATTATATTTTCCTAACTTTATATAATGTTCTTACGGTCTCATGAGAAGATTAATCATAGGAAAAAGGACGATTAATGTCTACTCGAGAACAAGCAATGGATCATGAGAGTCTATCAACCATCCACAAATGTTTTTGGGTCTCCTCGATTTTACAGCAAAGATATTTCCTCAATTTCGCATAATTTGCACCAATTGTTTGGCAAATGAATGCCTTCTTTCTAAGGAATTATTAAAGTTGAGATGAGATCATTGGACCTAATGTTTTTTTTGGGACTTTTTTAGGTCCAAGTATATATTATTTACCATCTTCCGATCTGGAAAGTAAAAAATATATGTCAAGACTCTTGAGAATAAAACGATAGGCAATAAAAATTGTTTCAAAAACAAAACTATGTCTTTGGTTAATACAAAAAGATTGTGGATATGTGGACGATAATTTTTAGAATTAACTCTCACGTAAAAGCTTGAGCATCTTAATTTTTGGACTTTATAAATTTTTCGTTAAGAGCCTATAATATTTATTGATCAATAAGACGTATCCATCGACATTATATAATCCAAATAGCCAAATAGATCTCCATATTAGTGCATCACTAATACATATCCACCACTATTATGATTCATATTCTCAAACCAAACCTTTCGAAAAAAAAACATTGAAAAACCTAAATTAAAAAAAGTCTGTATTGAGGTAACTTGTAAAACAAGGTAATATTACTTCACTATTGAGTTCTTACATCTTTCAAAGGAAGAAAAAAAGAGATTTATAGTTCAATTCTTATCAAACAATAAATATTTTCTCCGATGTAGATTACAAGTTAACTGAAAAAACAAATTTACTGGATTAGTTATAAAATTTGGTCGTGTATGTACCATTGTCTTTTCTTTCGTAAATTATATATTTCATTCCAAAATAAAATATTGCTAATCTTTAGCAACAATAGATAACACTATTAAATATTTAAAAAAAATATAGAAAGGTAAAGTTACTATTCTGAGAAAAAGTTCCAAAGATTCGGGAAACTAATATTTTAATGTATCAGGTGATGGAACAAATATAAGTAGAACGGCTTATCGAACATAGAAAAGAAGGATATCTATGATTGCAGTGCACATTTCAATTATATTCCCTTTCCCACTAAGACATGTTTTATATGTTTGTTTATAATATCTGTTTAGTGTTTGGCTCATTTACGTTGCTTTTTACTTTGATTTAATTTTTAATAAAAAGGAAAGTAAGTTGTTTTGTTTCGAAACATTGGTAGGATTCCTCCACTACATGGAAACTTTCTAGAAAGATAGTGGAGGTCTACTGCTTAAATTATCTATGCTCTTTTCTTTATGCAAAATAATTATTTAGTCTTTATGATCTCAAAGGGACGCATTTGTAAAATTATGCAAAAAAAGAAGTTAGGCTTGTGGCCATAAGGAAGAGGAAACAAAAACTTTGTCAATGTTCAATTGTTCAAGGGTACAATATGTAAGCATAGGCTCAAAAAATTAGGATGCTCCAATGGTTCTATGTTATTTGTTTCAATTTCAGTCCCTAGATTCTATTTTTGTTTTGACATAAACATTATGGAAAATACTCCATGTTAGGAAGACTCACGAGTCCCAAATCAAATATAGTTAATTTGGTTCACTAAAAAGACGTTACTTTATATGAGTAGAGGTGAAAATAGAAGATAGGATGTAGTGCTCATAGTTTCTTTTTACAGCCTTATAATGAAAGCACTCTAGAGTTAGGTGTGTTTAACTTTTTTTGTTGTTTTTATTTTTGCCGGCTATAAAGTGTTTTTATGATATCAAATCCAATCGATTCGTGGATATTTTGAGAAGTACATGGTAATGAAGACAAAATATTGAAAAAAAAACTTGCATTAGTTGTTAAAAAATGACGAATTGATAAGGTTAGGAATCTTAAGGTATTACAAAATGAGTATACACCTATTCATACTCGTTATAAAATAGACCACTGATTGCTTTAAATTCCAATTTTATAAGTATAAAACTCTTCACAATGATAAACCAATAATTATTGATGAGATGTGGGTAAATCAACAGAATAATCGTAGTATTTTTTCTTTTAATAATTTGCAAATGATCTTTATTATTAATTTGCAATTTTTTCTTTTAATAATAGCAATTTATGAATATGTTCTTTTTGGTTAACATGTTAATCTTTATTATTAAGAATCTAACGAAAATTTATTTTAGTAGGCATAACATCAAAAACAAGCAGATTTTTACCATTACTATTATAGAAAACCCCTATAACTTTTGTTTTTTTACTGCAATTTTAAATATCGAAGCCTTTTCTCAAAAACAAAAACTATTATAGTAAACCAATTTCATTTTTAGTTCTAAGAAAAAGCTATTATAGAAAATCGAAAGCAAAGAGTTGACATTTTAAATGACAAAAATACTTGATTTTTCTCATAAGTTGAAAATTATTCTATATTTTGGCTCAGGATTTTCTGGTTATCAGAAGGAAAAAAAACAAGAGAATTCTAAAATGTGATTTACATAATCTCTGAAGAAAGTAAAAAAAGTGAATATCACTTGGGCAAAATTTTTTGAAAATCGACCACATAAAAAGATAAAGTGGACAGACAATACTTGCAAGTCGTAAATAATGGCAATAAAAGCCAATAATGGAAGATTTGGTGGGAAATACCGCACTTTAGCTCTTAAGGAATTTAGTTTCTTAAGTATATAAATATCTATTTAAGATTAACTCAATCCAATTATACGAGATTATGATAATTATGATGATGACTATCTTCGTAATCATATTGACGACGACAACAATGCTGTGAACAGTGACCACTCTGCAATCGTGACCTATCTGTCAACAATTACATGTTTATCTTGACTATATATTTTTTTTCTTTTTGTTAAACCTAGATACTCCAAATCTTTGACACATAAACATATCTTTGAGTCCTAAGATCAGCGACTGATAACACATAATAATTATAAATAACAAACTAATTAAAACATTAACTGCGTTTTGAGTTTTGTTTTTTCATGATTTGTGAAGTGTAACAGTAGCATACCCGTCTAGTGCACTAAGATATAGGGAGTGAATATGTATGACAATGTATCATATATATCCATAATTAGTTGTATCGTAATTAATCTATATATAGTTTGTAAAACATCAACTAAATAATACAATTGTAAAAAAAAGCAACATATCTTCTTAGGCCTTTTACCAATACCACAATCAACAAGAAAAAGTTTATGTGTCCACTTTAATTTCGGACAAGTCGGGTTTGACTTTGGTCAATGGTCCCATATCTTCTTTATGTGATGGTGTTAAGTTTCAACCGACAATCTTCAATGGCTCCAATTCTTTTTTTTTTATGTGATGGTCTTATCTTTTAACCAACACTCTTCTACTGAACAACTGGATACAAACTCTTGATTCTGCTTATTCTAGAACGTTTATTCGAGTTTATAGAAGCGAGTATCCGGTTACATAACTTTGGACAAAAGAAACTCCTAAAGAAGTTAGGCATTACAAAAGGCTTGAGTGTTTTGTGATAACATATGTTCCTGTCTCGCCATAGTTCATAGATGGTGATGTGCCAAACTAGTTACCTAGTGTTAAAGGTGATCATATGTCTTAAACCTAAATCATTCAAGGACATAAGCCAAACATATGTGAAGATGATATGTCTGATTCACAGCATTGATACATGGCAAACTTTAAGGGAATAACCATTGTAGAGTTGGACTAGTGCTAGTGGTTGAATCCTGTAAACCTGAAAACGTAAACATTTTAAAAACACGACTTCAATTTTTGGTAGAAATGATAATTTATTAAAAATTGATTTCGACATATAAGAGATGTATAAACTTAAGATTAAAACTTGTAAAAAAAAATCAAAGGAGTATTCCCAATCGAATAGCAAATAGATATTATTTTGATAATAGTTTATAATTTACAAGCATCAATGATCTCCATAACTTGGCTTACATTTAGATTTTAGGATATGGATGAATAAAAAAAATTCTCTAATTATTCCCATGAAGATAAATTAACCAATATATTGTTCTTTATTCATAAGATTTGCCGATAATTATAACTTGACATTTAATATGCAGGAAGTATGTATTCTCTCTTAGAGAGGATCTCTATCTAATTTTACTGAAAATTAAGCAAAAAAATGTAAAAAAAAATTAAAGAAGAATTGAAATGAGGAATCACACATGGATTTCCATTCTGTGACAATGTACTTTGGATTCTCCACTATAAATTTGTAGTACACCTTTGTTCTCGTGTGTCTCTGACTTACCAGATTAATACCATCTTTCCCCAAATAAACTCCATTTTTATTTTTATCTTATTCTTTAAAAGAAAATAAAAATAAAATGCGTAAGAAAAACAATTCTAGGTTTATCGTAAAACGTATGCCTAAACTCGTGACGTATCGAACTAGTTCTCTTCTCTCCTTGTTTTCCAACTCATATGTTTATTCAAACTCATATGTTTTTCTTTATAAATTACAAATATTTTTTTTAAGTATCTGAATTTGTAGTCTGTAGATTTTGGTATGCATTTAATTCTATCAATAAAATTCAACTTGATAAAACAGAAATATATTAACTTAATACATGGTTTTAGAGACTACTGCCAATTTATTGATAAAGTCACGGGTTAATGAGTTAGTCATATTAATAAATTATAGAAATGGTAACTTATGACAGAATTGCATACTAATATAATTACCATTCAAGTGATAATCATGTGTTTGACCAAAAAATGATAAATCATTTGTTAATAATGTAAATGATTTACCAGTCAACGAGTTGCAAACATATGTTACCGTACTGCCAAAAAAAAAACTAGTTCAAATCAAATCTATTTTAAATTTGGGAAAATAATAAAAAAATTTTGGCAACTTAATGCATTTTTCCTGATTTGTCAACTTCATTGATAATTTCTGTAAAAAAAAAAAATGTGTGTTACGAAATTACAAAATTTCACGCATTTATACTCCAACAAACAAAATAAAATTCGGTATGACAAATAGAATCATTTAGTGTTTTTACCCCAAACAAACCATAAATCAAAGGTACAAATCTCAAGTAATATTTTATTCCAGGACCGAAATCGAATTTCACTTTTCTAGTATACATCTAAAGAATAATCCGAAATTGCGAAATGATAATTAGAACATTTCGAGAGAATAGGAATCAGAAAGAAGCAGCCTACCACAGTATTATGGAATTTACATTATTATTATTAAGATAAAATATTCTTTAGAAATAAAATTAATATCAGAGAATAATATAATTATGGTAAGGAAGTTAAGTAAAACCCACCAATAATCTTTAATCCCAACTTTCTAAACACATTTGCCTATATAAACCAACCGCCATTCTCATCTTCTTCCACCTTCAAAAATCATCAATCATCATCAGAACACCAATCACCTCTCTCTCTCTCTCTTTCACTAATTAAGAAAAGTACCTAAACCGAAACAAACCGAACTAAACCGGTCCGGACATTGTTCCCTGTGTCCATCTGCTAGCTCTGTCTCTATCTCCTCTGGTATTCTTCTTCTTCTTCACATACATTTCATGGCGAATTTCGAAACGCTCTTCTTCTTTCTCTCTCCCATTGTTTTCGTGACTCTTTCTTCTTCTGACTTTTTTTTAAGATTAATCTTTTGTGGTAACGAGATGAAGATTTTGATCACTTGCAATGATCTTTCTGCTTTTTTTTTCTTTCGAAATGTCAATTCTTTTCGAAATACACATTCCCAAAAAACTTGTTACCTTTTTTCTGCCAAGTGTAGAGTGAACCAAACGACAACGTTGTGTCACACATCTTCTTTTAGACATTTCCTCGAACACGTTACGTGCATCCCCCATAATTTTCTTGCTTCTCCCTTAAATCCACTTCCATGGAATCGTATTCAGCAACAAAAGCATAAAACCCACAAGTCAGATTCTAACAATTTTCGATTTTGTTCCCATTTTTTTCGCAGAGATCATTAACACACAGAAAAAAAATGGCGTCGAAGAACGAGAAGAAGATGACCAAGAGTTACTTCGATGTTCTTGGAATCTGCTGTACATCGGAGGTTCCGCTGATCGAGAATCTCCTCAATTCTCTAGACGGCGTCAAGGAATATTCCGTCATCGTTCCGTCAAGGACCGTCATCGTCGTCCATGACAGCCTCATCATCTCCCAGTTCCACATTGGTAAAGCTTTTTGAAAAAAAACGAAAACAAAATCATTTCTCTTTTTATTTTTTCTACTTTATATATTTAATTTCTCTGTGGCTAATTTTAATAAAAGGTCAATTTCACAATTTTGATGGCGTTTCGCGTTGCAAACGTCATTTTCATTCAGACATTTAATTACTAAGGAGCACACTTGTAAATCAACGGTTAAATTTAAATCACCATTTATGTCGTAGGCACTCACACATATATCCATATATATATATATATATATATAGATTGTTTAATAGTAGTTAATTACTTGCATATTTTCTACAAAAATCGCCTAGTCCATATTCGATTATTAATTTGTTTTTACTTATTTACTCTCTTTTTTTTGCAATAATAGGGAAGATTGTCATAAATAAATATCTTGATATATCAATAAAGAATTAGCCTAGTCTTTGCCAAGGTTTTGAATCTAATTTCATATGTAAATAAATAAGTCCAAATTCTTTTTTTTGTTGCATGATAATTCAATAATAGCCTAATAGGTAAGATTATTAGTCTAGTCTTACAAATGTCGTGAAACTAGAATTTTAAAAATGTTAAATATCTTGCAATTCGAAAAGTTTTGATTATGTAAAAACATCGTGAGCTTATGACGTAACGCATCATTCACATGATTAACGTTTAAGTATTTCTTTTCCTTGTCTAAAGTTTTTTTTCTTATTGACTCATTAGTTTAGCGGTATATATTTAAAAGACAATGCAAAATACATTTCTTAATAAATAATAATATCTTTATTAATTTCTTAATCAATCATCGTGGTTAATTGCAGTTAAGGTGCTTAACCAAGCGAGGTTAGAAGCAAATGTGAGAGTAACCGGAGAAACTAATTTTAAAAATAAATGGCCAAGTCCATTCGCGGTGGTTTCCGGCGTACTTCTCCTCCTTTCATTCTTCAAATATGTTTACTCTCCTTTCCGTTGGCTTGCCGTCGCCGCCGTTGTCGCCGGAATTTATCCAATACTCGCTAAATCTGTAGCATCCATTGCAAGTTCTAGAATCGACATCAACATTCTTGTTGTAATAACCGGTAATTTTCTTTTCTTTTTGCTTATTTTCTACCAATTTATGTTAAGTTAAGATTTGTTATGAATCTTCAGTTTTTGTTGATATGAATTACATTTCTCATAACATTAATTAAGATGAATATTGAAAAGGTAAAAATGGTTATGGTATATATAATTATGTGTCTATATATATTCTGATGGGTCAATTTAGAATATTATGGTCAACACAAAGCAATTGTTCTTTAGTTTTTTTTTGTCTTTTCCTCTGCATTAATTGGCCTTTTTGTGCTACTTTGAGACCAAAAAGATAAATGAAAACAAAAAAATGAAAGCTGCTTTCATGCAAACCTAGCACCCAAATGTATAAACAAAATATTTTTTGGCTAAAAACACATGAATTTTAAATATAGATATGTTTTTTATGCGATTTTCTATAATATAATAATTTTCAAATGATCTGTATTTTTTGTTGTCATGGCTTCAATATATTTGATTACTTTTAAAACTTTAGCTTATCGAGAGATTCTGAGTTGAATCCAGATGGCAGGTTTTGGTGTTCAAAATGTTCTTTGTATGTGGGAATGAAGAAAAAGATTTCTTCAACCTAAAACTAATCTAACAAATATATGTTTTTAATACAATTATTTTGAAATATTAATTTCACTCACTGAATCAAAAAAATTAAGGGAAAATATTAGTAGGAGATAAAAAGAAAAAAAATTCAGAACTTGGACTTATATTGAAGTTAGATTAGCCATAGTTGACAAGCTTTTTAAATGGTTATAGAGTCTTCTTCAAGAGTTATTTGCTCATGTTGCAGCTAAAATGTTAAGGAAAAAAAAAAGTTCTTGTGAACTCTTTGAGTTTATTAACGCTAATTAGACTCTTTCATTGTTTCAAACAGTGGGAGCAACACTTGGTATGCGAGACTACACAGAAGCTGCAGCAGTTGTCTTCTTATTCACAATCGCTGAATGGCTCCAATCAAGGGCTAGCTATAAGGTTTTTGCTACCACCATTTTAATGTTCTGTTTAATGGAAGTTTCCAAAGATAGTGTGATTGATCAAGTATTGGTTTCACTGTAAATAAATTTCAGGCAAGCGCGGTGATGCAGTCGCTGATGAGTTTAGCTCCACAGAAGGCAGTGATTGCAGAGACTGGAGAAGAAGTTGAAGTGGATGACCTCAAGATCAGCACAGTGATAGCAGTCAAAGCTGGTGAAACCATACCAATAGATGGAGTTGTTGTGGATGGAAACTGTGAGGTTGATGAGAAAACCTTGACGGGCGAAGCATTCCCTGTGCCTAAACTGAGAGATTCGACGGTTTGGGCCGGAACCATCAATCTTAATGGTATAAAAAGGCTCAAGAATCTGTGTGTGTGACCTTCTTCTGTGTGATCCTTCAAAGGTTTGATCGTTCTCTTGTGTGTTTTGAAGGTTACATAACTGTGAAAACAACTGCTCTAGCTGAAGATTGTGTGGTTGCAAAGATGGCAAAGCTAGTGGAAGAAGCTCAGAACAGCAAAACAGAAACTCAGAGATTTATAGACGAATGTTCTAAGTACTATACTCCAGGTAAGTAACCAAACCAGCAACTGATTTTTGGTTATTCCATTACACCTTTTTTTTTGTTCTTGAGTAGCGTAGTGATTTAAGTTTATTCCCTTGTATGCAGCGATCATCATCATATCGCTCTGTTTTGTGGTTGTCCCGTTCGCATTGAAGGTTCACAACATGAAACATTGGCTGCATTTAGCTCTAGTTGTGTTAGTTAGTGCTTGCCCTTGTGGACTCATTCTCTCAACACCAGTAGCCACTTTTTGTGCGCTCACTAAGGCAGCCACATCCGGACTTCTGATCAAAGGAGCTGATTATCTTGAGATCTTAGCCAAGATCAAGACTGTTGCTTTTGACAAAACTGGGACCATTACTAGAGGCGAGTTCATAGTCATGGATTTCAAGTCACTTTCCAGAGACATAAGCCTGCAAAGCTTGGTTTACTGGTGAAATTTCTGTTCTGATCTTTTAACCACTTTAGTGAGACACTTAAGGTTTTGTGGACTTTCCTGAGATTTTTGGAATATGACTTCTGTCAGGGTATCAAGCGTGGAGAGCAAGTCAAGCCATCCAATGGCTGCTGCACTTGTGGACTATGCAAAATCTGTTTCTGTCGAACCTAAGCCTGAAGCGGTCGAGGACTACCAGAACTTTCCAGGAGAAGGTATTTACGGGAAGATTGATGGCAAAGAAGTCTATATTGGGAACAAAAGGATTGCCAACAGAGCTGGATGTTTATCAGGTGCATATCAAATGAAATGCAATGTTTTTTGGGTTTTGGTTTTCTTTACACTCTAATGGTTCTTTGCTTTGGCGTGTGTGTGTACACAGTTCCAGATATTGATGTTGATACTAAAGGAGGAAAGACTATTGGATATGTCTATGTTGGAGAAACACTGGCAGGAATTTTCAATCTCTCAGATGCTTGTAGATCTGGTGTAACTCAAGCGATGAAAGAACTGAAATCTTTGGGAATTAAAACTGCAATGCTTACCGGAGATAATCAAGCCGCAGCAATGCATGCTCAAGAACAGGTGAGAATCAGTCATTGAGTTTAATGCTTCTCTTGAAACTTAAGTTTTCACTGATGAAAACTTGAAATATTAAATGAAAACAGCTAGGGAATGCTATGGATATTGTTCGTGCGGAGCTTCTTCCAGAAGGTAAATCTGAAATCATCAAAGAGTTTAAGAGAGAAGGTCCAACTGCTATGGTAGGAGACGGGTTGAATGATGCACCAGCTTTGGCTACAGCAGATATTGGTATCTCAATGGGTATTTCCGGCTCTGCGCTTGCAACAGAGACCGGCCATATCATCCTGATGTCGAATGATATCAGAAGAATACCGCAAGCGATAAGGCTTGCGCGCAGAGCGAAAAGGAAAGTTGTGGAGAACGTGGCCTTGTCCATCACTATGAAAGGAGCAATTCTTGCTTTGGCCTTTGCTGGTCACCCCCTGATTTGGGCAGCTGTGCTTGCAGATGTGGGAACTTGTCTGCTTGTGATCCTCAATAGCATGCTGTTGCTTCGGGATAAACAAAAAACTGGAAACAAATGTTATAGGTCTTCTTCTTCTCCCCCTGTCTTAAACGCGGAGAAACATGAAGGTGATGTTGCTAGGGACATGGAAGCAGGCTTGTTACCAAAGAGCAGTGATAAGCATTGCAAGTCAGGCTGTTGTGGAAAGAAGAATCAAGAGAAAGAGATGAAACCAGCAAAACTCAGCTCGGACCATAGTCACTCTGGTTGTTGTGACAAGAAACAGAAAGACAATGTAAAGATTGTAAGAAAGGACTGTGACTCGGGGTGTTGTGGTAACAAGATTCCGCAACCACACCAAGACGAGGTGAAGCAAGGCTGTCAGAACAAGCCTGGTGTCTTGGAGGAGATAGTCCTAGACGTTGGTGATGGTGATTGCAAATCGGTTTGTTGTGAAGCTGGCTCAATTCAAGAAGGTTCTTCAACCTTGGTCAATCTGGACGAGGAGGTGAAAGTCTCGGCCAAAGGCTGTTGCTCAAGGCCTGCTGATCCCGTGGTAGCTAACTTGAAAGTGAAGAGCGATGGGCATTGTGAGTCGACTTGTTCTGAGGTGAAAACGAAGGAGGCTTGCAAGTCAGACTGTAGCGGCAGAGAGAAAAGCCACAGTCACCATCACCATCATCATCACCACCATGCGTGAAAGAGAGTGATTGAATAAGCTTTAACCTCTCGATCACATTTGTACTCATAACCTTTTCATCTTGCAATCATCAGCAAGGATTTTGTACTATTGATAGAGAAACCATCCAAGGAAATGTGAATGAACCCTTTTCGCTTACCTTTCTATCTTCTCATATTATCAAATAAGTGTTCAGAACAAAAACAATATTTTTTCTTTTATTTCCCCATCTAGATAAATCTATTAAAGAGAAGGCGTAATAGACAGTTAAAAGAATATATGATTCTTCATTGATCAGGTATGATTGAAAAGAAAACGTCAAACAAGAAACAAATAGAATGAAAAAAAGAACCAAGTTTCACAATTCAGCAGAACAGATTATGTACAAAACGATAACACATTGGACTGGCCAGTGTGGTATGGTGATACTCCTACGAACTATTGCATACTAAGCAAATGATCCCAAAGTCTTTGTATTTCCCCCAAAATGATCCCAAAGTCTTTGTATTTCCCCCAACTCGCTGTACACAACCTGCGAATGCCATTTTCTAGGGTCTAGGGTCTAGGAACCTTTCGACCAAATCATCTTTTGTTGTTTTGCACCAACACGACAGCATTTGACAATGCAGGATTTGCTTCAGTCAAGCTCATAGCTTCCGACTTCAGTCAAGTGGATTCACCCTTCGAAAAAGTCTGGGGTTGGATTTACAGTGTAGTTCCCGACAGTTCCGTTCCACATTTTGAATATGGAGAATTGGACATGAAGCACAGAAAACCCGAATAGGCTTGCCTTGGACGAGAAGTCCATGATGTGGAAGTGGAGGGGTGCAAGTTCTTCGAAAGAATTTGGATGAATCATCTTTCGCCAACACATATCAGGTGAGCATGTTACCCCTTGACGTAGAGAGGGTTCAAATATTCCTTTTTCCCAACAGTTCATGACTTCGAGTCACCATCTCTTGGCGATGACCCTCTGAGACTGAGCTATTAGGTCAGATACTCTGAAATCTCAAGTTAACACAGTAGGTCCTCCAGAAATTGAGGTTCAGACAGTTGGAATTACAAATTAGTCTCTTCTCCCTAAGGGCCGTCCAAAATTTTGCCTCCTCTGGATCCCATGTTGCCAAGCATCTCTATATCTATCCCCAGACTGATCAGAATCATCAACTGAATTCTCCCTTCGAAAATTTCCATTTCTTGAAAATGTTGTTGCGCTAAGCTTCTCGTCGTCTTCTGATGGTGTCCCTGGCCTGGACTCAGTGTGCATATCAATGGATCTGGTTCTTGGCCCGCCTGATCTGAAACCTCTAGCATTAGGCGCTTTGGGAATAAAGCTGGGTACCTTAGGAACCGGGAAATCCTTGGGAATAGAGTCCATCTCCATAAAACAGTTCCTTGCTCGGGCGTCAGTGATGAGTGCTGCCCAATCCTCACACTTCATCAGGGCAGATGCATTTCCCATCACCTGTTCAAGAAAAAAGAGTCTGAGAAACCAGAAATATTTTATCATACAAAATATGTGTGTGTGCATCAAGAGACACATACCCATAGAGCCCTTTTGGCACGGGTGAGAGCAACATTCATCCTCCGGATATCAGCAACAAAGCCAACCCCGTGGTTGGAAGCACGCACACATGACATGATTATGACATCACGTTCTTGCCCCTGAAACGCGTCTACAGTATTGATATAAATCTCTTTCACTTCATCTTGGCCCAATGCATTTCCAAACTCGATCTTCAAGCATTTCAGCTGCAGCTTATAAGGGGTTATTACCCCAACAGAGACTTTACCCCCGCCCAATGACTTCAGAGTTCTCTGAAGATGCACGTACAGCCCAACACAGAAGCGAGCTTCATCAATGTTCTCGTAAGACACCGATCCACCTCTATGGGATTCCCGTCCATGGCTGATATCAAAGAAAAGGTAAGGCTTGAGGACAGAATCTTTGTAGTAAGTCTCATCAGGCGCAGTGGCAACACTTTCACTGTCTGTGAGGCGTCCTTGGTAGAAATATCTTGAAGGGAAATCACGTATTTGAGGATGCATCCTATATTGGACAGTTAACAACAAAGTTGGACAACCTGCTAACTGAAACCTTTCAAAGAGACTTCTGCTGTATAAAAGGGTTCCAGCAGCTTTGCTGATAACTGTAGCAGGAAGCTGCTGAGGATCACCAACAAGTACACATCTTGCAGCACCAAGAGCAAGGGGAGGAAGGACTCCAACCTCGCTAGCTTGGGCAGCCTCGTCGATGACCACCATATCGAAGCCATGTGTAAGACGAGAAAACAGTTTACGACCACTGCTTGATACAGTTGTAAAAACAATTTCAGCCTCGTTCGCAAAACTTGCCTCAAGACTTGCTCGAGCTTCTTCAAGATTAAAACTATTACCTGGGCGAAACTTTCCCTCAACAATTAGAAGGCGAGACATTTCAACAAGATCTTTATCCCTGGCTTCAACCACAGCAGAAAGGCGCTGTAACAATGCATCTCTGGTCTGGTCTCTAACCATAAGAACATCAGGGTCAACGCCAACAGATCCCTGAGATCGATTAGCAAAGGCTGCAGCAGTAAGTTCCCTTTTAAGTCCAGCTATATCTTGAGAAAGCTGAGCTTCTCGTAATCTGAGGTTGTGCATGTGTCCTAAAATTTCATCACGGGATTTCGCTAAGAGCTGATCACTTCTTCGCTCCACAGAAACTGCTTGAGCAGCTCTAGTTTGAGTATCAACACCTACTCGAGCCACATCAGGCCGATAAACCCTCATTTCCCCATCAATAAAACCACGATCAAGAACCCGTGAGAGAAGTTCATCGGTCGCGGCATTTGAAGGAGCACAAACGAGCATCCTTGGTTTAGCACACAATTTTGGCAGAGTACGAAATAGATTCTGGTCCATGTTTTGTAGGACTTCGTCAATAGACCCTGACACAATATTATCTGAACTGCTCTCATTAACTTGTTTATAACTTTCAGGAGCTAATTTCTTCAGTAAGGAAGTGTAGTACTGCTGATACTGAACCAAATGGATAACATTTAACATTCCCCATACTGTGTGTGTCTTGCCTGTTCCTGGAGGGCCCTGAACAAGAGTAAATGGCCATGGATCTTGCCTCTTCACCCCACTGCTAGTACCAGCTGCAGTGTGCATTGCAGCCCAGTGGATTGCTGCCAACTGTGGAGCATTAAAGCTTCTATGCAAATGGCCAGCGAAGCTCGGAGTAAAACAATCGGGCACTGTAGGAGTTTGCTCCCCGTAATTAGGAAACTGCTCTGGGCTGGGCCTGAGAATCGCATTTTGCATCTGAAGGATAAACGAGATTCACTAGGGTCAGCATAACTGAAAGCATCTACGAAAGATTTATTAGATGAAACAAAGCCAACCTGTGGGTTAAGCTGACCAAACGCATGCAAAGCAACATATTCTCTCTGTGTAGTTGCAAGCGAGCCAAGCACTGTCAGATGCCAGATCTCCTTAGGTTTAAGCTTCCGTAAAATATGACTATCATCAATCTTGCTGGAAAAGAAAATTACAAGAAAATGAGAGGAAATAAATGCTTTCAGTAAGAATGGGTAGAAACTCAGATATGGTATCAATAGCTAAAAAGTAAGCACATACCTGGCCGAGTCATAAGGGTCTCCAACATAGAAATGGAGAATTGCTCCATGAGGATCTCGAGTATCAACTGGTATATATCTCCTAACTGTACCAGCTACACGTCCACCATCCTCATGCTCCCCTTCTAAACATAAAAACAACAAAATTACAGAATACGGAGAGAAGTACCAGTAATATAGAAACAGCCAGACAGTCTTCGAACTATAAACACACCTGATTCAGGCACAGGAGTTGACAAAACTGCAACATCACCCTCCTTGAAAGCCCATTTACATTCATTCACTGAGTTAAGTATCACATCATACCAACCTAAGCCAGATAAAAACAAAGGTTAGCGCCAGGTATCAAGAGAACAGTCCGTAGAGAGTAAATACTGTTTCCCAGAGAGCTTTGCAAATGTCAATTAGGTCCATGGTGCTGGTTACCTCGCTCTCTTCGTTCCACACACTTTATTCTGACCTTCATGT
Source organism: Schrenkiella parvula (assembly GCA_000218505.1). NCBI lineage: Eukaryota > Viridiplantae > Streptophyta > Magnoliopsida > Brassicales > Brassicaceae > Schrenkiella > Schrenkiella parvula. The sequence continues at coordinate 13,282,940 of CM001193.1, read as the reverse complement.
ATGAATTTGCTTCAGACAATTCTTCCCACGAACTGTATAGTTGTGCCCGGCACTCCTCAAAAAGTAAAGGCTCAAACACTCTAACGTACTCATCCATGGATTCAAACCGCTCAGGAACAGACTGGAGCTCAGTATCCTCTGAACAGAAGATAATTGTATGCAAAAGAGTCAATTAAACAATGGGTAAAAAGACAGAAAAGACAGACATATTTGGGAGAACACCGGACATATAAAAGAATTTAAGTGAATCATCATCATCCATGCAAGTCAAACATCTCCAATGTGAAGTATACAGAAAATACCAGAGGCATGTCAATCAGAAAGCCAACCAATATCCAATGTTCACTTTCATCAACAGACCATTTAGCTTTTAGATAAGCATCAAATCATCCAATTTTTTATACTGGGCTAAAATCTTCCTTAGCCAACACCATCCAGTGGACTGTTATATTCCCTTGTGTTCAGTGTCTTAAGAGGTAAGAGATAGATGGTACCAAGGATGAAACTACCACAATACATCAGGAGAGAGCAACTTTTACTAAAGAGAACTGAGAGATGAAACAGGACAAGTGCATAATCTGATTAACACAAACTAGAAGAATTCTTTCATCTACTTTTACAAGTATGATTCAATCGTATCACCTTCCAAATCATGTGGCCATTACGATTCTCACTGAGCCATGATTGAGGACACAGGGAACTGGCACCAGAGCAGTAGATTTAATTGGCATAAAATTTCCTACCTTAAATCAAGATAACTTAATTGAAAAAGTAGGAGCACTCAAACACGAGTTCAAAAAGCAAATAAACAATATAGGACATACCTGGATGATGCCAGAACTTTTCGTTGGTCACCTCTCGTATAAGACGCTCCACAGATGTATCTTGGTATTGGGTACTATTTGTGACTGACTTCTTGAACGAAGTAAATTTCTTATTTCCAAACTTTGAGTCTACAGAACTTTGACTGCACAAGGAGACTTGTCTACTTGAAGAATGACCAGTCTTTGACTGCCGTGAATTTAAGGGTTGCTTCCATGAACCCTGCCTTGCCACAGATGTTGATGTCCCCTCAGCAGAAGGTCCTGCCTCCCCGTTCATCCTCCTACTTTTACCAACCAAGCCGGATTGTGATTCACCATTAGATTCTAACTTCTGCTCAGATGTTTCTGGATGTATGCCACCATTAGGAAAGTCATTTGGTTTCTGATCCCTATATACAACTTGCACTGAAATTCCGCCTCCTTGCTCAGCAGGTTGAGGACCTGCGCGAGATTCTCTAACTGTACGTGTGACAACTGGTTGTGGGAAATTCTGTCTTCTAGGTGTTGTCGTCTTAATAGGACCAGCTTGCTTGACATCTTCCAGGTTGAGAAACATGGTCTGCCTGTTGCGTTTCTTTCCCAACATCGTCTCTTTCTGTTGATCCATCTTTCTTTTCACAGTGGTATTTGCACACTTGATTGCATGACTTGCTTCAACTCCTTTAGTTTCTCTCTGCTTCAGCGCTAAACCCTGCTCCAGCTGACCATCTAAAGATGCAACATCTTTAGCACTGCCTTCTGAAATCAGGTTGACGTTCCTCTTTTGCGGACCAGAATTTGAGTTAATATCTAATCCTATTGTGCTATTACTATCTTTCTCTGTAACTTTAGAATAATCAGAACAGACACCAGTTTCTGGCATCGTCAGTTCTCGTGATATTATACCCTTGTAATCGGTACTACTATGTACATTCTCATTGGCAGGAACCTCCGACTCGGTCAATTCCCCTTCTTCTCTCTCAGGTGCTCCGGCATCATTTGGAACTACTGATGTGTCTGACCTCGAAGATGACAATGATACCTTATGAGGACCTTCGTCCATCTTTCGTTCAACTGCTACATCTGTATGCTGAGCAACCATAGGGCGGACAAAAGGCTGAAAACCAGAAACTGTTGATGCATGCAAGAACACTCGGTTGTTTACTTTATCTTGGGAGCAGGACGGTGTTGCCAGCAAGCCAGAGGTATTGGGGTTTGCAGATGGGATAGCCTTCTGTGGCGGATTGCAGTTTACTTGATGATTCACATCATCATCCTCTGTAGGAAGTTCATTAAGATCAAATAACAATTTTCCTTCTGAGGCCATCTCGAGTGTATAGTCATAAACAGTGAAAAATTCCACGCTAGTGCAATTTATTTCTAACAGAGCGAAAACGCAGGAATCAAAAGACGTATCCCCTCTAAGACACCAACTTCTGCAGAAAAAAGTTTAAACCCAGCAGAAAACACAATCAATTATTCTGCCAACATAGAGTATCATATAGAAAACTAAGAGCTTGACGAAAGTTCATCAAACAGTGTAGTTGTTTGAAACAGTATCCCTCAAATTTAGAGCATGTATCTCGCTTTACTCAGTTCGAACGTATCAACAAACAGGTAATGCGAATTTGATTGACGCAAATACTACTAAAGATCATACGAAACCTCATTCAGCAACAACAACAAACACCGAAATACTGAAGATCAAAAGACAAACAAAAAAAGGTAGATAAATGAAAGCTATGCATAGTGATTAAAAACAGCAATCACGCACATGAACAAAACAAAACCCATGAATCAGCTATCAAAAGAGATCAATGGAGCGTTTGGTGTTAACAAAATAAAAATCAAAGATCAAGATCGAGCAAACGGACCAGTGACGGTGTCGGTGAGGGGGGCTAAGGGTTTCTTGAATCGCCCAACGAAAATACAAAAATGCCCTAAAACTTGTTTTCAATCCCAAATCTCCTCGACGAAAACCAAACTCCGGCGAGGAAAGGTTAAACGGACAGTTCGAAAAGGTACTTAATCGTACGAAAATCGACGGCGACGGAGGCGGATCGAAGATCTGGTCTCTTTCGTCGATATCGGGTTTGACGGAGAAAGAGCGGAGGGAGGGAGAGAAAGAATCTGGTGGTTGAGAGACGATGAGACTCTTTCAATCGAATTGGATCACGACCGTTGGATTAAAACAAAAAGAAATAATCCGACGGTCTAGAACAAAAAAAGGGTGAGTGTGTATGTGTGTAGAGAAGAGCGGGCTCGTTTGGTATATTGCGATTTAGCATACCCTTTAGACGCTAAACACAATATCTTATTTATAGGCGAGAGAGAGGCCAGGTTTTGTTCGCTTCTATTATTATTGCGTCACCGAGGAGCAAAACTAGGTTTTTCTTTATTTATTTTAATATTTTTTATTATTTTTATATAGTTTTGGGTATATAACTGGAGAATTATTTTTAATATGGATACTCTATTTATGATGATGACTAGGTCTCCTGTGTCATGCTTGTAGTTGGGAAAAATAAGAATAAATAAGCTCAATTTTCATGATACAATCTATATATATCGATTTGTTACGTATCTTGGTGTTAATATTTGTAACTTTCATGGTAGTCTTTAGGGCAAGCGGTGATAAAATCAATTATATGGATTATGAATTGGAACAAAGAAACAAATAATTTCAATAAAAAAATGTTAGTACTACTCTTGTCAATAAGAAAAAAAGTTGGGAATTGTGGCAATATATATATATATATATATATATATATATATATATATTTAGCCAATGAATCGTGATGACGCTGAATCTAATTTTAAAATTTTTAATTATTTTAAAATTTTGTTTTATGATTGTGATCATTGTAATTTAATTGGTGATTTTGTACTTATAAAATTTATTATTACGGTATAACGTGTATGTGTGATTTGGTAAAATGTTTGTTTTCTTTTTTATTTTCCAATCTACGATTAGAAATTTAGTCTCTTCAATAATAAATTTTGATTTCGACCAGATAAATTATCATATGTTAACCAATAGTATGTGCAGTTATTCGAGTGAGTAAAATATTTTTTCTGAAGGTTAATGATATGAATCGAGTTTTGTTATTTTTAAAAATTATTATGCTTCTTTCTTAACAATTGACCACTGTAAAAACTAAAGAATTATATAGTTTCTTACCAATTTATTTGTAGTTTCTCTCTTTTCTCTCTCCCCTTATTTTTCAAAGAGAAAAACTTTTTTGTTGATCATATTTCTGTTTTCGATCGGATTATCTTCCAGTTTATTCAGATAATTATCTTCTGTTGATCGGATTTTAGTCATTTTCAGTTCTATGTTTTAGATTTTTCTTGATCCTGTTCGGATCTTGTTTAATTCATACTGTTTGGTTTTCTTTTATATCTCCAAATTTGGACTTGATTTGTTTTTCTCTTCTTCGGTTTGCTTATCTCCTTTTCATGGAATGTAAATCTTATTACGACCATTTTATGGTATTGAGGAGTTAAGTTTGAGATAAATGGATTAAATTTTGATTTAACCTTGTTTGATTTGAGGCGGATCGAGTAGAACATTTGCTTTGGTGTTTGATTCTCAATCTTACGTGTTATCTCATGTTTTATCACTGAGAGGACATAATTAATTTAAGTAATGGATGACTTAGCGTAAGGATATGTGGTGTTTTGATACATAATCTCAATCTCTCTGGAGAAATGAAAGTGATTGGAAATGAAAGTGATTGGAATTAATAAGCAGCATTGCAGAAAGTAAAGGCGGACTTGTAAGGTTTTCACGACAGCTGAAGCTCAAAGTTATAATTGGCTTTGGCGATGCATGTGGTAGCGGCGAGGTATCTCAGAGAAATTTTTCACTAGCCATGTTTATGATTAGTCCATTTTTGTATACGTGTTTGCTGATCTTTTATCTTTTGTTTGTTGTGTGCGGCAAATGTTATAGCATTGTTAGGCTCTTGTGTATCAAAACTTTGTCTTCGGACTTTAATGAAGACAAAATAAAATTTATAACGTTTTACAGACTTTGATAATTAGTCTGCATTTCAAATCGAAATTTACTATGATTACCAAAAAAAGATATTATAAGTTGGATTCAATAAGAACTAAATGCAACTGATTATTTTTAAAATATAGTTAAAATTATTCAGAATTAAAATAGTTTTGGGCCGAATCTAAGATTTTAGATAAAAAAAATACTAATTAAAAATTAAAAGACCAAATTATATAAAGAGATGGTTGCAAGTGAATGGTTTATGATGTTGGACAAAGTTTATTTTTTCTTAGACCAATTCTAAGAAAATCACTACAAGTTAAAAGTTGTTAAATCATTTGGAAAAACATATTTGATTAAAGAAAAAGAAAAATATGTATTTTGGAATTATAGTAAGAAATATGTGTATATAATATTTTCTTAAATGAGTTGAGGTTCATGAATCACCACACTAATGCAAATAGACTAAAAGCAAGGTTTCTTTCTTCATTATCTTTAAATCTGTTTACAGGTTGTAAATTACACACACATACAAAACTATCTACAAGGAAAATAACAGAAATAGAGAAAAAAATAATATGTTCGAAGAAATAATTATAAAATTTAATTTTGTAGTCTGACAAAATTTATTGAAAATGATAAACAAAAATAATTTTAATATCTAATACTTTTGTAATGATTACTTAAAAAGGTTGATTTACTAAAAAAATTATTTATTTATTATTTTAAAATATACAGAGTAAAATGAATTTGCTGATAGTTTTGGATGAAAAGACTCTTAGCTTTTCATATTAAAATGAATATTTTGTCATAATACTAAGAAAATCTATTTTACAGCAAAAGGATAAGTAAGAGCAAAAAGAGAAAACACAACTGTGAGAAAAAATAACAATAATGGACATTAAAACATATACTTTACATTTAGGCTTATATCCTTCCGTTTTAGTTGCATTAAGACTTTAAGAGTCAGATTAGGGCTAATTACGACATTTCAGATAATGCCTAAAAATGGCGTTTTGCACAAGATATTTGCAATTGAGACCCTTTCATTCATCGAATCTCTCTACATTCTGTCATTTGGGCAATATCTGAAAGTTTCTCAAAAGTTATTGGACAGATATGTAATTAAAGAAAAGATAGGAAGACCCTTTTATTTGACTTGATACACGCTTTCTCTGTCTCTGTCTCTTACACTGTGCTAAGTCCTCTGTTGCAGTCTCCAATAATGGCGTTTTCTAGGCCACTTTTCTTTCTTTTCCTCGTTACGCTCTCCGTTTTCCGGGAAACCGCTTGTAACTCTTCTTCACTCAATGCAAACGAAGCTTCTTCTCCCTCGGAGAACAATGGCTGTAATGGTGGACACGAACACCATTTGCTCGACGGACTCAAATCCACCGTCTCTTCTCTCCGTACGTCTCACATCTCTTTTACCCTTTTCGGTTTTTCGTACCGATTCCCTGATTTTCTCGGGAAATTTTGCAATTTTCTAGCTTTAGTTTCTACGTAGTAAAGGTCTAGTCGTTCTCTAAGATTAGCTGAATTTTTTCGGTATTTTCTTCTATTGTCTCTGAAGAACTGTAGCGAATGTAAAAAATGGTTTCTTTGATTTGTTGCGTTTCTTAGGAAAATCTGTAGGAAATGGGTAACGGTTATATGAAATTTCATATGAAGTTATTATGTCTGTTTGTTTGGTTTTCTGGGAAAATGTAGGTCGAGAAATAAAATATTTTTGCAAAGGAGAGACGTTTCATATTTTCAGCTTCGTCTTTGTTTCTGGAAATTACTTGTAACGTTTTGTTCCTTTCCAAAGTTGACGACTTTTACAATTTTCTCAGCTGCATCATGCTTCAATCTCTTGATTTGGTTGCTAACACTTCAGAGGCTTTTTTTTTTCTTTGTGTGTATGTGTTGTTAACAGAATCAATCATCAAGGTGAAAAACCAAGAATTGCTTAGCAAAGAGGAGAAAATTCGAGTATTGGAGTTAGTTATCCGCGAAAAATCCTACTTGTTTGAGAGTGAGATAGATTTTTCCCAAGTGAGATTTTCATTCATCTCTGTTCTTTTTTTTTTTTGGATTTGATTTCATTTGTTAGAAAGATGTCGAAGATATTTACTTTTGTTTGCTGTTAAATGCTTTTATTTAGTCTGAGAATCCACTGAAGCACGCTAGTGAAGTAGAAGAAAAGGTTTATGAACTTGAGAAGCAGGTTCGTTTTGTAGATTGAGCTCTATGTATTGCCTTTTGCCTCATTTACCTTTTCCTCCAAAATTTATTTGATACTTCTGCGTTGGCAGGTACATGGACTTAGACGGGAAGTGGAATTGCAACGTAAGAGAAGGCTCGAAGCGGAAGCTCGAGCTGAAATCGCAGATAAGAAAATTGAAGAATTTAGCTCAAAGCTTAAAAACGTAAGATATGATGTCTCAGAGATTTTCCATGTCCACATTCAAGAGCTTAATGTACTTTTTCATTATGTTCAGATCGATGGGAACTGGTTCTCGTCTAAGCTTGGTCTTAACCCGAATAAAACTCAGGTCTATCAAAAAGCCTAAGGCACATAGCATCGCACAATCTTAGTGATTAGACCTCTCAAGCTCTTGTTTCATGATTGCAGGCATATCTGATGACTCTATGGCATCAACATCTTCGCCCAAATCTTCATATCACTCTTCAAAAGGTCTGTTTTCGATTCACTAGTATCCCTGAAAGTCTTCAGTTTCATTTACAAGAGAAAATAACTTCTTCTTGTCTTTTTTTTCCTTAAGGTTTCCCGGAAGATTGACCAAGTCCAGAAATGGTTAGAGCCTCACATTGAAACCCTGAACTCAGTGAGTTTTATTCTTACTTCACACTTACCTTCATTCACTTGATACTCGTATCTGAGAATTCTTCCTCTTGATTTTACAGAAATGGATTCCAAGCATCAAGGATGCATGTGTAACATTAACCATTTATCTCGAACCAAAAGTTCAGTATTTAACCGATAAGTCCATCGAGGTGTTGTATATGTCTAAGCAGGCTGTCACACCACATCTCGTCCAAGGATTCGACGTATCATGCTACTATCTTGAGGTTATTATATTTCCATCTTTATTTAGTCGACTGCTTCTCTTCGCACATTAACCATTGTCTGTGTTTTGTAGGTAATCAGGACACACACACACCCATACACGAGCCAAATTATGACCATAGCGAAACCACACTTGGAGAAAGTACAAGTCGCCATAGAGCCATATACCAGAAACATAAGGCATGGCGTTAAGAAGTTGGTTCACTCCACCAAAATCTACCATCAGCAGGTATACAGACCATGTTGCTTGCTAGCCTTTTGATTTCAAAATTAGAGTAAGTGAGTTTAGTAAGCTCATTTTGTTGACAACCTAGGCTCAAGAAATGCTGAAGAACAATGAGATTACGAAACCGGTTGCTACCATGGATTTAGCTTGGGTTGGGGTATATGTTTTCTACCATTTGCAAATGTGTTACATAAATTTTATTAAGTCTTCAACTTTCTAAGCCCGTTATTTTTTGTACTTCAACAGGCTACGGCTTTAATTGGTTTCCCTCTCATATTCATCATCAAATTGCTTTCTGCAGTCTCCAAGTAAGCTATGAACATCTTTCAAGAATAGTCTATAAATTTGCTTGAAAAGGTTCAATTTTTTGCATCAGAAAGTTGTTACAAAATTGCATGTTTTGTTTGCGGGTCAAACAGTCCTAAGGGGAAGAAGAGATACATCCATAAACAAGAACCCATCAACGGATATCGCAGAGCCAAACGACGTCATGCTCATCATTGAAAAATCGATAACTATAACCTCAGGAGATCAAAAAGGTTTTGTGAATTTACTTAGGTATATCATTGGTTTTGGTTCCAGTTAAGATGGTTACTCAAATGGAGAAAATCTCTTTGCAGGTGGTTTGTATATACCTTTCTGCTTTCTCAGACTTATAACAGTTATTAGTTTTGGCTAAAGAAGTTAAGCGGAGCTGTTCTACAAAACATCTGTAGTGACAGATTTTAGAACAATCTTTTTTAGTCGAGAGAAGAGGAAGAAAACAAAAAGAGTTGTAAATCTTCTCACATTGATACAGAGAGATGGTTGGGAAATTTTGATTTGACTTGTTTATCTATTCAGGCCCAGCCCAATTGGGCTCGTTCGGGTCAAACTAAAAAAGCCTTAACTAAAAGAAAACTGGTCTAATGACAATTGATATTTTCATCATTATTGAAACTTGTTTTTTGTAAGAAATTTTTGAAAATTTAGTCGCGAGAACAAAAGAAAGAAAAAAACCTGCTGATATTCTCGACTATGTGTTTGGACTAAAATATCTTGTAACTATTTATAAAATTTATTTATAAAAGATAAATCATTTTAAAACTAAAAAAATAATATATTTTGTGAAGACAAAAGGAGAGAAAGAAAAGGACAAGAGAGAGTCAATGTCTATAACGACTGTTTGTGTGTGATCCGAATTCATGTCTTTATATGTCTCCCCTCCTTAAAGGTCGCTTTACATTTACCCTCTTTGTTGTTTTAGCTTTCATCTTTCTTTATCATCTATCTTTTCATATATAAACTCCATCATTGTGGAAAAAATATATGTCAAAACTTTATATTTTCTAACTTTAAAACAAATGAAAAACAAAATATGTTGAATGTAGCAAACCACGAACTATGTGTTCACAAAATGTATATATAATAGACTGCTCCATTGTAAAGTTTCATGAACCCTCTTAATGTTTTGGCTATAGAAGTTAATGGATTTATCATATATGTATAGTTTTTGAACACATTTATATTTCTAATGAAATTGATAGAAACTATAGCAAAGTTGTAATGATAAACTGTAATTGGTCTTTCGTTTACGGATTTGTGAGTCTTAATGTTATTTGACATTGTAAAAGTCCTAAAAAGTAATCTGAATACAAAATTAGAAATCATATTAAGAAAAGTATGCATATCTTTTGAACACTATATATTTCTAATGAAATTGATAGAAACTATAGCAAAGTTGTAATGATAAATTGATAATTGGTTCTTCAATCTACGGATTTGAATGTTAATTTTATTTGAAATTATAAAAATCTTAAGAAATAATCTGAATACAAAATTAGAAATCATATTAAGAAAAGTATTAATAATTGTCATCATTTTGTTTAGACACATCAAAACGTATGGTGAAACGTGAGGAGTATTAGATGCAAATGTGATATAACCCAAATCTGAACGAATAAGAGGACAATGAGATCAGATCCAGTGATTCATGTCTTATGACGAAATTGACCTTGTGACATGCAAATATTACTGGATTAACATATAAATGGAGACACACGTAATAACTATTGACAACGAGAGTCCTGGTGTTGACTTACAATATATATATATACACAGACACACTTCAAACTTTAACCATGGTTAGTCACACGTGCTATGTTCTCTGGTCAAATATGTTTCATCCTTAATTTTTTATTTATCTATTCCCGTTTCATATTACTATTTCTTATATTATTTGATTTTTAAAACTAGTATTTTAGGATTTTCACTTATAATTTATAAAGTCTTCTATAAATAAGTTAGAATAACAACTACTAAAAAGCTTCAAAAAGCTGACACAAAAAGGTGTTAGCTACGAAAGTACAAAGAGAAAATCACTGTTAAATTATGCTTTTGCGTTTTGTTTTTGTTTTATGTGAAAATCCTTAACTAAAAATCAGGTTGATTTAGGTGAATTATATAACTATTTCATAAATGCAGTAAATCTAGAACTATTTTGTTTAGTATTTGTGTAGATAACTGAATATCGAGTTTTTGTTTACGTATGGCCTTAGATCAAACTCTTCGTATTAATGGGAAAGCTATCTCTTACGACAAGAAAATACAAAGACACATGCAGAAATTTATTGAGCCTTGCTATGATCATATTTGTAGTATTGATATTATATATCTATCTCTTATTTGGATTTATAAATCTTTTCTAAATCTTTTCTTTCTTTCATATCAAAAGCATTTAGTTTTTCTCTTTCTTTGCAAGTCAAATATAAGTTTCAATATGATCATTTACTATGAAAGCCCATAAATATATATATGCCTTCTAAAAAAAGTCACTTACTCAAAAGGCAATTCAAAAACCTGCGTAAATAACCATAGTAGACTGGGAATTATGCAACATTTTTATTTAACAAATAATATTATTATTTACTCCAAAGTCCAAAATGCAATTAAAAAAACCCAAGAAACTAACCAAAACTAACTATAGTAGATTACGAGTTATGAAACATTTTTAATAAATATCTAAAGATAGTTACTCATATTTATTAGAGAGAAGACTGTTTTAGTATCAACTGATCCGGATTTGAATATTATGTATATAAAATAGGATAATTCAAGTCTTCGCATGTGTTACGGATTGATCCCAAACCTATAAAAAATAAACTACGGCATCAAACGCAAAATATAGATGAATTACAAACAAATTAGAAAGTCTTATATTCTTTAGAAAATACTGAAATGTTTCAAATAATCAAAATATAAAATACAGAAACGTATTTCAACTGTCAAATAACACAACAACAAATATATCAATATTTAAATACAATGACAAACAAACAACTAATTTTTAATCTTTATTTTTATTCTCATTCTTATTTTAGTTTTATTATTTTAGTTATAGCCATAAAAAGACTTCGTATATGTATATATAATGGACATAAATGTTATATATACTGCTGTTCTACGTTTTTCATAAAAGTATAGTAATATATAACATAAATAACAATATGGTTTATGACCATACATTATACATACCGCACTGTCATAAAATAAAAATACTTATACAGTATGTACTGCGATACATACTGTATTATTTAATATTTCATTTGAATAGAGTAGTCTTAATAAACATGGTCAGCAACAGCAAATTGCTTACATGGATACCATCAACAAACTATCGTGTTTCGTAAACAATAAGTTAAAACTTAAATGATATTGGGATTATCAAACGGTAAAAGTTAGTTTATTCAACGAGCAGTTAATGGCTGAGTTAAGAAAAGAAGATTAGTTTCAATTTTGAATTGTTAATTAATTAGATGCTTCTAATCAGATTTCAAGGAGATATGTCGGAAGCACCGACGACACGTGCGGATCCGTCACGTGCGCGATTCAACTCTTAACTCGTATGTCGATATTTTCGTTAAAAATATAAACTAATATAAAAAAAATTGTTTATTATTATTTTTCACACTCCGTATTGTCGATTTTTATGCCCGGAATCAAGGGTTTGACTTACCAAATTGTTACCTTTTTTGGGGCTTAAATTTATCATCAAAAATATTACCTTTTTTATTTTAATCTTGATTAAAAATCACTAACTACAAAAAAAACAATAATAATAATAAAAGACATGTGAATGAGTTAATGAAAGTTGAGAAAAAAAGAGAGATAATATTTTTGTTTTTGCAGAAAGCCAAACTCTCTTTCCTTCATATACACGAACTCTCCCTTTTCATTTCCCTTTGTGCAACCAAAAGTGAAACTTCTTATCCAATTCTGAAGCAAAAAATTAGCTGGAGAATCTTCAGATTCTCAGGAAACCAAAAGAAGGTTTTTTGACAGAATCTTCAACAATTTGCCTCAGATCTACCCACTGTTCAAGGTTTGAACATAAGTCTTTACTTCTGTCTGTAATCTTCTCTGTATGATCGAATCCTCGTGTAAATTTTTCGTCTTTGATTCATTCTCTTTAAATCGATTCGATGTGGTTTTGATTTCATTAGCTTAATTTTTCATCTTCTCTCTACTTTCCAAGTTTACTATTTCAGTTCTCAATCGCTCTTGCTCTCAAGGTGACCGATCTGTGATTCATTTTTGCTTTTATCTTTTTAGCAACACAATCCGTAACCACGCTCTTATGGGAATCTAGCTTGAGAAATTTCTAAAATTAAGTGTTGTTTAATCTCTTATTGGATTGGTTTATATTGGTTTCAACTATTTATCCTCAAAGTTCCTGAAGTTTTCCTGATAATCATATTCACTCTTTCACCGAATCATATTTAATTTTTTAGCTTTTTTTTTCCTTCTAAGAGTTGATACTTGAAATTTTCTATTTGAAATGATTTCCATTTTGACGGATTTTCAGGAAGTTTTTTTTTTCCGGGAAAATCTCGTTTGATTGTTAGAGTTGACTAATACAAAGGACTTAAGATGTTAAAGTGCTTCAAGAAAAAAACATTTGAACTTTAAGACTTGATTGCTTTTGTGTTGTTTGTTGTCTACTCTGTTCAAACAAAACTGATGCATTTACTCGCTTCCTATTTTCATTCTGCAGCAAACACTGTCCTGAGGTATCACAAATCGGTAGAGAAATATGATAAATGTAATGAATCCGATGAAAAGCGGATCAGAGAAAGGTTTAGATCCTCAACTATGGCATGCATGTGCTGGTGGTATGGTTCGTATGCCGCCTATGAACTCGAAAGTCTTTTACTTCCCTCAAGGACACGCCGAAAACGCTTACGATTGTGTCGATTTCGGGAATATGCCTATTCCTCCGATGGTTTTATGCCGTGTCTTGGGCATTAAGTATATGGCTGATGCTGAATCCGACGAGGTTTTCGCCAAACTGAGGCTGATTCCATTGAAGGACGACCACTTTGTTGATCATGAATATGGTGATGGCGAAGATGGTAACGGTTTCGAGAGCAATAGTGAGAAAACACCTTCTTTTGCTAAGACTCTAACTCAGTCTGATGCTAATAACGGTGGAGGATTTTCTGTTCCACGTTATTGCGCAGAGACAATCTTCCCGAGATTGGATTATAATGCCGAGCCACCGGTTCAGACGATTCTTGCAAAAGATGTTCATGGTGATGTTTGGAAGTTTAGACATATATACAGAGGGACACCTCGTCGCCATCTTCTCACGACCGGGTGGAGTAATTTCGTGAACCAGAAGAAGCTTGTGGCAGGAGATTCAATTGTCTTCATGAGAGCTGAGAGTGGAGATCTTTGTGTAGGTATTAGAAGGGCTAAGAGAGGAGGGATTGGTAATGGACCCGAATATTCAGCGGGTTGGAATCCGATTGGAGGAAGTTGTGGCTACTCTTCTCTTTTAAGGGAAGAAGAAAGCAATAGTTTGAGGAGAAGTAATTGTTCGCTTGCGGATAGAAAGGGAAAAGTGACAGCTGAATCCGTTATAGAAGCGGCTACTCTAGCTATTAGTGGAAGACCGTTTGAGGTTGTGTACTATCCGAGGGCTAGCACGTCGGAATTTTGTGTCAAGGCATTGGATGCTCGAACCGCGATGCGGATTCCGTGGTGCTCTGGTATGAGGTTTAAAATGGCGTTTGAGACGGAAGATTCCTCTCGGATAAGCTGGTTTATGGGGACTGTTTCAGCTGTTAATGTCTCTGATCCTATCCGTTGGCCTAATTCTCCTTGGCGGCTTCTACAGGTAAACCTCCCAAAATTTTCTCCGTTTGTTCTTTTTTGTAATCTCTTTGGAGTTAAGAAGTTTGACTTGAGGTTGCATTTTCTGTTTTCAGGTGGCATGGGATGAGCCGGATTTACTCCAAAACGTGAAGCGGGTTAACCCGTGGTTGGTTGAATTGGTATCCAACGTACATCCGATCCCGCTTACTTCGTTTTCACCCCCGAGGAAAAAGATGCGGCTTCCTCAGCATCCAGATTACAACAATCTGATCAATTCTATCCCAGTACCTTCATTTCCAAGCAACCCCCTCATCAGATCAAGCCCGTTAAGCTCTGTTCTGGACAATGTTCCCGTGGGTTTACAGGGAGCCAGGCATAATGCTCATCAGTACTACGGGTTATCATCTTCGGATCTTCACCACTACTACTTAAATAGACCTCCTCCTCCTCCTCCTCCATCATCAACTCTCCCTCTTTCTCCACCTCTCGGGTTACGAAACATCGATAGCAGAAACGAGAAAGGGTTCTGCTTTTTGACTATGGGAACAGCACCGTGCAATGATACGGAATCTAAAAAGTCCCATATCGTACTGTTCGGAAAGCTCATACTACCCGAGGAGCAGACATCAGAAAAAGGGTCAACGGATACCGCAAACATAGAGAAAACGCAGATTTCATCAGGCGGATCGAACCAGAACTGTGTTGCAGGAAGGGAACTATCTTCGTCAGACGAAGGATCGCCCTGCTCCAACAAAATTCATGATGCATCAGGTTTGGAAACAGGGCATTGTAAAGTGTTTATGGAGTCAGACGACGTAGGTCGAACCTTAGACCTTTCGGTTCTTGGCTCGTACGAAGAATTGAGCCGGAAACTCTCAGACATGTTTGGTATTCAAAAGTCTGAGATGTTGAGCTCTGTTCTCTATAGGGATGCATCAGGAGCCATCAAATACGCAGGAAACGAACCTTTCAGGTAAAACAAAAAGCAGATTTTTCGTATATGTCCTAATCTGTGGTGATGAATAAAACATCTAATCAGTAAATTTTTGTATTTTGACTGATCTCTTGCAGTGAGTTCTTGAAGACAGCTCGAAGACTGACGATTCTGACTGAGCAAGGAAGCGAGAGCGTTGTAATATAAGTGGGCTGAGAGTGTTTTTATTGGAGCTTGGAAGTCAAAATCTTTGAAGCTTGAAGCGTTATTTTCTTAATTTATTTATTTTGGTTCCACTATTTTGGATTCTGTAATTTCCAAAATACAGTCATAATCTATTTGCAAATAAATAGATTCATCTTCTCTTGATCAAAAGAGCTTATTCTTATTGTTTTAAATTTACAAGATCACCAATATATATATATTCTTTAATCCTGTCTAAGGCCGTTTCAAAATATCGAATCAGACCGCCTAGCTCATCGAATCAATTATTAGTACCTTACCCTTTAAAAAAGAACCATGATATATATAAATGAGACTAACATACCTTAAACGATTTTAAGAACTATAGTGTTTTTTTTTCCTGCAAAAGAGGAAAAAAAAAAGAATAATAGTTTAGCCGGAAAATTATGATATGATTGTAAAAGTCACTTTATTTACGAAATCTATATGTAATGATTATAGCTTGAGAAAACCTCTATACACTTAGTTTTCTCTATAATTCGTTTTAATTACAAACCGCAGATCGAATCTTAGTGATGACATACATAAATTAATAGGCCCTCAGTCAAAACCGTGGTTGCATGGGTTAGTTTATATGTGATTTTTCTTCAATATTATTTTCTTGGGTTACATTAAATTGTAGAAAGGTATGAAAAGTATTAAAACCTGGAAGACAGTTAGTTAGGGGTGATGCGAGGGTCATGTTTCTAGGCACATGCACAACAAACAACGGTCGGAACCTATGTTTGACAAAACACTTGGTCCTCAACAACAAAGTTTAGTTGGATCTCCATGTTTTTATTTATATATAACTGAAATTTTTATTAAAATATTTTCAGATTGCAATGTATACGAAACCAAAACTCCTTATCATTTTTGGTTTCTTCTAATTAAATGTATTTTCAATTTTCAAAAGTACTACTATATGTATTCCCATCTTGGTTGTCAAAGTCAATGTAGTTCTAGCTCACTTTCTCTTTTCTTGTTTAATGTAAAAAGTTCTAACACTTTTTTTTTTCTTTTAATTAAAATAATTGCTCTTTTGCACACTTATGCATTGTATCCTTACGTTCTTAATCGGCGTTAGTGTATAGTACGAGCGATCTTATAGATCCGATTAGCCTAAACTTGTATTCTCTGTAAACTAAATGAAATTTATAAACCGGAAACATGACTATGATCGAGAGTGTAAATTGAGATGTGAGAATGATGGACTCACCGAGATATTTGAAATCCAGTCACCTGATCTGATTAGAGTTTATATATAAATGGAACCAAAGCCCGATTCTTGTGGCGTAAGAGATATGAACATTAATTGTATATCTGATTAAAAGCAAAAGTTAGGGGTTCACATTATTCAAAAGTGATTGTGACAACCCTACGTCCGAAGTTGACTCTTGAACCACACATGTGCACAATTCACAATCCCAACAAAAGATTATAAGAGAAAACAAACACTAAAACGAGAGATACATGGGGAGTCTTGATTTGGATTAGTCACTTAATTAATCAAATAAGCCCACTAAATGGTGATGATAATATATATGTGTTCATTAATTATACGAAAAAATAATATCGAGAAGCTCGATACTTAGGCTGGCTTAGGGTTTTGCAACAAACTTTGTTAACCATGGTTGAGTTAAGAAGACGATAGAGACAAGTGTGACAAAAGTCAAAGAGGAGAAGAGACAGAGTAGCGAGCGTTGTGGCACTTTGAATACCAATTTTTTTGATTTTTTTTGTATAAAGAAACAAATAGTTTTATGATAAACTATTAAAAGAAAAAAGAAAGAAAAATAAGAGGACAAGAGAATTAAAAAGAAGCACGAGGTAGACAAAGATTCGTGAGGCAAGGAAATGCCAACTCGAAGGCCTTTCTTTACGTGAAGAAACATCAATGCATGTGTCCTCTTCCTTCACAGAAAAATATTAAATCTGTCATTGTCTTCTCCTTCACGTTCGTTGTCTACGTGTCTATATTTAAGATTTTTGTTGTTTTGTTTTCCCTCAACCGTTATTGTTCTTTTTTTTTTGACAAAAAATATAATACTAATCTCGAGATTTACAACCACCGGATAAATTTTCATAGCGCTTAACTTACGTAACATTAGAAAAAATGTTTGTGTTCTTGACTAACATGAACTCAGATTCGATCGGTGAGCGTTTAAAAACAATCGGAACAAATTGTCTTGTTTGCATTCTGTTCTTTTTTTTTCTTTGATAATTTGTTTTCCAAGATGTATGGAGTGGTGTACAATGAACTAGCGTCTATATATTTGACTTGTGCTTTCATATTTTTGGTATCTTTACTATATGTATATCATTAGTTCTATCATTTTGCCTATAAATTTTACAATTTTGATGTAGGTGATGGCAGTAATTTGTGAAAAATGATTTGTGGGAAGAAGACTTGGTGGATGAGCATATTTTGGTAGCTGGCACCATAAAATTAAATTTCGGTATAAAATACTAGTGATAAAAGGAAAATCTTAGCCATTTAGATTATTATAATACATGTTGACAAGAAATTGAAAACATAAGTATGTAAATTAGAATTTTCAGCTAAGAGACTTGGTAATTCCAAATTCGACCACAACTTATATTCTACAAATTACTCAACCATACGTGGACTCACAAAAAGAAACAATGGGCTTTCAATCGAAAGGCCAATTAAAACCTTTTATATACGATATTGCTTTGAAGAATTTTGGTTTAAATCCTGTTATTAATTATTATATTTGTGACAAACACTCATTTTAATATACAGAATGAAGACACTTGATTGCCATCCATTGTAATATAATATCTCTCTTTATTATTGATGAAACATGAAATACTAATACAAGATAATTTGAGGATTTTGATCTTAGTTTATTTCATTTGGCGAAATTGAGCCTTTAGCCATAAACGACGTACGAGCTCTATCAGCTGGACAAGAGTGAGAGCAAAGACACCGTCCACCGTTTTTCTTTAGGTAGCATACGCCAGTGGCCTTTTCTCCGAATTTGGATTTGCAAGATGCATCGCAATCTTTGATGTCCATCTTACACATACCAATGGATGTAATGCACCCCATATTTTGCTCAACTGTAGAAACAAAAAAACATTTGTCCATACTTAGATAAGACTATTGATACTTATAATATATAGTAATATGAAGGAAAAGTAAATACATTGTGCAAGATATATTATATCTATCTCATTTGCATATATACCACGTCTGGCATATATATACAACGTAAGGAATTAAAATTATTTTAGAAAACGTTAATTGTTTTCATTTGTTTATAGGATAAGCCAAAGGATATAGGTATTACCTAAGGCAAACATAACAAGGAAGATGATAGGGATAACAAGTGAAGAAGTTGACTTCACCATCTTTTCACTTTTGTATTTTTTTTTGAGACAGTAATAGACATATATTTAATACATAAAAATTTACAAGAATGTGAATTTATAGTATTATGGTGTGAGAAAGTTTAGAGTAGAAGATGCAAAAAATCCCCCAAAATATCATTGAAAAGAAATGAGATTGATTATATTAAATGTAATTTTTATTGAAATTTGACATGTTGGATTGACATAAACAGACACACATCCGAAAGCAAAATAGAAAGTAATTTAAAAACACATGAATTTACAAAACAAAATCCAAATTTCTTTCTCTTCTGCATTTTGAAAATTTAAGTATTTTAAATTTGTTGACCAAAAAAAGTGTTCTAAATTTGGATAAAATCTTCATAATATGGATAACACAGACTTGATGGGCACTACCATATATATATATATATATAGACCAACTAAATGTGCCAATGATATACTGATAATTTCATTAACCAATTATCCAAGGAAAAAACTAGAAAATATGAAAACTGCATTTTCATTTGTGGTTTTCATCACCTTTTTTATTATGCTAGCTTTCGGTAATAATATTTTTATTTTTATTTTCTTTTTCATATAAATAAATCGTAAATATTTAGAATTTCTAACTTTTCTTGTAAATGATACTGATGCACTCTATGTTAATATAACTAAATAGTTCATAAAATTTTATTAAAAATACAATTTCAGTTTCATCAAAGTACATATAACAAAAAAAACTATTTCAGTTTTATTTCATAGAATATTTTAAGATTTTTTTTGTTTCATGATTATATTATTTTTCAATGAAAACATATAATTTTTTGTAGCTATTTGTATTTTGATTATTATGTACTAATTATATATTAATGATGTTTTAAGAGTAGAAGATGCAAAAGTATATCATTTCAGTTTTTTTCTTTCATATTCTGAATTTTTAGTTAAAACATTTTGTAAATTGAAAAGGAGGAAGTAATTTTTGATCAGATACTTGATAAATTGAGTTATATTTCACCAAATACTTCTACTATTTTATTACACTATTAATAATTTGAATGCATCATATTTCTTTGTTCAGATTATTTGGTCTATACTTGTATATGTTTATTTACTTGTCGAATGTACCATTTTTGCCTAATCTTTGAGTTAATACCTCAAAATTTAACATTTTTACAACATTCTGCCGTACGTTTTCTTTTCTGTTAATTGACATGTATTCAAATGTTTCTATCAGTTATTTATTTTCACAGTACTAAAACATTTTTCTACAGTTGCGAATAAAGTGAAGGCAAACACATGCCAAGATGGTCTAGGTGCTTGTGCACAATGTGATGAGAGATGCAAAGCTAAGCATGGGCCAACGGGCCAAGGTAGTTGCGGGAGAAATCAACTATGCATGTGCTATTACACGTGTGGACCGGCACCAAAACTTCCACAATCCAAACAATGCTATGGTGGGACTGGCTTGTGCAGCAGTGCATGCAATCAAAACTGTGAGGAAAAGTATATTGGTGGATCTGGATTTTGTGAGAGCATTGGCAATATAAGTTGTGCAAATGCCAATATCCTTGTTAATATTTGTTCGCCTTCTTTTTTTTTGTAATGTTTTTGAAATAAATGAGATAACATAATAAATCAATAGAATTTGAATCGGTTTTCTTTTTCATATTTTTATTTAGATGGTGGTAATAACTAATAAGTACATTATCATATTATTATTATTATTATTGTTATTATTATTCAAAAATGTGTTAATTCATGGGTTTGACCAGAAATTCAAAAATTCATGAATTTAGAAAAGATGGATTTCTTTCTCTTATGCATTTTGAAAATAAATATTTTTTGTTGACCAAAAAAATATATTCTAAATTTAGATAAAAATCTTCATATAGAGGGATACTGTGTAGCACAGACTTGATGGGCACGACCTATATATAGACCAACTAAATGTTCCAGTGGTATATCGATCATTGTATTAACACATTAGCAAAGAAAAAACTAGAAAATATGAAAAATTCATTTTCATTTGTGGTTTTCGTCATCTTCTGTATCATGTTTGCTTCTGGTAATATTATATTTATTTTCTTTTTATATATCGTAAATATGTAGAATCTTTAGTTTTTCTTTTTAAATTATACTGATGCATAACATTTTAATATAACTAAATAATCCATAAATTTTACTAAAAATACAATATTAATTTTATTAAAAAGCTTTAAACAAAAACAATATTTCGGTTTTATTTCATACAATGTTATAAGATAATTTTTCTTTCATGATTAGATTTTTTTCAAAATTTTGTATAGCCATTTGTGTATATATATAATGTTTTTTTACTATAATTTTTAATTAGATATTAAATTATGTTACAAGTAGACGATGCAAAAAGTATACTATTTTTGTTTTTTTTTCATTCTGTTTTTTAGTTAAAACATTTTGTAAATTGAAATGGAGGAAGTATTGTTCTGATCAGATACTTGATAAACTGTGTTTTCTTTCGCCAAATACTTTTACCATTTTATTGCACTATTAGTAGTTTGACTGCATCATATTGCTTTGTTTAGATTATTTGGTCTATACTTTTTTATGTTTATTCAATTGCCAAATGTCCCGTTTCTGCGTAATCTTGAAGTTAATACCTCAAAATAACGTTTTTACAACATTATGTTTTTTAAATACGTTTTCTTTTCTACTAATGGCTATAGATTCACATGTTGCTATCAAGTATTAATTTTCATTGTACTAAAACCCTTTTCTACAGTTACGAAGAATGTGAAGGCAAACGTATGCCAAGATGCTTTAGGTGCTTGTCCACAATGTGATGAGAGATGCAAGGCTAAGCACGGGCCAACGGGCCAAGGTAGTTGCGACAGAAACCAACTATGCATGTGCTATTACACGTGTGGACCGCCAGACCAAAAACCTCCACCACAGCACAAACAATGCTACGGTGGGGCTGGCTTGTGTACCAGTGCATGCAATCAAAACTGTGCGCAAAAGTATCCTGGTGGATCTGGATTTTGTGAGAGCGTTGGCAATTTTAGGTTGTGCAAATGCCAATATCCTTGCTAATTTGTTTTCACCTTCTTTTTTTTGTAATGTTCTCCGAATAAATCAATAGAAACCAAATCGGTTTTCTTTTTCACATTTTTAAACTAATAAATAAATTATTATTATTATTCCAAAGCTATTTCTCTGCATGTATTAATTCATGGATTTATATATATCATGTGAAAAAATAAATAAATATAGTTTTTCCAGGGGATAATGTGTTGTTTAGAGGATATATATATTGACACTATCTTGAACAGAAACGAATACAAGAAATATAAAATTAATTTTTAAAAAGAAAATCAAAATTCGTAATTTTCATAAGCTTTTTTTCAGTTGTTTTTTAACAAATATCAAATTTTAATATTCAAGATAAACAAAAATTCTTTGGTCAGAGAAAAGTTTTTTACATATATCCGTGACTTGATTTACTTTATATGGCACTGAAAATTTGACTATATAATCCTCAAATTAGGTAAAAATATGGGCCAACGGTCAACAAAAAGTGAAGTGAACAAATCAATTCTGAACTAATCAGATAAACGATTATTGTAATTGACAAAAAAAAACGATTCTTGATTGAAGGACGAAATAACCTATTTCATTTTTAAAGGAAAATTGGTGAATACCAACATATATGTACTGTGACAAAATTATTATTCGTTTGTAAAAAATTATAGAACTAATTGATCTTTCAGAAGAATATTGCGAGAAACAAAGCCATCAAATTTTTATATTTTTGAGTACGAGATGGCTTTGTTTTTTTGTTTTGTTAAAAGAAAAGGTCATCTAAAACTTAAAAAACAGAAGAATTTTGATTATCGCTTATGCATTTAAAGAATTTGTATATTTAGATCTATTTACATCATAAACGTAGAAATAATCGGTAATAAATTTTTACAAATGATTCTCTTGTGTGCAAGAAGTCATCTAGTTTGTAATATACATAGATTATAAATGAGGCGATTATTTTTTTGGGTGGAAAAATGAAGCGAATTTTAGTACTCATCCTAGCCTTACGTTTAGAAATATAAACGAGTATAACATGATATATGGAAAATCGATTTAAACATGTATGGCTTATGCAGAAGTTTGAATTTTGTCTTAAACTTTGAGTAATATGATAATGGCTGTCAACATACGACATACCGTAACTATGCTTCCCAAAAATGAACAATAATGTTCTGAGGATTGAAATTAAATTCTCAAAAAGACTTTGACTAAATTTAAATGAGGGTTTATTTGGGATGCACCACTTTATATATATCGACCAACTATATGTTCCAATGATATACTAATAATTTTCTCAATCAATTTTTAAAGAAAAAAAACTAAGAAAATGAAGAAGGCACTCTCACTTGTGGTTTTCATCATCTTCTCTATCATGCTTGCTTCCGGTATCGACATTCTTTCTTTTATCTTCTTCAATTAATTAGGCTCTTAAATGTTTTGGACTTTCATGCATTAATTTATATCGTATGGTTATTTATCTTCAAATGCTTATTCATAGTATAAAATATAATGTAAGAAAATGTTGTGGAGTTTGATTAAGTCATATATTTCTACATCAAATTTTCTATCAACCATTATCTTATTTGTATCGACAGAAATTATTTATCGGATTATAATAAATATTATTTTAACGAGAATTTGTTTTTTTTCTTCTGTTAATTGTCATAGATTCAAATGTTTTTATCAATGGTTAAAAATAAATTAACCATACATACTCTTTTACAGTTGAAATTAAAGTGAAGGCAAATATATGCCAGGAAGGTCTAGGTATTTGTAATCAATGTGACGAGAGATGCAAGGCCAAACATGGGCCAACGGCACAAGGCACTTGCGACAGATATCAACTATGCACGTGCAGTTACACGTGCGGACCGCCTTCACCATCTCCGCCGCCCAAGCAATGCGACGGTGGGGCTGGCCTTTGTGACCCTGAATGTGGGAACCCTTGTTGCAATCAAAGCTGTGCACAAAAGTATCCTGGTGGAGCTGGATTTTGTGACAGCATTGCCCATACTTTATTGTGCAAATGCATATATCCTTGCTAAATTTGTTTTAATATTCTTTTTTGGAATAATTAAATAAAACCTAAATCAGATTTTTTTTCATATTTTAACTTGAATGGTTGTAATAAGTAAGTTATTATTATGATTATTCAAAATTTATACACCTCTGCATATTAACAGTTTATATCGGTTATCGGAATTTCGTTAATCTTTTTGTTTATAACGGTTATCGGATTTTAGTTTTTATTTTGTTCCATAAACTTATGACTATATATTTGATTCAAATGTAGAAAATCGAACATAAAATGATATTTCAACAAAATATTAGGAGAAACAAAAAACCTATTACTTAGAAAAACGTACAGTTTTGACCGTTGCTTAATTATACATTCTGAGGAATTGAAGATTTGACTGCCTGAGAGTTATCAGCAAGACAAGGGTGAGTGCAAATACACTGTCCAACATGACTTCCTTTGTCCCATTGACCACCAGCGTTTTCCCCAAACATTGACTTACACGATGAAGAGCAGTCTTTCAAGTCGCTCGTGCACATCCCAATGAATATAAGACATCCCATATTATTCTCAACTATATCCAACAAAAATAATTTTCATACTTAGATAACAACAAAATTATAATACTAAAATTAAAAAAAAGTGAATTTTAGAAAATGTGATTTTTTTTAATTATTTTGTACCTAAGACAAACATAACAAGGAAGATGATAGGTAGAACAAGTGAAGAAGCTGATTTTGACATCTTTTACTTTTATATATCTCTTTTCTCTTAAGTTACTAATAAATTGTTTGGTTATAAGAAAAATAGGACAAGAAATGTTAATTTATAGAATAGCATCTTATCTTATTTTGTACCTGGTCAATATCTAATCAAATAGTTATGTACCTACATTTAGGTCAATGTTTTAATTAATTTTATACTATTAAAGCACTTTGAACGACTTAGTAAATATAAGATTTGCACTTCGATCGACTCAGTTTTCAACTGTTATTCATCTTAACTATGATATATAATTAATCGTTTAAGAAACAAATCATATACACCTCATCAATCATTCTCGAGCGTTTTTTTTTCGGTCAACATTTCTTCATACAGTTAATCAAATTAAGTATCTATGTTTAAAGTCGAAAATTTTAATATATTTTACACAATCCAAGCAATTAAAACGATTTTTTTTGTAAAAACTATAGCGAATTATTATAACATCAACTTTTACATTTGAGGAATTGAAACGTTATGTAGAAGCCAAATCTGCTCGTTGCAAAAAAAAAAGGTTCAGTTAGTTTTTTAATAAGATGCTGTATGCAATTTCCAATGCATTCCTTTTTTAACTAGCTATAAATTCGCTAAGCTAGTTACATATAAAGATTATAATGGGTCTGGCGAAAAAAAAAAAAATTCTTATTAAGACATTGTGATATTAAGAAACATAAAGCTCAAAATCAGTTCTCTGGAATAAGCATTCATGGCTCGAAGATCATAATCATTAACCAACATTATAATTCTGCTAAGCCATGGCACGTAGTTACCCAAAAACGTCTAAGCGACACAATATGAGACACGGGAACATGCTTAGTTAGAGAAAGCCTATGAGCTATACATTCAATACGCGGTGTAATCTACACGAAAATATATATTATATATAAACATGTTTAAAATTCAACAGATAACACACATATATATATATTATTTTAAAAAAGAAGAAATATCGTTTTAAATATAAAATTTTATGTAGCATATTAACATATAGTTTTAAAATATATAAATGAATTAAGATGGGTAAATAAAAATAAAATCTTAAAAATATAAAGTAAATAAATTTATAGTGTTTAAATTATTAGTTATTATATAAATAAATTAGGTTTAGTAGATTTAAAATTTTAAATTTAAAAATAAATAACATTAATATACATAATAATACAAAGTTATTATATTTTTTTAGATTTTTTTATAATAGATGCATAGAATCCTCTTAGATTCCTGCCTAATTCGCATAAAACAATATCACACTTCTGTTTTAGGATTATAAGAAACTTGAGTTTTAGGATATATAATTCTTTTTAGTTTCATTTCGTGAGACAAGAACCAGTTTTGTTACAAAATAAATTATTTTAGTTCTGATCCCTACGACAAACATCCAACTATAAATAACATTTTGCTCTATGATAATTTTTTATTAATAGAAAAAGGTTTTATCGAAAATATTATTCTAAAAACATTACGAGCTATTGTAGTACCTACGATTTTACATAAATTTAAATTTTGATTATTATTATACGTATTGAAGAATTTGAGATTGCAAAGTTATGATGTAAATCATACTCCTACATTAGTTTTATCTTTCGGACAAGGGAAAGTGCAAATACATCTTCCATAAGCACCGTCACGGTCGCAGTAGCCACGTGCATTTTCTCCAATTGTAACCCTGCATGCTGCGCTACAATCCGGAATGTAACGGCACGTGCCAATAACATCCATGCATCCCATATTCTGCTCAACTGTATAACAAAAAAATCAATACATTTAATTTGTAAAATATTTTAAATATTATTATGTGTGAACTTTAAAGACAAATGTATACCCAAAACAAACATCACAAGGAACATGATAGGGAGAACAAGCAAAGAAGCTGCCTTGGCCATAACTGTTTTTTTGTTTTCTTTGCTCTTTTTAATTGCTAATAGAGTGATTTTAGCTGAGAATCTGATATTTGAGAGACGACTAAAAGGAGATTTATAGAACTATGAGATGACTAAGTTTCGCATACGCAATGATTACCATTAAATATATGTTTGAACAACAATTGTTTGACTGAGACTTTATATGAACAAATGATAAATGAGAGAATCTTTCTGTTCAGTGTTGTGATGACTTCATCTAAGCGTGATCAGGCAATCTCGATGGATCGCGAAATAATCAATGGCTTGGTTTATGACTTGGTTTACACCCAACCAAAATCCTTTACTTTGATCATTCAATAATAATGTTACTATCACGTTGAAATATCAAAGATATGTAGTAATATAAGAATATTTGGTGATTATAACTTTTTTTAAAACCAAAACTATATCATATCACATCCTACCAAGATTTAGCTATTTACCAAATTTTAACTAACTGATTTAATTCCTGTTCACAGAGAAAACGTCATTCACAAAACAAGAATTATAAAATAATTTTTATTCCTCGGATTATTATAGTTTCGATAGTCAAAGAAAACCAATTGGTTTACAATTTCATCAACCGACTCTAGCAAGAGTACTCGCATTGGCACACATTAAAATCACCAAGGAGCGCACAAGATCCATGACCACGATCATACTTTTTTGCACAATTCGAATCACAACATGTATCTGGACAACTCTCAGTGCACAGACCACTCGCACCTATGCACGCCTTAAGTGGTGAAGCTTGTCCGCACTGGTAGACGCACGTGCACAACAAGTTCCCAGCAGGACCGTCAGATTGGGTTTGAACCGATGGCCCGTATTTGGCCAGGCATTTCTGGTCACAGTTTTCCCAAGGGCCTAGAGTCTCGGTGCATGTGGCTGCTCTACTGTGATTCACGACTGCAACGTAACATTGTATAACATCATACATTTTTGTAACATAAAACAAATTATCTAGTTGTATCTCTTAGATTTGTACATTTGTTTATGATTTAGACATATCACTTAAGTCCTAGATGTGTTACAATTATATTTGATCATTCCAAAAAGTATCATATTACTATCATACATATATCTTGTTTTCTTCAAGAAGTGACTCTCGGGAAAATCAAAATTTGTTTAGATTGATCATAGAATCACATTTCAAAACATTGGAACTGTATGTTTAATTTATCGAAAATGCATAAAAGATATTTACCTGAAGTAAACATAATGAATAAGCTAACAAGAAATATAAGTGATGTTATCCTCTTCATATCTTCACCTTTTCTAGTTTTCTTCTATTCTTTCTCTGAGATAAATTGTTTTGTATGTTATTGGGACATTACTTCATCTATTTAAAGGCGAATTAACTGAAGACTCTATATTGAAATTATTAGATTTGTTTTTCATAATACACTGATTTATTGCCAAAAATGGGTATGGCCAATAAAGTTACATATGTACAATATCTGACAAAAATGTTTTAATATTATATTTCAACAACACAAAATATGCATAACACATCAATGTACCAAGACAAATTAAACCACTATGTTACAAATACCGGTCCTATAAAAAATGTTGTTATGTAAGAGAAACAAAAGATGTTCTGCATAAGCAAAATGTTAATCCTTAAAGTCTATAATATTGATTAAAAACAATTCTTCTGGGATTTTTTACAAGATTTAGTAATAGTTTTCTTTTTCTTATTAAGTTCTTAAAGAACAAATTAAGACCTCTATAACTATTAATTACTGGATAAAGAAATAATTAAATATTGGATTTACATATCATTTTTAATATTAAACCAGCTATTTTTTAATGTTTAACAAACAAATATCATTTGTAAGTAATAATATGAATTGTGTTTACAGAAACACATGCATATTATGTTTACAGTGATTTGCTGTATTATGAAAGTTAACTATTCTATCTGTGTGAATTGTTGGTGATTATGATTCTTTTTGTGAAAGAAGAACTATATCACATCTTACCAACATTTAGCTATGTGAGTCATTTCCAGTTCATAGAAACTCCTTCACCCACAAACCAAGAATCATAAGAATAATTTTATATGATCTTCGCATTATTATAGTTACAATAATCATTCTAAACCAATTGGTTTACAATTTCGCTAACCGGCTCTAGCAAGTGTACTGGCATTGGCACAAATTAACATTACCCAGAGTGTTACAAAATCCATGTCCACCAATATACTTTTGTGCACAATTCGTATTACAACATTTCTCTGGACAATTTTGACTGCACAGACCAGCCCCACCATTGCATATCTTGGGCGGTGGAGGTGGACCACACTGGTAGATACACGTGCATAGCAACATCCCAACAGGACCGTCACACTGGGTTTGAACCGATTGTCCGTGTTTGGCCAAGCACTTCTGGTCACAGTTTTCGCAAGGGCCTAGAGTTTCGGTACATGTTGTTGCTCTACCCTGATTCACAACTGCAACATTTGTATATACTAATCATTCTTTAGGCATAAAAAAATATTCTTGTTTTATCTGTTTGATTTGTACATTTCTTTATGATTTAGAATAAATTTTTAATGTGTTGATCATTGTAAAAATTAATCATCACAAATATTTATCATATAGTACAATCATACTAATATCTTGTATTTTTTGGAGAAGTGATTATCAGTCGGCAACATCAAAATTTGTTTATTATGATCACATAAATACCATTTGAAACTGTAAGTTTAATTTATCTAATTAATAAAAATATAATACCTGAGGTAAACATGATAACTAGGCTAACAAAGAGTATAACTGAAGTTATCTTCTGCATATTGTCACGTTTTCTAGTAGTCTTCTATACTTATCTTTCCTTTTCTGATGTAAAATTTTTTGAATGTTATTGACACATTTAGTCAAACTACTAGCTATTTAAAAGCAAACTGAAGACTCCAAATTAAAATGTTTTTAATGTTTCTTTTTCTTCAAATTTTGAAATGAGGAAATAAATCTTCTGTCCATAAATAAGTGATCATGATTTTTTAATACACTGATTTATTGCCAAAAATGGGTATAGCCAGTAAATTTATATATGTACAAAATTTATTAAAAGATATTTTTCCTTTTAACAACATGCCATATGTTACAAGTACTATAAGACCTCTATAAATTAATAATATTAAAATTTTGAAAATTTTGAAAATTTATAGATTAGTTTATTAAAATATATTGTTTTTTTCTATAATGTTTTCAAAAAAATTAGTTCAATAGTGTTATATTATAATTTTAAAATGAATTCATTCTTAAAAATGACATGCAAAAAATTAGAACTATAACTAGTAATTTTAGTTTTTACAAAAAAACAAATGTTTATATCATAAACTTGAATGCAAAATTTTAAAATGTCAACTAATTAAAAAACTTATGCGAATTCATCCGTTAGTAGGTTTATTGGTGGACTTTCTGAAAGTTTGTCCATCTATATCAAAATAAATAGTTCAGAGGGATTTCGTCTTGTAAAACCATATATATCAGTTTTGTCCACACAATTGTAAGTAAACAATATTTCTTCTTGTAAAACCATAATTCAGAGAAACATCAGTTTTAGACTTGTTTTTTTATTTAAATCTCATTTTGTGAGACCAAATTCGGTTTGATACAAAGAAAGTTATTTTAGCTCTAACCGAACAACATCCACTTAACGAGCTTTGTGCAATGCAAACTTAGTTGATAACAAAATTCAATCGAAAATACTTTCTAAAAGTATTATAAAAGACAGTAGCACCTATGATTTTTTTTCATTCAAATTGAGATTTCTGCTCAAATCACATACGAGTTTTATCAGCCGGACAAGGGAAGTTGCAAACACATCTTCCAGCTTCATAGTCGCGGTCACAGAAGGCCGTTGCATTTGGTCCAAATTTAGTTTTGCATGCTACTTCGCAGTTAAAGTCACCGCATGAACCAAGAACTGCCACACATCCCATATTCTGCTCAACTACATCAAACAAAACCATTTTCTTTTAAATTTAGATAACAAAAACATAATGAAAATGTAGGAGATATCAATAGACTGAATTACAACATATATGATATACTTTCCAGTTATGAAGATTTTGAATATTGCGATGAGTAAACCACAAAGGTAAATGTATATCTAAAGCTAACATCACAATGAATTACAAGTCTACAATATTCGAGGCATGTGCCAACGAGTTGAGCTGAAGTTAAAATAACTTATGTGAAAAAAGCTGAATATACTATATGGATAAACCTTAATATTTAACAAAATAATATAGACATGAATATATAAATGTATACCTAAGGCGAACATCACAAGGAAGATGATGGGGACAACAAGTGAAAAAGTTGCTTTGGCCATATTTTTTTTCTTTCTCCTAAATTAGTTACTTGTATAGTGAATATTGATAGACCTGAAAAATCGAAAGACTACTGAAAGGAGATTTATAAGATATTGAGGTGACCAAGCGTTAGAAATACAATGATTTATTATATGTTGAATAACAAAATTTGACTGTAATTAAGACAATCAAGGATATCACACAGATATGGAAATTTAATTATTTGACGTTGAATACAATAATTTTTGTAAGTTATTGAAATAAATGAAATTTTTAGTTTGTGATGTTCAATATTATTTTAATTTTTTTTAAACCATGGATCAATATAAAAGTATAATAAATAAATATACTTTAAAATATCTACTAACGAGGAAATATAATTTGTTTTTGAAGATTTAAAGTATATATCTTTGAAACTTATATTAGTTAAAAATATCTACTTGCGAGGAAATATATATATATATATATATATATATATATATATAATATATATATAATTAACTAAAATAGAAAATCATTTAATTAGTAACAATTAATATTTTGACTGTTGACCAGAAAAATACATTTTGACCAAATTATTGATTTGCAATTAAGACTTAATAAATTAATTTGATTACATATATCATTAAAATACATTTCCGTTTTCCTTAACGTTTCCTTAGAAAATTCTACAGTAAGCGTGCATGAGCTTATTGGAAAACAATTTTCAGTATGTATGTATGGGAGGAAAATATACTTAAAGGGCTCATCTACTAGCTATTGGAATCGTGTGCAGATAATCGGGTTCTGTCTCCTCTTCATGCTGAATTTGAAGCTTCGTGTATATATAAGATGCATCTAGATTACACATCAACGTGTAGACAAAGTTACTAGCTTTCACATGTAATCAGTGATGCCAGTACAAAAACCCATATAGCGGCCGACGAACAACAAATAACTAAGCTCATGGAAGATATATTACACATAATGAACACAAAGACAAAGTTTTGTTACTGTAATCTGCCACTCCATTGGTGGCTCCGATAGAATCTTCTCCTCCATCCCTCAAACACCTCTTTGTTTGGGAAAAAACATACCAAAATGGTTGAGAGAACAGATTAAAGTTATTATTTTATCATTGAATGATTGAACTTACAATTATAATAATAATAATAATAATTATTATTATTATTATTATTATTATTATTATTATTATAATAACAGTCTTTTTGCAATTTTGTTAACCGGTTTTAACAAGGGTACTGACATTGACACAACCTAAAATTACCGAGGGTGTAACACAATCCATGTCCACCATTAAACTTTTGTGCGCATTGCGTATCACAACAATTTTCGGAACACCTTTGACTACATAAACCAGCCCCACCATTACACATCTTGGTTGGAGTCGGCGAGGCTGGTCCACATTGGTAGTAGCACGTGCACAGAGGCACCCCAATAAAGAGGTCACATGCGCTTTCGCTTGATGGCCCGTGTTTGGCCTTACATCTCTCGTCGCAGTTTTCACAAGTGCCTAGCCCGTCGCTGCATGTTTCTGCTCTAGTCTGATTCACAACTGTAACGTTGTATACATGATAAGAAGCTAACGAGTAACACAACATAATTCTATTTTATAACATTTGAAATCTGTAACAAAAATATGTTCAAATCAATAAAATAAACGTAACAATTGAGATAATATGATATTACCTGAGGCAAAAACACGATAAGTAAGCTAATAAGTAATACAAGAGAAATTGTCCTCTCCCTAATTTCACGTTTTTCTGGTTTTCCTCTAAACTTATCTTTCTCTATATACTAAGAAAAAACGTATTTTTTTTAAGATTTAGATAAAAGTTAATTATTATTACTTACAAAAAAAAATCAATACATTAAGCTAGAATACTTATGATATATGCCAACGAATAAAGGCAAAACTAAGGTAAGTACGTAATCTGTAATTTTTTTTGAATATTTCTATGAGTAAACCATTAAGATAAATATATACCTAAAACAATCATCACAAGGAAGATGATAGGGAGAATAAATGAAAAAGTTAGCTTGGCCATAGTTGTTTTTTATTTGCTCTTTTATAATGAACTACTAAATTATTTGCCATTATATATATGTTTGAACATATATTATGTAACTGCAATTTTATGAGCAAGACTTCTAAATATGTTAATTCATTTATGTCAGGTCCAATACAAGAGTCAATCACGAAATCATGGTCAATCACAAGTTGTCTTATTTGAAGCCATATTCATGTTCTGAGATATTTACTAGCTAATGGGTCCAATAACGCCCATGGATCAAGGTGGTCAACAATGACTTGATCATATTTGGAAAAATCACTCAAGGATCCCATCATTCTAGAGAAAAAAATCCCAAATTCTAATCTAGTTTTGGGTCAGATTTCTGAGTTTAACTCACCAAGATCATATTAAGACCAACAGAACGGAATTTTAAACAATTTCCTATATAAAAAAATTTAATATTTATTTATGAAAATATTTTAAGAGAGCTTGTATGAATACATTTAAAGAGAGAATGTACACCTAAATAAGGCTAGCATCACAAGGAAGATGATAGAAGGAACAAATGAAGAAACTGCATTGGTCATAGTTGTTTTTTACTTTGTTCTCTTCAATTAATCACTAATAGAGTGCTTTTTGTTAATAAATCTGTAAGTGGGAACAGTACTAATAGGAATACATACAAGGAAATACAACTATTTATCGTACTGTTTTATTATATAATCGTGATGTTTGCTGCAGAAGGGAGCAAGTCAACCCCAAATCAAAAATTACAATTTCATTACGTATAAAAATCGGTACAAAAATTTTAGAAAAAAATAAATAAATCAAAAACCAATCCGGTTTACAAATCAAAAATAGCAACCGGCTCTAGCAAGGGTACTGACACAGACAGAGACGAGTAGTACCAACGGAGTTACAAATTCCACGTCCACCTTTATGCATTTTTGCACAGTTCATGTCACAACATTTCTCTGGACATTGTTCAGTGCATAGACTAGTTCCACTGTTACAAGTTTTGGGTCCTTGCGACAAAGGCGGCGAAGGAGGTTGTTGACACTGATAATAACACATGCATAATGGCACCCCAACACTGCGGTCGCAGCCGCTTTGGCTCGATGGTCCGTGCTTTGTTTTACATTTCTGGTCACAGTTTTCACAAGTGCCTAGACCATCTTTACACATATTTCCTTGTGCCTGAACCACAACTGTAATAATACGTAAAATTAATTTAAATATTATTCAATTATGATTAGACATAAAAAGAATAAATTATACTATAACAGCAAAGTTGTTCAGAGTAAAAAGTATAATATATTAACATCAGTCCATCACATTCAAAAAAAAATGTTAACTGAAATCATAGAGATAAATTTATAAAAAATTTAAAATTATACAAAAAAAAGAAAAAGAAATAGAAGATATTACCTGACGTAGATATGATAAGGAAGGTAACAAAGAAAACATAGGAAATTGTCCTCTCCATATCTTTACGTATTTGTATTTGTTTTCTCAATTTGCTTTAAAAAGGAACCTGAGATCATTGGAACCATAAGAGAAAAAAAGATCTAATATTACATCACAAAATGTATACTAAAATTATTCAACAAATTCTAATCGTGAAGTATCACAAAATTGATGATAAAAAATAATTGCTGAGAAAATTGTAAAGCTAACATTAATCTACTAATTCTAAGAAATCATCTTTAGGAAAACATTTATTTCTGATTAAGAACAACAACGGATGAAGAGGAAGAAACATACGAGGAAGAAAACAAACGAGAAGGAGATACAAGTTGCTAGGATCTCTAATTATTTCAAATGGATGTTCTAGAAAGTAATAAACGGTCACCAATTAATAATTGACTAGTTATGAGTGATTTTTTTTGTCGACAAAAATAGTGATCTCAATGTCTCCTTTATTATCGTCCAAATTTTTCTTTATTTAAGTTATTTTTCATAATCTTATTTATTAAGTTAGTTTTTTTTTATTGTCCTAAAAACATTATGGGCCACAGGCTATTGCTGCATCTTTGATTAGTCAAAGGCCGGTCATTATACGGAAGAGAGTTGATGGAATTTTTGTGAGCCCTCTTAATTGTTTAAAAAAAAGACAACATTTTTTGTTATGATGTTTTTTTTGTGTGTTTAAGTTGTGTAATGACATTCATTTATGTTTTTTGGTCAACTAGTTTTGGTACGGTTCAAGGTTGAATATATTAGTTTGGCATAGAATAATTACGATTTATACTTTTGCGATAAATTTCCTTTTTAGATTATCTGTTTTTATTGGAAGCAATTTTATGTGTTTCGATAAAATTATATGTAACAACTACGATTTTGAAAATATTTCAAAATTTGAGATCAACTTATTACATATTAAAGACTTGAGAGATTTTAATGTAATGCAGAAATCGGACTCATGTCAGATATACAAGGGTAAATGCAGACACATCGTCTAGTACCACCATCGCGCTCACATAAAGAATGTGTTTTTGGTCCAAATTGTTTTTTGCATGTGGCATCGCAGTCAATGAGCTCACAATTGTTAAGAATTGCCAGACATCCCATGTTTTGCTCAACTATATCCAACAAAAACTTAATTAGGTAACATAAAAATTATTAGTATTTAGGAGAAACTACTATACTTCAAACTAGAAAATTTATCATATATGATAACGAATATAGCATAAATGAAAAATCATAGACGTTAATGTATAATTAAGGCTAACATCATAAAATGATTTGGAACATATGCTAATGAATATAGCTGAAATTAAGTAACGTTAATAGAGTAATCATTTGTATATCACTAAGATCGAATTTAAAATAAATGTTTACCTAAAGAAAACATAATAAGAAAGATGATAGGGAAGACAAGTGAAGAAGTTGTCTTGATCATGGTTTTTTCTCTTAAAACTAATTTTTGATAGTGAATTTAATTGATATAGATTTGAAAGACTGAGTACCACCGAGTAGAGATTTATACATTTATGAGGTGACTAAGTTTTAGAAATACAATTATTTACCCATTATATGGTTGACTCAAAATTCATTTTACTGTAATTTTTTGATTAAAATAAATATGGAAGCTCACTGATATCATGTTGAATATTATAATTTTGGCAAGATACTAAACCGTATGATTTATTCTTTTGGTTATGAAGTTGGGCTTGAACTTCTCTTCAGAACGGCGCCATAGCTGAATATCATCCCCACTGGCTTGTATATGGTTTGCTTTATTTTTATTTTATCGTATTCGATCTGGTTAAATATCTCAAATCATTGTTGTTTAAACTGTAAAACATATATATCTAGACGAGGACCCATACATGAACGAGTGTAGCCGGTTGACGAAATTGTAAACCAATTGGTTCTTTTTTCTTTTCATTTTATTATTGATAAAAAATATTATTGTTTCTCTATGAATGAAATTGAATAACTCAGCTAATAGGTACTTATCTATATTGAGAAGAAAATTGTAATCATCAGAAATTTTAAATTTTTTTGAGATATTACTAAATAAAATAAATATATAAAAATATATAAATAAATTTCCTAATATAAAAAGATAAATATGGATTCTTTATTTTTGTCAGTACATTTTTAATTTAATGCGATGGAAAATTATTATTGGATAGGCAAAAAAGAAAAAAAAAATTTTAGTGTTAAGGTTAACTCATAATATATTAAAAAAATTTCAATGATTATCTACTTAATTTTAATCTGAAAACATATATTAACAGGAATCGAGATAATTGAAACAAGGTTGGGAGACTAGAATAACTTGTTCCTCCACAATCTTTTCTCAAAAGTTTAAAAATAACCGAAGCAATCTTTTGTAATGATTATTAAAAAACCCCAATTATTTGACTACCATTTATGTTCTCGTATGTGTTCTTGGTTCAACTAGTTGTCAGTTTAAACTTGAATATACTAGTTTGGGGTAAGATAAATTGGGATTTATATTTTTGCGATAAAACTTTCTTTTTACCTATCCATTTTTATTAGAAACAATATATGTGTTTCGATAAATTTTGATGTAACAATTATGATTCTAAAATTATTTCAAAATTTGATTATCAATTTAATACATTTGAAGGATTTTGAGATTTTAAAGCAATGTGGAAGCCGGAGCCATATCAGATAGACAAGGGTAAATGCAAACACATCGTCTAACACCACTGTTACGCTCACATAAAGAACGTGTTGCCGGTCCAAATCTCGACTTGCATGTGGAACCGCAGTTGATGATATCACAATCGTCAAGAATCACCAGACATCCCATATTTTGCTCAACTATATATATATAAAAAAATCTTATATAATTAGATAATATATAAAGTATTAGTATTTAGGAGACACTACTATTTCAAACTAGAAAATTTATGATATATGCTAAGACAAAATAGCATAAATGAAATATTGTAGACGTTAATCTATAATGAAGGCTAATAACATCTCAAAATAATTCAACACTGGAGACATATCGAATGAATACATCCAAAATTAAGTACCTTCAATAAAAATAATAATTTGAATACGAATATAATCAAAGTTTAAGATGAATATATACCTAGAGAAAACGTAATAAGGAAGATGATTGAAAAAACAAGTGAAGAAGTTGTCTTGCTCATATTTGGTTCTTTTCTCTGAAAACTAACTTTTAATACAGTGAATTTGGTTGATAGATCTGAGAAACCGGATACAGTGAAAAGAAATTTATACCATTATGAAGTAACTAAGTTTTAGAAATACAATTGTTTACCATCATATGATTGACCAAAAGTTTATTTAACTGTAATATTATGATTACAACATAAATAAATATGGAAGCTTACTCATATCATGTTGAATAAAATAATTTTGGTAAGATACTAAAGTATATATATCATTTATACTTTTGTGATCAGCTTTTTGTTTTTAGAAAAAAAATATTGTTGGAATAGTTTCTTCTTCAAGTCTTCAACCCTCATCAACATACGAAAATATAAATACACATAAACTAGAAAATTAATTTTTGAACCAAAAAATTACGTTTACTATTTCACTCTTGTAAATTATTCGCTAACTATATTGTGTTATGTGTCATTGATAGACTTCAATTGATGGTTTTTGCATGGATTTTTTGGCACTACTAAATTGATGGTTAATACTATAATTAACACATCAATAAATTTTTCATTATATAAATTTTGGCTGAAGATGTTCTCGAAAAATATGAAAGAGATGTATTTTTCTCTTTTTGGTGCTAAGACATGAAACAATTCTCTACAACTTCTTCTTCACATTAGAAAAACATGAAAGAGATATTACTATCATGCTAATTTCTTTCTTTTTTATTCATCCAGAGCCTGTGATCTACGTTATTTTATATAGGGAAATAATGTGATCACGGAATTAGATTTAAAAGTGTAAAATAGACTTGAATAGATCAAATAAACATAACAATCGAAAGATATATAAAAGAAATATTACCTTAGACAAAAATGAAGAGTAAAGAAAAAAAAACTTAAGATATAAGGAAGATGGAGTTCAAAATGCATTGAGACATGGTCACTTTACAAAGTCCATATTGATTTTTAGTTAATTTAACGAATAAAAACAATTCTTCGTTTTGTTCCCGTTTCTATGTATCATATGATCCATATACAATGACTTTAGAGTCTTGAAGGTCCGGTGGTCCACAAACAAAGGAACTCATGATCTTACCAATTCCATACAAATGCAGAGATATTTATGTACAATAATGATTAACTTAGAATATTTAAGTTGAATTTTCTCATTAAAAAATTGACCAGTTTTATTTCAAAAACATCAAATAGTTCTAGCAAGGATATTGACATTTGCACAGAGAAATATAGCCAATGCTGTCACAAAATCCAGCTCCATGCAAATACATTCTTGAACAAATTAGGTTGCAACATTCGTCCGAACATTCTTGGCTGCACCGGCCAGCTCCGCCATAGCAAACTTTGTGCGGCGGCCGTCGACACTCGTACCTGCACAGGCATTGTTTATAATCGCCTTCACAACTACCTTGGGCCTTTGGTCCGTGTTCAGCCTTGCATCTCTCATCACACTGTTGACAATCACCTAAAACGTCCTTGCAACGTTTTGCCATCACCTTATGCGCAACTATAAAACGTGTATTTTGATCATAATTTTTAAAGAATAAAAAATAATCGTTGATTGAAATATTGTAGACATAATAAATATCAAATGTATTCTCACGATTAGATTATTCGTTATTAAAAAGAATTGGTATTAATATTATATTGTGATAGCCATGATACAGTGTAAAATCTTCACTATAAAATTGTTTATTGTGATAGTTATGTCCAGATTAATTCACAACCTAATTAATCAAGAATTAAGAGATAATACCGGAAGCAAATTGATGAAGAAGATGAATGAAACGACAAGTGAATATTCCTTCTCCATATTTTATTTTCTTTCTTTCACAGGTTGTTTTGTTTGAAAATAAAGATTTGGGTCGACGATAAGTGTCTATATATAATGTCAATGATCACTTAGATTTTAATTTTAAGTTTTAATAATCTATTGAAATAGATAGGTAATAATTTGAACTTGACCTTTCGATGTTTACAAAATTTAAGTATGTTAATGGTTTATGTTTTCTTTATAGAAATTAAGCGTAAGTATTCATACCTGATACTCACCAAATTTGGTTTTTTGTTCTGCTTTTTCTTTTGAACTTAATTTTAATATAATTTATTGCGACGATTCATGTACAGAAAAATTCTACTAGCTAATTAGCAATATTTAAATAAGTATTAATCTATATTTATTTTTAATAGTATACCATACGTATTGTCAATATTTTTCCCTAATTAAAGTGA
Source organism: Schrenkiella parvula (assembly GCA_000218505.1). Lineage (NCBI taxonomy): Eukaryota > Viridiplantae > Streptophyta > Magnoliopsida > Brassicales > Brassicaceae > Schrenkiella > Schrenkiella parvula. The sequence continues at coordinate 13,243,236 of CM001193.1, read as the reverse complement.
AATCTCAAAAAAAAAATTTCATTCAACTAATATGTTGCAGATATTAAATAATAATTAATTTTTTTTCTCATCAACCTTTTTTTTTGGTCTTCTCTTTTCACATTTTTCCATAATAATACATGACCCTTCTTTCTTTTTTCGTCACAACATTATAGAAAAAACAAAAACAAAAACAAAAACAAAAACAAAAACAAAAACAAAAACTTCATTTATTCCTTTTGGTCAAAGTCTCAAAGACTCAAAGTCACCAACTAGTTTATTAGATGAATAAATCTCTAAGACCTTTCTCGAAAAAGAAAAAAAGCTCTAGGCTCTTAACTTTACATTGATCATTTTATTTTACCTCGTTACTCAGTTAATCGATGCAACCATTAATATATTATGTGATTATGAAGCTTGATCGTTATATTAGTTGCATAATGTGGAATAGTAAATTCCGTATACAAAAGCTTGAATAATGATTAATGGGATCATATAAGTTTACAATCTCTACACCGCTTGAAAATTCTAAACAGCTTGACTTGGTCTGTAGGTCTATTTAATAATTGTGCCCGAATTCGAAAAGTCAAAAGTCTTTTTTCGTTCTTTTTTTCCATTCAAAGTCTCTTCTTTTGTTTAATCATTGAATCTTATTTTTAAATAGGGAAATATGATGTAGTGGCGAAAACTGTAGAAGATAAATGTAGCGAGTTTAATAAAATAATCGGCAACAAAAAGTCTTAACCTTTTTGGCTTCGAATATACAACGAACCTTTTCAGCTTTTGTACAACCAAAATAAATATTATAAATAAACCCGATTTACATAAGCCTTTCCAATAATTCAAATATTAAAATCAAAAGTCTCTTCTAAAGGATGTGAGGTGCATGCAATGCATGGAGTTAGACAACATTGTATCATTTGTTTGAACAATATAATATTAATGTGAACATCGCGCATGGCTGGCTAAGATCACATGAAATTTTCTGTCAAGTTGCTCTATTTTCATATAATTTTTCTTTTAAGAAAAAATTTATATAATTGGAATTTGGAGTTTACACTTGAATCGATCTGGCAGAGAAGGTTCCTCCAAGTGGATGCATTATGCGTACCATTTTTACATATATATATTAGTGTAATCAAATGGGTCTCCCTTAGAACTAATATTATAAACCAAAAAAATTATATAAAAAAATATTCGTATGTGCTAAAAATTACAATCAAACTTTTATAAATTAACAATGTCGACTACAAAAAATTAATTGAATTAAAAATTTAATTTAAAATTAACAAAAATTATATTAATTTATCAAAATATTAGTATTAATTTATAGAAGCGATACAGTAAATCCTTCACAATCGCTAGGACCGAAACACAACAATCCTACGCGGCTTCCTTGATTGGAACAAACAATTTGGCCAACGACTTAATAACTTGGTCGAACTTTTAAGTGAATATTAATTTAAATATAGAGTAAACAAAGGTTAAAATCGACTTTTTATTCTGGTCTTAGATTCAACGAGGTCTCTATTTAATATAATCCAACCAATATAAAATCTTAAAGTCGGCTATGTCTATGACATTGCATGGGATGCGAAAGTGATAAACGTGCGAGTGGTAGATGCAGGTTTTTTTCATTATTAATTTAAAGTAAGATCTAAAGTTTGTAGCATATGTTAATAACACATTTTCTTACAAAGCTAAACATATTTATACACTATTACTCAAAATTATGATAACAAAAAAATAGTAGTAAAACTTTTATGCATTGTTATCCATAATTTTTTATTACCAATTAGCCAGCCACAATCGTCCAAAAAATTCATGGAAAAGATACGCAACTTTCATTTGACCAATAGCAACATTGCACCTCATATTATTACTAAATAATGCTATTATTTCATTATTATTTTTTCTTTCTTCCGCCACTGCATTTTTCTTTTTATGTAATATTATTACTCTGTGCCTCAAATTTTGCTTCCCCTGTTTCGAACCAATTGGCATCTTCCTCTTCTTCTTCTTCATCATTTTCTCTGTAGCTCTTTCACAGGCATTTTCTTCATCTCACAGCGAGAGAGAGAGAGAGAGAGAGAGAGAGAGAAGAAAACGAAAACGAAGAGAGAGAGAGAGAAAACGAAAACGAATCCGTGAAGGAAATTTTTGTAACTGACAAAAGGGACGTTTGTTTACGTGCGTGCATAAACATACCATCAAGGCGATATACATATATATATACATAATTTCGTTTGCGTACATAGCTCTCGAGAGTTTGAAAATTTCTCGGATTTTCCCGAGATCGGAAAACGGACAAGAGATATAAAAATCTAGCACATCAAGGAGACGATACGGAGACTCTTGCTTCGTGACTGGATCTAATTCCCGTTTGAAATCTCAGGTTCTATTCTTCACATTGTTCCTCGTTCGATCCATGGTTTGCGTTGGATGCTTTAGTGTTTGTTTTCGATTTTGGATTTTTTTTTTGTGTTTGGGCGATGCGATTAGCTTAGAATGTATCAGAATGTGCTTCCGTTATTCAAAATTTTAATCCAAATTAAACGAAAATGATTTCGTTTGATCTCCTTCTGTTCTGACATTTTCCGGATGATTTTCCGAGAAAATGTTTCAAAATTCCTGAAAAGCATTCATCTCTGTAACTTTCCAGGTTTTGATTGATACTAGTTGACAAGAGGAACACTCATCATTTTACCAGAAGTAAAGCTTTGTTCATCTTAGATTAGGCACTGGTTGAAGAAATTTCCTGTTTGAGGTCTTGTGGCTCCGCGAATAAAGGTTTTGATGAGATGAAGGCAGCTAAAAGATGGAGTCTAGGAAACTTAGGTGACATGGCGTCTTTGCCTGGAGCTCGACACCGTGCTCCTGCAAGAAGACGAATATGGATCATCATGGCGGTTTCACTGATCAGCATGTTCGCTGTTATCGCTTACATGTACCCTCATCACAGCAAACGTGCTTGTTATATGATTTCATCAAGGGGATGCAAGGCTTTAGCTGATTGGCTTCCACCTTCTCTGAGGGAATATTCTGACGATGAGATTGCGGCTCGCGTAGTGGTTAGAGAAATATTGAGTAATCCTCCTGTCATAAGAAGGAACTCCAAAATTGCATTCATGTTCTTAACTCCCGGTACATTGCCTTTCGAGAGGCTTTGGGACAGATTTTTCCAGGTAAGCTTTAGTTCTTACCAACTGCTTTGTTCTTCAGAGACTGTGGCTGATGGTTTTAGAGATTTGTCCTTCCTTACAGGGCCATGAAGGGAAATTCTCTGTTTATATTCATGCATCAAAGGAAAGGCCAGTTCACTACAGTCGTTACTTTGTCAACCGCGAAATTCGCAGTGACGAGGTTTGTCTCCTTTTATCTTTTTCTGATGCCTCCTCTATCTTGTTGATTTTATATTCTTGTTGAACTATCCTTTAACATGAAAATAAATGTGTATTTTCATCTGCAGGTGGTGTGGGGAAGAATATCAATGGTTGATGCGGAGAGACGGTTGTTAGCTAATGCTCTTAGAGACCCTGGAAACCAGCAATTTGTTTTACTCTCTGATAGGTAATTTCTTGATTTCCTGCAACCTTTCTGATTGACCAGTCCGAGCTTGCCTAATACTCTAGAGTGTTTCTGGTTTTGCAGTTGTGTACCACTTCGAAGTTTTGAATACATTTACAATTACCTGATGTACAGCAATCTCAGCTATGTTGACTGGTAAAAGTCATATTTCATCACATTGGCAAATTTCACTTTTTACTCTTCTTCCAGAACTTCTTTATCCTTATACATATGCTCCCCTTCTATTCTTCAGCTTTGACGATCCAGGTCAACATGGAGCAGGCAGGCATATGAATCACATGTTGCCAGAAATTCCAAAGGATTATTTTCGAAAGGGTGCACAGGTAAAACACGGTGATTGATTCAGTCTTAGGTTCACCTGATATCTTAAATAACAAACGCTAAAGAATATAAGGAACGGGTTCTGCTTCAAATTTCGATGCTGGTATATGTTAACATGGCAGAAGGCTCAGCCAGATCCTTTAGGAACTAGTTATAGACGAACATATGTCTGCAAAATCCGCCTTTCATAGTATTCCGACCCCAAAGTGTTCCTTGTTAGTGATGAATTAGTGGTATCGTGCAGTGGTTCACCATGAAGAGACAACACGCGGTAGCAATTATGGCAGACAGTCTTTACTACTCTAAATTCCGGGATTACTGTGGGGTGAGTATCAGCTAAAGTCCCCGAAAATAGATGTTCACTTATTTACAAGGTCACAACATATATGAGAAACGACCACTCATTAATAAGAAGCTTTGCATTTTGTTTTCTTCAGCCAGGTATAGAGAACAACAAGAACTGCATAGCTGATGAACACTATCTGCCAACATTCTTTCATGTAAGAAATCGTTTCACCTCAAAGAAGAATAGAATAATCTCCTTTTTTCTTCTTCATCTCTTACATAATTACGGTTGCAGATGCTCGATCCCGGTGGCATTTCTAACTGGAGTGTAACACAAGTTGATTGGTCTGAGAGAAAGTGGCATCCCAAAACATATATGGCTGAGGATGTCACACACGAGTTACTAAACAACCTCACGGTATATAAACAAAAGCTATCATCTTCGCATCAGTTTCTTCCATTGCTCTGATTAAGAAGATGAAATTAAATCTTAAAAGTTTCGATTTTATTCATCTGCAGTCTACTGACACAGTCGTACATGTCACAAGTGTTGGGATGGTACGCGCTTTCAAAACCTGTTTATATCCACAGTGTTTTAGCTCTGATTTTTTTCAGGACTTTATACAGAACAACACCTTTCGTTTTGGTTAACAACAGGGTGAAGAAGTATGGATGCCTTGTATCTGGAACGGTATCAAAAGACCTTGCTACTTGTTTGGAAGGAAATTTCACCCGGATACGCTCGATAAACTGTTGGATCTCTTCTCAAATTACACAAGATCGGTCTCTTGGCATTTGTGATTAAAAGGATATTTCTTCTATACAATCAGATTCTTTGACCAACGTTTTCTACACTTCACCATCATGAATCAAAATCACCTTTAAAGATTATTCTCAGAAAGAATCCTACAAGCTGTAACACTAGAAAGTCTAGAAGCTTAAGGAGGTATTGAGAACTTTTATCTATTCATGCTTCATTTTGGTTGGAGGGAGACGTTGGTTTCATTTTTTTTCTCTAACTCTGTTTTTCTTTATATCTCATATTGTTACTTCAACTGTTGTGAAAGAAAGAAAAAATAGAGAAATTTCGACTTTTTGTTTTTGGGGGATTGATTAATTTTTGTTGTTCAGAATGATGAAGAAACAACATTATAGACGTTTTTAAGAGTTTCGTTGCATATAATATACGTTCTTTGATTTTGAGTCTTTTTGACCTCAAACTTAACAACTAACAATCTTCTTATAGTCTTGAGATGTAAAAACAAATCTCACAATCAACCTCACCGTGGTTAATTAATATTCTTTGGAAATATAGAAAAAGAAAAAAAGTAAATCAATTATTTTGCTACTGTGTTTTGTTCGTGTTCTTCTTTTTGTTGAAAACATATTTGAATCTAGACTAAACACGTGAGCTCCATGAACGTAATTTTACTGCCTATAATATGATCAGATTGGTACGTATTGAAGTTATATTGGTTAAATCAATGAATCATGCAAGAAAAGAACCACTCCGTACGAAAAAGAAGTTCACACAAAGATTCACTGCCATTGTTTTATCGACTCATATTAAAAGGATAAGAAGAAAAACCACCATTCTTGATTATCAAATGGCCATCTCTCTAACATTGCGTACCGTGGTTCTTATCTCTCTAATCGCTCTCACATGTCCCAAGCGACGCACATCACATGCCCGACTTACGTTAAGGCTAATACACACAAAATCTATCAAAACCCAAGAATCAACGAAGAAAAAAGCCGGTTACTTGCATTCCAAGTCAAGTTCCACTTCTCGTCTAGATAACTTGTGGACCACAGACACAGCAGAGATAATCTCACATGTCACTCCCATCGCGAGTCCAGCAGCATTCCTGGCAAATATCTATATCGGCAACCCACCGGTCCCGCAACTCTTACTCTTAGACACCGGTAGTGACCTAACTTGGATCCAATGTCTTCCCTGCAAATGTTACCCTCAAACTATTCCTTTTTTCCACCCTTCAAGATCTTCAACGTACCGTGACGCTTCTTGCGAATCCGCACCACACGCCATGCCACAAATTTTACGTGACGAGAAGACCGGAACTTGTCAATACCACCTCCGTTACCGTGACTATTCCAGCACTAGAGGAATTTTAGCTGTAGAAAATCTCACGTTTCACACATCCGACGACAGTTTGATCTCTAAACCGGACATTGTTTTTGGCTGTGGACAAGATAACTCTGGTTTCACACACTACAGTGGCGTGCTCGGTCTAGGACCCGGTAAATTCTCCATTGTAACCCGCAATTTCGGCTCTAAGTTTTCTTATTGCTTCGGCAGCTTGACCGATCCGACTTACCCTTACAACGTTCTCATCCTCGGAGACGGCGCAAGAACCGAAGGAGATCCAACCCCTTTACATATCTTCCAAGACCGTTACTACCTTGATCTCCAAGCAATCTCTTTTGGAGAGAAACTTCTCGATATCGAACCATATGTTTTCACGAGATATGGTTCCCAAGGAGGTACGGTCATAGACACGGGTTGCTCACCAACGATTCTAGCCAGAGAAGCTTACGAAACGCTCACTGAAGAAATCGATATTCTTCTAGGAGAAGACCTCAGACGCGTTGAAGATTGGGAACAATACACGAATTTTTGTTATGAAGGGAATATGAAACTTAACCTCTTGGGATTTCCCGTTGTCACCTTTCATTTCGCCGACGGCGCTGAGCTTGGGTTAGACGTTGAGAGTTTGTTTGTCAGAAGTGAAAATGGAGACAGCTTTTGCTTGGCTATGAGTATGAACACGTTCGATGATATGAGTGTTATTGGTGCCATGGCTCAGCAGAATTATAATGTTGGTTATGATCTTCCAAGCATGAAGGTTTTTTTCCAGAGGGCTGATTGTGAGATTCTTGATTCTTAATATCTCAATGTTTAATAAGATTTATTTTGGTTTTCTTCTTGCGCAAGACCCCTTTTGTAATTTATACATATAAATAAATTCAACATTAGACAAAAAAAACAAAAAAACTTCATGCAGAGAAAGGTTCACATTTTTCCAAATTTTATCTTTAGGACAAAAACAAGAAAGATTGGTAGTTACAGGAACAACAGATCTAAAGCAGATGATTTTTCTTTTGGAAATCTTAAGGAATTGAGTGCGAATGTCTCCATTACAAATAGTAATATCTCAAAAAAAAGTAACGACAATTTTCCTTTAAATTTGATATTTTCTTTTGAGATCGAACTAGAAAGGTTAGTAGGTAGCAGAGCTAAAGCATGTATCATATATAATCTTATTACTATTATCTTCCCAAATGACGTTTATCAAAAAAATAAAAATAAGAAAAATAATTATACAAACTGCATTATTCCTTTTTACTCAGACAAAACTACCTTTTTAGTATTACAGCGTATTACTAAAATAACAATAATAATATTACAAAACCTCATATTTTTCTTCATCGCCTTTGTCCCATAGCAACCACTGGGAGACTCACTTTATGCCCTCCGCTTCCTTTTAATGTAACCTCTCCGAAGCTATAAGCTCCGGTAACCGATCTCACTGTTAGAGTTACCGAGAAGTTTCTAGAAGCTCCCGCTCTAAGCGTCATCGCAGGAGGACTCACTTCGATTGCGATGGATGGCTCCATTCTTGATGTGATTGTGTATGTTTCTTCCTCTTCTGCAACATTCGTCACTCTTCTGGTTATGGTTTGTGTTCTCACGAGATGAGAGATGGCTATGGATGGGGAGTTGAAGTTTGACGGATGTCCCATCTTGAAATTGCAGGGAGTGTTTGTGAAGTTCTTTATCTCATGGGCATCGATACCGGGCGTGGTGCACAAGAAACCTAAATAGTCCTCATAACCTACAAGATACCAAACCAAAACGATCGCTCACCAACTACAATCATAGTTTAAATGTGTGTCCTATAGACCAAAGATCAAAGAGTGAATAAAGAGAACCAATGTTTATGTTATTTGAGTAAAGAGTAATTACCTGCATCAAAGATGAGACCAGGGTCTAGAGCAGCGCTTGGATTGACATGACCACTTCCATAATCAAATGGAGTTGCTTTAACAAGCGTCACTGTCTCTGTTTCAGAGTATTGCTGTGCTTGGAGAGGCCTTCCTGCTCTATCTATGACTGTTGAAGTCGTCATCAAAGCTGATTTGATAGCAGCTGGACTCCATTGAGGATGCTTCTGTTTCACCAGAGCAGCTATACCCGCAATGTGTGGTGCAGCCATGCTTGTGCCAGAAATTAGTGCAAATCCTTCGCCTGCTCAATACTCGAAAATGAAACATTTAGATTCTTGCTCTAGAGTAATTATGTATAATTCTGACAAGATTTGAGGAAATGCTTACCAACATAGTTAGCCTCGTCTGTTCCATTTTCAGACCAAGCAGACCAGATTAGAGAGCCTGGAGCAAGAATATCTGGTTTGAGGAGATCAGCATCCTGAAAGCTAAAATCTTTGGTATTGGGTCCTCGAGCTGAGAACAGAGCCACTTCAGGTGCGGATTTGTGAAGAATGGGTTCCAAACCATCTCCAATGCTTCCTTCAGCTTTAAAACTCTTTACTCTTCCCATCCAATCTCTCGAGGTCGTGACATTGTAGTAATCAATCAAATCCTAGGGAAGATAAAAAGACATTCCAAGTTAAGGATAATATAAAGGACTTACTAACTTATTAGTTAACGCATCAAAACTGTATTACCATTGACTTAGAGACATCTGTAATCAGAATTCCTGGAATGCAAGAAGGGACAGGATCGAATTTTGTTCCTGGAGAAACATTTTCGACAACAAGGACGAAACCAGCGGCGCCTAGATGCTTGGCAGTTTCAGCAACCTTCTTGATGGAAGCTGAACCAGCAACAAAGTTGAAAGAATATCCACAAAGCAGAATGTTTCCTTCAACCAATTTTTTGTTCAAGACTTCTGGCTTCTGGCAATCTGACGGATTGAATTTTGTACCAGAAGAACCAAGCAGAACATCATTTGCAGAGACCATCTTGTACAAACGATGAGGTCGAGTAGAAGCTGCACAAACACATAATGATTCATCACGAAACCAATATAAAGGCTCACAATATACTGACATTCTCTACCTAAATAAGATATTGCTGTGTGATCTACATTTATCTAGATGGATCAGAGAAAGAAGAAAGTTACGGGATAATCCCATTCCGGCAAGCATTTTTCCATTTCCAAGTGTCAGATGATTTTTGTATCTGCGATCATCAATTGCGGCAGCTACAGTTGTTATCCAAGGGCTGTATGAAACCAGAGTTTTCGGAAAGGGACCCCCGTTTCCAGCAGCTTGAGCAACAAAAACACCAGCTTTCACGGCCCCAAGAAGTGTAGCATCGAATGGATTTAAAAATGTCGTCTTTGTAGTAGCTGGAGGACTGTTTGGACCAACCGAGAGGCTCAAAATATCAACTCCATCATGAACAGCCTGCTCAAAAAAGCATACTATGTTTAGATAATGAAATTCGACGAAACTTCTTGACCAAAGTAAAATATTAGAATTCAAGGAACTTGGCTGTTAAAAAGATTACATCACTTGTGAAGATTCTCAAAACAGAACAAATAAGCAGAGAGTTTTGAAAAAATTGGCACAAGTGTAGCAGCGATCATATTTTCATTTGCTAATCGACAAAGCTTAGTCCAATTTGGTCCATCCAATTTAGTATTGTGCTAAGTTCTTGCTTACCTGATCAATGGCAGCAACCACATCAGCTACAAAGCCTCCGAAAAGCCTATACAGAGCTTTGTACACAGCAATCCTGAAACAAAATAGCATTTAACTTTTAGAGACATTGAAAGGGAATGTCTTTAAAACCATCAGTTGAGGATTATCTATTTACCTAGCACGAGGAGCCATCCCGCTCGCTTTTCCAAACTCATGGCCGTGCATCCTCACTGGAATACCATTATTCCCAGCTGCGATAGCTGCTGTGTGACTGAAAGGCGAACCATTCAATAAGAGGAAAAAAATAGCATTACTAAATATATTTAAATGTGTCAGACGGATAAGCAGTTCAGAGAAATGTGAGACAATTCTGAGTATGAGCTAATCATATTGTATGAACTATTTTCTATAATTTTGGGCACACTAAGAAGCGTTTCATAAAACTTAATTTTGTAATATATCATTCAAGACGAACCTTCCATGCCCATCGCCATCCATTGGTGAAGCAAAGTCAACATCCGGGTTAAACGAACCAGCTGCTTTAGCGGCTTCAGCAAAATGTTGTGCTCCTATGATCTTCCCATTGCAGAAGCTAATCTTAGTATGAGGATCATCTTCACATTTCCCTTTGTAACTAGGATGGGGGCCATAAGGTACTGCTGTGTGGTGAGAGGCAAAACTTGGGTGATGCGGAAAAATCCCCGAGTCAATAAAGCCAATAACAATATCTTCTCCTGCTCTGTCGTAACCACCACCGGTTGGCCAAACATCAGTTGGTAATCCCAAAAACTGTGGTGTATGTGTGGTGAGCTTCCTTACTTTCCAATCTCTGTTCACAGATTTCACACCAGGCGCGCGACGAAGAATCTCCGCCTACTAATACAGTGGAACAGAGTAAGCGACTACGTCATAAACACTGAACTGAATTATGTAGAGATTATCTCGAATTGGGTGTCACCTGCTCAGGGGAAACATGAGCTGCAAATCCATTTATAAGGTGTTTATAGCTGTAAAGCTTTTTGTATGATCCTTCCTTGAAGAGCATTCCAAGAAGCATATCATGTTTCCTCTCCAGGTGACGGGCATAAGATGTCACCAATTCACTGCCAAAAAGGTAAGAGATTGTTAATCTAGCAGGCAGCAACTAGTAATCGTTACACCAAATAAAGCCTTTGGAAGCTCAGCTGTTAATAAGATTGCACTTGAAGAAGAGAAAAAAACGGGGTACCTCGTCGTATCAATTTTCTCATCAGATTCCACAGCAGTTGCTTCAAACCCATTATCACCACCTTTGTAACTTATGATTGGATCTCCTTCCATCGTCACAATGTAAATCTCTGCTGTCACAGTGAAGAGAAACGTAAAAAAGACGAGAGCTTTACAAACAACATCCATCTTGCTTCTCACCAAAGAAGCGCCAGCTCAATTGGTTGTAGACAAATCTGCAGTATCAAAACCCAATGAACAGCATTAGCACTCCTTAACAACAAAAAATTACCAACGGCAACAATCACTTCATCACATAATTAGACTTGCGTTTAAACCAGTACATTCATATTGAAATACAACATTGATCAGCAAAACTCACACGTTTCTCAGAGCTTAGGAAATAGTTTGCTCTATTTCACAGTAAGAAAAGACGATACTTATAAAATCTGACATAGAGGAGACTCATACATCTCAATGATTTGCTTTAAATTTATGAGGAACCAAGCACATGAAGAAAAGCCCACAGCCAATGAACTCCAAGACAGAGACTTGGGGATACCTCAAATCAATCCACTTGAAAGACAGATACTGTAGATTGGTAAAACCTCAACTTTCCTAGCAAATTTAACTAAACAAATCAACCAATAAAGAAAGCCTCACCTCCAATTTTATCCCATTTATGTAAAGTTTGAAGACGATACAGTAACTACAGTAGCAACTGTTGCTAATCAATCAGTGGGGAGACATAAGAAAGAAGAAAAAGAAAGAGAGAGAGGGAGAGAAACGAATTATAAACACACATCAATATACTTCAGATAAGAAAAAATTAACCCACTTTCACAAATCATCCAAGCAAGGAATAAGCAATGACAAACCCAGAAAGGAAAAACAAAAGCAAAATAATTTATCATCCCACAAAAGAGGATCCTCTTACTTGAAAATTGGATGCAATAAAGCCAAAAAGAAAAAGGAGAAAAATTTAAGAACTTACTCTAAATTCACGAAACGAATCAAGCAGAAAAGTAAAGCAAAATTTGAGACGAAGACAGTGAGATTACGGTTAAATCAGAACCGAAAGGCGAGCGACCCAAGATTCCAAATTTAGTCACAACATAAAATCAAATGTGCAGATAGATAACAATCTGAACAAAACTGGTACAAGAGAAACTTTGATTTTTGAGTTTTTATTTTTGAAGAACGGAGATCTTGCAAAATATCAAAAGAAGGAAAATTTAGAGAGATAAGTGAGGATGAAATGTAAGTGGGAAGTTTTTAGTGTGCTTTTTAGTGAGAGATGGAGAGAGAGTGTGTGTTTTGTGGAATTAGAGAGATTTAGGGTTTTGTTCTTTTTCTTTAATTCTAATTATTTTCTTCAATGTCAAGCAGACAACAACCCGTGGATAATGGAGAGAGACTCTTACATTTTGTAACTTTTTAAAAGATTATGTTTTTAAATAATCTTCAGTGACGTTGCTTATGTAATAAAACATAAACAATATTACATATAGCATTGTAGTAGTTAGAAGGAATTCACCACAAAATACGAGGTTGTGTAAAGTAGTATAAAAATATCACTAAATAGTATTATATTAAGTGAAGCTATATTTATTATGATAGCAAAAAACACTAATAATAACTCCTATAATTTTTTAAATACTAAAACTATATTTTATCATTTAAATTTTCTTGTTTAAAAAATATTAATAATAATAAAAATAAACAAATTATTTTTCATAAAATTATTACAATTGACAAATTATCTGACAAGTGAGTAAGTGACAAAATTTGACTATTTGAGTAATTTTATTTCATAGTTGTTGTGAGATGTAAGGAGGAGAGGAAAGAGACGAATAAACGCGCGAGATTTCTTGACAACTGGCGATGATATTACAAAATTGCCCTCGGAACTATGCATATATATAATAGTATGAAAGAAAGAAAGAAAAAATGTATGAGAAATAATTAAGGGAATGTCGATTTCTTTATTTTGGAAGAAAAGTCCAAGGAGGGAGAGCAAAAGATAGTTTGACTTATTACTTGATGAAAGGTAAAAAATTATATATATTATATTAAATTTGATAATCTAGAGAGACATAAAGTAATGTTAATGATGTTTGATTAGAATTCATGTTTCAATCATATAACGCGGTTTTCCTCCAAAAGCATTACGAACACAGTTAATAGCACTTGATTGTGTTTCTTTTTCGATTATATTGAAGATTTTTACTCCATAACAAATCTTAACGCTATATGACATAATTATGAAGAGAAATTGTATATAATTGTAAGAGAATCGAGATAAACACAAAAAAAAACATATAGTAAGATGATACACTTATACATTATGATGCTTATTGAATTAAAGATTTGAAAACATTTTTGGTAATTCTCTAACATCTATTTTTATTGGTTATGGATTTTCGTATATACATATTTTCTATAAGTCTCATGTTATTGCGCATGCAAAATTCCTCATTGAATTATTCAACTGAGAATTTGTATTAAATAGTTTAAAAATCAAGCATTGGTTTTAGAATATGAAGATATTTGTAATGTAGTTAAGTAATTGGAGGTATATGTGGTCGTATAAAGTTTAACATCGAAAGGCACATGTGAAGGATTGTTCCCAGGAGATATGTCGTTTAGTCGAAACACAACATGTGTCATGTGACCTTTCTTCTTGTCCGAAAAATTGATTCCTTCTTACACACCAACCAAAAAACTTCCCACATTATTTGATTATTAACTATTTGTTTGTCTAACCCTTTTTTGTCAACTTGTTTAAGGAAATAACTATTTATTAACATTTCCATTTAGCACTAACAAGTCAAGAGATGATACATATTTTAAGTAACGATATAACCCGAACTTGCTACGGATTTTTCACTGGCATTAGCAAGTTATACATAACATGTCTCTCTTATAGGTCCGTCGATGGTAACCCTACGAAAAGAACATTTAGCTAGTGGCAACGAAAGCTATATTTTTTAATTGGTTTTTAGAATTCATATGGAACTCCTCTAGTTGTATTAGAATGTTGAATGTATTTTATTAACATGGTTTAGATCAATTTTCTACACAAACCTTTTCTACAAATCATTTGCACCACTTATATAGTTATATAAAGAAATGATTAACATATTCATGATCTGTTTAATTTAATGCATGTGTGATATGGCAGTCTATATGAATCTTTTTTAGTCTTTTTCCATCCATAAAATAAAGAATAAAAATCTTTTAACAAACAGAAAAAAGAACTAAAAAAATTATACTGTGGAATACAGAACAACATGATTGTTACATTGGTAAGTACTCCCAACAATCAAAATTGTATTGACAAAATTTTAAGAACTTTGTTTTTTCAAGAATCCTTTAAATTATTTAGTTTTGCCCTTTGATTATGGAAATCCTTATTGCTGATGATTATCATATAAGCTTTTGGACTGCCTTTCGGTCAAAAGAGACAGGATAAATTGGCTATGTGCGAAATTGTGACAACTTACTTTTCGTGAGTGTATTAATTACTATATAAGTTTGATTGCAGCAAATTATCTGTTAAAGTTTGAGTTATCTATTGTGATTTATAATTTTAGTTTAATAGTAGACGGCATCATGATGAGAAAGGCAAAGACGATTTCGCTTTCCCGTGAAGATATCACCATATTATGATAATACTCCCAAAATTGTCTTCGACTAAACGTAACTTTGAGAATAAAACAACTTCCTTGATATTACTAAATCTATACATTCAATGATTACACCAATGCATATATATGTAAATGGCACAGTCATGTAAGTATATTTTACATGACTATTTCCTCATAACTGCCCAAATTAACAAACATTTTAGCAATTTGTTTTCTAAGTTAAGATCCTTGAAATGAGATCCATGCAATGCACAAATTTGGGCTTCAGCTTAAATTTTTTTTCAAGCTAGCTGTCCAAAAAAGTTGACTTCTACCTTAAGCCCAAGCCCACATGAACTCATATCTACTGCTATAAAGCTATATTTGATTGTTCATAAGTCCAAAGAAAGTTCTTGCTACAAATGAACGATTTTCCGAGATTTTACCTAGGTATAATGATTATACATTATTTTTCTGTTTCAACCAAGTCTCGTATCGTTTAAACTGAAACACTAAATAAGACAAAACAAATGCTGAATCCACAGCTTCACGATTTCTCACGAAAAAAAAGACAGTTTCATTATTCATCGATATCATGATGCTTCAGTTATTGCCTCTATCAAGTGCAATCCAAAAGAAACGTTTTCCTTTTGATCAACAATATCCAGGAGATTCAAGAAAAAGAAATAATAAGACATGCAATCTTGAGTCGTCACCATCGCAGAAAGATTTCACAGCAACCTCTGCATTCATAAACAGAAGTAAGAGCACACTTCATTAGATATAGTTGATACACTAATGTTCCATGAAACCAAAAATGTAAAACTTTAAAGCAACCTAAAGTATCATTTCCCACATATAGAATCTAACCATCAAACCCCAATGAACAATAAAAATCAATGTGATATGATACTCAAACTCTGTCCATGAGCCTAATTGACCAAGCTAAACAAGGTAGCCAAATTACACATCGCAAGCATTTGAAATCAGACAGTTCTGAGAGGAATCTAGTGGAAAGCTTAACTCTTTCAACAGATTAGCAAAATATCCCATAGGTTTTGCTACTCATCGACGCCTAAACTGATTACAGGAACGTATGATGAAACCTTTCTAAGCGAAAATCACAAACCAAAACTCTCCACAAACCAATCAAGCGAAGCACTTTCTTACAAAAAAAGATGTCAATTTCACTCTGAAATTATCATTTCACATTTACAAATCACCATAAACGAAATCTCAATTGACAAAATGAAGTGCATTTATCAACAAACCCGAATCTGGAAACACACAATAATCGAAAGGATCGAATATCAAGAATACCTAAAATCATGGAGGGATCGAAAAACGAATCCTCGAGATTAGTGGCCACCGTGCTCCTTGGCATGCTGCTGGTGCTCGAGATGGCGACGCTCATTGGGGAGAGCGACGAGGTAAGAGAAGGCCATGCCTCCGAAGCAGATATGAAGGAGAGGCTCGACGGAGCTAGTCTGGATGTATTTGTCGTTGTAGTTATCGAGACCTCTCTTCACAGAGGTCTTGATGGCCTCCGTCGAAAACGTCGATTTGATATACCCGGGAAGCTCCTTCACCTTCTTCCCTTTGATCTCACTGTATATCCTTCTCATCGCCATTTCGATCTTCCTCTTTTGCTCTGGATTTGTTGTTGCGCGACGACAGAACAAAGGAAAAAAATGGCTCTTTTAACCCTAATCCACGAATTGGGGATCGAGATAAAAGACTTTTTGGAAGCTGAAAATAAAATAAAAACACAGAAGGGCAATTTCTTTTATATTTAAAAATTAAGGTTTCTAATCCGGGTTTTTTCTTTTTTTCGGGTTAAGAAAGTGAATGATATTCGGTTTGGTTTTTCTTTGATATAATTCAATGCAAATTTATGTTTTAGTTCGATATTTTCCATTTCGAGTGGTATCGGTTACATTTTTAGTCTTTTTTGGACATAATACTTACAACCGAATGGTTTTAAATTGATTATTCGGTACTGTTACGTTCGGTTCGGAACGACAAAACCGGTGATAACCGCTAAATTATTTTTTTTCGTGAGTTTTTTGGTTATTCCATATACGGTGCGGGTCAGTAAGTTCGGATCTCAGTTGGTACCCGTTTCACCTGCATCGCCTTCCTCAGTCGTCAGCATAAACGTTTAGATTTCCTTTCTCTCCCTCTACTTTCTCTCTCCAAAATGGCTCGTTTGCTGTCACAAACATTGATCCACACTGGCAGATTTCTTCTCCGCCGCTTCTCAGAACCGCCTCCGGCGGTGGCTGTGTCGAGTCGCGTTTGCTTCCACCGATACTATTCGTCAAAGTCCCTTTCTCTTGTGTCTCCACTTGGCTCGTCATGTTCTTCTTTATACAGTCATCCAGGTATCTGTAATTGAGATAATCAGCTTCCTTAATGTGGAAGCATGTCAACGATTCAATTATGTGGGAAATGCTAGATGATTGGTTTCACTGCTAATTTTGTTTTCAAATTAAGAAAATTTCCTGAGGAGATGTGATATTCTTCTTGGTATGTTTTCGTTGGTGCTGTTGCAGCGTTTTGTAGCTCAGCTTTCTCATCTTCAGCAACAACTACAACTGTTGAAGTTCAGTCTACGGAGCATGAAGTTGTGATTGCTTTGGGAAGTAACATTGGAAACCGGATGAACAATTTCAGAAAAGCTTTGCGATTGATGAAGCGTAGTGGCATTTGCGTAACGAGGCACAGTTGTTTGTATGAAACCGCTCCTGTTCATGTGACTGACCAACCCAGGTTTCTCAATGCTGCAGTGAGAGGTGTCACCAAGCTTGGACCTCATGAGCTATTGAATGTTCTCAAGACAATCGAGAGAGACATGGGGCGTGAGGATGGTATACGGTACGGACCAAGACCACTTGACTTGGACATTCTGTTCTACGGGAAGCTGAGAATTAATTCTGATAAGCTCATCATACCACATGAGAGACTCTGGGAAAGGTCATTTGTATTGGCACCTTTGGTAGATTTGCTTGGATCAGCTGTTGATAGTGATACGGTCGCACATTGGCATTCACTCGCATTACATCCTGGTGGAATTATCCAAGCGTGGGAGAGACTAGGTGGAGAGTCACTGATTGGACAAGATGGTATACAAAGGGTGTTACCAATAGGAGATAAACTCTGGGATTTTTCTAATAAAACTCATGTGATGGGTATACTTAATCTTACCCCCGACAGCTTTAGTGATGGAGGACACTTTCAGTCGATAGATTCTGCAGTTTCTCGGGTTTGCTCAATGATCACGGAAGGGGCAGATATAATTGATATCGGTGCACAGTCCACACGACCAATGGCCACTAGAATTTCTAGTCAAGAAGAGTTAGATAGACTACTGCCTGTTCTAGAGGCTGTTCGTGGAATGCCAGAGATGGAGGGAAAGCTCATATCCGTGGACACTTTCAACTCCGAGGTTGCTTCAGAAGCAATAAGCAATGGGGCTGACATTCTTAATGATGTATCTGCGGGAACCTTAGACCCGAATATGCATAAAGTTGTTGCAGAATCTGAGATTCCTTATATGGCCATGCACATGAGAGGAGATCCATGTACAATGCAGAACAAAGAGAATTTGCAGTACGATGATGTCTGCAAGGATGTTGCTTCTGAACTCTACATGCGTATAAGAGATGCAGAAATCTCGGGGATTCCAGCTTGGAGGGTTATGACCGACCCAGGAATTGGGTTTTCAAAGAGAGTAGATCACAATTTGGATATTATTACGGATCTGCCAAAAATCCGGGAAGAGATGGCTAAGAGAAGCATAGCATTGTCTCATGCGCCTATACTTATAGGACCTTCAAGGAAGAGATTCTTGGGAGATATTTGTGGGCGTCCTGAGGCCACTGACAGAGATGCTGCAACTGTTGCTTCTGTTACTGCGGGCATTTTAGGAGGTGCAAATATCATTAGAGTTCATAATGTTAAAGATAACGTAGACGCAGCAAAAGTATGTGACGCAATGCTGAGAAGAAGAAGGTCAAAACGATGATTGGAATTGAAGATACAATTATAACTTGGTTTACGGGTCTGTTTCAGATTGATACAACAGTTTTGCTTGATAACAGCAAAATGTCGAGTGAGTCAATGTCTCTGCTTGATCTTGTGTGGCAAGATGGTGGATATCATGGGTGATTGATGAAACTAGCTAAGCATTGATATCGCTAGTGTATAATCTCTGTTCAAAAACACTGTCAAATTGTAGATGAGCAATAGCATTTTTAATTTTCTTTTCTCTTATTACTAGAAATTCTACCTGGGTGAACAATGTTGTACAAGAGAAAAAGGTTTCTTGGTTATATATTATTTCATTTGTTTCTGAATGATGGGGAACTGATTTATTATAGATTTTGGACAGGTAAAAACTATATCATAAAAGAATCAAACTTCATTTTCACCTTTAAGGCGATGTGATGGATCATAATCTACTTTTCCAAAATAGATAATCGTAGTTTTTGAGATAGGAGATCAAGACAAGTACATGCCTGATTATGGCAACTTTCGTAAGTAAGATTTTATATTCATCTTTTGCAGTTACGATTATTATAAGTTGCTTTTTGGTAGTCCATGAAGATTATCTTTCAGTTGTTTAGTAGTCGTCAACTTTGAAAGTATCAGTTTGAAGATATCAAACTCGTCAATCAATGTTATCGTTTCAACTAGGTTGAAGGACACTTTCCCAAAATGGCTATCAAAAGTATTCAGACATTTTCCGAGAAAGTTGTATTAGTTTATTCTTTGATCGTTACCTCCATGGACATTTATATCGAAAAATTGTTTCTGGTTTCCTCCATCAATGGAAGTTAGGAAACCAACAACAATCGTTGTGTACTATCAATCAATCTAAAGACGGTTAATCATATACATGATGCCAAGATTTAACAACGGCTAAACCAAGTTCTTGTCCATTGAATTTATCCGGTTGGTGGGGGTCAGAGTCGATTCAACTAGTTACAAAGATCCTAGTTACACAATAAAAAAAGTGTAACTTTAAGAAGAATTTTGATAAAATCATAAAACAAGAACCACCTAAAGCGTTGACATGGCATTCCTCATAATTCACAAAGATGCTTATTTGACTTTTGTTTATGTATACGATATCGTAATTGTATATAGACCCAACATGGTTATACTATAACTTATATGGAGTTGAAGCTGATACGTGCATGAGCTGTCTTTCTGCTCTTGGCTAGTCTTCATATTGCATAAGGGAACATAGTGCATACCAGAGTAATCTAAATCATTTGATGATTATGACACGTCTAAGCCTTCTTTCATGGATTTCAATCACAAGCTGTGTTTTTCTTGTTGTTGTTCATGCTCAAGACCAATCTGGTAAGTTGGTACTCAAAAGTCTTTGCTTTTCTAAACTCTTCTATGTATAGTAAGTTGTTTTTGTACAGGTTTTGTTAGCATCGATTGCGGGATACCGGATGATACGAGCTACACTGATGAGAAAACAAACATGAAATACGTTTCGGATTTGGGTTTTGTTGAGTCTGGAATAAGCCATGGCATAGTTTCTGAACTTCAAACGACTTCTCTTGAAAGACAGTTCCAAAACGTAAGAAGCTTCCCTGAAGGTAAGAGAAACTGTTACGACATAAGGCCTCAACAAGGGAAAGGTTTCAAGTATCTGATCAGAACCCGTTTCCTGTACGGGAACTACGATGGTTTTAGCAGAACACCGGAGTTTGATCTTTATCTTGGACCCAATCTTTGGGAATCTGTCGTTCTTGTCAATGAAACGGCTATAATGACCAAAGAGATCATTTATACTCCTCCTTCAGACCATATTCATGTGTGTCTTGTTGATAAAAACAGAGGAACTCCGTTTCTGTCTGTCTTGGAAATAAGGTTTATGAAGAACGATACATATGACACTCCTTATGCAGCTCTTATGCTTGGTCGGAGATGGGATTTCGGCGCAACAAGCAATCTTCAAGTCAGGTATAAAGTCTTATTATTTTATCATTGTTATCTTCAGCTACTAAATGTTGTCGTTTTTGTAGGTACAAAGATGATTTTTACGATCGCATATGGATGCCTTATAAGTCTCCGAACCAGAAAACTTTGAATACATCGGTGACCATCGATGAAACTAACCACAACGGATTCAGACCTGCAAGTATTGTCATGAGATCTGCGATATCACCAGGAAACGAAAGCAACCCGTTGACATTTACCTGGTCACCAGATGACCCGAGGTCGAAGTTTTATGTATACATGCACTTTGCTGAAGTTCAAGAGCTACAAAGAAACGAGACACGAGAATTCGATATATACGTGAATGGAGATGTACTTGCCGAAAATTTCCGACCTTTTTACTTGTTTACAGACACACGCTCCACTGCAGAGCCGGTCGGCAGAACAAAGAATGAGATTGTCATTCAGAAAACAGGTGTATCGACTCTTCCACCGATCATCAACGCGATTGAGATCTATCAAATCAATGAGTTCCTTCACTTACCAACAGATCAACAGGATGGTAAGGCTTTTTATTTACTAAAAAAGATTTGCTCTTTTCTACTTTATGTTTGAGTTTCTTTTATCTTGTCTTATAGTCAATGCCATGACGAAGATTAAGTTCAAGTATAGAGTGAAGAAGAACTGGCAAGGAGATCCTTGTGCTCCAGTGGACTATTCTTGGGAAGGTCTTGAATGTCTCCACAGTGATAACAATACTTCTCCAAGACTCATATCTCTGTAAGAATTTTAACATTCACAAATGCTCTGTTCTGCTCTGCTTTGATCTGCTCTGCTCTTACACGTCTCGTTGTTATCTGCAGGAACTTATCCTCCAGTGGACTGACTGGCCAGATCGATCCAGCTTTCGCCAACCTTACATTAATAAAAAAATTGTCAGTATTTCTTGTCTCTTTTTGTAATCAGCATTGATGCACTCTATGGTATACAGACTTGTGACCCACTGGCACAAGGAAATACCATTTGCAGGGACTTATCAAACAACAGCTTAACGGGAACAGTACCCGATTTCCTCGCCAGTTTATTAAATTTGACTGAATTGTGAGTTTTGAAAACTATAGTGGTGAGATTTATACAGCAGTAGTGTTCTGTGACTTACTAATTTATACTGGTTTATATGTTTATATCTGTAGAAACTTGGAGGGAAACAAGTTAACTGGAACCATTCCAGCTACACTGTTGGAGAAATCGAAAGATGGCTCTCTGTCGCTAAGGTATTGTGATCTATAAAGGATTACCTTTTCTCTCTTATAGATGTTGCTATGTGAAAATGATCTTCTTCTGAAAAGATTACTGACTGAAGTTTCTATGTTGTAATCTTTAGATTTGGTGGAAACCCGGACCTTTGTCAGTCTTCTTCATGTCAAACAACAAAGAAGAAGAAGAAGAATGGGTACATTGTCCCATTGGTAGCATCAGTCGTAGGACTGCTCATTCTTTTGATCGTTTTGGCTTTATTCTGGCATTTTAAGAGAAGATCACGAAGAGGTACAATCTCAAACAAACTGTCTACTAATGGTGTCAATACCGGACCATTGGACACAACGAAAAGATACTTTAAATACTCAGAAGTTGTTGATGTCACAAACAACTTCGAGAGAGTTCTTGGAAAGGGAGGGTTCGGTAAAGTATACCATGGTGTCTTGAATATAGATCAAGTAGCTGTCAAGATACTTTCCCAAGAGTCAGCGCAAGGTTACAAAGAGTTTCGGGCAGAGGTCGCTCTCTAATTTAGTTAGTTGTTTCCAAATAATGTTTTGTATCCAAACTAATCTTATATTCTCTCAGGTTGAGCTTCTGATGAGAGTCCATCATACAAACTTGACATCTCTTATCGGATACTGCAACGAAGATAACCATATGGCGCTTATCTATGAGTACATGGCTAATGGAAACTTAGGAGACTATTTGTCAGGTTAGTCTTTGGATAATTTCTTTTGTATCAACAGATGCAATCTCTTATCGGATAAGCTTTGTTTTGTTTTCCTTTATTAAAAAGGCAAAAGTTCCTTAATCTTGAGCTGGGAAGAGAGATTACAGATATCATTAGATGCAGCACAAGGTTTGTGAAGTCACTTCTCAAACAGAATGATATGTTTTTTTCTTAAACTTACGCAATTTGAATGACAAATTGTCAATCAATTAAGGTCTCGAGTATCTACATTACGGTTGCAAGCCTCTCATAGTTCACAGAGATGTGAAGCCGACGAATATCTTACTCAACGAGAAGCTTCAAGCCAAGATTGCTGACTTTGGCCTATCTAGAAGCTTCCCGGTCGAAGGTAGCAGTCAAGTCTCCACCGCTGTTGCTGGAACCATCGGTTACTTAGACCCCGAGTAACTAAGTCTATCTTGAAATCTAAATGATGAACTAGAAAACGAGTATTGGTTCTTGTTTTTAGAATCCTTTTCTTTTGTAAACTCAGGTACTACACAACGCGACAAATGAACGAGAAGAGTGATGTTTACAGTTTCGGAGTGGTTCTTCTTGAAGTGATAACAGGAAAACCGGCAATCTCACGTTCAAGAACACAGAGTGTGCATCTAAGTGATCAGGTTGGTTCGATGTTGGCCAATGGAGACATAAGAGGCATTGTGGATCAACGTTTAGGAGGTAGATTTGAGGCTGGCTCGGCTTGGAAGATCACGGAGATAGCATTGGCTTGTGGCTCTCAGAGTTCTGCACAGAGACCAACGATGAGTCAAGTCGTTATGGAGCTGAAACAGAGTGTTTTCGGAAGAGGGACAGAACGAAATAGCCATAACGCTCCTGTAAAAATGGTTACGATTAATCTCGATACTGAAATGGTTCCACGAGCCAGGTAAGGATGGGATATTTATAACTTGATTAAGAAGAAACTCACACACATGTAATTTGCTTTTGTGTTTTTTTTCTAAATTTACTTTAAGGTCTATCTAAATTTAAGTTCAGTATATGTCTATGACTCATGTCAAATACACTTGGAAAGTACTTTATAGCTTTTGCATTGTTCAACTACAAACCCAATACAAAACTAATTTACATGATCCAACTACTACTTCTCACCTTCAAAAATTCAGACTTTTCTTTAATATATAAAGAAAAAAGAACCTCAAACACTCCAACAATTTTCACTTTCTTGACCTAAAAGAAACTTAGGGTTTCTTCTACTTTCTTCCATGGCAAGCAGCAAACTCCTCCCTCTTCTCATTCTCCTCCTCATCATCATCACTACATCCTCCACTTCGCTTGCCTCTCCTGCGGCGGATCAAAACAAACTCGCAATCAAGATCATTGACGCAATGATCTCCGGCGGAAGTTTCGACGAATGGAGCGAAGCTTTCATTGCAACAAACGACGAGATAAACGGTCCAGTTCTCACTTCCACTCTCTTCCTCCCCAAAACATCCGTCGAAGGAATCAACGCAACGTCACCACTCGTTGCTGCTTACCACATCGTCCCACAATTGCTTGACTTCTACAACATAAGCCTCATGAAGCCTTTCTCTCGTCTCCCAACGCTTCTCTCTGGAAACTCCATCGTCGTAACCAATAATTCAGCTTCAGGTTTTACCATCGATGGCGTTCTCATCTCTGAGCCAGATTTATTCGTTTCTCCTTCTATTGTTATCCATCGCATTGCTTCTCCCTTAAACTTCTCTCGTTACGGTGGCGACGATATATAGTAGTTACTTTGTTTCGCTTTTCCACTTTTGTTTCTTTCTATTTTTAGTACTTTAAAATTTGTTAAAATAAGTTTATATGGAATTGTTTTCAGAAATACAGTTTGTGTGGTTTGACGTGGAAATTATGATTTATTTCGTTAACCGTGTATTTTTATCATTAAATACGTTTACAGTAGTAAATTATCACTGAAATCGCAGAAATTAAATAGCTCAATCTTTCTACAATTAACTTACCGTAAAACAAACATAAGAAAAAGATATTAGTTTAAGTATTTTAAATAGCAATAACTCCTGCTCTATAAAAAAAAAAAAACACAAATCCAACATGAATTAGGTTATTTTTACCAATTTTATAGATTATAAGATGAAAACTTTAAGCTAGGATAGATTTTCTAAAATTGTTTCACTCCAAATTTATGTATAAATAAACAAAGAACCCCGCATAGAACCCTTAGACACAACTCTAGACAAATATAATTAACTCCAAAAGCAAATCGAAAATATCAAGAACAATCGATTGTAAGAAAATGGGAAAACCAAACACTCTTCGGGAGATGAATCTTGTCAAGTTGAGATAGGCTTAAACCACGGATTTAATGTTGCAGAGTTCCTCATATTTGGTACGACGTGCAAATTTTTAGCTTCATGTTTAGCCCAAGTGTTAACCAAGTACTCGTGCTCAAGGAACCAAGTATATAAGAAAAAATATTGGAATCAGAAATTATAATTTTGATAGTTTCATGTACCATGCATGAAGTTATAATACAAATTATGCAATTACATTCATTTTCCTTATTTCTGACGTTTGAGCTTTTATGTTATGAAAGGATGATTAACTGGTAACATCGCAAATAATTAGGTGAACAAAATTGCTCTTTTTGTAAAGACGAGGAGTTTTGGTGCAATTTAACAGAAATACAAAATAAATAATGTCACAAGCATTGATGACATGTCCGAATTTTATTGGAGGGGCTGACGTTTGAGCAGAGCAATTCATCATCATCTCCAAAAGCCGAAATTTATCAGATTTTCAGAACGAAGGGGAAGAAAACAATTTGACGGGTTCAAAACAATGGCGGAAGATCCCCAGAAGGTGTCTTCTTCAGCGTCACACCAACCTTCTCCTGACAAGAAACCCGAAGATGCTGGGATCAAGCCTCAGGTTTGTGACTTTGCTTCTCTTCGAAATTCGATTGTTGATTTTGCGTCTGATTTAATAGTCGCCGCACTTTGATTCTTCGACTCCGGTGATGTTTCGCGGTCAAACAGTTAATTCTCCCCCTTCCTATAGATCATTCAAGGGCTTGTGACTCTTCAACTCGCAGCAATCTAAAACGAACTATTCATGAGTTTGATCGTGAATTGACTCATGATTTCAATTTCTCGTTTTATCAGGATCCAGATCCTGGGTATCGAGCTTACACCGGTGGTGATTCTCCGATGTACCCGGTTTTTTATCCGGCTCTTGTTCCCGGAGGATTGAATCCTGGACAGTGCGATGAACAAATGAATGGTGGAGCTGGGATTTATGCGGTTCCTGTACATCAATTTGGAGGACATATCGCTGGTCTTCCCTCAAACTATCTTATCCCTCTCACTTACAATGTTCCCACGTAAGTAATTTCTTGGATAATTGCTTCGATACTCTTGATTAGTGTAATACCCTTTTCATGGACGAAGAGTCATGTTCATGGGTAAATTGAATTGGCTAGAAGAATTAACGGGTTGTGCAACAAGTTGATACCTTTGGTCATTGGCTTGTGGAAGTTGAGAATCCGAACCATTGTTTAGGTCAAATCACTGGTAGTATGGCTTCAGATGACTTAAATGTAGACAACTACAGGGTTAATGGTTTTTATATTTTGTTTAGAACTAGACCAAGTAATGAGACTGAGGCTGGGGGAGAGAACCAAGCGCAAGCCGGGCATGGTCAGCAACAGCAACAACCTGCACATCAAAGGCAAGTGGTGGTACGGAGATTTGAGATCGCGTTTCAGCTTGACATATTTCTCATACTCAAGCTTGCTGCCGTCATCTTTTTGTTCAACCCAGATGGATCAAGACAAAGGCTCGCTGTTCTTGTGATTTTCGCTACCATAATTTACTTGTAAGCCTCCGTTTTGATTTCATTCTTATGGTGATATATCTTATGGTTTTCAACATATACAACGACCTCTCCAATGCATGATTCATGATAGATCCGTGGTGTTTTGTTGCCCCAATTAATCCATAAGTAATAATAAAGAGGGTGAAATGCTGTAGCTGATCTCTGTTTGGTGTTGAAAACTTGACAGATACCAAACTGGAGCCCTTGCACCTTTTGTGCGGTGGCTCTCACAAGGTATGCATAGAGCAGCAGTTCCACCACCTCGACCTCATAGACCTGCTGCGAGAGCTGATAATGATCCCGCAGCAGCAATGCCACTAAACGAAGATGCGGTTCCTGGTAATATGCACTGCAATATCTCTCTCTCCCATAGTATTATCTGAAGCCATCACAGCAACAACTGATGCAGAAGCAATTTGCTTTTTTTTTTTTGCAGAGGGACAAGAGAACGAAGCTGATCACGGGAACCAAGCAAATGGAAATGAAAATGTCGATGCAGGACACCAAGGGAATCAATGGTGGGGAATCGTTAAAGAGATTCAGATGATAGTTTTCGGCTTCATAACTTCACTACTCCCTGGCTTCCACAACATAGATTAGACTCCTTTTACTGCATACTCTCATCTTCCAAAAGTCTAAAAAAAAAACTCAAGAAGAAAGTTTAATGTTCTACTCTGTCGTCTGTGATCTCGTATGTGAAAGTACAGAAAACTTTAAACTTAAGACTCAAATCTTCAACAACTTAATGTATGTGAGCTGCAATTTTCAAGCTTTTGCTCTTTTATAGTAAGGCATCATTTATATCGTCTTATACATGACAAAAAATTGGTTTTCTACAGCAAAATTTCATGAGGACAAAGAATAAGCCTATCAGACGTTTCCTTTATTTATTCCGTGATCTAAGAGAATACTGTACAGTACAAAAAAATTATGATGTAGATATATACAGAGGGTAGAACAAGAAGAATCAAAAGGTTCATCACATCTCCAACAAAAGATTACTGATTTTCCGAAGCTCCTTGAGAGCTGTCATGGCTGTGACTTGTCCCTTTTCGACCAGGTTGGTCTTAGATATGTTCTCCATTAATCCTGCCTGAACCTGACCTCGTTCTTGCTGGAAAACAGACTCCATCACCTGAACATATGGTCAAAATTCATCAGAACGTTTCATTTGTTATTCTCATCTAAAAGTATGAGTAAATGAGAATGTGAGTGAGTCTGTACCTGAATGTGTTCGAGCATGGAATTTCCAAGGTTCTTTAGTGTATTCATCACATTCTGGTCCGTGTCTCCTTTGCTGCTCGAAGATGAAGCCTGTGGAGGCGAATGTGACTCGGAAGCGCAAACCAAATCGCTCTTACTACTTTCAATAACGTTGGATCTTGTCTCCTCACCAGTGAGATTGCGACCAAACTTCCAAAACCACTGGAATTTTCCTGGTAAGACTTTATTACGCTCCTTACTTACGGCCACAGATTTATCTGCAGTGTCCTCCTCGTCAATAGACTGAGCTACTGGAAACTCGATGCTTGGTTGAGAAGAAATGGGAAGAGGCGAATCTACTACGCTTGTTTCTTGATCTTTAACTTTTTCATTGGCAAACAGAATCGACCCGGTACTGCTATCCGAATCATCCGAATCATTCTCGATGGAGTTTGGATCTCTGAGTGGACTGTTTGGATCAGAGAAGACATTAGATGAATTCTCCTCAATTGCTGCTATGCTCTCTTCACCGGCAGTTTCAAAATCCATATTTCTTTGCTCGGTTTCTTGAGTCGTACTATCTTCATTGTTCACAACGTCCACTGTATTAGCTTCCACGGTTTCTTGAACTGAGCTATCTCCGTTGTTCACAACATCTACTGTATTAGGTTCTTCCGGTTCAGAAACGATCTGCCTATTGAAATCTTCCAGCAAGTTACGCGTGACTGATGATACATTAACTTTGCTTTCTGTCTTGGCGCTTTGTGTAGGGTCAGACTCTGCTCTGAAAAGCCTTTTCACCTTGAACCATGATGCCCTTTTCTTCGGCACTGAAGGACTCTGTTTCTCTTCTTCGGCGGTAAGAACTCTCCATTTCTCTTCCCAATAACTCTGTGGTGTAATTATCAACGGAGATTTAGGTGAAGTGGATCCCGAAGGGAAGCTGTTAGTTCTCGCCGGTACTGCAGGACTGATGCTCCGATCAAAGACATTGTTTAACGATAGAGCTGATGATCGTACATCCTCATCCAAAGCCAATGCTTGAAGTGACTTAGCTTTCTCTATTATCTTTCTCACGTCAATCTTCTCTGGAAAACTCAGTAGTCTCTGTAGACAAGAAGCTGCATTTTCAGTAGCAAGCAAAGAAGATCTTAAACACAAAATCATCGAAACCGCCATTCCCGATACCAGAGCTCCCCGTGGAGAATCAAAGATCTTGAAGCTCTGGCTTGTATCGTTATCCTCATACATTCTCGCCGAATTATCAGCTGAGAATATCTCGTCCCACACTATCAACAGATCCTGAAGCAAAAACTCTCTTCCAAACAAAACCCGTAACCAACGAAGCCCAAAGTACTGAGGTTCAACGCCGAGTTCTACCAAATGGCTATGCAGAGACGAATCGACAAACGATAAAAGATGGTAAAACGCAGTGCAGGCTTCAAGAACGGGAGGTAAACCCGTGTGGGATCCGCTAGCTGGAGAGTAAGCAAAAAATCCAGCCATTGAGACACAACCATTAGCTCCACTCATCAGAGCATCAAACATGCAGTAAGCATCGTGCTCCATGAATTTATCCGATAAGACAATCCCGAGTTCTCCTTCGGCCCCATATGCATCGCTTAACATCACAATGGATTGAATTTCGGGATCGAGCTCATCTAGACTCTTTATTTTCTTCGAATTCCCCTGAATACCACCAATCTCATCATCCGCGAAATCCTCCAGAAACTTTTTGAAATCGAAGTTGTAAGTAACATCTCTTTCCTCAAAAGATAAACCATCGAATCTGTCCGTGAAATGATCTTCATAACTTTTACGTACTTCAGAGAGACGTTCAACATCAACATGAAGTACATAAAGCAGAGGAGCCAGAAGCTCATGCATTCCTACAAAAAAAGAAACATAAGATCATTAGAAAAGCTATAATCTTTAGTAACAAAGCTTACTTTTTTAAAGACAAAAAGTAATGTTCTACCTTGTCGATATCCGTACTCGGGATGTTTAAGGCACCACAAGAGTAAAATACGTCTTAACATGCCTTGACATCCAGGAGCTTGAAAGTAGCTCCAATGCTCTGGATATAACCTCGATAAGTCTTGATCCAATGTTTTCTCTAGCTCTGCGTTACGAAAGAACCGACCCCATGTACTATCTGCATTATAGAAATGGTTCCATATAAGACCCAAGAATTTCAGCAATCAAAAGACAATGTACATGAAACATCGAATCACATAATCTTTTTACCTGGGTTTTGCGATAAGGGATTGTCGATTGAGAGATCAGGGGAATTTCGTAAATTTTTAGACAAATGTGGATCTATCAAGAGCCCTCTCCTTAAAGCAGCATATCTACATTTATATGATGTGGAGGAGACATTAGAGAGGAAACGATAATACTTGCTAAACCCAGAAAAGCTCAAATCCTATTGAAAAAACATCAACTTTTTGGGTTTTATTAACTCAGATTCCCAAAATAGGAAACTTTGACAAACACACACAAAAAAATTGTAAATTGCTTTATTTAAGCTACCTTCTTCGAGATTCGGCAGTTGCTTTTCGAAGATCATCGATCGAAGAAGCTTGAAACCGAAGAACACCGAGATTCACGCGCCACTGTACGCCTCTCAGATTGGCGAAACGACGATCAGATTCGTCGACCAGATGTTCCGGCATAGATGCCATAAGCTTCTGCTTTTTTTTACTTCTCCGGTTTCACAAAAAAAATGAAATGTTTCGTCGTGGAGTAAAACTAAAGATGTCACCGGAAATTTTCTCCGTTGACGCTAGAAGAAGAAATTTAATCGAAATTAAACCTGAAAATGAAAATGATAACAAAAAGAAAGAACAAAAAAAAATGTGAAAATTCCGATCAGATCGGAACACAATAAAATAGGAGAGAGAGCGAGAATCAATTCTCTTTTCTCTCTCCGAATCCAAGCAAAAGATAATCAGAATGACAAAAAAGATGAATTTTCCTTTAATATTTTCTCATCCTCTGAAAAAAGAAGAAAATAGGAAGTTTGTTTGTTTCGTGAGAAAAGCAAACTTAAAAGGTGACCTGTCGGAGCAAAGTGGTGAAGATTGAAGAAGCACCAGCAGAATTACAAATACTCTTCTTCTCTGTTTTTTTTCCTTTCTTTCTTGTCTTAAATTATTATTAATTGACTTTTTTTTGTTATACAATAAAAACTAAAATAGATGACGGTTCAAAGAGTATATACTATATTACGGTTTGGTTTACCACGCTTTTCTCAATGATTGTAACTAACAACTCGTTAATATCCTTCGAATATTTTCATTATTCCCATATTCGATAATCGATATGCTTGACGATTTAACATTGATATTGGTTTTGAATTTGAACTTTTGATTTGAAACCTACAGTTTTATCTAGAAAAATTTATAGTTTCTGGTCAAGATTTTTCAAACTACAATATCTAAACAACTCTGTATCAGAGAAAAACCATAACAATTTAATACTTTTATCATATAGATACTATGTGTACCCAAAACCAATTAGTAAATATAATTGTTATTATTGATACATTAATCTATACATGTACAGGTAACATATAGTCGTCATATAACCTTTTTTTTAACGATGAGATTTCGATTTGCATGGCCTTGCAAATTATAGATTCATTAGTTTTGTTAACATTCCGATTCAGGATAATTTGTTAAACAATCTGAGAAAATGCATATTTGAGTGTAAGTATTAAAACGCATATTCCTCGAAACTCAGTGGCGGCGTTAGCCACGAGTTTTATTACAAGATGCAAAAAGTCATATCCAAGTAAGCCTTTACGACACGTCTCCATTACGTGTCAATGAAGATAGACTTGAACGTAAATTTTATGTGTAGGGTCTTAAAAAAAACAGAAACTACGTTGTATTCATGTAATATATATATTTTTTAGCTTATACGAACCAATATTACATCAATAGATTGTAAGTAATTCGTATTCTAGGGTTGTCAAAGTTTCATTTTGTCTCTTAAAAAAGTTAGACAATTATAACAGTTGAACTTGTTAAGTAAAATTTAAAATATGCCACACAATAATATCAGCACTTTTCTTCAGTGAAATTTAACACGAAACATCATCAACTCATTTAATTTATCGATTACTAGTTTCTTCATATACGTGATTATGACTGTGTTTAATCGCAAAGGACACACACACAACAATCGTTTAGAACGTTCGAAACTCATATTTCACCTTATTTGTTTATAGAACGTTCGAAACTCGCTCCGACACGTACATAAAACTCGTTTCGATCACTGAATCTTGTTGACCTTCAAGTAGTAGTCTTTATCAATCGTAGAAACAATAAAACACGACCACGCACCAAAATAGTACTTACCTATCATTTTCTTTTAGAATATTTTAGTTTGGGAGAATATATTTATTTTTTTGGTGGACGCGAAAAGTCATATTATCTTAATACAATTCTTGAATGATTGGTGTAGTTCGACAGATGCATCTAAAAAGAGCCAAAGAGAGAGAGTTGGTGGTAGAGTCGGTCCTCAAATTGATTTTCTATTATCAAAATAATATTAGTATATATATTGTGGTACAAATATTAAAAGAATTATTACTATTTTATTGTTTTCAGCGTCGTCCCTAATCCTCTACGCCAAATAACATCCTACACGTGGATCTCTCCACATTTTAAACGGAGAAAGACAAGAGTATATGCACCACCTCCAATACGATGTTCATCTTTATGTATTTAGTTGTCTGCCTAAGTTTGATAGTTTAAAAGACGATAAGTTATTTAAACTTAAACTCTAAACATATATATCAACAATAGCAATCATCGAACTTTATTATGATTATATATAATCTCTTTCGGACAATTAGGTGAGAGCAACTCACTCACTACACCGTCCTAAGCCCCAGTGTTATCATGTTTGTTTATAATTAAGAAATATTTGGTACTTGTAACTAATTGTAACCAATATAAATTTAAGATCTAATGTAATGACTGAAAATTCATTTGGTTCGCAAGATTAGCAGAGTCCAAATTTAACATCTTTAGCATTGGATGTTATATTGTTGTATTTTTGATAGGATTTAATTAATATAACCGAAGGAACAAAAAAAAAATTACTAAAACCGATTCATATTAAACTAGTCGAGCAAAATTAGATCACACGAGGCCATCGAGCATGTCACAACATCTCTAAGTATCTCACAATCTTAAAAAGGCAGTGATATTATAGCTGTCAAATAGTGCATTAGCAGACAATCTTTGTTCGATTTGTCTCTATAGCCCATCATTTTGATTTTAAGGGATAACAATTATTTTGCAAAGCAACAAAAGTTTCATATGAATAGAACTCTCCCATGTCAAGAAAAAAGAATAATACATTTAGCCCCACATGTCACTAGAATGGCATTTTTCCGAGTAATGCATGAGGCAGCCCATTTAATAGAAACATAAATTATATTTTTGGCTTTTTGCAATCAACTAGTTAGACACCCAAAACTTTATAATAGTCGGTGATTATTTGAAAGCCAATGTGTGAATAATGTGAAAAACACCAAAGTTTGTTTTATGGCTAGCTTTTGTTCTTATCTCGGATCCACCCATGTGGTGCATGGTTCAAGTACATCTTTCTTATTTTGATCTACACCTTATTACTATTGTGTCATTACACCTTTGAAAATTTTGAGAAAATCGTAAGCGTATCAGATAGGCTAATCTGATTCAAGTCTATACAAAACCTTAATTTAGTTTAATCCTAAATTGATTTTAGTTTACGTTTAACTATAAGTTTTATTTTTCGGACAACATTTTTATATATTAAAGATCCTAAGCTGATTCTTTTTTTAAGATTATAAATATTCAAGAACCGACTCACGGGCTTTTTGCCGACCACAATTCTTTCATATGAACTTACGTCGATGAATCGGCCCAATAATTATGACCTGGGCTGAAAGGCAAATACTGCAAGAAGTCCAATTCTTTTTTCAAAAGACGCGTCTGTATTCCTAAAGCTACTAAAAAGGACATGAATTTCAATATTCGCGACCGGAAAGGAAAAATAGCTGGCGTAAAAATGTATTTTCCAAACTTTTTGAAGACAATTTGAAAACACTATCCAAATACAGGGACATGAATTGCAAATACATAAGAGTTGGGCGCATTCCCAAAGTAAAGTACCTAAAGAGAACGGAGAGTGACGTAAACCCGACCGTTGAAAGGCACCCTTTCAAGTCGCCGCCGGTGACATAAAACCGCCGAAGCAAAATATCTCAGAATCTCCCATTACCCTTTTCGGAAAGATCTTCACTTTTTAGGGCTTCATCTTTCTCAACCCTTGATTGCTTCACTGCAATCTTCAATCTCATCTCTTTACTCTCTTCCAGGTTTGCTTAATTCTGTCAAAAACTCTGGAAATTTGTTAGGCTTTCTCAGTTTTTTTCTGTTGTTTGCTTCTTCTGATTAAATTAAAAAAAGTACGATCCCTTTTGCTCAATTTAGCTACAGAACTTTATATGTAATGAAAGATGTGAAGAGGCTAGTGTTCGTTTTTCTTGATTAGTCTAATGTCCGATCTGTTTCTTTATCTTGGCTGCAAGTGTCGGCTTCAATCAGAAATGTGTAATCTTTTCAATATAAAGTCAAAAAAACTTGTCTGAGTTTAGCACTGTCTTTAATGTGTATGTGTGTGATAGTGCTTCTTAAATCGTATAACACTTGATTCACTCCTTTTCACTGTGGGATGTCAATGATGGGAAAATTAGGAATCATAGTTATGATTTTGTGCTCAAATTGGGTTGTTGGCTCGTTTTTGAAGCGAGGATTCTGATAAGGGAAGGATTTTGTATATTCAGGGAAGACCTTATATGATATGATCTTCTAAGATAAACTAAGTCGCTGTGATCGGGGAACTCGACATGGAGGAGAGTGAAACAAAGGAGAGAATTGAAACCGAAAAGGCTTGTGTTTCAGTTGAGAGGATTGGGTCTACTTCACTCTCATCTCTTGTGAAGAAAGAAAAAGAAACATCGAATAAGAGAAAGTATAATAAGCGCAAAACTGAGGAAGAAATCTGTTCAAAATCCACCAACAAGAAGTATTCTCGAGGATGGGTTCGTTGCGAGGAGGATGAGGAGAAGGGTAGGAAAACTAGGAAGAGGAAAAGTAAGAGACAACAAAAGGGTAATAAGGTTGAGGTAGATGAAGCTTTACGGTTGCAGAGGCGAACGAGGTATTTGCTTATTAAGATGAAGATGCAGCAGAATCTTATCGATGCATACGCTACTGAAGGCTGGAAAGGTCAGAGGTACAACATTTGAATTTTCTCTCTTCTAGCTCAGTGTTTCTTATGTGGAAATTGTTTTTAGAATGTTACGATTTTGTTGGATATCTTACCAAAAGAATAGTTAATATTGCGTTACGAATGAGTTTTATTGAGTTTGGTTGCTGTCAATACTTCTGTATACAGATTGTTTACGCGTATTCAACCTTGTTCTTGTTTCCAAACCATTCATTTATTTCTATCTTCTCCTTAGGCCATGATCGCTTTAAACGCGAAAACAAACTTTGCATTTGCGTTTGCGTTTGCGTTTTACATTCCCATAATATTTTGATCATCATTTGTAAATTTCAAAATGGAAATGCAAATGAAAACGCAAAGAAACAATCATGGCCTTACTTAGTTGCAAACAATTAATGTGGTTTGTCTCTTGTATTTTCGTGTTTCCTTCAGCCGGGAAAAGATAAGACCAGACAAAGAGCTCGAGAGAGCTCGGAAACAGATCTTAAACTGCAAGCTTGGACTGCGCGACGCCATTCATCAGTTGGATCTGCTTAGTTCAGTGGGTAGTATTGAAGAGAAAGTTATGGCTCCAGATGGATCTATTCATCATGACCATGTAAGCAAATCTCTCTTTTAAATACTTTCATTTGCTACCCCTCGGACTTTATACATTGGGAACTCAATTTTAATCGCACGCACCACCATAGACATGTTTACACTGTATTAATACTGGAGAATTGCGTGATGGGGTTTTACATTTTGCAGATATTTTGTGCGGAATGCAATTCTCGGGAAGCTTTTCCTGACAATGATATAATACTTTGTGATGGAACGTGTAATCGAGCATTTCACCAGAAGTGCCTTGACCCTCCTTTGGAAACAGAAAGCAGTATGCTTTGGCTATCTATTACATACACACATATATATTGTCTGACAGAGTCCACCTGATTTTTTTCTTTACGTAATCTCAACAGTACCTCCTGGAGACCAGGGCTGGTTTTGCAAATTTTGTGATTGCAAAATGGAAATCATTGACACAATGAATGCACAAATAGGAACCCAATTCCCTGTGGACAGCAACTGGCAGGTAAACCTTTGGCAAGTACTAGAGTGGTTCATTTTGTATGAAATGCGAGATAGAGACACTTCACTATCAGAATTACTCTTCTCGTCTTAAAATCTTTACACTCTTTTTTCTATGGATAAGGATATCTTCAATGAAGAAGCTAGTCTTCCTATTGGATCTGAAGCTACACTTAACAACGAAGCGGATTGGCCTTCGGATGACTCTGGGGATGGTGATTATGACCCTGAAATGAAGGAAAAAGGCGGAGGAAGCAGCAGCAGAAGCGATAGTGGTGGTGGTGGTGGTGATAATGATGGAGAAAGCATTTCGACAAGCTTGAGTTTAGCTTCTGATGGGGTAGCCCTTTCAACAGGATCGTGGGAAGGCCATGGATTTGGCAATATGGTGGAATCATGCGAGACAAGTAATGAAGAAACTGTATGTGGGCCAAGACAGCGGAAGACGGTTGACTATACAAAATTATACCATGTGGGTACAACATCCATGGATTTTAAAATCCCTTGAAATTTTGATCTGCCTCTATATGTTATCTGATGATGGTGGTGAATTTTCGGGTTTTCTTCTTTTCTTTTTGTATTAGGAAATGTTTGGAAAGGATGCTGTTTTGCAAGAGCAAGGTAGTGAAGACGAAGACTGGGGTCCGAGTGACAGAAGGAAGAGAAAAAAGGAATCTGATGCAGCAAGCACACTTGTAACCATGTTTGGGAACATTAAGAAATATCAAGATGTTGAAGAAATACCGGAACAGAGTGAGAGAGATGCTGTCTCTGTAGAAGGTAAAGTAGGGCGAAGGCCGATATTCAGGCTACCAAGAGCTGCAGTTGAGGTCTGAAAATTGCCACTTCCCTGTTTTAGTCTCTTATGTGTAGTTACCGTAAGAAAAAATACAAAAATTCACATTACTAAGTCTAAAGTTTTTTGATAAATGTACTAGAAGCTACGTCAAGTGTTTGCAGAGAATGAGCTTCCTTCCAAAGCTGTGAGGGATTGTCTTTCAGAAGAATTGAGTCTTGAACCAGAGAAGGTAACACTGAGACCAAAAAAGTAATCTTACGGATGTTTCTTAGAACGTTGGAATGGAGGCGTATTAGGCTCCTTCATATAGCTAACGTATATTTGGTTTTCTTTGTTATTTTTCTTGGCTGACTGTGTCCTTAAATTTCGTTTTTCAGGTCAGCAAATGGTTCAAAAATGCACGGTATATGGCATTGAGGAATAGGAAGGTAAATAGCTTGTTACAAAATCATAGTTATTGCTTTTGTCATTCTCACATATGAACATTGTCTGGATTACTTCAGACTTAAAGTCTTACAACAATCATTTGGCCATTCATATCCTATAACAGGTGGAGAGTGTGAAACAACCTGAGGATTTGAAGGCGTTCCCTCGAGATTCTGGATCAGAAGCAGTCATGGAGAAAAACACAGAAACAAATGAAATTCAAGATACTGTGGACGAGACTGCCAAGGAGAAGAACGCTGAAACAAATGATATACAAGATACCGTGGATGAGACTGGCAAGGAGAAAAACACAGAAACAAATGAAATTCAAGATACGAAGTATGAG
The DNA here is from genome assembly GCA_000218505.1 of Schrenkiella parvula. NCBI lineage: Eukaryota > Viridiplantae > Streptophyta > Magnoliopsida > Brassicales > Brassicaceae > Schrenkiella > Schrenkiella parvula. The sequence goes on along the minus strand of CM001193.1, from coordinate 13,205,615 downwards.
GCGGCAGTGGAGGAAAACACAGAAACAAATGAAATTCAAGATACCGTGTACGAGACTGTCATGGAGAAAAACAAAGAAACAAATGAAATTCAAGAAACCGTGGAGGAGACTATCATGGGGGAAAACACTGAAACAGATGAAATTCAAGATACCGCAGACAAGACTAGCACAGAAACGAATGAAATTCAAGATACAATGGACGAGATTGTTCTGCTCAGGTTTAATGATCCTACGGATCAGACAACAATTTCTCCCTGTAATGATGATAACCAGGAGGAAATCCAGCACGCCAATGACTCCTTTTCTACACCCACAGAAGATGAAAGTCAACAGTATCTGGAGCAGAGAGACTCTTCTTTCACTCTAATGGTATGGTAAAAATTAACCTTTTTTGCCAAAATGAGTTTATTATAGAGCATAACTAGTTAGTTATTGATTCAGCACTGCTTTCATGAACATGTCTTGACCAGTGGTTTTGGAAAATTTAGAGTTTTTAAAGTTATTTGTTCTTATTTGGTATACAGCCACATGAAGAGCTGAGCAACAAGCTGAGCTTAAAAAACGCCTCTGGAGAACAAGGAGACGGAGAGCAAGATGACGGCAGAGGAAGAATTCGAAGCAATGATGGAGGTCCTTTGCAGGGCAGAAAACAAGTTACTGGATGTGACGCAGAGACTTGAGAGAATTAAAACACCGAAAGGCCGTAAAAAGTTAGGTAAGTCTTCTTCTTCTTTACCTGAAGAAGACTCAGTAGTGTATGTTCCAACAGCAGAGATCAAGGAGAAAAGGTAAACAGAAACATAGACCTCCTGCATAAATTTTGGTATTGTTAGATTCTTTGGAACCTTAAGTCTAAGAATACCTCATGTAGCTTTTGTCAAATTCAGTTTGTATGTGTCATCTAATGATCTAAACTTCAAATAAATCCCAGAAAAAAAAAGGCTGGGGTTTTTTTAAAAAAATAGAATTTTAGCTTTTTTGATTTAACACATTTCTTAGTTTTTATGAACTTTTGACTGTTTCATAAATCTGTAATTGCCTGAACATATCTCCTTAACAAGCCTACTGTCAATTCTTATGGGGTACAGAACATTTGTTCCCTCTTTTCACCAATCAAATAGAAATAATTGGTGTCTCTCTCTATTTTGTACTACTTTACAATATGTATTTGAGAAGTCATATAGGCTTTTTAATTTTGTTTTTGACTATGTGTTTGATCTAATTGCATTGTATGGATTGCCAAATTTTAAATAATACCCATCAGAAGTTTTGAAGCTCGAATAAACCCCTACAATAGGTACCCTCATACAACAATACTTCTTCACAAATATTGCATAAAAAGACAAGTTTTAGTACCCAAAAAAAATATCAGAAGTCGATAAGACAACTTGGATCATTATAAGCTGCAATTGCAGTTTGTATCTTTGTCTCTACTGTAGTTCTCTCGTCTTCATCCGCCTGCAGATTCAGCAGTAATTCTTTAATTTACCATAATTATAATAATTTAATATCCCATTAATATATCTAACACAAATATAAACAAACAATAAAATAGATCATACCAAATCTTTTCATATCTTTCATCTAATAGAAATTTAGAATGACGGGCAAACCACACGATCACAGAAATCTCAATATAAGTTGACTCTCTTAATTAAATTTTAAAATAAGAAAGCTAGAACTCATAAATTTGTTGTATACCGTATATTCTACAAGAATAAGTAATATAATTATATTCCGTGGGAAAATAGAAAGGGTGGAATATAGTTTTTATATAATTCGAAAACGACAGATAAAGACAGATTCGAAAATGAAATGATCCACCTTATTAGGAAAAATGATTGGACTAAGACTTCACCAACTCTTAAATCTCTATGACTCCTATTCTCACTGGTCTAACTTATTGTATTTTTAGCGTCTAAATATATTATTGGGAAAAACTAAACTTAAAATGTTATAAAGGTGGGTGAAAACAACACGGTATTATTATTATAAACATTTGTTAGAATAAAAATTAACCATATTTGTTATAATTGGTTTTTCCAAACATACAATATTCTATTATTATAATCATTTTTGTCAGAAAATAGAATGTTAAAGTCCTAATATGTGACAATATAGCAACTATTAATAAATCATAATATTAGAAAAGGGTTTATGGATAAAGACCTTATATTTTGGTTATATTTTAGTATTTGTACACACACACAAAAAAATGTTAACAAAGGGGCTATACTAAGACCTTGTGAACCATGTATATATATGCTAGCTTTACAATAAACATATCGGAACATGACAATTTGATAAATTATGGGAATTACACAAATGAATATCGTTAATTGGCTATTATTATGATCTCTTTTAGCATTCAGTACTGGTTGTGTCTATTTAAAACAAAAAAAATTACTACAGTTGGTGGATAAAGAATTAACGTAAGGTGTAATGTGGGAAAATTGAAAATCTCGTGCAAAGAGGTAAGCGAGAAAGAGACAAATGTTGAAGTGCGTGAGGTTCAAAAATAGCCACGTTTTTCAGGTGCTTCTATAAGTTTGGACGACACATTGCTGCGACACGAGGCACTTAAGATTTTCACACACAAATTCAATTAAAGTATATGATTAAGCTTTTGAGAGAATCTAACCCCTCAAAAAAAGTCAATGCGAAATTCAAAAAAGAAGTGATGGGCTCGAGGCCACCTCAATAATTGGAGCTTTAATATTGATTGATTAGGAGCATTAATCAAGATTATTTATTTTAAAAGTTACACTTACGGTCTAATAGTATGAATTAAGGTCCACTCAAATGGAGGCATCTAGGAACAAAGTGGTAATTAAATGGGTCCGTATAAAGTTTTACTTATCCTTTTGAATATGATAGTGATTTCCCAAAAAAATAGTTTGGATTATTTAAACAATTTTTCTTTTATACTAATGAATAAGAACAACTACTTTTTATTAAAGCATTTGTTAGATTATTTAGTCATATGTTTTTTATTCATATAATTGATTGATTGATGCACACCTAAAGAATTTGTCTACGTGCCGTCACCAAATCACCAAAAGAAAAAATATACTAAAATCTATTTTGGTATATATTAGTGTAAATAGTTATGACCAAATAGATGGACAAATATATTTGGTTGGTGTCTTTTAAAGTCTGGACAAATATGTAAACTAGTTTTATAGATGAACATTAAAGATATCGATCTAAATAATTTTAGATAATTTTTAAAAATTGATTCTATTTTTTAACTTAGTTCGATTTCTATTCTAAACCAAAACATGACATTTTTTTATATAATTTAGCTAATGGGAGTTCAACTTTGACCTCAAATATATAGTGATATATGTTTACTACATTTGTGCTAATTAACACAAAATGTAGTAAACTCACCAAATATATACATCTGAAAATGTAAAGATAGAGAGATAGAGAGGAAGTTACCTGGAGGAAGAGAGTGGTGGAGAGACGAGAGGAGAAGCAAGAGAAGTTAGTAGTAAGAATGTTGAGATTCAAAGACTCCAACACTTTACAAAGCTGCAACATTGTTTCTCTCCTCTTGCTACATGTTATGCATACCACCACAGTCTTCTCTCCCATCCATGTCACCTTCATCTTTTCATTTTCATAAAAATTTGGAATTAACTTTACTATTTACAGACAAAAACATGTAACAAAAGATGCATATATAAGCTACTTACTTCGAGAACTTCGATGAGGGAGTGATTATTATGTACTTTAGGAATTGATGATCCAAAAGTATTGTAGTCCATATGCCTGAACTTCTTTGATCTCATGATTAGGTTAATGTCTGAGAGATTTTGCTGCTGATTTTCCAAGAAATTTTTGATGCAATCGTAATCTTTTGTAGGATTTTCTAACAATGTTGATTGTGATTCCAGCTCTCTGATCTCTGCTTCTAGTCTTTTCTCTTGATCTATAAGTTCTTGCATATAATCAATTGAATCTTTGATGACAGATGCCTTGTCCAACTGTATAATATGTATTTAAACGTTAATAACGTAACGAAATCCGATTCTAATCAAGCATTATACGTTTCACAGTTATATCTTATTAAGGCTAATTAGATTAGGGGACCAAAATATATTTTAGTTTGGCTTGATATGGTTGAGAGGATCATAATTCGGTTTTGCCTTTTTTAATTTGATGTTGGTTGGATTTGGTTTAACTAGATTGAATATATCAATGGTTTTTATTTCTTTGAAAAGAAAGACGAGAATTGTTTTATTCGACTATTTAATTTCTGTTGACACAAAAAAAAATATTTGGTGGTGACGAAACTTTATTTATTAAATTATTTGGATATTAAAGAAGGAAAAAAAAACGACGGTGTTTTTGGTTTTTGGTTTAATGTTATAAAAGCGACAGTTGATTAAATTAATAAGACAAAACATTAATGGAATAAATCAAACCTTGCTTATATTGGGAACGACTGATCGGAGAGCGAAGAGTCTTTGATTAAGCTTTTGCCGTCTGTTCCTTTCGGAGACGACGTTCTTCGCAGACGCCGGTGACGTTGCTGCTCCGTCCGGCGAACTCCACTCGCCGGAACCCGAAAACGCTTCTTCCAACGGCCAACTAAATATATAAATTTAAACAATTTCATTAATTAATGACCATCAAAAAAACAAAAAGAAGAAGAAGAGAAGTTTTTGCCAGATTCTGGAAGTACCTGTCGAATTCGAATTCTTGATTCTGGAAGAACATTGTGGTTTCCCAATAATTCTTGTACTCATCGTCAAGATCTTCCATTTTCGGACACACACAAAAAAAAACGAATGCTTACTTGAAACGGAAGGTTTTGTTTTTCTTTCTCTCTGTCTCTTGATTTAGTGTACTGTCTCCAAACAAGTGTGGGCCGAAGATTTTATAGATAAAGAGTCTGATATAGAGAGAGAGAGAAGGTACAGTTTTTTAAAGCACGTGGGATATGTAAGATCTTAATCTCCTGAAATAATATACGATCTTGACCGTTCAATTCAAAGATCTAAATTTTGATTTCTTTTGTCCAAATTAAAAACCAGATATTTTGGTACCCTTTCTCTTTTATCAAAGTAATCAGATGAATCGTTTTAATTTTGGTCAAACACGATAATATAGTTTCTTACGCTCCATAAGAGGAGAAAATGTTAACAATACATGATAACAAAGCCATCCTTACAAAACATACAGTTAATATAATAGCTAAGCGAAGAAAACAACAAGGATAGATAGAAGGATAGATAGAAGCAGACAAAACACTTGAGTAACTAATGTCGTAGAATAGTCCTCTAAACTCGACGTCCATTGAGCTGAAATGTGAAACGATGCCTTGGGAATTAGAAAACACGTTTAGTGATCTAAAGTCCGAGATTGAAACAGCAACTAGTGCACAATTAACAATCACATAAACGGCTACAAAAGCAGAGGTGACTAAGCACCAATTTGCTGAGCCTTTGAAAAAATCAGAGACCGAAGTATATGTAATCTTCAACATTATCTGAATCGTTTTAATTCAGGTATTTAACTGTATTTTTTTTTAACAAATGTAAAACAAGTATTCAACAAGCACACTTTATTATTAATGATTGAAATTATTAGCTCCATCTTCATTCTTCAATAATTATGATTTTTTGTTTTGTAAATACACGCTTTGTAAACCAGAAAATTTGTTTGTTTGTTATTCATCTGGTTCACATAGACCACCTTAGATTTGGGGTAATACGGTTTTAGTGTAAATATTTCTCCTAAACTTTGTTACACACGTTGGCTACTATTCTGAAATTTCAATGATATGAACCAATTATTCCTTTGTATATCACAAATTTTTAAACGATTTTACATAAATCAAGATTTTGCTAAAATTTATTTTTGAAAAGTTTTTTTTGTCCGGATGGGTTAAAATCAGAAAGAAGATAGGCAATTTCAAAATTCAAACATAGAGGGACATCATGTTAATGTGAATGTAATGATTATGGCCAATAATTGTGATGATTGTCAACTTTTTCGCTAAATTTTACTGAAAATCTAATCCAATTGGGCCCAAAAAAACTATTTACTGTTCATTGAATTGAATGCAGCAAGATCATGTTTTTAATTATGTTTTGTGAGGACATTATAATTTCTTGTGTTTTGTGTGTGTCTTTGTAAAACTATTTCTTCCATATATACTGTTATGAAACAAATTGAGGTATCTTTAACAAAATACATATTTAGCAATCAATAGAAGTACTGTGACAAATAGTATAATGTGAGAATAATTCAAATTCTAAGGTATATATAAAAATCAAATATCATAGAAAGTAGATGTTAGACTAACTAAATCTTCGAATTGCATATGCAAATTTATTCTAGTGAATTGTAACTTGTAAGGATATTTTTCATAGTCTGATTAAATTTTGAAGGTGACGATGACAAACACGTACATGTCCACACTCAAATCCATTACTTGAAGTTTGAATCCCCACGAGGAAAATGTTTAACTCGTTTTATATTATTTGAGTTGACTCGGTCAAGTGGAGCCGTTATTCGAGTTATACACATTACGATATTTTAAAACCTTTTATGAATATATCGTGTGAATATAACTCTAAACACTTATACTGTTAACACAAATTCAGCAGATTCATGATTCCGAAACAACAACAACACATCGGATCGAAGATGCTAAAAAGAATATAGTATAAAAAGCATATGTTATATTTGATACGATCTATCCCTTCTGAATCTTACATTAAATCTCACGTAATTGTTGGCCTTTGATTATTAAATCCAGAAGTGTGTGTATTAATTGTTTATTCTTGTTCCTTAATTTGTAAACCTTTTATTTAATTAATTCAAATACCCATTTACCAAAAACTTAATAAAATTGGGAGATCATGAGAACTGAAGTCTGGAGAGATTACTGTTCAAAGTTCGAGATTTTTTTGGGTTATTAAAAAAAACCAATGGAAAAAGCAGAACAATGTTTAGTTCCTCACAATTTTGTCTTTACATTATTAAGTCGTGGCTTGGGTGGCCCAACATGATCTTGGTGATCAAAGATAATTATAATAAAATTCATCAGCTAAATAAAAATATATTAACATACTTCTGTTGGTACCACGTGTATGGAGGATTACATATGACATGACTTAGTATGGTTTTGATTAAATAATTTATTCAAACTTCTTCTTCTTTTTTTGGACGAACTAATTCATTCAAACTTCTTAATATTCAATTTTTATGTGTATTAATCAATACTTTTTTTGGTTAAATATAGGATAGTATAAAAATATTATAGGTTAAAAGCCAATCTAGCTATTATCTGTGGAACATTCATAAATCTTGATGACTCACCTTGCAAATATATGAAATCAATGATATTAGGTCCAAATGACAACTAATCATTCCCAACATTGTCGGATTCTAATTATATTTTATTTCATAAAGTGAACACTGAACATACGTTATACTTCTAACTTATTTCGATTCTTATAAATTGAGAGGAAGTGATTTCTAGAAGAAAGCATCTATGTGGAGTTATACTTAGCCACAATTTAAGTATATTTTAATACAATTGCAGCTACTAATGACAAAAAACATACAGTTGCAGCTAATATTATTGGATTTTTTTTTGTAATCTAATATTTTTACTAGAAAAACAAAACTTTTATTCGGTTCAATCTAACGTTACGATTTCTACCATGTACGTAGAGATTGCGGTTAAACAAACTTTCACGACCTAAACTCAGCCATTGAATAAAAATGAAAAGTATAATGTAAAAAGAGGGAGAGAGAAGTAATTATATAAATTATTCACAGTTTCTCTCAAAATCCGCAAGAAATATATTGGGCCGAATTAGGCATGTATTGGACATCAATATGTATATATTTTGAGTTCAGCCCAGATAGAAATGCATTATGAGTTTAGCCCGTTTAAATATTCCAAGTTTGTAATGAGTGTGTTAAAAGAAAATTTGTGTAAATGATAATTTTCAGTTTTGCGTGTGGCATTTACGCTTACTATTAAAAAAATAAAGAAACGCTTAAAGTTGCGAGTTAGTCAAAAAGATTTATCAAAAAAAAACATAATACAAACAATCAAGAATCGTATCTCATAAATTTCGGACAATCTAGAAATCAACATCAAAATAGTGTAATCTTGATAGAAGTTTTTGGATGGACGTACGGACCTATATATGTTTCAGGTTAATAAATTTGGTGATTCATCTTAAGAATGTATACAAGTAATTGGTAATATATATATATATATATATATATATTCAATTATAACTATCGAAAATGCATTGAGTTCGGATTATGAACATATAAGATTTGAATAAGATTGCAATCAACATATCAACTTATTGATATGTTGCGTTAAAGAACATCTAATATAAAACTATTCGTATTTTGATAGAATTACTTCCCTTTTCTTATCATTCTACTCTTTTAAATTTCCTCATTACATTATCATCTAATGTTTTGGGTGTTGTCAACGTTTATAGTTTACTTTCATTATTTAGGTATTCGTTGACAAATTTAATATTTCAGTTCTTTTTTTTATCCGGCCACGAGTTAAACTTAAGAACATGAGTCATAACATTTTGACTTAGTTTAGAGTTACACACTTTCTACTGTTGTCTCTTCATTAGCTTTCACGTAAGAGCTAAGAAATAAAAGTGTTTTATTTTGTACTTAAAGCGAGTTTCTTTGCGTACAGAGACTATAGGCATATAGGAAAAGCCAGTTTCTTATATTTATTAATTTCTACAAAATAGAATTGAATTAATTGGAGAAAAAGAACATCTCAAAATAATATACATATATCTTCCATGGCCAATCAAGTCTACTCATAACTCATTTACCTGTAAATTTTGGAATAAATTAAAATGATATTTAATTTCTAATATTATACTATTTTTTTCACTGATAATCTAAAATAAGGTTCTTTTCTGGTCAACATTAAAAAATAAAATCATTAACTTATCTATTGAATTGTTTATTTGTCTTGTGATGGAAGTAAAGAAACATTCGTTCAACTGTACCCAAAAAAAGACGAATACAAAAGTTACATGACATTAAATGTGTTAAAAAGAAAGAGCTTAATTATTCCTCTTTGACCGATCCTCTCCAATGATTTGTTCCATTTTTCGTTTTTCGTTTTTCCTTTTCCTTTTTATTTTCCCATTTTATATAAATTACGCAGTACTTACTACTAATTACTACTTATATACCAAATTGCCAATTATAAAAATGTATTAAATAAATAAAAATTCGGGTATTGCTACATTTTCCCACACAGAAAATTATTTTATGCCAATCTTATTCAAATGAATTCGACTAGAAACCAAACTGTACTTTGAAAAATGTTACTCTCCTCAAAAATTGAATTATATATTTTTCGTTATAAGCATATTCTTATGGGAAAATAATATATTACATAGCAAAGGTGATCAATAATACATATAGAAATTAAGTTAATGTTCCCAACAAAAACAAAAGTAAAGATACGTATATGAGCTTTATTTTTGGATACGACGCTAGATGATCAAAAGAATTATGTGAAACTAAAATTTCTTCTTTTTAAGTTATAAAAATACTGAAAACTATCCATAAAAGATGTAAAAGGTTAAAAATGCTTTTTTGACTGCAATAGTTGAACATTGTACTACATATCATAATATCGTATAGCCACTTTAATCTTCTACTTTTCAATTTTTTTTTATAAAAGACTTGATAATCAAATAACATGAAACATGAAATACAGAAGGAATATAAATATTCTCCAAAATTTGTAAGTTATTATCAGATCAAATCATTATAGCAGTCTAAATAACGAGTAATAATAATTAATTTTAGCATATCAATATTAGGGTACTAAAGCTATAATAATCAATAAATTTGGTGATTAAAAAATCGTAATAATCATAAGTAATTAAACGATTACTGTGTTGATCTAAGTATTTAAATTTGCTTGCCTGTTTGTGTGTGTGCAACCCTTTAATAAATTAATTTATTTAGTAAAGTGGGATAGTAAACCGGGTGCATAGGTTGGTTGACCAATCAATGTATATAATTCATATAGACGATTACAGAAAATACCAAATAATTAATTTATAGATTGAGGTAAATAAAGTCGTTTCAAACTTTTTTTTCAATTTTTCACTTCAGCACTTCAAATTTATAGTTCTGGAAATACTAAAAAAATGACTATATTATTTTATAAAAATAATTATATGTTCCGTAAAATTTTGTAGTTTAAGTTTTTCTACGAAAGTGTATTCCGCATTTTTGCTTTGGTAAATGACTATAAAGTAAAATGTTTTGAAAAACTAATCGATCGAATGCAATTATTGAATGCAATTATTGTATTATCTTTTACAGAAGGAACTTAAACATTACCAAGTTTCTTTATCCAATCTAGTTAAACTAAATTTCTTTATCCGAATACAATAGCCCTAAAGTTGTGAAATACAATGATGGCATTGTTTTTTTTTTCTTAACTTTTTTTATTCGACTTTAAATCTGATTACTTTAATCTAACCTGGAGGTTATGATTTTATGGAAAAAAAAGATAATCGATCTGATAAAAGTAACCCTAAGCTGTACCCTTTATACCATTGGAAGATTTACTTTCTTTTGAAAAACAAAATCTTTAAATTCACATAAAAAGAAGATTTATAAAGGAGAAAAAAGAAAAACAATAAAGAGATATATTCTCGTTGGGATCAGAGAAACTAAGAGATCGGAGAAAGAATGTGGCAGCAATGATCAGTTAATACGTCATCGTTTTCTGCATGCAGCATATAGTCATACAATATGAAGCAAAACGAGAAAGCGAAAGTACTTACTAAACTTATTATAGACATATGTATATGTATTTTCTTTTTAACCTTTTCTTTTTGCTTTTATTTGTTTTTTCTTTTTTTTCTTGAGCTGTAACTTTAATCACATTCTCTTAGATTTCAGTAACAAAAGCTCTTCACACCTTCCTTCTTTATTCTTTTACTTGCTTTCATTTTTTTTTAATTTCCCTTTTGGTCCTTTCTTTTGTCCCCGACTTGTTTTTCTAATAACATTTTCTTAACAGAAAGAAACATTAGTTGTCAATAATATGTAGTTTAGAATCGGGTTTTTGTACAAAATCGGTTATTAAATTTTATGATGATTTACAAGATCGTTCTGCAATAAATATATAATATACGTAAACATTGAAATATATTGACAAATTCAGCTTGCAGTATGTTAAAACCTCAAAAAAAAATATACTTTCCAAAACTATTGCATACTTTGGAACTGAACATGCAATTTTACATAAAAGTATGAATTATTTGTTCAACCATTTTACTATAATTAAAGATGATTCCAAACTAATAAACATTCAAGATGTGTGTTTTTGCACGCAATGAGATTTGAGTCATCTGATGGACTGATCAAACAACATTTTCATTTTCTGAGTCACAAATTTTAGATTTTTGGGTTTATAAGTTTTCTAAACTGGCCATCGACTTTTGAGACTGAAATTATCTATCTCCACCTCAACGATTTAAATTCATACGTTTCAGCCAAATCAGCTACTAACACTGAGTTCATCGACCCTATACGTTTTATGGTACTAAGTTATAAATTTCCATGAAAGATCTAATAAATGTTTTAAAGAAAATATTTTTGAATTGCGATCGAGTCTACAATTACGTCTCAGAAATTAAACCACTAAGAAGAAGCAACCATGTGTTTGTATTAGCTCATGTACATGTACCGATCACTGAAATACTTTAAACATGATCAGATAATTTGGTACGTAGGTACAGCTTTTGCATGGGAGAAGACATAATGATTATGAAATACGTATACATGTTGTATAAAACAAATTAAATAATGAGAAAAAAAGTGGCAATAATTCGAGTACCATGCATGATCAAAAGTTGTAGTAACTTAACTGCTTCATACAATAAAGCTTAACATTCTACATAACATGCAATGTTTTTTTTTCATCCTGACACCAATCGCGCGCCAGCGAGGACCACCAATCTTTTCTGTAAGCATTAGCTATTGGATTAATTTGTATGAGCCAAATAATATTTAAAAGAAATATCAAGCTTCTATAAGAAAATAATCGCAAATCTACCACTTAGATGAAGCATTAGGGCGAAGCTTAAGATCAAATCTGTGAACCGGAAGAGTTCATCTATATGCTTGGAACGGAACATATTACATATACTACTATGGAGTTACAAGTTTAGGTTCGGGAATAATTGGTACCCATAAAATGGCAGAATGATACTGCGATATTATAGGGTTTTAGTTTTATCAATCATACATTAACGCAGAATCGCAAATTATATTCAGGTATTATGTGTTAAAAAAACAAAAATAAACCTCCAACAAGAAACTAAAAATACTTTTTTTAAAGATTTTCCATTCAAAATCTTAAGAGGAAGATATTAACTTTGGGTTCTTAGATTTATTATATTACGTACTAAATACATTGACATATAAATAGCTATAGAAAATTATAAGAGTATAGTTTAATCGAACTTATAATTGATTTATTATTTTTCTCAAGTGACATTTTTAGGTTAATTCAACTACCTACATTTGTATATTTATTTGTTTAGAGACAGAAAGAGAGAAGATAGTGCTTTGAAAATTGAAAGATAGGAGACAGATTGTTGCTTTTTTGGAGACTTGAGGAATGAAATTCTGTCTCTCTTCAAAGATCATCCTCAAAGATAGTGACACCACCTCAATTTCTATATAATATACTTTGGTTGATATACATTAAATATATTGCAAAATTTGCTTTCACGTCTCTTTATTATTTAACTTTTGCTTTTCTTTGTGGTTACGCTCTTTGAGTTCTCTAGTTCTAGGAAGATCGAGACTTGAGAGAAACCAAGGAAAAAAAAAGAGATTAAAGATGACTCTTTCTTTTGTATGATACTATTCCGTACATAAAAGAAAATCTCTGTTTATATCTTTTTATTAACCTTAAAGAGTATAATCTTATGATATAGCTCATTTGGTTGGGCATTAATATTCTTGTAAAATTTTGAAAGCTGTTTTTCTAAAATTTAAATTTGTGACGATGATTTTTAAATATATTATTACGTATTTTTCTATAATACCTATTTAAATATATATATATATATATATATATATGAAGTTTTAGGATTTTTATTAGTTTTCAGAGTTAGTGTTTGAAAATTTTGATTTAATAAAAGCTAAAATATTAAAAAGAACATGGACTAAAGATTTAGAAATCGGATCTTCCTTATTATGAAAAAGCAATATTTACAGTCCCAAAGTTTCAATATGATCACTCGAACACACAACTTGAAATACAACTTTCAAACCTCTCACTAATTTATATTTATGAATAGAGATGTTTTGGTAGATTAAAGACATGCAGGCCAATATACTCCATTTTTTGGGGATTTTGAAGCATCAAAATCGAGTCTAGAAAATAGTCGATCTAGGATCAGCAATGTCATCGACAAATCAAACATGTATCTATTCCAATAAACGGAAACAAATTTTTTTAGAGTGCCCTAAAAATTACATTATATTATAATGTTATTTGCATAACTAAAAGTATAACCATACTTTAAAAAATCCACTGGGACTCCGCTATGATTAAGCCGGCCCTCAGTATTCATATGTATATTTAATATAGTTCAATACATTTTTAACTTGAACCTGTGGAGGGAAACGAAGCTTGACGGAAGTGGGAAATTCAAAAAAGCTTCAGAAAGCTGTTTTGCTATTCAAAAGACGAAAGCAAAAGGAGAGTATAATTTGTTTAAAAAAACATAAAAGAAAATGATATTTAATTAATAAAAAAAGAAAGAAAAACAACATCTAAAGTGTGAAACCAACCCAACAATATATATAAAACCATAACTTGCTCTACCTTCATCTCTTCGATACTTCTCTCACAGTAAACATATCTATCTATTACTAAGCTTGCTTCCCCCATTACTATTTCTTCCTTTAAGCTTTTAAAAACCTTCAAAGTCTTAATCTTTTTTGTTTGTGGGTGGAGAGATAATTAAGATCAATTTAACATCAACGAGAGAGAAATCTTGAGAGGGGTTTGAAGGTTTATAGTGGGTGGTTTTGTGATGCGTACAGGGGCTTATACCGTGCACCAGACACTAACACCAGAGGCTGCTTCGGCTTTGAAGCAATCTCTAACCTTAGCAAGAAGGAGAGGCCATTCTCAGGTCACTCCTCTTCACGTCGCTTCGACGCTTTTAACTTCCACAAGATCCAATCTTTTTCGAAGGGCATGTCTCAAATCTCATCCTTTCACAGCCCTTGGTCGCCAAATGGCTCACCCTTCTCTCCATTGTCGAGCTCTCGAGCTCTGTTTCAATGTTGCTCTCAACAGACTTCCGACGAATCCAAACCCTCTATTTCAGACTCAGCCTTCGCTTTCCAACGCTTTGGTTGCAGCTCTGAAGAGAGCACAAGCGCATCAGAGGAGAGGGTGTGTGGAACAGCAGCAGAGCCAGCAAAACCAGCCGTTCTTGGCGGTTAAAGTCGAGCTCGAGCAGCTCGTTGTGTCCATTCTTGATGATCCTAGTGTGAGTAGAGTGATGAGAGAAGCTGGACTCTCTAGCGTTTCCGTGAAGAGTAACATAGAGGATGATTCCTCTGTTGTTTCCCCTGTATTCTACGGCTCTTCTTCCTCAGTTGGTGTCTTCTCTTCTCCTTGCTCTCCTTCTTCTAGTGAAAACAATCAAGGAGGTGGGACTTTAAGCCCTAACCCTAGTAAGATCTGGCATGCCCATTTGACCAATCATCACTCTTTTGAGCAAAACCCTTTTTTCTATTTCCCTAAAGGAAAAAATTTTACTCCAGATCAAGCTTTTCCTGTGAGAGAAGATGCAAACCCAGTCATCGAAGTGCTTCTAGGGAAGAAAAACAACAAGAAGAGGAACACAGTCATAGTTGGAGACTCTGTGTCTCTAACAGAAGGAGTGGTTGCAAAACTCATGGGTAGAATCGAGAGAGGAGAAGTTCCAGATGATTTAAAGCAAACTCACTTTATCAAGTTTCAGTTTTCTCAAGTTGGTTTGAATTTCATGAAGAAGGAGGATATAGAGGGACAAGTTAGGGAATTAAAGAGAAAAATTGACTCTTTCACATCTTGGGGTGGCAAAGGTGTGATTGTTTGTCTTGGAGATTTGAATTGGGCAATCTGGAGCGGCAGTAACAGTGCATCGTCATCTAATTACAGCGCCGCAGATCATCTAGTGGAGGAGATAGGGAGATTGGTTTATGATTATAGCAACACAGGAGCCAAAGTTTGGCTTTTGGGGACAGCTTCTTACCAAACATACATGAGATGTCAAATGAAGCAACCTCCACTTGACGTTCAATGGGCTCTTCAAGCTGTTTCGATTCCTTCAGGAGGACTTTCACTAACCCTCCATGCTTCCAGGTTTCTCTATTTTTCTTATTTTTTCCAGATCATTGATAAACCAACTTAATACTCGTGTTCGGTACTAAATTACTTGACATTTCAGTGGTCACAGTTCTGAGATGGCTCCTCAAGTGATGGACATGAAGCCTTTTAGAGTTAAGGAAGAAGAAGAAGGCGCAGGACAAGAGGAAGAAGATAAACTTAACTTTTGCGGAGAATGTGCTTTTAACTATGAGAAAGAAGCAAAAGCTTTTATATCAGCTCAACACAAAATTTTACCGCCTTGGTTGCAACCTCATGGAGATACCAACAACATTAACCAAAAGGTAAAAGAATTGTTTATAAGTGAATGATCTTTTCGTTATTATTGTTGCTCCGGTTACTTGAACCGGTTTTCTTTTTGTGGGTTTAAGTTTCAGGATGAATTGAGAGAACTGAGGAAGAAATGGAACCGGTTTTGTCAAGCTCTTCACAGGAAACTTGATATGACTTCTCAAAGCTACGGCTGGAGAGCGGAACAGAGCAGCTCTGTTTTACCGGATTCCGCAGCCAAGATCTCTTTTGTGGACTCGTCGCGTGCATCTAGTTCGGTGGCTAAATTCAGACGACAGAACTCGTGTACTATCGAGTTTAGTTTCGGAAGTAATCATCAAGAAGATCTAAAGAAGAATCTAACAGATGGAATGAGTTTGGATGGATTCAAGATTAACAATGATGAAGGTGTGGAAACCAAGATTACTCTTGCACTTGGTCATTCTCCATTTCCATCTGATGTAGAGAACTCAGATGAAGAAGAACCAGAGAGAGCTATCACAATGAGCGAATTATCAGAAAAGCTTCACGAGAACATTCCATGGCAAAAGGAAGTTCTTCCTTCGGTCGTTGAAGCCATGGAAGAATCTGTAAAGAGACGTAAGAGAAGAGATGTTTGGATGCTGGTTTCGGGGAACGATGTGACTGCGAAAAGAAGATTGGCTCTCACCATCACAACTTCTCTTTTTGGATCGGTCGATAATATGTTGAAGATTAATCTGCGAACATCCAAGGCAAGTGAAGCGTGTGAGGAGCTCGAGAAGGCGTTGAAGGACCGAGAAAAGGTTGTTGTTTTGATAGAGCGCGTTGATTTAGCCGATGCCGGGTTCATGAAACTCCTCGTAGATCGATTAGAGGGAAAAAAGTCTGAAGATTTGGATGATTCTCAAGGGAAGAAGAGCCAAATGATCTTTCTTTTGACGAGAGGAGATGATGAATGTGTAGAGAACGAACACCTTGTCATACCAATGCTGTTAAAGTGTAACAAATCGAGTTCTGGTTTGGTCAACCACAAGAGGAAACCGGAATCTGACGCTGAACCGACGATGATTAAGATGAAGAATCCGAGGATCCAAGAAGAGGAGGACAAGGACAATGTGGCTTGCGACATAAGCAACATTAAGAAAGAGTTCTCAAGACAGTTGAGTTTCGGGTCAAATGCTCTTGACCTAAACTTAAGAGTTGATGCCGAAGAAGAAGAAGAGGAAGTAGCAGCAGCAGCACCGGCCACTCAAATCTCAAGTGAAGAAGGTTTTCTAGATACGATCAAGAACCGGTTTGATTTCACAGTTTTGTCGAACGAAGAGATAACTAAATTTTTCGTGGCGAAGATCAAAGATTCGTGCGAAGAGATCCTCGGGCAACGAGAAGAGAGATTCGGGTTTACCGTCGAAGCGGAACTGGTCGAGAGGTTTTACAAAGGGTGTGGGTTTTTTGTTAACGGTTTGTTCGAAGAGTGGGTGAAAGAGGTTTTTCAAAAGGGTTTAGTAACGGTCAAAAACGGCGGGAAAGAGGGCATAAGTGTAATTAACCTATGTTTGGGGGGTATAGATATGATTGACCAAGGGGAGGTATACGAGGAGGAAGGATTCATGGGGACTTGTCTACCCAACAGAATCCAAGTTTCCTTTTGTTGATTAGCTTTGGCTTTTAATTAATTACTGTTTTTTATATATTAATTTCTATTAGAATCTCATTTATTTTGCTGTTATTTATTTATATTGCTTTTTAACAGGAAAAAAGAGAAATTAATTATGACCCAAGAAAAGTGGAACTTGACCGCATTGTTCTTTGTGTAAACATAAGTTGCCTCACTTCATCATAGAATGTGCTTTTTTTATTATTGCTTTTTTGAATAGTGTTATCTTTTTCATTCCATTATCTTTTGTACAGATTTAATCATTTTATTTTCAGTGGCATATATTTTTTTATTTTTTTATATAAACTCGTATGAATCTTCAATACATCGTCTAAGGTACTGATATTATTTTCTTCTTAGATCAGAACTTCGAATCATAGATTATTATTTTGAGTTACAGTTTATATTTAAAGCTGTTTGAATGGATAAATCCATAGTTGAGATAAGGTTTCATGTGAACTAAATATATCATTTGGCATATTGTAGTGGAAAAGTCATTATGCCGAAGAGTGGCTCAAGACAGTGTTGGGTTAATGCCCATTATAAATATAAACTTGGAAAGTTGCTCTTAAGTAATTATGACACTAAGACATCTATGCATTGCATGCCATGTAACCTCCATTAGGACCATTATCAATCAATAAAATTAATTATGGAGTCATGGTCTAATATAATGGACAACATATGCCTACAAAATCATTATCATTTGTGTATATATATGTTTAGGGAAACCAATTGTCATACTAATGAATAGCATTTTGAATTTAGATAGAATTTAGGGTTGGTTTATAGACCTTATAGGCCTTTCATGCATTGCACTATATAACAACTTCAGATAGTGTTAGTCCCTTTACTATCTATATGGTAACTAATAAGACTAGCGTCGACAAAAAAGAAAAGACTAGTGTTGTAGTATCAGCATGTGAAGTTTTTTCAACTTTATAGTGAATTCAGTGCTAGATTGATAATTATATATATATAAAGGTTTACAAATTATATCGCTCTATTAACTTTTAGTTATTAAAGATAATAACCATCCATTTTCACTATATATCTTTGTCTACAATAATAGTTTGAATATTTTTTTTGGCAACTCTTATCATCAGAAATTAAACGTGTGACTCGATCAAAAAGAGAAAAAGAAATTAAAGTGTGTTTCCTTACAAAACTATATATATGCATAGAACTAAATATCATATGTTAGTCTCAAGATCATAAAAATGAGATATTGGGCTATAAAATCAAATTTCTAATTTCTTAAGCACTAGGTTTTAATTTATATTAAACGTGGAGGCACATTCTCAATCTCCACTACAAACCAACCCCAACAATTTGTATATTTTAGTTTATTGTTGATTGAAGAAACAAATAAAAGTTAATCTAAATTATTTTGACCAAAAGGTGTAATAATACCCAAGTCACAATATTTTTGTATCAGACGGCGGAAATGGCAACTTTCTCCCCGTTTTAACACATTCAAAAAAAAATTCTTCATTAGTGGACCTTTTTTTAATCATTTATTCAATTTAACAAAGGTGAAGATATTATATTTTAAGAAATAAAAGCTATCTATTGTCCTACTACTACACTAATTATATTATAATCCAACTGTCAAACTTCTTTGTCCTATCTCTAAACCGAATCCCACTTTCCATCTTTATTATTACCAAAACTCTTATATT
This sequence comes from Schrenkiella parvula, assembly GCA_000218505.1. Taxonomy (NCBI): domain Eukaryota; kingdom Viridiplantae; phylum Streptophyta; class Magnoliopsida; order Brassicales; family Brassicaceae; genus Schrenkiella; species Schrenkiella parvula. Next base: position 13,186,567 of record CM001193.1, on the reverse strand, counting down.
ATATCGCTCTATTAACTTTTAGTTACGACAACAAATGGAAAGAAGTTTATAGTCGATGTTTCTGTAAAATTTATTTGAATTGTATTAAAAATAACGAAAAATCTTGTTCATAATTTTTTAAAAGTTCTTGCATTATTTAGAATGACCAAAGAAAGATGATATTCACCGTAAAGAATTGGCAAAGAAAACCATTTGCTTACAAAATTGTGTATAATATAGTTACGTCATATTCAAGCCGACATCGTTTTGAGAATTTCATCAGGTTTGTGAGAGTTGAATTTTTTTTAACGTGATGGTATCGCCACTCAGACTCCAACCATTCTCAGCATGGATTGGAAGTGCATTAACACACGACCCAAATAATTTTAACACAAAATTTATCAATATCGTAAGGACCATACAAAAACATAGTTTTTTTATATGTTAAAATTAGAGCCTAAATATGTATTCGGATCAAAAATGAAAGAAAGAATTAAGGGCCCAAATACATGTAAAGAGCAAGGCCCATAAAATATATATGCAACGGGCCTGTTGCCTCTGTCATCAGCTCTGCTCGCCGTCTCCGGTTAGTTTCTCGATTTTCTTATTTTGCTTCGAGTTGTTAAAAAACCGATAACATTTTTACTTGGGTTTAGTCTTTGTCATGAAAGCTAATGTTTACTTGGGTTTAGTCTTTGTCATGAAAGCTAATGTTACTTGGGTTTAGTCTTTGTCATGAAAGCTAATGTCATGAAAGAATGGCTTATGTTTATCTCCAACTTGAATTCATGTTTCTTCTGTCTTTGTTTTTTTTTTTTGTTGGTTTCTCTCTGATTTTGCTATATCTTCTTTTCCATACTCTCCTTTATACTTTCTCTCGTTTATGCCTCAGAGGAAAATGAAATACAGGAAATTCTGATGTGAATTGATTCTATGCCTCTAGTCTTGGAGCTTAAACACTTCTTGTTTTGAGTTTGAATGCTCCATTTTATCACATTGAGATAGTATCACTCACATTTTTCGTAACCTGTTTTATTTTCTCAGTGTTTCTTGTTTAGGTGTTTGGGCAGTATGTTGTACCGACTTGAATCCCCCCGAATCTATATCAATTGTTTATCACCAATGTCTTGTTTCATTCTGACTCTTGGACACAGGTTTAAAAACATGCCAAGAGAGGAGAGTTGGAAAGTCACTCTAAGAAGCACTAGCTCATCATCTTCTGTAACTGTTGAGAACCTAGACCCTAATGAATCCTCCGTGCCAACCGTTGATGATCTCACATTTGGGGAAGGATCAATCACTTTGGATGCTGTTCTATCTAATTTTCCGGCCGGGAAGACGCTCTCTGATTCTTGAACTAATTCGTCTTATGGGCCCCAAGAAGAAGAAGTTACGTGTTACGATAGAGAAGATAACAATCTGATGTCTGGTGTTCTGCCGCAAATGTCAAGTCTTTTTGATGAACTCTTAATAACCAAAAGCGGAAGCTACCCATTAGAAGGTTCGATTAGATACAGTTCTATGGTCTTTGAAGATCTTGGCTCTGAAGGTAAACACACTTAATCTGCAATTCTTGAGTCATATAGCAGAGATAATACAAAGACAATGCTGATGACGACCCCTCCGATATAGTTTATAGGTTGCGAGAAGCCTCAGATTTCCACTATCCAAGTACTTGTACAGAAGACAATATGTGAAATCCAAATGCTTTGGAGGAAGAAACAAACGCTCTTGTACTACAGTTTAGCATGATTTTCTTTTTATGTATCGGAAGCAATTTCCCAAACGAAGTACAGTAATGTGGTCTGTAAATGATGCTCTTTGGTGTAAACTGTGCTATTTAATGTTCTCCTGCTTTGTTCAATTCTTGTTGCCGTGTGACTCTGAGCTTCCTTTGGAGTCATTGAATCTGGTTTAGTGGGTTGTTGTTTAATTTCTTTTGAAACCTGAGATGATATTAAACTTCTTCTTTTCTTTTGTCGACTTAAGTTTTTGTTCCCGTGTCTTAAAGATTTGTAGTATATTAGAAAATAGTCAAAATACATTATTTATGCTTCGTTAAAGCTGTCATTATATCATCAACACCTTACAAAATTGATTTCCAAGACTCTTAAGATTTTTGGAATATAAAAATAAGAGAAAATTGCATTAAAATTATTTATACTTGTGTCGTTAGAGAGTATGCCACGTAATCCTCCTCCCATCCTCTATAAATTCATTGTCATTGTACTGCTAAACCCTACAGCAAAAGTCCTTTGTGAACACACTTCAAAATACTTTCCCCTTTCTGGTAATATAAAAAAAAAAGATTTTTTCTTTTTTTCTTTTCTTGTTCTTCACACTTCCAGATTTTTCCTAGCAAACGTACCAGACAGGACACAGAGACAAGCCCAGAAGCAGTATATAGACACTTAAAGGGATCTCTGAGAATTGGAGTAAGATAAAAAAAAGAAGCGAAAATGTGTTTGGAGCTTGTTTATCACGAGGAGAAGACAGAGCTTGGTCGGCAACAAGCACCGGGAGTGTGTCCGTACTGCGGCGGAAAAGTGTCGGCGGTGGACGTGGAGACGAAGTGGTTGTTCTGTTTCTTACCACTCTGTTTCAAGGTCAAACGCAAGTACTCTTGCTCCTCCTGCGACCGTCGTCTCGTCTTGTATTATTGAAAGAAACAGAGCAAATGATGAAAGAAACAGAGCGAATGATGAAAGAAAGAAACAGAGGAGAACTGAAACTGTTATCTATTTTATTTATTTGTTTGGTTTGCTCCTCTTAATGTTGAGGTTTTTGCAGATATTCCCCTGTGAAATCTGATTTGCTATAAACACCCCTCACGGTGGTGACATTGGTTAAATTCGTTGAGTTTTTTGTTTAATGTAAATATTAATTTGTCTTGTTTCGTTGATTACATGAATGGAATTCAGTTTTGTTTAAATAAAGATTCATCTTTCTTAACTTAATTTGTTTACTATTTTTTTGTTCATTTCATTGATTGATAACTCCTATCCATTTTTCTATAGCTCTTATCTTTGTATGTGTTCAAGATATTAAATAAATAAACCGAAGTAACAACATGACAACCATACTGGCTTTTAAGGTAAAAGAACATGTGGAGACGAATGAACATATTAAGTTCGAGCTATATTGTTTAATGAAGTTTCACTTTTACCGCAAGATTCAAACAGAAAATATATAAGATAACTTATGAAAATCACAATATATTTGAGTGATTGATAAGAGGGTTTGTCTATATGAATGGGACCAGAGTTTTGCTGTAAGTCTTAGCTGGCCTGACATGATATAGACAAAAGAAGAAATGAATTTGTTGTGGTCCTAATAAGAGTTACGATACAATTTATGTATCTCTAACGTTCACTTATTTAGTGAATAAATTTGTGTGTCCACAAACAGGTAGAGAAATGAATCTTCTTACTGATTAGTCCGTTCCGTTGCATATTCGAGTATCTTTTACTTTTATTCCATTTACTTTCAATTTTCTTCCGAGTCATCAATAACAAAAGTAGAAAGTTTCGTTTCAAAAGTACATACCCAATTATGATATAGTCCATGTAGTAGTAAAACTAATTATACTAGAGCATGGTTTCCAAACTTAAATTTGAAATTTTGATATTAACTTTGATTAGTTTGTTTCAAATGAATATAATGTAAATGAAGTACGAGAGGTTTATTACCTTACTACTATGTAAACAAATCGATTTTTTCAGAGTTTAGAATATATATGTAACATGTAATGTTGGTGTAACTGTGTTAGATATCCAAAGCTGCTCTATACAGTATCATACATAACCAAAATAATGAAAAAAGAAACCAAGTTGGTATACTAGCTTTGTAACTTGTAAGTTGAAACCATCCAAGTATATCTCTTAACAATTTTTTTTGCCCTAGTTGATACATCTTCAAGTGTTTTTAATTCATCTTCAGATAGTTTCAACCCTTTTATTTATTTTTAATCTAGTGGATTGCTACTATAGCCAATAGTACCTAACTTTCTATAATTGTATAGTTTATCATTTGTTTGATACACTTGATAAGATATCCAGAACTGCCCATACATTTCAACGTCTACATTAACTGCACATATAGAAACTTTCTGTATTTATATGATATAGGTAAAAAAAAAATCTTTGTTTTTTCACGTCAATGATTTTAGTTAAGATCTAATAGATATTATATTTTACGACAGAATCATAATGGAACAAGATTGATCACTTCCTACAAAATTAATAATAATAATTTTCTGGAATCGTATGTACATGATAAAAGGGACAGTGGCGAGAACAGGTGGACAGGTGTTGGGCTGTCACTTACCATATTTTTCTGGTAGATAAGCCCAAAAACTCTCCTTCAATCTTCTCCTATCTATTTCTTTAGATTCAGGACGTACGTACAATTTCAGATCTTATCATATTTCGAATCACCACGGATATAAATTATATTATTGACATAACCATAACAATAATATACACACACGAAAAGTTTCATTTTCATGATTTCATACAAAGCCGGTCGGCAAGCTAGAAAAGAAAAAAACATTTTCAATTTTTTTTCTTAATTTAAAAAGTAAATAAAAGTGACAAAGTTTATGTTTTATATTTTATATGATAAATTTATATGTTAATTAGGTTTTATTAAAAAAATTAAGAAAAAAAAATGTTTGAAAAATTGAACTGTTGATAGGAGTTTCAAAAATTTTACCACTAGCCATTTATAAATTTAAGAATCAAAATATTATTTTTTATTAAAAAGGCAGTAAGTCGAACTCATTTATTAGTGAATTTAATTTATTATATTGGACTAGTGTTTTCTCTCACATGATGGAAGTTTGAGGATATATATTTCCGGTTGACTTTTTTGTTATCACCGAATTTTATTAATTTAACAAAGTAAAACATATGGTATTACAAAAGTTTTATTTGTTAAGAAGATATATATTTGAATAAATTTGGGAAATAGTTTTGACCCATGATCAAAAGTTGATAGATGTGTTGGGGAGTAGATAAGGTTTGAGATTCAATCCTCAAATCATAATCGCAGGACACACTTATGTCTTTTCTGTACCCGAAAAGCCAAACTTACACAGTCTCTCTTTATATTTCTTTAATGTGGGCCGCCGTTAACATATTTCGATATTATGTAAAGTAAAAAGAACATTTGTTTCGAAATTAGGAAGTGTGTTACCTTATACTTTTGTTTCACGTTACAAAATTACCCTTAACAAATCACAATCACCTTTCGCAACTCACAAAATCACAATCACAATCACCAATCACACGATCACATCATGTCTCCCTACCGACGGACCGATAAATCTTAGTCTTAAGACTCTTACGGTCCAAATGATTACAGCGATTAGAGTAAATACGTAGCGCTTTTTTCATTCTTGCTATTGCGTTATATTCTTGATTAATGTTTTGAAGTTCGAAACCTATCGACTAGAATGATGAACGGCGTTAAAAAAAAGAGTTATACATACTAAAATAGCAAAACTGTAGTATGACAAAACAATAATCGATATTTTCACATCATTTATGCTAAGAAACTGCAGAATCACATGGCTATTATATTTATATATTACGTTATTTCATGGATTACCAATTGAAGTCCAAGCTAACCAAACCGATTTGAATCACATGAAACTAGTTCTCTTTATTGTTTAGTAAGTTTTCTCTCATTCCAAAGTAAATTCAGGTAAATAAAAATAGTGAAATTACATTGACGTCACGCTCACGTACATAAGATTAAACAAAACCAAACCAAAGTAGTTTGGTTTGTGTTTGGTATATTTGCATTGCAATATTTAACAACGACATGTCGTCCGTGCTCGCCGTGAAACCGCTGCTCTGTTCCCATTCGCTCTTACACGTGACTGGCGAGAGATTATAACGTGGCAATCTCGTAACTTTACTGATTTTTTAAAGGATTTGAAGGAATAGATTCGTACCTCTGATATTGGGCCTATAGCCCAATCTGATCAAATATAATTAAGTATGGCCCATCTCTTAGACTCCTGAATTTTTTCTTCTTTCAAAACTCATCGTTTAATATATGCGGAAATAATTAAGGTGAACATTTTATAATTTGTATATATATGTGAAGCGAGGAAGAAGATCAAACTCGCACTCGACATGAAAAGCTCGAGGCAATGAAGTTGAAGAAGTGTATATTGTTAAATATTTTCTTCCCCATAATGACAATATTAGGCACATATTAATAACTTTTAAATCAAGATCACCAATCACTTTTGTTGCATATCTGCAATGAGAAAAGACTCAAGCTTATATACAACTCTTCTTGAACCTTACTACATGGGCTGGTTGTTTATGAAATTTAAAGACTCCACAGTATCTCATGAATCTCGTATTTTCAACTGTAATAAATGAAACACATAAGAGACCCACAAGTAATTAAAGTTTTAAAAGCTAACATTTTCTCTTTTGATTCTGCTTTGCTAAACCCCAACATTGTTAATTTGACCGTGGAATTTTTGTTTTTATTATCATGTATAATATCATAATTTGGTGTATTAACTTAGGAAAATCTCATTTAGGAATCACTCAAAAGGTAGACTCACTGAATCGATAAGTCTTTGAAAAAAGATTACTAATTTATGAAGACGTAAAAAGAGTTTCATTACTATGTAATAATAAGAACATATCATATGACTTATGAGAAAGAGAGTCACAATCACGAGCAAGTGTAGTGTGCTTTCCGAAAAATTTCCTCCACATGTCCAGACGGTACGAAATGCCAGTTAATTCCACTTCTATCATTATTGATAGATGAATATTATCGCAAAACATTATTTGATTAGTTTCCTCTATTTTATAATTTAATAAAAGAACGATTCGACCTTATAACATCATCTTAGAAGGTCATTCAAATAATAGTCGAGAATCTTGAATTCTTATAAAACGCAGGAACATATAATTTACATTACAATTACATTTCTTGTGTGTGTGTAACGAAGGATCGATTTTAAGAACGAAGGATCGATTTTAAGAAAGGATGAGTTGTCCAATGTTCGTTACGTGCATGCATTTAATGCCTCGGTGCCTCATTATTCAACTTTTAAGAACTCAATGTCATATGATAATTGTATAAATTGAGATTTCATGAAGATATATAATATTTTGTAAATCTGAAAACTCGCCAAAACATTATATCATTCCACATCATTGCTAACTAGAGAACTTTGTTTAATATAGTTCCAACCTTATCCTTTTTAGTATGATCGTTGATTATTCATTTTACATTGTAAAGTCCAGATTTTTAAATTATAAATTAAATATTGCCTGCCGTAAATGAAGAATACATGACTTGAGACGCCGTCATTTTTCTATTATAGTCTTATTTTTACATTTTACCTTTCGGCGTAAACAAGATTACGTATTTTTGACTCATTCCCCCTTTATTATTAATCTTATTAGTAATTAATTAATTTGCAGATTTCTTTTGACCTTTCAACACTATTTTATTTCTATGAGGAATATGTTCTCTCATTCAAATTATAAACATTCCTTGTTGATGTAACGTGAATCTAAATGTATAATTAATAACTGAAACGATCATCGTATAATGTATCATTAACTACTTAAAAAAAACGAACATTGACAAGATCTTTTCAATTAAATTATACATTACGAGTGTGGAAATTAAATATCGGAACAACCCTTTTTCGTTGTATTTTAAGACATATTTAGTCTAATAACTTGATGAACGAGACTGCATTTTTTTAAATCATACGTTTTAAATTTGAATTAGTTAAATTTTGAATAGAGAGAAAGTAGGATTATAAATGGGGGAAAAAAGGAATATATTTTTTTGTTGTTTTTAATTTTTTTAAAATTTAAATAGTTTCACGAGGACCCGAGTGACGAGTCAAAGCTACTTCGACGAAGTTTCCTAAAGCTCTCTCTTGTTCGTCCTTCTTATTTTTTTTCTCGAGAAAGTGACGGAAAATTAATTTAGCAGACAATCAAAGAACAAAGGGAAAGAGCAGAGAAAGTCCCTGAAATTTCCTTCTTCCGATAATTGAGGTAGGTTTTTTTTTTATTCAACATGAAGCATAGAAAACTTGTTTCAGTATATATTTTTCATTTCTGGAAATCGCAGAGATTTTATGTTTTTCTCTTTCCTTTACTTTTTTTTGTTTCTTCTTTGTTTTTGTTTATTCGCTTCTGCACGATTTACGATGCTATCCTACACTTTTGTTGGACTGTTACAGAAAATTATTATTTCACTGATACAGATTCTGCTTCTCGATTTTGAAATTTGAACTTCCGGGAAAATTTTCCGGCAACTTTTCGTTTCTGTGATTCTCCCGCTGGAATCGAAAAAACGGATTTTTCACTGATTTGGACGTTTCTTTTGGTTTCTGGTGCTGGTTAGGAGTGGTTGTAGCTTTTGGAACTGTGAAATGTGAGAGTTGTTCAGATTGTTAAGCTGTAATCTCGAATCGCTTTGGATTGATTTGGTAGTGAAGTTTTCGAATTGGATTTAGGATTTTGGTTTTAGAGATCTTATTGGATGTTTATACTAAAGAAGATAGTGCAGAAGGCTAAAACTGTTCCTAATTTGGGTGTGTGTTTTTCTCTTTTGCGTTTTTTTTTTAGCTTAAAGAAGAGCGTATTGGTTAAACAACAGTTCCTCTGAGGGTGATATCTCTCCTGCGACAGCCATGAGTGGACAGTTCAATAACTCCCCACGAGGGGAAGACAAGGACGTGGAGGCTGGAACTAGCAGCTTCACCGACTATGAAGATAGTCCGTTTGACATTACCAGTACTAAGAATGCTCCAGTGGAGCGATTACGCCGATGGAGGGTTAGTGGTTCTAGTTCCAGTTTACATAGATTCATTGATCTGTTAAGAATGAACCTTTGGTTTGAAAGAATTTTTTCGATGTCCATTTGATTTTGAATTGATATTGGTTAATTGCACAGTGCTTTTTTGTGTGTTTTAAGTTTCGAATATTGAACCTGGGTTTCTCAGGTTTCGTTTCTTGAAAGGGGGTTGATATTTTTTACTTGCCTCATCCAGATTGTTCAGATTTGTACTTCTTTGTTTTGTCTCCTAACATTCTGGAAAATAATTTGGTTTTGTAGCAAGCAGCCCTTGTGCTTAATGCGTCTCGTCGATTCCGATATACTCTGGACTTGAAAAGGGAAGAAGACAAGAAACGCATGCTGAGGAAGATGAGAGCGCATGCCCAAGCAATAAGAGTACATAATCTTTGCTAGTAAATTTACTTAAATAGACGTTTAGGCGGTGTCTAACAATGCTGTTTGCTTCCTTAGGCTGCACACCTTTTTAAAGCAGCTGCTAGCCGAGTGAATGGTAATTTCTTCCAGTTTCTTATTCTTTTATAATTTTTTTTCTTCAAGCATGTATTTGTTCTCTTGCAGTGTCGTATGGATTAAGTGATTGCCATTTTAATACCTTTCGTTTTATATCCATGAGTGGTTTTAACTGACACTATTATTCGTTGCGCAGTGCAGGCACAAGTTCTGTCGATGGAAAGTCTGAATGATCTTTGTTTTGCTGATTCATTTTTTTTTCAAAATGTGATTGATCTTAACTGCAATGGGTTGAGTTGATTACCTTTTATATGTAGCAAAAACAGTATGGTCACCGTACATTTGCAGCATTGATGTTTTCTTGGCCATCATTGTAAATCCAATTGATGGTTCCAAGTTTTCTGATTCGAAAGCTGTAGTTGACTGAGATTTATTTCTTTTTAGGAATTACAAGCTCACCTCCAATTCCTGGCGGTGGTGATTTTGGTATTGGGCAGCAGCAAATTGTATCGATAACAAGGGATCAAAATATAAGATCTCTGCAAGAACTTGGAGGGGTGTGTCTTTGCTTTAGCTGATTTATAACTTTTAGCCGTGACACTTATTTGTCAGCCATAAAACTTATTCAAGTATGTTTATCCTCTGTTTTATTTCATTAGGTCAAGGGGTTATCTGGCCTGTTGAAAACAAACTTGGAGAAGGGTATACATGGGGATGATGATGACATATCGAAAAGGAAATCTGCTTTTGGATCAAACACATACCCGCAGAAGAAAGGGAGGAGTTTCTGGGTATAATATTATTATACCTTTGCATTTTAGCAGCTTCCATTAGCGTGAGGTTTTTCCGTTTCAATCTGTGGGGCTATTTCAATTAATTAATATCTTGATTTCCTTCCTTTTTTTGGCTTCCCCATGTCCAATAGAGGTTTGTATGGGAAGCTTCTCAAGATCTTACTTTGATCATACTGATTGTAGCAGCAGCTGCTTCTTTGGCATTGGGAATAAAGACCGAGGTATTCAATTTAGGAATTGGTACAATATATACTTCTCGGTGCATACTTTGATAATTTTGGTCCTTTTCTAAGTGACATTAGCTTCAGAAAAGTTGACTAATTATTATAAAAATAAGATTTTCGAGAAAGTGTACCCTTTTATTTGAATGAGCAATTCCTTTCTATCTTTTTTCTGTCTTCCTTATCGCTGAAGCTCGATAGCATGTCTGTTGACTATCCATTTCTATGTTTTTGTACTCATCCTCTTGCTCTATGAGGGTTGAAAGTTGTTTTAACTCCATTATCCAAAGTTTTATAGTTTTCATCCTGAGCTTTTTGTACGTCTTTTGCTGCCTTCTTAGGGTATCGAAAAGGGATGGTACGATGGTATCAGCATTGCTTTTGCCGTTCTTCTTGTCATTGTGGTAACAGGTATTGCTATTCCTTGCTGAATTTGATTTCACTCATATATGTGACTGCTGCATATATTGTACTAATTTGTATACCTTTTCCCTTGGCAGCTACCAGTGATTATCGCCAATCTCTTCAATTCCAGAACTTAAATGAAGAAAAAAGAAATATACGTCTAGAGGTGAGAGCTTGGATAATCATGCAGCTAGTGGATGATATCATTTTTGCTGGTTTAATTTTTAAAAGTGCATTGTGCACATGCTTAGGTTACCCGCGGTGGGAGACGAGTTGAGATTTCAATTTATGACATTGTTGTAGGCGATATCATACCTCTCAATATTGGTGACCAGGCAAGTTGAACAAATTTACCGATGTGGTAGCTCTTTTTTGAATTGCAATACATATAATCTATGTTTAATCTGCAAATAATTTCCTCAGGTACCTGCTGATGGAGTTTTAGTTGCTGGCCATTCCCTTGCGGTTGATGAATCCAGCATGACTGGGGAGAGCAAAATTGTATGTTTTACGCTCTTCCTTTAAATTTGCAAACAATGCTATCTTTGCATTTCATGTGTCTGAGCAGCTGTTTCTCGCAGGTTCACAAAAACTCTGCTAAGAGTCCATTCCTAATGTCTGGCTGTAAAGTTGCAGATGGCCATGGCACAATGTTGGTAAGATTGACGAACACTAACTTTTACTCTCTGTGACAAAGTAACTGTAGTCTTTTTAAAGAAAAATTGGAGAGATGTCTAATTGGGAACTAAGTTATCCTTGGTTGGAGATTCTCTGCAGCAAAAACATGTTTTTCTTTATGAGAGGAAGACATGACTCGGAGGCGTTCAAAACTTCTGAAAAGGCTAGTTTCTTACTGAATTGCTTATTTGAGTATCATATTTATCTTTGAAACTCAGGTTACTGGGGTAGGGGTCAACACTGAATGGGGCTTACTAATGGCTAGCGTCTCAGAAGACAATGGTGGAGAAACACCATTGCAGGTGAGTATCAACCTTTTATCGGTTCATACTGTTTTGGTTTTTGTTGCTCAATATTCATACCTACTTTGCTTCCTTCAGGTACGCTTGAATGGTGTTGCAACATTTATCGGAATTGTAGGGCTTACAGTTGCTGGCGTTGTATTATTTGTCCTTGTCGTCCGGTGCGTTTAAATTTCTTTCTGACGACTAAGTACCATGTGGAGTAAATGTCACTGGTCATTGAACGAATCTTTGTTCTCTGCAGCTACTTTACTGGTCACACGAAGGATGCAAATGGAGCCCAACAGTTTGTTGGAGGGAAGACAAAATTTGATCACGTGCTAGATGATCTTGTTAAAATTATCACTGTTGCAGTAAGTGGTTCTTAGAAGAAATCAGCATGGCTAATACCATAGTCAGCTTCTTATTCATATCTCTGACCATTCAGCTCACTTGTCGAGTATTGTAGGTTACAATCGTTGTAGTGGCAGTGCCTGAAGGGCTTCCTTTGGCTGTTACCTTGACGTAAGTCTACTATCTTCTATATAAATATTTTAATGATAGCAATTGCTTTGGCCTCTAGAGTTGGAAATGATTTAGTTAAGACACGGTCAAACTTCATAGAAATTGATGGATCTGCCGTAAAATTCACTAGAACGAGTTTGTCTTTAGTCACTGATCTTTTCTACTTCTTACTGGCAGTCTTGCCTATTCCATGAGAAAAATGATGGCAGATAAAGCTTTGGTATGTATCTTTTACTTTTTGGGACTCGATTAGTTTGCATGAAAATTAATACAAAATTCATATAGTGAATGTTATCCGCAACTTATACAAAGTTGAATTTCAGGTGCGCAGGCTTTCCGCCTGTGAGACCATGGGCTCTGCAACAACAATTTGCAGTGATAAGACGGGAACTTTGACCTTAAATGAGGTGAATCTTAGTGCTCTTACTTCTTTTTTTTATTTGCTGACACACTAACAGTTAGCAATATAAAACCTCAGTCTTTCAAGTTACCGTTTTGGTACTGGCTTTCCTAGCTGCAAGCTTCTGCTACTTGAATTGTGTGCCCAACAAGCGAAACCCCTAATACTTTCTATTTTCTCAGATGACCGTTGTTGAGTGTTATTCTGGGTTCCAAAAGATGGATCCTCCGGACAGCAGCTCGAAATTGCCACATGCTTTTACATCCATACTTGTTGAGGGAATTGCTCATAATACAACTGGCAGTGTGTTCCGATCTGAAGTAGGATAAATTCCTTGGGAACTTAACTGATTTTCCATTTGGTTTCTAACTTTGATTTAATGTAGTAATGTATATGTGTTTGCTGATAACAGAGCGGTGAGATTCAGGTTTCTGGATCGCCGACAGAAAGAGCAGTTCTCAATTGGGCGATAAAGGTGTATTTTCCAGCTACATTTTCCTGGTTCCAGTTTATGTTGTTGTGAGGAGAACTAATCCTTTTTCTTTTATTTGAGCTCTGCAGTTAGGCATGAATTTTGATGCCCTTAGGTCTGAGTCTTCTGCTTTACAATTTGTTCCGTTCAACTCAGAGCAGAAACGTGGAGGCGTAGCAGTTAAATCAGTACTGTGTTTCCATTTTCTCAACATCCTCTGTTTTGTTTTTGATTTCTCGTTTGTGGATGTTTTCCCCTTGTCAATCAGCATCGTAATGAACTTTTTTTAATTGAATTTTAGCCAGATTCGAGTGTCCATGTTCACTGGAAAGGCGCTGCCGAAATTGTTTTGGGTTCCTGCACACACTATATGGATGAGAATGAGAGTCTTGTAGATATGAGTAGTGACAAGGTTGGTAACTTTGTCTCTTTATCCTGATATCAATTTTCAAAAAGTTTTGGACCTATCATTCTATCTTGATTCAAGACCATTCTCTTACTGCAAATCCAAGTCGTTATTACTTTCTATTTGTTCTTTTAGGCTATTAAACTTTTGTATCCCAAATCAGTGCCAGACTTGGTAATGAGAGTTTTGATATAGATACTTGGTTTTTCTTCTGAATCAAGTCTTGTTGTTTCAGATGGAGGAGTTAAAAAGTGCTATCAATGATATGGCTGCAAGAAGTCTCCGTTGCGTTGCAATTGCCTTCAGAACATTTGAAGCGGACAAGATTCCAACTGATGAAGATCAACTTTCTAGATGGGTATTACCTGAGGATGATCTTGTACTGTTGGGTATTGTTGGTATCAAGGTAAGCATTATTGCTAGTTCTCCTTGCCTTTTTGAAGAGTTTTGTGATGCGCCTTAATATTATTCCGTTAACCATAAGGTAAGCATTACTTATTGCAAGTTCTTTTATCTGCAATACATTGCAGGATCCATGTCGCCCAGGTGTCAAAAATTCAGTTATACTATGCCAACAAGCTGGAGTCAAGGTCCGTAGAGTATCACATTTGCTTCTTTCCCTGAGAGCTTTTTTCCATATGTTGTTTATTTTCTAGACTGCTCTGTTTTCATGGGCGTGTATATTCTTATTTCCACTATTGGCCTCAGGTTCGAATGGTGACTGGTGATAACATTCAAACTGCCAAAGCAATTGCACTGGAATGCGGTATATTAGCTTCAGACTCAGATGCTAGTGAGCCTAATCTGATTGAAGGAAAAGTATTCCGTTCCTATTCAGAAGAAGAAAGAGATAGGATTTCGGAAGAGATATCTGTAAGAGCCTTATGATTTAGTTTGTGATCAATGGCAGTAGTCTAATGGTACATGACATTGTTGCTAAACTTGAAGGTAATGGGTAGATCATCACCCAATGACAAACTTCTTCTTGTGCAATCCCTGAAGAGAAGGGGACACGTCGTGGCCGTGACTGGTGATGGAACCAATGATGCTCCTGCACTACATGAGGTTCATTATATTTACGCAGACCTTGTATGTGTAAACTTTAAAGAACACCATTGACATTGTGCATCAACCATTCTCTTTTGTCCCCTGAATGTCAGGCAGATATAGGTCTCTCTATGGGTATCCAAGGCACTGAAGTTGCGAAGGAAAAGTCAGACATCATTATCTTGGATGACAACTTTGAATCCGTTGTGAAGGTTGGTGTCATTAGAAACCAAGGGATTCAACTTCTTCTAAAATAGACTTCATGTTCATACCCTTCTGTTGGATGATACTTTTTGGAATTCGTAACTCAACTTTTTCTTAAGAAACGTTCTTTCTTGGGGGTACTTATGATGTTTTTATTAATTATCTTGAATTGGATATTCATTTTTGATTCCTCTAGGTTGTGCGCTGGGGTCGATCTGTGTATGCCAATATTCAAAAGTTCATCCAGTTTCAGCTCACGGTTAATGTCGCAGCTCTTGTCATCAATGTTGTGGCTGCCATATCCTCGGGTGATGTTCCTCTAACTGCAGTACAGGTTCGATATAATAAATTTATTCTAATCTCTTTCTTATCTGCAAAAACGCATTCACTTAAAACCGAAAATGTCCATTTTTTGTAAAGACTGTTCTCCCCTATCTTTGTAGCTCCTCTGGGTCAATCTTATAATGGATACTCTTGGGGCTCTTGCTTTAGCCACCGAACCACCAACCGATCACTTAATGGATCGACCCCCTGTTGGCAGAAGGTACGACTTTACTAGACTTGAGCATGTTTGAAGTCTAGTGGTCTCAATTCTTCTTTCCATATACATGACGATTGTATCTCTCTATTGATTTCAGAGAACCTCTCATCACAAATATCATGTGGAGAAACTTGTTTATACAAGTAAGTTACCTTTTTCTTCTTCTTTCCCTCACTTCACTAAAGATCAAAATCTTTAACCCTTCTCTGCTGCTCCAATTGTTTTTGCATATTATTAGGCGATGTACCAAGTGACCGTCTTGCTAATCCTCAATTTTCGTGGAATAAGTATCCTTCATCTGACGGGTAACCGCAATTCCGAGAGAGTGAAGAATACAGTCATCTTCAATGCCTTTGTCATCTGCCAGGTAAAAGATAGACATTGACTTGGACACATCAGAAAACAAACTTATTCTAAACTTTTTAGATCTTCAACGAGTTCAACGCACGGAAGCCAGATGAAATAAACATTTTCCAAGGAGTTCTCAGTAACCATCTCTTTGTGTGCATCATCTGTGTCACCGTTGTGCTCCAGGTTCTAATTCTCTCTCTCCTTGTTATTGCAAAGTAAATTCAGTCACCTCCTCTTTTGTACATCTGTGACAGACATACCATTTATTACATGTTAAAATGTTTAATAGGTAGTCATCGTCGAGTTCCTTGGAACATTTGCCTCAACGATTAAGCTTGATTGGGAGATGTGGCTCATCTCGATTGGGATTGGTTCTATCAGGTTTGCTTGTTAACTTTTTCTATTGCAGGGGTGGATAGTTTACAGTTTTGTTTTGGTCCAGGGTTACTAATCATTATATAACTACATTTTGGTTCGGTTGGTTCTTTGTCCACCCCTAGGCGTGAGAACAAGAATTAGTTGATGCTTATTTCGTAAACTCACCAGATAGATTCCGTTTTATGTTTTATATTAACCAGTTGGCCATTGGCGGTGATCGGAAAATACATACCTGTTCCAGAAACTCCGGTCAGCAGTTACTTCAGAATAAACCGGTGGAGAAGGAACTCTTCAGGTAATTAAAGTTAACCTTATCGTTATAGCCAAACCATCGAAGGCATCTAAAACCTATGATCGTTACTAAAGCTTTGAATTTTCTGTTGATTTTTCAGGTTAATAAATTAGTTTGAAAAGAGAAGACAGTTAAATACCAGAGGTGGACTTAGTAGTATCCAACCTGTGAATACTTTTATACTTCTTTACCTCTCTCTCTCTCTCTGTGAAAGTACTTTCTCAAATTGGCTTCTTCGTTTTTAGTATGTTTAATACATCAAACAAGTGCAAACTAAACCTATTTTTGTTTAGCTTCTAACTTTCTATTAGCCTGTTACCTTAAATGTCTAAAGTTAAGACGAAACTAAACTTCTGACTAAATATGTCCAAAGTGAAAATCGATCTCTAGTAGCTAATATGAATTTCAATAATTAATGCTCAATTTGATCATCACTTTACCCAAAGAGGATTCTTTATATGCCCTCAGTAGAATATTCACATTAGATACGTATAAACATAAATGCTACAAGTGTAGATTTGCTTTGGTTGGTATCATATATACATATAACATATATGCTAAAGTTTCACAGTTTGAGATTCTGATGTAGTAGACAGTGGAAATGGTGCATTGCTTTCTCCACAAGAGCATATCTTCCTTTGTCATAAGCGGGCGATTCGAGACCCCTTTGAACACTCTCACACAACAACACATCTTCCATCTGATTCACCAAACTTACACACTCCATAAACTTAAAATCTCCAAAAAGGCATTAATTTTCGGTATAACGAGATCATTTATTCTCGTACCTGAACTCTCTCGCTTTCTTCCAGACTTCTCTTGATGAAAGCTTCATCATCCTAAAGCCAAAAGAAAATTTACCAAGATTCTTATACAGGACCGGGCTATGTAGGTTTATGTTGTTGATTTGTTTTACCTTTAAAGAAGGATCAAGAAAATAGTCGAAGACAACTTTGCATTTCCTTGGTCCTAAAGGTATCACTAGATTCGTGTCCATCCAAGGTCCATACCTTTAAAACATAATCCATGCAGAGTGAGGCAAGTCATTGGAAAATCAAACTCGTTATAAAGCTGGGAATTGAGCAGTGGACTTGATGTCTGTTACCTATTTATCATGAAATTTGGGTAGACAAAGGCGTATAGAGCTTGAGATCCAAGCCTATTGAAATCGTCTTCTTCACCAGCCTTGGACCCACCTCCACATTCTTGGATACTAACCCTTTCGAATAGCTGATATCTTGAAACAGAAAGTTCATCTTAACAATTGCAACTAACTAGAGATTAGAATCACGTGTTGAAAGTGGGAGTTTGGCGTAGCTCGGGAATATACCGTTGTAGAATAGGTTTCGAGATCTAGTCCTGACATCAAACCTTTATGTGCATAAGGTACATGATAGCCACCATCCAAGTAATTATCACAGAACACCTGCAAAAAATTTCCAATGAATCATCAATCTTCTGAATTCTTATTACTTAAAAACAGAATGTACTAAGAACAAGATTTCACCTTCCAATTACAATCAATAGCGTATTCGCGTCTACATATGAAACTAAGCGGGGAATCAACTCCACCTTCGCTCAACCTCCCTACAGAAGAACCGAGCCATTCAGATGCCACTAATCCATCAGTCTCAGCTTCTCCTTTCCTCGATATGGCTTGGGTCACCTTGAGGAGAACAAAAGGTCCCCATACAGCCACTCTTAGAGGTCTAAGTCCCATTTCCTATTTCCCCATACAGTCAAATGCAAGAAATTTCAAATTCTCTCTGTCTTTAAAAAAAAGGGAAGTGAGAAACTACGCGCTTAGGGCAACAACACGCCATACATTCAAAGCAAAGTTCTCTATCCCAGTCATTCTAGTAGCTTTGACAAGCGATCCATTCAAGGTATACGTCCATCCCTGCCACAAAGAATGAGATAATATGACTCAAAACCGTATTCAATCACCGCAACATAATCAGTTGAGTAACAATTTTAACTTTTAAGCATGTTGTGAAAGCTTACATGATAAGGGCACACAAAGCAAGATTTTTTCCCATTTCCAGAAGCCAAGATAGAGGCATGGTGAGAGCATACATTGTGGAAAGCATGAATCTTTCCATTATCATCTCTGCACACCACAAATTCTACCTCCCCAAGCCTGCACCAGTGTTTCAAATTCTCATATACTAAATATTGAACAAGAAATAGAAAAGGAGAGATTCGTTGAACATCTCAGTTTTGAATCATGAATAAAAGATCAAAGATTAGACCATGCAACGAATGATCTGAATGTATGTTACCTCCCGGTGAAAAAGTCGCGATTCTCCTTGATTTGATCAGAATATCCTGACAAATCAACAAGAAGCAATGGAAAAGTAAAAATCTTAGAGAAACAGTCAACCCTGAAAACTCATTGAGACAACTGTGTGAATATTCCGAACCTACGGCCTGCCATCCTCCATAGAAGACTCGATCGAGCTCAGAACGGTAGAGTTGGGGATCAGTGTACCACGAGCTCGGCGGTGTGGATGCTCTCTCCAACGGAATCCCCGGATCAAACTCCGCCACGAGCTTACTGATATTGGCAACAGCGAAGGCTCTGCTCGAAGAGCTCGGATCGCGGGTACTACAGAACAAAATCGGGTAGAGAAATCTTCTCCGACCAAATTGAGAGACTGAAACGCCAAACTCACGATGGGTTTTGATATATCTAGTGGTGGATTTCAGCCTCAGTGTCGGAAACTCCGGCACCGTCACCCCCGTTATCGTGGCCAGCATCATCATCACCGGCTACTCTTTTCTTATTCCGATGGTCGTTAAATTTCGGATTCTGAAGGAGTAAATAAATAACTCTTAATTTCAACATTTAAAAATCGACCGGTCCGGTGAGATTGGTTCTACCGCGATTTTAAATGTTTATCAAAACTTTTAAGTGGTTGACGACTAAGAAATGAAATTCTAACTGAAATATGAAAATAATTGTTATTGTAAATTTAAAGTAATATATAGTAAATGGAAAATTCTCGATTCATATTGGATCATCAAGAATGATATATATATTACTTGAAGGTTATTAGCAGAAATTATCTCATTGGTTTAAATGTGGACAGGGTAAAATCTTATTAGCATTTGTTTTCGTCTTTAGTAGTTAAATATATATTTTTAAGGTTTCTGCGATTTTCTTCATTTTTCCGTTTTTCAATTTTCATAATGTAAAGTTGGAAACAAAGCTGGAAATAAAAAAAGAAATAAATATTACTGCTTCGAGAGTGGTAATTAAATAAAAATGGTTTTAGTTCTTGTTACTTATGAGTGATTTGCGTGTAGCTGACCCTTTTTTATTTATTTTAATCAGGTGATTGGAAAAAACTTGGCAACGCATAACTCTCTCCTTCATTAACTAATCACCTTTTATTCCCTTAATCTCAAAATAATTAAACTTCCGAAAAATATTCATTTCCTCAAAAGTCCACTAAAGTTTCTCGTCCATACATCCTCTTACTCTCTTTGTAATATATATTGCATATTTGTGTTGCCATTATAAAGCAGAAGAATCACTCTCATTCAAAATCAAAATCACCATTGTCATCTTTTTCCTCTAGAGCAAACTCCGGATATACATACACACATAGATTAACGATGATATGCAAAGAGGCATATCAGTATCAACAACCACATGGACAAAACGATCACATGATGACAATGATGATGATGGACTTGAGCCAATCACCACTCTCATCACCAAAGTCACCATCATGCAATATTGACAACATTGAGGAAGAGAGACTAGAGGTTGTGAATATGAGTGGCATGGCATTACAGTCGCTTCCAAATCCTTCCCTTAATTTGGCTAATATTTGCAAGCTTGATCTCTCCAACAATCATATCAAGGTTAATAATATCCATAACATAAACTGATCATACACATCAACAATCATATTGGTTTCTAATGTTTTTGTTTTTTATTTTTGGGTTTGTTTGTGAATGATAACAGAAAATACCAGAATCTCTAACAGCGAGATTACTGAACTTGATAGCATTAGATATTCACTCAAACCAGATCAAAGCTCTTCCAAACTCCATTGGTTGTCTCTCTAAGCTCAAGATCCTTAATGTCTCCGGCAACTTTCTCGTTTCCCTCCCCAAAACTATTCAAAATTGCAGGTACACCCCTCAAAAGATTCACATCAAACTCTCAAATCTGAACCAAACCAACCATGTATAGATGATTGATTCCTCTGTCTTCTTTTGTTTTGGATCTTTCCAGGTCACTCGAAGAGCTAAACGCCAACTTTAACGAGCTGATTAGATTACCAGAGTCCATAGGGTTGGAACTAACCAATCTGAGGAAGCTCTGTGTCAACTCAAACAAGCTCATTCTCCTACCAACCTCCATCATCTACCTCACTTCCCTCCGTGTCCTCGATGCTCGTCTCAATTGCCTTATGATCCTCCCTGAAGACCTTGAGAACCTCATCAACCTCGAGATCCTCAATGTCAGTCAGAATTTTCAGTATCTTACGGCTCTGCCATCTTCTATCGGTCTTCTTATGAACCTCCTCGAGCTGGATATCAGCTACAACAAGATTACTGAGTTGCCTGAGTCCATTGGGTGCATGAGGCGATTGAGGAAGCTGAGCGCGGAAGGAAACCCGCTCGTCTCCCCACCCATTGAGGTTGTGGAGCAGAGCTTGCAGGCGGTGAGAGAGTACCTGAGCCAGAAGATGAATGGTAGACTGGTGAACAGCCCTGCAAAGAAGAAGTCATGGGGATTCCGTAAACTGGTTAAGTATGGAACATTCAACGGCAGATCAAGGGCTTGGACTAGGGAAGAGAGAGAAGGGCTCATCATGCCTGAGTACCGTCCCATTGATATCTTAGCTTCGACCAGGTTCCCTGCAATCTCACCTCGGCGTATCCTTTCTCCAAGAACCTATTTCAGCAGATAATAATAACGCAGAAAGTAAAGAAAATTCAATCTCTCAACCATTTACTTAAGTCATCACTAAATGTACAAAGAGTATGTATACATCATTCGGATTTCAAGCTTCTTACTGTAAATCATGTAATTAAAATTATAAATAACAGTCTCCTTTTCGTTAGTCTATTCCCATCCCTTCCTGATACTATCAGAGATATGTAAAAGAAAACACTGTCGGTTTCAGGACCACTCATTCCCATTTGAAAGATCATTACGGCTACCATTAGAAGTCTTATTCTTTGTTTATCTAGAACTCAGCAATCACATACTCTCTTACAATCGTTTAAGAGAATCATAGCAAATGAGATTTGACACATGAAGTAGAGTTCAAGAAAACTGCGATTTCGCAGGCTAAGCAACGATCCAACAAACCCAACTTCAAAATCTCTACTTTACTTTTTGCGTTGCAGAAAACTTCACATAATCTTTTCCAACGCAAGTTTAAAAGATGATATCGATATATCAAACGCGTATGCAGATTTCCGAAAGTCGTTGTTGAGATGATAACATTTAAAGCTGAAATTTCCATTATCAAACAAGAAACTCAGAACCAAGTAGCATCTGGTTTCTCAGTGAGTACATAAGCTAACAAAACACAAAAAAGGCACATCTTTTCTCAACGATCGATCTTAAAACTAGAGAGCCAATTACAGAACCAAGTGAGAAGTGATCTCTAAGACCTAACGGAGATAACCAGGGATCTTAATGCGGATGAAGAGCATACTCATAACATAAGCGATCACAATGGAGGTGATTCCAGCCGTAGCATAGGATGCTTTGACACTCTTAGCTCGATTCTTATCCAGTGCTAGATCCAACATTATGATCCCGAGCCCACCGAGCACGAACATGAATCCCGACGAAAGACCTTCGATGATGTACTGCCCATTAACCCGACCCGACATGAACACGACGGGCCGTATTGCTCCTGTGATTGGGTCCTGGGTCGACCCGATACCTGGAGGCTCGACAATCACATCGTAGACGAATCCGGAGACGACGAGGAAGTAGGTGAGGAGAATGAGAGCGAACACAGTCATCGGCGACGGGAGCGTGAACGACGGGAGCTTGAGACGGAGACGCGGTGGCCGGAGGAAGGAGAAAGGGATGACACGGAGAATGTGGAAGATCGGATCGATCGACGATTCACCGGACGTGTCTGACATGGCGGATCCGGTAGCTGCGGTTTGTGAATCGGTTCTCGGAGCCATTTCCTCGGATGATCCTCACAATGGATCTACTCTAACCTCTCTCTATCTCGTGAAGAAGAAGAATGAAGAGTTTAATCTGTTTGGAAACTCAGATTATGTAATCCATCAAACGGATAGTAATCAGGTTTCGTGAAAATAAACTCGCACATTCTGCCGTTTTTGTAGGAGAAAAGTTCATATAAACGACGCGTAGTTTTACTCAAGAAAGTAGATCCGGCAGGACAGAAAAGCACCAAACTACCCATCATCTTCTTCATCATAGGATTCATTTTAAGACCTAATAAAAGCAAACATTTGTACTTCATTTGGATCTTCAGCAAGCTATTCTCGCGGTAAATTTTACAAGGTTTTGGGAGGGCGTAATTGGGTTTTTCGTGTAGAAGCTAAACGGAGATGAGCAAGAGACCGCCACCTGATCCCGTGGCTGTGCTTAGAGGACACCGTCACTCTGTTATGGACGTTTCGTTCCATCCATCAAAATCTCTGCTTTTCACTGGGTAAGTTAGTTTTCTCTCACTAGTGAGAATTTCCGAGTCCTGTATTGTTAAGTTAGTTTTCTCGCACTAGTGAGAATTTCCGAGTCCTGTATTGTCTTATTTTTGATGATTTGGTGCAAAATTGAAGAATTTTTTCTCCAGTTCAGGTGATGGAGAGTTGAGGATTTGGGATACCATTCAGCACCGTACAGTTTCGTCTGCGTGGTTTGTGATTTTGATTTTAAATTACTTGTCTTTCTTTTTCTTCTTTCATAATGAAGTACCACTCATTGTTTCTTTTCGGATATTGTAGGGCTCATAGTAGAGCAAATGGAGTTTTAGCTGTAGCGGCTAGTCCATGGTTAGGAGAGAACAAGATTATCAGGTAAACATGAAGCAGTTCCCCAAGTGGTGGTTCATAATCAATCTATTTCCGGAAAAGCTGAGCGACTTACTGTTATGGTTATAGCCAGGGAAGAGATGGAACTGTCAAGTGTTGGGATATTGAAGATGGTGGACTATCAAGGTCCCTTTTCAACTTTTTTTGCATTTGTTGCTATCGAACTATAGCCATTAATCCTCGTGATAGCTTTGCTCTTAATCTTTGGTTGGCATGCATGGCAGGGATCCATTACTAGTACTCAATACAAGCGCATACCATTTTTGCAAGTTCTCTCTTGTTAAGAAGTCTAATGCTTCTCTGAAAGAAGCTGAAGGTCACCCAAAGAACTTTGATGAGCCGGATGCTGGAGACACGCTTAATGTTCAATGTACAGATGATAGTGAAGGGTCTGTGGAGGATTCAAGTTTGCTTCAGGGTATGTTTTACTTGAGTTGTCTATACATTTTGTTATCCGATCATGGTGTCAGACTGAATTGATTCTGTGCAATTTGTCAATGTTAAAATGTTATACCAGAAGTTGTTCTCAAGGTTTCTTTTTTGTTTCCAATTTGTCTAATATAGCAAAAAAGATGTTTGTTTATCTTCTTGTTATCTCATACCCAAGATTTACGAATAATTTGACAATAACAGATGGAGATCATGCTGAAGGTGCCACTTACGTAGCAGTAGCAGGGGAAAAACCTGCTGAGGTGAGTAGAAACCCATATGATTCTTTGTTTTGGACCAAATCCACAGAATTATTTCTTCTCGCTTTTTTGGTTTTCAGTTTCCTGTTTTCGTTTCTCTAATCTGGTTCATACGTAAAGGTAGAGATATGGGATCTCAATACCGGAAACAAGATCATACAGCTTCCTCAAGCTAGCTCTGATGAATCCCCCAGTGCTTCTACCAAAGAAAGAGGTAAGCTTGTACTGTTTTCTCTATCCTTCATATGTACTTTTCTTGTTAACATTGATCATTTTCCCATCGATATTAGTGTGAAAACTAGAATGCTTTCATCAATTCACCTTTGAGATTTGCTGAAAATACTCTCATCAACGTGGCATATTGGGTTATCTGCAGGAATGTGTATGGCTGTTCAATTATTTTGCCCTCCTGAATCACAGGGTTTCTTAAATGTCTTAGCTGGGTATGCTTTCTTTCCAGAACTGTTTTCCATTAATCGTGAAAGATAAAGCCCTAGATTTGCATACCTTTTTTCTTTTTATGGGTGGTTGATTCCAGTCTTGTGCAGTTATGAGGATGGTTCGATGCTGCTTTGGGATATGCGCACTGCTAAGATTCCTCTAACAAGTGTGAAGTTTCATTCAGAGCCAGGTCTTGTTCCCAACATCTGTATCCAGATTTTTCGTAGATTAACTTCCTGCTCTTTGAAATTTCCGCATTATTGATTTGTTCTTCTTTATGCAGTTTTAAGTCTTTGCGTTGCATCATCTTGTGATGGAGGTATCTCAGGAGGGGCAGATGACAAAGTTGTGATGTATAATCTCAACCATTCAACGGTAAGGAGAGGATGCACTTGTGTGATTGCTGTAAAGTGAGTTCCATAAAAAAAATTGTGTTGTGTTTCTAGGGTTCTTGTACATTGAGGAAAGAGATTATTTTGGAAAGGCCAGGCGTGTCGGGCACCTCAATCCGACCAGATGGAAAAATTGCAGCCACAGCTGGTTGGGATCATAGGTTAGCATCCACTTTTTCAGTTCTAAACTCAGTTTGATGATCTGGTTCATGTTTTCCCAATTTAAGATGAAAGTAGAGATTGGTTTACTCACATGTTCGTTTCATATTGTGGATGTAGGCTTGCTCTTAAACTCATATTTCTTTCACATGTAACAATAAATGTTAAAAAACAAGAATTGATGCATAACTCATTCTTTTCCTTTCCCACAATGCTTTTCATCGATCTTCCAACTAGTTTTACCAATACATGTTTATTACATTTTCCGAAAACAGAGTAAGGGTCTACAATTACCGCAAAGGAAATGCTCTAGCGATACTAAAGTACCACCGAGCAACGGTATGTGAATAGCCCTCATGTTTGTATTCTATTGCACTCTCTTCTTTTACTAGCTGGAGACAATTACTCTTCTGGATGTTTGTAATTTTATGCTTTCATGTGTTTGTTTGCAGTGCAACGCCGTGTCCTACTCTCCAGACTGTGAGCTAATGGCTTCTGCGTCTGAAGATGCAACTATTGCTCTCTGGAAACTCTATCCTCCCCACAAATCTCTTTGATTTATACGATTCTTTTTGTTTTTGTTTCTTGACTTGAATCACTTGAATTTGTAAATACGTTTTCTCATCATTATAAGAACACCTGAAATATTAGAGAGTCCCCTATCATCTATACACGGCTCGCTTTGGTGCGAGTTGTATTAAGTATCTTGTCTTCTACTTTTTCAGAACTTCAATATCGCACGTTGTGCTGTTTTCTATGGGAAAAATAAAAAAAATAGCAAACGACGCGTAGTTTGCATTTAGATAATAGATCCGACACGAAATTGTACGTTGAGTAGATTTCACGATAAATGAAATTGCACCAAACTGCTCTCCGTCTCCGTCACAAGAGAGGAGACTCATAACTTCTGAAGCAAACAGTTCGATTTCATTTCTCGAGCTTTGAATCTTCCGATTTCACGCTAATTCAACTTCATTCTGATTTCTTCTAGATCGTTTCCCATTGATCTCGATCCGAAGCTGTGTCAATGGCGTACGTCGACCATGCGTTCTCGATATCGGACGAGGACATCATGATTGAGAGTTCATACACCGTCAATAACCGACCGCCAGTTAAGGAGATCGCACTCGCGGTGGCTCTTCTCGTCTTCGGAACCCTAGGAATCGTCTCCGGCTTCTTCATGGCGTACAATCGAGTTGGCGGTGATCGAGGCCACGGTGCGATTTTGATATCTTTCTTACTACTTCTCCCTTGCACTCCATTATGTTCGTCATTTTCTTGTTTCCCGAAACTGTTTTTTGATCCATTCTAGCTGTTAAATTTAGAAATTTTTGAGAATCTGGGGGACTTTTTCAATGCTTGTGTTCCTCTGATTATGCATCTAGGGTCATTAGTTCTTACCAAAATTTGAGCTAGATTGTTTTAGGAAATATCTAGATTCGAGGAATCTATATCAGAATTTATGTGATTAAGCTTATAGATAGATTGCAAATGCTCTAATTAGCTACGGTGGTGTGTAATTTGGTTTCAGTTTGGCATCTTGCTCTCTCTTTTCTGGAGATTTAGAGGAGATTTTGATGAATACAGAATCAAACCAAAGGCATAGAATTTAATTTTATTCTAAGAATATGTTTTGTTTAGTTAACTTCCGGAAGAACTTGTATATATATGATGATTCTAAGCTTCTCTTATTTGCAAGATGAAAGGGCAAAAATTTCATTGAAGTTCATAAATTTCATTCTAAAATGATTTTTCCAAATTGAGAAAGAAGGGATTATATCAACCTTGTTAAAAACCTGTGCTTGTAACATAGACATGAGGTTTACTTTGAATTAGTAATTTGGCTCTTATCTAGCCTATAACTGTGCAAGGTCATTGATGCTTTTGAGGCATCCCCAACTCAATATGAAAGCAAACTATCTGCATCATACTAGACAAGATATGATATTCCTTTTTACCGATTGCAAGAACTACTTCTTTGTCATTATTGCATCAAAAACCTACCATTCCTTGTTTACAATAAGTGATTTGAAATTAAGCTCAAGTAGTGATGATTCATTCTCTGTTTGGTTTTCATGTTTGATGGTGAAACCAGGGATTTTCTTCATCGTCCTCGGGTGTCTTCTGTTCATCCCCGGGTTTTACTATACACGGATCGCGTATTACGCTTACAAAGGATACAAAGGTTTCTCCTTCTCTAACATACCGCCAGTTTAGTAGTCCCCTTTTGAATCTCTCCTACTCGATGTATAGAGATGTTTTTATTGCTTTAAGCAATGTTTTGACTTGTTTTCTCTCTAGTGTAGTTGTAGAGGACTCAAGTGAGTCGATGTTTGATATATATACCTTCTTGCTTTCTTCTTCCTTTTGTTAAATAATTGAGTCTGTGACAATTAGTCGGATACATATACATATCTATATATATATACCCGGTTCAGAGAAATATTTGTTTCTAAAAGGTTTTCAATTTGGACTAAGTAGTGATGCTTGGAGTATTCACATGTTGATTTCAAGTGCAACAAAATCAATTGTAGCTATTAAATATGCAAATGTAACATAATGACGATGATGGTTTCTTAAGCGTGAGTGATAGAAATCTAATATTTTCCAACTCTAGTGTTTTTCTTGGTGAAATAATCTATTTTGTATCTTTTAATATTATCCTGATCAAATAAACGTGACAAATATGAAAAAAGGAGGTCTAGGATATTTGAATGGTTTCATGGGCCCAAGCGTCGCATCTGTTAGATTTGAGATATCTAAACCTTAAAGCCGGTTTTAAAATATCTCCGGTTTAATAATATAATCAAGAGGATTCAATCTGAATTTGTTTTCTCTCTCTCCCGTGTCCCCCTCAAAATCCTCAGCCGCATCTCTCACTTCTCTCTCTATCTCTAGAAATGGCTTCCTCTTGTCTCTTCAATGTCTCTGTATCTTCCCTCAACCCTAAACAAGACCTCATCCGCCGCCGCCACCCCTCGGAGTCTCTTCTCCGTTACCGTCCCGTCGTCGTCTCCTGTACCTCCTCCGCGAAAACCGCAGATGGAAACAACAACAACAACACTCCGATCGAGACAGCTGTCAAGCCTCGCCGTACCGAGGATAACATTCGCGATGAGGCTCGTCGCCAACGTTCCACTGCCGTGAATCCTTTTTCAGCTAGGTATGTTCCATTTAACGCGGCGCCTGGATCCAGTGAGTATTACTCTCTCGACGAGATCGTGTACCGCAGCCGCTCCGGCGGTTTGCTCGATGTTGAGCACGATATGGAGGCTTTGAAGCGATTCGATGGCGCGTACTGGCGAGATCTCTTCGATTCGCGTGTCGGTAAAAGCACTTGGCCGTATGGATCGGGAGTATGGTCGAAGAAGGAATGGGTGCTTCCAGAGATCGATGACGACGACATCGTTTCGGCCTTCGAAGGTAACTCAAATCTCTTCTGGGCGGAGAGGTTCGGCAAACAGTTTCTAGGAATGAACGATCTATGGGTGAAACATTGTGGGATTAGCCATACCGGAAGTTTCAAGGATCTCGGGATGACCGTTTTGGTCAGCCAAGTTAATCGCCTGAGAAAGATGAAACGACCTGTGGTCGGCGTCGGATGTGCTTCCACCGGAGACACCTCCGCTGCTCTATCTGCTTACTGCGCCTCCGCTGGGATCCCATCGATCGTGTTCTTACCGGCAAACAAAATCTCAATGGCTCAGCTTGTTCAGCCGATAGCTAATGGTGCGTTTGTTCTGAGCATTGACACTGATTTTGATGGGTGTATGAAGCTGATTAGAGAGATAACATCGGAATTGCCGATTTACTTGGCCAATTCGTTGAATAGTTTGAGGTTAGAAGGGCAGAAAACTGCAGCTATTGAGATTCTGCAGCAGTTTGATTGGCAAGTTCCGGATTGGGTGATTGTTCCTGGTGGCAATCTCGGAAACATCTACGCTTTTTACAAAGGATTCAAGATGTGTCAAGAACTGGGGCTCGTCGACAGGATCCCTAGGCTGGTCTGTGCACAAGCAGCCAATGCTAATCCTCTTTACTTGCACTACAAGTCTGGTTGGAAGGACTTCAAGCCCATGACTGCAAGTACCACTTTCGCCTCTGCGATTCAGATCGGTGACCCTGTCTCCATCGATAGAGCCGTGTACGCTCTCAAGAAGTGCAACGGTATTGTAGAAGAAGCCACAGAGGAAGAGTTGATGGATGCGATGGCTCAAGCGGATTCCACTGGAATGTTTATCTGTCCACATACAGGTGTGGCTCTAACCGCTCTGTTCAAGCTGAGGAACCAAGGAGTGATTGCACCGACTGATCGAACCGTGGTTGTGAGTACTGCTCACGGGTTGAAGTTTACTCAGTCAAAGATAGATTATCACTCGAAAGCCATCCCTGACATGGCTTGCAGATTCTCCAATCCTCCTGTTGAAGTGAAAGCAGATTTCGGAGCTGTAATGGATGTTCTCAAGAGTTACTTAGGAAGTAATAAGACACTTAGGTCATAAGAAACAGACCATTTTCTTTCTTTTTTTAAAAACTTTTAGACGTTTGTTTTTGTACTCGTAAAACTGCTCTTTTTTTCTGTGATCTTTATCTGTTTCTCAGTTTTATAATAAGTTCTAACTTCAAGTTTGAACCATTTTCTTCATTTTTTTATGTGATCAATTTATCATAACTCACTAGTCAAAATCTCGTACCAAAAAAACCTGATGCAGATTACATTGTTACAACTAGGGTTTACAAAGAATCCTCATAAACTAGATGCGTCTTGGAGAATGCATAAAATAAAGAATAAGATGTTTCATGAGTAATCATAGAGCGATACACTCTTGTCATCGGAGACACTAGCAAGCCGACCAGCCCGGACACCAGTTCCACCAGGTGGTCTAAACGCTACAGACCAAACCTGGTCATTGTGGTTGCTCATTGTCTGAATAGCCACTCTCATCTTAAGATCCCATAGCCTCACAGTTCTATCACTCGAGCCTGTTGCTATGGCTCCACCGTCTGGGCTCGCATCGACGCTCAACACCCAGCTGGTGTGACCGGACATAGACCCCACCAGCGTTTTCCCTTCTGCATCGTGCATGTTCACATACCCATCATCTGATCCGGAGAAGAGGACTCTTGGGTCTACAGGGGAGAACACAAGGGACCTTACAGGCATGTTGTGACCTTCTAGCTGGTGAAGAAGCTTCGAGCGTTCAACATCAAAGATACAGATCGTGCCATCCATTGAACCACAAGCAAGCCGTTTCCCGTTAGGAGACCAAGCAACCGAGAGAACGAATTTCTTACTGCTGGTTTTGTCAGAAGGTTTTGGTGCTTCTGGACGTGGGATTGATAGAGTTGAGATTAATCTCCAGCTTGCAGTGTCCCAAAGCTTGACTGAGGCACTACTTCCACCTGCAACAGCAAGGATTGTACCCTTGGAACATGTAAATGAATAGGTTTAGCACATAACAGTAGAGTATTATTCTGTGATGTTGTAATTATGTAAAATCAGCTTAGAAGCAAATAAAAGCTCCACCGAAGCTAATCCCGAAGCAGTAAATTGGTATCTTGACATTAAGTTATTTCTAGACCTAACCAATAGGTTCCAGTGAAATAGGTGGATCAAAGAGTCATTGGAAGGGATCGTTGCATTTACACCGAATCACCAGTTTAATTTAATTTTGTTGCAGTGAAAAATTTCACCAAAGCACCTCGAAACGGAATCACATGTGGCAAGAAAGGTTGCGAAGAACTTTGTGACCTGATCAGATTTCAAACAGATGCTAGCTCATGTAATCATCTATTAGTAATGTGTTATCACGGCTGATACAGAAAATGACCATAAGCAATAACTTACCAAACCAAGATGTTTCACCTAACCACCAATAAACTGTTATTCTGCTACTATGGTCCTAAGTAATGTGAAAAAGTCAGATGTTGTTCTGGACAGATTCAGACCACAGTAGACAACACTCAAGTTCCTATCTGATTTGAGCTACAGATTCAAACGATGCTCAACAATTCCAAAATAGTTTCTAAGCATTATTCTATAGATCAGGAGAAGAATGATTCGCAGCTAAGAAGTAAAATTCCCTGGAGCAATCAAATCCTCCCACCTTAAAACAACCCAAATCCTGCAAACCCTCTAAAAGAAGTCAGGATCACTAAATTCTAGAGATTCAGCATAAGTCAATTACCTTAGGTTCAAATTGCATCCCCCAAACCTCAGAAGGAGGAGCTTCCAGAACAGCAATGGTAGCATTAGTGTCAACATCGAAGACACGGACGAAGCTATCGAGCGAAGAAGATGCTGCTATGATCCCGGAAGGATGTGCCGCCACAGCTGCTACTCCCAAAGAGTGTCCTGTATTGGTCCGGACAAGATCCAGCTCGTCCGCTCGCCATAACTTCACCGTCTCATCAAGAGATCCAGTCAGAAGCAACGCCGGTCGATCTTCCGTCGCCGGAACCCAAGTCGCCGCCCAAACAGAATCTTCATGTGCGTTCTCGATCGATTTCAGACCTGCGAGTTTCATCTTTTTCCTTTTTAGGTTTTTTACCGTCTTTCCAACTGAACAAGACGAAGCAAAACACCCAAATTTGAAACAGTGACTCTGCTTCTCTTCTCACCCCTCTAACACCGTTCCGTTATTTATTTAGAAGATAGAGATTCGCGTCGTTTTTTATCGTTTAGAACAACAGGTTGTTTATACGAAAGGCCCATCGATATCATAAGAGGCCCAACATCGGTCTCCACATTTCTTTCTTCCCCCTCACTCTCCCGCCGGCGTCAGCTATTAGCACCGTTTAGCGGAGAAGAACTCTCTGGAATCGCCACGTCACACAGATTCTACGACGCCATCTCCTCTTTCGCTTCTTCACTCCTCTTCCTTCTTCTGTCTTCGTGATCACTCTGTTATTTAATTATAGTCAGTCGCGATCAATTCAGCTCTCTCTGTCTTTGGATTTTCCGAGGAAAAATGGGTGAAGAAGCTCGAGTTTTAGAT
This sequence comes from Schrenkiella parvula, assembly GCA_000218505.1. Taxonomy (NCBI): domain Eukaryota; kingdom Viridiplantae; phylum Streptophyta; class Magnoliopsida; order Brassicales; family Brassicaceae; genus Schrenkiella; species Schrenkiella parvula. Next base: position 13,154,552 of record CM001193.1, on the reverse strand, counting down.
ATGGAGAGCAGCGAAGAGAACGCGACGAGAAGAAGCCATCTCATTCATGACTCGGTAGTCGATTTATACCCGCTTAGCAGCTACTCCTTCGGTTCGCGAGACGCTCTTCGCGTCAGGGACGAGATTGTCTCTGATCGTGTCGTCAGATTGAAATCGGAGTAACTCCAGTTATTTCAAGTGATTTTGATCATCTGGGTTTTTGTATTTTTGTTAAATCTCTAGCTAAAATTTTACTTTTTTCTCTTGCAGTTACGCTGCTCATGGATTGAGGACTTGCGTTGAAGCTGTTCTTCTGGTAATTTTGTGATTCATTTCAAAAGTAGGGATTTTGAAAATATTTACAGAGAAAATTGGTTTATAACATCTAATGTTGGGATATATCAGGTTGAGTTGTTCAAACATCCTCATGTTTTGCTTCTTCAGTATAGAAACTCCATCTTCAAGCTTCCAGGTGGTCGTTTGAGACCTAGAGAGTCAGGTTTACTTTACTATTTCCTTACCTCTTCATGCATAAATTCTCTTGCTCAATTCTCAATGCTAATATCAGGTTTCTCCTTAACATATTAGATAGTGAAGGTCTAAAACGCAAACTATCATCAAAGCTTTCGATTAATGAAAATGTAGTTTTTCCGGGTTTGGAGGTAGGAACTATGGATTTTCGTCTTTAGTGTTTTGCTATGATTATCTCTGGCTTAAGAATGGTCTCTCTAATTACAAAAATGTTGTAGATCGGAGAATGCATTGGAATGTGGTGGAGACCCAACTTTGAGACATTGATGTATCCTTTCTTGCCACCCAATGTGAAACACCCAAAGGTTAGTTAGTTCCACTTCCATGGTAATAAAAGCTGAGACTTTGGAAGATTTCTGCACATACTTAAAGCTCTGCTCTATCCTCATCTTTTGGTCAGGAATGTACAAAGCTTTTTCTTGTGAGACTACCGGAAAATCAACAGTTTGTCGTGCCTAAAAACTTCAAACTCCTTGCTGTTCCGTTGTGCCAAATCCATGAAAATGAGAAGGTATGTTTTATCCTACTTGCATATCCCTTACCTCATACTGAATTTGGAGCGGTGTGCCTGATAAAACTAATAAGATCAGTCAATCAAGCCGCCTTTTGCTTGCACTATATTCAAACATGTTTTATGCATCATCGATATTATGTTTTTTTGTTCATATGTTGCAGACGTATGGGCCGATCATATCGCAAATTCCCAAGCTTCTTTCGAAATTCTCCTTCAACATGATGGAGATATGAACAAACCTTGGAATCATTGCCTCAGAGTAGCTCTTCCCCTCGCGATGGTGAAATCTTTGGGGAGGCATCTGAGACTATATATGTACAGATGTGATAAAAGCTTGCTCATGTCGTTTAGAGAGTAGACATGAAGGATAATGATAGTGTGTTGATATTGATAGATAGATTTATTCGGAAAGGTTTTTCTTTATGCGCGTGATTTATATTGCAATTTAATTGAATTTATACTTTAAAAACAAATAGAGATATGTATGCTTATTTGTAATTAATGTAAATAAAGATGACAATGTTTACATTTGAAGATTTAAGTTTATATGCAACTGAATTTGATATTAAAAAAGTTGAAATGTATTTCATAGAAAGAAAAAAAGGTTATATATTTATCAGGTAATAACCGGTTTGTTTCCGGTTAAGTATCTGATTTTAAACTTCGGTCGAAGAAAACCGGGTAAATGGAAAGTAATCGAAGTCGTTGGTCAACGTCGTGAACAAGTGATTTGTTTATGGCTCTTACTTTCTTTCTCTTCCCATCTGTTGCTGCTTGACTAGTACATGATTACGCATAAAGTGTATTGCTTGTATATAAATGACTGAGTCGAGGAAAAAAAAAGCAAGCGAAGGAAGTAGACGATGAAGAAGGGTGGATTTAGCAATAATCTTAAGCTCTCAATTCCGCTTGCTGGCGAGCAATCCATCACCAAATTCCTGTATCTATCTCGATTTGCTCGATCTCTCTTTCTCAATAGATCTATGGATAGATGTATGTGAAGATATCTCTGGTTTATTTGGAGTAAACTTAGGGTTTATATGCTTTTCGTAGGACTCAGAGCGGTACGTTCAAGGATGGAGATCTACGAGTTAACAAGGATGGAGTTCGAATAGTCTCTCAATCAGAGCCTGAAGTTGTAAGCCTTTTTTAAGCTTTTTTTATTTATTTGGGTACTGATTTTAGTGAATTCCGCAAGGGTTTTGAGGTTTTAGTGTTGGTTTCGAACTGCGTATGAAGATTTCTGCTCAGTGTTGTTAGGTTTACGGGGAATTCAACTGTAATGTGGTTGTTGGATCTAATCATAATTGGAAACTTTTCAAGATGGTTGCTTTTAATTTTTAGATAAAGAAGACATCACAAAACTCATGTCTTGTTGTTGATTGCTGTTTTGTAATCTCTGTTTCGTTGTGACTCTGTTTCAGCTGTCTCCAATTAAGCCAGCGGATGATGAGTTGAGCTTGTCGGATTTGGACATGGTTAAATTCATTGGAAAAGGAAGCAGTGGTGTTGTCCAGTTGGTTCAACACAAATGGACTGGCCAATTTTTCGCCTTGAAGGTACCTTTACCTCATATAACTATGTGATACTTGTTAAAAACATATATATATATATGGACATATATATATATATATATAGATTTGGTATATTTAGGATTATGTTTTATCTAGAAGTGCTTTGTTCTCCCTTTGGCGTTTCACTGTGCACTTCCTCTTTGCAGCTGAACCTTATTCCTATTAGTTCTCTTTCTTACATGACTCTTACCTGCTATATGATTAGGTCATTCAACTAAATGTTGACGAAGTGATTCGCAAGGCAATTGCACAAGAGCTGAAAATAAATCAGTCGTCACAATGTCCATATCTTGTTACCTCCTACCAATCATTTTACGATAATGGCGCAATCTCGCTAATCTTGGAGTACATGGATGGCGGGTCTCTAGAAGACTTTCTCAAATCAGTTAAAACCATCCCTGAGTCTTATCTTTCTGCCATCTTTAAGCAAGTAAGAAGAACACAGGAAACCAGGTCCACCATTAACCATCTTTTCCTGTCTCGGTTTATTTATGTGATTTGTTGAATACAGGTGCTTCAAGGACTGATCTATCTTCATCACGATAGGCATATCATCCACCGTGACTTGAAACCATCCAATCTGTTAATCAACCACAGAGGAGAGGTCAAAATCACTGACTTTGGTGTGAGTACCGTTATGACAAACACCGCAGGTTTAGCAAACACGTTTGTCGGGACTTACAATTATATGTCTGTAAGCATCTCTTTCTCTGTTAACCTTTGACAAATTTGAAATCCTTTCGAGTGTTGTAACAATATCTTTTCTTTTAACAGCCAGAGAGAATCGTTGGAAACAAGTATGGTAATAAAAGCGATATATGGAGCTTGGGTTTAGTAGTGCTTGAATGTGCAACAGGAAAGTTCCCGTATTTACCTCCAAATCAAGAGGAAACTTGGAGCAGTGTTTTCGAGTTGATGGAAGCCATTGTTGACCAACCACCACCCGCTCTTCCGTCAGAAAATTTCTCCCCTGAGTTATCTTCATTCATCTACACATGGTAATAAATCTCTCCCAAAAAAAAAAAAAACCTGAGTTGTTTCTAATTGATGATATTCTACTCTGCACTCTCTTTCAGTTTGGAAAAGGACCCAAACAGTCGAAGCTCTGCAAGGAAACTAATGGTTGGTTATTATATAAATCCATTTCCCATCTATTTCTCTCCAATTCAAATGTCGAAATCATCCTTTGGGGTCGAAAAACTTTTCAGGAACATCCATTCTTGAACAAATACGACCACTCGGGGATCAATCTCGCGTCCTACTTCACAAATGCAGGATCTCCGCTTGCAACGCTCAAGAATCTGTCTGGTACGTTCTCCGTTTAAACTCCAGGGAGACATAGTATCATCATCTGGTTGTTTACTGTTATCATCTGAGATTTCTTTGTTTTAACTTCCAGTTAAAAAAAAGTGATCTTGATTATACTTATATGATGGATATATAAATTTGTGTTGCTGCTGTATTTCAAGATTTTAGATGTCTGAGCAACATGAGAGTGCTTATTGAGATTTTTTTTTGCCACTTAAAGCTCATAATTTGTGATACTTTGGATTAGAATCTTATGGGGAAAAAATAAATTCATATCTATTGCTTTTTCTAATGTTTTAGAATTGACTCCATTCTGTTTTCTTATCGTCTTTCTATTTGTATAATCAATTCACCTTTGTTTGTGTGTTGGATTATTATATAAAAATACGTTGAGATATCGATAATGTTATTAATCAAGTGACAAAACGTTTCCAGGTGAGAACTGAGATTCCAGTAAATAAATGTGAAATACGTTATCTACAATTTTATTAAAAACAGAGTGGTGTAGATTGACTGACGACTGTTTCTCTATCAAAACATGTAAGTGATTCGTTAAACATAAATTTGATTAATTAGATTAGATCGCAATCAAATTAATCGATTATATACTTTTGTGGTTTGATTTTTTAGTGAATCTGCCAACCATAATAAATTGGTAATGCTTATTAAACTTGAAAAAAAATAAAAAAGCTTAATAATAAATAAAGAAGGAAAAGAAAAATCTATATGATCTAATTTTGGTAGAGGGACGTGGGCGCGAGACCTTGCCGATCACACGAGTAGTGCTTAGCCATGTCATGCTAACTTACGCCAATGCTTCTTCTCTTTTTTTGCTAAATTTCGAAATGAAAATCTTTTTTTTTAAAATCTTTTGTACACGTCTTTGAAAAATACATGTTTTCATCTTCTTCTCTTTTCTTACCAGACTTGTACGCCATAGCTGCGAAAAGCTGAACTCTCTCTTTAACGATTATGATGAATCGACGATACGATAAGCCACCTCCGTTGGCAGTTTCCTCCAAGGGGAAGAAGAAGCATTTCGTCAATCACACAGCTCCCAACACTCCCGGAAATTACGAAAGGACTCAGGCGAGCCCGACGTTGTCGACGGCTCGGTCGCACGAACCGATCAAAGACTCCGGTGATAAGCTCAGTTACGAGATCTTCTCGATTCTCGAGAGCAGGTTTCTCTTCGGGTACGAAGACCCAAGGTTATTATTGATTCCTCGGAGTCCGTTACGACCCGGTGGTGATTCCGAAGCAGGTCCTTCTCCGAGATCGCCGTTGACTCCAAACAGCGTCGTTCTCCCGGGGACGCCGTCTTCGTTCAGGAGTCCGAGAGGGAGAATCTGCGTGTTGAGCATCGACGGTGGCGGGATGAGAGGACTTTTGGCGGGAAAATCCCTAATCTATCTGGAGCAAATGCTGAAAGAGAAATCCGGCGATCCAAACGCTCGAGTCGCAGATTACTTCGACGTCGCCGCCGGATCAGGAGTCGGCGGAGTATTCTCGGCGATGATGTTCGCGACGAGAGACGGTAACCGCCCGATTTTCAAGGCGGAGGACACTTGGAAGTTCCTCGTGGAGAACGCCGGGAGTTTCTACAGATCAGGCGGAGGAGGAGGGGGAGGAGGAGGAGGAGGCGGAGCAGGAGCAGCGATCAAACGGGTCATAAGATCCGGATCCTCTTCGTCCTCGGTAACCGCTGCAACGTCAAAGCTCGAGAAAGCTATGAAAGCGTCATTCGCTGATCTGACGCTCAAAGACACGCTGAAACCGATCCTCATCTCTTGCTACGATCTCTCCAGCACGGCGCCGTTTCTATTCTCACGCGCCGACGCTCTCGAGAGCGACAGCTTCGATTTCCGTCTCCGAGATATCTGCCGGGCCACGTGGGCGGAGCCAGGCACGTTCGATCCGGTCCGCACGTGCTCCGTCGATGGGAAAACGCGGTGCGTTGCGGTGGGAGGTGGGCTCGCGATGAGCAATCCGACGGCGGCGGCGATAACGCACGTATTCCACAACAAACAGGAGTTTCCGGCGGTAAAGGGAGTGGAGGATCTGTTGGTGTTGTCGCTTGGGACTGGACAGCTCTTTGAGGTGAATTATGACTATGAGCAAGTCAAGAATTGGCGGGTAAAAGAATGGGCTCGGCCCATGGCTCGAATCTCTGGTGATGGATCAGCTGAGTTTGTTGACCAGGCCGTTGCTATGGGCTTTGGGCCTTACCGGAGCAGTAACTACGTTCGCATTCTAGGTTTTTTTCTTTTTTCCTATCATTCCAATATTCCATGTGCTTAAAACAAAACAAAAAAATACTAATTTTGGTTCTGAAAATACGAAAAACGTCTTTTTATTTTTTCAAATCGGAAAAACATAGTTTTGAAACGTTTTATGTAAATCAGCGATTCGAAATGGACAAGGGTTCTCTATTTTATTTTTTACGTTCTGCGTTTGGATGGAAAAATCATTAGAAAAATATATTGTGGTGCAGCAGGCAAACGGGTCGCGATTAGGAGCTTGTGGACCGAACGTGGACACGGATCCAAGAGCTGAGAATGTGAAGAAACTGACGGAGATCGCTGATGAGATGTTGAAGCAGAACAATGTGGAATCGGTTTTGTTCGGAAGCAAAAGGATCGGTGAAATGAGCAATTCAGAGAAACTAGAGTGGTTCGCGAGTGAGCTTGTGATTGAGCAGCAACGACGAAGTGTGAGTGCGTCTCCAACAGTGACGCTAAAGCAAGCTGTGTCCAAAACCAACCGCAACGCTATTAACGCAACTCTTACTCTCATATCTAAAGAAAGATGAGAAAACATTTTGTAAAAAAGACGTCTTTTTAATGCTTTTTATTTATTTATTTATTTTGTTTCACCGTTGAGATTTGTTTTTATATGAAAAAAAGTAAATTAGAGTGGAATTTTCATATTTCATAAAGTCATTTTGAATCTCAGAGATTGTATTTGAATTTTGATATATATATATATATATATATAAGATCCAAGTTATTCCAACTAACATCATTTAAATATAAAAAATTACCAATACTAGTCAAAAAGAAATATTCCTCAAAATCTAACAAAAAAACTCAGCACAATAGTTTTTTATATAGTTTATAATATTATATAGTTTATTTTTGTAAAACTTATTCCACATATTTTTTCATTTTCTCCCTTATTTAATGTTTTATTCTTTGTTACAAACTTTTTTACCCTCTTTTCAATTCATTTGATTTTATTAATAAAAATAATATAAACAAATAATTATACTAACAAAAACTCTACATTGTTTATGCCGCATTTAAATTTTTTAAACATCCATAAAATTTTGTAAAAACTAAATAGTTTTTTTTGTAAATTAAATATATATATTTCTATTATATATTTTTTTAACGTGTTGTTTTATATTGAATACAATATCTTTATGTTCTATATGTTTTATATATAATGCTAAAATTATTGTATTAATTTCTATATTCTTTTTTTTTGAAATATCGTTTCAAACAATTATTATATGAATGTGTTCACACTATCTATACATCTAAAGTTAACAATTTTGTTGGTCGAGTTTATATTATAATTCTGTTATTTTATAATATAATTGAAATTAGTTTTTTCACTTTCAAATCTATACTACCATACAAATTTATATTATATATTAAGTTACTTTTTTATCTACAAAAGTTATAATCGTCAAAAAAATATTTTATAATTACTTAATTTATTAACCGATTATTATTGCTATAAACTCTTTTTTTGTAGTTCAATATAATTATATAACAAATTGACTTTTTGAATATGCGTCTAGAATTTTTTTGGATTTTATTTTGTAAGCGATTTAGATCTTTTAATTGTCAGACTCATTCAATTTCTTGGTCAGAACTCAGAAGTTTAACTATTACATAAGAAATTACATTTACAGAAATACAAATAAAAGAATCAATAAATGACGTATGTACTATTCATGTACTATTAGAAGCTGGATTTTTATTAAGGAACAGAAAATGTATGTACAGAGGCACGCACCAATAATGGTTCTGAGGTTATGAAAGCTACAAAATCCCAAAGATCAAAGGAGAAGAGAACCTGCGACTTATCTACGCAACATTACTATCACTCTTTCTTTCCTGACGTTTTTAACTACCGACCTATCTTAACCGCCGGAGCCAAATACACCACCCATCACCAATAAACAAAAACAGTTTCACCAACCTAGTAATCGAACTATAAGAAACAGAAAGAAAGAACCCCTAAACATGATGAAGATGGACAAAAATCTATACCGGCTAGTTTTTTGGAGCCAACCCGAATAACCGATTCTGCTGGATGGTTACTCTTTCTGGGGACCAAAACTTGTTTTTCCTTTTCCTTATCTTTCTTCGTCGCTAATGGTATAACAAACGAGACTATACAGGAATAAAGATAGAGAGGGGGGAGCTTATACCATCATGTTTAAGTCTGAAAGATCATCCATGGGTATTTGAAGTCCAAGGAGATCAATATCATTATCTTGTAATGCATCATCATCGATGTTCAACCATGAGCTTAGATCTCCTGCTTGCGTATCAAAATCATCTGGACCACCTAAACCGTCTGGAATCTGCAGGTGAGATAGGTCAAGTGGCTCTGACTCGTCTAGTGTCTCCAAGTTACTATACTCGCTGTTGTTGCTATTAGTTGGTTTGGGCAATGATGGTCTGTTTTGCTCCAGAATATTGACAGAAGAAGGAGAAGAAAACATTGGAGTTGTTTTCTGCCTCGGTTTTGTTTTCGACTTCCGTTCACCCTTTGCATTATTGGAAAGTGCAGGCCGGCCGATCTTGTTAGTTCCTCCACCTCTTGATGAAGAAGCCTGTCCTTTTCCATCTCTGTCCCTATCACTTCTCTTCCCTTTTGTACTGCTTGAAAGTGGTGCCCCACCCACATCATCAAGTAGCAACTCTCTCTCCTTCATTCTATTTGACCACATCGTTTCGTCTTTCCCTTCCCGTAAAGCATTTTCAGAAGAATTGGCATAATTCTCCGTGTTCTGCGGCATTCTCAATGCCAATGATGAGCTCGGTTGTGACCCCATCGGTGCTGCCAGAGAAGAAAAAAGAATTTGAATTAAAAGAGAGTTTGTGGAGTCAAAATCATAGTACACTGTTCGGTAAGGCAAAAACGATATCATACTTGAAGCTGTTAAGATATCCTCCTTGTCCGTGGGATTATCTTCAATTTGTGTCAACCCGGCAACGAGGATATTCTTAAATGTAGACTCACTAAAGCAGCTTTTGCCTGTCTCTTCGAATTGACGACATCTTCCAAGCGTCCTTTTCACGAAAGCAAATGCGGCCTGCTTTGATATCTTGTTCGCTGAACTCTTTCCACTTGCCGAGTGATGACGCCGACTTGCCTGTAAAACAAAATCCATCTACAATTATCAAAACATGAACTTGGGATAAGCCGAAAAAGTAAAATCTGAAAAAGCAAACAAACTGAAAAGTTAACCCACTTAGGAAAAAATAATAATAATAATTTACCTTGCTCTTTTCATATGCCATTTCGATGAGTTTTTCATAACCAAGCCGATCAAACTCTCTATGCAAGGGAAAAATATCAGAACAAAACCGTCAGATCTCAGTCCAGATCATTAAAGGCGTGCAAGAAAAGCAAAAGAAAGAAAAATTCATACTTCTCCTGAAGTTCTTTCATTTCTAGGGCAGGCTTTAGTAGCCGATTCAACATCTCTTTCTTCTTGGAACCCTTAAGTTTTAAGATAGACAACATCACAAAGTTAGCTGTCTTGAGAACTGTAGTAGTTTTGTCTTTTTACAAGTATCACATGAAAAGTGAACAAGGTACGTAAATCAAAAGCTGAAAAAAATCATAATCTGCCAAAAAGTTATGCTGTTAAAAAATGGAAGATAAGAACATGTGAGAAAACATACCACCTCGTAGATAGCCTCCTCTAACGTTTTAATCTCGTCAACAATTCCTTCATCCTCCACGTTTGAAATGTTAGGCTGCACGAAACACAACGACAACATATGAATCCGCTAGGAACTATAGCAATCTGAGTCCAAATCCAATAACATAAGCAGGCAGCATTTCTGAGGTAATTAAACTCCTGCAGAATATACCATGGGCTCCAAGCAAATTCCAATAGATTGAGCTTCCAAATATATCTTCTCATCTATCCCCAAAGTTTCATATTGAATGTCTGAGAAGTCACTGGATAAATGATCTGAAAATCTTCCAATGACATTGTGGGCTGAGCTATTAACACCCTTGAGCGGGATAATAGACACATCATCTTCTAGCTCATCAAGTTCCAGTCTATCACTCCTATAACCATTGAACTCCACCATATGATTCAAATCACTGAATTCTGACTCAGCATCGGCTCCAAATCCATCAAATTGTAAATCTTCATTTACACTGGTTGAGTCCTCGGAAATTAGAGCTGATAGCAATCTCTCATAAAGGGGCGCAGCTTTAGAATCCACTCTGCTGGTTGAAAGTTCCTCAGGAAATATATCACGACCATCTAAGTCTGAAGATGTCCCGACTGGTGTAGTACCCATGGAGGAGACTTCACCCTGAAAGAGAAATAGTTATGACGTTTATCTAAAATGAGGAGTCGACATCAGATCACCTAACATCACACATTTCCGACCAATTTTCACATTTTCGAGTTTTTTCCTTTCCCTTTGGACCAATGAAACCAAAATATATACATGCATAAGGAAAATCTGCTCGTCTTACCGAAACTAAAATTCTGTACCTCAGTAATCCTGCAGCACATTTAAATCCCACCCCACTAGACTACTATGCAGGACGTAAAACCTCAGTAGTATACACCAAATCAAGTACTATGCATATGCATAGAAAACAAATGACCTGTCACGTCCTTCAAACTATGATGTCTCAAGTGTATAACCTCTATTTTCTGAAATACAGGAAAATGAATTACCTGCTGTTTCATGAAATTGATATGTGCATCAGATATAAAGCAAAAGTAGCGCTCCATTTGTTTCCAGAAAGAGCTAGGAAAATTCTGAGCTGCATAAAAGAACCAAACGAATTATTGTAGATAAGCAAATCTCAAAAAATAAAAATAAACATAAACGAGAACCACAAAAATTACTTACCGAAGTTTATAGCAGAGTTAACAGCAGCTAGTAGCTCTTCATGCCCATCATCTGAGCCAACTAACAAATATTCATATTTAAAAGAAAAGAGGAAAAATCAATCCTGCCAAAGGAACAAATCTGATTAATTGAACTGACCAAGAAAATCTAGTGTTGTAGCATTTGTCGATGTACTTTTCTGACGCTTGTAAGCTTTGCGGTCAGAGAGTTTCCTAGTGGGTGGACGACCTGTCCTGCTGCAGAGAGTGTATGTTAAAGACTAGGAGCTAAGCCTCATGCAACCCAAAACTTTTACACATACCTGAAAATCGGAAAAAGATAAGTACTTGAAACAAGGTTCCCTACCTTTCATTCTTGTCAGAACTATTTCTTGCACTGCGAAGTTGTTTTGTTGTTCCATGTCTCATAACTACCATTGGGTTGACAGACCTTGTTGAACCAAAGCCACGGCCTGTCCTTCCTTGTCTCCTCACACCATCCCCAAGCTCTTTTCCAGAGACAAGCTTGTTTTTTCTCGACTGTAAACCAGTGATGGAGAGTTTAGGAACATTCAGAGCAACTTTCCCATCGACCTCATCAGATTGTTTTCCCTTGTCTTTAGATCTGATCTCAGGAGGGCTAGATTCTTCACTTCCTGATAAAGCTGTTGTAGACAAGCTATTTTCACCTTTTAATTTCATTTGAGGAGAAGCTGCTGGCGAGCGTCGATGAAATCCAAAACCTGTTTCACTACAACCAACATCTGACATGTTATCTGATGAAGGAATGTCATCATTGCTTGAAACGATGGGGACCAAGTTTGTTCTCCTTGCAACACGGGATATCTTTTGTGGTCTTTGACTTGCCCATTGAGTGACAGGTGGTGATGAAGACCGATTTGATGTCATACGCTTGCGACTGGGAACCCCAGACAGCAATGGAGGTTTGTTTGTACAACCAGAAATATCCCAATCACTTGGAGAAGGAGTATTATGGACAACCGGAGAAAGTTTCGGCGGCAGCCCTGATCCTGATCTGGGACCACGAACTGAAACATTTATTTTTGGGTTTGAAGTTGGGCTTGAAGAATTGGATTCATCGTGAATATTTGACCTGAAAAGAACTCAGCAGAGAGTGACAAGAATTAGAAAAAGCGATCAGAGAGAATACAGGCTAGAATAATTGACGAATGTGATCTAGCAAAAAAATTGACGGTTGTGGTTAAGGTTGTAAGTTTGTTAACACATACTTGTTGATAGCCCTGAGATTCACCCTTTCCTTATCTGAACCAATAGCTCGTTCTCTCTTCTCGTTGTACAACGAATTGTGATCGGAATCCCTGGAGAGCAAGGAACGTCCTGCCAAGCCTGTCTGCTGAGAGAGGCTATCCGATCTTCCATATGGAACAGCACCATTCACTGCCCCATGCCTGCATAAGTAATTAAACAGAAACATTAACCAATTGATTTGACCATCAAAAGAGAATCCCAATAACCTTCATTGACAGAAGGCAGATAAATGAATGATGTCGCAAAAGGAGAGATTGTGCTCAATCAAACAGGCGTTAAACAAAGGACCTTCGGCATTTTTTCAGCCACCAACCTAAATTCCATAACCAACTGAATGGATTAAAGCAATCGTCGAATCAAAGTTGTTTAGGTTTATAAAGACATCACTTAGAAAATGTGGTGATAAATGGTCGGCAAAGTGGTTGCATCTCCAACATAAAAAAGTTCTTGAGAGCATAAAGGCTCATCGATCCAATGTTTACCTTCCATAAGAACCGATATATACATTTAAAATAGGAAAGTAATAGCTATCAATTAAATTTTGTGAGATTCCATTCATGAATATTTTTCTACTGAACTCCAAACGATTATATTGACAAAAGTAGCACATTAGCATAAGAGATACCTACTAAGCACTAAAATCATGTAAACTGGAAATACACTTTTAAGAACATAGCGACTTGGACACAAGTAATTTTTCAGATGCCGTATATACGTCCTCCATAGAAAACAAACTTCTAAAACAGATAAAAGCAGAGGAAATATCATCTTTAGCATTCCAAAAAGAGCTAACAGTGCATGGGTGTAGACAGCCAGACAAACCATTCTGAAAAAAAATTCAGCTTTCGAGGCAAAAAACCAATTAATTCCAATTCTCATCTTAACTTTGGTCTTTTCAACTTGTCTCATTCAATGAACCCTTAACAAAACAAAACAAGCTTAAAGAACTAATTTGGAAAAGATAATCAAAATATAAGATAGTAAAAATCAGCATTGTGACCCTTTATGTAACTGATTGGACCAAAAAGTTATGATCTAACATAGTAAGCCATACCTTATCATGTTCGAGTCACCATTCAATCTCAACCGGGAGTCACCAGCTGATTTCGGTATGCCCTGCTTCAAGTCCCTGTAACCATCAACAGCTTTATTTGAAGCCAAACTAGAAGGTCCATCTGTTTTTATGCCAGATCGTTTTTTCTTCATTTTCGACTTTTCCCAACCATCAATACCAATTGAAGATCGATCGTCACCCTGAACTGCATTATGATTTGCCAGCCTCATTGTGTCTTTATCCCTATCTACAGCAGCCGATTGTCGAACAATAGCGTTACTTCGAACATCCATCTGAACACATAATAGCAAAACTTAAAAAATTTTGAATCCGTACTCACCAATTAGTAACAAGTAAAATAAATTTATAAAAACTCCGGATGCTTTTAAAATTTAGAATCCAAACTAAAAAACAACATCCTGCTGTATGAAAATATTTTATAAGGTCAGAACACAATAAGCATAAAAGAAAAGAAAAAGCTATTGAGCAACTATGTTTATCTAACAGGAGTAATGCTCTGTAATATATCCTGGCTTGAATATGCCATTTGATATATATTGAGTATTGGAAGCACAATTATCTTAAACGAAGAAATTTCTACACAACTATCACTACTACCATTTATATCTTTTTCTATGATAAGAGTCCATAATTTTCACCAAAACTGATTCAAGATTGCTCCTATAGAAGACTCTGTTCAGTAGAAGTATGAACCAATATATTTGGTAAAACAGCTCCACAAGGATAATATACCAAATCATATCTTGTCAAAAAAAAAATCAGGAATTACCATGGAAGTACGTGTCCGCTTATTTAATGCAGCACTTTTAGGTCGTTCGTCCACCTTTGGCTGGTCAAGCTCAAAACAACCGGGCAGACTCTGACCTTGAATTCCCATTTTACCTACACCTGGCCCAAAGGCTAAGCGATCACTAGATCGGTCATTGAAAAACCCTTCTGGTCGAGACCTTTTCTTTGTAGGTACAGTAGGAAAAAACTTGTTAAATACAGACGAAGCTTCGTTGAAAATTTTCACACGCTCCCTGCAACAACAGAATTGCAATTAGGTAAACAGATCTCTGAACAGGATCTATTAACTTATCGTAATAAACTACCTGGCCTTCACATTGTTTTCGCGTAGACCAGCCTTGAGTCTTTTGATCTCTTCTGGTATGGGAGATGGAATTAACTTCCCTTTCAGCGTTGTGCTTGGAGATTCATCTCCTTGAATCCCAAGTGCAATATTCACATGACGCTTAAAATCACCTTGACGAATAGACTTGTGATCTGCGGCAACCACCTTAGGATCAAAACGCAAACACTGAAAGAAATTTGTTACATCGGTTTGTGCTAATGGTGAAGTGCTCCTCAACATGTTTGGATGAGTAGATGAGACAGGATGTTCAATCGTCTCGCGAAAGCTACTTGATCTTTCCATCTGTGCAGCTAAGTTAGACCTGTATAAAGGCCTATCTGGCCCACCAGAAGGATAATCAAACTTCCCAGGTGCTGACATGCCCTTAGCTTTCGCAAGTCCGCTGTTTTATTTATAAACACTATACACGCAGTGGAACATGACAAGCTTGAGTTGCAGGACATATATGCTAAATTCTCAGCAGTCGAATTGTTTCGAACGTGCACCTGCAAATTGACAAGCGGAATCAAAACCTCAGTGACAACCCTGGAATTGCAAGATAAACAAATCAAAAGATATTTGTAATTGGAAAGCATACATGAAAACAAGCAACATAATGAACAATTTCATTTGTACTAACCAAGTCTTCAATAGAGAAGTAAAATATACAAACTCTCAAATCTAAACATAAGTAGAAAGACAAGAATTCATAAATGTGGTTTCGGGGTACTTGGGTTCTTCACATAATGGTAGCATATATTTGCTTCATACAACCAGAAGCTGCCGAAATCATGTTCAGAGCCATGACTAGAATGAGCAACTAAGCTACCACCCAACTGAAGAGCTTAAACTAACAAGGGGGAAAAAATGAATCTACCAATTTGGCAAATGTACAAAAATGCGAAAAGCTCTAGTAAAGTGGAACGTGAACACGAGAATAGATGGTATCCAGGAAGTATTATTTCTCTCTTTTACTGAAATCCAGTTGAAATGTGTTCAAAGAGCTTCCAATTTCATAACTTGTTCATCTTAATTGGTCAAGCACATAACAAAATTAGACAGTAAAATCACCAATCCAGTGAAACACCTATCATCAACCACATAATCAATTTGAGAAGAAAGAAAGGTAATTCCTTAAATGTCTTCGTCACAGCTTATCTGCATTGCCGACTAATCATCAAACTAAATTGCCTCGACTTCAGACATAAAAGTTTTCCAAAGCGAAAGTACAAAACTTTAACTGACTCTTCTCCTGAAAATTCGTGTTTTTAAAACATCATTGCCACAAACGCCTAATAAACTAGAAACAACCAAAATTCACAGCTTAAAATAATCCACGGAAACTCTTAAACAGAAGAAAACCCTAGAAGAGAACTAAAATCAAAATCATATGAACTTCATGAGACGAAGTCAATCATCTTCAATAAGCAGAGAAGCCCACAGAAAGGGAACCCTAGAACCCGGATCAAACTTCATTGATTAGGAGATGAGAGAGCAAAAAAATCGTACCTCGAATCCTAAATCACGGCGAAGAAAAAAATATTAAAATTTCCCGAAGTTAAACAAAACTCTCTCCCGAAATCAGGGACTTATGAGAGATTGGATCGTTCAAATGAGTACGTGAAGAACTCGAAATCGAAATCCAACGACGTCCCTGCAACAGTCATGAGAGGACGGGATCGAGACGAACCGCGCGTTCGTTGGTTTCCTGTTTTTGATCGGCAATGGGGAAATTGGCTATTTGGAAGTTACAATGTTACCCATTGGATAAACCCACACGAGACTGGTCTCCTAGGGTGATAGTAGGGGTAATCTGGTAATATCCAGGAGTCAAGCCGGCTTGAAAACAGCTAAAATGGCCTTTTTTAAGGAACAAAGCTGTGTTCGATTTGACGAATGACGATTTTTACTGTTTTATATATTGTGCTGAATTATCACAATTCTTACGAAATTATCACAATTCTCACGAAATTATCACGATTCTTAAATACATACATAAATAAATATTTCTAATTATATATCCCTTCTATTTTAAAATATAAGATGCTTTGATATTTTAAATAATTTTAATTTTATTGAAAAGTATGTGACTAATTGTTGAATCATGACTATTGAGTATTGATTGACTAATAATTTCGACCAAAAAAAGAACGAGTGTTGACTAATAATCATTGTCTTAGTTATTAAATAAAAATTCAATTAATTTAAAATTTGTTCAACATATAGATTCCATACAATAAATACGTATACAAGAATTTACAAGAATAATATCAACTAAACATAAAACTAAAGATGGATTCCTAAAAGAAGAGTTTTTTTTTGGTCGAATAAAAAATAAGAAGAGTTTGAGTTAGTAAAATAAAATTTATGTCGAGGTAGTGTTAAATGTTGCTATTTATATGTTAATACTTTACACACGATTAACACCAATATAAAATGTATACCGCATATGCCATGTGAAACAAGATAAATGCATGTAACATGGTTGTGTTGCCTTTCCTATGTGTATCTCTTACAACATTAAGGAACATGCTCATCTCTTACAACATTAACATGTTAACACATAATGGAAGTAACCCCAACTTAACATTCTTACAGAACTCGTCAGCTTGTACCTCTCTTGTCTTATAGATTATGTATTCTTCTCGTTTTAAATCATTCAGAAGATGAAATGGTTCTTTCGTGATACATTCAAAGTTGCTAACTTTTGTTTTACCATAAATTCTTTGGAAGGTTCAAATTCAATTTGAATAGAGAATACATGAACTAAGAATCACATAATGCTAATGGTAACACAACACAAATTAAGCCAATCCTACACTCAAAGTCCACTATGGTTTTTGTATCCAAATCTCTTCTAAGTATTAACTAAATACTTTTTGTTTATTCTCTATTCTGGAAAAAAGAATTTTGCAATAAAAAATCAGTTTGAAGGAAAAAAACAGAGTCCTTTAGCTATAGAGTCCTTGTTCCGGCGAGTCCACGATGCAAGAGATTGTGAGAGATTTGATCCCTCTTGTTAGACGCAGCCGCAGATCGGAGATTATTCTCCGGCACCGTCACATCATCGAAGACCTCGAACTTCAGCTCCGGGGCCATCTCCTCCTTCCTCATCTCACAGATGTTGTGCAACACACAGCAAGCACCGAGCACGTACGGAAGATCCTGTAGCTTCACCTCCGTCCGCTTCTGCAGACAAGCCCACCGTCCTTTTAGCCTCTCGAACGCCGCCGTCGCGATTTTCTGGATCTCGCCGATGTTCTCGTTGAATCCGTGCTGCGTCCACGTCAGATTCTGCCTCGCGTACGGCACTAGTAGCCAATCGGCCAACGGGAAACCGGCGTTTCCGACGATCCAGCTGTCGCGAAGCATCCCCCGCGCCGCGCGTTGCCGGGAAAGCGACGATTTATCGAGGATCTGATCGTCGGTAAGAGATCCTGGGTTTCCGATGCAAACGTCGGTGAAGATCCCGTCTGCGTTGACCACTCCCTGGACTGTGATCGAGTACGACGTCTTCTGGTTCCTCTCCGTGTGCCTCTTGTTGAAATACGCCGCCACGTGGACTTTCGGAGCGATGATCGGAATATGTGTGGTGTAGATCGATCCGACGACGTCCGGGATTTTGTGGATCGATTCGAATCTCTCTTTCGTCGATTGGATCTCCGAATCCGACGGCCACCGCAGATACTTCGGCATCAGCACGTCGTAGATCGCGCGGCAGACCTCGATGACTAGCTTGTGGCAGGTGGAGATCCCGAGCCCGAAACGCTCGGACACGTGGCGAAGCGGAGCTCCAGTAGCCAAACGCCAAACGCAAACGCCAACGCGTTTAGGAGCTGGTATCGCGTCGCGGAGCATCGTGTTTTTCTTCGTCACCGTCGCGTCTAGCTCCTCGCATATCAGATTAAACGTCGACTTGCTCATCCGAAACTCTCGCCGGAACTCATCCTCTGGAAAATCCGGCCGGCTTACTCGGTCCCACCAATCCGTCGTCCGTTCCTTGACCCACAACCTCCTATGACTCGGCCCGGACCCGGAACCGCTTGCGATATCCGCCGCCGGAACCGGAGCAGCGGGTGTTTCCACTCCGGAAGCCACCGCGGAAACCGCAGCAGCAACCGCGGATTTTCGTTGTCGTTTCGGACGAGCAACATCAGTTTCCCCAGCTGCAGAGTAATGACCTTGCAATTGGTTGTAGTAACCATCCATTGTCTTCACTTTCTCCTTGTGATTAGCTTCGAGAAGAGACTTATCTCGATTAGACTCAAAATCCCACTGCTCTTGCTGCTGTTTAGCTTCCTCGTCCAAGAGCAAAAGCGTCGCAAGTATATCTCCAAAGGCAGCAGACTTATTACTACCATTCACAGCTCCAGCTTCTTCGTCTTCCTTTCTTGTGCGTTTCTTAGGGTTAGTAGTAGTATTGTCGTTACCAAAACCTTCGAATCCGAAATCAGAAGGAGAAGAGTCCATGTCTTGAAATAGACCAAGGAAATGAGAACACTCGTCGTCTTGTAGGTATGGAAATGGGAAAGCAGAGATTTCCATTAAAAGGTGAAAATGTTTGTTTTCCGGAGTTTGACGAAATTTTTTGGTTTGAAAAGTGTTTGACTTTAGTTAGATGTGAAATCAAACTTAAAAGCTCTTCAAATGTTTGAATTTTGCAAAGACAACGATTTGGGTTTTGATGGTTTTGGTTTCAGACATTTATAAAAAAGGTTTCTTTGTCTGCGAGAAGAGAAAGATACAGAGACGAAGGAAGCGCGTGAAAGTGTGAACGCGGTGAGCGAGATGGGTTTGACGGTGACTTGACTTGTTTTTCTACTTATTTTATTGTAGATAAAGCGTTTACTGGTCACTGTTTCATTCAGAGATTGCACCGCGTAAAATTTGTTTGATAGAATCATAAAAACACAAAAAGAAAAACATGTTTTCATAAAAGCGTTATTTCTCAGATTCTATATGCATAGTAGTACACAATAATATAGCAATATTTTATTCCTTAATATTAACTATAAAATCTGGCAAAAAAACCATGTAAGATACTATGAACGATCTATATATTAGTCTTCTCGACGACCTCCGATGAATAATTTTTTTTAGTAAAAATATTGTTTTGTATTTTATGGTTATTTTATTTAGAAACAAGATGGTATTTTTTCAAATATATACTGAATATGACTAGGTTTTAGCTATGAGTGTATGAGTATTGACTATGTTGAGTTTCGTAAATAATGGTAGTTTAAGTATATTATCTATGAAATGTATTTTTTCCACCAGTAATTTAGATATTTTATAATTTAAAATTTACATCATTATTGACAAAAAAAATTACATCGTGATTTTTTAATATTACATAACCATATATAAAATAAAAAGTAAGAAATATAAAAAATGGTCGAATTTTATAAAACAAACTTATAAACATTTTATTCAGTTTTTTGGTTTTAGTGTTAAGTTTATAGCTTAGTTATATATTGGTTGAATATTTTGGACTTGTTTGATTATAGAATATTTGCTCAAAATTTAAAACCTCGTCCCAAGAAAACAATGTACAATATTATGAAATAAACTGGGCGAGTCGAAAGATTAATTTAATAATAAAGCTTTATTATGCATTACTTAAAGATTTACGCGGTAAGGAAGCATGGTTGGTGTGTCTTGTACTCTTCTTCTATCATGCATTTGATATTAATTGACATTTTTTGGGAATATTCTTAATATCTCATTACTCGTATTTTTAGTATTGATTTAGACTGCTTTGAGATTTTTTTTTTAAAAAAACACGTTTCTAAAAGAGGATAAGAAGTTTCTTGGAAATGGCAAATTGGTAATTTTAAGATAGAACGCGATGACGATGGTAGGTCATTGCGAGAAACATGGATTCACGGACCAACACGTGCTCTCCTGAGCTGCGATTTACCCCAAAACAGAAACTTTTTAGTTTTCGTGGAAAAAAGAAGAGAAAGAAAGAAGAAACTAACTTCTTTACTCATAGATAAAAGTCTCCTAGCATACGCTCTTCATGATACTTAAAACTTATTAACATGTTGTTCTCTAGATAATTGCTTACCAAGATCCTAAGATCTTGTTTTTACTGAGATAAGCGCGGGACAATGAACTCAACAAGCAGACCCGTTGGCTCTATGACCTGAGACTCCTCGCCATTTTGCGGTAATGGTGTAAACATACTCCTTAAAGACACTTTGAGGAATGAAGTTTTCTTCTTGTAGCATATCTTCACATTCCCAATAGTATCTCCCTCGATCTCTCCCGCTCCACATAGGATCACGTCTCTAAGTCCAACATAGCTTGTTCCAGGACCTGACGGCCCCTTGTAAACTCCCTGCCACACAATACGAAAACATTGAACAAGATTAGATCAAAACTTTTATCAATATAATCTCTGAAATATCAAAATTTTACTAATTAGAGAGAGCACTGTACTGTACATTTTCTCCAACAAGATCAATCTCCGGACTGAACACATGCAGTTTTGCCCCTACCGGTTGATGCACTAACAACTCAAATGCTTCTTCCAATTTCTTAGCCTCAATCACTTCTCCTTTCATGGGAACGCGAGGCATAAGAGAAGCAAATGGGGGAACCTTGTGCACACATCCCACATGTCCCCAATGTTCTCTTCTCGGTAACCCTTCTTTGAAAGCACACTCAAGGCAGTCTTTGACAGTTATCTTGGAGCGTCGTTGTTGTTCCATTACTTCCTGCCCTGAATCCGTCTTGGGAGAAGCGATGTCCACCAAATACTCAACGCAGTCTTGGATAGATACCTTGGAGGGTTGTTGAACCATTTCTCCCTGCGCAGATTCCTTCTTGGGACCAGCATTGTCCACCAAATACTGAGCTGAGTACTCAGTAAACTCACTGTCCAGCTTAAGTATAACGCGCGCAGAGCTTATCAGATTCACCGCTACCATAGCCGCTCTTTCAGCTGCATCTACAAGACAATAACAAACAAAAATGAACGCAAATGCATAGAATAGTCAGTTCATTTTATTCTTTGGAAATGATTATATTGAACTTGTTTTCTTTAAACCAAATCACATTTTATTCTTTGGAAATGATTATATTGAACTTGTTTTTCTTTACCATGCTCTTCTTGAGCATTCAGTGCTCGTTGGCAATCTGGATGACAGTTTCGAGACATCTTCTGCAATTACTTATCCCTGCACAAATATGAAATTTGCATGACAAAAAATGTTACATAACACATCGTGAATGCAAAGCGAATCAAGGTGAACCATTTTTCGGAAATTTCTGAGCAAGAGAGTATATATGGAGACTGTTGTGTTGCTCCCTCATAAGGTCAAACATCCATTATCAGAAATCAGGCTGAAGAAGACATTTACAAAGAAGATATCTTAAGGAAAATCAAAAAGAGACTAGCAGAAAACAAAACAAGATCTAACTAGCAAGGGGAACATAGTTTCAAGTTCGATATTTGCATAAACATCGTTATTTGCAGAGAAGAATCGTCAAGCGAGAAGCTTTTTAGACTAAACCAGACTAACGTAATAGCTTCTTTAACAAAGATCAACCAACCAAAAGAAGGATTCAGCTTCATTCATCCAAGCAAAATTAAAACCTTAAAACGTAACTAAAAGTTCATCATTTTGTTCACTAGTCGCAAGGGAAAGGCCAAGTCACAAGCAGAATCCATAGAAAAACGAAAGCAAGCTAAGCGAATCCAAACAGAGAAACAAGAAAAGAAAGTCGAGACAGTTACCGGAGACAACAACCAATAAGAGTAGATCAGAAGCAGAGGTAGTGACAATAGCGAATGGCATTTGCGTAGAGAGGAATATATAGAAAGACCTTCACCGAAGCTCTTTCTCATATTAGTCGAAAAAAACGACGCCGGTTTTGAGACTTTTTCCACAATAGCACCGTTTTAAGTAAAATTATTTTAATTTTTTATTTAATTTCAATCTTTAAAACAAAAAATATTATTTAACAAGAAGAAAATTAGTGTTAGCAATGTTAAAAAAAATCGGGTTTCATATTTTTTATAAATAGAAATTAAATATAGTATATCAGATAATTTTTAAAGTTAAAAAAAATCTCAAATATCCTCAAATTTCTTAAAAAAACCTTGAATTTTGTGACAATAATTTTGGCAAAATCTGCTCAAATCTCTTTAAAATTCTCTTAAATTCAAATTTTCTCAAAACCAATTGATCCATGAAACTCTCTAAAGTTTTTTTTGGATCAGCCAGAGACTGCCAATTGTTAAAATAACATCATTTATGCAATTTAAATTCATTTTTGCGAAAGCTCTGATTCTGTGTTAAATCGGTGGTTGTAGTGGGTTCTGGTGCTGCTACTGGTCCTGATCTCGCACCCTTTTTTTTCTGCCGCTGTCACTATTGGATGGGCTTCTTTGCTGTCTATGCAGCTTCGGTGTCTTCTATTTCCATGGAGGGTGTGATGAAGTTTACTTTAGCAGACCAGTTTTATCTTCGCTTAATCTAAAATTAGAATCTCCCTAACTTTATTGACTGCAATTTTGCATTAGATATAAAATGTGTTGTTTTGCCGCAACAACAAAGCACTGGTACGATGAATATATGTTTTAAGCGTAATTTTCTTATCTATTTAGTCCGAAGTAGCTAAAAATATGCAAACGAAAAGAGGCAGATTACAAAAGAGAGGGTTAGTTCACAAGGTTCGTATCAAAAGCGAGGACGAAGATGCATCACTGCATCTAGTTCTTGCTTGAACTTAACCATTGAGTCTCTCGGCAACGTCATTACCACTCTAATCCCACCTTCCATTGCTGCTGGATCCAGCTTGGATGGTCCTAAGATCATCCCCATGTTCTTGGCGCTTTCTTGAAACATCAGACCCCTTATATTCACTGGCTCGTTCCAACCAAAATCCATCGATCCAAACACCCCGAGATTTCTCATATCGGTCATGAACAATGATCCATCGATTACCTCATCGAATTTCACGTCCTCCTTAATCATTCTCTCTGTGTTTCTTAGCACCTCCTCGACATACCTCTTGTCATAAGCTTGTTTCTTGGCTTTCTTCACGAGTTTTACAATGTCAGAGATTGATGAGTCATGGAGCTCTCTTGCGCTTAATTCCATGTACACGTCTATAACTGAGTTTCCGTAGTAACCCTCAGATAGTGGCGGATCAAGAACATGTCGGATACTCACAACTATGCCAAGGACAGTGATCCTGTCAAGATCTAGGTTTAGAGCTCGAGATCTTGATTTCCATATGCAGGCACTAAGAATTTCATAAGTAGTGAAACTCTCCTTCGGGAATTCGCATTCCCTGACTAATGTATCTTTAAGCATTTTTATATTCCCAGCCTTAATGCTTATTATCTCTGTAACCTGTGGATCGTAACCAATTATAACGCACAAAACATAAAAGTTATGAAATTTCGCATTTCATCTAAACGTAAAAGTTAGAAGATTTAGAAAACAAAACCAAAAGTGTGGTAATTTTGAGAATACACCTTTTTAGAATGAGATGCAAACTATAGTTTTTAAACATCTTACGTAAAGCAGAGAAAAATCAATTATAATTATATATGTTTTTTCTTTTCTTATTAGAGGAAAGCCTATGAATCACAAGCCATGAAAACAAAAGCAACTGTTATATTATAAGTCAATCCATTTGTTTTCATTTGATCAAATGATTCTTTACATCTATCCAAAATTAAAATTAAAAAGGATTTATAAATATACCAAATCACTACTCGGCATATACGGTGAAGTAGCCAAGAGATTCCCTCTAGCACCGACACCGGCGGGAACTGTAGCCGGTTCATTGTCTATTTTCCTACTTAGCCGCTCTCTCTGCCATACCGGTACTACCGATGGCTCGCTCTTTCCTCTGGCCAACTCGGCTAGAGAATGAATAAACCTAGCCACACCGAACCCATCACACACCGCATGTAACAATGCCGTGCCAATGGTGAATCCACCGCAAGGAAACTTGGTCACCTTTCAAAAAAAAAAGAACGATATTGTGTTGACTCACACTTTGATACATGAATAAAAAAATAAAAGACCTAAGATAATACTTGGCCTTATCTGCTGCCACTAAGAGAACAAAACGATACCTGCATAGCGAGAGGATGATAACCGATCTCATTTTCATAGTTAAGCTCAATCTCAGGGACAAGCTTCAATGCAACTTCATCAACAAAGTTTTCTATATAGTTTAGAGAGCGGAGATCAGGAGTTGCAGAAGCGACTGCAAAAGGGACTCCTTCACCATGACAAACCATCTGGAACTTTCGATCACTTTTTCGAAATAGCCTGCCTGAAAGTGGATAATAGTAAACAAGAAGTTCGGACAAAGCCTTCCGAAGCAAAGAGACCGGATCATTTTGGTTTTTTTCATTTGCTTCAAAAACGTAAACAGTTGCGTGCCTGATTTCGCCGAGAGGGTTGTTGTCTAGACTAGAAAGGGAGAGACTTCCAGAAGGAGTGTGTTTTGAAGGTTTAACAAGCTCAAATGATTTTTTCTCGACTGATAGAGTAAGGCTGGACTTGGTTTGGTTTATCATCTTACCAAATTTATATAATATAGGATTATTGTCTTCTCTACTTGATGCTGTCTATATAGTTGTATCTCAATCTCTTTAAGCTCTTAAACAAAAGAGTAATTAAGACAATGCGTATACTTTTTCTGTCAATATGTGTTTGCAAATCTAGTTTTTTTTTCGTCGTCTCAGATAAAACCATGAGAACAAACAGTATCATGCATGGAGTTGCCACATTTCAATTTGCATGCTTATAAAAGAGCATGTATCCAACACGTCATCTATATGATAAGAATTGTGTAATTTAACTATAGATCGCGTATAAAATTAAAATGACAAAAGTTATTTCTATTTTTTCGTCATTTAGACACAAATGATGTTTGAATAATTTCTTATATGAAAATTTTGTTTATAACTATTATTTTTCTGCAATTTGTTTTTTTAAATAGATAAAACGATGTGATACAAACAACGTTTTGAATAGTTGTTTTTATGAAACAGATAATATTTGTTTGTGGTTATTATTTTTCTGTAAAGTTTAATTTATTGAACAAAATCCACATTTTTTGTTTATATTGGAATTAAAGTTTGTAAGATACTAATTAATTTCAGTTTGTTGATACTAATTAATATAAAAACTATATATATGAAAGTTTCAAATTAAATATGCTCATGTAATACGTGTTTTCTACTCTGTTTGTCTCTTTGTTGATCTTGTTATGGTACAAGCGTTAGAATAAAGATTATAAAATTTCGGGTCACATTTTGATTTTGCTACAGCTTCTGATAATTAGGAATGCAATACTCTATTTGTTTAGCGGTTTCAAGTTTCTTCTTCTTCTTCTTCCGATGACAAGAAAGTTTCATTCTTTTCTGACTTCCATTCCAGAGATTCATCCTGATTCACAAAATTCCATTTTAGAGATTCCGTGGTTCTAGGTAATTTTTCAAATCCTAATCAAGAAACGTCAAAAGGATTTCATTTTACCTCGTCAGAAGATAAATCAGATTCATCAACTCTTAAATACAAGTTCTCTTCTTCTCCATCACTCCTCTTACGGGTTTCCTTATCCTCATCCTGGATCAGTATTCATAATAGTTTGTTTAATCAGAAGAGATTGATCCATTACAGAACAAAATCAAAATTTTAGCGAACCTGTCCAGTCTTTAACAGTTCAATCCGTTCCTCTAAGTCCGCAACATGATGCTTCAGTGCCTGCCAAAACAAAGAGACCGATATTGATCAGAACCAGGACAGAATCATCTCTCCAGACAAGTTATACTGTAAATTATTAGTTATCATCATTACTTCTCTTCTTTGAAGCTCAATGGATCGAGCGAAAGCCTTTCTTCTCGTCAACAAGTTTGAAGGCCTAAGCCGAAATGGCATCTGATAATTCTTCCCACGATAGAGTATAATTGCATAGCCTTTCATTGTTTTATCAACAGATACCAATACTCCTCCACTCTCAGCCTCCAAAGAGATAGCTATATGCTTCACTTGCGGAAGAGCTTTCCCTCTAACAATTATTTTTACGAGCTCCCGATGTTTCCAGTGTAAATGCATATTTTCTATGGTACCATCATAGACTTCTCGTCTTCCTGTAAGATGATGAAGGAACATGAAAATCGCGTTTTTTTTTAACAGATTGTTTTAGCTTTAAACGTGACCTGTGAGTTGAGAACAGGCTTTGTGCTTACCTACGAGAAGAAATGGATCCATACTCAAACCAATTTTACGGAAAAGAAGTCTCTCTTCTTCTGTGATTATTTCTGAATCAGTCGGGAGATCCGATGGGTCAAGATCCTTCTGCACTTTAGCTAAAGCCCTCTCAGCTTTCCTCAACTTTTGCTTTGCCTATAACAAAAGAAAGATCATCAAATGTTTGTAAATTGTAATCAGAAGAGAAAAAAAGATTACTCAACAAGAGGGTAATAATACTCACATAAAGAAGTCTCAGGTCGAGATCTCTAATCAATGCAGCTCTTTTGATGGAAGCTGATTCTCTCTTCAACTCCTCGATATCCACACTGCTTGCTTCTGGTGCCCACCGAGAACTTGCAGCAATAGTCTCAGCAAGCGTTCCAGCGAGCAATTGGGTCTTAGGCAGTTTGCCTTGTGATGTGAGTGTGATTGTGGTTGAAGCCATTTCCCGGACTTGGTCCTCTTTGGTTTGAAGAACTTCTGTTATCTCTTTTTGCCTCTCGGTCAATGCCTCTGCCACTGCGGGGGGCATGAAATCATTGCCTCTGTAAAAGACAATATACTCTTTGTTTCTAGAAACAAGTACACCGCGGGTAAGTCTCTTCAAGAATGAAAAAGAAAGAAACAAGTGAGCACGAGGAAAATATTGGTGCATATGCATACACATGAGAGTTTGCGTTATTCATCAAACCTTAAGTTCTTCTGCCATTCTCTCATTCCGTGTGTTTTCTACACCACGTTTGACTGCTATTTTTGCAATCGCACTTTTTGCCCATAGCTTTACCATAGCCACAGCCAGACCTTGTAACTCTCTGCTCCTACCTAAACGGGATAAATAGAGAAACAACAGTCACTTAGGAAAACATATATTACTACTAAAAGAAAGCAAGACTCGATGATATTCTGCATACCCAGAGCAAAATGTGGTGGGCTTGTCCTAGCGAGCCGACGCATATCTGTCATCTCCGTGTTAGACAAACAAGGTTTTACTCCTTGCGGAAGAATCCTGAACGGACACCTATATCCTAGGACCATTGAAGGAAGCAAGTCTGCATCAACCGGCAACGGAGCACACCCCGTCCAATCATGAAACCTTGGACCAAGCTCGTCCAACAAATTGTTCAATTCGCATAGCTCGGATAATTGTTCTTTAGGTACATTCTTCGGGTAATTCGCATCCTCTGGTATGTAATCTCTAGCCTCGACACTTCGACGAATCTCAGGACTTGTATCGAAACTGTTCTGTTTAATAAACGATTGAACACACTTGAGCTTGTAACTTATTCCTCGGTACAGCACGACCGAGCTTCCTGACCTCCATATCACTAATCCTCCGGTTTTCTTCTGTTACACCACAACAACATCAAAAAGCAAACACGTTATTTTAAATTCTGCAGAAAGATCATTCCTTTATTGACAGATTCAAATCTGACCTGACCTCCAAAATTTCATGAGTTCTCTTCATATTAAGAGAAAAAAGGCTCTCCAAATTTGAGCTTCACAACTTCATCAGCCTCCCATTTCTCGTGAATGGCTTCGACTAGCGCCTGAGTAATTCCCGCAGAACCTACTTTTATTCTCTCAACCATTCTCAAAGCTACATTCCTAAGCCTTCTCAGCTCATGTTCTGGTACAATTCTCTCGGCTTCTACCGTATTACTCCTCCTACTTCTCCATATTCCTTTGTCTTTCCCTGAATCTGTCATCCCTCTATGGCCTCTATGACCATCATTATCTAAATTTGAGTCTCTTGCTTCTCCAGGGATATCATCTATAGCTCTATTGCCAGAAACGCTACCTTTTCTATATCTATTTACAGTGAAAGCATCATCGAAACTCGAACTTCGAATTTCCTGCTCGGAGCTAGACGGAAATTTAACAGCTTTAGACCCATAGTCATTAACCCATGGAGCAGACATGTATCCGATTGGCCTTGGGAAACTCGACGGGTCACTCGCCGAGTATCTGCGATTGGAATCGGTTTTCTTACCAGATAAACCATACCCAGTAGACTGGTTTTCTTCTGATTCGTCTTCTTCCTCAAGATGTTGGATTTGCTCTTCCTGCTTCTTCTGCCAAGGAAAATTGTTGTTTTTGGGGTTGATACGGGAAGACCATTTATCGCTGATCTCTTCGAAAAAACCCGGTTTAGGTTTTCTCTTCTTCTTCCTCGGGTGAGTGTCGATATCAATGGCGGCTCCGATGGCATTCGATTCATGGGTGTTACACCGAATTGCGTGATTGAAGCTATGAAATCTGAGCCTACGAATCCAAAAATTATACTTTACATGGGAAACTAGTGGTTGATGAGGACGAGACTGGAAGGAAGAAGATGTTGAAGAGTATACAGTGTGGAAATTTACTGGGAACTGACACAGCGCCATGAATGATGAATATGGGCTAAAGAAGAGAACTTTGTACTATCCAGTTATTTCTCAAACGGCCTCGTTTAAAGAGAGTACGAGTGGTTTCCGAAAACACTCCGTTTTCTAAGTGGCAACCCAACATGCATGCCGTATCCGTTCTTGGTTTTGATTTTGTTATAGAATAGCATATATACTTTTATCAAACTTTTTCTTAAGAATTTGGGTTTTTTTAGTTTCCAAATTTTTATGTATCCCCTACATTTTGTTTATTTATTTTAATTTTTAACGATATAATGGATTAAAGACAGGGACATTAAAAAAATAAGAGAAACAAAAGTAACTAGCCATCCCATTGATATTAAAGAGTTAACTCCAAGATCATTGGGCCATTGATATAAACACTTTTGGTCTCCTGTTATAAAGCGTAGAGTATGCTTAGCCATTTCACCTCCATAGTTTTTTAGTGGGTAGATTAATATGACAGTCTCTTTTTGGTTCTTTTTTTTTGATAAAGGAAAATCAGAACGATTCCGTTCCTACATAACAAACGTAATGAAATGGACTTAAACCACGAAGGGCAAGTATCCTCCCATTATTATTTATGAAATAAGAGAAACTATTAAAGAAAGACTTTTATAGACCAAATGTTTTCTTGTTCCAATTGCAGCTAATCATTTAGCATGCTCAAGCAAACCGGTGTCCTTGAATTTCTCTTCCATTAACCCATCGATACGAGCAGCCATCTCCGGAGTCAGATAATTGGCCCAGTCTCCAACCTTCCCTTTCCTGAAAAACGCGCTATTCGTCTGAATAGTAGCATGATCCTGTCTCTCCTTATCTCCTTTGTTAGCTTCAAGATTCTTTAGCGTCTCGAAGCTGCAAAGATTCACAACTTTCTCTGCAACACCTTTCTCCTCTTCCTCAACCGTGAACCCATAACCCATGAACTCAGCCAATCGCTTCACGTGCGGCAAAGGATCAGCTCTCATACTCTCGTACTTGAGGAACAAAATCCTATCCGGATTATCTTGGTAAGCCTTCCAATACGACAAGACATGATCAAAGTAAGGGCCATATGAAGACAGACCTCGACAGAACATATCAAAACACTCCTCAATACTGTTGAGAGGAGTCAGTTCACCTTTAAACCTTTGCCTGCCAATGAATATCCATTGGGATATGAAAGTGTCCTTTGGATCTCTCCAAATGTATACCATCTTACAACCCGCTTTCACAACCGAATTAGGTAATGACACGAGTGGAATATGAGTCGCAAACAGAGTGTTTTCTTTGTCGTTGAGAACATCTATTTCAGGGTAGTAAGGAAAATCGATCTCGATGTAAGGTACAAACTCGTGAGGGTTACGTTTCAGTAGAGGATTCGTGGAATCGTCAAATCGTGATCGATTAGCGATGGCAAAAGTAAGGGCTTTGAGCCAAGTGGTACCTGTCTTTGGGTAGCTACAGATGAGGAAGTCGTTGGGACGCGCTTGAAAGAAGTCTTGCGCATGAAGACAACCTTGAAGGTACATCTGTTGCCACCAGTAACCACCGTACTCAATAAGGGGTTCTTTAGGTCGCCAGCTTTCCTCGTGAGGAAAAGTGGAGACAAGGGCTTCGTACCGTTCCTGAATCTTCTCGAACTCTGTTGGCTCTGTCTGGTTCTCGGTGTCGTCGTGGTTCGTGTCGGTTAGAATTTTTGATTCCATTGGAGATAGAGAAAGAGTAAAGAGGGTAAGAGCGATGACCTTTGTGCACTCTAGACAGCGAACGACCGGGTTGAGTTTTATAATGGATTTCTAGTTGTTATTTGATTCCTAGTTGTTGTACCTCTTGCAACCTGCAACTTGCAATTTGCAACTTGCAACTTGATAATAGCATTTCTCCATAGTTGGGGAAAGAAAAATCAGCCAAATAACAGTGCATAATATCATTTTTCATAATTATTGTATTTGTGGGGATTGATTATTTGATTTCCTTGTTTTAGTCTGAAAGATACTTATATTGATGATGCTTTGATTTCATATAGTATCAATCATATTTTATGATTTTATATAATACAACTGTTTTAAATGGATTGAATTTTGATTGTCAACTACTTGTAAATTCAAATGTTCCTAGACTAAAAAAGTGAAAATTAGGAAAATAACATTCATCATACAGGAAGGAAAAATATTAAATTACAGTTAATGAATTAAAAATTTTAAACAAAATAATAAAATAAAAAAATTTCGGGAGTCTTTTTTTTTTGCAATTTTATTTTTAGAAGCTTTTTTTAAAAAAAATTTTATGAAGTTCTTCCTAATTATTAGTAAATTGCTCATAATTTTGTTTTTTAAAAATCTCTTTCTAAATTTTGGTAACCTTTTCATAAATATGTTCTTAGAAACTTTTTTTTACATTTCGAATCATGCATTAATACTTAGTAAATATTTCTAACATATTTATAATCATCTTTTAAGCTTTTAAAACAGTTTTATGTATTTCAAAGCTAATTTTAAATTTTAATAAGCTTTGATTAAATTTAGAAATCTTTTTCCGAAAGGTTACAAAAAATTTGGAAAACAGTTTAAAAAAAAAACAGAAACGATGTTGTAAGAAAAGGACAAAGGATAAGTGGACAAAGCATATTACTCGAGAGTTTTCCAATTTAGTAGATTAATCAATTTGAAAAGAGTCATTTATGTCTTAAATGTATTAATATTATCGGTTAGCCCTACAGATGCATACACTGAAAATGAATAACGACCAAAGGTTCAAAATTTCTAAAATTTATTATAAAGGACAAAGGATGAATTGTTCTTGCACAAGAATTAAATTATAAAATCTTACCTTGATCATATCCTATAAACTTCATAATAAATCCATAAACGATTCATATATGTCATCATAACATCTGCACAGTGGAAGACACGAACCCTTTGCCCCCATAACCCAAGTTTATCCGGAGAGGCCTTAATTGGCATACCAGATGGAAGACGCAAATTAGGCAAAAAATAATGATATTTTGGTTTTACTTAAGAGTTGTTGTCATTAGAAGCACAGCTTGAGAAAAATACAAATTAAAAAGTGAAAAACGTTTACGCTCTTTAAACAAACAATATCACTATTAGTGTCAGCATGATTCACGCACATTTGCTTGAAATAATGCAACAACTCTATCAACGTCTTTAATAAATCAAATTAAAAGAATACATAATCTTGATTTGGTGATCGGATTTTTGTTTCACGAAGCCACGATTATATTGAAAAACTATATTATTAAGATGATGAATAATCTTTACTTTGGTTAGATGAAGATGATTTTTGGTTTTTAGCCAAAAACAACAAAAAAACATGTGTGGAATATGAGTTGCAAACAGAGTGTTTTCTTTGTCGTTGAGAACATCTATTTCCGGGAAGTAAGCAAAATCGGACTCGAAGTAAGGAACAAACTCATGAGGGTTACGTTTCAGTAAAGGATTCGTGGAATCGTCAAATCGTGAACGATTAGCGATGGCGAAAGTTAGAGCTTTGAGCCAAGTGGTACCTGTCTTTGGGTAGCTACAGATGAGGAAGTCGTTGGGTCGCGCTTGAAAGTAGTCTTGCGTATAAAGAAAACCTTGGAGGAACATCTATTGCCACCAGTAACCACCGTACTCTAAGGGGATCTTTAGGTCGCCAGCCTTCCTCGTGAACCGTTCTTGATTCTTCTCGAACTCTGTTGGCTCTGTCTGCTTCTTGGTGTAGTCGTGGTTCGTGTCGGTTAGAATTTCTGATTCCATTGGAGATAGAGAAAGAGTAAAGAGGGTAAAAGCGATGACCTCTGTGCACTTTAGACAGCGAACGACCGGGTTGGGTTTTATAATGGATTCCTAGTTTTTGTTCATGTTATAACTTACAACTTAATAATCGCATTTCTCAGTAGTTGGCGAAAGAAAAAATCAGCCAAATAATAATACATAATATCATTTTTTATTATTATTGTTATATTTGTGGAAATGATGATTTGATTTCATATTGTATAAATATTTTAATTGGATTGAATTTGATCGTCAATTATTTTTAGGGACAACTCTTCTTCTTTTCTTTAACAGGATTATTGTTGATGTTTGAAACTTCCACCGAAGTACAGACCAAAAACAGAGCATGAAGCTCTGAAAAACAGACCAAAAATAGTGTAGCCTAGGGACAACTTTCGTAAATAAACTAATTTTTTTCTTATGACATATGTATATATATATAATATATACAAAGGTGAAAATTAGGAAAACAACATTCTTTAAAGATTAAACTATAATTAATGTATTAAATTTTTAAAATAAAATAACAAAAATAAATATAATATTCTTTTCAAATTCTCAAAAACTTCCTTTACGACTCTTTTCCCAAATATTAACAAATATTTTTAAAATTTTTGTTTTCTAGAAACCTCTTTCCAAATGTTAGTAAACTTTTTAAAAATTTGTTTTTAGAAACATTTTCTTACATTTAAAATATTTTATAAATATTTCTTATATAGTTTCAGCTTCTTTATCTTTTAGGAACTTTTTAAAAGTTTATAAATTATTCTTAAAAATTAGCATAACTCTCCTAAATATTTAAATACAAAATTTTACATTTTAAAACATGCATGAAATTTTTAGTAAACTATTTCAATATATTTATAGTCAATTTTTAACCATTTAAGAAAATATTATCCGCAAAGGCTCCATACCAAACAGAAGCAAAATCGAATTCTCACGATGAGAAAGCATTCCCAATATTTCTGTTGGTCCTCAAAGCTACTTGCGACATTCAGCCCTGAATACTTGCCTAAACTTCTCATAGTCTTTCCTCGTGTAGTTTCTCGTTTCATATACCATTTGCTTGAAATTGTGGTTCACATATATTGAACAAGTCAGATTATTTTCTAAAAATAATAATAATAGACTTACAGAAGTTGGTAAATTGGTCTTACTTAGAAGTTGTTGCAAATGTTACAAACATTATTAGAAATAGTGAAAACAGTCCACGCTCAGCACGATTCACGTGCATTTACTTGAAAATAATGCAACAACTCCATCCATATCTTTACTAAATCAAATTGATATAATACTGAATCTTGGTTTGGTGATCTGATTTCGGTTTCACGAAGCCACGATTATATTGAAAAGCTATATTATTAAGATGACAAAAAATCTTTACTTTGGTTAGGTGAACATGATTTGGTTTTTAGCCAAAAAAAAACAAAAAAACATGATTTTGATTTCGCAAAGCTACGATTCTGTCGTATCGAAAAATAAGAATTTCGTTGGAGTTGTTGCATTATGCTCCCTGAAATCCACACGTGGAAAATGTCTTTGTCTAATAATGAAAAAAATTATTCACATGCAATCAAATCAAATCATCACTAAAAACATAAAAAAATATTAAAATAAAGTAGATATGTTATTTGTTCTATATAAGTGATGCTACTAACTTTTTGTGTCATAAAAAATTACACAAAAAGCACGATTATAAGTTGTTAATATAAGTTGTTGTAGCTAAAAGCACGGAAATTAATAAAAAATAATAATTTCAGATTGATTGACATCTTTTATTCTAAAAATTAATTTACCTCATGTTATTCTAAAATGGTGGAGCTAAAGGGTACATATTGATTGACATCTTTTTTTTGTAAATGGTGACTAACATAAATTAAAATGGATAAGTGCAGATTAAACATATATTTACACTGATAGATGAGTATAGCTTTTGTATACTAGTGTGCATAAATCTCGTTGGCCATTAAATGATATCAAGTAAGTGTCCCTAACCATATACAATTTCATAAGTAAAATGTTGTACAGTAGACAATACAAAATAAAACAAACTTGTATTTGTCTAGTTAAGATCTAACAGTCAGACTGATACAAAGAAAACTCAAAAAAAAAAATTTGTTGGAATTAAAATGTTAAATTTATTGCTTACAAAAGTATTGAAATCAACGGAAAGAGAAGAAAAACAAAAATTGGCTTAACTGAAGATATAAAGATCTAAGGGCCGGTGGCAAACCAATGTTTGAGAAGGTTTTGGAACCACGGAATGTAGCTTAGCCAACTTCAGACCAGCTTCTCGAGTTTCATTTAAAGTTGATAGATGAGTGATTCGGTCGATGTTTGGATCCGATCATTGCACTCTTTCCAAACATAATAAGTTGATATTTATAAAGCCACTCGGATAAGGATTAAGTTGTGGAGGCTGAAAGATCCGAAGGTGAGGTGACTCAAGGTGTCCCCTGTATGCATACGATCTCATGTGGAGAGGTGATTACATCATACAATTGGGCCATGTATCTTCATGTTAAACATAAGGCCATGATTATTTTCTTCGATTTGGAAACATTCATTCCGTTTACGAGGAGATTGAGTACCACCAAAATCAAAGAAAAGGGGATCCAAGTTAGGTCGATATCATAGGCTATTTCTTGAAATGGATGGCTTTTGTGTTTCAATTATTTTCTTCTTGCTAGTGTCACAAAACACACTATCATTGTGTCTACTTTTTGATAGTATCTCACGTCGCCGAACATAACTTTGACTGTCGCCGAACATAACTTTGATGCTAAAGAGCTTAAAATCATAAATCTTTTTCCAAAAGAAGAAGGTTGACTATTGCTATTTTCGTAACTGACTTTCATAAACTGATACTGTTCCTAATTTTGGATCTAAGCAGTGCTGTTTCACTAATTAACCTGTCAGATACTTGTTTGCTAAAATGAAATTGTTTTACATGTCCTACCGAAACAGAATTTGTAACTAATATTTATATAAGGAAAAAAATAAAGAAAGATGATAGAATCCCCTTTTACGCCCGAGTGGAAGGGCCGTCGCTCAACGGATAAAAGTTTGTTAACAAATTTATTTTTTACCATCGTCTGGTAAACAAAATTATATCTAATTTTTATGTAAATATTGGAAAGAAATCTATTTTTTCAACTAAAATTTTGCAAAGAGAAAAAATAAAATATCAAACGAATATTAGTTGGAAGAAAGTGAGAAATTTTTTTTTAAGTACATACGCATTTTCCGGTTACCAAGTAGAAAATAAATTTTATTAATTTGTACTTCAAGTCAGTTGAACACATTATTTCAGGACAGCCTTAACTACCACAGTATTGGAATAAGACAAAACAAAAGGAACAAAATATATATAATCAGCGCGCGTGTAGTAGTTTTTGAAATTGAATTTTCCACGTGTAAACCATCGCCAAGTAGAAAAGTTAGATGGGTTGAAGAGCTTATATAACAAAGACTCAAGTACCAACAAGCAGTAGTAGATCAATCCAATGGATCTAATTCAGCTTCTTTTTCTGACTGCTCTCTCTATTTTCTCTATCCCCTTCCTCCTCATAAAGTCACTGCTAGGTCCCAAGAGCAAAAAACATACTGCGCCGACAGCCCCTGGAGCATGGCCCTTAATCGGCCATTTAGCGTTCTATGACGATGTCAAGACGACCCACGTTGCTTTCGGGGAAATGGCCGATAAGTATGGACCCGTGTTCATGACGAAGCTTGGTTCTCACAACGTCCTGATCATAAGCAGCCAAGAAGTGGCCAAAGAATGCTACACCATCCACGACAAATTATTGGAACGGCCTAGCCTCACTGCTTCGAAGCTCATAGGCTACAACGACTCATTCATGACGTTTAGCCCTTGTGGACCTTACTGGAGGGAGATGAGGAAGATCACGACTTCTGAGGTTTTATCAGCCTCGGTCGTTGACACCTACAAGTATTGTAGAGCCCGAGAGGCCGATGTGTCGTTCAGAGACTTATACAAGACGTGGGAGCAAAAGGGTGGGCCTAAAAACGGAGTCTTGGTAGACATGAAGCGGGAGTTTCAGGATCTAACCGCAAACATCTCGCTTATGATGGTCGCCGGGAAGAGATACTTCGGGGAAAGCCCTAACTGCGACAAGGGAGAAGCAAAGAGAAACGGGAAGGTGATAAGAGATTTTCTTGATTACTTCGGGCTACTCTTGTTCTCCGATGCCATACCAGCTCTAGGTTTGTTGGATTGGTGGACCAAGAGAGGAATGAAGAGAACGGCCAAGGAGATAGATAAAGTTGTTGAAGTTTGGGTCGAAGAACACAAGAATAAGGATTCTGGTGGTGGGAGTGGAAAGGACTTCATGGATCTACTCATGGAGATTTTCGAACGAGGCGAGATTCTTGGTCTTGATGATATTCCTAAAACCACCAAGGCGCTCTGCCTCGTAAGAACAGCTCACATAGCCTTAAAGATATATGAATTAAACAAAAGTATATCAATCAAACTTACTCCTCTTCTTATTTTTGGTGCAAACTAGAACTTGGTATTGTCAGGGAGCGAGACATCAATTGTGGTTTTGGTTTGGGCTGTCTCTCTGCTCGTGAACAACCCGGACGTGTTGAGGAAAGCTCAGGAGGAGCTCGACCGTACCGTTGGAAAGGAAAGACTTGTGGAAGAGTCTGACATCAAAGATTTAGTTTACCTCCAAGCCATTGTCAAGGAGACATTCCGTTTGTACCCATCAGTGCCTCTCATCGCTTACAGAACTGTGATGGAAGATTTTGACATCGTCAATGGAAACTATCATATTCCTGCTGGTAATAATCCATATAGATGTTCAAATCTCATATTTAAGAGAAAATAAAGTTTATAAATCATGGTTACTTATGTTTGAAATTGAACAACACGTGAATATTCACTGACATGCATCGTATTTCCTGTCGATTAAATAGGTACACAGCTACTCGTAAATGCTGTTAAGATTGGGAGCGATCCGACTGTGTGGTCTGACCCTGAAAAGTTCGAGCCAGAGAGGTTCTTGACATCTAACAAAGACGTAGATTTCAGTGGACAGAATTACAAATTAATTGCGTTCGGGTTAGGACGACGGTCATGTCCTGCAATCCATCTAGGCATGCGGGTGGTTCACTATCTCCTGGCAAGGTCCTTGCACAGCTTTGACGTGGCAAGACCATCGAACCAAGATGTGGACATGACGCAGAGCAACGGGATGGTCAATCTTAGAGCCACTCCTCTGGAAGTCTTTATCACGCCTAGGCTCCACCAATCTCTCTACTATAAGGATCGCAATGCTTGATCGATTTGGCGCCATTGATAACCCATATGTTATTTCGAAAAAAGTATTCTAATAAATGTTTTTATGTTTACGGAGTTCAAATTCGTGAATTATAAAACGAGGAAAAAAAACGAAGAAGACGATACTGCAATTAATTTCGAGATTTTAAATCCGGACAGAACAAAAGTTAAGGACAAAAATATTTTGGTGAAAACATTTGTAATCTTGTCTTAATTTTAACACTTTATCATACTTACTTGGAGGTTTTTCGCCAGCTACAACACATATCATTGTCGACATGTGACTTTAATAATTCGAAATGAGATAATATAATATTTTGGTTAGATGATCATGATTTTGGTTTTGCATACATCCAACTGATATAGGACTCTTCCCTAGCAAAATATGGAATTTAGGAACTATTCCTAAACATAACTTTGTAGTAGTGTTTTTCTTTTATTTTTAAATATAGTATTTTGAGAAACCACGATAATTTTTATTGGTGTCATAGAATCAAATTAACATGAAAAAGGCTATAGATGCAATTTTTCTTCTTCTACCACTAAGATTTGTTCAGACTGAATATTAAACTAGTAATAAAGGGCAATGTCAATTCTCCAATATAGTCTAGAAAAAATGACTTTTTGTTTTGTTTTAATTCAAAAAAAATGGGCAGCGTAAGAAAATATTATGTCGGAATATGAGTGTGAAAACGGTCTATTAAGCTGTAAAGCTCGAGTTAGAAATGACGTCCTGCGAACATAACACTACAAGAAACACCTATTTAGCCACAAATGTTTGTGGCTGAACTATTACATACGTATGTGGCTAAATACTGAATAGCGAACGATAGTTGTAAGATATGGTTACAAAAATATAAGAAATGAAAGCTAAACATCATGTTTGCACTTAGAATTAGAGAAATATAAAAAATATTGACACTATATTCACCAAGTCAGAATAACCTGATACAAATGTCACTTTTTGTTTTTTATGCAATCACACTATCCGTTGTCAAAATAAGAGCTTTCATTTTGTTAGAGAATTCTAGCACTCATTATTGATCTTTTACTCTTTCTTGGTTGCTAAACCAGTTTTGTCTAAAAACAAGTATAAGATTCCTTTCCAAACCATCTATATAACACCAACATTGTTTTCGAACTAACGTAACCAAATATGAAATAACCGGTTATGATGTAATATTGGACTCAGTTAAATGAATGTTCTCCCATAATAATGATTATGACTCCTCAAGTTTAAAGATCTTTTGAGGATTCTGATTCACATTATTAAATATCTCTTCTTTCATATTTGTTTCCATAGAAAAAAATAAAATAAATTATACATAACAAATAACCCAAATTGGAGAAATCCAATGACATGGAAAAAATTTTGAATTTTCAAGAACTTATGAAAAAATCTATGTTTGTAAACCCAAACGACATTTAAATAAGACATGATTTATTGACTTTTCATCCGTGTCTATACCAAACCTGTATATTGCAGTTAATTCTCCGTAAGCTAAATCCGATAAAAATTTCTAAATAAAATCTTTGATTTTCAGTGGACATTTTAATTTTCACGAAAATAGTTGCAGTAATTTAGCATTTGAACCAATAAATATATCATGTTTATGAATAGTCAATACTGTATCATGATTTAACCATATCTTTTCTAAATTTTATGAAATGCTATATATATTATCGGTAAGTATCCAGTTTTAAACCGCAACTAATTGGAATAAACGTCACTCTGAAACAATAATTACATGAAGTGATTACAAATTCCATATACGTGTCTGCAGTGGCATTCATTAGTTACTAATTTTTCCTCTATCCATTTTGATAAAAAAATATTTTTAATCAAATAAATCATTTTTAGTTATATACTTTTAATTATTTTTTGTCTTTTATGTATAAGCTTATTTTTTATTTTTTCAAAAAAAGTTAAAATTATAATCCTTTTTAAAAATTAAAATTTTATTATATTAGTCAAAATATAATTGATATATCTAATACATATCCTGATCGTATTTATAATTTTGAAAAATTCAATATATATATGTACTAGCGGCACAAAAAACAAACTTAAGAAAAACCTCTCACGCTCTAGACTAGCTGTCAGTAACAAACAAGCAAATATATATCACTGTTGTGCTAAAATATCAAACTAAATTAATACACAATCTTTATGTTTGGTTAGCTGCATTATTTTGATTCCACAAATCCCTCCATCATGTACTTCATACATTACATGATATAAAAAATACTATACCTTAGGGTTAGTTGATCAGTATTTTGCTTTTACATCAGAGTTGTTGACATCTCTAAAAGCAGAATCAAACAGCTCTCACGCTCACTGAGCAACCTTTTCTATTTAATATGGATTAAGTTGAAAATGTTCGATCACGAATTTGTCTTTAATGCTAATTTCTGAACAACAATTTAACATGAATTAGTTTGAACTGAATGGGCTTTAACTGAGTTGGCTGTGTTTCACGTGGAAAATGTCTTTGTCTATACATATAATAATGCCACTAACTTATCATTTGTTTATAATCAAGGAATTTTGGACGGAATAAAGACTAATTTCGTAGTATCTGGACAAGATTGGTATTTTTTTATATCGAGTCCCAACACAAAATATATCATTCAACCACTAGACTCATTACTTTTCGTTCATCCGTTGTAAAATCAAATTAGTGCTTTTAAAAAAAGTAAAGTAAAGATAGTTGAAGCAAAAAAAAAAAGTAGAGACGTGATTTTTGAATATCTAATGCCACTAATTTTTTTTTCGTATCTACAAAATCAAATAAACAACAAAAAGTAAAGTAGCCAGAGATGTGACAGTTGAGATGGATGAAAAGGAGATATATATATTGTGTAGCCTACTTTTTGTCTCTTCTCAAAGTAGGAGTGAGATGAGTCGAGAGACATTAAACGTAAGGTCAAACTACTAATTATGAGAACAGACCAATTTATAAACACTTAGGGTTTATATACATAATGATATTTCACCTTCGTTTTATTGGTATTGTTCTAACAAACCCTAAAACTAAACTCGAAATTCGACATCTTCAACTCTAATCTCCAAAAAAATAAATTCTATAACTCGTAAACCAAATCATAAACATTAAAATAGTGTATTACTTTATTTTTAAAGCATTGGCTCTTTTTTCATATTATCTAAACTGTTTTTTAGCCTTTTTCTCAAATTTTCCACATCGTAACACTAATTCACTATATCATGATTACTTGGTTAGCTGTCCAATATCTTTGCTTTTACATCAGAGTTGTTAAAAGAATATCTTTGTCTACATAATTATAATCGGGCACGATCATGTAAACTGTACCGTGTATATACACATATATAATATATGTACTAACGACAAACGACAAACATACAAAAAAAAAACTATCACGCTCTAGACGTTACTATCAGAAACAGACAAAGAAATATATCAATTTCAATCATGTGCTAAAATAATGCATAATCTTTAATTAGTTTCTTTAATGATCATGATTTCATAATTCCGCAAACTTCCAATTCTATCTATCTCGGGAGATCTGTTGATATGGAACCCTACGAGATTATCTCAACAAATGTAATTTGTGGATCTATGAAAAAAAATTTTATTAATTTGAAAGTTAATGATGTTAATTTGGAAGTTAATGATGTTACAATGGTTTTATTTTTAGGTCGTCGAAATAACGCCATAAAACTATCACGCTCTAGACGTTACTATCAGCAACAAACAAACAAATATATCACTGTTAATCATGTGCTAACTAATTGCATAATCTTTAATTAGTTTCTTTAATGATCATGATTTCATAACTCCGCAAACTGCCAATCCTACCTGTCTTGGG
This sequence comes from Schrenkiella parvula, assembly GCA_000218505.1. Lineage (NCBI taxonomy): Eukaryota > Viridiplantae > Streptophyta > Magnoliopsida > Brassicales > Brassicaceae > Schrenkiella > Schrenkiella parvula. Next base: position 13,112,518 of record CM001193.1, on the reverse strand, counting down.
AGGTCCCACCTATACACAAGTTCGTTTTATTTTGTTTTATGAGTTTTTAATTAATTAATTTTGGTTGTGAAATAATAAAAAAGGCCATATCTGCAATTATTCGCCAAATCACTTCATGTGATTCACGCATTACATATACTAGGATTAGGTGATTGACACATTACTATATATTAGGGTTTAGGTGATCAATATTTTACTTTTAAATCAGAGTTGTTAAGATTTTTTTTGTCTATAAAATTAGAATTGAACGCCTCTCACGCTCTGGACGTTACTATCAGCAACATTTTCCATCGACGTGTATTATGCCCCCGTATTGTCACAATAATCTAACATGGATTATTAAGTTGAAAGTGGTTCGATCACGAACTTTCTTTAATGGTTAATTCTAAACAGCAATCTAATTTTAAATATATGGTAACGGGTTTGAATGGCTGTAATTTTTTAACGTTTTCGCGTTTTGAAAACGTGATTATACCGAGTACATACCATTTACAATAATAAACATAGAATGAATAAAAGCAGAAATAAATAAATTATTTTTAATTTATTTCGTATGTTTTAAATGTATAACTAGTTTAGACCAAAAATGATTCATTTAGTAGATAATAGTTTTTTGAAGTTTTAAATTTATTTTGTTTCATTTATCATGTTCTATTATTTCCGATATTTATTGTTGAGTTATTTCCAATTCTGTAAGTTCGTTGGCATATATACTAGTTATGCCCAATGTTAATTTAACAGAATTGACTGAATAGAGTAAATTAAATTTGTTAAAATTAGATAGTGGTTCACGTGGAAAATGTCACTGTCTATACGCCAAAACATATATTGTGCGCGCGTATTGTCACAATAATCTAATATGGGTTAAGTTGAAAGTGTTTCGGTTAAGAATGTGTCTTCTTCAACAGTAAATTCTTAACTCAAAAATAATAATTTCTAACCCGAAAAGATGAATTTGGGACTTTTAGAACTATATCCCACAAAATTCCTAAACCCAAAAATAATATACTTCCTTAGTTTTGAAAGAATTAGCCTATTTTAAAATTAAAAAAATTAAGCAATTTTTATTGACTGTTCCAAATAATATTACTTTTTGAAAACAGTAAATGTAACTAAAACCAATTTTAAATAAAATAATATGAGTTCTTTTCTTATTCCATGACCAGTTTTCTATTTTTAGTTAAAATCTAATTATTGATATTCATTCGATTCTTATTAGATGTTGTTTCATTTTATGCTGTAAATAATGTATCTTTTGGATTATCACTATTCCATAAGACTCAAAAAATGTATCTTATAGTCTAACTTCATGGATTAGCATTGAGACTTTATCTTAGATCTTGTCCTTACTTTTACACCTTTAAAAATTATTTCTCAATAAAATCATCATCCTTAAATTGATAAAAAAACAAACATGACTTATTGTGGAGTTCTCTCAAAATGAGCTACATTAGACATACGAATAAACCATTAAAGAACGTATTTTGATGATACTATATAAGTAATCAAATTAATGGATAAGTTTCTGACTTAAAATTAACTGGTGATGAACCGATTGACATAATCTCATTATCTATAGGGTCAATTTCAAGTTAAATTAACCAGATAATATTTTGGTTGGGTCGAAACCTTGTCGGATCAATCAGAAAAATTTTGGGTCAAATTGATTTCGATTGGGTTGGAGCAATGAGTGCTGAAGCGTTGATATCATGTTATTTTTCATGAACTGTCAATTTAGAACATCTTGATATTAGTAAATTAGTTCAAATTCTTAATATCAGATTATCACTGATCTTATCTCATTTCTGATGTAGGACACTCCTAAACAAAAATGAAAATGCTCCAGCTAATGTAAGCAACAAACAAATTAATATATCATTGTCAGAAACAAACAAATTAATATATCATTGTCATTATGTGCTCAAATATTAAATTAAAATAATACATTATCTTTAATTTGGTTAAGTGATCATGATTTTGGTTCAAAAAGTTTAATTCTACGTTTTCTTCTTTAAATATAATACTTCTCATTCGAGCTATTGCAATTATATTCATGCGAAAACGGGTTATGTTTGAGAATTTCTTTTTCTCTCTTTAATGAAAGATGTTGCAATGGTATTTATAAATGAGATTAGATCCAGAAAACAAAAAAAAATGCATAACTAAGTCATTGTTGCTGGTCGCTAAGGGCTGTCCACAGGCTAGTGCAGTCTAAAATATAACGGGACGGTTATGGTCACGTCTATATATGAAACACTCTGAATTGACTAAGCTCAACTTCACCAACAGTCAACAATAGGTTAGACCACACGCACGATCATTGGACATACCCAAATACTATAAAATTTAAGGTTATGTTGATTTTTTGAGAATATCTGAAATTCATTACAATTTCACTATAAAAAAGTCTCAAGTTTGTGCAATCGAAAGTGATCTCCGATTTGTTTCTTCATCATCGATCAAGAGAGACCTCCGTACTTCGCTTCATTCATCATATAATAACACTTTCATTACTTGCGATTTTGTCTGTAATTTGAAATTTAACATGTTGTATAGTATATGAGTAATTTATTCATTTTTCAAAATTTCTTAATCTTCTTGCATTAAAACAAAAAAGTCATTTTAAAAACGGTAGATTGTTTTTTATAGATTGATTGGTTTTCTGGCAATGTTGTCTTTTTCCATATGATAACGATTGTTGAATTTGACAATCACAAAAAATGTTTTTACCGTTTTCTGCTGTTCCAAAATTTCTCAAAATCAAAAGTTTATTTTTTAAATATTTACAATTGTGGATATATAGTTAAAAAAAAACTAAAATAATACCTGAAAAAAGAATATAATTAAAATATCACGTATCCTTTCTATTAAGTTAAAACCTGTCTAAGAGCCTCGCTCTTGAGAATCCTTTTGTTAAGTAATGCATCCATCTCTCCCTAGCCTGACTCTCTCAGTAGATCGTTCTTATAAAGTCCTTTAAGTTTTAATACATTGTGTATCTGTTGGCTTTAAATAGTAGCTCAAAATATCAGGTGAACTAACTGGAAGGGAAAAAAAACTTGTGTCATATCATTTGGGTGGATATGTAATTTGGGCAGAAAACATGGAATTGAAAAACGCTAGTGTGCAGATGCATGTGTTTTATAAAATAAAATAAAAACTGAAACACACTTATTACATGTTACCTCAAAAAGCTGAAAAAAACAAAACAAGTTTTCTTTATACCATTAATATATACAGCTTTTTAAATAGTTCATAAACTAATCAATATATTGGTAAAATAATATTAGAAATTTGGAACGTGGCAAGTGTAAACTTCACTATATAAACATCGCACGGAGATTTAAAATAATACATTCTTCAGATGGCAAACCAAACAAAACCGATCCCATCTCTATTACTCGAAAAGAAACCAGTTGAGCTGGTTAAACCCTCAAAACACACTCCTTCTGAAACTCTCTCCCTCTCTACTTTAGACAACGATCTTTTCAATGAAGTAATGTACGCGACGATTTACGTTTTCAAAGCCAATGACAAGAACCAAAATGATCCTGTCCCTTTGCTTAGGAAGGCTTTGTCCGAACTTCTCGTCTACTACTATCCCCTTTCAGGCAAGCTAATGAGACGAAAGAGTGATCGAAAACTTCAGCTTGTTTTTCGGGGTGAGGGAGTTCCATTTGAGGTCGCTACTGCATCTCTCGACCTCTCCTCTCTAAACTATATAGAAAACCTTGATGACCAAGTTGCTTTGCGCCTTGTGCCTGAAATTGAAATAGACTACGATAGCACCGTCTCTTACCATCCTCTAGCTTTGCAGGTAGCTTTTCATTTTCTTTATTATATTGGAAGATTAGATATCGTAGGTATTGACGAATAAAAAATTGTTGTTCCCTTCGTTTTTTTTTTAAGGTGACCAAGTTTGCGTGCGGAGGATTCACCATTGGCACCGCATTGACGCACGCTGTATGTGATGGATTCGGTGTGGCTCAGATCATCCATGCTTTAACCGAGTTAGCTACAGGAAAGAGCGAGCCATCGGTGAAGCCAGTGTGGCAGAGAGAGCGATTGGTCGGAGAATATGATAATGAACCGGCCAAAGTGCCTGGCGGCGACATTGCTAGTCTTTTGGCCACCTCACCATATATTCCAACTAGTGATATGGTATGTTATTCTCACATTAACTCCAACAATTTCGTTATTTATATTTTATTTTTTATTAGAATTTGTAATCGTGTATATAAATATTTTTTTAATTATACATAGAGTAAAAAGAGAATAATAAATATAATTTGATGTTTTCAAGGTTTATACGAAGCTCTTGCAAATACGAATAACAATTCTCAAGAGATTGCTTGTAAATTTGTAATTATATAGAAGAAATAGATATATTAGGGCTAACGTGATCGCATATTAATATTCAACAGGTAACGGAGATAGTAAACATTCGGGCTGGGAATATAAAGAGGCTGAAAGACTCTTTGATGAGAGAGTGCGAGTTCCCTAAAGAGAGTTTCACTGCTTATGAAGTACTTAGTTCTTGCATATGGAAAGCAAGATCACGAGCCCTAAAGCTAAACCCTGACGGGATCACTGTCCTTGGCGTAGCTGTTGGAATCCGACATGTTTTAGATCCGCCACTTCCTCAAGGATTCTACGGTAACGCGTACATAGATGTCTATGTCGAGTTAACTGTGAGAGAACTCCAAGAAGCTTCAATTTCTGACATTGCAAATCACGTGAAGAAAGCCAAGAAGACAGCTTATGACAAGGGCTATCTCGAGGAAGAGCTAAAGAATACGGAGAGGTTGATAAGGGATGATGCGAAATTCGAAGGGGTAAGCGATGGACTATTTTTTCTGACGGATTGGAGGAACATTGGTTGGTTCGGGTCAATGGATTTTGGTTGGAACGAGCCTGTTAATCTGCGGCCGTTGACTCAGCGGCAGAGTGCAATGCATATAGGGATGATCTTGAGACCTTCAGAATTGGATCCATCAATGGAAGGTGGAGTTAAAGTGATCATGACGTTGCCAAGAGATGCAATGGTTGACTTCAAGCGAGAGATGGATGCTATGAACAAACTTTATTTTGATGATACTCATTAATTTAATTGGTACCTGTATGAATTATCTATGTGTGTGAGTGGATGTTTCAACATGAATAATGGGCAAGTAAGATGAATGCTTGCGTATGCTCATGTAATGCATGTATATGAATGCTTAAGTATGCTCAAGCAGTATGTCTTTTCTGCTCTGTTTGTCTTATTGTTTGATCTTGTAACCTTACAAACTTAAGAATAAAGAATATGCATGTTCTATTTGTTTACCGGTTCAGGTTTCTTCTTCGTCTTCTTCCGATGACAAGAAAGTTTCGTTCTTTTCTGACTCCCATTACAGAGATTCATCCTGATTCACAAGTTCCATTTCAGAGACGCCATAGTTCTAAGTATCTTTTCAATTCCTACTCAAGAACCTTTAGAAGGACTTCATTTTACCTCCTCCGAGTAAAATCAGATTCATCAACTCTCAGTACAAAATCTCTGCCTATTCATCACTTTTCTCGCAGGTATCCAGACTCTCAGTAACTTCCAAACGACTCCGTTTTTATGTGGCAATACAACATGCATGCCGTTTCCATTTTTTAAGGGAACACAAAAAAAACAAAACAAAAAACTGATTGTGGGTAAAAGATTTACTAATAGTTTATTTTCTGAATAATTTTTTATTTTTTTCAACTTTTAGAATATTGTCTACACACTTTTTAACTGATGCCCCTTGTTCCAAAATCTTAACCACATAATGAATATAACAAAATCATTCGTTCTAATTTTTTTCGAGAGACTATAACAATATATTTTTCTTTATTACTGACTATAATTTTATATGACAACGAAAAAGATTATAAAGACATGGACATTCAAATTAAGACGAAACAAAAATTACAATTGAAGTAACTAGACATTCCCAAATCACTCAACTGTTTATTAATTAGTTAGACTATAAACATACCCTTTTTTTGTGGCGCGCGTGCATGTTAAAGACACTTTCTATGTTTAATAAAAAATGTCTTGTCCTGGAGACAATATTTTTTTCGGATCAAACATAATTTTCCTCCTTAAGAAATCACTCCATTTTGGTCTGAAATGCTTAATCCAATCTTCTTTTCTTGAGTAATGCATCAAATATTCTTTAATCTTTATGCCCGAGTTATCGCAAAACTGGATTATCTTGTCGTTAAGATTCTCGAGTTCTTCCCAGTTATGTGATCCACCAGCTGAATGCAGGAATCCGACCACATAAAAAACCTCTTCGTCTGGTATCATTGCGGACATGTGGTTGTTCCATCTATTAATACCAAATTATTATGTTAACAGTCGTTAATGTGACATAACGTTACATTAAAGTCTCGAAAATGAATACTTACTTGTTTCTGTTTGTGGGATAAAAGAGAGTAACACCAGACGTTGAGGTTTGGTTGAGAAGAAGGCCTTTGATAATACCATCATGAAAATCTAGTATTCGAGATCTCGGGACGAAGACGTTAAGCCACGGATGAGGAACTTCCCATAGCCCTAAAGATCTGAGCTTCTCTTCTTCGTTTTGGACACGATTCAAGAAATCAAAATAAGGAACATCTTGCACGAACATGAACTCCGAAGGGAAACCTAGATTTCTGGTTAACATGTTAATTACCTACATCAAAAAGAAAGGAAACTGAGATATACAATAACTATATAATTTGATTACGGTGATTTCGTGATGGTGATGTATATGTGTGTGACTAATGCGAATTAAAAACTATATATTTACATCATGTATTCATGTGATGTATAATATATTTTTTTGTTTTCATATCCTAAATACCTGTTTAACTAGTATTAATCGTGATAGAAATGGTTAGGATATGTATATATAGATAGTACCTGGTTAATGATGGGAAGGGTGGTAGTATCATAATACTTGGCTACTTCGAGAACATAGATGATACGGTGGTCATTCACAAGAGAGGCGACTCTTGTTTGATCTGAAAGTGGGAAAAAAGAGGTGTCTACAAAGCCATTTGACATCATCAGTTGACCTTCCAAAAAGTCAACTCGAAGATCATTGGCCATTGATATTAAACGCTCTTGGTCTCTTGTAAAAGCCGTGAAGTCACTGTAGAGTATGCGTAGCCATTTCACCTGCATAATTTTATATCAACTTATATTCAGTAATTAGTTCATTTTAAAGAGCACCTTCGTTAGAACTTTAATTAACCGAACGATAGCCAAATCTTGTATGAGAATAATAATTATATTTCACTAATTAGTATCAAATCTTGTACTATTAATGAGAATCTGTGTGAGCGACGTAAAACATGTATATATACGATATATTACATGAAACATGTTATGTAACAATCGAAGTATAACTAAGAGAGAAGAAGTAGAAGAAGTGCACGCGACGCAACTTTTATCTAAAGACCATGTATGTACTAATCATTAGGCAGTTTACTTATTATATATCAGACTTTAGTGGAAAAATAATATAAACCAAGATTAGATATTAACATCAAGAAGATTTGCATGCATAAGACAAGATTACATTCGAGCAAATCCTAGGATTGATTGATTGTGCAGAATCTTATAATACATAAGCAATCTCAGATTTTGTTCAAGAGGATTAAAAAATCAGCCTTTTGACTTCTATTTACATTCCAACCAAATATAAATTAGTGTAAATGTACGACTACCATCTTAGTTATACCATTTAATATAAAGATATATAATGATCATACCCTTCTTGGCGCATGATCCAACGCAATTCTGGCTCTTGTTATAATACCAAATTGACCCAGCCCTCCTAAAACTCCAAAGAACAACTCAGGGTTTAACTTTGGAGAGCAAGTCATCATTTCACCTTTTCCTGAAATTAAGTATAAATTATGAAGGAAAAGACAAAGTCCACATATTAAGATCACAAACTAATATAATTACTATTGAAGGATCTTTCTTTCTGACCTAAATAATTGTTTTAAAAATCTTGAGTTTGTACTGGTTACGGCGTGTGAGTTTAGCAAAAGAATCAAATTTGTAGTTAAGAAAAAAAAATATTTTCTTGTTAACATTAATAAATAATAAATTTGTCTGTCCACATATATAGTAGTTTAACTGAGATCTTATTACAATTGTAGCTTGGAGACAAAAAGGAATTGTGGCTTCCGGAAAGCCATAGATATTATTTCGTTTTTGAAACAATAGAAATATTTGTATAAACACAATAAATTAATAAATTTTTATGATTTCAAATTGATATGGTCAAAATATAATAAAATTTAGTAAAATCATAAAATCATAAATTTATAGAAATTATATAGTTTTACTAACATCATAAATTAGTAATTACTGTATATAAAAATTTAATAAACATAAATAAGACAGTTTACTAAAATATGACTATAATACTGGTATTTAAAAAAAAAACTGAAACTCTTTCTAGTTCTAGTATTTCTTATTGCATTAAAAAAAACATATGTTCAGTAGACGAAAGAAAACCGTTCAGCCAAAAAGATTAGTGCCTAATAAATAAATAAATAAATAAATAAAAGGAGATGAAAATAAAGTCTTTCTAGTTATATCAATTTAAAAATAACGTGAAAGTAAATGTTATGAACTTCAACGTATTACACCAGAACAGTAAGAAAATCAGAATTCAAAAAACAAAATTGTAAACTAATATGGAAAAATATGTAAAAAAAACTCAAAACAAATATGGAAAAGAAAAAAAGAAACTTCTTATTTCTTATATAGGTAAAATTATGGAAATTCGATAAATTATTTATTTTATAAATTAAAAATTTTAAAATCCTGACAATATTAATTTAAGTATACATATATATAATAACGTAAACAAAAGTCAGATAACGAAAATAAAGAAATTAGTGAAATTTGGTATTTCGTACCGGTAATAACGTCCAACTCATGAACATTACTAATTTGAGGGCCGTGTCTAAACGTCTGACCACCAATTCCAGCGTTCGACAACGTCCCGCCGACGCTGAGATACAAATAATCCGTCCAAGTAACCGGCGAGACGCCTCTCTCTATCGCCGCCTCCAAAACCTCCACCCACGTCGTCCCGGCCGCCACGTCAGCGTAAGTCCCGTCTGCTGAGACAAAAACCGCTGCTGGTTTAGCCGCCTTGGCGAGACAAGTCATGTTCACGACGACGCCGCCAGGTGCGGAGGCTTGGCCACGGAGGGAGTGGCCTTGGCCGCGAGCTGCCACCTTGAAACCTGGCGAGGAGCTGCCTGAGCCCTTGCCATAAGAGAATCCTCCGTTTGCGAAACGGAGGAGACGGGCGACCTCAGCTGGTGAGGAAGGGCAGAGGATGGCGCCGGGGTTTTCGTCAGTTATGTTTCCGAAGTCTTGAGAAGCGGCGGAGATGGAGAAGGGATCCGTTAGGACGGTGAGGTTGAGTGATATGGGTAAAAGGACATCAATGCCCTCCTCGGATTTGATTAAGTTTGGGGTTAAACTTATCAAAAGCGTCATTAGGGTGATGATGCTTAAAACAAGATTAGTAGTCATTATCCAATTAATGGGGAAGTTGAAGGAGAAAACGAGACGGAGGATGAGATATTATATTATTGTCTTATTGATTATGGGAGTCTCTTGATTATGGGGTTAGTATTGAGATTTGTTATAAAGTATGAGATATATATAGAACCACATGTAAAGAGACTGTCTATAATATAATGTATTAATTGGCACGTGATTATCTTTACGTGGTTTTGGTGGTGTTGTGATACAAGTTTTGTTGACACATTTTACTACATTTTTAGTTTTTGTGAATCCTCTCAATTTCTGGAAATTTAGGAGATGAATATAAAAGTTGGACTTAAAAAGACTATATAACTGGATTACCTTGTCAGGCATATATGATTTTACGTCTGCAGTAATGAAGTTGGTGACGGAGGAACGATATACTGTTGAGAATCATTCATATTTTTATGTCTTAGTTAATTATTTCCTAATGAATTAGGCTAAACTTAGACACAATGAGAAATTGAAAAGTATAATTTACGGAAACATTTAATTCTTCATCCACTATACTCGCCTACTGGGTAATATTTCTCCATTTCTGTCTTTTTAAATCATACATGTTGTATACATGCATTAATCGTAAATGATAGAGAAATACAAATAAATATTATATCAAATATATTTGTATGTAGTTGAGGTAGTTCCATTTGACTTTATAAGATGTGATCATTTATTGTAAAGCATATAACGTATTCGTAAAATTAAAATTTCTGGAAACCGACCAAACTCCTATTCTGTGGGTCGGTTCATAGATAACACTTTTTTCACCCTATAGTGTTTGCAGTTAATACTTCTTTAAGTTGATCCATTAACAAACATAACTTGAAACTCTTCCATAAAACTATACCATAAATTAGAAAGATATTCAGATATATGGTTCACTTCTGATATTTCGAGTATTGAAATAGCAAACATATAGCTGAATAACTTTTCTACAGAATAATTGTAAAAGTAGAAAAAGTTGGTTTTAGTTGACTAATAATTTCATTTTTAATACATCAGTCGTATATAATAACATCATTTTTAAAAATGTGAATATAGTATGTGTAATTTGATTATCAAAATATAATACATATGATTGTTTATCATATAATGAATTAATATCGAGCTATACTACGAGCTATACTTTCTATTTATGGAAATTTAAAACAATATGTTATATCAAACCAATAAAACATATCTAATGTATTAGATGTGTTTAATTTAACCGTTGAGCGTTTGAAACTTGACAAAATAAAATAAAATCCATTCATCATATAATCGTACCTCTTATCTTAAAATATTATATACTTTTGCTAGAAGAAGATTATCTTCGTTTTATAAAACTTTGTAATTGTAGTTTCTACGCCTACATTTTTTTTTATTGGCTACTATTTCTCCTTGACTAATTTGGATACATGAATTTTCAAAAGTTGGTATAGTGTGAGAAAGCGGCAAAGAATTGAAAACACATACGCAAGTAACGTGAGAGAGCAAAAGGCTGATTTCACCTCGAACTTGAGTTTCTCCATTTCGTCGTCACATGCAAAGTGAGACTGACATTTAATTACATATTTGTTATAGATTATTTTAATCACAAACTATATCCATTATTTAGTTGTCGATGGTTGATTACAAGTTTTTGTAATCATATTTAAATCGATTTTTTTTCTTAATATATATTTCAACTCACTTCATCAGTTCTCTGTTAGAGAGTGAAGCACACGAAGGATATCACCGACTCGCGCCGTCCCGTGATCACATGACGCCTTACAAAGAAAACTCCTATCTTTTGTGCCTCTTATCACACGGAAGGTTTCATTTACTAATCAATTTTAACATATACGTCAAGATTATCAGACGATTTATATACATTTGTATGACTATCACAACAAATCGTTTCATCTTTTTTTTTTGCTGTTTTCTCATGTGCAAAGTGTTAACGATCTAACAAGTTAATTCAAAAGATGGAGGTTTTTAAACTCATTACAGGACAAAAGAAATGAAAATTTCCCTCACATAAAGAATATAATAGTTATTCGACAACTATTTATCTAACAATATCGTTGAGTATTAATTTTTTGGAATAGACGGTGCAATTTCTTATTCCTTACTTTTCTCTGTTTTATAAATAAAATTCTACGTGTAACAAATATTACGGAATTATTTTTATCCGTTCCAATACTTGCAAATCAAAATTTTGTAAATAGTAACTAAAAAAGCAATCTACTCGATTGCTACAAACATCCAAAATCTAGATGTCCAAGAACATTGACAAATCTTCTAGCAAATAACTCTCACCTTTGAAATAATCTGGCAACCAGTTTCTTCATTCAGTTGTGTACCACTTCTGTCAAATCAGATTTTTGTTTTTCTATTGGTCAACCAATTAAAGCACTTATCAAATACTCAAGTCATCTATAATAAGTTCATTGTTGAAACCCCTATAAACTATTCGGTCTGACTATTTATAGATGGAGTTTTCTTAGTTTAAGAAATTTATAAGAAATACAATTTGGTAAAAAAGATATTACTAAAATACTTTATTACAAAGATAAAAAAATAATATTATGATAAGTCAATTTGAAACTTGGACACAGTATTTACCCAACGGCCTTTCCAAGTAATCTTGGGCTTATTGAAACGAACAACTAAGAACAAAACGGCCCATAAATTTCTGCAGTTGTGTAAACCGGTCCGGTCTACTAAAACCAGGAGCAACTCGTGTGCGTTAGAGCCTCATCAGTCGAAGAGAAAAGGCTTCGAAATCGCTCGTCATTGTTCCTCAGATCGAAAGCGAAGAAGAACGGAGAGATCTCTCTAGCAAAAATGGTAAAATCCAGATCCGTCGAAGTGTTTTTCCGTCACACTAAAGTTGATCGTATTTTGCTTACAATTTTCCGTTGTTTGTTTGGTCTGTTTAATTTTTTTTTTCCGGTGAGAAGGCGGCGAAACCGATTGCGAGTCCGATTCCGGTGGCGATGTATCCGACCTTGTCGGTGTTCACTCTGGCGATTGGTCTCGTCATCACCGCTATCTTCTTCATGTAAGCTAAGCTCGATCTGATTCCCAGATCTCCCATTCGCTCTTATCTTTGCTTGATTGGTTGATAGATCAGTGAGACAGTTGATTCAATACGCCTATGATTCATCTTGGATTTCGAAAAACTTAACTAGAATGTAATTGTTTTCGTGATCTTACTAGAGAAATCTTAATTGTTAGTCATGACTAGATTGTGAGTTATGAGTTATGAATCATGTGTTTATCTGAAAATCTGAAAACCCAAATGAAGAAGTTAAGGATCTCTACTTGTTGCATGCTCACTGTATTCGAAGCTTGACCAACATTGTTAGTGCTTATATATAGTTTCTGGTCACAGTGCATTCTCAATTGTTACTCTCTGGGTTGCTTTCTAGAGCTCCTGAAAGCTACAAGTTGATCAACTTCATGATCTGTTTGTTAGAGAAATTCATCCATTTGATGACTGTTGTTGTTTGATGGGTGCCTTTCTTATACTAAAGTTTTGGTAAAAAATAACAGAGACTTATTAAACATAGGTTTTGGACATGCGTGAGCTCTGTGTTTTGTCATGATGTAAAGAGTCGAACATATTAATTAGTAAGGGAATAGTCTGTAGAATCAGTAGCTTTATGGTTTCACCGAAAGTAACAAAATGAACGATCATCGATTTTAGTTGGGAGTTGAGAGATAAGAAAGTTAGATTGTATAATTCTCGTTTAGACAAGTAGCTTCAACCTTTCAAAAGGATGGCAAGTTCGATGAGATATAATTAGGTTCTAGCATGTGGGTTAGCCTCAAGTGAAAGTGAACCATTTGTATTCGGTTTTTCACAGTTGATTGAGTCCAACAAGGAAAGTGTTTTTTTTAACTTACCTGTCATAATGTTTTTGATGCAGCTATGAAGCTACATCATCCAGGAAAAACCGTAGCCTTGGGAAGGAGCTCGCGACTGCAGCAGTAGCATCTGTTTTCTTGGTATGGCTTTCCTCTTCTTCTTCTTTATCTTCTTTAACTTTTGATAGTTGTCTGACACCTAATGTTGGCGTTGAAATCTGTTTCCCTGTTAATTGCAGGGTTTTGGATCGTTGTTTTTGCTACTTGCTAGTGGTGTTTATGTCTGATCCTTCTTCCTCAATACTATTCCCAACTAGTTTAATGAAAGACAGAAAAAAAAAACAAGACCTCTTTTTTGTTCAATATCAGAATTATGAATGTTAGACTTTGATTATCTTGTGCTTTTGATCGCTAAATGGAGTTTGGATGAATAATCCCCCAAGATTTAGAAGAAGCTTCGTGTTGGTTAAGAAGAAGTCTTATGCCTATTTTGAAATGAAAGTGTAGATAGTTACTTTTCTTCAACAATTTCAAAATCACACTAACTTTTAGGTTATGGAAACAAAACAAGATGCTCACATTACAACATTTTATTATTGTAATTCTTACAAAAAAATATTAAAATAGTGAGAACAAGGACAGAATCTGAATATAGATATTAAAGAAAAAAGACACCAAGGAGGAAGGAAATGGAGAGTGAAGTAGCAGCGACTGGTCAAGCCACCACGCCGAGAAGAGAAGCAGAGACTCCGGCGACGGCTACTGGACCGAAGACGAGAGGTCGGGAACCTAAGAGCAACAACGAGTTTCAGTCACCATTTTCGCTGCAGAAGAAAAATCACAAACCCACCGTTGACGAACTTCTTCTCTCAGTGGAAGATTCTTGTTCCCATTCTCTATGATTCTAACCATAGCCTCGGGTTTTCGATTTTTCGTTGATTCGTGTTCTTTTTACACTCTGATCTTTGGTTTCGGAGAAAGTGTATCCTTTTTGGGGAAATAAAAATTCAAGCTTGTACTTGAGTCAGGCTGTTAAATTACATTTTTAGTTAAACTAGTAAAATGCTGATAAGTGGAGAGTTTTTTTTCTTAGCAGTATGACATGTTCTAGTTTGGGTTTATACTTTATGTAGTTTATGAATTACATGGTTTAAGGTTTGGTATATTTAACATCTTAAGCTGTTGTGCAATTTGAAGAACTGAGATCTATGCAATTGCAGACAAATCGAGTTTAAAGCTCATGGGATTGTGGGGTGGAGTTAGGTAGCAATAGTTGAGGATATTTACTGCAGAATATCTTCTAGTAGATTCTGTGTGTCTCTCTCTCTAGTTTTAAAACATCTCCAAAGGTGATAATAGAATAGTACTGAGCCTTTCATGGGTTTTTGACTTATCTGAACATTAAGCACACCAATCATTCATAGATCCAAGACCATCACATAGCTTGTATAGGCTTTGTTGGATTCTTATCATTGATTCAATTCAGCTATAACCAAACAAAAATCCCTTGTTTGTCGACGCATAGAGACACACATATGTACACACAAACACGTCTTGAATTTTGTATGTGTATGTGAATGTGCCAAATTATTTGTTAGGAGAAGAGGAGACAAAGTTGTGGCTCAAGAACTATATGCCCATAGGTTATGTACTCTTTTTTTTTCTGTAATTCCTAGCCATTAAACACCTTTTCTTTGTCTCCTTCTCTGGTTTATTGTTTCAACATTCTTGTTATCTCCCCATCCACCGATCTATTAAAATCCTATCTAAATTTATGCGCCATTGGAACTGATTCTGCATAAACTAATCCGGATGGATCATCCTCCAATATGTGTCTGTGTGTGTATGTGTGTGTGGTGGGTGAACCAATAGAGCCTAAAGCTTGTTTAGACTGCAAAGCTTTTAGCGAGTCTTACTCTATAAATGAATAGAATGCATCTATGGTTTGCGTAATAAATATATGAGTATGAAACACGTGATAACCTTTGATTGTATCATTTTAAAGCTTTGAAGATCAAGGAAAAGTCCTTGGGTTACGGGAAACACCATAGTAGCTAGATTTTGGAGCTCAAGATTATGACTTCCCTTCCACCTACATAATTGTATATCTACACAAATAATATGCTTCCACATATATAATAATATAGTGACGTTTCAAATTCCAATTGTCCATAATTTATCTATATCCTTCTGTATGTAGATTGTATCTTTGTTTGATGACTTATTTGTTATTCTTATAAATTGTTTGCAAGATTGTAGACTAGCCAGCCTTCTATATCATCACAAATCCATTTGGTTTATGAAAATTAGTAACAAAAATGAAATCGAATCTTACAAAAAGAAATTCAAAAACGCATTTTTTCCTTTTACATATTGATCATCTGTGTATATAAATAAGGGTGGAGGTTGCTTATTACATTTGTAATATTGTTCCAACGTGTCGAATATATCGGAAGCGGCAATTGATGTTAATATTATATACTACTATTTTATATTAGAAATATAATTAAAATTTTGTGTACATCAAAGTACATAGAGATCACACAAAAGTTGAGAAAAAAAAACAAATTTTATATGTATTTGTTTAGTTTTAGAACTCAAAGTTGATTCTCGGAGAGCCAGAGCTTCTTCGGGATGTGCAAACTCATCGCAACCGACAAAAGCCTTCGCAAGATTTTGTCTTTATGCTCTGATTTTATTAATTATTTTTTTCACATTTTCGAATTTTGACAGTTAATTAATGCTTGGTCACAAAAAAATATATGCTTATTATTGTGGATTTTACGTAGAAGTAATGCATATCGATTATTTAAATATATTTTTATGAATTATCAATTAAGTCTTGATGCTAAATATATACTTTTCTAATGATGGGTCATTTTCTGATTTTTATATATAAGTAAGCGATATGATAGCTTACGGATCTGCACTGCCTTTGATGAAGATCCATTCCTGTGTATAGTGCAAAAGTTTGATATAATTAATTTGACCTAAAGTAAGATAAATCTACAACAATATCTTCATTAAAAGAAAAAGTTGAATACTTTGATCCATCTAAAAGGAAAATCTTCGTTAAAGAACATTTTTTTTGCATGAACATATTCGCTCAAGGAATTAATTGATCATCGTGTATTAGTGTTATGATGATTGCCTACAAATCCTAAGGGTTAAAAGCAAAAGGAAAACATATTTATCATCTTTATATTTTCCACTACAAATATTTTTGTTTTAGATAAAATAAGTTATCACTTCGATTGAATATCTTAAAAGTTTCAGTTTCAAACAATAGTATTTGACTCAAAAACAAATTAAGCAAGTAATATACTTCTTCTAACAAGAAAATTAACCTTGAAATGAAAGTAGATAAGAATTATCAAGTTTGAAATGTCTTTATGATCCGTTAATCTCACATGTTTACAAATAGATATATAGTTATTTTTTAATTTACATGTTTATATTTTCGCATCATAAGTTCCCACCTTCAAAGTAATTGTAATAAAAGATTCAGTACTATAAAAACCAATTAGTCAAATTAATCATTTAACTTTTGTGTAATTTTTTCTTTGTTTAAGAATCTGAGTAATTGGGATGATTGTCAATAGCTACATGCATGTATGCATGAGTTACCAAATGAATTATATAGATATAAGAAATATATTAAGATGGATCTTAGAGTGATGACACAATCATGGTTAGGTTGATCAAAATGGGTATCCAATCAATGGTGGATCAGTACCAGTGACTCATAATTTGCATCTTGTGGGCCGTACCTCTGCCATCTTCTTTCTTACATGTGACCTCTCTCTTTCCAAAAATTATCATTTCTTTCTATTAGTGTTTCCTCACTTTAATTTGTTTGTTTAATTCACCACTTTGTTTACGGAGAGCTTTTATTTGAAAAGCATACGATGGTAAAACCGTCAAAAATGTTGTTTAAAGAAATGATATCATGTAAATGACATGTCATTGACTAAAAAAAACATACTATTCTGTAAATAATATGTATATACCATGCTTAATTCTAAACATGCATGATATAATCCAACTTTATCTGCAGATTCTTAATTCGATTTTTTCTAACTATAGGAACAAATGAAATGACAATGCATCCAATTTACTTGTAACCAGAAAAAAAGTCCAACATCTGTTAACTACAATACTATTATCATCGATAGACTATATATAATATATATTTTTTGCTTTTAAAGTTTACTTCTGTTAACTACAATACTGATTCCGAATACAAAAAGAAGTTTAATTTTTTCGTATTCCAGTTTTTAGAAAATTTGAAATAAAGAATAATACTATATACCAAAAATAATTTTAACCCAACACATAAAAAATAAACCATCTCCCACATCACTAGATACCTGTGATCTTAAATGTTGGAATTAGTTTTAGTGTCTTATAAGCATGAGCCGTTTTTATTTTCTTTCTTCAAAACCATTCAAATTTAGTTACTATTAGATATTATCGTAACGGAGTAAATATCAAAACTAGTTCAATAAACAAAGAGAGTTACATCTCAAATCGCGCAAATTAAGATATAGAGAAAGAAAAGATAGATATGTGTTGTTAGTAAGAAGGAAAAAAGACAGATATGTTAACACATAAGGTATAAATAGCGACACGTTGTTGCTACGTTTGGAGCATGTTGGACATACAACATGCAAATTCATTTAATCACTATTCACTTTAAAAACAAAAAAAGCGTTGGAGGCAGTTGAACCGCCTCTAACGCTAAAAAAAATTCTGTTAATTTTGTTGTGCTCACATATTTAAGATGTGTTTCTCGTAGACCAGATAATAATGTAACTTAAATGCTAAGAGAAGGGATATAATTAATTATTAAATATAAATTCTATTCATGGACATATATCTACATATAAAAATATATACATATATATTTTAAATAAAATGAAAATAAACCCATTAGTCAGTGAGAGGATAGGTTAGCTTTGAGATGACTAGAAATCTAATTGACATGTATATCTTTGGACATGGCTGTTGTGTGATACTGATGCTAATAACTTGGTTTTTTTATCTATCTACTTAAACAGTTTTTATTGGATGCTGAAAAAAACAGTACATTAGTGGACAATTAAACCTAAACTTTTGAGTGTAATAATAATATTAGAATGACACAGCTCCTGGTGCTAATCAGTAATGATCACTAAATTACGAGGTCAGTTTTGTTGAAATTGTTCATTACAAAAATATTTTCAAAACTCATGCTGATAGAAAATATTATGTTCTTTTTTTTTACGGCAATTATATTCTTATTTATATTTAAAAAATTTCAACCACAGATGAAAAGATATTTTATTATTATATTTCTTGATATATAGCAATGTAAAATCGTATAATAATTATAAAAATACTACAAATGTAAAATCTTGAATTAACATAGTAAAATCTCTCCACTCGCTTTCGGTCACACTCTCTCTCCCTTATTATAAATGTTCTGCCAAAGTAATCTCTCTCCATTCATTCACCTTCTGCGTCTTCTTCCCTAATCCCCAAATACACTTCACACCCCAAAAAAAAATCTCTCCTTTCTCGTTTCATCGGAAGCATAGACACACCGACAGAGAGATTTTGCAGTGACTATGGCAAAGAAAGCGAGAATTGTGATAATCGGAGCCGGAATGGCTGGTCTCACGGCGGCGAACAAGCTCTACACGAGCTCCAACAACATGTTCGAGCTCTCCGTCGTAGAAGGCGGCTCTAGAATCGGCGGGAGGATCAATACCTCCGAGTTCTCCGCCGAGAAGATCGAGATGGGTGCCACGTGGATCCACGGGATCGGTGGAAGCCCTGTTTATAAAATCGCCAAGGAAACGGGTTCTCTGGTCTCCGACGAGCCTTGGGAATGTATGGATTCCACCATTGATAAAGCCAGGACATTCGCGGAAGGTGGGTTCGAGATCGACCCTTCGATTGTCGAACCCATCTCCGGATTGTTCAATGCTCTCATGGAATTAGCTCAGGGGAAAGAGATCTCTCACAGCGATGGCGATTCACGCCGCTTGGCTGATATTTACGCAATTGCCACTAAGTTTTGCTCTTCCCTTAATGGGTCCAATGGAAGTAGCGTCGGGTCGTTCCTGAAATCTGGGTTTGATGCTTACTGGGATTCGATGAGCAACGGAGGAGGAGAAAATGGAGTCCAAGGGTATGGGAAATGGAGCAGAAAATCGCTTGAAGAAGCCATTTTCGCGATGTTTAGCAACACACAGAGGACTTACACATCCGCCGATGATCTTTTAACGCTCGATTACGCAGCGGAGAGTGAGTACCAGATGTTTCCAGGCGAAGAAATCACCATAGCCAAAGGCTATCTCAGCGTCATCCACCATCTGGCCTCTGTTCTTCCTCAAGGTGTTATCCAATTGAACCGAAGGGTCACGAAGATCGAGTGGCAGAGTAACGGAGAAGCCGATAACCATCGTCCTGTGAAGCTGCATTTCTCAGATGGGTCTATTATATTTGCAGATCACGTTATCGTCACTGTCTCTTTAGGGGTGCTTAAAGCAGGAATTAAGAGTGATGATGAAGAAGGTGGATTATTCAGTCCTCCCTTGCCTGATTTCAAAGCCGACGCCATTAAAAGGCTAGGCTTTGGAGTTGTCAACAAGCTGTTCGTCGAAATGTCTCAGAGAAACTTCCCGTCTCTGCAACTTGTGTTTGACCGGGAAGATTCCGAGTTTAGGTTCGTGAAAATCCCGTGGTGGATGAGAAGAACCGCGACCATAACCCCAATCCACAGCAATTCAAAGGTCTTGCTTTCTTGGTTCGCAGGCAAAGAAGCTCTCGAGCTTGAGAAACTAACCGATGAGGAGATCATAGATGGTGTCTTGACCACTGTCTCTTGCTTGACAGGCAAGGAAGTGAAGAAAGACACCGCAAAAACTCCAAAGCCGTTAATCAATGGCTCTGTGCATGATAATGATAATGAAGTCATGAAAATCTCAAGGGTCTTGAAGAGCAAATGGGGAGGTGATCCTCTATTTCGAGGCTCGTATTCGTATGTCGCGGTCGGATCAAGCGGGCATGACCTAGACGCAATGGCTGAGCCATTGCCAAAGATCAATAAGAAGAGTGTTCAGGTCAATTGTCATGATCAAGGCAAGGTTCATGAGCTTCAAGTCATGTTTGCAGGGGAAGCAACACATAGAACCCATTACTCCACAACTCATGGTGCCTACTTTAGTGGTTTAAGGGAAGCCAATAGGCTCCTCAAGCATTACAAATGTGATTTCTGAGTGTTGATTTTAAGAATATGTTTTCCTTTTTTGAGTCAATGTGTTTAGAGAAGCATAATTAGTTTTTTTATGATTTTTTAAATTTTTTTTGTTTACTTTCACTTTTGGTTTTTTTTTTTTATAAATTACAAGTTACAACCACCATCCAATCTAAAAAGCAAGTTTCTGAATTTCTTGGTCGATGAGTTTCAGGGGGACAAAAGATATTAAAGAAACAAAAAGGAAAGTTAAAAAGAAAGCAAGATATAAAGACGTATAGTGGAATTTGCATCTTTGTTTGTTCCTCACTAGTCATTTTTAGTCACTAGTACTACCTTTTCTCTTTATTCTTCAGAATCTAATAGTCTTCTTTGTCACATTTTATTTGTGGGTTTCACTCGTACATAGGGTTTTATCAAAGTAATTCAGGAAAATATTTACAAGAAATATAGATGAACCAAAATATTATCTTCTTATTTTGGCAATTTACTAAACTATACCTTCCAATTTCACAAATACCAAAGAAGGAATAATTGGATGGCGATGAGTAAAATCGATATTTTGAAGTTTTCAATATTTAGAGTCAAAATTATATAAAAAAACTATACAAGAAAATGCTGCTTTATTTTAAGAAAATATTTAAAGTTCGAAATTGGAAGAGGAAAAGAACAAAAGAAAAAGCTTAGGATGCTCCCTACCTAAAAATATATACAAACAACCCTAAGGAGATTCTTATATTTCATTTTGTGTGGTGAGCTTTGATGGACAGGATCCGCCGAACCCGCCTAGTTTCCAGCTTTCAAACCAATATATAAGCCTTTATAGTTTTATGTATATATATATATGAGATCGAAACACATATTAATCTTGAAAAACTATAAACAACTTTATTTGGAATCTTACACTGAGAAAACTCAAATCAACCAATTTACATAAGATAGATCATTAACTATGGTACCTCGAATTCGTTGAAACAATTGAGTCTACAGTGAGATTTATATTCAGATTTGAGTGATGGAAGCTATTGTTACATTGTTGCGTGTCACCACGACAAGTTCTATAACATAGATGAAAATAGCCTTTGAGAAAGAGGTGTCATATGGACAGGTCTTTCTATTTTTACAATTTTAACTGTCTTTATGCTCACATATACAGTATTATCATGTTGCAGGAGTATGCAACATGACAGAAAAAAAAGTGTGAAATTCTTGAGTTCTGCAATATGGACCTACAAAAGGGCATCAACATATATGGAAAAGAAAAATAAATAAAACATATAGAGAGATGAATGGTCGTGATCATCTGCATATTGGTTCCCAAATCAATTGATTTGATTCAACAGTTATGTACATTGTGTCATGAACATGTGGTAGTGGTAGGGTTCATTTCACCAATTTGCTTTCTATCTGTATATCTTTAATTTCAATTATTTCATGACTCTTCTAATCTGTTTTTAAAATCACCTACCTAAAGTATAAAAATAATATTTCAACAGCTTTTACATTTTTGCTACATTTATCAAATAACTGATGGACCGTCGGTTTCACGATCTAATTATTAGAAAAATTTTAGAGATATAATTTTTTTTTATCTCAAACGCAAACAACACAAATATAGATAAATTGACGTAAAGTATATGCATTCAAATGTTCTCTATTGTTCATGTTAATTATGTATTCTGGTTTGATTATCTGCATCATTTTAAATGTTATATTTGTTATAAAAAAATATGGATTCAATCTAGAAACTAAGCTCTTCTACAACCATTAAAACTAACGTAACGTATGGGGGTCTTGGTGGTGACATGTTGTAACCCATGTGTTTTATACTCAAGTAGGCTTTAATTTTTATAAGTATATATCTGACCTTTATTCACAATGAGGAGGACATGGTTTGTTGATTTTTAGAATATATATCACATATTTTTATGTTATCTGAAAAAAAAACGCACAAAATTTATTTAAAAACGGTCCCGAAAATTCATAAAGAAGAACAAACATTATTCTGGTAGCTAGATATTTAAACCAAAATCAAATTTAATCACTCAAATGCAAAACTTTGATTTTATTATATAGGACCACATATTCCCTGTGGGCACACATCATCTCATGGTTAGAACATAGCCAATATAATATATGAATTATATGAAATTTTAGTTATATGAATCTTATAAGATCATCTACATTTTTCACATTTTGTTAGGACGCAGGTTTTATACTAAATTGGAAGTGAAAAAAAATGATTAACTTGACAAATGTATCACTCACATCAGCGTATAGTCTATTTTGGAACAGTTACATTCTCGTTTTTACATGAGCTGTAATTATGATTATATCAATTCCAGATAGTCCATCTTAATCAATAATTCTCCATTTCAATCATGTGAGAAGAAAAAAACAACGCACAGTCGAATCAACAAAGATTCGATGTTTTTGAGGAAACAAATCTGTATTTTTTTTGCAGATAATTGTTTTGATGGTTAGCATTTAAAAACAAAAATGCTGCTAGGAATAATAAAAATACATGAGATCCAATCTCACATGTTCCGAAATTGTTGGATCCTCATTCTTTATACATATAAATATTTTACAACACATAATTTAAGAAAAATTATATATTCATAGTTATGATTATTTATTCGATTTAAAAAATAAATTGTTATAATTATTTATAAAGTGACTTTAAGTTTTTCAATAGTTTATATAGTGTCATTAAAACATTCAAACTTTAAACCTGTTTTACATTTCTATATTTTTTGGATTTTCAATTATTAAAACTTTTCATAACAACTCTGAATTTGTATTTAGAAATGGATATTCACATTCTAAATATCTAAAAAACTGTAGTCATTTCTTCGTTTTCTTTTGGGGTAAACCTCTGTTTTTAATCCAGAAATCTTCATCCTTTAATTGATTTTAACAATATCCGATTTATACATTTTTTTTCTTTGGTCATTTTGTTCCAATATGTTTATTGTTTTGTATGGTCAAATCAAAGAGGGGTATTCAATTGGACTCCACTCTATTATTGTGAAAAAATTTGATTTGTTTTCTATTCCTAAAGAAAACAATAATGGCCCACTTGCTGTCTTTTTTAAAAATACTAAAATAAATAAATATAAACGCTAAAAACATATATGTATTGAAATCGAATGCTGCCCCTAAGCTTCTTTCACACTTCGATTCTCTGGTCCATGAGAAAGGAGGTCATCACCCAATCACAACAGAAGACTATAATTTTATAGAGAACAAAAATTAATATCACATTTTAAAAATGAGTGAAATAACATATGAAGCTTTTATAAAATAAACTCTTCTTTCTTTTGTCTGTTTTAACAGGTATATGCTTGGTGGGTTTTAGTTTTTCTTTCTTTTTCAAAAAGCATAATATTGAGTTGAGATGTAATCATTTAAAACACTGTTGAGAAATGTGTGTTATCGTCAATCTTGTCGTCTCTATTCATCTCTGATCTACAATTCGTTGTTATTCAGTTTGGTTTAGATCTTACCATTTGCTATGGTGGACGGTTGTTTCATGTTGTTCTCTTGACGTCTTTGTCTTCATACGAAAATCTCGACCTCTTCTTCTTCTCTAGAAGAAATTTCTGAATGTGTTTGGAGATTAATTACGTTGATCATTTTAAGAATGATTTTGTTTCTTAATTTGCTTCTTGATTGTATTTTTTTGTATGCGTTTACCTCTCTTTTAGACATAAAATATTAGTATAATATTTGTTGATCATTCATGTTGTTATTGTGTGTGTAGCAGTTTAGTTGTGATAATTTCTAAAATAGTATATCGATAAATATTTAATTAGTGATGGTATTACTGTTTAATAAATTTGTGGATTTACAAATACAATGTTGTTCATCGAGAATTTGAGAAAAAATGGATTTTTTCTATCCATATTTTAAAGAAAAATCATAGATTTTACACTTTGTCGATTTTTTAATACAAATTACTGATTTAGTTTTCAGCAGTTACTCAATGTTTTTTGTTGATTCTTTGAAATAGTATATTTATTTCAAGTATCGTGTATTTCTCATGTTTGTCGACTCATATACCAACATTAGTGTAAACTGCCACAAGTTGTGGGCTACTATACCAGCTCTCTGTCAGGATCCATCCTCATTCGACATTGTTTCTTCCTCAAATCACATGCCAATAATCAAGACAGTTTCCACTTTTTATTTACTTAACTATATACATTTACCTAAAAACACCAATATATTCCAAATAACAAATGATTTTTTATGAGTTTTTGTTTATGGCTTTGCCATTTAACGATCTCTTTAATTTTCATATTCGTTTCTTTTGCAGTAAACTAATTTTCTAATAAATTTTATTAATATATCTTCGTCTAAATATGCTGACTTGGTTCTGCGCTAAATAAGAAGTCACCTATATAAAAGAGCTTTCACTTGATCGGGTAAATAATATGATGATTTAAATATCCTAAATAACAATCACTTGGGAAAGTAGAAAAAAGAAGGGAATAATTAACGATACTTCACATTCACAATAAGATTTGCCTGAGCTTTTTGACCAAGTTGGTGTCAACATATGAGTTGATGGAAAAAGAAAATAAAATTTAAATGTAATAAGAACATAAAAAAATCAAATGAGCTAATTAGTGAAAGAAGATGTTTCACCTAATATGTATTTTTCTCCATCTTCAGAAAACTACAAATGAAAACATCAGATCATGACGAATTTCTTTCTTTTCTTTTCGAAAGATCATGACGAAATTCTAATCATTAGTAATCAACAAAATTGAAAAATCATTTATGTTTTTGAAAATTATGATAAAAATCCAACAACCCATCAAAGAGTAACTTTTGTATTTCTGCTTATCTGTCGAGTTTTTACTGTCTATCTCTTGCTTTTGTCTTAACAAAATCAAGCTGTAATGATTCTCCTTTTTGTCGCCTTTTAATTTACAGTATATTACTAACACTGATATTATAAGAACCATTTAATCATCTAAAAATGAAAAGTCCATACGAATTACTGTCTTTGGCAAAATAGCAAATATATACCAATTCAACCAAAATATCAGGGCTAAAGTGAGCAAAAACACAAGTTTTATGTTTCTAGGAAAGGGATCGAAAGATTTACTCGATGCTTTCATTATTTTCTTACGGTTTTGAGAATGTACAATTCATTTTTTTTTACTTCGTGCCGGTCCTACATATAAGCCATATAAACATGTGTTTCCAGTCCTAATAAAATATATATTTTTTAACCTTTATTTTATCAGAATTTTTTTTAATAGCTTGATTAATTTAAATTCACGTTTGGTTGGTAAAGATAAAAGGTTCAAAATTTTTAACACCATTTTAAACTTTTTTGGTTATTTTTTTTATATCAACAATTAAACCCATAATTTTTTTTTTGCTTGCAGCCCAAAAATATTCAGGACCTGATCTGTCTATTCAAACCTCTGAACTTGGGGATGATATGTGCATTAAGTAAATTATCTCTTTGGTATTCAAAATTCTTTTGGTTGTTGATCCTTTATTAAGCTTTTTTTGAAATTATTATGTTATACAAAGTGGACCTCTCTTTAAAGGAACACACACATATCTCTCTTTAAACACATACCCCAAGTTGTCCAAGAAAAAAGATATGACAAAGTAACGAAAATAAAATGCGCCAAGAAGGAATCTAGGGACCTAGCTAGCAATGGGTCGTTTACTTTTGTAGAATTTTTTTAATCTGTTTTCTCAAAGTGAACCAAACTGATGATTAAAACAGAGTGTTCAATATGTTTTGAATCGCAGTAATGGCTAAATGTGATGGTTTACATAGCTTTCTTTGCATTTGTATGTCCCTTCACTAAAATTCAAAAGGTTGATGCTAATGAATAACTTTCTTGGATCTGTCCTTTTCTAATTTTGGTTACATGGTCCCTTTTCATTTTCATCCCATGGTAATTCAAAGAAAATAAGATGAAGCAAATGTTCATGTGATGTATTTGATTAAAATTTGGTTGGTAATACCAAGAAATAAAAAGAATTTGCTTGGGAATGTAAAAGTCTATGATCTTTTACACATGTATTATCATAAGGACTTGTTGAGGTTAATAAATCGACAATTTTAAGATATAAATGGAGAATTTTAATATTTTTCAGTTATACGAACAAAAGAAAATTATTCAATACATTATAAATGATAAGAATGAATTTGTATTAAACAGAATTTTTAGAAAAACTAGACAAAAAACAAAATTAACTTTTAATGTAAAATCTAATGCACCCTCCTAAATATACGATGTTCATGTCCCATTTTTTATTGCTGGAAATGGGAAAATAGACTTGGCGTTGTATACTAACATGACGAACAATGTACATAATTTTCATCATGACGTTTCATTTTTATTTGTTATCTATGCATCTTCTATATATATAAATGTTTCTTCAAACACCACTACAACGTGGGAAAAAAAAAGAGAGAAAAATCATCACTACAACAACACCATTTGATATTTTGATATATGTATTCTTTTGAAAATTTTAAATCAAATGTCCACTTTTTCTAAGGTTAAGTGCCATATGGCAAAATATGATTCATACAATCATCAAGTTTATGAAATTATTAAAGCCAATGACCTCGTGGATCATGGCACATAAGTTTTTTACGCCCCCAAGATATCTTTACATAAAAGATTCAATCATTAGCCAAGTCGCAATCGTTTCGTTTTGTTGATCGCGATTTTAGGAGAACTGAAGATACTCATTTATAAGT
Organism: Schrenkiella parvula; assembly: GCA_000218505.1. Classification (NCBI taxonomy): domain Eukaryota; kingdom Viridiplantae; phylum Streptophyta; class Magnoliopsida; order Brassicales; family Brassicaceae; genus Schrenkiella; species Schrenkiella parvula. The sequence continues at coordinate 13,085,110 of CM001193.1, read as the reverse complement.
TTATAGGACTAATATAAAACTTTCGTTTAGAACATGTGAATTCCAATTCATGATTAGAGTTAAAAATTTCAATCCCCCTAAATCACATTTTTTTATTTTCTTTTCTCCAAATAAATTTTAAAAATAAAATCCAAAAAGTGTTAAGAAATTTTGTATACTTCCAAAATTAAAGCATGATCTAGATATGTGAGACTCTTCCAACCTAACCGGTTGACCTACAACCTTAAACTTTAATCTCTATCCACTAGATTTATGGTCTTAATCATGAGATGGACACCAAGTCCAGTTTATTCTCTGATTAATCATTGTGAGTGACTAGTGAATCTATGGGTTAAGAGTTATTAATTTCTCCATTCGAAATCATTATCATTTACCAACAAATCACAATTATCTTACTATAATCGTTTTTTTTTGTTCTTATATATATATATATATAACTGCAATACGTGATCTTCACCTTTATTATTCATCGACATGCATTATGGGGATTCAAACCTAGGTTATGACAAAACCAGACTACACATCCTTGTCCGTCATACCTTATTTATGAAAAGAAAAGGCGCAAAGTTAAAATCATCTTCCATCATTATAATCAAATAATGAAAATATCAAAACACTTACGTACTATCAATTTTGTTAAGATGCCACAAGTCCGGATTAATTACAGGAGATGTATATAAAGTTGTGAAGTAGAAGAATAAAATCAACGAAAAAAATAAAATTGATATGTTAATTTAAAATTTTGTTGGGTTTAGGGCCCATTAGTGTCATAAGGCTCGGAGAGTTTCTTTAGCATATCGGACAAGAAAAAAAAGAAGGAATATTCGAACAATTTGTCGAATTTATACGTTTTAATTTTCCTGTCCTAAGAAATAGAAAAAGGAAAAAAATCATAACTTTTTTGTTAATGGAAATGTGAATATTTGCTCGCATTCCATTTTTTTGGTGCTTTCCTCCAAACCAATAAATCATAGCGTATAAATTGCTTAAACCCTATAGCCAAACTGATCAATTACAGAATAGCTCAAAAAGAGTTTTGAGATATGTACAATAACCCTCAGTGCTTGCAGTTTATTCAGAAGATAATCAGATTACCACTTACGTAAGTCCCTATCGATTTCGACTCTAAAGCTCATTAAAAATCCGAAAAACTTCATAAATTAACGTTCTCTCTATCTTATGGAGAGTTTTTGTACGTTTTGTAAAGATTTCTATATCAAATGGGAAGGCCTTGTGCTGATTTATTTAGCATGGGCTGGCTTATCAATAATTAGATCCCATATCAAACACTGCCGATCATCCGTCAGAGACTCAGATGCACAAATATCAACGAAAGGATAGTTTCTTGTGATAAAAACGTGATTTGAATCAACACCGTAAGATCAGATATCAACGGTTCTCCACGCATGTGGACCATGCATGATGCATGTGATAGATGTTCTTGTCGTGATAATGTAACTGCCACCGATCTGGTATTATATTATTTGAAGCACTTGTTTTTACTGTAAAATGTAAACTCATTCACAACTTGCCTCCATGTTTTTAATTATATTAGCGACGCGTGAAGCCTTTAAACGCTATTTAGTTATTATTTTCTCAAAAGAAAAGCAAAATTAAACCAAATTTTTGTGCTGGCTCTATAAATAGCATGAGCTGCAAGAACCATCACAAACATTCTCTCCAATGGCAAAAATCAAACATGTTCTGTCTCTCAAACTATCACTCATCCTCCTTAATCTTCTCATTGTAGCTGTCACAGCCGCCGCGACCAATGCTTTGGATTCTCCTTCGTCCAAAATCTGGCGTCCCTGGCCCTTCAAGAAACTCAACAAACCGGTGGTTTTAATGATTTCTACCGATGGTTTCCGGTTCGGGTACCAATTCAAAACCGACACACCAAACATCGACCTTCTCATATCCGGAGGAACCGAAGCCAAATCCGGTTTAATCCCGGGTTTCCCCACTATGACATTCCCAAACCACTACTCGATCGCAACTGGACTCTACCCGGCTTACCACGGTATAATCATGAACAAGTTTACTGATCCGATAACCGGAGATGTGTTTAACAAAGATCTAGACCCGAAATGGTGGTTAGGTGAGCCGTTGTGGGTAACCGCAACAAACCAAGATCGCAAGGCTCTGACTTACTTTTGGCCAGGCTCTGAAGTACACAAAGGTTCTTGGACTTGCCCTAAAGGATTGTGTCCACATTTCAATCTTTCGATTCCTTTCGAAGAAAGGGTCGATACGATCTTGAGCTATTTTGATATCTCTCAGGACGAAATCCCTGATTTGATGATGTTGTATTTCGATGAGCCAGACGCAGCGGGCCATAGCTATGGTCCTGATGATCCTCGGGTTACGAAGGCGGTTGCAAGGATCGATAAAATGATCGGTAGGGTCATTCAGGGGCTGAAGAAGAGGGAGATCTTCGACGAGGTTCATGTAATCTTGCTTGGTGATCACGGAATGGTGACTAATTGTGACAAGAAAACAATTTACATTGATGATTTAGCAGATTGGATCAAGATACCCGCGGATTGGATCAACGCTTATAGCCCGGTGCTAGCAATGAATCCGCAGTGGGGTAAAGATGTTGAGAATCCAGGCGAGAAGAACGCAGAACTCGTGGCCAAGATGAACGAAGCTTTGAGCTCAGGGAAAGTAGAGAACGGAGAGTTTTTGCAAGTTTACTTAAAGGAGAAGTTACCGAAAAGACTGCATTATTCGGAGAGTTCTCGGATTCCCCCGATCGTAGGAATGGTCGGAGAAGGCATCTTGGTTAGACAGAGCAGAACAGACGTTCACGAATGTTACGGAGATCATGGATACGACAACGAATACTTCTCCATGAGATCTATCTTTATCGGACATGGTCCTAGGTTTAGGAAAGGAAAGAAAGTGCCATCGTTTGAGAATGTTCAGATCTACAATGTTGTTGCAGAGATTCTCGGACTCCGACCAGCTTCGAACAATGGTTCTTCTTTGTTCACTCGGACCATCCTCTCGTCCTTTGGAGAAACAATGGAAGTAGAGTGAAGCGAAAAAGCCTCTAGCTCATGAGACATTCATGAATAATAAATAAGCTGATGATTGTTGTTTTTTTTTTTTCATTTTTGGTTAATTAATCGACGTGTTCTAGCTTCTGATGATGTTATTCTCTCTTAGAATCTGGACAGGAATAAGAAACGAATAAATGTTTTTGAATAATCGGATTTTCAAAGCTGAACCCACGCTGATAAATTCGCGAATAAATATCTAATCACTATTTTTGTTACTGTTAAGTTTTGAGTCAAAAAGTATAAACGGTATTACTAATGTGGGATTGCATTAGTGGTTGAATCCAGCTAAATTGAAAAAAGACATCTAAAAACGACACGAATACAATTTTTGTTAAGAAGGATTAAAAGTTGCTTTCGAACTCCTAAAAATGACGAACTCCCAATTTGATAAAAAAAAGTAAAAAAATAATATAGATATATATATATATTTATATATATCAATCGAATCAATCCATCTCTGACTATCACTAAAGAATTGAAATGAATTGTAGAGATGCACATTTGGATTAGATTATATAACTCTGTAAAAACTCATCAAAGGAAAGTCTCACGGGCATCAAATACTCCACCAACGTACGAAGTACTCAATATTTATGGAACGACAGCGTCGAAGAACCCTAAGAGTTCTTCATGTCTCTTTCACTCTCGCAGCTATTGACTAATCAACTGGAGACTTTTTACCGTGGAACGTGGCAGCTTCACGAGCGTTTATAAGAATCTGGATCCGTGTAAAACGGAATGTGAAGTCACTCCAAGCCTACGAGTCCAAGACCAAGTACTCTAAAGCAACTCACGAAATCATCTCCTTTCTTTCTCTCTGAGTCTCTGACCTTAAATTAATCAGAAACTCTGATAAAAGTTTGCAACTTTCTGAGATTTTGTGAGAAACATCAACCCGATCGGTTAAGGAGAAGACAGAAACAATGATCTCCGGCGATACATTATCCGCGAAAAGGCCCAAAGCGATTCAGCCAGAAGAAGACCAGAACTCATCAAGCCAATCAACCGCACTTCTCGACAACAACGCAGATTCCTCTGGTTCAGATTCTTCCACTAACTCCATCTCAAGCTGCTTCATCTTCACATCTCTCCTTCTCGTCACCTGCGTCGCTCTCTCCGCCGCTTCCGCTTTCGCCTTCCTCTTCTTCTCTTCCCAAAATCCTGTCGTTTCTCTAAACCAAGTCTCCAAGTCACCAGCTTTCGACAGATCCGTGGCTCGCCCACTCAAGAAACTCGATAAGCCTGTGGTTCTATTAATTTCCTCAGATGGGTTTCGTTTCGGGTACCAATTTAAGACCAAATTGCCAAGCATCCACCGGTTAATCGCCAACGGAACCGAAGCGGAGACGGGTTTGATCCCAGTTTTTCCGACACTAACTTTCCCTAACCATTACTCTATTGTCACAGGTCTATACCCAGCTTCTCATGGGATCATCAACAACAGGTTCGTTGATCCAGAAACAGGGAACATTTTCACAATGGCTAGCCACGAACCAGAGTGGTGGTTAGGTGAGCCATTGTGGGAGACAGTAGTGAACCAAGGGCTCAAGGCTGCTACTTACTTCTGGCCTGGCTCTGAGGTACACAAAGGCTCTTGGGATTGTCCTAAAGGTTTATGTCAATTCTACAATGGCTCTGTTCCTTTTGATGATAGAGTTGATACTATCTTGAGCTATTTCGATTTGCCTAGTAGCGAAATCCCTAGTTTCATGACGCTTTATTTCGAAGATCCTGATCATCAAGGTCACCAAGTTGGCCCTGATGATCCTCAGATCACTGAAGCTGTGGTTAACATTGATCGGTTGATAGGAAGATTAATCGATGGGTTGGAAAAAAGAGGGATTTTTGAGGATGTGACTATGATTATGGTTGGTGATCATGGAATGGTTGGAACTTGTGATAAGAAACTGATTGTTCTTGATGATTTAGCTCCTTGGATCAAAATCCCTAGCAGCTGGGTTCATTACTACACTCCGTTGCTAGCGATTAAACCACCTTCAGATCATGATGCAGCGGATATCGTAGCTAAGATAAACGAAGGCCTGAGCTCGGGTAAAGTAGAGAATGGGAAGTACTTGAAGGTTTATCTCAAAGAGGACTTACCTAGCAGGCTGCATTATGCAAACAGTGACCGGATCCCGCCTATTATCGGACTAGTTGATGAGGGTTTCAAGGTGGAGCAGAAGAAAAGTGAAGCCAAAGAATGTGGTGGAGCTCACGGATATGACAATGCCTTCTTTTCGATGAGAAGTATTTTCATCGGGCATGGTCCTATGTTCTCAAAAGGTAGGAAAGTGCCTTCTTTTGAGAATGTTGAAATATACAATCTGATCAGTTCGATTCTTGGACTTAATGCTGCACCAAACAATGGATCTGACCAGTTTTCTTCAAACGTTCTCTTGCCCCGGGCATAAGCAGAGTAGGGTAAGTTCATTCTTCTGTCAATAAAAGACAGCCTTGAATCTATGACTGCGTTTTCAAGCCGCAGCAAATTCGAAACATAAACGTATATTGATTTGTTAGACATTTTATGCGTTTTGATATGTATCTTTGTTCTGTACGAGTTTAACAAGATGTTCTGCTAAACTTATTGTAATATTTGGAGTTTGTAATTGTCAGAACTTGTTTTAGACATTTGATGCCCAAGATTGGAAACTTTGTACTTTCCACCATAGAAAAACAATGCTTTGAATAGGATACTGAATCATTCAGCAACATGTTTTGAATTTAAACCAAATCGAATTACTTTTGGTATTTTCACCTTCAAAACAAAATCGTAAACGAACATATCTATGTTGTTTGTATTGGATCCCAAACCATAATTTTTAACAAAATCAAATATCGAAAAAATAAACAGATATTTTTCTTAAGATTTGTTGTTTGTGCATCATTTCAAGTTGGGGACCAAATTACAAAGAAACATAAATAGCATTTAAGTCATAACTTTCTTGTGTGTATACCATAAAGCCGGCCATTACTGTTTTGCGTTCCGTGTTAAAACACGACTATGCGGAGCAACAAAACGCGTTTACACTTTTTCAACGCTAACGCATCGACAAATCGTTAAGTAAATGACGGCGGCCAAAAACGCCAATTTTCTGTTCAAAATCGCGTCTATTTGAAGACAGAGAGAGGCACATGATTGAGAAAAAGATCACTGGAATCTGAACCAGACAGTTTCTGATCTTCTTAGAGAAATCTTCTTTTCTCTAGAGGATCTCTCGGAGAAGACAAAGCGAAGAACAATCTCACTCTCTTCTCTTCTCCATATCTCTGTGTTGGTAAATTTAGATGGCTGGAGTTGTGCGATTATCAGCGACGTCGGTTCAGGCCCTTCGCATCTCTTCGTCCTTCACCTCCTTTGCAACCACTCTCAATTCTCTGAGCCCTTGCTTACCTCCGAATCCGAATCTGAATTCCGACAAGAGATTGCGTCTGGTCTCCTCTTCTCCCTCGTGCTCGTCTTCTCATTACCCATCTTCTGGTCTCGGAAGCCAAAGCCCCCTCAGACAACGACCCAAGAGCAAGGTGGTTCGCGTCAAGGTAAAAAATTTGTTGTCTTTTAGCACATTCTGTCCGTAACTCGAATACCCTTTTCGATATTGATTGATTCTTGAGCTGATTTCCGATTTCCTGTTCTTCCATTTGATTTTTATATCCTTCGCCTCGAGCTAAGGTTTCAAAACGTCAACTGTGACTTGTTTATTGAAATTTAGGAAATCGTAGCTCATTGTTTGATTTTTTAGACAATTCTAGCAGTTTGATAGAGCTACGTTAAGTTCTAGAATCTCATTAATTTCTGGTACTGCAATAATTCGCTGTAGAGTCTCATCTCACTTCAGATGATTAGAAATAAGTGTAAAGTTTCAGTTTTTCCTTAGAAACGGTGATGCTTTGGATCAATTTAAATTAAATGCTGATGCTTGCGGCTATAATTTAAGTGTCTGATGTCTGTTTGTGGTTTAGGTAGATGAGACTATGGCCGAGACAGAGCCACCAAAATGGTGGGAGAGAAATGCTGGACCAAACATGGTCGACATTCATTCTACTGAAGAATTCTTGAAGGCTTTAAGTGAAGCGGGCGAAAGATTAGTCATCGTAGAGTTTTATGGAACTTGGTGTGCTTCTTGCAGAGCATTGTTCCCAAAGGTAAGTTTCATGTAACTTCTGTGTTTTATCTGTTCGATGAAGCTATAAGAGACCTTCATATCTGTTTTGTGATTCTGAGATCATTTAAGAATTTTGTTTCATCCTGTTTGAAAATCTTTCCAGCTTTGCAAGACAGCAGTAGAACATTCGAATATATTGTTTCTCAAAGTAAACTTTGATGAGAATAAACCGATGTGCAAGAGTTTGAACGTGAAAGTGCTTCCTTATTTCCACTTTTACCGGGGAGCTGATGGCCAGCTTGAGTCCTTCTCATGTTCTCTTGCTAAGGTAAAGAAGCTGCCCCATACACTGGCTATTCGGGTTCACCTTTTCCGTGACTATGATTTTGCATTAACCATTTCCCTTCAAACGTATAGAACTGCCTCGGGGTTCTTGTTTTGATAGGATCTATCAAATATTATAAGTTTGTAGCTTGATATTGATACCATTGAGCATTCTGGCATCAGCCATTTGCTGATTTACTGGACCAAGACCTCTTAAATGCATCTGGTTTGTCTCTGATTACTATTTGACATTCTCTTCTTTGAATGTTTCTTCTTTCAGTTTCAGAAGATAAAAGATGCCATCCGACTGCACAACACTGATCGCTGCAGCATCGGTCCAGCCAAGGGACCTGAAGGGTTGACCTTGGAATCTGTATCCGTACAGACGAATGCAGCTAAACCAGCTGGTTCAAGTTGAAATGCCAGATTTTTAGAGTTATTACTGCAACAATCTTTGGTTGCTCAAGCAAATACTGAGCTTAATATTCTGTATATCGTCATTTTTTGGTATAAAAGAATACTTCCTGAAGCATGTCATGATTCTTTTGCCAATAGGCAATTGCAAAAACTGGTCCCTAATTGCTACAAAGCAAAGCTTATTGATGTATTGCGCATGTGTGAGGTTTAATAATTCTATTTTGCTGCATAGTTTTGGGGTAAATATCCAACTTTCTAAATATAACGAGAAATTGTTAAAAACAAGAACAAAAGTTTTTAGGCAAAATGGTGATAACACAATGATTAATAATATTCACATGGTTAAGTTGCATAGGATTTTCTTAATTTCAGATCAATTTATCATATGTAAGTCAAAGTTTTTAAACTTTCATATCTGAGCTCCCGACTCAAGTGGATCTAAAGATAAGTCAAGGGCCAAAAAACTAAAACTTATAGGAATATGAGGACTGTTTGGTGTTAACGTTTTAAATCTTTTGCCTGTTTCCAGATTCTCTCAGGTTCCACGCGCCGCCGCGAAAACAACTAAAGAAAAATCCAAAATCCGGCGAACGTTGAGAAGGGGAAAAGGTCAGAGATGCAAGGACTCTGGAGCCGACTATGGAGGAAATACGCCGATTATAAGTACAACAAGTTCGAGAGGTTTGCTGTCTGGGAAATGATCGAACCTTACCGTCGACCAAAAACCTTCACAACTTTGATTACTATCTATGTCGCCGCCTTTTACACCGGCGTCATCGGCGCTGCGATTACAGAGCAGCGTTACAAGGTAAGCTTCGTTGTGTTATCGATTCTTCTCGGTTTTGTAACTAGATTTTGTGGGTTCTTATCTGATTTAGTGTACTCGATCTCGGGTTATCGTGATTGGCAATTCTACGGTTCGAAATGGGATCAAGTGGAAATTTTTCTTTGTGGATGATCTGAATACTTCGGTATTTTTTGGAGTGCGTGTTCTGGGAATTGAGGATTGTTAGTTTCGTGTTCAAGAGAATAACTTATACTTGAATCGTTCTTCATGTGACTATTCATTAGGTCTGCGAACGAAACTTTTGCGTCTTGGTTGGTGTCTAATCTATTATAACTTGAAGCAAAATGAAATTCTTGATCCATGGTTCTATATGGTTTTTCCTGTGTGTATTGGTTTTTGTCAAGGTGTTTTTTTACACTGTTTTATGTGAATCAATTACTAGAATAACTTATGCTTCTTGTTCAACTGTAAACTTACGTTACTACGCTCTATAAACAGGAGAAATTTTGGGAAGAGCACCCAGGGAAAACAGTGCCTCTTATGAAGCCATTATTCTATCGAGGACCATGGAGAGTTTATCGTGGTGAGGCGATTGCTTCAGATGCTAGCAGCCAGTGAAGGTAACAATTAGCTTTTTAGAGACTATGGTCAAGGATATATCTTTGATTTTGATGCACATCCTTGAATGAATTTATACTGGTTCTCTGGTATAATATATCAAACAGATTTGTGTTCTGTAGAATGCCCGTGTCCTTACTTCGAGTTGTTCAAATGTCTTCTATGTTATATGGTTTTAAGCTGGGTGGTATACTTTCCTTGTAGACAATAAGGTCTAGTGACTCATTTAAGAATTGATTTTTCTCGAGATTACATGTAATGACAGTCTCGTTATAACATTAAGGTTTTGCTATGAGAAATTTAAGGGTATCCATCCGTTCGTGAGAATATCTCTCCTTTCCATTATTAGTGCCATTATAACTGCCTCTCTTCTCATCTCCTGAAATAAAACACTCCCAAATAAGAGAGACCATCTAACAACCTCAGAAACATCGAGTAGACACAGATTTATCTCTTCAAATTAGATGCCTTTACATTCTTTTCTCCTTATAGATTCATGTGGTGATGTTCTCTGTTTCTTTCTATTCTTTTTCTTTCTTCTGTTTGTGGCTCCTGAAAGAAGATGACAACCTATGGCACTATACCATCCCAAGCAAATGCTTCCTCCAACCAGAGTGTATTGGGACGAGCAAAAGAGTTGATCTCGTTAGGCCTTAGCTCTCAAAGGCCATGGCTTGAACTTGTTCAATGTAGTGCCCTTAGCCTTCCTATCTCATTTAGTGTTGCCACCGAACGAATCAAAACCAACATCATGATTTTCCGAACCAACTATATTGTCATCTTCATTGTTACTATTTTCATCAGCATGCTCTGGCAACCGGTCCACCTCACCGTCTTCTTTATCTTGATACTCGCATGGCTATATGTCTACTCCCGCGATAATGAGCCGCTGCAGATATTTGGCAGTGTGATCGATGATTCTGCTTTGGTGCTGGGTTTGTTGGTCCTCACACTCTGTATTTTTCTATTAACCGACGTATCCAGTGGTATTATGATTGGGGTTTTGGCTGGTTTGCCCGTTGTTCTGGTGCATGGCATGTGTAGGAATACAGAGCCATTGTTTGTCTTGGAAGATGATGAAGAGAAAGTGACAATGAACGTAGCATCCTCCTCAGTTTCTTCTTCCTCTTAACAAATGAAACAGAATGTCTTTTGGTTTTGCTGTCCAGAATTTGTCTACATAGCGATTGTGAAACTAGCATAGATCCAGTGAGGAACATCAACATGAAGCAAAAAGAACTTTTTTTTTGTTTTTCTCTTTGCGATCAAAATTCAGGATTTGGATGTTGGATGGTACAAGTTTGCGACCTTAGTGACACACACACACACAGAGGGCACTTTGCCGTGTTGATCTTAAGGTTCGTGGATGAGAAACTACGGCAAGACTGCAATGACGTGAACAGAAAAGAGACACGTATGTTGACTTCGATGTCTCTACTCTGAACAAAGTCTCAACCTTTTAAGCAAAACCCACATTCTCCGACTCTCTTAGGACTTTTTCCTTCTAGTTAAAATTTTTATTGGTAGGCTTAAGAGGAAAGAAGTTCGCTTTATTAATCTTGTTCCAAAACAAAGTCTTGAGTTACTACCATATTTTCTAAAATTCAGAATTTAACTCTAAAAATTCTGATACTTATTGCCTGTGGACGACGACATATATTCTCTTCTGGCTCTGATATGTTTGCAAAATGCTCACTCCCTTTTCTTACTCAACAATGGAGATTCACCACATGTCACCAAATCAAATGTGTAACAAAGGCATCAACTTTTTGGTTTATCCTATCTTATCCTTAATCAGACAGGTGAGCTGCATCGAGACAAAACTCAAGAAGAAATTATGAACCCAAGAAGAAACAAAACTAAATTATGGTGAAGGAAGAGAACACGTAACGATGATATAACTAAATTATTGTCCCCAATAGGATGAATACAATAATAACGAAGACAAGTGTTCTTCCCTTTCTGGGTTATCATCATTTATTATTTACCTTTCAAACTTTTCATCATCATCGTAGAAACATTGCATCAAATTTCAACTATTACGAATTGAAAGGTTATGACTTATGAATAAAGATTAGTTTTTTTTTTGCTTCTCACAATAATTCTCAATATTCATAGCAATGGAAGACCTTGAAATCGCATTTGGGTGCTATAACCTGTAAAAGCATCCTCGCCGTCTGCTCTTGACGTACCACCGCATCTTTCTTCTCCACCAACACAGCTCCGACAATTCTCTCGAACCCTTCGCCTCCACCATTAGCCACGAAATCAACCAGCGCCGCCTGTACTGGACCCAAACTAGGGTTATACGCCGCCGATTCCATGTACCATCCTCTGTACACTTTCCCGTCGCGATCCACCAGAGCCACTCCCGACGGACACCCACTGTACGGCGAATACGATCTGTTCGCCGCCGCTAGAGCCGTGCGTTTCAGATTGGCGTAACGATCGGAATCTGTGTGACCGTTGCAGATTTCTCCGTTTGGTAGACCAGAGTGATCTGAGAAAGTGAGACGGTTATCGTGTGGGTCGAGAAGAAGAGGGACGTCTTTTTCGAGAAGATCGTCCGGGCCGAATCTGTGCGGCAAGATGCTCTCCAGGCGTACGAATCCGTCTCCGTCGTCTTCCTTCTCCACGGCGGCGTCGTCACGGAAGGCGTTTGGATCCGTGATCAGGATTCTGATTTCGGGCGCGCCGCGGATCTCCTGAAGGAATTGGCGGCAGTGGCCGCAAGGAGCGGCGGAGACGGAGAAGTAACGGAGGTTTCGCTCGGAGTTGAGAGTGAGGTTGGTGACAAGGAACTGCTCGGCGTGGATGGAGTGGTGGAGAGGGAGACCTGGGAATTCGACGTTGACTCCTACGAAGATCCGACCGGATGATCCGAGCCCGACTGCTACGACGGAGAATTTGGAGATCGGAGGACGAGCGAGGGGTTTCGCCGGATTGACCAGCAAAGGTAGGAGATTAACGACGGAGACGCCGTGTACTTTCGCGGCGGATTCAGCTTCTTCGGGATGGATAACGAAGCTGGGTCGATCCATTATCTCTTAGGTTTTTGCGGGTCGATCCGCTTTAGGTTGGGTCGGGTCCGGTTGGGGATATGGAGAGATCCCGGGACAGAAATGAGGAGTGGAAGCCAGTATTTATTAGCCAAGTGTAGTAAATTATTTAAATTAAATGGTTTAAATATGAATTTTTAAAAAATTCGTTAAGGCGTTAACAAATTCATTTTATCAAAAAAAAGTTAATGGACTCGATTTCAAAAATCCAGAAACATATTAGGCATAACCAGAACATGTTGCGTCGAACTTTTAACTTCTTTAAGGAGGTTACAGTCCATGTAATCATCGGACAACTACCGCTTTACCAAAATTTAACATTTTTAGGATTGGTTAAATGAAAATGATACAAACTATATTATATACTTGTGTGATGAGACTTTCTTTTAGGGATTCCAAAAAGAGTTTAACATTTTTTTCATGGAAAATAATATATTCATACTTTTTAAAATTCCGAGACTATTTCATTAATTATCTATCAGCTGATTTGAGATCGTAAGATTACTGCATGAACACCAAGAAGAAACCAACACACAATAATAATTATAGTAATTGTATTTATCCTTAATTTTAATAACTAAGACTAATGTAATTGCCCTACTGGGTTATAACTTTATTTTTACATTTCATCTTCTTCTTTTTGTTATCATCATCTTATAATATATGCATCAATTTTCCAACTATTACGAATTATATATTTTATTTTTTGCTTGTTTAGGGGTGAATTCTCGAACCGTTTCTCACATTAATCTTAGGGCTTCACTGGTCGAGGGCTCGAAGCAATGGAAGACTCTGAAAACGCAGTTTGGGGCGGCTATAGTCTTTAGAATTATCCTCGCCGTCCTCTCTTGACTCACCACCGCATCTTTCTTCTCCACCAGCACGGCTTCGACGATATTATTGAACTTTGTGCCTCCGCTTGTCACGAAATCAACCAACGCCGCTTGTACTGGCCCTAAACTTGGGTTATACGAAACTGATTCCATGTACCATCCTCTGTACACTTTCTCATCGCCATCCTTCAAGGCCACTCCTGAGGGACAGTTGCTGTACGGCGCAAACGATTTGTTCGCCGCCTCTAGAGCCGTGCTTTTCAGATCGGGATCTTCGCGGATCTCTCCGTCGGGATGCAAGAGGGTAAGGCCGTTATCACGCGTCTGGAGAAGGCCCAGGTGGGGATTGTAGGGGCACGGAAGGAGGCTATTGAGAGTCACGTATTCATTGATCTTCCTTTTTGTATCTTTTATCAGGTCTTTGATCTTAGGCGCCTCGAGGATTTCATGAAGAAACTGACGGCAGTGACCGTACGGCGCGCCGAAGTTGGATTCGTCAGCGGAGACGGCTAAGTGAGTGAGGTGTGGCTCGAAGTTGAGTGCGAGGTTGGTGACGAGGAATTGCTCAGCGTGGATGTAGTGGTGAAGAGGAAGACCTGGAAGTTCCACATTGATGCCTAAGTAGACCGTACCAGAAGATCCTAGTCCGACTGCTCCGACGTAAAAGTTAGAGATTGGAGCCAAACCGAGTGAAACCTTTCGGTCGATCAGCGAGTCAAGGTACATTGGGTCGCTGACGACGCTAGAGGATCCTACTGTTTGGGGAGTTAGAACGAAGCTTGAGAGCTGTGCCATTATCTCTGTCTGCTTTTTGGGATTTTATGTTGAAAGATTAGAAATGAGATGTGAAAAGTGAAGTAGCAGTCTTTAACTTATTTATAGGTGAAGTGTAATGTGTACTTTCTAATTGGAGTTTACGTCATTTATATACGTAAGCAACACTATACAAATCAAAAAGGTGATTGTGACTCTTAAGATCCAATATCGAGAAAATTCATGGTGATTCATGAACGATTTTTTAAAAGCGAAGTTGGTAAGACTATTTTTGTATTTTAGTAGAAACTAGGTAGTAATAAAATGAAATGTGGTAACATATGGTTCTATAGTCATAACCCTTAATTAGTAACATTATAATAGTTTGAATATATGGTGATAAAAAATAAAAAATATATACATACGCAGCCAACACTACAAAATCAAAAATGTGATTGTGACTCTGACTCATGTTTACTCAAGAACGATCTTTTAAGTAAAGTGGCTAGGATTATTTGTGTAGTTTAGTAGAAACTAAATGTGGTAAAGATTAGAGAGTATAACTATGGGCCTATGGCTTAAATAGACTAGGATTACTTAGTAGTTCAGTAATATTAATAGAAAGTAACATACTCATGAAAAGTGGTGATAAATAATCCAAAAAATTTAATTAGTCAAATTTTCATGGTATAAAATATGAATAGTGAAAAAGATAAAAAAAAATCATAAAATAGAAAGGTGTTTGTGATTCTTAGGATCCACTATCAAATCTCATGATGATCAAGTAGTTAAGATTACTTTAGTAGTTTAGCAGAAAGTAATGTGCTGAAGAGTTGTAAGAAAAAAAATAATTATAACTAATAGTCTTAGTTACATATTCATGGTATGACTGGTAAGACAGATAATACAAAAAAAAATTTGGGAAATGTTTTCATAATATAATCATTTAATTTATTGGATTGTCACATTGTGTGTAAAACTTTGAGTCATTGACAAAAAAGAAGAAGAAGTAATAATCAAGTCCATGATGATATACATTGATTTTCACTGTGTCTTTGTAATTGCAAACTTCCTCAGGAATGTTTGTGTTAAGATTCAGAGACTCAAAGA
This sequence comes from Schrenkiella parvula, assembly GCA_000218505.1. Classification (NCBI taxonomy): domain Eukaryota; kingdom Viridiplantae; phylum Streptophyta; class Magnoliopsida; order Brassicales; family Brassicaceae; genus Schrenkiella; species Schrenkiella parvula. The sequence continues at coordinate 13,070,035 of CM001193.1, read as the reverse complement.
CGTCATCTTAAGAGAGCTTGAACCCCAACACACCAAGATAGAAGTTGTTTTAAGTCAAAAACAGAAACTGTAAAAACAGAGTTTGCATAAAAACAGAGTATGGAGAGATTGAAGAAGAGAGAAAGAGAGAGGGAGAAGATGGGAGCACACACACAAGAGTTTAGGAGTTCACGCCCATTAACAAGGGTCGCTACATCTCTCCGAGACTACAGCTCGAAATCCATTAGAAGGAGAAACATAGATACATGGATACAAGTGTTTACACTCATCATATCTCTCATAAACACTCTTTTGTATCACTCTATGTTCTAGTTGAGAAATGCATAAAAGCTTATGCCTTAAACAATGGCTTTTCTCTCATCCTTCTTTCTATTTTGTGTTGCTCACACTCTCTTTCACGTTCTTAGCTTCTTTTTATAGTGGAGACAGCTTCAAACCTAATTCAGAAGAAGACAAAACACTATTGCTCTTCTTGTGGTCCCAAAAGCAACTCAACCCAACTTATCTTGATTTAGATTTTTTTTTTGTCTTGAATTTGCTTGTACAACAAGTTCTCATCTCCACAGTGTGCTTTGGGTAGACCATTTTAAAACTAATACTGTATGTATGGAATTGTAGAAAAATAAGTTAACTCACAATGTCAAAGTTCGAACTATGTCATAGGATTTTATTTTTCATAAATTTTCAGTTCAAATTTGAAGTGAATTATGAACTGAAACTATTAAAGAAAAGCCCAATACAAATAAATTTAGAAAAATAAGTTAACTCACAAGGTCAAAGTTCGAACTATATCATAAATTTTCAGTTCAAATTTTAAAAACTGAAACTATTAAAGAAAAAGCGAATAAAAAATAAATTTAGTTTTTCATAACTGTGTCTTTCTGCTTCGATTTTTAAAACCATTAAAAGTTCAAATTTGCTTAATAAATACAGTTGAATCATTTGGTCTTGATGTAATTACTCTAATTTGTTTCTTTCCCTGCTTTTGTTGCAAAAAAAGACTATTTAGTTTACTTTATTGCAGTGTCTCCCCGAAACTTTGTATAGCGTCGAATAAACCCCCACGATAGAAACGACCACGTAAGAGTGGTTTGGATCACTAGAGTCGAATCGTCATCTTCTTCGATACGCGAGACCATCTCATCGTCATGTCCTCTGTCCTGAAAAGCCCAAACCCTCTTCGAAACCAGACAAAATCCACCAACTAATGAAATAATGTCGAAAACTTGTAATTTTCTTGGCCTCAGATCCAATTCCCTCCACTCCTCCATCGGAAGCTCCCCTTTCCTCCGAGCTTACTCTGCTCTGAATCTCCCAACGGCTGCTTCGAGACCTTTCTACCGTTGGATTCGCGCTTCTTCACGTCGCCGGCTGGTTCTTGGCGGTTTTACCGGCGCTTCGTTGTGGATGAACAACATGTCCGGTAAAGCTTTCATCGCTTCCGCGAGGCAAACGAATCCTTCTCCCGTCGAACAGGTATTCTTCTCGCTTTTCGTTAGAGTTTCGTATCAACAGCCAATTGTTTCAAAGTTTGGATTTTTAGACATTCGGGTTTATCAGTGGCATCGGGAATTCAGAAATCGAAATGTCGTCTCTATCTAGTAGCTTGCGAACGGACCAAATTAAACATTTTGACTAAAAAAATGTCTGTGGAGTTTCTGAAATCCAACTTCTTTGTTTGAATTTAGGCGTTGAGTAAGGTGGACTGGCCTGAGAATTTCCCTTTCAAAGAAGAAGATTTCCAGCGATTTGACGAGTAAGATAGAAATTCCAAGCTTTCGTTATATAGTCATACTCTGTTTTCTTCTCTGTGTTTGAGCTATAGCTTTTGCTTTCAGACATACTGAGATCTTGTGACTTGTGTTTGGTTTTTGTTGGGGGTTTTTCAGGTCGTCTGATTCAACATTCTACGAAGCTCCACGGTTTGTGACACACATTGATGATCCAGCCATAGCTGCATTGACAAAGTATTACTCCAAGGTTTTGCCTCAGAGCGAAACTCCGGGAGTGAGCATACTCGATATGTGTTGCAGTTGGGTACGCACTTGCGAATCCTTTAACCACTCTTTTATGTTTTCAAAACAGCTTTCTTTTTAGAATCCCCTGAAGTTCAGATTGTTCGATTCTTATGATGATGTTTACATAGGTAAGTCATTATCCAGCCGGGTATAAGCAAGAACGAATAGTTGGAATGGGTATGAATGAAGAAGAACTTAAGTGCAATTCGGTAAAGAAGATTCAAATATTATCTATATTTACCATTTAGGGATGAGAGGGATCATCATATCATTGGATCTTATTCTCTCTCTCAGGTTCTCACCGAGTACATAGTCCAAGACTTGAATATCAATCCAAAGCTTCCTTTTGATGACAATTCTTTCCAAGTTATTACCAATGTGGTAAGACCAAACTTTTCTCAATGTTCTCTAAAGGTTTTGTAACTCAAGTCATGACCAACCAATATGTTTCTTGGTATCTTAATAGGTAAGTGTGGATTATCTTACAAAGCCTCTTGTAGTTTTCAAGGAAATGAACAGAATCCTCAAGCCTGGAGGACTCGCTCTAATGAGGTTCTCTTTAATTAACACAAACCTGTCAAGTCTTGTGAAACTGAATATGTAAACTACTTGCGTGGTTTCAAACTGATCACTTCCTCTTATCTATCTCTGCAGCTTCTCCAACCGTTGTTTCTTTACTAAAGCAATCTCGATATGGACATCAACTGGTGACGCAGATCATGCTCTCATTGTCGGATCATACTTTCACTATGCCGGAGGATATGAACCTCCTCAGGTATTTCTATATATTCCTCAACACATCTTCTATTAGAAACCCTTTTGTAAGAGATTTTTCACTCTTTTCTTTTCTTCGTAATGAACTCATTTTCAACTTGTGACCAATTCAGGCCGTTGATATATCTCCAAATCCAGGACGTTCGGATCCAATGTACGTTGTTTACTCCAGAAAACTCCCCATGGCTTAAAAGCTGAGTTCCATACACTTCAATGAAGTGACTTTATGTATACAAATAAACTTTAGACCAAACTGAGATAGAGACGGGGGGAAGTTAATATTGATTTAAGACTACTTGGGAAAGCTGATTTATAGAGAATATTTAACTCTCTCAACTCTAACAATAACCTCAAACAAGTTTATATCTTGGCTTGATTTCTCTACAAACTTAGTTAATCCTCTAAGGCCAACACTTAAACTGAAGACAAACATGACCTGGAATCTCTTCATTGACGGTTCTTCTTATGATGGCTATGTGATCTTGTTCCGGACCATGAGGAGCATTCAAATTCCTGTAAGTAGTGTAGAAGATTGTATTCCTGGCATTCAATTTTTCATAGTAGAAGAGCAAACGAGGAGATGTAGAAATAATACAATTAACTAATGGTTCCAATTTGGTTAAATAAAGTCGACTTGATGATACTTTCGGAAAATTTTCTTAAAGGATCTCGGTTTTGTTTGTTTTGCTAAACATGTTGGATGTGATGTTATCAGTGGTAAACATGACGTGGATCACAAGAATCAAATTAATGAAAGAATAAAACAAAATCCAAAGATGTATAAAATACAAGTCAATAGAAAAAGGATACGTATGGTGGTGACTGGCTTTACAGAAGGAACGTTAATAAGATATTTGGAGAGACCAGAAAACGATTCGATGAAAGAGATTGTGCTGAGCCATTGTTGATCAATGAATGCCTAATCTAAGTCTTTAAGCTGTGAAACTCAAGAATCAAGCCACTGTCTGAACTTGCATATCCCACGACGACCTTCTGAGAAAGAATCTCGGATTGACTGCAACATGGCACCAACTGCAGGAATACTGTACAGCTCTTGATTCTGTTCCTGCATTAAGCATCAAAAACAATATGTCTAGATGTTTCTGCAATAGAGATGCACAGGGAAGACGGCAGTGGAAAGAACTGAGCAATAAAAAGTACCATCTTTGTGAGACGCTCTTCAAGACTTAAGGGGACTGTTTCAGTAGACATGAATATCTTTCGATAGGCTGCTCTCAGGCTCTTCATCTACCAACGCCAAGAAAAAGTCATAATAATTTGGTAACATTTTCAAAGTGATATACAGCTTCTAACTTCAAAAGACTTAACATCGTGACACAACACAAACCTCGGACGTGGTACATCCATTACGTCTAAGTCCCTCCAGATTCAAACCGCGAAGTTCAGCTCTTTCCCCAGTCACCATCATGTACTTTGGAACATCTTGTGAAACCTATAACACAGTTGCACCAGTGAATATCCACTGGGAATTTGGGGATGAGAGCTATAAGATGAAAATATACCACAGATCCACCACCAATGAAAGCGAAAGAACCAATATGACAGAACTGGTGGATCACCGTGGCTCCTGCTGTGTGTGTATAGTCCTGCATTCACAACATGAACCAAATGAAACCATACAGCTAAATCCAGGTTTGAAGTATAGACACAAGGGTGATCTTACTTCTACAATAACATGGCCTGCAAGAAGCGTATTATTGGCCAATATGTTGCGGTCACCAATCTTGCAATCATGGGCGATATGACACGAGCCCATGATTAGATTGTTGTCACCAATCACCTGTTCAAACAAATGAAACCCAGAGCTCAAAACACGAAAAATCATCTCATAATCATATTGGTCAATGACCAGTTGCATACCGTTTTATCACTAGACTTCGATGACCTGTGAATCGAACAGAACTCCCTGATTTCATTGTTGTTACCGATGCAAAGAAAGCATTCATCCCCATGCTAAAATAAGAAAACACGGTATCGAAAAATATCGGTTCTAGTCTCTTAGTAGGGCAAGGACGATAACAATTGAAAGAGGTGATCAGTTATCTGTCTCTCACACACCTTGTACTTCAAGTCTTGACATTTGACACCAACCACAGCGTGGTGACCGATAATGTTATTGCCTCCTATGACTGTATAACCAGGAAGCTCATCGCCAACAACAGCACCACTGGCTGACAAAAATTTAAGACAGACACATAGCAAAGATCAATCGATAATAAAAACAACAGAGAACACGTTAGGGAAGATACGCTCAGAGATCAAAGGGTTTTACGTCATCAGAACGCAAGATTCCCCCAATTCTGTGTTTCCAAAGATATGGCTCGAAGGATAGAGTTTGCAGCCATTGCCAAGCTTCACTGAAGAGCCAACTGTACAGTATGGACCAACTGAAACTCCCTGTTAGAAGAAGTGGAGACAACAGTTGTCTGGTTAGAAAATTTAAAGACAACTGTCCGAGGAAACTCTACTTTGCCCAAATCGCAAACAAAGCATCACACTTTGGCCAGGTTCCATCTTGTTCTACTGATTCGAACATCCAGTTTGATAGAGCTAAAGAACATGACTGTGTGAGTGTTTAGCTATTCCACTCCTCAAGATGATCAGAGAAGAAGCTTAATCCCAAACCACTTTTGAAGCAAAATAAAAAATGTACCCAATTCTGAAGGTTATATTATAGTTTGATATAAGCAAAAACAACAAAAGTCACAAAAAAGAAGAAGTAAACCTTCCCAATCACAGCACTTGGGTGGACGACTGCACTCGGGTGTATAAAGACTTCAGAATTTCTCGCATTTTCATGAGAATCTGCTCCAAAAAAACACAAATATTCATAGCTTAGATTAGAGATATAAACTCTGTTAATCATATGCTCATAGAAAGCACAAGCAGAGAGAGAGGGATTTACAGGAGAGACTAGAGAAGAGACAACGGTGGATAGAGGAACTGAAGAGCGGAGAGAGAAGCCTCTCACGAGCTTTAAGGAGAGAAACCATGGCGGGCTAAGTAGAGCAAAGACAGAGCACTTCGATTTGTGTTCGACGAAATGCCTCAAAGAATAAATAAAAGATGGAATCTCTCACGCGCCCATGAATTGAGCACGTTATATCAACGCGCCTATGTTTATAAATAAGTATTAGTTTTGGTAAAAGCCTACTTGTAAATAATTTGTTAGAATGAATTGAATAAATAATTCGCTCTTAACAATTAACAATAATTTATTTGGTGGTAATAAAATTCATAGTTCATTTTAAAGTGTGCTAATAATTTTGTAAAAAAATTAAAGAATCATTTTCATGTTTGGTACATGTTTTCTTTTGATATACACCAAATTTAAAATAAAATAAAAATCCTTCATTTTCATAAGATTTGTTGGCAAGTAGCTTTTTAAGTTTAACGATGGTAGCAATTTATTTCCATCACCCTGACAGGAAACAATGCCTAAATCAATCGAGTAAAGAGGAACAAACATAGAGTTCTATCATCCCCTTTGCATCAATCAGAAACACATTTGATTTTAACAAATCCAATCTGATGTTGTCCATGAATCTTCCTTTGTTATTGTGCTGACAAGTTGCATAAGGATTCTCTGTAGTTCCTCTGCATTGCTCCATTCCTTGACTTCTGCTTTGATCAGTAAGGGATTGTCTGAAATCCGCTTCCATAGTGGATAATTCGTTCTCGGCATCACACAATCACACTCACTCAGCTTCAAAGCTGGGCAGAAGTCACCTCCTCCATCTCCAAGGTAGATAAACCTTGTCGAAATTTGATCGTTCGAAGAAGTAGCTCGTATATGATCCATTACCAGACCCTGAGGAACAAACGAAGATTCACTATTCAAAATCTTATCAACTCGCATAGACAGGTTAGACGTCAAAGTTTTCAGATTACAGGCCAAGCTTAAGAAAGTACAAGTCTTTCCACATCATATACCGCGACATCTTTAGAATCGAAGATTTCAGGAGCTTACAGACTCAGACTAATCCGAATTCTAATGAACATCCATGCTTGAGAACCTTAAATTGCAAGTCTAGCTAGGCAGACATGGAGGCTTTAAAAAAGTTTACAAGGATACAGAGTACCTTGCATAGATTTGAAGGGCAGAGATTGCAGCTATGCGGAAGCGATGCAACACCGTGGTACGGTAAAATCTGTAGCTTTCCATTATCATCAACAGAGGTTGGGTTTGTGTAAATTTCTGAGAAGCAATCCAACAAATCATGTTGCTCTAGTATCATCTCGATGAAAAACTGGTTTGCATCACTCACAATCTTTAAATCACATCTGAAAAGTTGATTAATGAAAACTCAGGGGAAGTAGAAAACAAAGCTGACCATGTTTGAGATGAGGATCTAAGTGAAACTAAGTAGTGTCCAGGAATGAGAAAACAAAAATGCCATTGTTCATACTTTCTTCATACCCTAAAGATTTGGCTGATTTTATAGCTTCAACAACATGAGAATCAATAAGCATTTTCTTCAAACAAGCTTCAATGTCCTTAATAGATCTCCCTTGTGAATGAAGCTCCATCATCATCCTATCCTTTCCAAAAATCCAATAACACAAAAGTCAAAAAACAGAAGACACTAAATCGTAGAGAAAAAACAGAGCTTCAAATGCGATCGAGTTGATCCTTAAATATATGAAATACCATGAGGCGATTCCATGGTAATGTGAAACGGAGCTGATGGAAGATCTCTGTGAGACCCATTTCTGTTACAACCCAATTGTCACTATCTCCATCGATCAAAGTCCGATCAAAATCGAATATAATCACGATCCCGGCCATTTCTACAGTCTAAACGCAACGCCGGAGCTTGCTTTTCGACGTCGATGTTGACTGAACGAAAGCAACTCCATCACTATAATCGCCTCTTCTTATTTCCTCGCCAATCAAAGACAGAATTGCCCTGATTCAGCCCTTTTTATTACAACTGAGCCATCCAATCAGATTAAATAATGGGCCCTAGTGTCTTGCTGCAGGCCCAAATTAGTGGCTTTTTAGCAACACACAGAAATGTTAAAGCGAATCAAAGTGTATTATTAACATGGTAGATCTTACAATCAGTTTTTTTCAGCTTTTCTGTTAGCCTTTTAAAAAATCAAAATTTAGAGAATTAACCACACACAAAACACACACAGAAGAGACACTAGTTAGCTTGTATGCTATTGGTTAAACCAGTGGGCTCCACTTCATGTCAGCACTCGAATAGCCAATAAGATTGCAGGAAACACGTTAACAAGCGTAATATCGATCCCACTTCAACAACACGGCACAGGAAAATCAAAACCCATATTTCTCGGCAAGGAAATCGTAAAACCTAAACCCATGATCTTTTATATATACACAATCCGTGTTAGAATTTGATTAAAGTTCCAAACTTTCACAGTTTTTTTGTAAAAGCGAGAGAGTTTCTGCGTACATTCGTTCAATGGTGAAGATGAATCGAGTTCTGATAGCTGTTACATTAGCTCTTCTAGCTTCGTCGGCGTTATTACCGGTCTCCGATGCCGCGAAGAAACCGTTGTCGTCTACGCCGAGAAAGGAGGATGTTCCGTACATAAAGTGTCAGGTATGCGAGAAACTAGCCTCGCGGTTACACCAGCTAGTGAAGGAGAAGCAAGGACAGATCTCGCCCAAGAAGGTACGATTGTGTTGTGTCTCGGAATCAGTGATCTTTCTATTTTTTTGTTTTCTGTTTGAACATTGGTGTGTTTCTGGTTACTGAAGTTTGTGGTTGGCAAACAAATGTTTAGATCTCGGAGTATGAGATCATTGAGATTGCTGAAAATGTCTGCAACTTGAAGAAAGAGGAAGCTGATTGGATGCTCAAGATTGACATTGTCGAGAAAGGCGATAAGCTTCAGGTAATCGAGATTTATCTATCTCTCTCCCACTTGTTTGATTCAAGAACTATTCCATTGTAGCTTAGGCGGTAAACTAGGAATTGAATAAGTGAAATTTTGTACATTTATTGTTAAATCTCAATGGTGGTTATGTCTTGAATCTGTCATTATTTTGATTTGGTTTCTTAGCTGGTTGAACAAGAAGAAGAAGGGATGTGCAATTCTGAGTGCAAGACGATCGAGGCTGCTTGTCAAAAGGTGAGCACTTTTGTGATCTTTCAGCGATTAATACTATTGGGTTTTGCATTTTCTTGTAGCGTTTAAGGGTTAGGGAATGTGATTTTCATCTGTTTGTGTGTTTCCAGGTCATTGGTTACTCAGACACTGATGTTGCAGAGTATATATACAAGTCTAAGCCTGATCTTGTTTCACTTGTAAATCATCTATGCAAAGACCTGACCGATGCTTGTAGCAAGAACCCGCCTCCTGTTCCCAAGGTGCCTTACTATACGCTTTCTTCAAAACTATTTGTTAATAATTTATTGAAATTGAAATGTGCATCCTTGGTGATTTGTGTCCGTGAATGTTTTCATTTTGTTGCTGTGGAGATGATATTTTGATGACAAGAGAAACTTTATGTGATAAGTGTATCTTTCTTTGTCCAGGACCGGGTTCCTGGAGAACCATTTGTTGCAAAACCGTCGAAAGATGCTGAAATGGACAAAATCATGAGATCTATGCAGGTGAGTTCTGATAACTTAAAGCAAGCATCAATATCTGTGGAATGATCTTAAGCTAACTCTGATTTACCGCTGTTTTGTTCCGTCAGGGTATGCCAGGAGCACCTGGCATGAAGGTTTACTCTAGAGAAGATATAGAGAAGTACAAAGATAACTTGGGAAATTTGGGTAATGAAGACGAAGATGGCGACGATGATGAAGATGAGGAAGAAGATGAAAAGTTTCCCAAGAACTTGGTACATAAGAAGTTTCTGCTTTCGGGATCTTTGGCTTATACTTTCTTTCATGCAGAAGAAGAAACTAAGATCTTTCACTCTTTTCTCTAAAACACTTTTATGGTTTTGTTGGTTTCAGGGAAAAGTTTTGAAAGAGAAAGAGAGTAAAAAGGAAGAATGGAAAAAGACAATCACTAAAGAAATCAAGAAGAAAGGTGAGGTTCTGAAGCGACATGCACAGAAAGTGTCGAACCGGGTCCGGAGATGGTGGAAAGGAGTTAGATCCTCTTCTTCAAAGAAACCTAAATCCGGAAAATCTGAGCTATAGAAACAGTTTGGACTGGTTTGTTAGTGTACTTTTCCTCTTCACACTGGCCTTTTTTTTGTAGTTTTTTTTAGTTTCTATAAATCTTTTAAAGAGAGTGTTGAGAAACATCAGTTCCTGTTACACAAGAAGGGACATACAACGTGATGGTTTAGAGCAAAATCATTAAATTGATTCGGAAAGATCAAAACAAATGTTGCAGTTTGAAGCAAAGGGAATGTTGCAAAAACTGGAAAAAAAAAAACTAAAATTACAATTTGAGAGTTGTATCTTCTCAGTTTAAGCTGCAAATGTGAAGTTTAGCTTCTTTTGAGAGAACTTCAGCGCATTTTGTAGTGTTGAGTCCTTGAGATCTTGGAGTGCTGGCCATCCAAAGAATAGCTTAGCTTTATGTCAATGTCTCGAGGATTCTTCTTGTTATAAGAAACGGACATGCTTCCAGTGATTGTCTCACCCTCACATATTGTTAACACATCTTCAAGGTACATGACTGTTTGTTTCCAGTGCGTAGCCCGGGATTTTGGTCCTGCATTTCACACCCGTGGTTGTTCAGTGTGAGTTTCAGACCATAATGAAACAATCTATGTCTATGTTTAAACCAGAATATTCAGAACTAGCAAGAAATCGTAGAGATCTGAACCTGTTGAGAAACCTAGCAGCTTGTGGCACATGGTAAACGACACATCAAAGTATGCTACAAGGGCGTGAATGTAGTCATTGCGTTGTGCAACAAGTTTAAAGGGAGCTGTGAAGGAAGCATCACCAGAAGACATCTTTGAGATGTCCATTGTCTGTTACCAACCCCCAAAATAAAATGAAATGGGCATTAGCCACATGTAAAAAGAGAGACTACTAATCATTGTCATGTGTATATCTTACCTTAAGTAGCCTACTATCGGTGACGATTTGGTTTTGATCGACTGTGTCAACAAGAGGTTCCATCATAGCTTTTTTCTTGATGCATGACATGTCAAAACCATACACACTGTTCCAAACTGTAGTAGAAAACAAAAAAAGCAATTGACAAATGCAACCTCAACAGACATCAGAATGAATGTTGGAAAGAGAAGGTGTCAAATCAACGAGCTCACATTCAATTTTGTCTTCTTTATACTCTGAATCCTCTATTGCTGTAAGAAACAGAGAGGCTTTGTCTGGTAGCACAATTCCGCCATCAACCTATCAACGATACCAAAGGAGCAAGAAAGTTATATAACAACGACATGAAACCATAGGCTCATTGGTCCTATTATAAACAAAGTGAAACTGTAACTTACAAGCCATTTATTGCGAGCATATAGGACACTGTCCAACATATTTTCAAACAACAAAAAGTAACCCATCCATTCCGAAATAATCACATCCACTTTAGGAGTGGGGAGCTCTATCTCTTCGATCTTCCCTTTCAAAACCGTTATAACTGCAACGATACAAAAATTATCGTCAACCGGTTATAGAACAGATGTTTGCACATTCGAAAACAACTCAAAATTAACAAAGAAAAAAAACCAGGCATAGCAGAAAAAGTTACCATCAGAAAATCCATTTGCTTTAACAATCTCCTTTGCCATGTCAGCCATTTGAGAACATTCAACCTATTAAAGAACATCCTCAATCAAATCATTCAGATTGAAAGAGGTTTTAATATATGAGAAAACAAACAAAAAAAGAGGAAAACTAAAAGTAATGAAGACATACAGCGTAAACATGAGCTGCTCCTGCCTTGGCACAGAACAGAGACAAGATTCCTGTACCAGCTCCAACATCAAGAACAATTTTGTCCTTGATGAGAAACTTGTTTTGGTAAATTACATTCTGATAAGTCTTTGTTCTTACTACATCCTTCAACATTTCCTGTAAGACACCATCCCCGAATCAGTCATCGATAGATATAAAAGACTCTCATTGAATTATATTGAACTACTTCGTTTCCAGAACCGATACTGAAGCAAAAGCATCTGGTAATAATTCTGGAAACAGTATGCTTTTGGATACTTACTTCGTGAATTCCTACAAAATAGATAAAAGTGGAACTAGAGTCAACATTAAGCAGAGGGGCGAATCAAATTCAAGCAAAACAATCGAGAAAAAAGAGAATTTAGAAGTTCATAACGAAAGCGTACACATTCAACTCCACTCTAATCGAAAAAAAATTTGAACTTTCAGAGAGCATCAACATGAAGTGAAAAAAAACAAAGGGAATTACCGAAGTGAGAGTAGGAATCGAAGTAGTAATCGGCGCTGGTGGTATCATCAGTGGCTCCAGCCGCATCGGTGCTCTCTCCGGCGTCGCACATGGATTCATCTTGGGCGGCTTCCTCGCCGGCAAAACCGGAGCCTTCTGCAACTTCGTCTTCATCAGCATCTTCAAAGCGTATCTTCGTGTTCTGGTTGTGTCCAAAGCTGATAAACTCTTCCTCGTCGTTGTTAGTCTTCTTAGTCATCGTTTCTTCTTAGGTTTCAAACACGAGGGAAGAGAGAGAAGGGTTTTGCGGATAGAAACGAAGTGCAAAGATTAGGGTTTTAGGAAGCCACAAGCTTTTATTTTAGAATTGAAGTCTTTGCTCTTGTTATTTTTTTTTTCTCTCTCCGGTTGACGAATTTAAAATTGAATTAAAACATGCTGAAGATATTTTCTGTACCGGTACGACTTCGTCAACACGCACTAAACCGGTCATTTTTTTTATTCCTCCGGTTCGGCGGTTCGCTTGATTGGAAAAAAATATGATCTTTTTAATTGGTGAGTGAAATGACCCAACACACTGAAACATAGTTAAAACAAAAATATAGCGAATAGTTCTTAGATTCTTATTCCCATCAAATAAAAAGGTTTCAATATTGAGTTTCTAAACCAGTTTTTGATTTCCACAAATTAAGATAACTTGGTAGAATTGTTTCCTGTAGTAACTGGCGGCCAAGGCCCTCCAGCCATCACAGCTTCGACTTCCCATGTCTCCCTTGGAACATTCGTCATGTTTTTGCAGCCATTCGCAGTAATGACCTACGCAAAATCACACAGATAAATAAGTAAAATTAGACATTATTGTTGCATACATGACATTCACACTTGGGAGTGTTACAAATGTTATACTTATAGTGGATATTTATCATTACCAAATCGCTTTCGATCCTGACACCTCCGAGATTCCTGAATCTCTCTATTGTTTCACGGTTGAAGAACTTGGAGGTTTTTGCGTTGTCCATGGCTGGGACTAGCAATGCCTTGATGAAATAGCATCCTGGCTCCACCGTTATTACCTGCATATAAACCACTGGGACAATCAACGAAGAGGATAAATGTGAAGAACCAAAAGCATTTTACTTGAAACAATTCGATTTTTACCATTCCTTCAAGCAGGTCTCTTGCAGTGCGTAATGACTTCAGTCCTGGTTCCTTTGGTCTTTCCACTCCCTTAAAAAAAGAAATATCAAAGCAATGGGTAAGAAATGAGGACTGTAGTTTCATGTTAATTGGGATAACTATTGTGTGAAAACATGGTTGATCTACCATCGGGTAACCACCAGTATCGTGTGTGTCAATGCCCATGAAATGACCTAGTCCATGAGGCATGAAAACAGCACCCAAACGTTCTACCATCATCTCGTCCACATCACTAGGAACAGAGACCAAAACCGTAGCAATGAAATTTAGATTCAGAGAAGAATGAACAATGTGTGCGTAAACAAATGTGTAAGAGAGAGAGAGAGAGACTTACCCAGTGAGGATGGACCCCTTCTTCAGTGACTCAAGGATGATTTTTTCGGCTAACCTATACATTAGACTTGCTTAAGTTGGCAAAGAAAGCTAAATAATCATATGGCGAGGTTGTTCATAGATTATACCGAGACTACAAGCTTAAGTTCATAGTCAATCCCGATTACTGCATCTGCATGCATAATTAAACAGAGCTACATAGCATCTCAAATGATCTTACTTGTGCATATCCACCCAGTTTACACCTGGCTTCATTGCAGAGATTACAGAATTATGTGCATCCAGAACAGCCTGAAGGAAAGACAAATCAGAGAACCTAGATATGTATAAAGCTTCAAGAGGCTCAATAACAAACTGGATTGCATGGAAAAATTGACAAAAATAAAGCACAGAACTATACTACGTCCACATTTAATCAATCTTGTAAGGCACTTACATTGTAGATTAGACTCTGGTCACTTGTAAATTTACCATTAACCTGCACAATATTTGATAAATATTAGGCACCACTTGCTCTGAGTTACTAAATTCAATGCCTTCTGATGTTCATGTAAGAAGGACTTAGAAACAAGTCAATTCGGTAATTTACAATTCAGAACAGAACCTAAAATGGAAAACTATTAATAGGTTTGACGTTAGAAAAAGAACTCACGGGAAACGAGCATGTTATGTCAGACGCATAAAAATGGTATTCACCACCCATATCAAGCAATGCCAAATCTCCATCTTCAAAAGTCTGCAAGAAGCAATAAAACATTGTCAAACAGGGAATAATGAGGGAATTAGAAAAGAGAAGAAAGCTTGCTCTTCTACCCTATCATTTGGAGCTGCAGCATGCCCATAATGAAGAACAGCACTGCAAACAGTTTAATTGTTAGTGGTTTTTCGGTAAAAATACCTAAAAATCTGAGACTGATTATTTCTGCAATTTCAGTAATAACAAGATTTGTCCACCAAACTTACCTGTTATCGCCTGTTGCACAAATGCATGTGTACGAGCAATGCCTACAGCCACCATACATGTAGGTGTGATGCAAAAACATACTTTCCATCTGATATTCTCTCATGCCAGGTGTGACTCTCCTCATAACCTTAATGTCGATTAAATATAGCAAGATTTAAATGTTAAAAAAATGTTAGAAATTTGCAAGAGAAGAAATCATTTTTACATGGAGTGGATAACCCAGGTGGAAAACCAAAGTATTGGAATGATTTAAAAGGCAAAAAAAAAAAATTGAACAAGCCAGTAGAGAAGAACATCATTTCATCAATTTATTTCAATCATTGGTCTAAGTATACCATTGGAAAAGGAAAACAATAAACTCGAGAGAAAGAAATGTAAGGAAATCGTATCACACCTCTACATGAGCTTCAGAACTTATATCATTTGCAAACTGTAATAGTTGAAGCTCCAGACTTGACTTGATAACTCGACACTCCGCCAGAATAGGATGTAAAGTAGTCAAATCAGTCTCAAACTTTTCAATCCCCTGAAATAAGATACGACAATAGTTAAACAAAAAAAGTACAAATGATTTTCCAAATATCAGGAAAATACTATGAGCATCACTATGAAATTCTTGATCACAAGACATGCCAGAAGATATCTATTTTCAGAATCAAGAAAAGAAAAAGGCAAAACCAAATCACCAGAGCATAGCTTCGCCAATAAATCGGAAGAACTTTCAAAAACAAGTGAACAAGAAAGGATGAAATGCAGAAACCTCAAAGCTGGCAGGTTTTGAGAAGCTACTGCTGTCGGTGTTAAGGCCATGCAAAAGATACAACAGTGGTTTTCCAGATCCCTTAAATTGTTCACTGAAGACTTGAATAATCTCATCCACATAGAAAACCATGTCAACCATATATGTTTCCTGCAACAAGATGCATAAAATGCCATTATTATAAAGCAAATTTTATGCATTGAACAAACTAACAAAAGTGCGTTAACAACCTTAAAGTGGGATAGTGGCTTTATCTCACCCAACCAGACAGCATAGTCATCAGGCAACCTCGGAATAAAAAGGATAGACTTCCCATTTCCAATGTCCTTCCAATACCAAAACAGGATCAACACATTGGTTAAGCAACATATTTAAATAAAAATGGTGAGGGAATCATAAGTTCCTAAGAAATGAGAATAAAACTCACAATAGCTCCATAGAAATCGGGCTCTCTGACGCCAAACAAGTAAGCAAAATAACTCTCCTGCCTGCATGTCAAGGTAAATTCAACTAATGTAGATCATATTATTTTCCACACGAGAACAAAAATAGAACCTATCGACAAATTGAAAGAGAAGAAACCTAGAACGATTTCAATCATCCTCAGATAAAAAGCTCAAATCGGTACCTGAAGAGCTCGGCGTGATCAGTGCAGTACCGGTTTTTCTCTTCGCCTCCCTATCGCCCAACAAGCAAGAAGACGAAAAAAAAGCATCAGCTACGCTAGCTCGGATCATCGATAAGCGTTAGAAAATCATGCGTATACTAGCTACCAAGAGTACCTGGAGTAAAACGAATCCATCAAGAGGACGATCGGAGCTAGATAAATGGCGGCGCATTGAATCGACGAGCTTCTGCCGGTTTCCGGCGTGGAGTTCCATCGGAACCGGTGGAGGAGACAGAGAGGACATGACTATTGGGATACTTGATCTCTCCCCCGCGTGAGCTTTTTTGTCAACAACTCGGAACTATGAGGCTAATGGCTCATGTTTGTGCGAAATACCATAAAACGTTGTCGTTTCCGAGCCATCAGGAAAACTAAAACGACTTCGTTTAGCGAGGAGAAGGTGAAACGACATCGTAAGAGTAGGCGTCGTTCAGATTCTCGGAGAGAGGAGAGGTATCCGTGACACATATTACGCAGTTCTTGAATCACACAATCAGCTCATCTTCCTCACCGGTGCCGCATTTCTATTGCACAGAGGTACAGTGAGCTTCCTGATTTTGCTGATCTACTTGCAATTTTCTCGTTTCGGATTCTCGATTGGGTTTGACAAATCTACTTTGATTTGGTTTGTTGGGTTTTGCTCCTGCTTCCCTTGTATATTGTTTGTTTTTGTGGTTGACTTTTAGATCTATATCCATTGATCTGTTCCTGCTTTGATAGAGATCTTTCGTTTCTAGGAGTCACTGATTTCATAGTTTTGATGCGCTTGGTTGATTTACAGCGGAGCTCGTTCGATCTGCTTGCTCTGGAATTGAAAATTAGGGGTTTAAAGCGTAGGTCTTTTAGCTCGATTTAAATCAATTTATTGAAAAAAGTCTCTGTTTTGATTAATTTTGATTTTGGGATGGAATTTACCTTCTTAAAAATTGCTGCTGTGTTTGGCATTGTTTCTCCTCCTCTGTGTTTTTGTTTCTGACACTGAACAATAAACTTAAAGTGGCTTGATGTTAAATTTTTATTGTATTTGAAGGATTCGGTTTCTGAAGATGGCATCAAAGTTGATACAAGTTCAGTCAAAGGCATGTGAGGCTTCAAAGTTTGTGGCAAAGCATGGAACTTCTTACTACAGGCAGTTGCTTGAGAAGAACAAGCAATACA
This sequence comes from Schrenkiella parvula, assembly GCA_000218505.1. NCBI lineage: Eukaryota > Viridiplantae > Streptophyta > Magnoliopsida > Brassicales > Brassicaceae > Schrenkiella > Schrenkiella parvula. The sequence continues at coordinate 13,052,831 of CM001193.1, read as the reverse complement.
TCCAGGAACCTGCCACTGTGGAGAAGTGCCAAGAGTTGTCTAAGCAACTGCTCTACACCCGTCTTGCTAGGTCGTTATTCTCTCTTCTCCCTTTTATCTCTCAACATTTTCCCAGCCATAGTTATACAATCATTTCTAGATTCTGGTTAGTGAGAGACTTTTGTCAACAAATTGTCTTTTTCGTTTCCTTCTTTGAGATGCAACTTACCCATGAATGCTGAGGACATGTGAAAATTGGGTTTGCATCAAGAATAGTAACACATATTGCTTTATAGGCTGTTCGTGGAACTGAAATTGGCATAAGAGTTGTGCGCCCTACGTCAGTATTAAACTCAAATATTATGCAGACTACGATATCTTTGCATTGAGCTGTTTGTCGTCTTGTTTAATCCTTTGTCATAGGTTACAAGTATTATGTGTTAATCAAGCTTTAAGTTGTTCGAGTCTTCTAAGTCTCCGATGATAAAATCACCTGACTTTTAATCATTTCTCAGTCCATCTTTATTGGGGTTCAAAGAAATCTCAGTATATTGCATCTTCCTTGATGATGGCTTCAGCTTATGTTTCTGTTCCTATTCTTGAAAAGTTGGCTCAGAGGAACCCAATTCCGTACCACACTTTATTTCACCATCAGTTGAAGAGTTTTGGGCATGTGTGGTTTTACTCAGTATCTAATACTCTTCACTTCTTATTACAGCATTCCCAAACGCTATGAAATGTTCTGGAAGGAATTAGACTACGCAAAGAACTTATGGAAGAACAGAACCGATCTGAAGGTAGAAGATGCTGGAATCGCTGCATTGTTTGGTCTCGAATGCTTTGCGTGGTATTGTGCAGGCGAAATCACCGGCAGAGGATTCACCTTCACCGGCTATTACCCTTGAAAAAGAGGAACAATAACTTGAAGATTGTGTAATTTCCTCCTTCGTTTTTAGTTTTCACGATTCTCTGAATCAATTTTTTCTTCCAGTTTTTCCCTGAAACGGAAACAGAGGATTTGGAGCTGAGAAAATCCATTTTGCTAAACTCTTTGATAAGATTGCTCTCAATAAAAACAAAAATTTCCCAGGAAATTTATTTCACTTTAATGTTACAAAAGCCGAACCAAATTTATTTGCAATCTATTTGTTAAACCTTTATATTTTTCATTAAATTAGTCATTAGCCGTTGTGAATGGTTGATTAATTAATTTATCGTGTTCGTTCGTATCAAAAGGTAACAGAAATGACGTTGAGACATAACTTAATCTTTTTTAAGTCTTGGGTACATAAGAGAGAACGAGTCGAAAAAAGAGGAGGACCAATGAGATCTTCCAAGTTACAAGGAGACTCAATCTTGAAGAGAACACAAGCAAAAAAAAAACCAAAAACTTTAACTGGAGAGAGAGAAAGATGATTCACGGTGGTGCTTTCGTCGTAGCCACCTTCCTCCTCCTTGTCGTCGTTCGCAGCCAGGTTCTAAACACACACTTACTGTTCTTTGTTCATGTTTGTGCATTTTGTTAGCCTTTTTCTGATGGGTCGAATCAAATGACAGGAGACATGCAGCAAAACCTGCATTGCACAGAATTGCAACAGTAAGATTGTTTTTTCTTCTTCTTCTTCTGCATCCCTTTGTTTTTGGAGAATCTCTTCTGTATTTCTGTAGTAAACTCTGTTTCATCAGGTGTCAGCATTCGTTATGGGAAGTATTGTGGGATAGGATACTTTGGATGCCCAGGAGAGCCACCTTGTGATAGTCTTGATGCTTGTTGCATGACCCATGACAATTGTGTTGGTTTAAAAGGTAACTCAATTAAAATAATATCTAATTATCACTCCATTGGATCTTGAAGTGTTGATACAGACATAAAGTAAAGTTAATACCTTTAGCTACATATCCAGTACAAATCTGATATTCACTCCATTAGATCGTAGAATGTGCTACATCACAGCTATGCAAAGTTGTATAAAGAAACTTTTTTAATATGGTTTTTTTTCTGCAGGTATGACCTACGTTAACTGCCATAAGCAATTCAAGCATTGCGTAAGGAATATAAGCAAATCAATCAAACAATCTAATGGCCAAAACGTTGGGTTTTCTAACCAATGCCCGTATTCGATGGTGATACCAACCGTATACAATGGAATGAACTACGGCATTTTCTTCAGTGGGATAGGTAATTATTGAGCTCTGGTTTATTCATATTGAACCTGTGATTATGATATTGAGCTTTTTGTCACTATAACACTATAAGAATCAAATGTAAATCATGGAAACGATAAGCTAGTGGTGAAACCATATGACTCTCTTTGCTATATTGTTTATGACATTTCGTTTAACAATGCTTAATGTCATCTTAGACTTTAAAACCCTTTAACATATGAACAATCTTGCGCAGGTAATATCCTTAAACCTCTGGTGCCAGGAAGTGGCCCGGTCGTGGAGGTGAATCTTGCTCGGAGTGGAGTGGACACAAAGGATGGTCTTGGAACAAAAGTTAGCGTTCAAACAAAAGAAGGCTCCAAAGTCTCTGCTTCTTTAAATTAAGATGAGCACTTTCTTACTTTATCATCTTATAAGGTGCCTCAAAACTCTCTCTCTCTCTCTCAACTTTCCAAGCCAAAACAACTTGACAACGTAATTTTTTTTTTTTTTTGTAAACTAACAACGAATGGATTGACACCTATGTATTTATGTACTTTATTTTAGTTTCCTTCTTATAGAGAAAATGAAATGTATTTATGATAATGGTATTTCCAATATTGATGTTTTATTTGTTAAGGACATCTTTTTCTTAATATTGTGATAGTTTTGATTCATATGCAAAATATTTTTTATTACTTGCATTTTAATTATTCTGTAAAACTGGAAGTGCAAAAATTGCTGTTCTTTTTTGTCGACAAATGCACTTTCCGTAATTGAGGCTGATATATATCATATACACAGTAATACAGATCATATCATACATTTCTAAAATTGAAAACATTTCATAAATCAAAATTGACAGAAAAAACTAAAATTGAGTGATTTGTTTGAATTATCTCCGGACCAAATTCATTGTCAGCCTCACGCTTACAGTAAAAATAATATTAAATTTTTTACATATAATCAAATTTTGTGTATCTAATACATTTGATTTAGTTTTATAAATATAAAACCGTTGCATTTACCATTTAAAACGATCAAATATTTGTATTTAGTTAAAAATAATATTGTAAAACTGAAAACGCTTGTGGTATTGTTAGTTTATCCTTGTTGGATTCAGTAGCACATCAATCTAATGCATGTATATATACATATATATAGTTTAGATGCTAGTTTAGCAGTCTGTATTCATCATGAAGAGCTTCTAATTACATAGAGATTCGTCAATATTCATATAGAATTTTTAAAAATTAGTGAGTTTTTATTTTTATTTTAAAGAGGTAAATGGAAAAAGGCAGAGGAACAAGCTGGAAGTAGAATCTGATTGGCCACCGTAAGGATCGAACACAAGTAATTCTGAATGATCATTTCTTTGACCACTCCAAGAGTCAAACACACAGAAGATTGTACTTTCTTCACTATATTCATCATAAGTTCGGAATCAGTTTGTACTTTCTTCACTACTTTCGTCTTCGATCGTAATTTATTAGAAGTTATGGGTTTCTTCTGAAAATTATCTGGGGATCAAATCGTAAAAAATAATTTTTTTGAGATGCCACGCAGAAGATTGTACCCTGTCTCAAAGGACAAAGACTAGAGAGTCTCATCGTTACTTTGACTCAGCGTCAAGCTGCTCTCTTTCTACATAAACCCTTTCTTACATCTTCTCTGTTCCCAATTCTCTTAATATTCCTCACTCACTCTTTATCTCCTCTCAATGGCTGCTACTGATTCTCTCCCACGTTTCTTTAAAATTTTCCTCTCACATTTCAGCTCACACTCCATGGTAAGATATTCTTTCTCGATTTTTGTTTTTCTGAATTTTATTGTCATGAGATGAAGACTTATTTATGAACAGTCCTTTTCTTTTTGTTTTTGGAAACAATTGCTTTAGCCTTATGGTTTCTTGAACACATGTCCAATAGTGGTGTGAATACTCCTGTGATTTGCATCTGTTTCTATGGGTATAGATTGGTTTCCTCTGTTTATTGAGTGGTAAAAATGTGAACTTTCTGTATGAATCAGCTTTACTTATGGACTATGAATCAGTTTGCTTGTGAAAGTCCACTTTTTTTTACTGTCCGTAGGCCTTTTTAAGATGGTAAGTCCAATATTAAACCAAGTCTTGTTATTGTGTGTAGGAAGCACCTGTTATTGTCAGAGGTTTCAACCTGACTTGGATTTTAGATGACTCTGAGTCTTACCTTAAAGTCTTTCCTTTTTGTGTCTTTGCTTATATCTCTTGAGTGCTGGGTTTTTAAGTTAAAAGTTTTATGCTTTGCATTGAGCAGGTGATCCCAGTGTCCTACTACGATGAGCTACCACTTGGTTTGCCCAAAACGGCACTTCTCCAAGGAATTGGTGGATGCTTTTGGAACGTCTCATTGATGAAGAAGCGAGGTGAGGTGTATTTTGGAAAAGGGTGGGCCAAGTTCGTCGAGGATAACTGTCTTAGAGATGGAGACGTTTTGACATTTGCTTATGACGGATACCGCAATTTCGAGGTCAGCATCTATGGTAGTGGAGGCTGTAAAGAGGCAAGAGCGGTTGCTGAAGTTATATATGACAGTGAAGACAGTGTTAGCTATCTGAGCAGCGAAGACACAAACACTTCTTCAGAACCTGAGGTGGCCAAGACAGTCCCCAAAACCAGGAACAAAGGTCTAAAACACACTGTTAGCTTTTTTTTCATCACTTAGGTTGTTTCGTTTGGTTGCTTTTTATATACATAAACAAGCTGTGTTTTTTTATGAAGAGATTTTTCCAAGAAAAGAGAAAGTTATGGACGTTTCTGATGAATCAGAGGATTCTAACAGCAGTGACAGTTCTTACTCTCCCCTAAACGAAGACACAATCCCTAACGTGAGACCAGAAGTAGCATATTCGAAGAAGAAAGGTACTAACTTTCATCGCTTAGATCATTTCTTCGATCTTTCTGTTTATGAAAAAACAGTTTTTGTCTCTTGAAATTATCCAGGAAAATCCAAACCAGTAAAAGCTGTTGGATCAACCAGTAACAGTGCTCATTCAGTGTCGAGGAAGAAAGGTAAACTCATTTGCTTATTATTTCGTCGTTTAATTAAGTCATCAACCTTTCCTTTCTGATACTTATCTCGAAATGTTTTTTTTGACAGAGTCTAATAAAATCAAGAATCTAGAGGTATATTTGGATGATCCAAAGAATGTACATTTTGTGACAATCGTGAAGAACAGGACATACGAGCTGGTAAGCATTGCAACAGATTTTCTTAGTATATATTGCTTTTTTTTTCCAAAAACTCAAGTTGTTTGTTTTTGTGTACCTTTAAATAAACAGTTCATTCATGCACAACTAGTGAAAGACTATGGCTTAAAGTTCCAAGACTACGTTTACTTCATCGACAACTACGGGAAGCTAGAGGCGAGAGCAGCAAAATGGCAGGATCAACGTGTGTGTATCAAAAGATGGAACCATATATGCAAGAGGAACAGATTGAAGAAAGGAGATCGCATCTTGTGTGAAATCTTTCGCAACCAATGTTTGGTTTATGCAATCAAGATCCATATCATTGCCGGGATATAAATCTTTATACGTTATTAGTGTGAGATCAAAGAGAGATTTGACTTGCTCAGCTTTATAATTTTCAGTTTGTTGTTAGCTCTTGAAAGAGTGATGACTTTTAAAACTTTGATGAACCACTTATATCGAGTAGAGTAAAACAATTATTCTCTTCCTTGTCAAGTTAAAATGGAGTTTAATCTATAAAGATCTGATAAAGTATTATAGTTTAGATATCCTTCTAAAAAGTTGAAATACATTTTACATAGTGATTGGGGCAAAATGAAAGTTGAAAATCTAATAATGTAGCTTATCCTTGCAAAACCAAAATATATACATTCCAAACCAGAGTTTCTTAACGCGTCATGAGTCTTCAACACTATTTAACAACCATTTACAGAAAAGTCAACTTTTTTTTCTTCTTCTTCTCTAATTCATCTTCCTCCCTCTTCTCTAAATTTGATACTTTTCTTCTTCTTCTTACGGTTCCCGTGAAGGTCCAAGATCACAGATTTTTCATCTGATTTTCAAAATAAAAAAACCCAATCCCTCTCTTTGTTTTCTTCTCTCCTTGGAGCTCTCGGGTTCCAATTGTCTACTCGGAGACTCTTAGACCTTAAAGGCTTGATTTTTCCGTTTCTCTTGCCTCCATGAAGAAGGTGCTTCATCGAGGTTTTAAGCCTGCGAAATGGTAATTGTCATTTTGCCTCTGCACTTTTCTCGCGAGTTTGTTCTTATTACTTGATGACCAACACAATTACGAAATGATTGCATTTTTCGTTTTGTAATGTTTCATGTTTTTTTTTTCTTTCTTATAAAGCAAAACCACTTTACAAATGGCGATTTCGCGCCTGAAAATACTGAAGAACAAAAAGGACACACAGATTAAGCAATTGAGGAGAGAATTGGCTCAACTGCTCGAGTCCGGGCAGACCCAGACGGCTAAAATTCGGGTAAGCAAGCAATCGGATTTTTATTTTTTTCATTTGTCTGCTGCATGAATCTCCTATGAAATCAAAATCTATGGACTTTGGTAAACGGATTTCGATTTTGCATTCATTGTATTTATCAAACTCATCAATGAATCTGTGTTTTTATCAGTCATGGAATGTGTTAATGCTTCTTCTTTCTCAGGTGGAGCATCTGGTGAGAGAAGAGAAGACAGTGGCTGCTTATGAGCTCGTTGGTATATATTGTGAACTTCTTGTTGCTCGTTTGGGTGTGATTGAGTCACAGAAGTAAGTAAAAATCCAAAATTTCACACCTTTTTTTATGTGTTGTGTTGTTGATCCTTTTTTGTGGTCTTACTTCAGGACATGCCCTAATGATCTTAAGGAAGCTGTCGCGAGTGTCTTATACGCTTCTCAAAGGTTATCAGATGTCGCTGAGCTCACTGATATCGTTAAGCAATTTTCTGCTAAGTATGGAAAAGACTTCGTTTCAGCTGCTATTGGGTTGCAAACAGACACTGGTGTGAGCCGCTTGGTAAGTTGGTTGCTTGTGTTGTATTACTTACTCTGATGTTTGTGGAAGAATAGATCCATTCTTGATTATGATTCTCTCTATCTCGCTCTTTATGCTTAGCTGGTGGATAAATTGTCTGTTAAAGCTCCTGATGGTCCAACGAAGATCAAAGTTTTGAAGGAGATTGCTACGGAGCATAATGTGACTTGGGAAGCAGAATCTTTGGTTGAATCAGATCCAAAGGAAACCGTATTGTTGGTCAGTATATACATCTTCATTTGTAACCTAAGCCACTCCTTGATGTTAATTTCATTTGTCTCTTTCTCTAGTATCTGTTTTGTCAGTAGCATTTTCAATGTCTTTGAGCAGAGTGGAGCAAGTTCCTCTCAGTCAGTTAGTGGAATCAACTCGGATTCTTCGAGAATCCCAAAAAATCAACCTCCAGACTTCCAAGTTCCAGCTACTGCCAATGTGCCGCAGAACTCATATGCAACTAATGAAAGATCTTCGAGCCGCACTGCATCCACGGCCTTCAACACTGGCAAGATAGCTGATCCCTATCATCAAGATCCGAGACCTTCTGGTTAGTTTTTCATGAAAAAACGTTTTCTGTTTGATCTTTGTCTGTTTTTTCGTTGCTCTTGTTTGTCTTGATGCATTAGATGCTAGCAAATCGTATTTTTTATACAGGAGATAGAAGTGATGGCAGAGAACAGAGACCTCCGAATCCAGGTTATGCAGATTCATCTCCATGGGAAATGGAATTTGTTGATGCTACAACTGCTGCACGTGCAGCTGCTGAATCTGCCGAAAGAGCGAGTTTTGCTGCACGGGCAGCTGCTGAGCTTTCAAGAAAAGAAAGGATGAGGACGACGGTGCAGAATTCTACAGAGTCGCGGGATTCATCCTCTTATGATAATATAAGAAACGATCCCTCGCATAGAGGTAGTAGTAGTTCAAATGTGCAGCACGGAGGTTTTGCTAAAGAAGAACTGTTAAGAAGCAGTCACAGGCAAGAAGATCAATCTACTACTAGGCCAGAACTTTCTAAGAAGAATGTTGATGAGCAATCAGAAAATGCTTCATGGAGGAGAGGTCATTCTCGAGAGAACTCATTCGAGATGAGGCCGAATGATTCCTTTGGTAAAATAGCCAGAGAGAAGAAGCAGCCAAGTATGGATGATATCAACGTTAGCTGTTCAGAAGATGTTCAACTCAAGAAACAGTCAAGCTGGGGTTCATCGGGTTCACACACAAGCTATTTTTCAGACGACAATAACGTCAATTCCTCGAACCATACTGGTGCACCAAGCATCTTGGAGTATAACCAATTTCAGAGCATTTTTAAAGATACAGAGAGCCCAAATCACGGTCATGATGTTGTTGCTGCTCCGGCATTTGATGACCACAGCTCATTTTTTGATAAACCTCAATTCGACACAGAAGATGCTTCTGGCGATGAACAAGGATTAGGATTTTCATTGCTTGGAAGCAGCAGCAAAACACCTGATTATATGCCATCAGATACAAATTCATGGAGCTTCAAAGAACACAAGTCTCTGGGACAACCCAGCTCAGCTTCAACTTCACAGGTTCCTGAAAAGGAGAAGCCAAGTTCTCCATTGTTTGATGATGGTCCTACAAGTCCTCCAGCTTCTCTGCATGAGTCTAAGCCATCTGCAAAGTTTGACGATCATGGCCGAGATTCTGAAAGTGAAGAAGACGATCTGAGAAACAAAGGAATCATCTCTGGACATGTAGAAGAAAAGCCAAAACTGACATCTAAGTCCCCAATATCTGACGTTCCTGATGATTTAGGACGCTACTTTTTCCCCTCAGACACGGAAGACCAAGAAGATGATTCCATGCCACAGGAAGAGTCCGACACAGATACTCCTACAGGTCTGAACGTTGGACCTCTAACCGATGGACTCAATAATGAAAAGACTCTCCCACCTTATGGATCGAGCCCGCCAAGAGACAAGACATTGTCCAAATCTGTAAAAGAGCATGTCCAAGCAGAGGTTGATCTGTCGAGGTCTTCTTCGCAAACAGTTTCTTCTAACATTATCAAGAAAGACCTTTACACTCAGAAAGTAAGCAACCTTGACAAAAGAGCAAGCTCTATACCTCCATATTCATCTTCTAGCGATGATGAAACAGGGATGGAACTTCCGAATAGAGTTTCTATCAGAAAGCAAGATAAAAGAACTGAGTCAAGGACCCGGCCGACACATCTCCATTCCCGTGTCACCCATGAGGACTCGAAGGAAGAAATCCCGACTCGAGCTTCTATTAGAAGTCAGGAGAAAAGGACCAACATGACCACCCCTGCTGCTGCTTCATATTTCCACTCAATGTCTAGTGACGATGAAGATGATGAGAAAGAATTCCGTAGAGATGGTTCAGGCATTCAAACCAAGCCTTCTATATCCATCTCACGAAGAACAAAGGGGCAAGAGAGAAGGTCCTCATCTCTGGTTACTGCAAAAACCAACAAAGTCTCCCACGATCAGGAATCTTTTCCAAAGCTAATACCTGAGGCAAAGCCACTGGCTAAGAAGCAAGAGTCGGCTTCTTCAAGCTTCCTTCCAAAAACCGAAAAAGCTTGTCAGGATAAAGAATCTCCTCCAAAGCTAGGTCCTAAGGCCAAACCATTGGTTAATCTGGAAAGGCCAGCTTCATCTTCAAGCTCTCTTCCCAAAATTGTGACATCACCAGAACCAGTAACTCCGGCAAAGGAGAAAGCTAGCCATGTTCATCCCAAGCTCCCAGATTACGACGACATATTTGCCAAGCTCGGGGCTCTTCGTCGGTGAACTTTTGCTCATTCTCCCGTCTGTTGCTATAAATTCATTCTTTGTTAGCTCTTATTCTTTTGTTTGATTATTTGCTTATAGATTAAACCTGAGAGTATCCTGAGGATTATTTTGCCCGGAAGTACTTCATTTGTTGTGTACAATAATACATTTGACTTTCTTATCAGATTGTTGTCTTTTCGGTTTCATATATGATGCTGGATTATCTTGAATTTTATACATATTCATGAGAATTGAGTATCTGTTTCACTAAATGAGAATTAATAATGATTAGTGGATTTTTTTGTTCTATTTTGTGGACTAATGGGGATGTCATATTACATTGCAACACATGTGGTACAAGTAAAACCAATGGATGAACTTCATCATCAAACAACAATATGTCCGAAATGCTTCAATAGATCTTTGAATTTAACAAACAAATGTGTACTCTGATTGCCAATTTGTTCAAAGACACTGCCAGATACCAAAACAAAGAACCACAGGAATAACATGTTCTAAGGATCCAAATTTCAAACTTTTGTTAACTTCTTTGACACTAGAGCCTCTTGTCATGAGCTAGATTAAGCTCTTCAATAGAAGAAACCAAGAACCTGACCACCCACATTCCGTTTAATTGCTTCTTCGTGGTCCAAAATCCCATCCGGTGTTGTGACTACAACATAACCCCACTGCATGGAACAAATCAACAAGGTTAAAGTAATGCTATTTAACTGCATTTCTGGATAGGGGAACAGAGATAAACTCGCTGGGACAAACCTGACGTGTTGGAAGTGTGCGTTCTGTGTATTTCTCAATCTCTTTTGCCCTAACGTCTTGCCTATAGGTCAGAGCTTTGCAGTCATTAACCCTCCCTTGCAGATCAACGGTTATTCTACCAACTCTATGTGGATCATAGACTTGAAAGTTCTTGATATAACCTACATAAACACAGCATTTTGAAAAGTAAACACAATTAGAGAAAACCGATTCCAACACACACTATGAAACACCTAAAGATACTTACAACTATAAGTACAAGAAATTGCTATCTAGAAATGTGACACATACAAATCCAATAATCAAAAGAATCTCTTACCAAAAACTGAATATGAATTCCCAAAATAAGATAATGTATAACCATAAGCACATCAAAACAATCAAGACCACTACTAGCATCAAAAAACTAATTCACAGAAGAGTGGAATCTTCATAGAAGCAAAACACCTTAATTTTTTTTAAAGTTTCAATATTAGCTTCACCATCAATATGTTAATACTCACTATATAAAATAAGCCCAACAGTGTCACGAACTAATTTACAGCTTCTAAAAGAAAAGTCAATCACAGAACGAGATCCTCCACACAACAATGTCATCGGTGAACAAATGAAATGAAAAACGTAATCTTGTGTCGATAAATCAACGAACTTCCCATGAAAAAAAAAGGAAAATGGGTAAGCGAACCAAAGAAGAAATTTCACCTTTTTCCTTCATGATTCTCAGGAACGAAGACATGACGGTGGAGATTGGTTTCAGCTCCACCGTTGCTTTTCCTCGTCTCTCCGCATTCACAATCGTTCTCAACGCATCATTCAAAATCCTCCTCCCCATTTCTCTCTCTCTCTCTCCGGTCGAAAATCCGACGCGTCACAAATCGGAGAATCTAAAACCCCAAATCCAAAGAACAACTCCAATAAGGGTTTTCTCTTTTCAGAATTGAATGTGTGTAGCACTTCTGTTAATTTCAAAGTTGATAGGGGCAGTATAGACTTTAGACTTAACACGTGCGGGCTCTACCCACACGTACTTGTCTCTTGACTATAAATAGCTCTCGAGTGATCCTCATCTTCCTCTTCCCTCAATTCCCAACTTACCATGGAAGAGTTGCCTTCAGAGCTCTTGGTGAAGATTCTGAATCGACTCAACGATTCGGCAGACGTAGCTCGATGTCGAGTCGCTTCCATGAAACTGAACTCGCTTTGGCGGGAAGTTCGCGCCGTGAATCTCATCTGCACATTGTCCCGGTACTCCAAATCTCGGTCGATCGCTGTCACGCCGTTCAAGACGGTCTTCAGGAACCTGATCGAAGATTCTCGAAACATTCGCTCCGTCTCGCTCGGGGTCGATAAGGCGCTTACCGGGATGTCATTTGACGACTTGATAGAAGAAGATTCCGACGAATTGTACCTGACCGATGTCGAATTTGTGCGGGAGTGGTTGCCTAGGGTCCATGAAGACCTGGAGATGTTGTCAATTTCCGATTTCTGGATTCAGTCTTGCTGGAGAAAGTCGGATGTTTTGGCGCTCATTTCTTCAAACTGTAAGTTTTGGATAAAAACCATCAATTTAGTCTTGGCACTGCATCATCGTTTCCTGTAATCCAATTCGTTTGTGATAAGTTTCTGTTTGATAAGCTTTTGACTACCAGTTCCAAGAAAATGCATTGAAACAAATGTCAGATCGAAAATTCGCTGAAGTAATGTAGTCTAGTAGCTCAAAAACGAATGAGTATTCCTATAGAGTAATCGCAGCTGTGATGAATGTTATCATTTGTGCTTCAGCTTTACAGGAAATAATTTGGGATCATTGTAACTATGTTAAGTATAGATTTCTATCTTGCAGGTAGTAAGCTAGTCAAACTAGAGGTGAAGAATGCTTGGCTCTCAGTTGTAGGCCTGACCCAGATGCCTAATCTCAGACATTTGACCCTTGAGTTCATCCGACTCGATGATGAGAATCTAGAGAAGGTCAATGATTGTTTCCCTTTTCTTCAAGTGCTAAATTTGATTGGCGTTGGGGGACTTAAGGAACCGAGAATCCATTTTCTGCACCTAAAGAGTTGCCATTGGACAGTGTCGAATGCACCACTTTCCTTGGCTATAGTGGCGCCAAACCTCCTTGAACTCAGGCTGAAATGCAACAAACCCAAATCTCTCCTCCTCGAAACACCCAAGTTGGTGAAATTCCATCTTTCTGTAGAGGATGTTGAAGGTGTTAGTTCGTCAGGGCTTCAAGAACTGAATACGTTAGAGGTTATATCTCCTGACATGTACAGGCTATTCAGAAACACTCATTTTGGCAACAAGATCAGAACGCTTGCTGTGGATTCAGTCAAGTCTATAGAACATTCTGAAAGGCTAAAACTTGGATTGGGAACACTCCTTGAATCATTCCCTGGCATCATTTCTCTTAGTTTGAGTCCCGTGACTTGGTCAAACATCAAAACCCATTTCCAAGCCGAAGGTCTAGTACATATGAAGGGAACAGATACCCTGAAGCAAATAACAGCGTGTCTACAGACACAAGGTCACACCAATGTTCATCAAACAGTTTCGTTCGTCAGGTCTATACTCCATAACTGCAGAGGTTTGACAGACATGAGACTGATGATCCATCAGGACACAGATCCTAGAGTAAGAAACTGTTTGATCTCAGCGTGCACTATGAGTAACCCGAGAGTGAGATGGAAATGGGGAGTGTGGGCAGAAGGAGGTGAAAATATGTGGGTTTCCGATGGCGCTTAAGGCATAACGTTCAAGTCTGAAGCTTGAATTCTTCTGTATATACTTGTGATGAGATTGATGGTAACCAAGAATTCAATTTGATGTGCTTTATGTTTCTAGATGTTGTGCTATGAGTGTTATAAAAGCTTTCATATAGAGTTTGTATACAAATATAGTAAGTTAATCACATGTAATATATCTATAGCTTCACCTTATAAGACCCGATTTGGGTTGCTCCTCTGAAGAGAACATTGTGATTTGTTGATAATTTTCACTATATCTAGTTTAATGTTCAGTTTAAAAAATATATAATGGATACAAAATATGCGATTAAAAAAAAGGATAGGTGAAGAATAAACAGAAGTTAATAATAAAAAAGGGGCGTTCCGAGAATCGAACTCGGGACCTCTCGCACCCAAAGCGAGAATCATACCACTAGACCAAACGCCCATTTGCTAAATTCTTTAGAATAATCATAATTGACATATTACTGCCTTACAGAATTAAAACTAGGGTTTTGCAGATAGTGTATATATATTAACTCATCGTCTTAACCTAACTCCGGCACTAGTCTTGTTCTCTCTATCCCGCCGTTATATAGGTCTTCAATTTGCAAGGTGAGCTTGAATCGTCTCTTGACATCCATTTGATCGTTCTGATTTCTTCATTCGCTGTTCGAGCCCTTTTTCGTTCTGTTCACAAATATTTTTTTAATTTGTTCACTCTTTTTCGGAAACTGGTCAGGAGATCGAAATGACAACAGTTCCTGGACAGCTGGTGTGGGAGATCGTTAAGAGAAACAACTGTTTCTTGGTGAAACAGTTCGGTAGAGGCAATGCTAAGGTTCAGTTCAGCAAGGAGAGCAACAACCTCTGCAACCTCAACTCCTACAAACACTCTGGTAATGTACAACTGTTGTTTTCTCTAGATTCATCTGAAAGTTTTTGTTTTGCTGATTCTTATTAATCTGTGAGATAGAATGTTGCTTAAAAACACAGGTTACTGCCCTCTATGTCTTCTCGAAATGTAGTTTCGTAAATTAATAACTTATTGAATAGTAGTATGTTAAGTTGAAATCAAAATCTGAGAAGTCTTGTATTGGCATCTCAGGATGTTATAAAAATTGACTGCTTTAAGTCGTCTAAACTCTTAAAGTTTGGATTTTTTGGCTGTAAATTCTGTTTGTTTCCCGCTATTGGTTGAATGGATATGTGCTAGCATCAGACCATTTGATTAAGTTTTTGGATCTTCTTGTTGTGATTTCAGGTTTGGCAAACAAGAAGACCGTGACCATTCAGCCAGCTGAGAAAGAGCAAGGTGTGGTACTTGGAACCACCAAGACCAAGAAACAAAACAAGCCTAAGCTCTCTGTTAACAAGTCTGTCCTCAAGAAGGAGTTCCCGAGGATGGCCAAAGCTGTTGCCAACCAGGTATAACTCAATTCTTACGATTCTTATCTTTTTGGTTGCTTATAGGATATTCTCTAGATTGGTTACTGGTCACTAGAGGAGATGGTTCATTAGTCTTTTTAAGAGGTCAGCTCTATGTGCACTAATATACATGTTTAGGATGTTTGAAAAATCTTGTGGTTAAATGTTTCTAATGAATTGATACTTCAGGTTGCATTATAGTTTGGTTTTACGAGCTGTGATGAGAAAGCTAACACGTAAGGAGAGAACTTCTTTGTGGGGTATCTCTTCTATGAAATATATTTGTTACGCTTGGCTTCTGAGCTAAATCTTAGCTGTTAATTTCAATCTTGTGGGTAAATGTTTCTAATGAATTGATACTTTAGGTATTCATTGTAATTTGATCTTTTGATACTTCAGGTTTTCATTATAGTTTGGTTTTATGAGCTGTGATGAGAAAGTTAACACGTAAGGAGAGAACTTCTTTGTGGGGTCTCTCTTCGATGAAATATATTTGTTACGCTTGGCTTCTGAGCTAACTCTTAGCTGTAATTTCAATATAGTGATTATGTCTTTCTTTTTTTTTAGACAATTTTATCTGTGATGAGAAAGCTAACATATAAGGAGAGCTTCTTTGTGAAGTTCTTCAGTGAGATATACTTGTTACGCTTGGCTTCTGAGCTAACTATATTATCATACTTAAAATTTGAAATTTACTTTTTTGTCTTGCAAATTCTATCAGTGATGAGAAAGCTAACACGTAAGAAGAGGACTCCTTTGTGGGGTTTTCTTCTATGAAATACCTTTGTTACGCTTGGCTTCTGAGATAGATTATTTCTTCTGTGCACCATTTTTATATCTGCTTCTTTATTTTCCTTGGTCTTTCAGTATTAATCGATTTATTGTCTAATCTTATCAGGTTGTGGACAACTACTACAGGCCTGATTTGAAGAAGGCAGCACTTGCTAGGCTCAGCGTGATCAGCAAAGGCCTTAGAGTCGCCAAATCT
Source organism: Schrenkiella parvula (assembly GCA_000218505.1). Lineage (NCBI taxonomy): Eukaryota > Viridiplantae > Streptophyta > Magnoliopsida > Brassicales > Brassicaceae > Schrenkiella > Schrenkiella parvula. The sequence continues at coordinate 13,036,982 of CM001193.1, read as the reverse complement.
GGTCCTAAGAGGAGAAACAGACAGGCTTGAAGTATCGGCCATTGAATGAATATTTTATTTCTAAAAGAGCTTGTTTTGAGAGTTTCAGACAATGCTTGTAGGTTAAAGATTTTTCCTGAACAGCTGAGAGTTTTGCTTGAACCACCTCCCTTGTCATCCTGTTTTCACAAAATGATAGTATTAAAAAATATTTTTAATACTGTTGTGCTTTTAACTAGAGCCGAGTTATATTTTCGTTGGTAGCTCTGCTCTTCCATTCATGTATGTTTTATGTCTTAGACAGACAAGTAGTAGCCTCTGATCATGATCAATTCAATGTGTCGTTAGCGATAAACTAATCAAGAACATGTTATATATTGGAATCTAAATGTTTTTATTCTACTAATCAGAGGAGAAAGTTATATCTTGTGACCTCTGAAACAAAATCAAGAAAATGTTAAATCTTGTGGACTCTGAAACCAGACTCCTCGGACGTCAAATTCTCCTTCCAGTTCTCAAACTCAGATCCACCAAACACAACTTTCTTGATCCCGACATAGCTGGACACAAACAAAACACTGAACATTAGAGCTTCCACACATTTGGATCACGTGCAGCACAAAACCGTTTATAAGTTATTAGAGAGAAAAAACGGAACTCACTCTGAGCTGATTTGTGTCAATGCATTTATCAGAACGTCAAGGATCAATGGCTCTGAGGTCCCAATATCAAGCCTGTCAAAGCCACCAGTCAAGTTAGAGTAGTAAATCTGCAAAAGCCGCATAAGTTTGCCAAATTTAAAGCCACAAGACTTGAGAAAACTGTTTAAGGTGGAATACGAGTTATCACCATATGCGGGCGACATTGTCTTGGACCTCAAGATCCCCGATGTTATAGAATGTGGTGGGCTCGATATTAGCTCCAAGGATAGCATCATAGTTTGGCCTCTTGTCCACCGGGGCTTGCGATAACTGCAACATTATTGGCAAAAGAGAAAGCAGCTTCTCGCTTATGGTTGTGATTCAACAAATAGAACCTGAACAGATAAATGCTTATACTTTCTCAAGCAGACATACTTGCATATTCATGGAGTTGTATCCACCAAGACGTCCAAGAATATGCCAGGAACGGATTGTCTGCAAGATTTTAGCCATCAAAACAAAGCAGCGAACTGATTCGGTCAATAAAATCAGAACAGTATAGGAATGCTAAGATTTGGTTTGAGGGGCTCACATCAGAGATCAAGGCTATGTCTTTATCCAGAGGTGTGTTGTAAAACTCCATCCACATGTATGAATTCGAATACTCAAATCTTATAAAGCAACAAAACCGAGGGAGTTAATAATAGAACACAACACAAAATGAGAAGAACAAACCTAGACAAAGTTTAAGGCATGAAAATCAAAATCACTCTAGATGAACAAAGCAGTGATAATATCAACAACTAATGATCTAGCAGATCAAACGTGCACGCAAAATCAACCAAGAGAATCACATATAATCGGAGTCACTCACTTGTTGAACGTCACCTGCATCGACGTAGCTGAACCAGTCTTAGTGTGCAAAATTTTGTTCCTCTTCTTCCTCAATCTCTCTTCCATCTACCATAATATGAAAAGAGTAACGAGTTTATCCATACCACCACTTTCACATAAACAATCAAAATCCATCCAATAAAAAGGCTAATACTTCAATCTCATATCTAGCATCTAAAGTCGTCTACTTGATCAATTCATCAGCTTCTCGTTTGAAATTGTAAGATCCATCGACGATAGATATAAAAATTTACCTTCTTTTGAGCTTTCTCTGGGTTATCTAAACAATCGCCCAGAATATCCGCGAACTCGGGGTCTTTGTCGTAATTTATATCCTTCTTCTTGTCTCCGTAGCTTCCTCTCTTCCTCGACGAGAACTCATCATCACCCTCTTCATCATCTTCTTCGAATTCCTCCACATCTTCTTCTTCCATTTCTCGACCCAGACCATTTACTCGCAACTTTACACTCTTCCTCGACCAATCCGCACGTACCCCCTGGATCTTCGGTACCTGAATCGTACCGGTGACCCGAAACGGCGCCAAATTGTGGAAGGAAAAACTTGAGTGGTTGTTCTTCACCGTAGAAGGCTGAAGAAGGTGAAGAGAGCATTGAAACTTGAGCATCCTTTCGTCTTCTTCCTCTTTAGTGAGCCTCTGAGTATCTGAGCTCGCAACTAGTTTAGAGAGAGCTAACGGGTTTTGGTTGGGTTTTTGGAAGAGATGATGAAATGAAGGGTTTATCGTAGCTTACAGTGAACGTGAGCGTACACGAATATATTATTAAGCTGACGTGACAAAATCAAGTCACGTTTCGTTGATAATCATTTAAAGCCCATTGGGCCAATTATCGGTCCAGAAGATTGTCCGTACGGAAGCGTTCAGATTAGGGTTTTTTCGAAGGTCTGAATTTTTCATTTCGCTCTCTCTGTTTTTCATTGTCTCATCTCCGTTCCTTCACGCCGCGAAAGGTATCGTCTGAGACTGATTCTCGATATGTTTTGATGCTGTTTACATTGCGAAATGCTGAGCTAAACCAATGTGGATGTTTCTTGTAGATATGAAATGTGTTGGAATTGATTTATCTGTGGCATTACGAATTTGCAGGCTTAGCTGAAGTGAGAGGGAGATAGGATAATGGAGAAAGCTAAGGGGAGAAAGGAGGAGGTCGTTACCAGGGAGTACACTATCAATCTCCATAGGCGTCTCCATAGCTGGTTAAAAAACAAAGCTTCACAGTCATAGATTTTAGATTCTAAGTTCTGTTTTTGCTATATCTCGTCTCTGTTTGTTAGTAAAAATCGCTAGTTGTTGCTTAGATACTGTGATTTAGGGTTTCTTGATTATATACATTTATCTTAGATTCCTTGGCGATAGCTATGGATGAACATTAATTTCTGGAATTAGAATGCCTGAAGAATCACTGCATCATTGTTTGCTTACATAATTCTACGTTTATCGTGTAGTAGATGACACTTGAAAATCGTTATATGGAACTCTATGTCTGCAGAATCTACTTTCATCGTTCATCTGTCTTCTTAATTTGTTACTAAAAGGGATGAGTTATAGGGTACTTTGTACTCTATGTTATAACTTGCTGCTCCTATTCAAGATAAACATCTGAAATGGCATTATTTCTTATGACTCGTCTTGCGGTTTTGTAATGATGGCTAGTTAAAATGGGATGTATTTGATAAAATGAACAGCACTTTCAAGAAGAAGGCACCCAATGCCATAAAGGAGATAAGGAAGTTTTCAGAGAAAGCAATGGGAACAAAAGATGTAAGAGTTGATGTGAAGCTCAACAAGCAGCTGTGGAGCAGAGGAATCCGAGGTCCCCCAAGGAGAATCAGAGTGCGTGTTGCCAGGAAGAGGAACGATGATGAAGATGCAAAGGAAGAGTTTTACTCACTCGTCACTGTGGCTGAGATCCCAGCTGAAGGTTTGTCTGGTTTGGGAACCAGAGTCATCGAGGAAGACGAGTGAAATTGCTGCTTTTATCCTTACAATTGCACCTTTTTGTTTCTTCCAAACATACAAAAAGATTTTATTATTTATGCTGAAAGTTATATATCATCACTTCTTGATCTATTTATTTTTTCCATATAGCTTGACGATTTTTATTTGTTTAGAAAAATGGATTTAAAGTCAATCTACGATATACAAATCCCGACTGAAAAGTGAATCACTAAATGGGACATTAGAAGATTAAATTCAATCTTGTCCCTAATTTGGTTTTCATTTTTAATTTTCTAAATTCATTCTCATTCATTAAATGCACAAGTGTGATTTTAGTTTTGGTTTGGGAATTATTTCTAGCAATTACTTGAAAAACTACACAAAATTGTGGAGAGCTCTATAGTTATTTGAACTGATGAAAAAGCTCCTCCTAAGTAAAAAGATTGATTCGAATTATTGCGAATTGGGTGGGCCGGTGAACTATAAAAGCGGTTAAAACTAACTGAACATCTTAATTATGGCGGGGATTCTAACTGAATAAGGCCCAATAAGAGATCACTAATGGGCCCTTATAAATAACAATTCACAGAGGAAAACCCTAATCCCTTGAGAAAAGACTTAAAGCGTCGTCGCACATTTTGCCGGAGAGAGCCCTGATTCCGCCGTCAGAAGAATTTTTTTTCGTATAAACAGCTATGGGTGATTCTCTTGAACTATTCGTTTTCTGTCTGATGGTGTTTTTGTTATATTGCTGATGTTTTGTCTTTGATTTGTTGGCAATGTTTTAGGTAAGGTTCATGGCTCCTTGGCTCGTGCCGGAAAAGTGAGAGGACAGACGCCTAAAGTGGCTAAGCAGGACAAGAAGAAGCAGCCACGTGGTCGTGCCCACAAACGTCTGCAGCACAACCGCCGTTTCGTCACCGCCGGTAAATAATATTCCCTTTTCTCTTACATCTTTGATCAAGGAGGTTAGTTAGTTGGCTTGCTTTAGTGTCTAGGTACCTATCGTGTTTGAATGATCTAACTTCTTATGGTTCTTGGTAATGAAATGGAAGTAAGTTATGTTTTGGTAACATATCCACTGTTCGTAAGATTTTGTTGGAGACTTGTTAGTGGTTCTGTTCTTTGCTAGCATGTTTAGAGTATCAGTCTCTCTGTAATGTAATGATTCCTGTGAGACTTTTGCTCTGTAATTGTCACTAAACAATCTTGTTCGTAAGTAAATTTCCTCTTGATTTCTTCTTTGCAGTTGTTGGATTCGGCAAGAAGAGAGGACCTAACTCATCTGAGAAGTAGATGATGAACACACTAGATGGTCGAAGTTTTGCTCTTTCTTTTGTTTGATGTGCTGAATTTTTCTGTGTTTCACTGATGGTTTATAAGAATTCTGCAATACAATAGATATTACCGATTTGGTTTATCTATAGACGATGTAATTTTCTAAATCAAATCGACTTTACGACCATTTGTTGTTTTTCAATCGATGCTCGTTAACGTAATTTGGAACCTGATACGATTCTGTATGCGCTGTTCTCAAATACGTATTTCTCATTAGATATGTTAAACGAGTAAGAAATGTTAAGTGCTGATGTAGTTTGCAAAAATATGGTATTCCGAGTTAGTTGAGAGAAATTTGAAAATTTTCTTGGTTCATCTTTTTTTTGTTAATATGCCTTCAAAATATGAACAAGATTCACTACATTGGAAAAATCTGTACAGAAAAAGGATTTATAGAATAGGAAGTTACAAGGCTAAAAAATTTCTTTTAGCATTTGATGTTAAAGGTAGAAAACAAGAAACAGTATAACAACTATGTACACAAAAAACCATCACGGTTTTTTTACTTCCAGACCTTAATGGCTCCATCTCTGCTGCTTGATATCAACAGTCTCTGGTTCAGTTTCACCGATGCTAGAGACTGAACTGAGTCACGGTGACAGCCTGCTGTGTCTGTTGCAGCCGCTGCAAGTACTGCCTTTGCCGTCAGTTTTGTCGCCAGAGGCCGCCTCTTTGTCTCCTGCCAAAGACACAAGCACAATTATATATCGGTAGTTAGTGGTGTCCTTATACTGCATAATTAGTGTGTTGCGGGTTACTCGTATGCGAAGAAAAAAATATATATCTAATCAACATACCTGAACAAATCGCACTCCGGAGTTGGATTTGAGTTCGTAGAAATCATCATTTGCCACTCCCTTCATACTCGGACCACAGATACAGTAACTTCTCTCGGGGCTATGTTGGTTCCAAACACAGAAAACAAGAACCGCGTCAGCTTTTATTTATTATCCACAAGAAGTGTGACAAAACGTTTGATTATAAGGACACAGGTCGAAGTTTAAGATTAAGGACCTGGAATAATCCCAACGCCGAATCTTCAAGTCAGTACCACCTGTTAACAAGTCCCCTCCAGGTAAAGGAAGCAACGAGCGGATACCAGGAAGACGAGGAGGAGGCTCGTTCAACTCTTCAATTCTATACTTGGAGCTCATATTCTGGCGAATATTCAGCTTGGGAATTATTTTACTGCTTGGTGACTTCCATTGAAACTCGGAAACATTTGTCTCATTTTCATAGTTGCCTACTCTCAATACCTACAGAATCCCAACAGAATCAGCTGATTTCCAAGTCTCCAAGTCAGTCTAATCTATCAAAACTGAGTTCCTTTTATGGACTAACATCAAAGCTGAAACTTCAACCACTATCAAAGTATCTACATCTCTTTCGTTCTCTAGTGGTTCATGGTTTTTATTCAAACTTGCAAGACCCCAATGATAGGCCATATTCCAAGAAGGTTAAATAGCTCAAAGTCAATGTGCAATATAATGGTAAACAACATTACCTGGTGACAGTTACCTCCCTCTGCATTCCAAAGTGAAACTTCGTTGCAACCAGCAGCAACATAAATAAAAGGTCTCATCGTGGTGGACAGTGAGACGCTTGGAGGAAGAAAGCATAGGCACATCTTCTCTATGGGGCATATTATAGGGTATTGCCATGAATTTACGGGAATACGAAATCTTAAATCCCAAAGAGTAAGTACTCCCCTTGAAGACCCAGACACAAACCAATTCCCACAAGGGCTTGTAACCAAAGAAGAAACATATCCTTCTTCAGGGTTTGCTTTCAGTGTCCATGCATCTAAATCAGATCTTGTATCCCATAGGTGAATTCCGCAGTTTTGGGTACTATACATTACCATCGGACCAGATAGGCTATCAGCAGTGTAATTCAATAGAGAAACTAGAGCGCCTTCTTTAACATCCTTCTTTTTAATATCAACAATGCCTGAATACTTCTCCACTACGTTCCCCAAGCCTCTGGAGATATGGTCAATGGAAAACATATGTATCACACCATCAGAGGCTCCAACTACTACTTGTGTGGAATTCCGAAGCATTGTTGTGCACATCCCTCTGCTTCCCTCGAGATGATATGTTAGCCTAGACCTAAACGAGATGTCCTTTTCCAGTTTTCTAGAGTCCCACACCTTCACTGTGGAATCATCTGATGCACTAACAAAAAAGCTATGATCGCTTGAAGTGGCAATGTCATTGACCGCAGAACGGTGCTCCTGCAGATGAGCAACTAATACTCCACGAGGCTTCCAACCTGAATCTGGAGCAGACGTCCTTGACAGAGATGGTTCTCCTACAAGATCAGATACCGAAGAGGCATCTTCTGAAGTTACAGAAGCACTTTTTGAAGAGCTTGATACACCTAGGTCTTGAAATTTACTGATGGCTGAGGACATTTGATCATTTTCTCTGCATTCTGGCTCATGTACCACTCTGTAAAATTGTTTAGGATTGGTACTAACATGGAATGACCCAGAAACCAGCTTAGGCACTGGAACCGAACTAGCCAAGTTAAATGACTTACTCATGGAATCCATCCATGGTACTGACAACGAACCCATTCCCAGAGAGCTCATCTGCAATGAAGACTCAGAAGCCAAAGGAGGATTCGTAGCTGCTCGTTTGTCCATGTTAAACGAATAGAGAGGTATGCCCTCTGGTTCGGTTAAGCTATTAACACCAGATATATATGGTGCCATAAACCCAGAGAACTGTAACTTCTCTGGATACAAGGGATCACGAAGCTCAACTGTGTTAGAAGCATTGAGTCTTGGGTTTCTCGGGATTCTCAATTTACCATCTTTTTCTGCATACTTTCCTTTAACTTCTTGTTGCTGAGATGCATTCATAATCGGTCTTTGTCCTTCCACACTTTTCTTCTGCTCGGAGTTCCCAGTATCCTTCTTAAAAAAATCAACAGTTTCCCAATCTTTGGACTGAGGTGAAGAACTGTACCATATCTTTCGCTGTCTCTCCGCGATTTCTGGTTTCCTGGCAGTTTCAAAGATACGGTAAACTACCTCCCTTGTGACTGGGGGCTTTAGGCATGAAAATAAACCTTCCTCAGAAGCAATTGACGCAGGCAGTCTACTGAGAAAGGGCTTTATTACTGGGGAAATAAAAGCATAAGAATCGACAGCACCTAAGTATTCACTACACGCAGCGATGAAAGTGACAACTGCCCTCCTTACCCATTGGGATGGATAGCACAGCAAAGGATAAACACACTCTATCATTTGGAGGAGAGCTCTCTTCCGCAAGAAACTACTCTTGCATAATATGGACAGGCAATCCAATGCATTGACAATGACAGCCTCTGTCTGATCACATAAAGCTTGATCAATATAAGGCAAGAGATACTCCTCCACGCTTCTCTGGCCGACAAAGAAGCATACATAAACAATTTTCTCAAAGAATACAGATCTTAGCTGATCGTCTCTGTCATTAAGAAAGGCAGGGAGGATGGGCAATAGAAAGTCATTACTCTGCCTCTGACCAAAGAAAAAGCAGAGCTCCCCTATGTCCTGAAGGAGTGCTCTTCTAACATTCGGAGTTTGTTTTGGACCCATAACAAGCTCTTGAACAACTTCAGCTATAGTTTTCCTAAGCTGTGCAAGCTGTGCATCGCCATTTGCCTTTTGCAACTGACTGGGGGTCTCACTAGCAGGTGTAGTGGAGAGCTGCTGCAAATTTGATTCATTAAGAACCCCTCCGTTGCTCAACTGGAAAGAATGTATCAAGAATCCATAAGCAGTAAGAGCAAGTTTTGCAATATTGCTGGCATAACATATCCTCACACTCTCTTCTGGATCATCCGGAAGCATGGAAAGCATCGGAAATATATACTCTGGGAAAATCTTCGCATCACTGGGAGGAAAATCTCGGACAAGCGGCAGAATGTCACACAAAGTTTCCATGGCAGCGCACCGCACAATTGCTGTAGTATCAGAAAGCAGGGCCACAACATATGGCAGTACACGTTGTAAGCGATCTTCATCATCAATATACAAAGAGCAAGACCTCAATAGAAGTATGGCTTCCCTCCTCAAATGAGGCAACTTGATATTGCGGATACAAGAACAGAGCATTGATGCAATCAGAACCATTCCCTCACATCTCATGTTAACCTCTACCGGTAGAAAAGGTGTGCCATAAGTGTCAGAACGGCTATCATAGAGAGATATCAGCGTACCCAAATCGTCCATTGTTATCTTTTTCAAGAAAGGATGGCGGTTTTTCTTGAGTGCATCAGAAATAGAGTAAAGGATCTCGTCCTTGGAGTTTATAGTATCCATTATCAAGTCCTTCGATCTGTTCAAATTCTGATTTGCAAAAGTTTCCTGTACCTTGCTTGGGTTCACTGGATTTGAAGGGACGTGAGGATCAATGCCAATCTCATCACCTGGCTTATTTTCCATCATCTTCTTAAGTATTTCTTGAAATATACCCTGGCAAGTTGCTACCTATACATAATGAAGCAAAATGATATGAAGCTGATGCAGAATGTAGAACGATTTTACAGAAAGTTGTGACGGTTACCCTCATATCTGAAGGAAGTGGATTCCAACAACAGTACAAAGTGTGCAGAAATGGTGAGAAGTAATTTGGGAAAATAACTCCCACATAATTTTGCAGGTAGTTTTCGGCAGATAGGCGTGCTTCGGGTTCTAACTGAATCATATGAAGAATCATCTTGCGAATTCCCGGATCAGGAATCTGAATCCAATAAAAAGAGAAAGACCAACAAAGATGAGTAGAAATAGAGGTAGAACAATAAGCAAAACAAAATCCAACTCGGAACCGCTGAAGTCACAAGTCCCATGTACCACTCAGATGGAAGGTGAAAAGAATGTTATTTGAACATCAAAAGAATCAACTTGAAAGGTCGTAAGAGAAAAAAATGGAGTGGGACAGAGATGATACCTATAAAGAGAAAATGAAAAAGGAAGATGCAGTAGGAAATACCTTTTCAAGGTGTTGGCTAGGATCATGTTGTCCTCTGCGATAAGCGAGAAGCTGGGCCAGTTCAAATAGTGGTTGACCCTCAAGGAAAAGCTCTGCTATCACACACCTGAAGCATTAATATGAAACTATTACAATATGTTATCAACTCAAATATATATGTGTTAATGTTTAAAGGTAAGAAAATGTTGTTGTCTCTTGAAAGTATGTGTGCCTGAACCAATAGGAGCCTCTTTATCTTGTTATACTCATAAAAGAATTGAACAGATAGAATGATGTAAGAACAGATGGTATATAATCTCACCCCACGGCAAATATATCCATGGATGGCTTTAATGGAGCATCTTGTGCTACTTGGGTCGCACCTCCATGCTCATAGAATCTCTGCAATTAAGCAACAATCTGGGTAAAACATGAAAACAAAACACAGAAACATGAACAACAAGAAAGGGTGGTTTCCTGTTGATGGTCCTTGCCACCACTTCTTAGTAGTGAGATAGAATAAATTCAACCGTAGTGCACCGTGGACAAAGGGATAGATGAACAAGTACGGAGTGATAATATTCTCAGCGGAAGTGCAATAGAACAATACGACAGATCAACATCGATCAAATAAAAGGAATAAATATTGGTAGTGGTTCTATAGTACCTCTGGAGCCAGATAACAAAGTCTTTGTCCCCTTGTGTCATAAAAAAAGGAGAAGTCTGAAGGATCATCATACGGAATGTATGTGGGTTTGAAGGATGCAAAATCAGCAAGGTAAAGCCAGTTCCAGGAAGTAACCAATACGTTCTCACACTTGATATCACCTAAAAGGGTGCAAATTCACACACATCACAAATTAGTGCACCATCACGATGATCAACTGCTCTCAGACTATAAAACTTACCATGACATATATCCTTCTCATGGCACTGCTTCACGGCAAGAAGCAACTGCAGAACAAACAAAGTTCAGTAAACAGGATGCTACCAAAAAAAACTTCATGCCTCAAATAGGGTGGTGCAAGACCGAGAAGAAGACCTGAAATGCCAACCATTTCTTTTCTACGAGACTGAGGAAAGGCCGAGTACTCAATCGATCATGCAAATTACTGAAAAAGTATTGCCTCACTAAATAAGCCGCTTTATCAGTCTCTTGCCAAAACTGCAAACAGTGGAGGAAGAAACAATCCATTTAACAAAAAAAGAAACCAATTTGGAACAAGTAAACCAACTGCACAAGCTTATCAAGACCCGTTCTCCAGTCCTTTTCTTCATATGGAATAAAATTACACAGAGAATACTTGAATTCTATGAGGAAATTCTCCAGGTTACGAACTATTGTGGTCTCCAGTAGCGTCAAAGCTAGCCCATTTCTCCCTTTTCACGTCCCTCTTTGTGCCGCAGCAAAATATATATCCAAACGAAGAATCACTAAAAACGAGTCAAAGACAGAGAAATCGATACGAACCTGGAAAGGCCATACGTGCGGATGTTCTAGAGACAAAAATATATCCTTGATCTTAACGAGACGACGCTCGTACTCCCTAAGATCGATTGAGTCGCCACGCTTGAAATATACCTTAACGAGCACCAATCCTTCGTCGTGCTTACAAAGGATCGACTTGAAGAATCTTCCTCGACCTAGAACCTCCTTCAGGACCAGATTGTAAGAGGAAGGCAGGTCGTGTAGGTAGTACTCCGTCGCCGAGACTTGTGTCGTCCGAGCGATTTTGTTCCCCATCGAAGACTTAAAATCAAATTCTTTTTCCTTCGATTATGCAAAACATTCAGATGGCTTAGATAATTGGAATCTGTGAATCCCGGCGACAAAGAGAATCGGTCTCCGGCGACGGAGGATGTCGGAGGAAGGAGTCGGAAGAGTAATTTGCGTTTTAAGACTACCCCAGAATTTAGAGTTTAGATGAGTTTCCCCAACTAGACACGTTTCCTCCTCTTTTTTTTTCAATTAGTTTAGCTTAACCGTAGTTTATATAGAAAACTTTAATTTTTTAATTTTTACAAAAATGAGAACTTTTAATAACAAAAATCAGATAATGCCCAGAGAAAGAAAAACATAAATAGATTTTTATTTAACTAACACAAACTTAAGCTATCCAAAATAGATATTCTTAGATTACTATTGAATGAGCAAAAACTTCTTAAAATCTCTCTATTTCCAAAATTTTGATCAAAAAGACAAGTAAATAAGATCTCTCAAACTCATGTATTATTAGTCACATGATCTTCCGTTTTGATGATCAAGAGACTCACATATGACTTGGAGACACTAATGTTTTATTCAAAGTCGTGAATAAACCACGTATGTTCTTAAAACCAAAAGAATGACTCTACTAGTGAAGCGAACAATGTGAAGAGTCATTCAAAGGGAATATTTTGGAAAATTGGAAGTTATAATAGATTCTTGATTTGGTTTTTGAATATATGTAGATAGCTCTAATGAACAATGTTGAATCTTTGTGGCAACAATAATAAGTTGCGGACGAGCTTGGACTTCACATATAATATTTTGTGGCCCGTTCAGGATCATCTTGAATCTTTATAAGCCTTAATAATATGCCTTCATATGTTTTCATCAATCTCTTACCTCACCGCTTAATATTTGATAACTACTCAGATCCAAAATATGAATGCGTCAATAATATCAACGTCTAAAGAACATTTTGGATTAATATTTTGAAATGATGTGAATTGCAAATTATTTTGGTAAATGCAATTTTTGCATTGAGTTTCGATTGGACCGTTAAGAAAACAAAAAAAAACAGAGCACTGTTGTCCGTACTCTTTGCACTGGAACGCATTAATCTGTATATGCTTTTTCTATACTATTTTTTCGTTTTTATTTAAATTACTTATTACACCAAAAAGAAGAAAAAAAAAGAGGTTCTTCTCGGAAGCAGTAAATCTACAACAGTCAAAGAGAGAGAACAAACATGCTCGCTTAATTCACGGAATCGAGACGTTTCTATGAACCAAATTTTATATTCTCGGCTGGAATCCGAACTCTGAAAGAGAAAGCTCGACGTACACTTACAGAGAAGCACCTCTGTCTCTTTCTCTCTGGAACTCTGTGTTCCCCACTTAAGGCCAACAAGTGTTCGTGAGAGAGTGAGCCGTTACATTTCTGGGTTCTACTGAGAAGAAGAAGACCACTTCACTAAAGTAGAAAACTTTGTGTCTCAGAGAACGAAAATGGGTGAAAGACTGAAGCTAATCTTCTGGATTTGTGTCTCCGTTCTTGCCTTACTGGGTATGTCTTTAAGAAAATTCCTCTTTTGGGTATATTCTATTAACATCTTTAGGTCTGCATTTACCTCTGATTTTTCTCTTCTGGGTTTCGTAATGTCGTCCTCTCAATTTCAAAGTTGGGTGCTTTTCTTTGTGTTCTAAGTTGATCTCTACTACACTGTAGTTCTTGTCTGAAAAATCTCGAATCTTACCTTTGAACTACTTCAGATGTTTGGAATCGAACCAAAACAGCCATTTTGAGACTTGTTTTGAGATTCAGAAGAAATCTCAAATGTTTTTTTGAAATTGTTTGCAGATTTTAGTGTGGCAAGCAATATAGGGATATGCTATGGAAGAAATGCAGATAATCTTCCGAGCCCTAACAGAGTATCTGAGCTAATCCGACATCTCAGCATCAAATTTGTCCGAATCTACGATGCCAATATCGACGTTCTCAAAGCTTTTGCAAACACTGGAGTCGAGCTCATGATTGGTGTCCCTAACGCTGATCTACTTGCATTTGCTCAGTTCCAATCCAATGTAGATACTTGGCTCAGGAACAACATCCTTCCTTATTACCCAACCACCAAAATCACTTCGATTTCTGTCGGTCTCGAAGTAACCGAAGCACCAGACAATGCCACTGGTCTAGTCTTACCTGCGATGCGCAACATTCACACCGCTCTTAAGAAATCCGGTTTGGACAAAAAGATCAAGATCTCGAGCTCACATTCCCTTGCTATCTTGTCACGCTCGTTCCCGCCTTCATCGGCTTCTTTCAGCAAAAAGCACTCAGCTTTCTTGAAACCAATGCTTGAGTTCTTGGTTGAGAACGAATCCCCCTTTATGATCGACTTGTATCCGTATTACGCTTACAGAGATTCCACTGAAAAGGTTCCGTTGGAGTATGCTCTATTCGAGTCATCTTCGCAGGTCGTTGACCCTGCTACGGGTTTGCTCTACTCCAACATGTTTGATGCTCAGCTTGACGCTATCTATTTCGCCTTGACGGCTATGAACTTTAAGACCATTAAGGTTATGGTCACTGAGTCGGGGTGGCCGAGCAAAGGCTCGCCTAAAGAGACGGCTGCAACTCCTGATAATGCTCTGGCTTACAATACCAACCTTATCCGCCATGTCATTGGCGATCCAGGTAACATTTTTATGATCCAAATCGATAGAGATATAGATAGATGGAAACATTTCATGAACTGATTTGTATTCTTTGGTTAGGTACTCCTGCAAAGCCTGGCGAAGAGATAGATGTGTACTTGTTCTCGTTGTTCAATGAGAATCGGAAGCCCGGGATAGAATCCGAGAGAAACTGGGGAATGTTCTATGCAAACGGAACAAACGTTTATGCGTTAGACTTCACGGGGGAAAACACTGCCCCTGTTTCTCCATCAAATTCAACCTCAGGTACAAGTCCAAGTCCAAGTTCAAGTCCGGTAAATAACTCAACTGTAATCGTGGGAGGAGGAGGAGGAGGAGGAGGAACCAAGAAATGGTGTATTGCTTCATCGCAAGCTTCAGTGACGGAACTGCAGAGCGCGTTGGACTGGGCTTGCGGTCCTGGGAATGTTGATTGTTCTGCTGTTCAGCCAAACCAACCTTGCTTTGAGCCCGACACTGTTCTCTCACACGCATCGTATGCATTCAATACTTATTACCAGCAGAGTGGAGCGAGTAGCATAGATTGCAGCTTTGGAGGAGTCAGCGTTGAAGTAGACAAGGACCCTAGTAAGTGTTTCATACGTACACTCCATCTATAGAGTAAATGTGAAACCGTTGTAGTCTCCTTTGAGTGATCAAAATGTCTATGCAATTGCAGGCTATGGTAACTGTCTGTACATGATTGCTCCGGCTACTGATGGGTGAGTTCTCTCTATCTCTCTCTCACTCCGGTATTTCTCAATCTTGTGATTAAAATTAAAGCTGATGTTGTTGTTATATGCGCAGAATGAACAGAACAATGGCGGGTAATATCACGGGAAACATAACTGCCATTGATTCGCCCTTGGCTTCGCCTTCGTCGACTAATGAAGGATTTAGACAAATGGTGGTTTCTGTTGCTGTCTCTGTTTTGTTACCGTACTTTGTAGTTAGCTTGAGTCTATGGTGACAGTGTACATGGATGCACTGTTGCCTCCTCCTGTGTGAAGTTTTGAGTAGTGAACTAAACCGGCGTTTAACCGAACTATTGTACCGGTAATTTCTTACTCCACGGAACTAAAAGACGAGCTTGGGGATGAATTTGTGGTTCAAATGTAATCATTTTTAAATCACAGACTAAGAGAACCTGAAGGCGGGTAAAATTTCATGAGCTGATTGAAAACTAAAATTTTATACGAAATAGGAATTATTTCATCACTCAAATCGAAAAGCAGAGATACATTAAGAAATACAGTACAAGGAAAAGAAAAAATATTAAGGCCATCATGAGATGCAATAGGGACTCTAAAACCAAACATAAATATGATTGTTTCTTAGTTCTTTTTTCAAGAGTATCATTTAGCTTTGTTTGATGCACAACCACAATCAAATCATAATACAGGGCAGAAAAGTGTTTCTGTAGTAAATAAGAACCTTAAATTGAAATTGGTTCGAAACACTTTTTATGTGAACTTAGAGACCAGACTCGACAAGGTAATCGCCGAGCCTCTCCACCACCAAGTTGCATTGGCCTCCAGACATCGGTTCGTCGTAGATGCCAAAGACTAAGGCTTGAGTGGTCTTCTTGATAGTGACTCCACCAGGTCCCTACAAAGAGGAGAAGTAAGCTGGAACTTAACTTGTTGATGATCATAAACTGAAACTTTGTTTTCTAAACTTCGATCATGAAAGGGTCGGTCCCGTCGACTTCGGTTCTACTGAGAAATGTTACCTTTTTCCCTCGGATGACAGCTCCTGCTTCACCTTGGACAACCATGTACTTTGCGCCGCCAAGAAATAGCCCGGTTGGGGCAAGATATCCTGCTTCGTCAAAGTCTTTCTTGATTCCCTCTATCTCTTCAGGCTTCAACTAAAACATAATCAAGAACCAAAAAAAAAGGAAATGAGCTTTCAACTGATTGAGCAATGATACTACTAATACACCACATCCTTTGCATGGTTTTTACAATACTGAGCAAAGGCAAATCATTCAATAAACTGGGTTTTAAATTCTTGTACTGAGCAAAGGAAATGGTTGCAGAGATTTTAAAGTAGAGAATCGTTCAGAAATGACTCTTAAGATTTCATTTTCTCATTCACGGTTTCAAGTTGAATCGTTTATCATCTGATCAAATGAAAGAAACTATAAGATTGTGTAGCGACATTAGCTCGCAAAACACATAAACGCGATTTGACTAGTGAAGCCGTCAAAATCTCAGAGTCATACGAAAAAAATGGATCCACTAAATACAGAGAAACAACTGATTGATTGGAAAACAAAAATTGATTCGATCACTTAGATAATCAGATTGAGGCAAACAAACCAAACCAGATCCAAGTCCTCAGATCCGATCACAAGAAAAAAACACCTAAACATAGACGATCCAAACAGATTGACTACGTCAATTCAAAAGAAAGATCGGAAAATCGCGAAAAGAGGAGAAGAAGAAGAAGAGAAACCTGAGGGAAATTCGAGCTCTGGGCCCAGACACTGCCGTCTTGGCCGAGGATGGCGGCGGATGTGAGGTGGTTGCCTTCGACATCGCACATGAGATGGTCATCGACGTACGACTGCCACGACATCTTCTCTTTCTTCTTCTTCTCCGGCGAGACTGTTTCTTCTCTCGGTTTTCTCTACTTGCGAGCTTTTGTTCGTGGACTCTGAACGAAACCTTTGAGCTTTAAATTAATATCACGATTTAGGCATCCAATAAAAATCTCTTAAATAAAAAAATAATAATTACTAAAATAGTTGAATTTATATTTACTGAATTTAATGATACAAATACTGATGATTTTTTTTAGTAAATAAATTGTGTACCTAATTTGATAGATAATATTTAATGTGAGAATGGAAGAAAAAAACTTTCTATGTAACATCAATCTCACTTATTAGCTTTTACATTATTAATAAAGTTCTTTTTTCAAACAAAGTGAAATAAAAAAGCATATAGTATCTCGCACGTACATGTTAAACATAATGATCAACAAAAACATATTTCATAATTGTTTTTTACCAATATTTCATAAAATCGTGATAAAAAACAAAATAATTTGATCAAATGTCTAGTGATACTTTTATATGTTTACGTTCAAGAATATTTTTGAAAAGAATCTCGGTTCAATTTTTTTACTGTTGAAAACAAAATTAATTTGAATTAAGTTTACATAAATAAATAATACAACTGATATTAGGAATTAAAATCACAGTGAAGATATTAAAGTATGGCCATCATTGTTTACAGGGTGGATATGCTCTTGAATTGTATGCCATACACAAAAATATTCCATTATTTCTGTCCATCCTTTACAATTCAATGCTCTCCTTTTCTTAAGTCAATAGATTATTCTTAAGACCACTTTTTATTTTTATCAAAAACAGAGAAATAATCACTTCAACTGATATTCTTAAGAGATATTTGTTACAAAATGAAGAATGAATTGGAAATCAATTAATTTCGTTTATGTCAATAATATACTCTATTTCTACTGAAAAAAGAAAGAAAATCAGATTCGACATCTCGATGAGCTGTTAGAACATAATAAAGACAGATGGGATGGGATTGATTTTCCGACAATAACTTTTTAATTTTTATTGTTTTCCAATTAAAGTTGATGAATGAATTTTGCATCTAAACTATTGCCACATTTCTTTTTCTTTTGTTTGCTGTAAATGAAATTATTATATTATATACTTTTAATATTTATAAAAAGAATCAACTTATTTTTAACATTTTATTAAGTATTTGAAGTTATATAAGAAAACACACCATACTACTATGGTTTTTTTATTGCTACTATGGTTTTTCATGATTACTAAAAATATTACACCAAGTTATCTTAAAACTATTTAAATATTATAAAAAATTATAAAACGGTAAAATATTATACCGAATTTTTAATTTACCAAAAACCATTCAAAAAAATTATAAAATTTAAATCATCTCAAATATTTTTATTTTTACACCAATGCAATAACTAATCATAATATTTTTGGTTCCAAATGCTTTTACAAAACAATATCTTAAATTAAGCCAATGTTTCTCATCATATTTTTCTTCAATGGTTACAAATACAATGTATACTTTATTTGGTTTTGTACTCTTTAAATATCACTTATCTATTTTTATTCATTTTATTACTATTTAAGCTTACAATTTGCTTCATGTCTGCTTATAATTTGCTCAATTGTTTTTTATATATTTTTATTTCATTTTATTTTTCTCTAATCAAATATTTTACATTTATTATAATTATTTTTCCTTTTTAAATATTTTTTGAGAATGTTGGTATTTTCTTTTAATTTTACCAAATTATTTATAGTTTTAATCAAATACAATGTTTACTTTTTCTAATAGAATATTGCACCTCTTTCCACCTTGTATTATGGGGAGTATAAAAACCTCAGGTGGAAAGGTTTTAAAATAATTGCAAATTCGAAGAAAACGGCAGTGTTCACGGTGTGATAATTTAGGAGACTTACGGCTTAGATACATTAGAATATCTTACGGAGACTTGTGGCTTAGATACACTAAAATACTTTATGGAAACTTGAGGCTTAGATACACTAGAGTAGTTTACGGAGATTTGTGGCTTAAATACATTAGAGTACCTGACGACTATGGTTTTTGATTAATCTATGTAAAGCTAAGTAACAAATTAAACCTAAGAGATATATAGAAAAAATATTATCTAAGATTTCCTAATCAAAAGATATTTGTTACATCAATCTATCAAAGTCGTCCACAATTCAAGCTTCAGTATGGAACTCGTACTCCATTTTATACATTTTTTTTATAGATCATAAATTCAAATTTTTTCGAAAGCTCTAGTATGCTACAATTTAATTTATCTAATTGTGGTTTTATATGCTGCAAATTCAGTCATAAAACACACAAACTAATTATATTTACTTCTTGTAAACATTAATGCAACTTTAATGTGACAGACAGAAGAAGAAAAAAATGAAACTTTTCAAAATCAAGAGAAAACAACCAAAGGAGCCAAATTAATTAAACATGGTTGACAACAAAAAATGAACGTACGAAACCAAAAAAAAAAGAGAAACCATTCTTCTTTTTCTTTTAGGAATCATACTTTTTAACCCAATCAAACTTTTGGATAGGCTTCAGCTTGTTAGAGAGAATCCAAAAACCCAATCCTATATATTAGTAAATAAAATAGAAAATGTGGAAGGTGAAACATTCTAGAAGGTTTGAGGAAGTGGGATCCTAGAGGCCCTGTTCGAGGAGGTAATCACCCAACCTCTCGACGACCATGTTGCACTGTCCTGGTGTCACTGGCTCTTCGTAGATCCCAAACACACATGACTGTCCTGTTTTCTTTATGGTTATTCCTCCTGCACCCTATCGAATCAAACCAACAAATATATAAATATATGTTCACTGATCATGCATGCACATATCTGAAGTTAGTCGATGGGTTAACTTTACCTTCTTGCCACGGATTACAGTGTTGGGCTCGCCTTGGATCACCATGTACTTGGCTCCTGCTAGGAATAGCCCTGTGGGAGCTAAGTGACCCGGTTCATCGAAATCTTTCATTATATCAGTGAACTCTTGTGCCTTGAACTATCATCAAAAATATCACAAAGAGA
The DNA here is from genome assembly GCA_000218505.1 of Schrenkiella parvula. Lineage (NCBI taxonomy): Eukaryota > Viridiplantae > Streptophyta > Magnoliopsida > Brassicales > Brassicaceae > Schrenkiella > Schrenkiella parvula. The sequence goes on along the minus strand of CM001193.1, from coordinate 13,017,190 downwards.
TTAAGAAATATTGCCATGGGAGAACATTCATCATCATTTGTTTGAAACATATAAATAAAAAGTAGGATTTAGACAATTGTAAAACTGGAATACATATCAATAAAACATGACTGGACATCTCGTACACTTTCATATCATTTTAGGAAATGAAAATGTCCTTCATTGTTTATACCAACACTTCATTAGGTGCAATTAGATCCAAAACGTAAAAGTATGTCCTCGAGTCGATCCAAACAAGATAAGAGATTGATCGAATGTAATTAACAAGAACATGGATCCATGATCTAAAGATCAAATGTTAATCTCCATACACAATGACATTACTAAAATCGATTACCTGAGGGAAGTTGGCGCTCTGAGCCCAAACGCTACCGTCATGGCCGACGATTGCGGCGGCGGTTAGGTAATGACCTTGACCATCTCCGACATCACACATCAAATGCTCATCAACGTAAGTTTGCCACGACATCTTCTTCTTCTTGTTGTTGTTCTTCTTCTTCTCTCTGTTTTCTCTTTACGTTATGTTATGGTGCAGCGTGGTGGACTTTGTCCTTCAGATAAATAGGGGGAGCGAAAAAGAATACGCTAAGAATGTATTTGAACCGTTTGATCACATAGACGAATTCTCAGCCGTACGTCTCAGGTTTTCAAAAATATAATTAGGGGATCAATTTCAATTAGTGTTTTGCTCACGTCTCGCCTTTGTTATAGGCTTCATCATTATTTCCTTAATTGCCACGTCTACTTTCTTCCTTTTCTATTTCCCCTATTTATAACGATCACCAATAATCAATGATTTCGGTCAACCAATAAAAAATCATATGTTGTTCCGACCAAACTCTTGTGTTGTGTCACGAATTTCTTCTAATTCACTATATAGAACGACGACTAATCATCGAAATTCTGTATATCTAGGACATGAAGGTGAAGGAGAAAAAAAACTTAAGGATATGAAGTGCATTTTGTCAACGTATGATTGTCCAAGATTAATAGTTTATAACTTAATATTCGTCATTTAAGCGAAAAAGCTCTTATGTTCTCTTTTCGTTAAAAGGGTCTAAATATAGAACCATCTCTTATTTTTTTACTTTTTTTATTTTGGGTTAAAATGTTGTTTGACGACCAACTTTCTTCTAGAGATCATTTTAAAAAGTACTAAGCATTTGAATACAACATTGTATTTAAACGCCTCAAAAAAGATTTCTTTCCCCTACAAAGTCATATATTCAAAAACTGTACTGCTCAAAAAACACAAAGCTACCTGCTAGTTGTTAGTGGCATTGTTTTCAAAAGATTTGGGATGATACCGATTAAAAACGAAGAAACCCGAGAGGATTTCATATTTCAGTCGGTGAGACGATATGATCGACCTCTGAATGCTGTGTTTGAGCTCTCTGGTGGGGCACGAGCGCTTGAATAAGCTCCTCCTCCTCCTCCTCCTACTCCTCCTCCAGCTCCGGATCCTCCTGCTCCTACACCACCTGCCTGTCGAACAGCTGCTACTGGAGCTCCAATTCGCCATCTTGCTACCAGTTTATTACTATTGATAATGTCAAGGGATCACAAAAAATCAAAAACCGAAAGAAAATCATTTGTAACAAATCAGGAATTTTGAATCAAGGATACACCCATTTCGGGGTTTTCAGGTAGTTTTTTCCGGTGGCAAGAGGGTGAAGGACTGTTAAGAAGTAGTATAGATGTCCAGCTATGATGCCAAGAAGATCTGGCATGATCTTAGAACCAAAGATAACATCGAGTGCTAGCATTGCCCACGGGAGGTAGAAAGCCTGTGTGAGTAATTCCACGTTTCACTATAAACATTATATACTAGAGAACAGGTTCTTGAATATGCTTATATAAACGCTTTCAATACCTTAAGAGTGACTAGACCGTATAGGCTGATGTTGGCATTTGGAAATTCTCGGCTCCAGAGATATAGAAGCATGAACACAAGTGAAATTCCAAGGAACGGCGTCCAGAGAAATGGTATGACTGATAAAACCTGACATTTGAGCACGGATTCACAAGTATATGACAATCATCTCCCAAAAGCTTGTCTTGCTTTGAAAATTCAACCCCGATGAAATTCTTTGAGAACCTTCTGATAATCTTAGCTTTCAGATCTCTTAAGAGTTATGCACTGGTTTTTATCAACTTTGTGCCGTACCAAATACTGCACTGGAGTACTTAAAGAACCAGTAACGATGATTGGTTAGAATAGAATTATAAGGAGAGCTTTACATACCAGTAGAGTCAAGGATCCAAAGATCATCATCCACAAAAAGTCTGCAGTCCGCCTTTCAAATGGCCCTTTCTCGAGTTGAACTCCATATCTTGCTCTGCGCAATTATTTTAGAGAGGATGTTATAGTAGAAGAAAAAATTCGTTAATATACGAAAAATAATACTTACATCATCAAAAGACGTATTCCGAAATTGATAGAGAAACCACCAAGGAAAAACAAATTAGTTATCAGCCTCCAGACCTGCAAACATCACCCAGATCAAATTGGAAGACGAATTAGGAACTTTAGCATGACACAACAGTTTTGTGAAAAAAGGAAAATCATTAAAGAAAGCTTCTTTTTACCTGAAACTGCTTAATTACAAGTTCAGGAAACAAAGCAATGTGACTAGGAGAAACTAAGCCCAGCTGCGTGAGTGTTGTAGCCAGGAGGCACAAAGTACCATAAGCCTTGGTTATTGGTGGAAGTGAGTTATAAAATCTGCAATCAATGACACCAAATAACAGATGCTATAAGAAACAACTTGACGGATACTGTGAGCTCGAGGTGTACATATACCATCCATCTATAAACTTGTAATACGGACATGCTATTGAGATCAGCTAAACATATAGCTTTATCACAACAGAAAGACACAATATTTGACTATTTAGAAAACAGGTGCTATAAGAAACTGTTCAACGCATCTAACGCACTAGATTTGTCACCAGAGCAGAAATAGCTCAGAAAGTCTTGCTCTTTCATTCCTGACACTACATCATCAACATCTAGGGATCCTTTCAGATCGTAAATTTGTGTTTCTAAGCCCAAGCTCATATACTGCAAACAAAAAAACACTAGATTTGTGTTTCAAGAACTAACCAGCTTCCTTCTACCAATCCATGGCATAGCTGATGTTATCCCAAATAAGCAAAATATCAAATGATGACTATGAAACTTGATAATTAGATACTAAAGTAGCTTTCACCTCGAATTAAGACGAAACAAGAGTTGGAATGCTTCAAAACCTAAACAATCTAAACGAAATCAAAAGGAAAAATGGTAGAATCATGAAATTTCCTAACCTAAGGATCCAAAATCCCGAACACAACCACCAGTAATCAACTAAAAATCGAATCAACTCGAAGAAAACCAAAGCAAACGAAGGTCGATAGAGAAACAGAGGACTCACTCGCCAGGCGAAGACATATTCGTCGATCACGAGATCCGATAGCGATTCAGAAGCAGAGAAGATGTTTATTGAGCGAGAGCACCGAACAACTACGACCTAGAACGTTCCAGGTTCTCTAATCATTTTGAGAAAAAAATTCACTTGTTCGGCAAACTGCGTAACATATCCAATGATATCTAACCACGTGGTCGTTTAGTTACAGAACGAATGATGTGGCATGATTTAAGTGGCTATGTGAGCTTGATCAATGAAGAAGGACGTACCTACCTTATATCGGTAATCGCCTAATCCGGCTATCGCTTTCGACGTTTGCACAGGATGAACTAATTGCATTTATTTTCCATCAATTTTGTTTTATTTAAATTTAAATTATAAGTTGACAACAAAATTAAAACTTCTTTTTTTTAGTAAGTTCTATCAATTCAGCGCTATTTTCTAAAACATTTTTTCGTTAATTGAGATAAGTAATTTTTCGTCCAATTTACGTAGAGTTTCTTCTTTCGTGATTTTTCTTATTTATTTCTTTACTTTTGGTTTCGATTTAATTTATTTATTCTTCTAATTTTGATTCAGACAATAAATGTTTTTAGTTTAGATTGTTTTTTTCCTTTTACTAGAATTGGTTTTAGTTTTTATTTATTTCTTTTTAATAGATTTCAAAAACTTAAATCCGGTTGTTTTTTTCATTAAATGTTCTCCTGTCTCTGTGTGCCTATGATTTTTAGTTACTAAATTGGGCCGAGGAGGCTTTCCTTGGACCCATTAATCGATATTCAACTCTAAACCATAGGCTCAAATTTGTTTTAAGCAATTAAATATTTTGTTTATAATATTACTTTTCCTGTTTTATCATTTTATATAAGACTACATATATAAAAGTTTCCAATCCACCAATAATTTTTCGGGTTATTTACCCAAAAACATAATAATGTAAGAATAGGAACCCTAACAAATGAACAAGAGACAATGCAGAGGGAATCTAATCTCAAGGAAGATCAAAATTGGAGAAACATTAGCATTATTGTCGTGAGCATGATCTTCTTGAGTATGGTCGGAATCAAAGATCCAAGATTAATTATTTAATTTCAGTAATGTGTTGAATATTTAAGGTAATTAAGAGAGTATCGATATTATTATTAACCTTGGATTAGGTAGGGAGGGTCCATATGCATGTGACGGGTCCCAACCAGATAATCTTGACCCGATTCGGTATCACTTCTTGTCTGCTGAGTGCTGACTCATGCTTACGCCATCCCAATCGTTAATGTATTTTGTTCGCGTCGAAGTGAAATGATACTACATTACTGTTTATATTTAAAGAATCTCAAGATGTGACGATGATCTCTTAAACACATTTTGCATCTGTTTATATAACTGTTTTTATGTTATCAATCAGAGCTAATATAACGTATTATCTTCATGTAATTGATGAATATTCTTAAATATGCATCCAACTGGACTATTATTTGATAGGAAAATTTATTGGTAAAACTATAGATTAATTATACAAATCGTATAAATTCACATACTAAACAAAACAGATTTTATAATAAGATACACAAGCATTATCTGAACTGTATAAACTGATATGCATCTGTTTGGGATCACATTGTGTAGATACGCCACTTGGATTCTTTTGGACTTTATGCAGAAAATTTAAGTTTGATTAATGAGTAGTGTCAAGTGCTTAAGTGGTTAAAATATGTTTGATGAAAAATATGACGTGGTAGATCATGTGAGTTGTTAGATAAGTTGAAATTTTTAATTTTCACGACCGTATATAGTTATTAAATATTAGTTCGCTGTAATGTTCTTTAGTTATAGCTTTTATTGGTCGTTGGACGCTATTTAAGTAATAAAGCTAGGTTTTATGCATGATCACGAACATAATTTCTTGTCGCTTGAATACCACTTGTAAATTAGAAACCATGTTCTATTTTGTCTATTTTGTTTGTGTTTTTTTTCCCATAATTATTTATCTCTAACCTGACAAACTGTTCTGTTAAAGAAATTAACTTTAAAAATGCTGATAAAAGTCGATTTAATTTCTCTTTTTCTAACATATAACTTTGGTTTCTCTAATTTTAAATAGTTAATACTTGAAAAGAAAAAGGTGTAACTACACTTGGTAAAATTATCAAAAATATGTATTATTGTGTTATTGAACCGATTATATAAATGATTTAGTGATTAGAAGTTGTCGAACCAGTATAACGGATTGAAGATAGTGATAGCAATGTTTGAATATAAAACTACCAAAATTAATATTTGATACAAAACATAAAACCCATATTATATGTTTTGCTTATACAAAAATTCATATATATACAAAGAAAAATAGTTTTAGAAAAATTCGAATATAAATGTGTAAGAAATGTGTAATGCAAAAGTATTGGTTTGAACGCTAATAACGTTATTATTTCGATAGCAAGAACAGATATATAAGAAAAATTTTCATTCCACAACCGGCTTTAACTGCAAAAGTTGTTGAAATGAGATAAGTTTATAATTTGAGAGTAGAGTTGTAAAACGTTATTTATCATTGATTATAAACATGAATGTAGTAACAATTCTCCGCACGCATTTGCATCCGATTGTAGAAAAACTAATCATAACTAGCTATATTATTAAACACTATCGCTGAGAAAACGAATAGCTTAAATGTTAAAACAAGTGTGGAAAAGAAAAAGGGACATTGGTCCTTTTGGATCATTTGACCTATTGATGGAGACATTACAATGGAACTTGCCAATGGCAATAGAGGAACATGCAATTCCATTACATTTTGATAAGTTAAATCCCGTAAAAAGTGGGAGCAAAGAAAACGACATTTTTGCAACCAAACGAAAAATGGACAAAGTGTTAGAAAGATGCATCTGAAAAAGCGAACAAAATAAAATCAATTTCTGAACAAGAAAAAAATACTAAAAAAATGGGAAGAAGAAAAGACAGAGCTTGTTAAATTGCAAATAAGTAATGGTGGACCTATCAATGTTTCAGTAATTCGCATGTTTATTGTCGGAAAACAGTTTTTTTTTCTTGTTTGCGTAATATACAATGACAAATTTGACTAGGGCCTTATGTCGATTTTTTCAACCTGAATATGCTTAACTATATAGTATACTCTCAATATATTTAAGACAAAGTTGATAATAATGTTTTGAGTATGTAAATTGAAAAGAGGGATAAGGTAAGTTCATAACCTCCCAGCCAAAACGATAAAACATGGAAAATTATAATTCAAAGAATGTTACCATGCATTTTCGGTTAATCTCATGTCAAGCAATATGTTTCTATAATTAATGATTTTTAAAAAATTCAGTAATGATGCTTATTAATTGGACGAAAAAATAATATATAGCGTCTAAAACATTCCAAATATCTTTGGAAATGACAGGTTAGTATGGCTTTGGTTTTCTTAGCAATGAATAGTTCGAAATGTAGGATAGATGTTCAATTGTTTTTCCATTGGTTTAAGAAACTGGGTATGCAAAATTGCAAATGACCGAAAGGTTTTCCAGAACCGAACTTGAATCTATTGGTCGAGCAAATCCGACCAAAATTTATATTGAAATGAGATTTTTATTGAGCAGATCCAGTTTAGAACGCAAACAAAATAAAGATGGATTTACAGTCTTTTTCATAAATATATTTTGATAAATAAATTTATAAATAGTTTTTAATTTAATGGTATAATTTTTGAAACATTTAATAAAATTACATGAATTCGATTTTCTGAACATTATGTTTTCGTATTTTCTTAATTTTGTTAGTAACCTAATTAAAACTTAAATGTATCATGTAAAACACATATACTTAAACTGTGTAGGTTTTATTTGATAAATTTATGAATTATTTTTAAGTTCAAAAAAATATAAAACAAATATAATTCTAATTTGCAAGTTCGAGGTCTTGTTTTCATTTATGGGAATAGTATTATTACTGACATAAACGCAATGAATTTTCATCAGAACTAAAAAAGAAACCAAAAACTAGCAACTTGGGAAAATGTCTTGTCTATATTGGCCAAATGCGAAGTAGAAGAGAATCTTGGTATCTCCTTGCTGACATTTAAAAAGATCTAGAGAGCCATATCTTTGCACGTGATCGAGATGTTTTTATTTTTATTTTGTTAACACATATCCAAGTTAAAGTAGAAGATAATTAAAATAAATATTTGTTTTTGACGGCAACAAATAATTTTTAACGAAGGCAAAGTAACTAGCAAGTCGTGACCAATTCTTATAAATTATTTAGGGTAGATAATACTCCACTTAAAAAAATAGTCTTTTGTATTTTTCTTAACCAAAATGCTTCTACTGTCACGTGATAGTAAATGTTAATGCATTTTTTATGACGTCACTGATGATGTTTCAAATAAATTCTCCATGTTTTATGGTGAAGACTGAATAATCGAAAGAAAATTTTAAAAAACCGAAGATTTCTGAAATTATTGTTACTGATATATTATTTATTATCTCCAGACACGTTATACCAACAAAATTCTGACTTTATTCAATTAAACTGTAACTAGTGATTAGTGAACTACCATTAGTTGATTCCTAGACTAATCATAAACTATAGTCATATATAGTAGAAATTCGTTTTTTCGGCAATGACCAAGCATAAAATTATAGTTAATCAATTCATTGAAAGAAGCTTCATAAACAAGTTCTTTGATCCTTAAACAAAAAGAAATTGAAAAAGGTTTCTATTATAAAAATAAAAAGTCAACTATGTATAAATGCACTATATATGATTTCAATATTCAAGTATTTGTGAACTTGCTGTTTTAACAACACTAGTGCCACTTTAATATATTAGTTTAACATTTTCCTTTGGGTTTTCTAATAAGATAATTGCATAAACAATAAAGTCAATCATATGATATGAATGAGTTTTGCATGCTATTTATAATTAGAAATACCATGGTCATTATTTTTTAATCGTTTTAATAGTTATATTGGTATTTAACGAACTAAACATTACAGCATTTTTAAAAAATGAATTTTGCTTTAGACCTAAAATGGGTGTATCGTAGCAACTTTCCAGATATTTGAAAAAAAAATCTTCAGCTAATTTTACACATATTTTCTTTCAGTTATACTATTAAATTTTTCATATCACTTAATTAATTTTTAAAATATACAGATCGATACCTTATTATAAATGACAGTAAAAATGATAGAATGATATACTATTTTAAGGACATGTTTTTAAATAAAAATCACAATGATAGATGAAAAATTATGTATTTATGTTGTAGCAACACTACGTTCAGGATTAATATAATGATCGAACAACAATTCAATTATCGCGTGACAAAAGTCTTGAATCAAAAAAAAAGAAAGACTCAAATCAAATTACTAGTTGGCAATAAGATAGAAATGCGTACAAACTTGAAAACAATGATGAGTGTACACTCGATGCATATGTGTTTTCTTGTATCATTTTATATTTCTATTTTGTATTAAAATTTCAATCAATTTTTGTTTTCTTTTGCTTCGACAATAAGCCATCACTTTTCAGGGTCGGTCTCTGTAATATAATCTTCATGCAGCGGGACGTGGGCTCCTTTGCGATTATATATCGATATATATATCTTTCTTGAAATGGTTGTTTTGTTATCTAGCTTCTGGAAATTAATTTAAGTTTGATAGAAATTTCAAAATTTTATGTGGTTTCTAAATATAGATATTCAATATTAAAAATTAGTTACTCATATGTACTTTAACAAAAACACACTTAGGCATACGTATGATACTACCAATAGTCTAATGTGTGTTCAAAATTCTGATTAATGCAGCAAAATAATATTTTGCAGCTTAAAAACATTAGTAAACTTCATAGATAAGATAACAGTAAAAGAGAAAATTTCAATAATGACTAGTAGATGAAGATTAACGGATTAAATAGTACATAAGATAAATTTATGAAAATATAGAATTAATGCAGAATATTTACGGTGGTCAAAAAACTACTAAAAATCGTTTGGAACGATAGTTTTATTTTATTTTTAATATCTTTACTATATTTATTTACAAGTGAAAACTGAAAATTAATGTGTATCGTTGAACATGAATATTGTGAACTTATATATAAACTAACACCGAGTTAATTGACTTAAATTAAATTTTTTTTTCTCATCGAGACTTAAACAAATAAAAAGAAGAGATTATTTTAGGAAGAAAAAAGTAACAAATTTATAAATGTCAGTCAAACGCAACGCCACCAACCACAAGTCTGAAAGCGCCGTCAACAAACAGAAGGATCTAAAGCGCCGAACAAATCGGACGAAAGACGACAAAATTAGCCAGCGAGTGCCACGTCGCTCCTCCTTCTCTCCCGCCGACGATCCTGACGCCGTTAAGGTGAACGGATTTTAAATTTTATTTATACATTCATTTGTTTTATTTTTAATAAATGGTAAAGTATAAATATAATTAGTGGCCCAATATAGTTAGCCCAAATTACCATAACACCACCCACGAACAACTCAATACAGCTGGAAATGGGCCCACGTGAACCCCTCCATGCAAACTTATCGCTTGCTCTGTTTCGATTCTTCCATCATTTTCATTTATTAATTTTTTTCCCATCAATTTATAGTATTTTACGTAATTTTATATTACTTTGTTTCTAATCTTAATTAAAAAGTAAAACTGACAAAAAAGAAGTAGGGTTTCAGCATTCTAATTTTTCTTATATTTAAAATATAACAAATTTCCAAGTGATAATTGTGACTGTCTTTATCGCAATGATTAAATAAAATTTTAAGCAAATTTTTTCTGTTAATTTTTTTTAAAAAATTTGGTTTATAATAAAAGTATGCAAGATTCATGAATCATGATACTTTTATACTTCAACAAGAAAATAAACAAAACCTTAAAAATTCACCAAATAATGAAAATGATTAATTGTTTTATTGTGCCGCCGAATTTCCCGCGATAAATATAAAATGTTAAAACACGGCAAAACAAAAATTATTGTCATAGATAACTTATGGGCCCCACTTCTCTCATGTTTGCTACATAAACGAGAACCAGCAAGAAGACGACGAGCAACGACGACACATTTATTTTCTTCCCTCACTTCATGAAAAATCAACTGATTCGTTCTTCTTCAAATTTTTCTCAAATTAACTAAAAATTTTCAAAAAATCCGAAGAAAGAAGAGGACTAAGCTCCTCGAAAGGATTGGTGAGTCTGTGATGGATCCATGTCCGTTTGTACGGCTTACAATAGATTCTTTAGCTCTGAGACTGCCGGAGACAGCGACGAACAAGCAAGTCGGCGGCGAAGTACACCCTTCCGCGACGCCTTGTTACTGTAAGCTCCGGATAAAACATTTCCCTTCTCAGAAAGCGCTTCTCCCTCTCTCCTCCATCTCCGACGCTTTGTCTCCGCCGGAATCCTCAACTTCAGCTCCGGGCTTCCACCTCGACGCCGAAGCGATCAGAAGAGTCTCCGGTAAGAAGATCTCACTCCGAGTCTCTGTCTATGCCGGTCGTACTGGCCACACTTGCGGCGTCGCTTCCGGGAAGCTCCTAGGAAGAGTAGAAGTAGCTGTGGATCTCGCGGCGGCGCTTTCTAGAACCGTCGCGTTTCACAGCGGTTGGAAGAAACTCGGCGGAGAAGGAGATAAACCGTCTGCTAGGCTACATCTATTGGTCCGTGCTGAACCGGATCCTCGGTTCGTGTTTCAATTCGGAGGTGAACCGGAATGTAGTCCTGTGGTTTATCAGATTCAAGGGAATATCAAACAGCCTGTCTTCAGCTGCAAATTCAGCTCCGACCGTAACGGAAGATCTCGGTAAGAAAACTTTTATCATCAACTCCATTTTACTTCTGTAACTAAACAATGCTTGAAAATCGCAAAATCTTGATCAATTTTGATGAATTCTTGAAATTGGTATTGAGACTTTCTTTTTTGGGTTAATTGTTCTGTTTCTGTTTTAGGTCTTTACCGCCGGGTTTTACATACAGTAGCAGAGGATGGATAACAAGAACATTGTCAGGTGATCAATGGGAGAAGAAACAAGCGAGAGAGAGAAAAGGTTGGATGATAACGATCCATGACTTGTCAGGATCTCCTGTAGCAGCAGCTTCGATGATCACTCCTTTCGTGGCGTCTCCAGGATCAGACCGTGTCTCTAGATCTAATCCAGGCGCGTGGCTCATCTTGCGGCCGCACGGGACGTGTGTCAGTAGCTGGAAACCGTGGGGGCGGCTCGAGGCTTGGCGTGAGAGAGGAACCATCGATGGATTGGGTTACAAGTTCGAGCTCGTGAGGGATAACAGTACTAGCACCGGCATTCCTATTGCAGAAGGTAAATTAATCTTTAATTATACATATTCATCATAATATATACAATAATGTGGGTTATGGGTTATATAGGGTCGGGTTTACGACCCACACCTATTGGGTCCAACATCTACTTGGGTCACTTGAAGCTACCCAAAATACTAAAACTATACCCTTTAGACGTATAAGATATATGAATATCCAAATCATTATTTAGTTCAATGTTTGATCTTTTTTATTTTCTTTCACATGTTCCAATATTTCATTGTATTGTAGATGTTCTATTTCAACCACTTGTACCCATAAGAGTATAGCTGATTGACAATACTCAAGAACAAACATATACATAAGGAGAGATTCTAATATTTGATCTCATAGTATCCCAATATCCGAATTATCCAAAACTAATTAAAAAAACTTATGAAAATTTGGAAAATTATTAGAAAATATCCAAAATTTTGATCTAAGTTTAGATAAAAAAATTTGAGTGCTGTCTTTAGATATTAAAAATGGCCGGATACTAATACTTCGAATATTAATAAATCTCCAATATACCGTTAACCGACATAACATGATTTGCTAACATAATGTTATGTTATCAATGTATAACGAATCTTAATGAATCTAATAATGGATATATAAATCGGACAGGGACAATGAGCACGAAGCAAGGAGGGAAGTTCAGCATCGACAGGAGAGTGAGTGGGCAGGGAGAGTCGCCGGCAAGATCATCGCCGGTGAAAGGGTTCGTGATGGGATCGAGCGTCGAAGGAGAAGGGAAAGTGAGCAAGCCGGTGGTGCACGTGGGAGCACAGCACGTGACTTGCATGGCGGACGCAGCTCTATTCGTCGCTCTCTCCGCCGCCGTTGACCTAAGCGTCGACGCGTGTCAACTTTTCTCTCGTAAGCTCCGTAAGGAGCTTTGTCACGACGACCAAAGCTCCCTCTCGTGAGAAACATCAGTTAAGACTTAAAAGACACGTACATTTTGACTTAACAAAGGCCGACCAATGATTACTCTGATGACATAATTTCGGTCTTTATTGATTTTTTTTTTGGGATCAATTTGATATGTGAAAATTCAAAATTGAAAGAAAGATGTACAGACAACGATCTTTGTGTTGTTTGTATCATATCTATTTATTTATTTTATTCATTTTTTTGGGGTTCAGTTGTGTGTTAATTATTCATTCATTTCATTCTTCTTTATTAATTTCATTTTAAAAACATTTGGGTCAAATATTCTCTCTTTATATATTTTAAATCATTTATCAGTAGATTTCGTTAACATAAGCAATATAATCCTCATAGAGGATATGGCTTAGGGAAGACAAAACAAGAACGCATCAATTACATTAGACTAATTGGATTATACTAGTATTATTTAATTTATTATTTCCATAATAAATGCATTGTTTCTTTTTGTAACACCTAAAAACTTTTGACCTCACATCTCTATCTAAATACACCGGTTAATGAAGGACACTAATTTATTTTTCCTCTAATTAGCTAATGATTTTCTTTTTCAATAGTCAAAAACCTATTTTCCGGTTGACCAATAAAGGATAACCCTACGATTTTCAAATGTTTTTCACTTTTCCTTTATTGTATATTTCTCATTTATGCGAATATTTCTCCTTCTGTGATTTTAAAAAAAAACTTAAACAAAGAAAAAAGAACACTACATACCTGACTACCACTATATATAGGACATATAAACATTACTACATAGACATTAAAAAAAAAACCAAACAAAGAAAATAACTTTTCCTCAAACATCGGTAGCTTTGTTTTGTTGTAATACTGATCATGGCCAAATTATCATCTTCTTGTTTCTTCGTATTGATGCTTGTGTTCTCAGGTAATTTCATATTTCCCATTTTCAATTAAACATATGACAATATTATCATATAAATCATAATATATAAATTTTGTTTGTCAATGTCTTGCTTTTGTAGCTTGTTTAATTGTTGAAAGCGCTGAGGGAAAGCGATGTCAACTAACCATTGACCCAAGAACTCCATGTAATGGAGTCGATTGCCGTTTAAGCTGCTACACCGGTTATAATGGCGTTGGAAAATGTCTTGACGATCCTAAAGTTCCTGGGCGTGATAACTGTATTTGTACTTATAATTGTTAAAGAAATCGATGAGTTTTTTTAAAAGATGTGATGATATTATAATCAAATATACTGTTTCTTTTAATCAGAATACAAATTCCATAGATTGGTGATTAATTTTAATACATAGTGTCCATTCACTTTATTGTTATTTTCTAATATTTTTCTTTATGATGAGATTCATAATATTAATAATTAAATAAATAATCTTTGAAGTTTATCTGTATTTGATTTTTATATCTTTACTATATTATGTACTAAACCTTTGTCAATGTCAGGTTGATGAAATATCGTATATTTTGAACATGTTATTGCTAATCGAGACTGGATTGAAAAACGATAAAATCGATGATCTACAAGATATATGAAAAATAGTTTAGCATCAAGAATGATTTTAGTCTAATTATTTATTAAAATCAATTTTTTTTAAAAAAAAAGGTTGGGTAACAATTTCGTAGAGCTCAAGGCCCAAATGTGAATAATGGTCGTCACTTTTAAACGCTCTCTGAAATGTGAAGCTGTATGAGATTTGTCTTTGTCCTGAACTTTGAGAATGTACTTACAGAAAAAGTTGATTTTGTAAGCAACCCATTAGAACATTATGGTCATCACCTCCAAGTTGATGTTTTTGATCAATTTTGTAATTGTGCAAGGTTAATGAAACGTATGCTTTTGATTGGTATTGTTCTTAAATTTGCGGTACCTCGAAGGTGAGCCTATGTGAGCCATATATATTGAGTTGTGGTCATGAAAACAAAAGCTTAAGTAGTTTGTTGGACTTGTAGTTCAACTTGTACATAGATTTTCAATCCTTTCGGCAGTCAAAATATAACATTATGATTTATATGTTATGGCTTTGATTGGTAAACCTTGACTAAAATAATTTATATTACTCAAGTCTTTTGTTAAATAAATGTCAGGCAGAGTAATTAAGCTGGAAAATCATTCAGCTACTTTAAAGAAAGAAAGGTAAAAAATGTTTAGTATGTTCCCGCACGTTTTTTATATAAATTTTGTTTTTATTCATGTGACAATATGGTCCATATCCTCCAATCAAGTACATGGGTCAAGATAAGTAAGCCACCATAACATCATACGATATACTATATTTAAAGCTTAGCAATCGTAAACGCAACTACAAATACTGTTGTTATTTCCGACACAAAGGCCATACCCGTTATACTTCTTAAAACAAAGTGGTTGGCATTCTCGAAAAGTGCATGGCTTGCTAAGCTTCAAGATCGCACTACATCGTCTTATATATGCTCCATCTGCACTTGGCAATGCCAAAAAAACTAAAAAACAAACAATTATTTTAAAAAGAAACAGAGCTTACAAAAAAATGAATTTAATATGTTATTATGTAAATGAACGTGCATATATTATTTGAATCTGTTTGTTAGAACGTATCTAAACCTATAAGTCTAGCTGTAAACTCTGCCTAAACAATCTAGACGCATCGATTTTCAAGAATTAAAGTTTGATTTTTATATAGCTTATTTTTTTTGAAATACAAGCCATACTAAAACCTACCTGAGAGAACAATCATGGAGATGAACAGATACGAACAAAACAGTTTTGTCATGATTTGTGGGATAATTAGAGGATTTGGTTGTATGTTTGGAGAAACTTTTTGATATTGAAAATTGGATAGAGAGAGAACGTTTATATTAATGGGGAAAAACATACTATAATGTGAAAGTCAAAAATAATTAATTTACATAACCGATATAGTTAAAAATCATATTATTTTTCGAAAAAATCTTCTGAAGTTTTGAATGATGACCTAAACAATAACAGAACTTTGAATTCCTTTTCATTCCTAAAAAGTTACAAATACATCTATTCTCTTTTATTCCTTCTTTTATAGGAAATTATAGAACACAAGTATTTTTCATTAAATTTGAGGACCAACAATAAAAAAGCAAAGAATTTGATAATTGAAAAACAAATTAAGATTTAAATAAAATAAAATTATGCTCTCAATAATAGTAAGCTAAGAGAATTATGGTTTTCGAATAGCTAAATACATTCATGTAACGATTCTCACAAACGTACAAATATGAATAAATGCAGATCAATCGTCGGATTTGTAACTGCCAACAACCGAAGTTAAGATGTGAGAAAAAAACGTGCGTTAATTCCTGACCTGTCAAACACATAATAAGACATGAGTCAGATGATTACTTCTAGACAGTAGTAGACAAGGGCATATATAAACAATTTTTACTTTTTGTTTGTCTTTTTATTTTATATCCTTTTGTCTGTTTAAGCTCTAATTGATCTCGCCTTATCGTATAAACTATTTAGCACTATTTGTACAGAATAAACTCATCTGATAAACAGACAAAGATTCTTAGATTCTTTCTCCACTCAGCAAAATCAAAGAAACAAGGAGCTTGTAAGAAAAACCCTAAACTAACATAGAGCTTTTTGAAATAATTGATTTGTATGAGATATGTAATTCCAATCGTCTATCAGTTTAATAATTGGGCAGTTGGATTTTAACTGAATACATAACTGCCGCTGATTGTTTTTTTAATGGTAGGAACTTTTTTACTTTGTATTTTACTACTTTGTAATTAAAAAAAAACTGTCACTATTTCCATATCTATGTATCTATTTATATTATTTTATGTGCTAATTTATATATGTATAAATAAAAATTTGATTTTTTTATGTTTCGTAAAAAATTAGGTATGTTAAGTCATTTTATTAGAGTGTATATTATGTGATTATGAAATAAACATGATATTGTGGAGATATTGGAGTTGTGTTATTTAGAAGAAAAAAATTAAGGTTAACAAAATTTGGTTAACTATAAAAAATTAAAAAATACAAAAACATGTTAAATTATGCCCTTGTGAGAAATTGGACAAAGAACAATATATTTTTTTTAATATTACGAAAATTATGTGTCTGCGGTTTATAATTTTTTTACTTTTCAAAATTATTATTTAAAAATTAAACCCAAAACACAAAAGAACGAACTTTTTAATATTACTAGATACCATACCTTTAGTTATTTATTAGTTTTTTATGGAAAAAAGAATGTGGCAAAAGTATTTGCATAAATAAAAAATCCATCTCAGTCTAGAATGAGCAGCCCTCTTCTGGTCGGTTAAGTTTTAGTTTCTCGGAAAAATTTCATCAATCAAAAATGAACCGGTTCAACTTCAGTCACATGAAAATTGGTTTTTCATTCGAAATCACATAGAAAGAAAAATATTTATTCATATGACCATAACCTCCAAATACATATATAGAGTCAAGGTAATTAGTACGTTGATCTAGTTTATCAACATACTAATTTAACAATTGTAAAGGCAAGAGCAAATTTTGTCATTTCCGGTACAAATCCCGTTCCCATTGTGCTTTTGAAGACAAAGTGGTTGACATTCTTGAAAACTGCATGGCTTACTAAGTTTCAGACTCTCAGTACATCTTTTTATATCCGCTCCCTCTGCACTTGGCAAAGCCAAAAAAACTAAAAACAAACTAAAAAATATTAAAATAACTTACAAACGAATTGAAGTATATTATATAAACGAACGAGTATATATATTTCATCAATTATGTTTCATGTGAAAATAATCAGTTGAAAAGTAACCTAAAAATTCTTTAAATATGCGATCTACGCTATTTAGATGCCAAGTGGTCAGTGAATAACTAGTCATCTATCTAACTCGTCAAGTCACCTTCAATCTTGTTTTTCTGAATCTAGAAATATTGTGTTTCAGTATGTTTATTCCAACGATACTTGAAACATGATCTGACTTTGCTTTAAGAGAGTGAAGATGAGGATGTCATTGAAGTACGAGGCATACGAATTTGTACCTGAGAGAACAAACATGGAGATGAACAGATACGAATACAAGAGTTTTGCCATGACTTGTGAAATGATTAGAGGATTATTTTAGTACAATGATTGTTTGTCTGGATTCACTTTTTGATATTGAAAATGGGATAAAGAAAGAACGTTTATATAGGCTACTATTGTTTAGAAAAATATAGAGGGAAACTTTTACTAGGATTTTTTTTTAAAACTATAATGTGAAGAGAATATCATAGTAGTTAATGTACATACTCGTTAGAGTAAAAAATCTTACATTTTTTCCTAATTATTGAAAATTTGATATACATTTGATTTCTTTTATCATGCTTAGATATCTTATTTTATGTGAATATCAAAAAGAAATAAATATCCATTCACTTTCATTTCATTATTATCTTACATTTTCTGTAAAATAAATAATATATACCAAACTTTATTGAATTTTTTTGAATAATTTTTTTGATTAAAAATAGTATTACAATGTACTGATCATATATTTAATCGACTATAAAAATATTTAAAATTAAATATTTTCTTAAAAATGTAAACAATAATATTTATAATTATGAAATGCTTTTAATCATTAGTGCTAAAGTAGTCAATAATAATTTTTTAAAATATATATTAAATAATAA
This sequence comes from Schrenkiella parvula, assembly GCA_000218505.1. Classification (NCBI taxonomy): domain Eukaryota; kingdom Viridiplantae; phylum Streptophyta; class Magnoliopsida; order Brassicales; family Brassicaceae; genus Schrenkiella; species Schrenkiella parvula. The sequence goes on along the minus strand of CM001193.1, from coordinate 12,998,881 downwards.
CAATAATCAGATGTATATAACGATGTAAATATCTAGTCTAAATTTTTGACAAGATCCTCATTTAATTGACCCAATATTTTTTTTATATCCATTCACTTTCATTTTATATATTTCTGGTGTTTATATATATGCTTTGATAGTTTTCTTAAAGTCAAGAACAACAAAAAGTTTCATACCAAGAGATATATATATATATACAGATACAATTTTTTGTTTTGGTCACAAATACACATACCTTATATATTAACTTAAAGGCAAAAGATACTGTTTTAAAATCTTAACTGGATTGGCGATCAAACCGGATTAACCATGAATTGGATTGAACTCGATGGATAGTCAGGTTAGATTGATAACAAATCGGAAGAATTCTCACAAAACCTTTACTGTAGAAAATTGTATTACATATATATACAAACAACATATTACTTGGACTATTTTTCATTTGAAAATGATTAATTTCATAAGTATCTAAACCTAGAATTGTAATAATATGTTAGCCATGATATTTAGATGTCCACGGATTACCATATCTAATCAACTACAGAATCCTTCTAATCACGTATTAAATCATATTTTAGTGAATCTAAAGAAGACTCTGATCTAAAGAATTCACAGTTGAATTTTATGATGAGTTCAATGAAAGATAAGATACACGAGAAAAAAGACAAAACATATGAATTTTTACCCTAAGAAAAAATGTGGCGACAAATAGATTAAAAAATAGGGAATAAATGTTAATATAATAATTAAATTTTTGAAAACACTTTTTGATAATGAAAATGGGATAGAGCTAAAACATTTCCATATGTATAGGGAAGAAAGATATATTTAAAATTTTATTTGACTAAGTTAATTCTGACATGATGAAAACTAAGAAGGTGCATAAAGAAATTAATGTAGTCAAATTTGCATTTTTCAACATTCATTCACTTTCTTTTTAGTATCTTCTTTTTCTTTTATGTTTATGTCAATAAAAAAATCATGTACCAATATATATATAACACACAATATTAGAATGCAGTCACTTTCAAACAAATAAAACTAAAGCAAGGAAAATAGCTTTTTCTCTTCTTATCTCTCATTCACAAAGATTAGTAACTTTCTTTTGTTCTGATATTGATCATGGCTAAGTTATCATGTTTTTATTTCATCATACTCATGCTTGTATTTTCAGGTAATTTCATATTTTCTATTTCCAAACATCAAAAACAATATTTAGTTTAAGATTTTATAATAGTTATATAAAAATATTATTTCACATTATAACATAACATTTTATTTTTGTCGTATTTTTAGTGATCCAAGAAACTAAAGGAGATGAATATTGCACTATGATCATTGATCGAGAAAATCTATGTGATCCTGTTGATTGTCATCTAAATTGTTATAGGGGATTCAATGGAGTTGGAAAGTGTATTAAAAATTCTAAAACTGGTGGAAATCCTAATTGTCTTTGTACTTATAATTGTTAGAGAGGCAAATTTCAAATAACAATACTACATAATTACAAAAAATTCCTTAATCTATATGAATAAAAATTAAGTCTTTTTATATGATTGGATATTTAAATTTGAAATAAAAAAGTCAGAAGATTTGTGTCATCTTTTCTTTTGTTATTTCGAACTATACCACAATGAGATTTAAAACAAGATATCAAGTTATGGATCTATACAATTTTTCCCTTTTATTTTTGTGTACCTAATTTCTTTCAGTATTGTATTTCTATTTAATTAGTGATTAATTATAGGAATTAGTGTTTGTGTTAATAATATCAATACCATATCCCTAGGTCAGAGTGTGTTTGTAATTAGGTACACGTAATTTTTTTAACTAGCATAAAAACAATATAGGAGCTCACATTCATTTTTAAAAGTTCATAGGATGAATACTAAAAAGAAAAAAATGCAGAATATTTATATTATTTTTGTTGTCTATTATGTCAATTTTTTTTATAGTTTTTTTTCAAAAATTTTAATATCTTACTCCGATGATTTATCGACTACAACAAAATAAAATGTGTATGTTCAAATCGAAACAAGAATCTATAAAATATTTTGATATTGAATATGCAACAAATTGTATCTTAACACCAAAAACTGTATATTTTGAGATTTAGCATGTTGCCTTAAGTAGAAGCACTCACCAATTTCTAATTAGTCAACCCGTACATAAACAAAAACGATTCATGAGGAGGACTTAAAATTGGATTAGAAAATAATAAGTAAACTTATGCATATTTATTCACTTAAGTACTCCATTTTTGCCAATGTCAGCTTTATGTTATGAAATATCATATATCTAGATTTGTTTTCCTCAGTGAGATTGCAAATCAAAACTACAAATTTAATGCAAAAATCAAATTTTATAATTATATAGTTATTAAATTTCTTTTTATTTATATTTTTATAAATATATATTTATGTCCTAATCTTCTCCATATCGTATGAAGGAGGATTAATTAATTTCGGTAAATAATTTTTGAATATAAACGTTGTAGTATATATATATAGTGTAAATGGTTAATACTTTAGACGAACAAACTCAAATGAATTTAACCAATATTAACGAAATTGGACCAAAGCCCGAGACACAAAATGGCTCTCACTCAACTTAATTGTTCTTAAAATCCTAAAAGCACCTCCATTGGTCGGATGAGGCTGGGTATTTAACTAATAAAAATTAAGAAAAAAAAGAGAAAGTATTAGATACCTGTTAGATATTTCCTAAACAGCTGTTACTCTTTTAGTGGTTTAATTTTTCTTTTTCTTTAAAAAATTAATTACATAATAAATTTATGGTAAAGTATTAATAAAAAATGGTTAAAAAATTCATTAGAGTTTTTTAACCGATGAAAGTGCTCTAAGTGAAATCGAACCCAAAATTTACCACCATAAATGTTGCTAGTAGCAGTTATGATTAATATAATAGTATAAGAATGGGACGTTTTGCAAGTAAAATGATAGAAGCCTTTATTAAAACAAAAGAGTAAAATAATAGAAAATTTGGAGTGGTTGTCCACAAAAAAAAAGTGTTGCAGAAAATTTCATGATATACGATTAAATACATCTGAAAACGTCTTTATTACCCAAGATATTACAATATCTACACCAGCCTGTGGTTTTTTGGCAACGCACTTGCTCAAAATAATGCGTATGGGATTGATGCGACGTCCTCAACAAAAATTACGTGGTTCAACACCACGAGGTTGCATTGCATCCCCTTTAAATTCGTGGCCAATCATCTTCTTCTTCTTCTTCCATCTGCACATAACAATACCTCGGGGAAAAAAAAGCCTCTCCAATGGCGTTTCCTCGTATCAGCTCGATCTCTTTCTTCATCTTCATTCTATTCGCCGTGTCAATCAGTCCAGTCATCTCTGCTCGCCTCTCATCCTTCATCAAGCTCCCTTTCTCCGTCCACGAATCTCTCTCTTCCTCCGTTACTTCCTACTGCGAGAGCTGGAGATTGGCTGTCGAAACCGACAATGCCGGAAGCTGGAAGGTGGTACCATCCAAATGTGTCAGCTCTCTTGAAACCTATTACAACAAAGGCCAGTTCGACAATGACTACAATTTAGTCGCTCGTTACGCGCTAGCTTACGCCAAAACGATCAAGATAGCCGGAGACGGCAAGGACGCATGGGTCTTTGACATCGATGAGACGCTCCTCTCGAACCTAGAGTACTACCAAGCTCATGGTTACGGGTAAAAATGCTCTTTGTATTCTTTAGCTGTTTGATTTTGTTATCTAAAATGCAATTTAAATCACAACTAAAGAATGTGTGATGTGGTTAGAACCGGTCCTGACATTTGAAGCACCGCAAACTACAAATAAAAAAATAGACTATTTTACATGTTTTTTTCAAAAACAGGACCGGTTTGCTTTATAAATTTTTTTGTATGTAAATAAGGGCCGGAAGCTCGTGTTTACTTTGCTTGGGCTCAGGGCCAGCCCAATCTTATGGATCTGATCTGATTCTCGGTTTAAAATTTCTAGTTGCATTGTTTTATTTTTTCAATCGTACCAATCGGTTTGGTTGATTTTGTTTGTGGTGGATTTAGGTGTGAGCTGTACAACTCGACTGCTTTCAACGAATGGGTACTACAAGGTAGAGCCCCAGGTTTTGATGCGAGCTTGAGTCTGTACAAAGGTCTCAAGAAACTTGGTTTCACTATCATTCTGCTAACCGGCCGAGACGAGGCCTAAAGAAGTGTTACCGAGAAAAATCTCTTAGACGCCGGTTATTCCGGTTGGGAGTATCTCTTCTTGAGGTAAACTATACCAAAACATTTCTCTTGTTTTTGGTTTAAAACTCCATAACTCATCTAGTTCTGTAATTTTCAAATCTTAAACCACTATCATTACACCAAACTAATATTTTAAAGTTGATTGGTCTTGGACCCTTGATTTAAACTTTGATCAAAAATATATGAAATAATTATATATATTGAATAACTATATATTTATTTTCAGAACTATCATATAGCACCAGCTCTACATGAATGCAAGGTTATTAGTTGAATGCAAGGTTACTAGTGATTTCAAGATACTGAAGTTTTTTTTTGGGTTAATGTAGGGGTCACGAAGATCAAGGGAAAGCAGCTGCAGAGTACAAATCAGGGAAGCGATTAGGAATGATTAAGAAAGGCTACAAAATCCATGGAAATACTGGCGATCAATGGAGTGACCTGCAAGGTTTTGCTGTGGCTGATCGTTCTTTCAAAGTCCCAAATCCAATGTACTATATTGCTTGATCGTCATCGTCTGTTGCATAAATTTTTTATAATTTCTGTATGAAATAAGAGAAGTTACGAAAATATTTCGTGACTGGCCGAAAATAACCAATTCTAAATGTACCACGTTCTCTCTTTTTTTTAGTATCATTTTATGTTTGAATGATCTATCTTTTTCTTTTAGATAAGAATTTTGTGGTCGTTAAAACTTCAAAACATTTTGAACATATTCTATTATATCATTTGTAAGAAAACTATCCATTTATTGATAAATAAGTTCAAATGTACAACTTTTATATTCTTTCCTTTTAATTATGTCCAAGTGTAACATTAGCATAATTTTATTACACAGAAGCTGACTTTATGTTATGTATAATCCGGAATAAGCTTATTATTAATTATACTAACTAATTAAGTTTTTAGTTTCGTATGTGTTGCAAAATGATTATAGATTTAAAGCATAAACCAAATTTTTTTTAGAGAAGCGTCTTTCTCTCTCTCCAATGGCGTCTCTTCCTCCTCGTGGCCTTTCGATTTCCTTCATCCTATTCACTTTCTTAATAAATCCAGCAATTTCTATTCGCACCTCCTTCATCAAGCTCCCGGGAAGCGACGGATCTCGCTCCTCCGCCGTAGCAGATACCTACTGCGAGAGCTGGAGATTGGCCGCCGAGACCAACAACGCCGGGATCTGGGATGTGATTCCGTCTATGTGCGTTGATTCCGTCGCCGGTTATCTCAATGGAGATCAGTACGGATCCGATTACGGTGTTATCGCCGATTATGCGCTCGCCTTCGCTAAAACGGTTCAGTTATTCGGCGATGGCAAGGATGTGTGGATCTTCGACATTGACGAGACGCTGCTCACGAATATCGACTACTACAGGGCTCATGGTTACGGGTATGCTCTCTCTATTATTAGCCGTTGGATTTTAATAAGTTTCAAATCAACGATCCTGATGATTGTTGATCGTATATCAAACCGAAATCTGATGGAGTAGTGTAGTAATGGTCTCCTCATTTTATTCACACTCCGAATATACCGGATTTTGTGGACTGAGATCCGGTTCTGTTGTTATTTGCATCGTAGCGTACCGATCAATTGGAATTTTTCTGCTTTCTGGTGGATTTAGGTCTGAACCGTTCGAGTCTAATAGCTTTGATAAGTGGGTGGGACAAGGTACAGCTCCAGCTTTTGATGCGAGCTTGAGACTGTACAATGCTCTCAAGAAACTTGGTTTCACTATCGTTCTGCTAACTGGTCGGGACGAGGACCAAAGGAGCTACACCGAGACAAATCTTCGGAATGCTGGTTATTCCGGTTGGGAAAGGCTCCTCCTGAGGTAATCTATACCAAAATACTCTGTTCTTCTTTGGTTTTAAAAGATAGGAGAACATCGCATTCGTGTCAATTTGAAATCGATGAACCGGTATATACCTAAGCTTGTTGGTTAAACTGCAGAGGTCCAGAAGATCAAGGGAAGTCAGCTACAAAATACAAATCGGAGCAGCGATCGAAATTGATTGAGAAAGGCTTCAAAATCCGCGGTAATACTGGCGATCAATGGAGCGATCTTCTAGGCTTTGCCGTGGCCGATCGTTCTTTCAAAGTCCCGAATCCGATGTACTACATTGCTTGATTGTTAATCTCGGATTTATGTATTCAGTAACAACTCATGTATGACTAATACTAATGATCTGGTTCATAAATTGATCAATGCACCAACACAAGATCATCGTACATTTCATGATCAACTTCAACGTACAATCAAATCCACTTAAACCGATGGTTAATTTTAATTACATTGGCGCCATATCCATAGTATATTTTACAAAATTCTTCTGCTACAAAATAACATTAGCACAATTCACTTACATAGAATTGATTACGAATTAACTAATTAAGATTTTTGATTCTAGGAGTCATAAAAGGATTGATCTTAAGCATAAAGAAGTTTAACTAACATTCATGGAAACGCAGTGTAATAATGACTGTTACTCTCTCCGAGTCCCACGCTTATCCCAGCGCAAGCCAGAGGCTGCGACGGCATCCTGAAGCAGCTCAACGCGCCGCCGGAATAACCGGAGCAATCCGGTTGCGGCCGCTGCGAGTTCCTCCCCGGGATACAGTTACCGGCGAAATCAAACCCGAAACTAACCGTGGAACATTCCGAGCTAATCCCGGAGAAGAAATTGAACGAAACCGTGAGATTTATCAGGCTCCTCAAGGAGCAAACCAAATCGGGAACCTCGCCGGAGAATCTGTTGTGCGCAAGATTCAGAATTTCAATCGCCGACAAGCAAGAGATGGTATCGGGGACATGACCCATCAAGGAATTGTAGCTGACGTCGAAGACTTGAATCTCTGAGAACATTCCTACAGATTCCGGTATGCAGCCGGTTAACTGGTTATTCAACAGCAAAACCTCTCTCACTCTCGATCCCGTCAGGCCGAAACTCGTCGGGATTTCGCCTGAAAACCTGTTATTAGCGAGATTGATCACCGAAGCCGGAGAGTTTCCGAGATTCCTGGGGATTTCTCCTTCGAATTGGTTGTTATTGAGTAAAATCGCGTCTAATCGCTTGTTGAAAAGAGCTTCAGGGATAAATCCTGAGAAATTATTAAACCGGAGATCGAGGTAAACCAGATTGGGGATGGAGATTGTGACCAAAGGGAAAGGACCTGAGAGTCTATTGTTGCTGAGATCAAGCTCTTGGAGAGAATCTAAAGATTTGAAGGAATCTGGAACTTGGCCGTAGAATCTGTTACTGTTGAGATGAAGAATGTTGAGGTCAGAGAGGTAAGCGAGGTCTTTGACCATGGTGCCTTTGAGATTTGCATGGTTAAGATCTATGGCGGTTATAGACTGACCAGAACAGAAAACCCCTTTGTAAGAACAAACATCTGATCCAACCCATGTCTTAAGAACACAAGAAGGATCCTCTGTAATAGCGGATTTCCAAACCTGAAGAGCATTGTAAGCAACACTGTTTGGAGCCGTTACCGGAACGGTATTCCGGTTACCTTCGTTGATTCCGCCACCGACCCAACCCCCACCGACACCGACTCCTATGCCGCCTCCTACACCAAAGGAAGCATCTGTCTGAACCCAACCACCTAGAAACAGGAACAAACAGAGGAGCTTAAAGTCGCTGCCTTTCTTCTTCTTACACATTTTTTACCAGGAAGCTGAAAGAAAGTTAGCTTTTTTGTGGTTTTTTGCGAGTTGACACTTAGAGAAAGACAATGAACAGTGATTAATTGAGTGGATTAGCGAGGTTTGTGTGAGTGTGTGTGAGAGAGAGTGAGATTATGAAACAGAGTGAATGTGGTTGAAGAAGCATTGATGATATGAGGAAAAATGCTTTCGTGGGGGGACAAGATTATCAAAACAGAGTTCTGATTTGTTCTTTGTGTTGTTGTGTCACATTTGCCTTTGTTTTGCCGGAGTTTACTGTTTGTTTTCAACTTATGACTACATAAATCATATCACGGGTTCCTCTTCTTTTGCATTTTATATTTTATCGATTCCAATGAATTTATGCACGAAAGTATATGCATTTTAGTGTTGAATGTTGGATCACATGTTTGAAATAGACTCTTACAACTGTCATTTAAATGGATTGCATATTTCAATTAAACTATGCACAAAACTAGCTTTGTCCATTCTATTAAGTGAGACCCAAGAACGATTTGTAATGAATGCACTCTTTTTTTCTTCTGAGTTTCACATGAAGTTTGTACGTATTTTATGAATTTTGGTTATAATTTGTAAATTTTCAGCCATACAAAATAAGGTTAATAGCAATTGATGAACGACATATGGTTTAAATTCCACATGCTGTATAAGTTCTAACTGATGGCGAATCTTTTAGACAGAAATAATAAAGAATGTTCTCATAAATGAAAAAAGAAAATGAACAGAATCTAGATGAGGCTATAAATAAGAAAATGCGTAGCTTGTGACTGTGAATATGGCGTTGTTGACTTGTGGGAGAGAGATTTTGCAAGTGTGAGAAATTTTTAATGTATCACATGGAGTGGCACAAATGCATAAGTGTCTCCTTCAAACAATCTTATATTAATGTGTGGCTGCATTTAATCCAAATATTTTTCAATGCAATTATTGAGAAGAAAGCTTATACTCGAACAATAAATAACTTTGCTTGATCAAGCTAAACAACAAAAAATTGTAGATTTCCAAGCATTCACTACACAACAAAACACACAGTAGTATCGATCATGACAACGAAAGATTTTGATATTAGTATATTACCATCTTATAAATATCATACTTCTACAATCAAAGCGCTTTCACACTAATAACAAAAAACAATTAAGAACTTATATTTAATAATATAAAAACAACATAATATTATGTTATTTTAATTTCACAAAAATAAAGTTTAAAAAAATTAAAAACTAAATAATTAAATACCAAAAATATAATTTTTAAAAACACCTATAAATCAAAAATTATTTATTCAAATATTTTTTTTGTTATTATTCTCTTTTCATTTTTTTACAGGTTATAGTTTTTTCTTAAAAAAATTTATTTATCTATTATAAAATAATTTAAAAATAATCTATATTTAAATTTGTTTTTTAAAAAAATTGGGACTCAAGACCCATATTTTATTTAGCTATATCTAAATCTGCTTACCGTTTTTACGTGTTCAAAAGTATATTATAAGAGTTCTATAAAAACATGTCTAATGATTACAAAGTGGTAGTGAGTTAGAGATTTCATGTGAATGCTAAGCAATAAAGTAAAGAGCCGACAAAGTTCGGCTTGCAAATTTGGGTAACACCTACTTCCCATTGCTGGTTTATTTCGGGAAGAAAAGAAAGAAAATGACTTCTGCTCAGCATCAAAGGAAAATATATATTGGACATTTCACGTTTTAAGTCGGCTTTTATTTTTCCTAATTCCGAGTTAGAAAACTAATCATTTCAAGTATTGTTTAAATTAATTTTCTTCTTCTTTTGGACAACAAAATTTGATGAAGTTTGAGCATACGGAATGGTTCAATTACATTGTGAAACTAATTTTCTTAGAGTTTTGTTCAACTTTTGATTACCTAAGCCTATACAAGAAAAATGATGACAATCTATAAGAATACGATATTGGCATGCACATGCTAAACTCAAATGAAAGCAGGCCTGTCATGGGCCCATTAAGCTTGTTGTGAATGTCTAGTTAGCCATGGGGAGGATTATTTTGGAAACGGTCTAGTTAATATGTAAACATAGGAAGTGGATCCGGCGAAAGAGGGTGCATGTGAAGTCTTCTTAACACGTTAAATTACAAGTTAAATTTTTATGTGAGAGACTTCACACGCACCCTCTTCACACTGGACTAGTTAATATTGTATAAAAGTCAGTAAAGTTACAAGTTAAATTTTCATGTGAGAGATTTCATAGGCCGGACTAGTTAATATTGTATAAAAATCAGTGAAATTATAAGTTAATTTTTTCATACCCAACTTTTTACGGATACATGCATTTATACATTTGCTAATTGTAATTTAAAATTACCAAATGATAAAAAAAAGTATCATTTAACTAAATAATTTTTCTTGCCATTTAATGAATTACTTTTTGTTTAGTAATCATAGAGTCCACATAGACAACACAAACAGAAAAAAGGAAGATAAATTGATTCTTGTAGTTCAATTACGGACAATGCAATGTGCTTACTTAAATATAATATTAATATATAATTTTTATGTATATAAAAGTACAAAATAATATAAAAATGAATATTGGTACGTAAAAAGATATCGAGGAATATAATAGGAGTTTAAAATATGAAATGAAAAATGGATTCCACTTGTCGAAAGAGAAACATATATTATAATAAAGGAAAAACAATAGAAGAAATAAAGGCATATTGGCTAACAAAAAAAAGAAAAGAATTAAAGGTAAATATTGTCTGATTATTCCTTTATTCCAATTTTAGAATCTAACCATGCCAAAAATAAAAGGCAAAGTCTCATCTCATCTCTCCCCATGTTGATTTGCTTTTTCCTCTCCCAATATCCCATGAACACAAATAAACTTGGAGAATCAACTAATAACCTAATTTCTTGGATCGATGTTGATTTTTTGCTATCTAACTTGAATTTTAATCGATCGCATAAATCTCAACATTTTTCCAGTAGATAGTTCTGTCTAACTGAAAAAGGTCAAACTAATTTTGTATTTATTGTGTGTTAATGGAATAAGCAACTATTTAAAATATTTGAACTTGTGATCACATGGAAAAAACACAATATATTAATACAAGGATGAGTTATGCCGTTATAGGGGTCATTTCATAATATGCTAGAAGACGAGTGGAATATGGAATATATGTATTAGAACAAAGTATCAAAGAAGGTTGCAATGTAAATTTACACATATCTTTATATGGACAAAATTAAAGACGAAAGAGACCAAACATAAACATATCGCCAAGTGCTTTTGTAAATAACATTACTTCTTACTCTTTAGGTATAGATTCCATTATTCCACAATTCAAAAAACAAAATTCAAATTTTCAAAACAGGAACCAGTTTTTTGTTCTTGCTGTAATTCCCCTCTCTTGCTTTAGACTTTGCAATAACTTCTCCTGATAACATTATTAATTGAAGCTTATTATAAGTTTCAAATTATATTCCTAATTAATTAAAAAATCTACAAATCAAATTAAATCCGAAGGTCTACGATATTGAACTATAGACAATTCAGGGCCATAGCCAATGAAAGAAAAAACTTAAGCATTTGCCTTATGTCCTCTTTATTATTAAGCAAATTTTGAACCTGATAACATAGTTATTTTCGCTATTATTTATTTGATTTGATTAAAAAAATAGCGTTAATAATGTATAATATTTTGTTAAAAAACATCTAAATCCTAGTTACTATATATCTATATTTTATTTTACTTTTAAAATTAAATTTTATTTTTACTTTTAAAATTAAATTTTATTTTCTTATTTCATTTGCCTTTGGCCCCTAATGCATTCTAGGCACGGCTTACCTACAAATTCTGCCATTACTCATTTACACCGTGACAGTTCGGAAAAAAAGACTTATTAAGGCCATGACACATATATGGTCGTATAGAGTAAGAGGTCGGAAATAAGGCTACGATATACTATAGCTTTTATTTCGAATTAAATTTAGATTTTACAGCCAAACCGACCTTTCGAACATCTATAGATGTATGGTATCAAATTTCAAGTAGACACTTGAGTTTCAGTGAAAGGAAAACGAACTATCTATCCAAAAGTAAACAACTCAGGAGTACCACTCTAAAGCCTATTGCAACGGGACTATCTGTTCAAATCGTTTTTCGCGGACAATCAGGAGTACGCTACAACTAAAGCCTACCATATTTGGTCTAATCCGCTATGAAGTGGAGATGGTGAGCATCTTTCTAGCTTGATGCTTGAACTGATTATGGCAAACTCATATTCTACCTCGGAGTTAGATAATCGACCAAGGCAACGATGAGTCTGCAAAGATGCTCGAGATGTTGAGGCCTCTCGTAATGTGAATATGGATAATGCCAGCTTCTTGTTTCACGGACGTTTAGACCTTCCTAATCACTCTCACGGCTATAACACCTCGGAGGTATCTGGAGACTGTGCCTGTGGTCTCTTTCTTTGGCGCAATGTCACATGTACATACACTTAAACTTTCTCTTCCAAAGACACTTTTTTTTTGGTAACAATCTTCATAGACACTTAAGAGCATACGTGCACATTCTCTTCTGGTTCATTAGGATAATGTTGTATGGCTTTGGGTTCCTTTATGTGATCGGTAGAATAAGTTGTATCTCTTATAAAAGTGGTAAAATCTTAATATTAAAACTAAGAATAAAGTAAATAACTCATAATAAGTATAGGGAAAGTAGTAACAAGTAATTAATATTATTTACCTATATATATTAAACAAAAACCAATAAATTATACAGTTCATCCTAATTAATAAAACAAAGAAAAATACATATAAAAAATTCAAATAACAGAAGAAATGAATTTATAAATAAACATACAACGAACATACTTATATCTAATTTTATATTGGCACTGTTGATGATTTTCATGCAATTTTCCTTGCTTTTTTCTTCTTCTTCTTCTCTTTGGAATATAACAGCTTTTTCTCTCATGTCTTTTTTTTTCTATTACTTTTGTTTTTATTTTTTCCCCCTCCCCTTCATATATATATATATATATATATATATATTATTCCAGTTTCTTTATTATTCGATTATTTGTTTGGACCGTTGCAGTTTAGACATTGTTTTCTGATTTTATCACGTCGGGTAAAACTTTAGGTCATATTGTTAGTTCAAAATTGATTTTCACTAACCGTTCATTATTATCACGTCGGGTAAATTTAATTATTTTAAATCCTTTTGTAAATACATAATATTTAATAAATAATTATAAATAATAATAAAAAAGGAGCACTGTTTACTTGTAATCCAAGCAATAGTAACCATAAGGATATTTTTCTTACAGCATTCACTTTGTTTCTTTTTCTTAATCTCATGCGAGAGCGACATAGGTAATTAATAGTGAATCAAAATTGAATTCAAAATTAATTAATCAACACAATGAATAAAACGAAGATTCTCTATAGGGAACTGTTTTCTTTTCATTTGCATTCGAATATTTATTAATTTAATGTTTAATACACATATTGGAATTTTGTTTTTTATAAACATTAGTTTGGTTTTGTTTGTTAATAGTAGATTCAATTTACATTATATGTATCACACATTTAATATTTATTTTATCAAACGAAAATTTTAAATGGGAAAATAAGAAATTTGCGCATACCTCATCGAAGCTCTTCATAAAGGGAACAAAGCTGAGTTGATCCATTGTGTAACTCGGGAGACCAGCCGCAACCGCAGCAGCCGCAGCCGCTACAGCCATAACGCTACCACTAACGCCACCTACTTCAGCAGATCGATTTGGAGGATTAACATTCATAATCTCTCTAGACGAAGAATAACTCCCACCACTAGTAGTCCCACTATCTCTCCTCGTATGATACTCTCCGCCGCCTCCACCGCTATTCGCTTCACCGCCTCCACCGCCTATAGCGTTCAAGCTCGACGTAGATGACGACCAATTGCATTGCCTAGGTTGAGTCTGATAAAATATCTTCGACACAACAAGCTCTCCTTCTTTCTCTTCCTCATGTGTTCCCAAATGATATTGATGCATTACCCAATTGGTTTTCTCGGGTTTTCGATTTTTACCAAAATTGGTATACAAAACCAAAATCTTCTTACAACCTTTTTGCTTACCGTTTACCATAACCGGTCTTGTCTTACCGGTCTTATGCCACCTCGTCTCACCGGAGCTACCACTTCCTTGCATATTACTGTCACATTCCGTTTGAATCTTTCTTCGCTTTCTTGTTCCCGTCGTATACGCCTTTGATGGTCTATGAAAGAAGTGTCTGCTTAAACCATCTCTAGTCACTCCTACCAAAAATTTTGAAAAATTACAAAATACTTTTTTTGTTAGTTTTATATGTTTCTTGTGTGACCCAAATTAAAAAGATTCAAACTTTGGTATGACCCAGTCCTCCAAATATGTAGTCATATCAAACAATCATATATTATAATGAAAGATATGCATATGGAATGCATGAAAAAAATATGAAATATGTGTATAGATTTATGTGTGATCAAAACATAAAAGATTCAAACTTTGGTGAGACCCAACTAAAAAAATGTATTCAAATTTTGGTATGACCCAATGTTCTATATACATATATATATATATATATATATATATATGTGTACTCATAGTAAATAAACATATATTAATGAAGATATAAATATATAACGATGTGATGTATGGACTGCATGAAGGTGTTTATGTACCGGGAAGCTTCTCGGGATGAGTATAGCAAATGCCGTCTTCACCTTCAATGGTAGGGATGAATTCGTCAATGAGAGGGTGAGATTTAATGTCTTTAACTAAGACTTTTGCTTCTAAATGTTCTATCAATTCTTGATCCGTTGGGTCAAATTTCACTCCTGCGGGTAAACCAACCCAATCCTGCTACAAAGAATAAAAGAGAAAAAAAAATAAAGATAAAGAACAAGAGATAATATAAGTGTATATACAAGTATACATATAAAGACTCGTATACGGACGCTTCAAAATTTGGATTTTGAATTTCTGTAAGCGAGAGAATAAAACAGAGAGCATCATTCTTGATGTTCTTCATTTGATTCTTTTCTTTTTTATATTTTCTCTTAAAAAAACATTACAAATGACCTAAAATGAGAAAGGGAAGGTAGAAAGAATTTATCTTTAAGTTAATTAAAATAAATAAAAAGAAAAAAAGGGAATATTACTTACAGGTTTGCCCTCGAGCTTGTGGCCGCAGCTGGGACACTTCTTGGATCCACAAAGTTGATGTTCTTCGATCTTTGCGTCAATTATATCCGAACCGGTCACCGAACCAGCAGGAATACTCTTGTTCATCTCGAGACCTAGTTCCTTAGATCAATTTTCTCTTATGCGTATGTGTGTAGGTGAAGAGATAATAACAAAGCTCTTCTGATCATTTCCAAGAGTTGAAGTATATATATATATATATAGAGAGAGAGAGACTAGAGAGAGAAGATTTGAATAAACCCTCTTTTATTATGGAGAAGAAACCACTGATTTTGAGGAGACAAGACAAAAGAGGGTTTTTCTTGAAAACCTAATCGATACAAGAACAAGACAAAGTAAGAATTTATGGGGAATTAACCCTCAAATTATGCGAAAAAGAACAAACTTGGTCGAACAGAATAAGATCTGCAAATCAAGAAAGAGAGAAAGATAGAAGAGGACAGAGAGAGAGAGAGAGAATTAATAAACGACTAAGGAGATGGGGAGAAGAAGAAGAAGAAAGAATGAGAGTTGGGATGTGAAGGGTATAAATTAATAAAAACATACGATAGATTTTTTTGAGGGAATTAATATAATAAATGTATGTATATATGTGTCTATCTCAAACTTTAACTGAAGAAGTAAGCGAGAAAAAGGAAAAGGTGGCTCTGAAACCCATTCACTGACCCACCTTTTATTTTGCCTTTGCTGGTTTAAGAAGCCGCTATGAGTCTTCGAAGCGGTTTGTTACAATCTACAAATCATACACTTTATATTCAAAGTTATATTTACTTATGTTTGTATAATGTATACGTGTCTACCTATGTGAGTGTTCACATAGTGCATATTCTTAAAACATCGAAAATATGTTACATCTTTATGTTATATATATATGTATATTGTGATAGAAAAATTACTACAAAAGACATCAAGATTATATAATCTTTACGATTAAATTAAGTTTCATGTTGGAAAAAAATTGTGAGTTTCATCACTATACACTTCGACAAAGTTACGTCCTTTTAGGATGATGAAATTCAAAAGATACATATGGAGTATACTAAACGTATCATTTATATATGTGTGTATATACTCTGTATGTAAATATATAATTTAATTAAATGAACGACATGAAATTTTTACTCGAAAAATCCGATGTTAATTCTTTATGGTCTATACATAACATATTCAAAAACCATTTGTTGGTAACTATAATTACTCCACCCTACTTTTCGTAACATTTTTGATTTTTGTAGGATAAACGTCACTATAGTTCTTTAACAAAACAAAAAACGTCAGAAATGGAGTAATTTTGAATTTGTGGAAGGTTAAGGACAGAAAAGAATTAAAAAAAAAGAATAGATGTTTATCAAAGAAAGAAAGAAAAAAAAAGACGAAGAAGAAAAAAGACGAGAAGAGGAAGAGAGGTCACATGGCCATCGAGCTGGAGGAAGTGATCATTTTTCTTTTGTTATTCAAATTTTTGTTTTTCTTTTTTGATTATTTTAATTTCAATTTCTGCAGAGAGAAAGGAATTAAGAGGTTGCTTGATAAGTAAGGCAATTTGAGCAGTGTACCCATCATATGGACCACACCATCTCTTAATTTTCTTATTATATATATTCGTGTTTTTAGTTTATATTTATATATATATAATATTTTAATTTTAATTATATATATATATATCTATATATTGTCTCCTCGGAGATCCGTTTACGTTAGCATGAATTATGAAATCATGGCAATTATTCTTTTACATAGTATGTTTCAAATCAGACAATAATTTCCTTTTCCCATAAAAAACATTTAATGAAGTATTACGCTTATAAGTTTAAAGCGAAAATTATCTGTTCCTTTTTCTTTTTTCTCTTTTTTTGTTCTCGATGAAAGAAATATCTATTCTTAAAAACATATTTATTGTATGCGTTCTCTATTATACGATTTCATAATATTCCAGAAGGATAAATGTTATTTTCCTCTTTTTCAGCGACCTCGAGTATCTTGACTGCAATGATTATAAAGTTTTATCATATAATCCATCTTATGTGGTTTTATATTTTATTTTAAATTATATATACACATATAAGGTCAAAAACTAATGAAGAGACAAAGCGAATAAATAAAATACAAAGGTAAAAGAAACGTGTACCGTACATTTAAACTTCACCAATAAGCTTCATGTTTAGATCATAAACGTAAAACATAATATATAAAAAAATTATGTCCGGAAACGAAAATATATTTATACAAAACATTTGTATAAACGAAACGGAATTGTATAAATAAACGAAAAAACTTTTGTCCAAGAGAAAAGTATTTACTTTCTTGATTTCCGGTGAAGCTGTATTTTAAAATTTGCCTAAGAACGAGTTAACCTAGAAAGTTTCATGTGTAATAACATCATACGGCTTTAATAATGTATGAATTAAGATTAGTGTAGGCTCCACAAACGACGGGTCCATGACTTAATGAGATCTGTGAATTGGATTGTAGTTTAGATCTTGGAACTCTCTTAGACCAATTTTTTATTACTATGGTTCTAATATAAACTGCCAAATATTCTAGAGCCGTTGGTCGGTACTATCCAAATTTAATTTTTGATATTCTCCTCGACCTGGTGTGACAATGTAATTACCAATGTATATATATATTATAGATTACTGGTTCTTCCAATGTATAAAAAATTTAGGTTATTATTTTTTTTAATGTCACGAAAAAGTTCTTCTCATCTTTTCTCATTTTTTAAATAAATTTGGATTGAAATAGAAGCACGAAAACAAAATCTAACTTGTTTATAACAAAAAAAGAAAACAAATTTATAGATTAAGCTAAAAGCATTTCGATTTCTCAAGGATTGGAACTTTATTGATAAGAGATTCGAGTTAAGGATACACAAAAGACAATCTCAATCCCAACGGTAAAAAAACACCAAAGGAAAAAGAGAAAATCAAATTCCTATATTTATATATCTTTTGTATATATAAATGAAGAATACACATCATAATTAAATTACTTAGCTATTGAAAAAAAATTAGATAGTCAAAGAATGAAATCATGGAGGGGCCAAAGATATGTCTTGAATAAAACATATAGATGCCTATGATTGCCTCTTTGTCTGGGTATTATCATATCTTTGTCATAATTTTTGTTTTATGTATTTTTTATATAAACTTTTTTCTTAGAAGTATTAAAACTTGAGCTTCGTTTTATCCCATCTCTTATCACAAATCTACATCATCTCAATTTTGACACTTTTAGATGCTAAATAAATTTGTAAAACGTAAGGTTTTTATCTTAGCTAATTGTAAAATTTTAAAATGCATCATAGAAATTAAAAAAAAATTGAACCACAAACATATAAAAACCTTGGCATGAAGTGAGATATTTTTGCAAAAAATAAATTGTTATAGGCTCATAAAACAGTTGTCACTAAATTTTATATAAGTTGAACGAAATCTGACAAGACAAAGCATGGTTATTCAATTTGTTCAAAAAATGAATGGGCTTACGAGCTTACTCGTCTATAGGCAATTTAGAACAGATGCGAAGTTCTTGTGGGCCGGACTTACTAGCTCTTTTCCTTATGTACAATTTTCTTTTTTCTTTGTCAACACTGTTATACAGATATGAAAATTTGTCTTGTATTAAGAAAGCCCATTAACATTTTTTTGTTTATTAAATTACTCAAATATTCTTTTTAATTACTCTCGTAATTTCTTTTTAAAAATTCAGAAGTAGTACGTTCGTTTCGATTCTCCTTAAAACCTGCCCCATAAAAACTCATGAGTCCTATAAAATATCGAAGATTATCACAAATATGCCCGAAATGTGATACTATTTTCATATATATATAAAAGCTTGACATAGATCTCGCATTCTAGATTGGTCCATTCATCCAAAAGCTTTTTTCTGTTGAGTCCAAAAATTCATCTGATCAATGGTCAAAAATATTGATATGGTCACATCTTACCATTAATTTGATAATTTATTCACCAATGAATGATCATGAATGGCAAGTTATGAAGGATAAATATGTTACAAAAAGCGAGATTTATGTGAAAAAGAATGAAGATCATCATTAGAAAGGTTGACTTTTCCAGAAAACACATACAAGATATTTTCTTCACCTTTTGAGTTAAAATTCTAAAAATAAATAAATAAATAACATTTTTTCCATGATAATATTTAGAAAATCCGCTATTTTAAACATTGTATGTTTGTATATAATTTGATCACAAAATAGATACGTGTGCAACTTAAATTTTAATTAAATAATAAACACTTTTTATTTTTATTTCCTCACCTTAGACTAAAATCTTATGTTCATTATCTATCATATGTCACCATGAACTCACTATAATTTCCAAATCTATTTTCTATTTACATATCTGTCTCAAAAAAAATCTATAGGTATTTTGTTCATAAAGACAAATACAATCTTCTCAATTTTCTATATTTACAAATACTTGATTGTGAGATATATGCTTCAACAATAATATAATGCATATATGGACATTTTTTTGTCAAAATATATAATCATTTATAAATATTTAAATTAAAGAAGCACAAGTCTAATTTTTCCATTACTTGCTGATCACATGTGATTATGTTAATCATCATACCTTTACCTACAATAATACACTCAAATAATGTTGTCAAAAAAATAAAACACTCGATTAATAATACAACACGATACTTCTAGCGTTTCTTTTTCAAATTATAGATGATTGACAGGAAATAAATAGTCCAACACACAGATACTAACCAGAATTTGATAAATAAGTTTGAGAATATTCTCTTTTTGAACCTTTAGCGGATTAGCCTACTGGTATATTGACCATTTTTTTCACCTCCACAAGTAACAATTATATGTATTATGTAATTAAAAGATTTTTTTAACAAATTTAGGTTTATATATGATTAGAAACATGCCAAGGAAGTCTAGCATATTACATGCCATATCCCAAATTTACAAGAAACCTAACCTAAACCCAACCCCAATCCCAAAAGGTCAAATCCAATAAAATCGTATCTGTTTATTAATTATTATTATTACAGCCCAGATCTTTCTAATAATTATTTACTGTAACCCTTCAATTATTGAAATGGTCAATTTTTCTCCAAAGTTAACCTTCCCTTCATAAATGAACCTCTTTTTTTTGTTATTGTTGTCTTGAAATCTTATTCTTCAAAGCAAAAACCACAAACATATCGCCACTTGTTCACTATCTCTTCATCCAAAACATTCACCACAAGCCCGTGAGGGCCTGATCTGCTTCCTCCTCCATAGTTCTTGTACCATTTGGGTTTTCGTCTTCTTCTTCCTCAAATTAAAGGTGAATGCTTTCTTTTTTTAAATCGCACTTTTTTATGTGTTAAAAATTGAAGTCAAAGACTGTTGTAAACCATTTTTGGATTCCTATATAAAAAAAGATGGGCAATAACATTTTCTCCGATCTTCCATTGTATGGATTCGTATAGATTCCGGTCATCCTCGACTCGGAGTACGGCGTCTGAAACCGATCATCAGCAATTTGGGTTTTTAATCCCTAGAATCAGTAGGAAATATCGATCATTGAGCTTCGATTCGGGTCTCCGCTTGATTGTTTCGCTTTCCGGTAATCAGATATTTGGGTCTCCGACAAGGTTGGTAATGGCAACCTCTGCCCTTAAGTCCGACCGGAAGATCGTTACTGGTCCCGCCGGTTATGTTCTTGAAGACGTTCCTCATTTCTCCGATGACATCCCAAATCTTCCTGTACGTCACTCGGGTTTTTTTAATTCCTTTTAATAGATTTGTGAATTCTGGTAATGCGAGCGGGAAAAAGTATGAAACTTTATGAGATGTTGCTTTAAAGTTACTGTTTTTCTTTTTGAAAATCCGTAACGTTTCCTTATTTGATCAACTTGTTGTGATTTCTTCTCATTAATTGGATTATTTGTGTCATTGTGATGCATCAGACATATCCAAATCCATTACAAGACAATGCTGCTTACTCTGTTGTTAAGTAAGTGACTGTTTGCTTTACCACAAGGAAGTTAACTTTATTTCCAAGTTCGTTACTTTTTCCCTCGTGATTGAATCAATATCTTTTCGATTTAGAAATATGTAATCTTTATCCCGTTAAAAGGTTTCTTAGTTGATGAAAACCAATGTGTTTTCAGGCAGTATTTCGTCGATGAGGATGACACGGTTCCTCAAAAGGTAAGTAAAACTCTCTCCTTTAACCATTAACATTTGTTTATATCTCAAGTATTTCGTATCTATAAGCAGGGGGCGTGGCCAAGAAGCCTACACATTTTCTCTCTTTAATGAAGAGTCTGGTTTTTCCCTTTTGCAGATAGTTGTTCATCCTGATAGTCCGAGAGGAACACATTTCCGTCGAGCGGGACCACGTCAAAGGGTATTTCTGTCTTTCTATATCCTCAAGCGTCTAAGCTTGGGAAGATGAGCGTTGAGGGAACTTGTTGTTTGCGCAGGTTTACTTTGAGTCGGATGATGTTCTTGCTTGCATTGTTACATGTGGCGGCCTATGTCCCGGGCTAAATACTGTGATCAGAGAGATAGTTTGTGGATTATCTTACATGTATGGTGTCAAGAGAATCCTGGGAATTGATGTAAGTCCCCTCGGTTTAGTTATTCTTTCAGCATTGCTCTGAAAATTTTAATTCAATATTTCAATCTTGAGATCACCTGCGGTTTCCAGGGAGGTTATAGAGGATTCTATGCGAGAAACACAATCGATTTGAGCTTAAAAACAGTGAATGATATTCATAAACGTGGAGGAACCATACTCGGGACTTCAAGAGGCGGCCACAACACCACCAAGATAGTTGATAGTATTCAAGATCGTGGGATTAATCAGGTTCTTGATTTACTAAGTTCAACAATATATCAATCTACAGAATTACATTGAAATGATGCTAAATGCTTGTCTGTTTTGAGATTTGACCAGGTTTATATAATCGGTGGAGATGGAACACAGAAAGGAGCAGCTGCAATATTCGAGGTAGGCAAAAAAAGGTTCTAATCAATTCATGAGGTTGGTTATTGTTTTAATGGCTGTCTCTGCAGGAAACTAGGAGACGTGGGCTCAAAGTTGGGGTTGCCGGGATCCCCAAAACAATCGACAATGACATTCCTGTAAGTCCTTTTTTCCTTTTTCCAATGGATTGAAATTTCGATTTTGTATCATAGTTTCTTATGGTTATTAAAGATAATGATTGTTTGTTCTTTCTTACATTCAGATTATCGATAGATCGTTTGGATTTGATACAGCTGTAGAAGAGGCTCAACGTGCTATAAACGCAGCCCATGTTGAAGCTACAAGCTTTGAGAACGGTATTGGTCTTGTGAAGTTAATGGGGCGGTACAGCGGTAAGCAGTTTCCCTGGACTACGTAGTTTGTACCCAAGTTTAGTTGAACCGGAGAAATGTTTACGTATTTTCAAGGGTTTTACAGGATTCATTGCAATGTATGCAACTCTAGCCAGCCGAGATGTTGACTGCTGCTTGATCCCGGAATCTCCATTTTTTCTTGAAGGCAAAGGCGGGCTTTTTGAATTTATTGATAAACGGCTAAAGGAGAATGGTCACATGGTGATTGTGATCGCAGAAGGCGCTGGACAAGATCTGTTGTCTGAAAGCATAGAACAGTCCACAACTCTCAAAGATGCCTCTGGAAACAAACTTCTACATGACGTTGGTCTATGGATCTCCCAACAGATCAAGGTTAACTTATTGAATTTCCCAGGAAAACAGAGGACATTTAAAAAAAAAAGACCAAGAAAATGATATGCTTTGCTTCGCTTCTCTCTCTTCTTCTGCAGGATCATTTTGCCAAGAAGATGACCCTAAACCTCAAGTACATAGGTATATATATCTTATGAGTTTTGCTTTTGTTTTTCTCTACGAAAAATGATAGATAAATATTTGATTTTGTTTGGTTATTCAGATCCAACCTACATGATACGGGCTGTTCCAAGCAATGCATCAGACAATGTATGCTGCACACTATTAGCTCAAAGCGCGGTTCATGGAGTGATGGCCGGTTACAATGGCTTCACCGTTGGCCTTGTCAATGGGAGACATACTTATATTCCCTTCTATGTGAGTCTCAGAGAACCAAATCTATTGAACCAAAAATGTATCAAAAGTTCCAATTTTATGCCCATTCTTGGATCAAATACCTATCTATTACATTTTTCGATTAGGTAGATTACTTTTCTCGATTTGGGATTCCTAAACAATAATTGAATATTGTGTAGAGAATCACGGAGAGACAGAACAAGGTGGTGATCACTGATAGAATGTGGGCAAGGCTTTTGTCTTCGACCAACCAGCCAAGTTTCATGAAGCACGATGATAACCACGGGCCAAACCATCCGGTTGGTGAAGCAAGGGCCATGAATTGGTGAACAACTCTGTCTGAAAACGTTTGTTTGTGTTTTGACTTGAGGAGATCTTTGTTTGGTGAAGTAAAGTTTCTTTATTTTATAGAAGCTTCTCGAAATTTTTTATATTCTACTTCAAGCAAAGAGAAGAGATACCTTTCCTCATTGGAGAGAATTAATACGATTCTATTTGTGAGAATAATGTAATAACTGTTGGTTTGATTTTGCTCTTACCAAAGTGTAATTTACAATTTATATAATAAATCTACAATTTTTTCATCCAGATGGTAATGTTACTATTTCCTCTTGTATCATCTCAGTTTTGCCATTGCTGCTTAAAAGCTGGATCTTTTCTCATCTTTCCTAGTTAAAGAGAAGATCTTTTGGTTCAACTTCTGCATATCCCACTAAATCTTTGTGCAGTTTATATACATCTTTTATTAAAATTTACATGATGGAAAATGGGACTTGAATGAGGAAAGAAGACATTATGAGTTAAATCAAACTGCAGCTGGCTTCCCATCTTTACGAGGATCACTAACTGCAGTGAGTAATCCCTTGAATGGTTTCGAGTTCTTAGTAGAATCTTTACCAAGTTTCCTTCCAATGTCAATCATCTCTGCTTCTTCTTCCTTGAAAGTCTGAACAATAAGTTGAACAATAGCTCCACCTCCACCTGATCGCTCTTCGAGCTCATGTCCCCTCTCTTCCAGAAACTTCGTGCTACCTTCCGTAACTCCTATGTGATTGCCGTTGATAGCCGTGAAGTTCTCATATCGAACAACATTCGGTATTAACTGCAACAACAAACCAAAAACCAATGATTATCTCTTTTGAATGTTAGTAAAAATCTGATGATTAAGTAATGCATACCTTATGGTAAACTCTTGCACTCTCTACAGCTTCTAAAGGTTTCATCTTCAACACAAAGCAATTGAGGAAAACTTGAATCACCGCCGGAATTATATTCATTCCGCCACTTCCTCCAAGCGCCCCAACCAACTCACCGCCCTGCAATAGATAACAGATGCTGAAAAGAGCTTGTAGTGTAGTGCTTTATAATAGTACTGCCATTCTAAATGTGGCAAAGTGTGTATGTGAGTACAAGAAAACAAAAATTTGATGCCATACCTTGGTGATTATGAGAGGTGTCATGGAAGATAATGGTCTTTTGTTAGGCTCAATGAAATTTGTAGGAGCCGGAGGGAGTTTGTCAGGAGTGATCTCCGTGGGTACAGAGAAATCATCCATCTCGTTGTTGAGTATAATCCCGGTGGAAGGGGACATAACCCCGGCACCAAAGACAAAATTAACAGTTGTTGTCATAGACACAGTGTTTCGATCCGCATCCACAATGCAGAAATGACTCGTCCCATGGTCCCTGAGTTGGCTCCACCGGTTCAAATAGTACTCGGGTGGGAATGTCGTGTTGTCGAAGATCCTCTTTCGGATTTCTTCTGCACGAGGCTTCGAGAGCATTTGGTTCACAGCGTTTGTAATGTTGACGAACTCAGGGTCTCCAAGATCCATCCGAGCTGCAAACATATGTTTCATTGCTTCTATCAAACGGTGCAGCCCGAGATCACTTCCAGAGGCAGTGTATAGTTCCGAGTAGCTGTCCAAGATATTCATAACCATCGGAAAACCAACTGTTCCGCTCGAAGGAGGCGGCATTCCGTGAATCGTATAACCCATAACATCCACGGACATTGCATTGGTAACTCGAACTTTATAACTCCTTAAATCATACATCGTTATGATTCCTCCCGCCATTTTCACATCGTTGACGAGCTTCTCGCCTACTGTCCCGTTGTAGAACGCGCCCGGTCCTAGCTCAGAGATCATCTCTAGACTCCGAGCTAGTTCCGCGTTATAGCATGTCTCACCTGGTTTCAAAACCTGTCCGTTTCTTGAGAAGACATTCCGCAAACCCGGGTCTTCAAGTATCATCGAAGAGTGGCTAGATATGGCCTGTCCGAGATATGGAGCCACCACAAAACCACCTCGTGCTAGCTCAATTGCCGGTTCGAAAAGAGGTTTCCAAGGAAGACGGCCGTACCGTTTCCAAGCTTCGTAAAGTCCGGCTATCTCTCCGGGTACTCCCATCGACAATGCGCCTACTGATTTGGCATCCAAATCGTCCTTATACATATCCTGCATGCATCATCAATCCAAAAAGCTAAACACATTACACAAGACTAAAACTAAATCAAGGAAGATTTGTAAGAAAAAGAAAAGCTTTTACCTTAGAAGCAGCTAATGGAGCGGTTTCTCTCATGTCAAAAGCCTCAGCTTTTGAATCATCCGCTGAGCTAACGATCAAGAAGGATCCACCGCCGATTCCGCTAGACATCGGATTAACAACACCGACGCATAAGGAAGTAGCCACGGCGGCGTCCACCGCGTGTCCGCCTCTTCTGAGAACAGAAGCACCAATCTCCGAGCACCGACCGTCGTCAGCAGCCACAACACCGTTCTCAGACTCGACCGCGTCACTTCCGGTTCCATGGATAAGACTCCGATGGTTGGTCGGTTCTCTCGACAGCCAAATTGTTATGTTGTCGCTAAAGCGATAACCTACAGAGATAAAAAAAAATTTCACATGCTGCGACAGTTGCAAAAGTCAACGGCTTTCACTATTCTAATGAAACAAAAATGGTGAAATCACTATTTTCTAGTGGGATTTTATCAGATCATGTCATGGTTTTGAGTAAGAAAGGACAGAGAAACAGACCTGAAATTCCCAGACAAAGAATCAAAACCAGAGAAAGAGCAATCCTCAGGTTTCTTCTGTGTTTCTTATTCTCTCCGACCGTTTCTTGGTTGATTCTTAGAAGAGGATCGGCGAGGATTGTGTGACCCATCTTCGGTATCTATCTCTTTCCTCCTTTCGATCTAAAAGAGAAGAGAGTGAAATGGGTCCAAAAGAGAGTTGGATTCCGATTCCATGAATGGTCCAAAAGAGGGTTAATATATATTTAATATTTCTAAGCTGGTTCTGATAGGCAGTTTGATTTTTATATGTAATAAAATTCCACATCGGAAAATTCTAAACCAATCAATTTTTTCTTACTGTTTTATCCAAGATAGCTGAAAGATAAATATTAAAATGAAAGAGAAAGATCGCTGGGATATTTTTTTTGTTTTTAACGATCTTCTCTAATTTTTAATATAAAAACCGCCCATAAAATTAATAACAATTTCCATCGTTTTCAGTTTATAAATATATTAATTTTCTTCTAATTTATTCTTAATCTCTTTTCGTAAGATTAAATTTTTTCGAGAATGCAAATTCTTAAATTTGGTTTTTAAAAAAATAAAAATTAGGTGCATAAAAGTTAGATTACTGTTTCACTCTTAAATTTTATAGTTGTTTTAAGCTACTTTTTGGCAGTTTTTCTCTATTTTCAGTTTAAAATCATTTTGATTTTGATTTGTGAAATTTGTAGTATCATGTTTTCTGTTATTCTCAGATTTAACAATTTTTTTCGAAAATTTTGATTGAATTTTAAAATTTAATAATAGTTTGTTTCACGAATTTTAATTTTTTTTATTACATTATGAAATTCCATTTTGTTGTTTTTTTGTTTTGGAGTTTTATTTTCTTTTTAAACTTTTGATTCTGGATGTTTACATTAGCCGGCTTTTGAGTTTATAGGTATTAACAGCTTTGGAATGTTAAAAAAAAATTATAATGGTGAGATATTGATTATAAAAAAGATATTGAAATGTCAAAAAAGGACTAAGAAAAAGTCATTTTTTCCCATGTCTTTTCCAAACAAACCACTCGAAACAGTTGAAAAAATTCAAAAGAAAAATTATGAACTTAAAAAGGTAAGAACACATTAATACTCAATCTACCATTTTAGTACATATGATTTTTTGTTATTACCTACTTGTGGTTCAACAAAAATATGTTTGATGTCGAATAGGTCTAGACAGATCGGATTGGGTTTTTAACAATCTAGAGCGGATTCTTTCATCTATTGTTTCAATAAGACCAAAAAAATAATTATGATGTCAACTGTATAACTTTTGTTTGTTGATATTATCTTCATACAAATTACATAGCTGATATAATTAAAAATATATTAATTTAGTTTAGACGTGTGGCCTTATGATTTATAGCTGCGAAACATTTTGTCGGATGAGTAGAAGCAGCATCAGCAGCAGCTGGTTTCACACATTTCGGACGATTACTAACTGCCGTCAATGCTAGAGTTATCTCTTTATATGCAAGTTAACATTTTAGCAAATATGTCTTCAAGCTTTTTATTTTCTTGTTGTCTCCCAAAACACCTAATATTGTAGCAGATTTATTAGCGAAATTAGTATTATGTATCGTATACGTTAATCATTCGGTTGACTATTAATATAATATAACGATTGACCAAACAATAAATAAACATTGAATGTAAAAGTATTTATGACTAGTTAAATGTAATGGATTTTAAAAAATGTTTATAATATTATATAATTAATAATACTGGATAGACACATCGTAATCTAATGTAATGTGGCTCCTTATAATATGCGTGAGTTATGGTTCAATATGTCAACTTGGTTATGAGTTGGGAATTATTCTTATTTGTTATTCTCTTTTGGGTTTATACTATATTTCTTCCGGGTCTCTTAATTATCCTCAAATATTTCTCTTTTTTTTCAAACGTAGCTCGAATCAGTCTATCCAGTGATTAATATAAGGGATGCGCATGAAAATGATATATATATTAAAGTTTTTAATTTATAGGATTTGATTTTGAATAGAACGAAAGTTTGTAGAGTGCGATTTGCTAGGTTGCAAGATACCAACGGGGTTTTTACAAGACCTATGGTTATCAAGACGGACATACAACTTTTGGACTATGTCAAATCGTCAATCAATTATTTGAAAAGTAATGGTGAGATATTGATTAGAAACAGGTGTATTCATTCCAAAAAAGAAAAGATATATATATATATATATATATAGATATAATATTAGTTTGATTAGTAAAAGAAGAACTACGGAAAAGTCTTTTGCTTCGATGTCTGCCCGAACGAACCATTCAAAGCAATGAAACCCCTAAGAAACGTATGTACTTAAAACATCTTTAATATTCAGTATACCAAAACATAATTTTTCTACCTATCATTATTTTTATTATTTATTAGATGCAATAGTATTTGCTTTTCCATTATTAATATCCCAAACATCTTTCTAGTATTCATAAGATAGAGGATTTGCAAAAGTCCCATAAAAAAATTAAGCGTATTTTTTACACATAAAACAAATCACATCATTAGTTAAGATACAAATTTCCAAACTTATCTTTAAGTATTTTGAGAATATAATATTGAAAAAAACTTCGATCTTCATCAACCTTGAAAATAAATAAAAATCAACAGAAATGTAATCAACAATTGGCTGCTATTAGTGTATACCAAATACCACTACATAGATTTTATTTTTGTGGTAATTCTGAAAATTGTGAAATTCCTAACATAAGTTTTAAGGAGACAATCAACAATTCAAGACGTTTCAACGAAAATTAAATATATTAATGAAGTCTTTTTTATAACCTATATAAAAATAAGTTTTAAAGGGAAATTAAGCAGAGAATTATAATGGCTGATATGAATCAGAACATAGGAGGAGCAGAAACACGAGTTGGAGCAGCATCAACAGCAGCTGGCTTCCCACCTTTCCGGAGATCACTAACTGCCGTCAAAACTTGTCTGTTTTGTACAACAAATTGAACAGTGGCTCCCACTTTTGTAAGCACTAGTTCATGTCCTTTTGTCTTCAAGAAGTCTTGAGTCTCTTTTTTAAGCAGAATGTGATCTCTATTGTACACTTCCCAGTCCTCATATAACACTTGGTTTGGTTTCAACTGCACAAGATAAAAAATTCATTTTGTTGATCAAAAACTTGTTGAAAAGTTATGTGTTTGTCTTTGATGCATTACCTTGTGGTAGACTCTTGGGCTCTTCACAGCCTCTAGAGGACTCATGTTCAAGACAAAGTGATTGAGGAAGACTTGGATTACGCCTGGAATTATATAAATCCCGCCACTTGCTCCAATAACTCCGACTAGCTCATTGTCCTACCACAAAAAGAACCAACACACAATCCATTAGAAAAAGAAAAAAATATATTTAGTTCACCTACAATCCTCTGTTTTGACTCTGTTCTGTTGAGACAATAATGGACTTATGCTCCTATGTTCTTACTCTGAATTGTTTGCTTGAGACAAGTATAACCTATTCTTTTACTCGGTTTCACTGAGACTGTAATGAACTTAAACTCTCCTGCTTTTGTTCTTTTTCATTGAGACACGCGTTTTGGCTCTGTTTCGTTGAGAAACCTAAGTTCCCCCTGTTTCAGTCCTGTTTTGCTTGACAAAAAGTGAAAGATGAGCTTTTTTCTTGATTTTGCTTACCTTTGTGATGATTAGAGGCATCATGGAAGACAAAGGCCTCTTGTTTGGTGCAATGTAATTCGCGGGTGCTGGAGATTCCTCAATTGGTATCGAGAAATCAGTCATCTGGTTGTTGAGTATAATACCAGTAGAAGTCGACATAAAGCCTGACCCAAACGCATAATTCACAGTTGTTGTCATCGACACGACGTTTCTATCTTTATCCACTACACAGAAATGGCTGGTCCCTTGATCCTTGAGCTGGGTATATCTGTCAATAGATAAGGTCGGTCAAAAAGCTCTCCACAAGCCCAATTCAGTAAAAGCAATCACTTACTTGTTGAGGTAATGTTCTTTTTGGGTAAGTCGTATCATCGGATATTTTGCTCCAAATCATTTGTGCATAAGGCTTAGAGATCATCTTTTCCACAACGTCGGATATTCTATTAACAAATGCAGGATCTCCAAGATCCATTCGAGCTGCAAGCATATATTTTATGGCTTCTATAACACGATGCAGAACAAGATTCTTGTCAGTAGCATTTACATTTTTGTACTCCACCAATACATTCATTACCTGTTTTTGTTTCAACATCAAAACATGAAAGCTTTTAAACATTGCACAATGGTTATATCGAACACCATATGGAAAACACAAGAGTCATCATCCTAACCATTGCAAAGCCGGGCGTTCCACTTGACGGAGGCCACATTCCTTGATGCGAACCAACCTCGAAACCATCTCGAGCCAGCTTAATAGACGGCTCTACCAGCAGTTTCCAATCCACACGGCCACCGTTCTTCGTCCACGCTTCGTAAAGTCCGGCTACCTCTCCTGGAACTGCTACAGACAATGGTTCTTTATTCTTCTCCTCCTCTCTGTTCTCGAACATTTCCTATTAAGGATTTTTACAATTAGTTAAACATCATTACAAAGTTTCTCCTACCACAAAAATTCGTATATCATAAACAAGAGAAAATTTTACATTAGCCGCACTGAGAAAAACGAGAACTTTTTATCTAACTATTTAATATAGTTTCATCACCGTCTCATAATCCTTATTCAAATCTCATATTATCCATATGTGAATTTTTTATAACAAAAACAAAATTTTCAAAAATTAAGTTCATAACTACTTGCGACATGGAACTTTTTGGCAACTTTTTCTTAGATTATTTAATTGATAATAATAATAATTATATCATATAGTCCTCCGCTTTTATGTACGTCTTTTGAATTTCTACAATTATTGAAAACCTTATTTTTAATTACAAATATATCATTTCTAATATTTTTAAACAGAAAAAAATATTTTAGTGTGAAAAAAAATGTAGTAAATATAATTTAAAAGAATCAAGCAATAAAACTTATAGAAATTTGAAAACGAAAAACAAAAAGAACAAAAAAAGTTAAAACATGCAACTTTGTTAGTAATGAGAAGAACCTTGTATGCAGTAGATGAAGCAGTTTCTCGCATGTCATAAGCTACCGCCGAGCCGGTTGATGAGCCGACGACCATGAAAGCTCCACCACCGATTCCACTAGACGTTGGATTCACAACACCTAAGCAAAACGCAACGGCCACTGCGGCGTCTACGGCGGAGCCATCGAGTCGTCTTAGCACGTCCGCGCCAATCTCTGAACATGTCTCGTGATCGGCCGCCACGACGCCGTTCTCCGACGTCACAACCGATTCTTTGTCATCGCTTGTGGTTTCACTTTCTTCGCCGGTAAAATGTCTGCTGAATATGAACCCTGATAATATAAAAGAACAAAAAAATATTTCATATATGGCTCTGGTTTAACCAAATGAAACTAAACTACACATGAAATAATCAATTCGAAAAGGAAGTAAAAACCGACTCAATTGTTTATTTTCATATCGAAACAAATATATGTAGCCGGGACCGAATTAAACCGAGAAGATAATAAACCAAAATCTTGTCTACTAACCGAACCAAATGATATTTGGTTTCTATACTTCATCGATGGAAAAATAGTAAAATGCAAAAAACCAAACCAAAATCGATTTGGCAGCACTAATTACGGCATTACTAAAAGTCTCAAAGCATAGTGTAAAACGAAAGAGAAAGTAAAAAAAAAGCAATACCTGAGACTCCCACAAGAAAGAGAGACAAACACAATGCAATTGCAATCTGATTTCTTCTTGACCTGCTTTTATTGATGTCAGAATCGTGCGATTTTAATTGATTCTGTATCGTCGTATCATTTGTTTCTATGTCCAAAAATGGATCTCGCATTCTACTCCGATCCATTTTGTGTACTCTTTCAGAGTAGAGAGTCAAGTCTCGATTCAATAATGTTAAGAGATATGCAGATACAATCGGAGAGATGACGTTTATATAGTTTGATAAGAGTCCAAAGAGAGAGACGAGATTATGTACGTACTTAGTCCTAAAATGTAGTAATGTTGCATGAAACTGCACGTTCTCTATATAGCTGTTATTATATATAAATAGTTAATATAATCATCAGTCATGTGTTTCTCATTGTACATACAACTATCGTGATGCAAGGTGGAAACAGACTTTCGAAACATTGACGGGAGGAGTCGTTTATGTAATAAATGATGTAATTCATTTGTATAATTTTGCATAATAATTATACTTATTTAATGAAAATTTGCATATTAATTAGTAATGAGAATATCTTTATGACTTCATGGACCATATTTATATAAAAAACCACGTGTTAACATAAATAAAAGATTTAATACATACGTAATATGTTTAGCGAGATAATCAACAATATGTTTAGCTAGTGATATCAACCGTTTCAACGTTGCAAAAACTATGATGGCTGGTAAAATTAAGGTTGAAGCAACATTAATTAACAGCAGCTGGCTTGCCATCTTTCCGGAGATCACTAACTGCCGTCAAGACTGTCTTAAAAGCATCAACCTTGTTTTGAACAATTAGTTGAACAATGCCTCCCACATTTGTAACCACTAGTTCGTGTCCTCTCGTCTTCAAGAACTCTTGAGTCTCTTCTTTTAGCTTAATATGATCTCCATTGTACACTTTCATGTCCTCGTATAACACCTCGTTTGGTTTCAACTGCAGAAGATGAAGAATTTTAGCTATTTGAGAAAAACATATCCTCCCAAAAAACTAAATGTGTGTTGTCTTTGATGCATTTACCTTAGGGTAGACTCTTGGATTCTGCACAGCGTCTAAAGGACTCATCTTGAAGATAAAGTGATTGAGGAACACTTGGATCACCGCAGGAAATATATAAGGTCCACCGCTCGCACCAATTACTCCTACCAGCTCATTGTCCTACAAGTACGAACTACAATAGTTAGCTTACCAAGAATCCTCTGTTTTGTTTCAGTTTTTTTAGACTTTATATAAGCTTAGTTCCTCTGTTTTGGTTCTGTTTTACTTAGACAAATGAGCCTAGACTCCTCTATTTTGGCTCTGCTTCATTGAGAAACTTAAGCTTCCTCCCCTGTCTTGGGTTTGTATTGGTTGACATGAAACAAACGAAGAGATTTTCTTGATTTTGAGTTCATTAAACTACCTTTGTGATTATTAATGGCATCATAGAAGACAAAGCCCTCTTCTTTGGCGCGATGTAATTGGCAGGTGCTGGAGGGAGGCTATTAGAAGAGTTCAGGGTTGGTATCGCAAAATCCT
Organism: Schrenkiella parvula; assembly: GCA_000218505.1. NCBI lineage: Eukaryota > Viridiplantae > Streptophyta > Magnoliopsida > Brassicales > Brassicaceae > Schrenkiella > Schrenkiella parvula. The sequence goes on along the minus strand of CM001193.1, from coordinate 12,965,295 downwards.
CCATTTGGCCGTTGAGTATAATACCTGTTGAAGGCGACATAAACCCTGACCCGAACGCATAATTCACCGTTGTTGTCATCGACACAGCGTTTCTATCTTTATCCACCACACAGAAGTGACTAGTCCCTTGGTCCTCAAGCTGATTATATCTGTCACAACAAACAATTCAGACAATAACACATAAAGCTAAAGTATAAAAGGATCCTCATAATACCTACTTCGGTTAAATCAACCACTTACTTATTGAGATAATATTCTGGTGGGAACGTCGTGTTGTCCGATATTTTCTTCTGGATTTTTTCGGCATAAGACTTAGAGAGCAAATTTTCCAAAACATTAGTAGTTCCATTAACAAACGCAGGATCTCCAAGATCCATTCTAGCTGCAAGCATATGTTTCATGACTTCTATAAGACGATGCAGACCAAGATTCTCATCAGTAGCCTTGACTTTCATATATCTCTCCAATACGTTCATTATCTGTTTATTTCAACACCAAAACATAAAAGCTATCAACATGTTATATCGAATACGATATCAAGAAAGAAGATGTCATCATCCTCACCATTGCAAAACCAGTAGTTCCACACGCGGGAGGCCACATTCCATGTATTTTATACCCCATAACATCGTCAACAACCATCGCATCAGTCACTTTAACTTCATAACTCCGCAAATCTTCCATTGTTATGATCCCTCCGGCCTCCCTCAGATCGTTCACAAGCTTTTCCGCCACATCCTCTACGTAAAACGCCTTCATCCCTTTCTCGGCAACTGTTTCTAAGGTCTCAGCGAGTTTGGTGTTGTAACATATGTCCCCTTTCTTCAACAATTCGCCATCGTTAGTAAAAACACTCTTCAGACCAATGTCATTCTTGATCATAGCCTCGTTCTTGGACAAGGCGAAGGCTAAATGCGAACCAACTTCGAAACCGTCTCGGGCCAGCTTAATAGACGGCTCCACAAGTAGTTTCCACGGGACACGACCGTGTGTCTCCCATGCTTTGTAAAGTCCGGCTATTTCTCCCGGAACGGCTATTGACAAGGGTCCTACTACTCTATCCGCCTCTCTGTTCTCAAACATATCCTATTACAGTTTAACATTTCATAAAAATTACAAAGTTTGGGTTACAGATTGTTATATTACATAATAGGATATGTTTATAAGTATATAAAAATAAACAAAAATCATATATTACTAACAAAGTTGCAATTATTACTTTTTGTTTTGTTTTGTTCGGTAGTTAGTTGTATATTACTAACTAATTGCAAAGTTCTCTTCTTTGTTTTTTGGTAACTTTGTTAGTAAATGAGAAGAACCTGCGAAGCAGCTAATGGAGCGGTTTCTCTCATGTCATAAGCGGTAGCTACCGAGCCGGCTGACGAACCGACAACCATTAAGGCTCCGCCGCCGATTCCGCTCGACGATGGATTCATCACACCTAAGCAAAATGCGACAGCCACGGCGGCGTCCACGGCGGTGCCACCGAGTCGTTCTATCACCTCGACGCCAATCTCCGAACATTTCTCGTGATCAGCAGCCACGACGCCGTTTTCCGACGTCACAACATCCATTTTTTCATTGCTTTTGGTTTCAGTTTCTTGGCCGAGAAAGTGTCTGTTGATTAAAAAGCCTGATAATTCATACAAGAAGATTTCCGGTTTAGTCTCAGATTCTTAAAAGATTGTAACCAAACAAAAATACCAAAAAAGAAGTCAATACGTTAGTGCTTTACTGCTCATTTGTTATTATGTATTATGGAGTTGATTTGTCTAAAATATATATTTGACAGAGTTGGATGCGATGTCAAATCCGGAATAAAGACAAGTTTTGGGATACTAAACCGATTTTAACTTTTCTTGTATCCGAATATGCCGTAAGCCGAAACCGTATCAAACTATAATAAATAAACTTTGATATGCGTGAAACTCCTTTAAATTAAAATATATTTGTGCTGAAAACGGAATTAAAGATCAAAATGGGAGTGATTTTCGGTTTCTACTTTCGAGATTATCGGATGAAAAAAAATACTCAAAGCAAACCAAAACCCTGACAAGAAACAGAGACAAAGTAGAACGCAATTGCTACTCTTCAAAACAAAAACAAAAAAATGCAATACACTTACTTTTATTGATGTCAGATTCGCACCATATCAGTTGTTCCTGTATCATTGTAATATTATCTTCCATGTCCAAAAGTGGATCTTGCAATATACTCGGACCCATTTTGTGTAAGCTTTCACTTGGAGAGACTCGGAGAAACAATCAGATAGGTGGTGAGATTTTGATAGGGTCTAAAAGAGAGAGGGAGAGAGAAAGAAACATGAATGTCTCTATATAGGGAAGTTTATTTATAAATTACTATAAGTGTATTATTATCATGTCAGAACAAAAGAAAAAACTATTAGTTTAACCTAAACCAGGCTTCGTGACCGGCCCTTTGGTAATAATACAGAGGAACTATGAGCAGTAGGACCAAACGTGTATACTAATATTGTCATGGGGTTAAACTGTCTCGTACATTAAGCTCTTAAACTCTTTAATCATTGAGTACCAAACCAAGTTCGAACCTTGATATGTTTCTTTTTATTGGCCCACGTTATATAATTACAAGCCCATCTCTTTTTGTTTTGTTTTCTCTATTATAGCCCACTCTTATATTGTGGTCACATCGGACCTCTAAAAGTTCAAGACCGACCCTGACTTGAATAGTCTTTTTAGGTTTCAAATTTATTTCGTTTTTAGAGAAAAAACGAAAAGACGAAAAGAAGAAAAGGCTTTTTGTTTACTGGTCAAGAACATTCGATTAGAATGGTTCAACCGGTAAACCGAATGTTATGGTCACGTCTCGATGTAAACTCATGAGATGTTGGAGTCACGTCGATGTTGCCACGTTGTAAAATCTTTGAGAAAGTTTCAAGTTCCCTTGGGATGTTAGTAATGTCACTGTTAAAGAACACGTAGGTGGACAAATGCCAAACATGATTCGGCCATGTGTATTTTCCGTATGACATTATGATACAATTTTTTTTTTTGTTCGGGACGGGACGGGACGTGGAAAGTGAACAGTGTTTTTGACGATCAAAGGACACGTGCAGCAAGGACAAGACACGTGGTCAGCTGTGTAAACGGTGTCACGTGACTTTGAGGCAGATCACGTGATACTTCTGTTGAGATTTCTTTCCTATTAGGTATTTAGAGAATCTGACAGGTTGAAACATTTTATCCAGATAAAGTAATTTTGCTTATTGAAGACTTTAGAAGAAAAAATATATATTCGGATTTAGAGACCGGTTTTGGTTACATTTTAGAACATTTTATTTGCAACTGTTTGTGTGTAAATTTTTCTGGTGTTAATTGTAATTTTCTAAATGTTAATTAGTTGTAGTTGTTGAATACTAAAATTTTGATGTATTTTATACATAGAATAAATTAATTACGGTTTGGTGTTACATATATTTTTTACATTACATGGTTACAACATTTAACAAGTCTCACTTAAGAAAATTACTATATTGGTTTAATTTTTCACATCCATACCTGTTCAAAAGCGGGGCATTGTTCTAACATGACAGAACATTATAAGAAAAAACAAGTTGGCATTAGTGGATAAGACCAAGAAATGGTGATTATATTAAATAAAAAGTGAGTAATTAAGGGGGGAATAAAGGGGATCACGTAGTAGTCATGATCGTGGATATATATTAAGTGTTTGGTGGAATCAAATATATAAGAAAGTATATTAGAAAAAAAAATCATATAAGAAAGTATTGAATTGTAAGCGTAATGAACGGTCGAGATGGATGGGGCATGCATGCATGATCCCTCGTGCTTCCTTAAGAGGTGGCATTCTTATCATGTGTGATATGGACGCGTGTACGTATACATTCTTTACGTACATCACATGCATAAGCTCCTTTACATTATCAAAACATTCCGAGAAGACAAATAATTGGCTTACTATTAGACTCTTTTAATTTATTGTTACCATTTTGGCTCAATCTCTTGAATCGTATGGCGTAAATTACATGATTTATCTACCAAACATGTTCGAATATATAGAAGCAATGGTCATGTTGTTCTGGAAATTTTAGTGTAGTTTCATAACTATATATAGCAGTTATTTAGTTATTTTAAACGGAACTGGTCTATGGAACCATGTTTATGTAGTTAATACGTAGTAGTATTATCGATGATATCATATAAGGAAATATTTTTGTGTGGTATGGTCGAGATGCTCGATGATAAAAGTTATATACAAAAATTTTGTTTTTTAATAATGGAAGACAAATGATATGTTTGAGAACCAAAAGGAAAAAGTAAAAGTAATAAATTGACATCTTCTAACTTGTGGTTGAGATTACACAATGTGGAATTTTGGAGTCACATGGTTTCTTTTTAATCTATAACTCGAAAACAAAAATTTAATTTTAAATTTTCATTATCTGTTAAACTATATGATCGCACCCAATATTTAGTTCAAACAATTTTCACTCTTTTGTCGGAGATGATACTTTGGTTGGGTGTCTAACACAAGACCATAAAAAAAAATCGAAGATATTAAGTGAGCAAACAATAAATTTATTCCCAAAGAATAAAACTCAAAATTTATTCTTTAGTATAATTTTTGATAATATTGAAGCAAAATTATTAACTTTTAAAATTTTATTTCGGTCTAAGGAAGTCATAAGGAAACGAAAACCCAATTTTTTTGTTTTTTTGTAAATGTTAAGAACCCAAACGGAAAATAACACAGACATAAAAAATGAATAGAAGTTCCTTGATTGGTCAAATGTTATGAAGATAACTAGTCCCACTCTCGTGTCTAGATATATACAAGCAGTCTACAATACTTAGAAGAAATAGATCCACAACGATGAGAAAAAAATAATTGTGGGCATTTTTCCATTTTTTCATGTATGGTTCTACTTAGTAACATCTTTAGTTGACAAATATGCTAAATCTCTTACTAACAGGTTTTAAATATATTGTATTAAATGTTTTCATATAAATTATACATATAGTAGCTATATTAATTTATTTGTTGGAGACGTGAATTTGGTGCATTAAATGTAACAATACCGAAATCGATGATAAATATATAATTGTCACCATATCGTTCCACATGTCTTGCTCATCGTTAAGGTGTAGTTACCTCCCCACGCCTGATCCATTTTTTTAATCCCTAAGTGATAGTAATAATTCAATATTATTTGTCCATCTTCTCTAGTCGAATTTAATCATTACTGCACACCTACTTTGTGATAATTAATCTGAAGCTTTTAATCTCAATTTTCAATAGTTGTCGATCATAGTATTACACATTAAGGATAACAGCACGTCTAAGCCTTAGGGATTTTTGCTTTATATAATCGTCTAATATTATATCAAATCTGTGAATCTGATTCAACTAATCTACATGACTCTTGACTCTGCAAAAACAAAAAAAGAGTTTGGAATTGGAATACAACATATTGTACGAATTGCATTTGAGAATCCAAAGATAAATAAATTTTACAAAAAAATATTTACAAGAATTAAACTATGTTGCAAACACGGAGTATATAAATTAAATTTGAGTTTCCCAAAAAAAGAAAAAGTTAATTTAAAAAAACAAAAAAGAACAAAAAATCCCATGAAAATACTAGACAAAAGTTAAGGCTGCTATATATGAAATCGAGTAAAGAGGAAAAATATATAAGTTGATGAAGTCTTTCTTTCCATTGGAATGTGTTTGCAAGTTGATGGGAAGTTTAAAGAAGCATTAATAAGTGAATAAATGTATATATATATCTATGGTCCATATTATCATTATGTACTATATAAATCACTTTCAATCAAATTTGTCTTCCTTTTTTCTTCCTCTATAAGTTAATAGTACTTCTTTGAAAGTATACAATTAAATGTGCTACACGACGAACTATATTTCATCCTATAAGCAAATTTCTCCATTAAACTAGTTTTGGAAGTAAGACTGCCAAATATGTGAATTTGTCGGATAAATATCTAAGCCAGCAGAAATCAAATGAGAAATAATCTATATAAGTTTTTGAAATCCGTCTTTTGATTGGACTGCATTTGCAAGTTGATGAAAATATCTAATGTTTAAAGAAGCATTAATGAGTGTATGTATAATATCTATTACTATATAAATTTAATCAAATTTGTCTTATAAATTAATACTTATTTTGTTGAAATTAATACAATTCAGCCCGTAAGAGCTACGACACTAAAGATAGTTTGGTCCGTACATACACACGATGGTTTAATCGGTTAAGTGACTACGAAAACGAATGCATGGTGTGTACATCTCTCACACTATCTTCCAAAAAAAAAGATAAATAATAAAAATTGATCGTTGAATCTATGAGCTACACGTTGTTAGATATTTGCAACCTGTCTTCTTCGTTTAGATCTAGAAAATATTGATTTATATAAATAAATATGTTTCAAAGTGGGTCTCATGATAAAGTCATAACCAGGAGCAAGAACGAGGATTAACTCATAACCATGTTTATAAATATAACAATGTACAAACTCTTTATATTTCAACTAATATCTGTTAAATTATGTTGCATTTGCCGTATCAGCCATTTAATTGAAACTTATTTTTTGTTTGTCAACTAAGACAATAACGTTAAAATTTATCAGGGTAAATAATTATTACAAGTAAATAGAGAAGAGGAGGAAATTAATTTTATCAGGATAAACCTATTTTGGCAAATGTTTTTAATTTTCAATTTTGTTAAGTCTTTTTAATTTTTTTGTTGGCTTTGTCTCTCTTGTGAGAGGACAATATATAGTTTTTTTTTTTGGTATTATGTTTTTAGTATTAATTTTTTTTTACCTGTTATATATCTGTCAATGTATCTTATTATATATCCGAGCGTTTTTGATTAATATAAGTGAAAAAATAGAAAGAAAAAAGCAAAACAAAATTAAGAAATTTATATGAATGAAAAAGAAAAAGAAAGAAGAAAGGATAGATGAGAGGTCGAATTTGTTTAGGAGGATATAGAATTGCTTCCAATTTTAGCAAAGAAACATAAATGTATTATGCCTCCTCCCTTTAATGTCTTTGAACGTTATTCCAAATCTGTTCCAACATGTCTTCTTCATCCGACACATTTCTTATCCATTTCTCCTTTTGCTAAATATCTTTAAATATTTATTATATTTTAAAATTGGTAATACGAAGTTGACAAAGAAAAAAACGTTATAAGAAATGAAATTATATACTGAAAATGGCATAATATTAGTCTCGCTTAGACATTAGTCTGCCTTGACATATGTTACTCTGAATATTTAATTTATCAACATATTAACACATTGTTGATAATAGTGTCATCGTTCTTCGAATTTCAATATCAATAAGATCATTATGACGACTTTGAGATTGTATATTCAGAAAAAAATTGAGAATTATTAATATGCAACAGACTATTAGTATGTCTTTGGATTAGACTAAAAACAGTATGCGACGATAAATAGATAAAATCATAATTCTAAATAGACTGTCTTCGGATTATATTGAGGATAATATGCAACGGAAAAATATAAATTAATTAATTAATTTTAATTTATTGTTTCCACAAAAAAACTAAAAAAGTTGGATTATATCTATTTTGTCGTCATTCAGCGAATCTAAAACTCGACCGACTTCGGAAGGCAACGAGATTTCCAAATGAATCTAATTAATTCTAAAGAACCATTACGCTCACATGTCGGTCACTCTAACTTCCCTCAAAGTCAGTTGATAAACGTCCACATCATGAAAACGTCCAGGTAAGTCAATCTCGTGGAGAAGTCTCCAGCCGCTGTTACATACGCGTCGGTCACAGTCTTGTCACGGTAATGTTTTTACTAAGCTTTTAACTGCAGTAGAAAGGCAGCTCCTAGTCTCAGGCTAATAGTCTTAACCGTGGTTAAAACTATTTAACTAAACCATGGTTAAGTATTTCAACTACATATAGCTTTGCCGGTGAATAAGCAAACAACAACGACAAAAAGAAAAAGAAAAAACTCATTCGCCTCCGAGAAAACTCACAGAAAAATAAGAGGAAGAAGACGACGAATGTGATTTTTTTCGCCGGTAAATTAAAGAAAGATGATGATTGGAGAAACTCGCCGGACTTACCCGACTGTGGAGATTCCTACATGGCCTGTTTCTGAAGATTTTCCACCGGCGGAGATTTTTTCTCCGGCGATGAACAGCCCAGATATTAGCATGCTTGAAGCTTTGGCGGCGTTGCAGCGTTATCTGCCGTCTAACGAACCGGATACGGATTCTGACACGGATCTATTCGGTCCGGACTCTCCCATCGACGCTTACTCCTGTGACCATTTCCGCATGTACGATTTCAAGGTCAGGAGGTGTGCTCGTGGCCGGAGCCATGACTGGACGGAGTGTCCGTACGCTCATCCTGGAGAAAAGGCTCGCCGAAGAGATCCGAGGAAGTACAGTTACTCCGGGACGGCTTGTCCCGATTTCCGGAAAGGCGGTTGCAAGAAAGGGGACTCGTGCGAGTTTGCTCACGGAGTTTTCGAGTGTTGGCTTCATCCAGCTCGGTACCGTACTCAGCCTTGCAAAGACGGTGGTAACTGTCGCCGGAGAGTCTGTTTCTTTGCTCACTCGCCGGATCAGCTTAGGTATCTCCCTAACCGAAGCCCCGACCGGGTCGATTCCTTCGACGTTTCGTCTCCGATTCGTCATTCCTGCGGTAGAGCGTTTCAGCTCTCGGTCTCGCCCGTTTCTGGTTCGCCGCCAATGAGTCCAAGAGCTGACTCGGAGACTCAGTCGCTTAGTCGCTCACTCGGGTCTAGCTCTATAAACGACGTCGTGGCGTCGTTTAGGAACTTACAGTTTGAGAAGGTGAAATCATTTCCTCCGTCTTACAACAACCCGTTACGGTGCTACCAATCCGGATTCGGGTCGCCAAGAGGATCCATCTTGGGTCCTGGGTTCCAGAGTCTGCCCACAACCCCGACCCGACCCGGAAATCTGGATATTTGGGAGAATGGTCTAGAGGAAGAGCCAGCAATGGAGCGGATCGTGGAGTCGGGTCGTGAGCTACGAGCAAAGATGTTTGAGAAACTGAGCAAGGAGAATTGCGTGGATCGGGTTGAACCGGATCAGAATTCGGGTGAAGCTCCTGATGTCGGGTGGGTATCTGAGCTGGTGATGTAGGAGGAAAAAATAATCCGACCCGTACCCGGATAAGTCAGTAAAAAATCAATATCGGCCTTTTTGGGATCTCTTCCAAGGAAAAGAGGAGGAGATCTAGAAGTGTGTTCATATTATTATTATTTACTAATTTCGTATAATCCGATAATAATAATTAAAATATGGATTTTTGGGGAGGATTTTTCTGGAGAAGACATTGAAATCTCGTTGTATAGTTTATGCCTAGGGTTTTAATTCTGGAACATTAATATATATTATATTATTATTAATATTTTATCGTGTTTTAAATGTAACCCTCTTGTTATTATTCAATGAGTCAATAGCTAATTATTATCCATTATGTTTGCCCAAAGTTTTTCTTGATCCAATATATTAAAAAGTTTCATTATTTAATGAGAAATGTTTAACGTTCGTTTCAGGAGTTTGACTGCGTCGTAAATGCTTGAATGAGTCAAATCCGAATGAGTAATTATCACGACTTAACGAAAGTTAAAATAAATTTAACCAATTAAAGACTTGTTCAATGGTGTAAAATAGCGTTTTGGCGAATCATTCGATTATGACATTATCCAATATGATTTGGGTATTAGCATGGATAAGAAAATGACATTGACCAATAAAAAATTTGCAACATCGGTAAAAAAAGTCGGAGTCTGACTAAACCGGCACCAATTTTGTTACAATAACCGGAGATCCGAACTGATTTTAGACGAAACCAAGTAAGGTTTGATGCGAAACTGAGATGTACGAGCCAGTCATTCTTTAGGTCATGCCATAAATTATTAAAATCAATTTGATTTGTTGAATAGAGAGATTAGTAACGTGCAAATGTTTAGGAAAAACGTGTAATTGTGTAAATCGAGTTAATAAAATTTTCTTTTTCTTTGTTAGCAGGTAATTATTTTCTTAATTGTGTTTATTTATAATTTTTGGTATGCGACATTTATTATCATTAGCCATTAACTAAGAGTTTTGGGGAGAGCTAAGGCAAAGTATAGATTCAGAATGTAGTAAATTTCTGTGATATACTTATCATATTAATGATAAAAACGACATGTGGGTCCAATGTTAGGTATCACAATTAACATTTTTGAAGAAACATAGATGTAATTAAATGCAAGATGAATGTACATACAGATGTTGTTATATGGGGAAACGGCCAAATCTATAATCAGCGAATTAATAGATTTGTGTAGGGTAATTAGCCCACAAACTCGAGCCTAATGTCAAACAGAAGAAATCTAATTATAAACGCATTTTATGGTTTACCAATTTACTTCTAATTACTATTTAAGTCAATTATTTTTACCAAACCTATGTAAATTTTGTAACTAAAATGGGCAATAATTACCTATGTAACACATTCTGAAAATTTAGTCTACTATATAATCTAAACCATAACTTTAACGTACGAGTTGATAAAATTATTATGCCTCGATTGCTTTTAATATCGAATATTTAACACGTGAGAATGAACACGAACTAGGAAGCAATTCGTTTCATTACAAAGAACAAAGCATATACAAACTGTTTTTACGCGGTTACAATTTTTTTTAATCAAAACAAACATTGACTTGTTTCTTGCTACCTTGCCGTTGGGCCAAACGTGTTGCTATCTCCAAAAGTAAGTGATACTGATCCCGTCGAGCTAATATATTCGCTGCTGCTATAGTTCCGAGTTGTAGTCCTCGTCTGCTTCTCTCTCACCACTTCCTTCTCACGAGCCAGCTCGGCAACTAAGCACTGTTTCAGATCAGACACGATCTGGTTCGTTGTTGGTCTGTGTGCTCCTCTGTCTTTGACGCAAGACATTGCAACCTCCACGAACTTCCAAGCCGAGTTTGAGGAGAAGTCTCCGTGAAGCCGTGGGTCCATGACGCCGTCTATGTCTCCGATTTCGAGGAATGGCTCGACGAAGTGGACAACGTGCATTTTATCTCCGTCGTCGGTTGTCATGATTGATCTCTGGCCGGTTATGATTTCAAGGAGGACGATCCCGAAGCTGTACACGTCGCTCTTCTCGTTTAGCTTAAACGTGTTGTAGTACCTGTCAAGTGGTGCCAAACGTGTGATTTGATTAATCAAAAATAACCAAAACCATATCTATCACAAGTGGGATTTTAATTCGGTTGAACCGGTAAACGTGTGAAAGTAAACGTACTCTGGATCAACGTAGCCAGGAGTGCCCATGACTGCAGTCACGACATGGCTTAGATTGTCCTCAGGGAAGACCTTAGAAAGACCGAAATCGGCAATCTTGGCTTCCAAGTTATCGTTTAATAGAATGTTTGCTGTTTTAACATCTCTGTGTATTATTGGTGGCCTGCATCCATGGTGCAAATACTCCAACCCTGCCAAGGGGAAAACATACAAAGAACTGGTTTCATACCTTCACCAAACTAAACCGGTTTGATATCTCGTTTTAGCTTTGGAACCAACCTTGTGCAGAGTCTATGGCTATATGAAGTCGCTTTTCCCAGCTAAGATCCTCTGCATTCTCACTTGAAAGATAGTCCTGCAAGTTACCATTGGCCATGTATTCGTAGATGAGAGCCATACTGCGACCATCGTCGCAGTATCCAACAAACGAGGCTAAGTTCCGGTGATGTACTGTCAAAAGAAGCTCTGCCTGGCAAAACATGTTTACACTTGAGCAACCATAAAACAATAAATGTTTGAACTCACTGGTAACTTTTTTGGTGTTCTTTAGACTACCTCGCCTTGGAACTCTTTGGAAAGCTGGGATGATGATGATGATGATGATCCTTTAGATTTTTCGAATGAAGAATGATTGATCATCTTTACAGCAATTTCTGTCCCATCTTCGAGGGAACCGAGGTAGACTATACCAAATCCTCCTTTACCGATCACTTTATGGAAGTTCTTTGTAATGCTACAGACTTCACTATATGTGAACCTTCTCTTCCCTGAAGGCAGAAGCGGTCCTGAATACGATCCTGAATACAACAAGGAAAGTTAAACATTCGCTTTCTTGCAGCCAAATAAAGTCACATTTATTAACCGTGAATTGAGCTAAAAGACCAACTGCCATACTTAGTTTTCTTTTCCTTCGCATGAAGTATATAAGAACAAAGACTGCAATGAGAACAATCACTGCCACGAATACAACTATTGGCACGACGATTCTGTTTCCATCTTGACATGAACGTGAGTGACAAATGTTGTGCTCATCCACACTAGAAAAACAGAGAGGAAATAAACATGCTTCAGAAAATGGTAGAGACACGAGGGTTGTCTGCAAAAGATTGCTATGGGTGAGTGGTTTTGACAAGAAATATTGTACCTGAGTACAAGTCCACCACCATTTGATCTTTTCCTAAGAGCTCGTGGGATAAACCCAATCAAGTTATTTCCTTTCAAGTTTCTGCAACACAAATAAGTGCCAGATACAAAAATCATTATTGGTTGTCTGTAAATATATACTAAAACGAAGTCTCTATGTGCTAAACTCACAGGTACTTCAAATGTTTTAGATCAGCCAAAAACTCCGGCACATTTCCTTTTAGGTTGTTGTTCGATAAATCCCTGGGAAAACAGTGCACACACCTCCATAAGTCTTAGGTAATGTGTATACAGTGGTTGAGAAAGTGTATACTTACAGTGACTCAAGAAGGGAGAGATTTCCAAATGATAAGGCTATTGGTCCTTGTAAACCGCTCGAGCTAAGGTTCCTTCTCGCAGCAAAATACAGTAACAAAGCTCATCAGCAAAACCAATCTTGATGGAGAAATATATGAAATTTTGTTTGGTCAAAATGAAAGACTTACAGTGACTTGATATGATGATTAGAATTGTTGTAGATGCAACCAAGACCTTCCCAAGGGAACAGCCTTGGGGAGCAAGGATCACCGGTCCAAACCTTTTGCACTTTATACGTTGATTTTATGGTTTCTATCGCGTGAGCTGCAATTAACAAGCGAAAATCGAAAACCGTGAGTCTCATTAGGATTCAAGGTTCAGAAATCTTACAGAATATAGCCAACTACGACTAACAATGTATAGATAAACATACTGTCTTCGCTTGTGGTAAGAAATTCATCCAGAGATTTTGCTATAAAGATCTCGATGGCATTAAGTATTGGTGGAAGTGTTGAATCTGAGGCCTTCTGGACAGAAATCCAGTGATCTTTACCGGTGAAAGCTCGCGAGTTAGAGAATGTCATTGAATACTCAGAAGATGGGTTGAAAGCTTCTGAAACAGGCGACCCGTTCCAGAATATCTTGATTTTTCTGCTCTCGTTCTTCTTGAGATTTTCGACTTCTGCAAAGTAAAGGTAAGCGTAGAACCGAGCATTCGGATCATCTGATGTCCAAGACAATTCCAATGGTTCGTCGTTGCTTTTAGGCGACGCAGCTGTCTTAATAACTTCTTCTGGTGGCCTATAACCGCTCTGGAAAACATCGATATACCCTGTCGTCATACTTGAATCCCAAGAGGCTGGAGAGTAAGGAGACCAAATACGATCATAAACATCTTTTTGGTACCGTCCTGTTCCGTTAAAATATCCCGTGTCCCATCTTTGATAGAGTACTAACGAAACATTTCTTCCAAATTCGGTACCGTAGATTGAACTGTTCATAGGCCGTAGCTCCAAGGAAGAGATAAAAGGAGTTCCTTTACCTTTGTTCACAAGGCAAACGTATAATGTATTTGACTCTGCAAAGCTGAGGATCTCCTTGATGACGTTCTCCGAAGCGTTTCTGAATGTCACCGTGGACCAGAAATTCACGTCTACATAGAGATCAAACTCAGGCAAAGCTTTTTCACCGTCGTAGTTCCCGTACATAAACGTAGCCCTGATGAGATAAAGATTGCCTTTTCCAGCGGAAGGTGTTAAGGAGTAACAGTTTCTGTTCCCTTGAGGGAAAGATCTTACATCAGCAAGCGGGAAAGGCAAAACCGGGTTCGCCGGGTAACCATATTCTTCGGAGACGTTCATGTTTACTCCAGTGTTTATGTAAGGTGTGTCCCAAGTGTAGCTGATACCAGTATCAGTGTCTACATAGTTTATATTAGGAGGTGCACCACAATCTATGCTAATGAAACCTGGATGATCATGAGAAGAACGTTAAGGACCATATGATTAATTCTAACAAGTAACAACGTTTGAGAATCAAGATTCCAAGAAACGTTTTTTAAAAATCTACCAAATTTTATCATGTGAAGAAACCATTAACCTCAAATTTTTGAAATCAAGACAGACGAGAAAAGAGAGGAAGATAAGCAGACTTCACGAACCTGCTTGGCCTTGGCCATGAACAACAATGGCAGTTGCAAAAAGGATGAGAAAAACAGAGTGAGCTTTCATGTTCTTCACCTTTTTGTAAAGTTTAGTTCATCATCGTCAGAAAAAAAAAAAACAGAGCCTGCGATTAGGATAAAACCAGAAAGTACCCAAATGTACACAAAGTCTACGCCCTATTTACTTTTATGTATAACATAAGTGCTGCTCACGACTGAAAAAAAAACAAAAACAAAACAAAAGCGGCCAAGAAATAATATAAATACAGCTGGCAACAAATTACTTGCTAGTCAACAATTAACCATGATGTTGATATATATAAACTCCAATAAAAGGTTATAAGTTATAAAAAGAGGCACATGACAAGCCATGTGGTAAACGAGTTTGACTTAGATGACTGGGTCGACAGAACATTGTAACCTTTAGGACTACTGATAAAGAACCAGAAACTTATAGACTAAACAGATTTTTGTTTTAAGCTATCGTGTCTTTTAACTTGTTATGCTGGAGAGTGTTAGAACTAAGCTTCATCTTCTACTAGCAGCTGCTTTGAAGTATCTGGATCATGGGATGAGCTCAAAGGGAATGAAGATAGCTCTAGGTAGTCAAAGTCGTCGGTGATTCCCGCCTGAAAAATTACACTTGTGATTAAGTCTTCTCTTCGAATCTGGAATTGATAGCATTTTAGGTGAAAAGATGTGGAAGATAACCTCCGTGTATAGATGTTCCAGCTGTTCCTTGGCTTGGGGGAAATTGTTCGAACACCATTGGCGCAATGTGAAGATGTTATCTGAGTAAGTTTGAAAAGATTACAATTTAGGCCGTGGTGAAAATTATGAAACTTATAAACTGAAAACGTATTTCCAAGTTTTCGAAATGAAGAAACCTGTCCATCTGTTAGCCGACTGGTGAGCAACTTCAATTGCATTTCCTGTCAAAATTAGAAGGAATATACACACGGATACAGTCATACAGCTAGTAAAGCACAAGATTTGTTGTTTTTTCTGCTCCTCGAAGAATGGGAAGACCATAGGAGATTTAACAGAGAAAAAAAGTAACATATTATGCAGAACTTACTCATTGCCTCTAAGGTAGCTGGATCGTTATCAGCAAATTGTACCATCTCATTCTGCATAAGAAGAAACTGTTAGCGACTTGCTAGATGTGTGATTCCTTTCTGCAAACAGATAGCCTATGTAATCTGACCTTTAGCTCTTTGTGTTTCTTTTCAATATCTTTAAGTTGCGCCAGGGCCTCTGTTCGTTCCTCCTACAGTCAGAAGAGCAATTCTGGTGAAAAAAGCAGGTAGGATTATTCGAGCATTAGATTATCCCGCAATACATGAAATACTTACAGATTCTTCTCTTCCCTTCTTTAAGGCATCACACTGATCAACAAGTTCTGCTAGCTTTTTATTACTACCATGAAGATCAGATTCAAGTTTCTGGCGAATACTCCTAAGCTGTTCATTCAAGATGGTTCAAGCTTGAGATCCAAAATCTATTAATTTCGTTAATACGTAAATTAAGATGAGAATGGTGGCTCACTTGATTGCCAGCACAGCTTGGAAGGCTCCAAAAGTAGATCTTCATTTTCACAATCATGAACACCGTCAACCAATATATAATAGCAACAGCAACAAGGACTATATGGATACAAATGAAGATAAAGTTGTGTAAGGATCCGAGATAAGAACACTAGCTACTCACAGAGATACCAATCTTGTCCTTGGCAACAAGATCATCATCAACTAAACTCTGGATAACATCTTTCACCGACTGACTAATTACACCCCTCTTAGGTCCCATCTTCTCAAGTTCCTTTAGCTGAAAATATTTACAAAAAATAGACGACCCATAAGTTACTTAATAGCAAAGAAAATTATGTAGAGCACAGGCGATTCACTTACTCTGTAGATATCAAATCAAAGGCGTCCAAAATTAACAAAGTAGTAAAAACTAAAAAAACAAAATGCTCACCAGGAAGAAGTCCTGAGACTCGTAAAATATCTGAAGCATCTTCTCCCGCTTCTCCTCCAACGAAAGCCCCCGTTTCTTTGACTGAGTATCATCAACAAGAGAAAGCACAGATTCAGTTGAAACGAAGAGATCCAACAAACAAACGATGGGTCGACAATTCAAATGTAAACACTCAGATTTCACGATAAACACTGATCTACAGTGAAGAGTAGGAAGAATGACCAAGTGTTTGCGGAATTTACTCAGAGAAATGTGGCATCAACCACGGAAAAAAAACAGTGATATGGAGCTAAACGAACTCAAATCAAGTTTTCGCGATGACTACTAAAAACCACATCGGGATAGCAAATAATTCAAACGAAGCCGAATCAAATATTAAGAGGAAGAAAAAAAGCTCTCGTAAAGCAGAAAGAAACACTAGCTAAGCTCAATGCACAGTAAAATATGGTTCGCAGATTCGAGGAGAATCGCTTCATCTTCTCAGAAAAAACTCACGGAATCACAGAGATTATTAGTATTGATTCGCGAAACATAATCAGATGTAGAATCAAACGATCGTCAAGAGTAAAATTACCATAACGATTCGTTATTTCTGATGTAACCCACAAAGGGATGTCTCAGGCTCTGCTTACACCTTTCTCTCTGCTTACACCTTTCTCTCTACTCTCAGCAAAAGGTTCGAAATGAAAATTGTTGAAGAAGCCTCGAAAATTTGGGCGGGCTTTTTATCCCTCGTTTTCTATCAAATATTCAATCTAACGGTTTGGATTCACTTAGAAGGCTGAGACAAATTCTGACTCACACGATGTTTTCAGTTGACATAATAATACTAGTTTATTTATTTTCGTTTTTAAAACGGCACGGAGTTTGATCTTAAGATTTCCAAACGGCATGACGTTTCGGTTAGAGCAGAGAAAAGTCAACGCATTACCGTACATGAACGGTATAAGGAGAGAGAGTGAAGTAAGTATTTAAAGTAGTACAACCAGCAGATTACCAGAAAGATAAGATACAAAAATTACAAAAGATAATAAATATGTGAAGAAACAGTTAAAAGTTGATAACATTCACGACGAGGATTATTAAAGTTTCGCTCCGATTTTAGTTTTGACTTGGATCCTTATATACATCGCGTGTTCTTGTTTATCAATGCTCGGCTAAGTGAATAATAACCTGCCGTTTTCAAAAGTAATCAGTTAGAAATCTATCATCTGCTTGCTGTTTTTGGATTTACGTTGCATTATTCTGAATGAATCCACAACCTTAAGAAGTTAAAATTGGACTTTGCAAAGAACATTATGTTTTAAAATTTGAATATGTGAATTTAAACATTGTTAGAAACAATCGATTGATTTGTTTTTGCGTGTAGATAAGAAAAGTGAATTGACCTTAGAGGGCCATCTCAGCCTGTAATGCAGCAAGTTCTTCTTCCTCTGCGGTCCGCTTAGCAGCAGGACGGTTTGTTTGACGCCCGGAAGGCACGGGAACTGAAGGCAATGTTGTTGTCGGCTGAAGAAGTTGCTCTTCAAGCTCTGCACCTTCTAATTCTTCAAGCTCTGCTTCAAGCTCATCCTATCAAAGAGAAGTTGATATCTTAGACAGAGATCATTAGCTGAAAAAATTATGATCATGTGGGGGGTACAAGAAAATTACCTCATCAAAGTCAGCCGCGGCCCCGATTGGAGTCGACAACGCTTCTTGGATCTGTTTCATGTTCTCTGTCTGCTCATTGATCTCGTCCATGGTCTTGTCCACATCATCGATATTTCTGCAAAAACAGACGTTAAAGCATTCAGGCGATGCCAAAAGGCAAATAGATAAGCAAAAGAGCGTCAATGCAGTTCGAGAACAAGCTCATGTTAACTAATCCATATCAATAAAACGTAATAAACACTTACGTTGCTTTCTGCATTGCTTTCATTGCAGAAGCTCCACTCCTCAATGCATCAACAGTTTCGGTTGTCGCTTTTGCGCCTTCTAACATAATCATCTGTATGAAAAGAGATATACGATCCCGATAAATTCATCTACTAGTGCTGAAATTAACAAACTTAGAAGGACAGTAATAAGAAGGAAAAAGAAGAAAAAACCTCACTTGATCATGTATACGCAGCTGGAAATTCCCAAGCTGTTCGACTTGTTGCTCATATAACCTCTTCCTTTTCAAACACTGTATAGCCGCTGCACAAGATCAATAAAGCTTAAGTACTCCAGTAATCTCAACGCACAACAAGCTTAGACTGAATATAAAAGACACATGAGTCATAATAGTCACAATAACAATTTGGTCCTACCGCGCTTGTTCTTGGCACGAGTGTACTCTTTCGCCTTCTCGACCTCTTGTCCAGCCTTCTTCAAGAGTACCTTCTCCTTCTTCTCTAGCATCTCAAGAGTCTGCGGTAAACAAACGTTTCAATAAGCAACAATCAAGGGAAAGTAAAGAAATTGAAGGAACATAAACAAAACTTGGATCTGGTTTAAAGCAAAAACTGACACATCAATTGTACTCCAGAAATCCCCAATTTAACCTAAACTCGAAAGTTTTCGGCCACAAGTCTCAAAGACATACAAAAGAAGAAACGGACTTAAAGCGATAACGAGAATCTAAATTAATAGTCTTAACTTAGATAAAAGCGCAATA
Organism: Schrenkiella parvula; assembly: GCA_000218505.1. Taxonomy (NCBI): domain Eukaryota; kingdom Viridiplantae; phylum Streptophyta; class Magnoliopsida; order Brassicales; family Brassicaceae; genus Schrenkiella; species Schrenkiella parvula. Next base: position 12,946,228 of record CM001193.1, on the reverse strand, counting down.
ATCTCTAATGGGTGATGAAATTTCAAGAGTAAACAAACAGTACAGAGATCAGTTATATCGAAAGATCGATTTTTTCAAATAAGTAGCGAAAAACGAATTAATACCTCGTTAAGCTTGTCTAATGTCTGGAGAGCATTTGTCTCCTGCTTGGGTTTGCCGAAAAGCCGATTCATCATGTTTGATTAAGGATGTTTCTTAAATCACTTCGCGATGAACAAAACCCACTTCGATATCTTCTACCACAACCGAATCGATTGCAGATCACTAAAAATTACAACAACAAAAAAATCCCTAATTATGAAACGATCGATCGATATATCGCTAAGATGTCGATTATAGACCACGAGGAAGAATCAGATGCAAGATGGAGAAGATTCATCAAATACCTGGGAAAATCTGGATTTCGATAAAATTGAAATCTTTTTTGACGAAGGATAAAGTGGAAATCTTGGGAGAGGGGACTTTTCTGGGTTTGTTCTTCCGCGTTTGTGTTCGCAGAAGATTTAGATCGAAGGAAGCAACTTTCCTTTTGTTCACACGCGTTGAAGTGAATCGTGCTAACACGTGTAAACTTTTGATTAGTTATCTATTATCTATCTCTTGCACGCGTAGTAGGCGATTATACTGGTTTGGTAGTTAACCGAATTTCAATCAAATTTGCAACCAAACCACTATTTGTTTACAAACCGAACAAGAGCGTTTTCGTTTCGCAATACCCAATAAACTGATTTTTTATAAAATATCATTTAATACTATATTTTGAAATATGCTAGGTTTATTTTTATCGAAAACCAAACTAAAAAAAAATACAAATTAAATTGAATTGACAAAACTTTCTTCGAGTTCTGTAAAATTATCTACAACAAATAGTTCGAATAAAACCAAATAAAATCTGTTTTCATGTAGCACAATGTATTACATTTGCAATGTCAATACTACAAATCCCAAACAATAAGCAACAAGGTTCTAATTTGGTCAGTCAAAATTACAAAACAATATTCAGTAATTATGGGATAATAAATCACCTTTGAACCCTACGCCTTTCAATATTCCCGACCACGGCTTCTCGGACACCAGAACACGACGGTCTTTGCACCCGAACACTGCCATTTCCGCCGATGCTCCTCCTCCATCCGCTGCCGTAAACATTATTCTCCGGCCTCTGTCTCGGCGCGCTATGCGACCTCAGTTTCGCCCTAAATGACGTCGTATCTGCCATGTAGCTCGAATGAAAATCTCCCGACAAGAAACAGAACCGGTCAGCCTCCGTATCCGCCTCCATCCCGCTACCGGAGCAGCAGACACTCCTCGCCGGAGACCCTCCAGCGAAACGAGGTGTGTTCTGCGCCGTTGAGAACTTGCTACTACATTCCTCCCATTCCGGTTTGGGCATTGACAGACGCGGTGGGACTCGACCCGAGAGCGGTGAAGAAAACGTGCGTCGAAACGGGTTGTCTAAAAAATCCGAACCGGATAAAACGGGTCCTCGGATTCTATGATGTCCGGGTCGGATCCCTGTATCTACCTCCACTATCTTAGCTGTCTCTTCGCCGCTGTTTCGGTTTTCCAAAGATCCGGAGAATCTTTCCTGTAAAAAGTTCCAATATTTTTACAAATTAGTTTTAAAAGTTCTCATTTTTTTACAGATTGGTTCGAAAGTTTTCATCTTTCCTTAAAATGTGATAAATAAAACAGTTTAATCTGCAAGCATGTTAGTTAAGACAATTATATCTTTATAAAAAGTTTTAATCATTTAACGAGATTTCATTTCTTACGAAAAGGTCTAAAAGTTTTAATTTTGACATACCAAAAAAAAAGTCTTCTTAATCTTTGATGTATCAAATTATGCAACTCTAAAGCGGATACTACTTAACCGTTCATAGCTGAGTTTGATATGCATAAAACACGGTACGGTCAAACCCGAAAAGTAAGTATGTACCGTGGACTTTCTCGCCGGAGCAGCGTTTCCGATACGGCGAAGAGCTCTCTGAAACTTAACAGTGGTCTGAGCTCTAACAAGAGCCTCCATACTCCGGAGAGTCGCCGCCGCTTGCTTCCGTACCAAATAACCTCTCACCAAAGCTTGTATCTTCACCACTCCTTTCAACGCTCTCAACGCTTTTCTCGCCTTTAAACATTTAACACCATGTAACGCCTCAGTAACTTAAATCATAATTAAATTATTCAGAAACGATTAGAAGGAATATTAAATATCAAAAAGTGTTAGTACCAAGTAGCCTCTAAAGGCACATTGGATCTGCATAGCGGCACGATTCTCACTGCTTTTTCCACCACATAGCTGACCACTCTTCCCTTGACCCGTGAGCCTAACAACCGCAGCCGCAGCTTTAGCCGCCGCAACCGCTGCGTCAGCTGCAGCAGCTGTGGCTGCAGCAACCGCAATTGCATGCGTTCTACGCTCTTTCTCCTCTTCCCCTGCCGCGTAGAACGACCTTAGCCACGCAGCTTCTTTCTGGGAAATGTTAGGAGGTATAGTCTCGTGGCTGTCGCATAGAGACACTCCAGCGAGTGGAGAGCGGTCAAGGCGGTTAGAAATGTCACCGGAGCCGGAACATGAGGAAGGTTTGATTCCGAATAAACCCTTGAACCATCTTGTGGCTCGACCCATTTTTCTCTTGTCTCTCTTCACTCTGTGGTCAATTTTGTGAGATTCTTTTTCACAATGGTTTTAGTTTGGCTTCACTTGTAAATACAGCTTTTTATTTTTTATTTACAAATTTGTAAATAACTATTAACGATACGACGAAGTATGCGTACGTAAGATTGGTGCAAGCAATAGGGTCCATTCCATTTTGTGTTTTATACGTTAACGTATAGTGATAAAGGTTATTCGTAATTTAGGTTCCATTATTGTCTTTATTTGTGTAATACGTTAAATTCAGATAGGGTGTAAAAATGTTTTTTTAAAGAATATTATATTTATAATAGCAGTTGAATTTCACCATTTTTTGTTTATATATGTAGAAAACGAAGGAATTTAACATTACCACTGAAACTTTATGGATTCGTAATGTGACCAACAAAAAATATTGGATTTTATTTTAAGATAAACGAGAAATATCAATTATATATTAAAAAAAACGAAGAAAGATTAAGGATTTATAAGTCAGCAAAAAATTTGAAATAACGAGACTTTCAAGGAAGTGATGAAGTGTAGATAGCTACTATGCATAGGTACTAGCTTTTCCATTTTTGCATACTTTTATCTGCAGAAGTTGTTTATATAATTCCATGCATATTATCAGTTTTACTTGCATCAATTTTTAATTTTTTTGGGTTTCTATTAGAAAAAAAAAACTGAATCATCACAAGACTAAAAAGAATTATTCTTTTTAATTCCGTAATCTACCATTGAAATAGGTCGAGTGGGAGGTGAATGAAACATGACATATAAATGTAGCCAATATATAAACACAACTGTGGATCTAAAGTTAACGTAGAAAGGTGGACACTGTATCTGTCTGCTTCGAAGTTTTGTGGCTAACATATATATGTATTTTGTTTTTTAATACATAAAAATGATTCGATGATGCATAATTTATGTGTTGTCTATTATTTTCTACATATTATACTATATGTATGCCTTGGAAATCCAACTTATCAACTTTGTATAAAGTTCTGATAAAAGGGGAAAGTTGGCTGTAACAACAGTGAAAAGGATAATGTAACGCTCTTGGACGCCTTACAAAAATTATAAGCAAATAATGATGAAAATACAAATTATATTCTACTTAGTTCTTTTTCTTACTTCCTACTTAGTACTTTAACATAACTAAAAAATGGTTGATGTATAGCTAAATATGATAAATATGTAATGCTCAGAAAAAAACTATTGCTATACATCAACGGTTATTTATTTATTTGTTTAGAGCATATACAGTCCAAATCATTGCATATTAGTTCATCTGAAATTATGTTCCTCGTTTTTGGGAGTTTTTTTTTTGTGAACATTGGGAGATAAAATATTGAAGTAGGAAAAAAACAAAGAAACTCTGTTTTAGATAAACAGATCGTGCAGGCAGATATTCCAACGTATTGGAGGCATATAACATGTTAATTTAGTTCAGAACCTTGGTCATTTCTCTACCAAAAACTCTGTAAATTTGTAAAGTTGAAAACGAAACTGTTTGAGAACCTTTTTTTATAACGATTATAAACAAACAAACAAAAATTCTTTATCACTTTCTATCACTATCTTGTTGTGCGCCTAATAAATCGCAACTCAACAATTTCGATATACCCAACCCATGGATATAAATTTCATAAGATGAACAAATTACTGATTTGATAACCAACGTCTAGTAAGTAAGCTAATTTATAGAATTTTAATAGTATAAATGATTTTTTCCACCAATTATAAAAAGTGGTTAAATAGAAATAAACAGCAACAAAAGAAAAAGGCAAATTCAAAAGTTTAATGAGAGAAGATTAAAAAAGTAGATAGAGAAGAGAATCTAGAGGTGAGGTCACGTATTTCTTGTGTATTTATAGAAATTAAAGAAAGTCTTCGACATTTGAATTTGACAATCTCTTTTCCTTTGCGGTCCTCCTTTTCGTCGTACGTACACTTGTTCGTCGTTTTTTTTCTTCTGTATATAACGTAACGTTCGTAGATATATATTCAATTATTTGGTACTTTGATTTTGCACGTGAACTTCTTTCTACTATATGCTTTTGGGATCATCCTTTTTGCTGGTTTTTTCGGTCAAGCATACAAAATGTAAAGAGAAGTGGCATGGGCTAGATCCAAAGGTTTCACAGTTATTACTGTAATGGGCTTCCAATTCACCAAATAAGGCTATGATGAGAAAAAAAAGTTGAAACGGGTTGGGCTAGAAGAGTCCTTGAAATGGGATAATTACTTCTTCAGGTTACTAATTTAATAAACTCAGGGCCCATTGTATTACATTTACGGATACCGTATTAGGCTATGATTAATCCACTAAGAACCATAGAACAAGACACTTATGTGGAACAACGATCTTCGGTTTAGACTTTAGAGTCGTAAGTCGCAACCTAGATCAGTAAAAGGCTACACCAACAAGTAGAAAATAGAGTAGTTTGGTCATGTTCGTTACGATGTTGTTAATAGTCATGATAGGTGACACGTCTGATATATTGTTCGTTTTTCATCGTTAGCAACGAATCATGTTGTTGGAATAATGTGGTGATAACAAAACAAACATGATTTGTTTTTTACCGATATATAATCCATTGAAATGCATTGTTAAACCAGCAATAACAAAACAAACATACGGCTAATTTCTGTAATTAATTAACCAAGTTAGATTGTTACGGTCATCGAGTTGGTTTGGTTTGTGATTCAGGTCTAAAGATCAAACCAAGAAATGAAACTTTTCTGATAATTAATATAATATTCTAAAAGAGATTGGTTTCTCTTTGAAATAGTGAAAGTTTCGTTCTTATCACAGCGAATCTGTATATATAATCTTCACGCCTTCCTTCAAATAGAACCGTATACGTAATACGTGAGTTTGTGGGAGAGAGACATATACCAATTCATATGTATCATATAACCGGTTATTTGCTTTTTCGCTTTATATTTTTCCCCTTCAAGGTCAAATCGCGCTTGGTAATATAATGAGAGTCAAATTAGTGGGTCTACATATTTCAAAATCAAGACATGTGAAATGAGGAAAGAAAGAACAAAAGGTCTGAGAAAAAGCCCTAAAAAGAGCAAAAAAAGGGAAACATGTGGAGAAAAGAGTGTCCCACAGGCAAGTCATGTGTTCATAAATAGTACTTATGACATCTTCTTAATAATATACATTGATATCTTTATCATATATACATTCAACTTGCCATATAGAAGTGTATATATATAAAATTTATATTAAGTTATCAAAAATATCTACAATTTTGTGGTAGATGCAAGTTCTAGATTTTAGTTAGTAAATTATCGCGCTAATTAACGTAGTACTGAATTCGAATGTATGATATGATAACTATTTTGGGCTAAATAAATTGTTCTAAGTTTGGATAGATCATTTGGTAGATTTCCAACTTTTATTTCATATAATCGACCATGTAGTACAGAGATTATTACATTTTCCCCTTCTATAAGCCCAAAAGATATCCTTAAAACCTACGAACATGTTTGAATTTTGATTGAACTAGTCTCAAGATTTTGTCTAGGATCATGTTTGCATAAAAGTACGATCACCAGTAGTAACTTAGGTCTGTTTATAATATGAAATTTTAGATAACATATTTTGTGGAGTAGATTATCTTAAAATGGGTTTATGTCACCTCTTCATTATTTATTTTGGGGTTCTAAGACAATGATGGGTATGAGATTGTGAAAGTGTTGGTTATAAGGTGGACAAATAAATTAGGGCATTAACCAAACATGCTTGTGTAGGCTCCCATGTATGTGCATGTGTTTTGGTCTCTCATGGCATGGTGGTTTGGTTTATGTCCTTTTGAATTTTGTTATAAATTATTTATTTTTGTATTATGTTTTTTGTTTGGGGTCTTGTTATCACATGTTTGTCCACTATTGGATATAAATTGGGATGGATTGTTACCATAAATGGAACCCATGTGACATGAAAAGATAGCTTGTGCTTATGGTCATGCATATTTAGATACTCACATATATTTATATATATATGTAATCCTATAGTTAGAGTGGCTACATATTTATTATAAATCTATAGAGAGGTTGAGCTGATCTACTAAGAAAGATAAGCTATAAAATAACTTTGACTTATACATATCCCAATTGCAATATTTCTACACACACACAGCATTTATACTATATGTCCAAACAGCATCCACCAAACTTCTTAGATGGAATTGTCCCCAATCAATTATTCGAAAAAAACTAATGTTATTATTTTACATTATCATTAGTGCACTGAGGTTTTTGCATGATTCTTTTAGAATGTGGACTAGTACAACAGCATTATAAAGCACTCAAAATTAATGTCAAATATTAAACATGATTAAAAACGAGCTGACACAAAATCAATGATATGATAAACTAAGGTTTCACCTAGATATATATTAGATTCTTAAAATTAAAGAACACTCGCAAGAATGTTAAGTTTGTTTAGTCAGCGTAATTAATTATACATCTTTTATACTTTCTGTCGTATGGAAAAAAAATTACTAATCTATAGTACCTTTGAAATTTAAACTAATAATATCGTTTTCAATAGCAATTACACACATGCCTATACCAATATTACAATAGTTGACTGGTTATCGTGTTGAAAATATTACAATACATGTATGCAATATCAAAGCTGGCAAGGTTCCAAATAGAAAATTAGAATTTTGATTCAAATTTGAAGAAAAAACAAAAAATCAATAATATTAAATCACGTTATTGGTACATTCTCTCCCGTCGTATTACGAAAACCATCATCACAATCAAACTTAGATGGTTTAAGACCTGATTACGTCGGATTAGTCCATTGCAACATCTTCACTTACATGGTTTAAGAAAATTTATAATTTATTATAATTTAGAACGTGAGGAAGTTAGAAAAAGAAGAGAGATGTAAGTAAATAAGAGAGGCCCCCTCGTGTGGAATGTGAGCAGTACACTCCAATTATATAACTTGTGCTCTGTCTTAATTTGTGGGACATCTGCCACTTTTCTGCTTCTTCTTCACTTTCTCTCTCTCTCTCTCTTCTTTCAACCACTTTTGTCCTCTCTCTCTCCTCCCCCACATATATGTTATCTATTTTTGGGGCAGTGAAATTAACTTCTTCTTTTCTTTTTTTTCTTTTGGGTCTAACCTTTTTCTTCTTACTTGATCTATATGTTTTGTTTTTCACCATTTATTACCTTTTTTCATGTATCAGATTCTTTTTTCACCAAAATAGAATCTTTTTCATTCTATGTGATTCAAAATAGAGTAAGAAAACCCTAAGAAAATAGGTCTATATTTTTCTATTTATAACACCTAGCTACCTATATTAAGGTTTGAATAAAAATTCAACGCTTCTTAATGTTTATACTTATTTCTTATCCGAATAAATAATGAAGGTTCATAAAAGTTTCGTAGATGCTTCTGTCACAAAACTGTATATGGAGATGTGGCCAAATAAAGACCGCAATGAGAAAGTTTTATTTTTTCCTATCGGATTGATAGTAAAATTTGTTGAGTTTAGAAACGTCAGTTCACAAAATGTGATCTATTACGATAAGACCTTTTTTGGGTTGTAAAATATATGGTTTTTGGGATTAAAGATTGTTTCTCAGTTGATTGGTATGAAAACTATTAATATAACTACTGTAATTTTTATATTTTTTTGCAGTTTGTTGAAATTTAAGAGAAAAACTTAAAAAGATTCTTCCACTGTTTTCGATATTTGTCTTCTTTTCCCAATTTTTTTATTATTTTTAATTATGTTTCAGAGGATAAATTCAGTACTTCAATAATTGGTACCCAATTTGTCACATAAGATTTTAGTAGTACGAAGTTACTCTGCAAGGAGGAAGTACCACCAGTTTTTCTATCAGTGAATATCATATTAATTACTGTAATTTCAGTGAAATAATAATATAAATTCAGTTGTGCATTACCAATATAAACTATGGTATTCAGAAACAATGGAGTATCTATGAACAATATGTTGTACAGTAGGTATTATGGATCGCAGCTGTGCATTCTACTTTTATCTAACTTATAAATGTGGTACTGATTAATTAATTTTTGCACGGACTCCAAGTAATCAATTATAGCATTAAATGATTTAATTTAAATCATAGTATTAAATCTCTCCTAACACCACTAATCAAGATATCAATATATGATGCTTAATTTCAAATAATTATTAATTACATAATTATTACTGATTTTTATTTATAAAGAGCTTGTTTAAAAGTTTCAGTATAAATTTTGGTCTTAGTTCTGTAAGTACAGTTCAGTGATTGAAGGAACAAAATTAGGTGATTCTTAGTTGAAAATTGATGTTTAACCAATAAAGGGAGTAACAAGTTTTTATTTATTTTTCAGTACCTTCTTAAATTTTACCACACATTAGTAAAATTACAATAATTATATAAAAAATCGTATAGTGTTATAAATAAAAGGAAATTAAATGTCTTAGTTAAGTTTATATACAAAACTGTTAAAATAGCATTTACAATACATATATGAATATATTTTTAATAGGCAAGGAACCATAACCATCGAAATGCAGAATTATATGGATAAAATATTTTAAAATATGATAATAAAAAATAAAAATTGTAGGACGAAAAAGATATGATGAGATGATGCAATATGGTCCTTGGGACTTGATATTTCTCTCTCTCTCTCATCTCTGAACAAAACAGCACTCTAGTATATAGGGAATCCAAAACATTCATTCAAGCCTGTCTGAATCTTTGAGACACAAGTTTTTGTTTCCCATAGGGTTGCCACTTTTTTCCAAATTACCATATTACTCCCTTTCCTTTTTTATCATCCCTAATACATTTTTTTCCTATTTATTAACACTCTTTTTTTTTCTTAAAACTATTTTCACTGGTAAAGTATTTCTCTCTATATATATATTATCTCAATTTACAAATATTTGAAAAGAAAAAATACTTTGAATTCTCTGTCGCTCCAGCTATATGGTCCCAACATCTTTTGTCTCAGATTGGGTGTGATTAAATGGTTAGTTGTAAGGAAATTTTACGTTTTTGAAGTTTTTTCATGTGATCATTTTTGCAATTATGTGAATTTATTTGAACAACTCACAAATTAAAATATTTGCATCTGTAGAAACTAAAATGAAAATTAAAAAAAACCTCACTGGAACTCCATATAGACGGCCAATCATAAGGGCATCAAAAAATAAGGAGAGAAACAAAAATAAATATTGTTAAGTACAGAAAAGGAAGAAATGTTAAATTTTTTCAAGAAAGACAAAACTTTCTCTTTCTATTAAAAAGAGAGGGGAAAATAATTATAATTATAATTAACTTTAATTATAATTATAATTTTATATATTATAATTAATAAAGCACCGTGATGCGAATCAACGGCTGTGCCTCATCACTCTCACCGTCGTCCCCTATAGTATTCGCCACCGTCTTAATAAGATCGTTCTCTACAGTCTCGGCGCATGTTAACGACTGCGCCTTCTTAGCTTCCGATTCCCAATCTGTGGTGCCCACCACGTACATCATAAGACCGGCGCAGCTAATCTGCGCTGCAAGGAGTCCTAACCAAAGCCCATTAAACCCAACTCCGGCCCAAAACCCGAGACCCACAGCCACCGGCATGCCCACTAGATAGAACGCGCCGAGGTTCACGTTGGCCGCCGTCGACGGTCTTGCCGTTCCCCTCACGACTCCGCAACCCACCGTCTGAGGACAGTTTCCGATCTCGCACAGACCCAATATCGGAAGTGCCGCCGCTGTTAGCCGCAGAATCTCGTTGTCTCCGGTGAAAACTCTTCCCCAAGCATTTCTGACGGAGTAAGCGAACGCCGCCGCAGTAATCCCCGTCGCAGCCGCGAAAACGACAGCAACCATCGCGGACAACTTCGCCGTCTTGGGTCGGTTCGCTCCCAATTCGTTCCCGACGCGAGTCGAGACGGCGAAGCTCAGAGAAGACGGGAATACGTAGAGAAACGACGTCGTCTGGATCAGAACGCCCATAGCCGCGACCGTCGATCTCGGGTTCACGAGCAACCCGCAAAGAACGATCATGATCTCGTACCACCACCACTCTAAACACACGGAGACGCAGCTAGGTCCCGCGAGGCGGAGCAGAGGAGCCCACCCACGGAAGCAATCCCGTGTCGGGTCGGTCCAAGTGGGCGCGTGGAGACCAGTCGCCCAGACGTAGCAGATTAAGAAAGCGACGACGAAGAGGTTGGTGACGGAGGAGGCGACTGCGACGCCGGTTAAACCGAGGCGGAGGTAAGAGACGAGGAAAAGATTGGCCGGTAAGTGAAAAACGGCGCCGGAGAGAGATGCTAGAGTGACGGGGTGGATGATGGCTTGAGCACGAAGGTAGATTCTGATTGGGTGAAGGAGAGTGTTGGTAAGGAGATCAGGGAGGGAAAAGATGAGATAAGTCTGAGCTAATTCTGCGATGTCGGGGTCTTGGTGAAGGTAAACCGAGATTTTGCCGACGTTGAGCCAGAGAACGGAGATCGGTACGCAGCAAACCAAGAGGAAAACCACAGTTCGATGGAGGGTGAGAGAGAGGAGTTTGAAGCGGTGAGCACCAAAGGCTTGAGAACAGAGTGGTTCCATACCGAGTGCTAAACCGGATAAAACAGAGTAACCGGTTATGTTAGCAAACGCAATGGCGAGTGAACCGGCGGCTAATTCGAGGTCCCCAAGGCGACCCAGAAAAAACATGGAGACAGCGGAGCGAAGGTAGAGGACTAGAGCCGTCACGGCGATCGGAAAAGCGAGCGTGAAGAGAGATTTCGCCTCCGTTACTGCTTCGGACATAAGAGGAGATCCTCTGTTCTCACAATGCCGGAGATTTCGCTTTGTGGGTTGTTCGAAGGTTTTGATCGAAAAGAGATCGAGTAAGGTTCCGGTTCGAGATTGTTGGTTCTCGGACACGGCCGTGCCGGTGCCTGTGGTTGTTGTTGTTGATGGGTTACACATGACGGTGATGACGATGATGGAGAAAGATTTTTGATATTTTTTGGAGATTTTATGAGAAAGAGAAAGAGTTCTCTCGTGAAGAGCCCTCTGGAGTTTTTGAAGTTTTGAAGTGAAGAAAATTGAAGGGAAGAGATTGAAACTTGATGCTTCTTCTCTCCTCTAGCTCTCTCCTACTATCTTAATAAAGGAGTTGGCAGTCTTTTTTTTCTTCATTTTACATTTTTGTAATTTCTTAAAAAAAGAATCTAAACTACTTTTTAAAAATTATATTTTAAAAATACTTTCGGAAATTTATGGGAGTAACTTTTTGGATATAGTGTACATTTGTGGTAAATTGACAATGTAGATACATGACTGATTTGTGACATTAGAAGGAAAAAAAAAGAAATTAATTAATTATCAAATGTAATTATAGGTGGACCATAAATTAAAGATGCTGTGTATTAGCAATATATAGAATCTACGTATCAAATCCAAAATTTTAGAAAAACTATTAGTTTAGGAAAAGTATGCATTTGAATCAATTTTTAGATAAAAAATTAAAATCTTATAATTCTTTTACCATATTACATTTTCTGAATCTCATAAAAAATATATAAAAAAGCGGACGTTAAATATCAAACGTAACATTATAAACGATGTACATATTAACAATAGTTTATACTCAAACTTCAAAATGTACATGTGTGAATTGTTGACAAAAACAAATATAAAATATATAATAACATTAATTTAATGTTAATTTACTAATAATATGTGGTCCAATCTTGTAGTATACTCCATGAGGTTTACATGTATAGTGATCCGAGCTATTCATACCGATATTTAAGATCCTATACTCGAAAAATTTAGAAGGCTATATAGGAATAAATTGATTTGGTATAACTGATTAATTTTCATAGACAATACCGGTGATGTATTACTATACATCTTTTATTTAAAGGCAGTTCAACGTAACGTCTAACTAATTTAAAGTACGTAGATTTTGATCAAGATATATATCGTGCAAGTTTATTATACGGAAAATATCAAATCTTTTTCAAGTGATCATGTGGCATTGAAAAATCGTTTGCATTTATATTTACAGATACTCTTTTAACTTTATTTTTTTAATATGCGGTTCGTTTGGGTTCACACAAAAATGTTGTTTTAAACTTTATTTAATTTAAATTTCTATTATTGCGTTAATTTTTTTTTAAAATATACGATATATTAAAAAATATGACCAGAATTTATAACATAGCTGTACATTCTAATATCATCTAGTGTAATGTCTGGGTTCAAACCCAATATAATGCATATTATTAAATTATTAAAATTTTTGTAAGAAATATATAAATAAATATAATAATTGATAATAAAAAAATTGTCAAATGTGGATATACAAAACCAAAACTTTATAAACTTACAAAATCCATAGAAATTCAAGAAATTATACTTTAATAAAAATTATATTAGTCATATTATTATAGTTACATCAAAACAATATCATATTAAATCGAATGTGTGTTCATTTATGCGAAAATAAAAACAAATGTGCCATACGGACGAAACTAGACGCAGGGTCGCGTCCATTGTTTTACTTACTGAACCAAATCTCAAACTAAAATTGAATGTAAAATCGAAGTAAATACTACTCTATGCATATATCGAATTAAATATTAAATTAAAACCGGGGATTGAGAGCTTTAGTTTTTGATAGTTAAAGACCCAATACTAATATTAATGTTCAGTTTGACTTTCTTTAACCAAAGCTTGAAATTCATGTTTTACAATTAATTTAACCGTTACTTCATGTTTGTCTCCATCTGGTGAACAAATTAGGTTTACACAGCAACTCATCTTTTGACATTGGTTTTAAACAGCAACTTAAATCGCGGATTTATATACTTCCGTAAATGTTTGAAGGTTCAGAAATATCTGTATTCACAGTGGAGTTTAAATCTCCAGCAATTAATGGCTTTCCTTTGACTAAATAACCTTCCAACCAATATATTAATTAACTTTTCTTTTATAGATATATTTATAAATATATCTACAGATTTTGTAGTAAAACTGAAGATTGGAAAATGTTATTTTTTTTAAATGCAGTTGGGGGTTGCTATTACATAAATTAATATGATAGCTTATGAAGAGTAAATGGTAATTACAAGCATGAAACCAGGTTGTACAAGTATGGTATATGTCATGTCAATTTGTATGCACATCTAAAATCGTGTGGTCTGACTTAGCCTCTCACTCGTAACTGTTCTGGTAGTGAAAGGAAAAATAAAGCTCTTCTGTCAAATCTATAGATACTACCTTTTTTTGTTTTAAAATCACAAATTGTATATGTATATATACCTATTGGTTTGGATGTGATTTATACAATCATATTGTGGGTTCTAAATGTTTTCCATCGATAAGATTTGAAGCAAAGAGATAAAATAGTGTAAGGCTCTTGTGGCTTTGTGAGCGTTCACTTGAAACGTTCCAATAATAATTTATTTATTGTTTTCCTCTCTTATGTATATATTTCGTGTTTTTAATATAAATGTCTCCTCCAATAAATATTATAAAGAGATTAATATTTGATGCATTAATTATATAATACATTACAAGTAATCAAATTTTGGTGATGTAACCGAAATAATGTAGTGGTATAGTTTATCGTTGATACGTATGTTCAAAGATAGTAACACGCTAAAGACTTCACTTATACTTGTCCACGCAGTAGTAGTATAGTACTAGAATGGCAGTAAATTATAGGATTAAATGTGGTTGCAAACCCGTATATTAATGAACAAATCTCAACAAATATAAAATATTTCGATGAGAAGTTTGGCTTTCACGATGGGCCTATACATAATCCATCATTATTGGTCATGCATTATCGTATATACTTTTTGGTAGGGAGCTATTTATTTGAAAGAAGATAACATTCCACCAATCACTTGATCAAGAATTAATATTGAAAGTGTGACTTATAGTGCAGATTAAACCATATATATTGTTTCCCCATTTTTCATATTCATTATGATGTAGACAATCGTCAAAATCAATTAATACTGCAGCCTCAACAGCAACAGCAACAGCACCAACAATAATAAGGAAAATCCAAATTGATGAAGAAAGATTATTATAATCAAGTATTATTCAACAAACCTGTTTGAAGATAAGTGCTTGTTAACAACCAAATATATTTGAATTCACCGCCGTCTATTAAATTTCAGAAAAAAAGTAGATGAAGATCGAGATGCTATTTAGTAGTTACAATGTTTTTTTTCCTAAATTTAGTATTAATTTTCGTGTACGTAAATACTTGTTTATTTTTCTACCAGAAATTTTAGTTTTTAATTATTTTCTAACTATATGTTTTTAAGTCGTAGTGATTGCTACACCTTATATAAATGTTTCAATAACTATTTCCAGTTTTTTTCTTTTTGAAACAACATTCATCATTGTAGACTGATTTATAAAACTTTATACTATATCTTAGTAGATCATTCATATTGTAAACTGGATTGTTAACATAACTTGTATGCACCAAAAAAATTATATATATGCCTAATAAATTATTTTATGATGCCCGTGTCCTTCCGGTAAACATATATCTGTGTAATATACGTCAGTCCAATTACAATTATATGTCCAGTTAAAATAAATTAAAACTATCAATAAGCTTTTAATCTTGCATTATGTGAATAAAGTAATTTCGTATTTATGACATAAAAGTTCTGTTCGTAAAATAGACCCGATGATATAAGTGAATATTTGTTTCTATTTTTATTCATTTAAAACAAAGAAATGGATATACATATATGTCTATATATATAAGGTAGAAGGTAGATGTAATCAATGAAAAGTGGGGATAGGGATATATTATCTTCAAACTATTTTGCATGGACATGAAAACGGTGACGTAGCGAGAGGATGGTCACAGAACAAACGCCAAAATAGACTTCCGATCGAGAAAGGGTTAAATTCACAGCTGGAATCTTGAAATTCTTCTTTTCTTCTCTCTTCAATAGAAATATATATACCTACAAATTAAATGAGAACGAAATACAGAAATTGACACATAAAATAAATAGAAATTTACTTTTGTGAAGGGAGCTAGGTCCCAAATAAGAGCAGTGGCTGAGAAAATACAGAAGTGAAACTATTTTGGCTTCCCTTTCAAGAACAGAAGGCTAAAAGGGGACATGTGCCCTCTCTCTCATGCAATTTTATTTTACATTTATCCTTTCAAATTTTCCTCTAGATTTTCTTTCCAAATGATTTGTATATCTATTTTCTTTTGTATGAGTCATGAGATAAGATAGGCCGGCTCCTTAGACTATAGTGCTTAAATCTATGGACCGACTCTTCACAATTCAAACCTTCATATCTTTAACAGCAGTGTTTTCGGATTTCCATCTACTGTATATGTATTTTTTTCATTTTGATTTGTCGTTTGTTTCTTATTTTTAACTTATTTGTTGACAAAATGTATTATTATTTTATTTTTAATTTAATTTAATTTTATTTTAAAGAAATTTTGAAACGTTGTAGGTGTAATCTCTTTTGAATAGGATTGATGTGTAATACATATATTCCTCCTAAACAAGATTCGAACTAAGATGCATAACACAACTTCTTCTCTAATCATTTTTAATTTTGATCAAAACTCTCGAAAACTTTAAAACTTTAACTACATACATTTCGTCAACAATTTTTTATTTATATTTTGCTTATTTTATTATTTTATAGAATTAATGATATGTTAAAAAATTACAAAAATCTATATCTATAAATAAAATCAATAAAATTAATCAGAAAAATGATTTTTGGTGTTTTGTATGTCATTACCATGTCATTTGAATTCAAATTAGGTAGTATACGTTAATGATTTGTAAACAGAAAGAATAGATAAGAAAAAAATTACTGTAAATCAAAATAATATTATTATTTTTCAAAATGTAATCTCCAAAAATAAGGAAATATTAAAACGCTAATTAATATAGAAATTAAAAAAAAATTAATGATAAGAATCTCATGTATAAAAATGGATGTATTACTACTATCACACTAATTAGCACAACTGTTCGCAATCATTCATTGATGAAAAATGTCTGTTTGCATCTCTTATCTGAAACTCTTGGAACAATACAGAGAAACATCTAGACATACCGTATTCTTTTTATTACAAATTATCACATTTGTCATTTAATTACCTCTTTTTACAGACTAAAAATAGGAGGATAAAAATGTAATATTTGCTTGGAAAGATTAGATATGTTATATTTGCAAATTAAAAAATTCAGGCAGTAACTTGGAATTTTTACTTTGACCTATTTTACGTAAAAAAAATTATCGTTATTAAATTTATAAGAAATGGTGGTTTAGCGATAAACGGAGCTTTTGCTTAAATTAGGGTCAATTCTGACAACTGACGACTGTGAACTGACAAGTGACTAATTGTGTCAGCTCTCTCTCTGTCGGGACCACACACACTCAGAGACTCTGTGTGTGTTCTATTACGGAGTACGTCCTCTCTCCGTTTTAGTCCCTCTGTACGGCGCCGTTTCGATCCTCTCTGGGTCCCACTTTGGATACCTCACATGTTCCTCCCGCTCCTCATAGCCGTACGATCTTGTATTTTTTTTACGAGATCCTACGGTTGTTATGATCCCTTTTATACGAACCACCACATCTCTTCTTCTTCTTCTCTTGCGGGTCCTCCACGGAGCATTGTTCATAAATGTCGATGTATTTGGGTTTAAGTATCTTTCAATTAATGTATTTACATCATTACGCTTTCCCTTTTTCTTTTCTTTTTTCTTCATATGATGTCATTCATAAATTATATGTTAATGTTATCATTACATCTTGTTTTTCTAGCGCCATTTGAATATTTCCATCTGACTTTTAAAACTTAGTTTCTTTACTATGGCTAGTTATCTTAAAAGGCATAGGGAACTTCTTTTTATTTTCTTTTTATAGGTTTTTATTTTAGAGCTAGATTTCTTTCAAAATTAGTATATAAAAAAAGACGTAATAAAATCGTGTATGTTCTCTTTGCGTATACCTTAAGCTAACTTATTTACGATGGCGGTTTTTGGAACATAAAAAGATATAATTTGGCTATCTAATATTTTATGTGGCAACTGAAATTCTGATATTTTGATTTTTTAGATCAAAATCTTCGAAAAAGAGGGAGTTAAAGACTTTTATATAACATTTGTTTCAATAAATTTGAACGGCACTATGCCATATATATTGGGTTGAAATAGATATTTTATCAATTGGTTTGAAAGAGACATGACAATGGAAGTAGTTCTATGAGTCTAAGACACATAAAAATACAGGTAAACATTATATCCTGTTGAGAGATTACATAGATGGAGATCACGTGATCGACGTAATCAAGGATAATGTATTATCATAATACTTTTAGAATATTTGATGTAAATAAAAATTTAGAGTATTATTATTTAAATAACTCGCTTTGTGGTTTTAACGTTACAATCAACAACATATTAATTCTTAACGATTCAATCTATTAAGCTTAATGTCATTTTAGGTTTTTAGAGTTTATTTTTAATCTGGGAAAGATTTGACATTGTGGATGGGATGTTCTTTTTGTTTAGTAAATAATGATATTTTTTTCGTGTTTGATAATTTTCATCATGGATGAAAGCTAGAAAGTGTATTGCCAATAAGAGCTTATAGTTGAAAGAAAAAAATGAACAGTTATATATTTCGTGTTTTCAAAAAAAAAATTATATATTTCTAAAGAGTGGATAATTGGATGATACTTTGGAATTGAGTTTTTGACTGTCAACCAGAAATATGCATGGTGGTTTTGATGTATGGTAATTTGGTTACTTTTTTTTCGATCGTTTGTTTGTTAATGATTGATATATGCTGAGACTCCAAATTGTTTGACTTTATTCATATATAAGATATTTTGATTCACAGAAAAAAGAGAAAGTTTTTGCATCCGTGAAGAAACAGCATATAATATTAAAATAAAATACTTTTGGCAATGCTGAATTATGAAATTAGTGCTAGACAATGCAATACTAAAAACAATGTCTTCAGTGGTTGGCTTTTTTCATTTGTAGTAGAAAGGGAAAGGTACTAGTTGTAGAGACAAGTTGAAAACTCTCTATACACAACAATGGATCGAAGAGTTTTTAAGACACAAGTGGGAAGCTAATCAAATATTTTATTATATACGTCCATAGAATTTCTTACAATCGAGTCTCTTCTAAAATGTCGTATTTTTTTGAAAAAAAGGAAATAAATTTTAATCAAATTTATTATTACGTAAAAATACTGTTAAACAAAATTTTCTACTAAAATAAATATTCAAAATCTATGTTGCAAAATTTACTATTGATAATCAGTTCTACAAATTATTTGTTTTGTTGCTACTACTATTATATTGTAGATTTACATATCGAAATAAATCAGAATATTTCATGAGCCATATTAAGTTTTCTCATATATCAAATACAAAATAAAATAAATAAAAAATCACACTAATCATGTAATCTTATATTTAATAATAAGAATCAACTACAAATTTTAGTTGGTTTCCAGCTACAGACTTAGAATGATTTTTGTATCTTCTCTAACTAGATTAATTTTACATATTGATCTATAGTTTCTCAATAATAAACTTTTGTATTCAACTACATTAATTTTACCTACTCTATAATTTTAAGATGAGTTTTAAACGTGTAATCAATATCTAGTTGTAACAAATTGTGACAAGGAAAAAAGTCAATACATTTAACAAAAAATAAAATCAAAGCATTATTTTTAAAATACATGTTACAAAAGATAATATAAAAATGAAAGAGATAAGCGTGGAAAGAAAAAAGAAGAAAAAACAAAACAAAAGAACAGTAGAATCGCTATTCAGCAAAGTTACAAAAGTAATTTGACCCTCAACAAACAATTATGCAGTGTGACAACTTCACTCGTTTAAAGTCCATCCCTTTGCCTCACCACCACGTATGTATCTATTAGGATGTACACACACGATTAAAAACGATATTTGTTATTGCTTTACAGGTTAAATTTGCATCAAGCAGCTTTGTGTAACAATAATGTATGATTTGTGTATACGTTTATATAGATCGAATTAAATGATAAAGTAATTATGTAGTGGATCCTTTTCGATCTCCACAACTTATGACACAACTTATGCATGTGCCCATTATTCCATTTTTAGACACTTCTAGTCTTTAGGAGATAACATAAAATATAATACATCTCAAGATGATACATATCTATCTTATTCCACACTTTATAAAACATGGTGCAGATGGAACATCACTGTTCACAAGATTTTATATATGTTTTATGGGAATATATAAATAAATAAATATATACGTACATACCGGGCTGTTTATGTATATATGCACCATATGTGTGTATATAACGGATGGGCTTCAATTGGGATGATAAGCTAAATTAAGTTCATATGTACTTTCGTTGTGCTTTTAGATCTTTTATATATAACCCATGCTAAACCCCAAATCTGCATCTACCATGTGAATACTAAAGTGATCAAGCATGCATAAAAAAATATATTGAATTGTACTTCGATCAACTAGACAAAGCCAATAATTTAAACCACTTGATTCTATATACTCCTTTTTGTCAAGTAAATGAATATATATAGAATTCAAAGAATGTTCAACAAGACACAACAATTTCTTTGCCATACACTATATTTTCTTTGCCATACACTATATTTTCTTTGCCATACACTATATTTTCTTTGCCATACACTATATGTGGTTAATAGGATGACACAACAATTTCTTTGTCATACACTATATTTTCAACATAATTGGTTCTTTTCTTTGTAATACTATAAATTGTTATCATCAAAATCATAAACAAACTGTTCCAACTAATTAAATATCACGAAAATATAAGTTGACTACCTAGAACATTCCGTTTTTTTTCGCCATTTTTACAAATAGTTTACAAGCTATGTATCTTGATAAAACCAATACCTGCACGAGAGAGTAAGAATTATATGAATTTATATAGTCTTGGATAGTTAATAGAAATAAAATACAAACTACTAGCAAATGAAGTTTACCAAAAAAAAAACTACTAGCTAATGAACGAATAATTAGTTCGGTCGGTGATGCATAATACTAAAAAGATATTGGACAATGACTCGACTAAACACCATTTTTGGTCTCAACCATTCGAACAAAAGTTTTCCAAATCGGGAAAAGAAAGACAGATTTGTAAAAGGTGGAAATAATTTTATATTGAAGAATATAAGGGTTAAGAAAGGAATAATCATAAGGGAACGTAAAATATTCGAAGTTCCTTAGTTAATAACGAATTAATTATTATTTAATATTATAGTTTTCAGGTGAAACTTGACAGATCAGTTAAAGAAATGTACTTTTGAAAAGTACCAGCATTTAACAACATGTGTTTGGTTGGTCGCAAAAGT
This sequence comes from Schrenkiella parvula, assembly GCA_000218505.1. NCBI lineage: Eukaryota > Viridiplantae > Streptophyta > Magnoliopsida > Brassicales > Brassicaceae > Schrenkiella > Schrenkiella parvula. The sequence continues at coordinate 12,925,151 of CM001193.1, read as the reverse complement.
TGCTTTTCGATATAAAAAATTACACATATATACGTACCTATAGGCATGAGTATATGAATTAAGAATACGTATTGATATTATACGATGCATTTATGCATAAAGCAACCTAATTTAAAAATTGATAATCTACTATTTAGCGACATGAATATGATTATACATCCGGTGATCGCTGATTCAGACATGAAAAATCTAAGCGAGAAACTAATGTGTATTAGCTTTAGTTTTACGAAAGCTCAAAAGCATCGGATATATAGTGATCCAACTAATCAAAGTAGAAATTGATTTTTTTTGGAAATTATACTAAAAAAATATTAACTTTTGCTAGGGTTTTGTTGTTGTTGTTCTTTTCTTTTCGATACAGAGTTTTGTTTATGTTGTTAAGTAGTGTTCTTTTAAGATTTATAATAATTGTTGATTTAATTACAAAACATCCGTTTGTAAAGTATTATGTCATTGTCAAATAGGAAAAACTATAAATAAACTTAACATTCATCTACATTCTACACACAAATGTACAGATTTATTCATTGGTGTGTAGTGTTTAGTTACGTATATTTTTTACATAGTAAATACTAGTTGAATTTTATCAGATGCGCATATCTTTTGCTTTTAAATCCCATTTTAGTCTGTATTTTGTTTCTGACAACAATGAGTCTCTGTATTGTTATATACAAAAGAAAGTAAGTACATTCTTGAATCATGATTACAGTATAACATGAAAAAAGCGATAGACAAAATTGGAAGGAAAGAGGAACAATATCGAGTCATATAGCACGTGATGCATGGGTTTTGCATAAAAGTAAAAAGTGAAAAAGAAGATATCAAGAATTGTTAATACACGTAAGTAGCCAGCTACTTCCTATTGTACACACAGCTCATCATCCACGCGAATCCAACCCAACCAGCAAAAATATCATTATGTTTTATACTAATTCGCAATTGTATTAGGAACTAAAATAGTTTTATCTATACAAAAAAACATTTTTTATAAAGTTTATAATTTTTAATTAACTGATTTTTTAACGAAACTGTATCGCTCGGGTTTGTGATAACCCAAACGCAGATTTTACGCACGTGGGAAGCATTTGTTTTGAATTTTGATCAATTCAAAACTATAGTTAAATACGATAACTCTAAGTTCTAGGGTCTAGCTCATTTTATGTTGAAAAGTCATATATTACGATTTATTTGTACTTAATCGTACATTAGTTTTGACTGAAACTCTTGATATTTTTAAAATTTTCTAAGGAAATATGATTCGAGTTTGATATTTTGACAAACAAAAAAAAGTAAGAAAATTATTTAGTCTTTGTTAATTTCCGATCTAGATTTGATCTTCAAGTTAAAGAATATATGTACACATGCGGACACTGACACAAATATATGGTAAAATTATACATACTTTTTTTTTCCTGCCACCATTTATAGGCATTTTGATAAGGAAAAAGTACATATCATATGCTTCCATAAATAGAAGCATTTCGAGAGAAAAAAAAATAGAGAGAAAAACTTATAGAAATGGAATAGACACACGCTCGGCATCTCACACGTGTGCCCCCACATTCACTAATTAGGCTTTTTCGCAAACATTAATTCTTAAATAGTAATTTAATTAAACTTTGCATGAGGACCGCACATGGGCCTAATTAGATATTAGCCGTGCTGTTTTTTTTAATTAGGCTACTTAGTACTTACCGTTGACTATATGACACGTGAGGCTAATATGCACACGTGTCTTAGTTTTGACGGCTGCAGAGAAATTGGCTACCAGAGTTTTGTTTTGCAAGATAAGTCCTTTCATTTCTTAATATATGCTAATAATCCGCAACTTTTTTTTGCAGTGATTCCATTAAATCCATCTAATTTTAATTCGATACTATAGTTTTATAATGGTTTAGCTACTATTTATTACTATATTACTAAAATAAATTGTGAGAAATGGAAATCTTGTAACAAAAAAGAGCAATTTGTAATTAATTAATTCCATTTAATTTTTATCGTTATTGATATAATACGATCATTAACCTGAATTTTATTAACAAAATTTCTATCTATAATTGTTAGTGTAACATTATAGATCAACAAAATAATCAACCACTATAAATTCTCAACAATCTGCTTTTGTATAGCTTTAATTTTTACATAATTGCTTTTAATATATCTTTACAATAAATTGTGAAATATAATTTATTAAAATTAGAAACCTCTCATACGGTTTTCATAGTTTTATTTTATTAAAATTATTTTAAATTTTAATTATCAATTTCTAAGAAAATATTTGGTCGAGACTTTATAATATATTTTTTCATATAAAATAGATTTAATTTAAAATAAATTCAAACACCACATTAAAAGATTATTCTTTTGTGATATTTATATATCTACCGAAATTATGATATTAATTTAAATTCGAAAACTAACAATATTGAATCTAGAATTTTAAAAGTCGAAATAGAAATATATTTAAAAACGATCGCCATATGAATACGAAATCCTAACCATTAATAAACTTAAACCCAAACATACATTTAATATTTGGAAAAAAACAATTAACAAATGTGAAATAAGGACTAAAAATGCGTCTTTTTTTTGGTATTTTTTTTTTCAAAGATGAATAAGCAATGAGTTTAAAGCCATAAAGTTGGACTCATTAATTCAATTTTATGAATAATGCCATTTTATCAACGTGGAGCGATGATTCAGTAACAAAATGTCCGGTCCTACCTACCTGGCAATGGGTTTCGTCTCATATTTTGTAATCACATTTATAAACAAATTAAAGAAAGCTTAATCCTCTTTTTTCTTTCTTTTCTTTTGACAGTGCTTTAGTGGGACTCGTACGTGGTGCCTCTTCGGTATATAGACGAGCAAACATGTAAACGTACCAGCTTCATTTTTTGCTTTTTATTTATGAATAATAGAGCCTGTTAAAAAGTTTTTATAACGCAATTTTCTTTTATATAAGCATGCCTCATTCTTGTTTGATGAGAATTCGAATCTACTTTGCAACGCTACTCAGATATTCGTTATTGTGTTTTCCATCCGAGCAATACACAGATTAAACTTTAACAAGAAAGAAAATACAGATTAAAAGGTGTTGCATTAAAACTTATATATATTTTGATGATCAAACACATCACCTAAACACACAATCATGGGTTCATTCTACTCGTTTTTCATGTTGATATCTCGTTAAATTTGTGGTTCATATTAATCATATATGTACACTGTAGACACACTTCTTTTTCTTTGGTAATTTAGATCCATAATTTTCTCACTCCAAAGACCTAAACATGTTAAATTATATTATGCTGATTTGTATCGCTATCGCAGTGTATGCATTTAAAATCAACCACATATCGTGTATATATAGTTTGGGAACGAAAATATATAGTTGAGTAGTTTATGGATGGACTATACAAGCAATGTAAAAAAGAATCTTGAAATGCGAGAGAAGTGAAGTCCGTGGATTTAAAATATATGCTTTCAAATTATTCGAAAACAAAAATAACGTTTTATATACACACCAATGCGCTTGCAACTAGGTGCATTTGTAGATTAACGAGAGCCTCTTCATTAGTCTCCGGTCATTTTGCGAGATATATACTACAAAATATATAATCGTTGTGATAATGACTAAACAATTTCATAACTCGATTACAGTAACCCATAATTTGATATCGTAAAATTGGTCCACAATAGCAATTAATGCTACGTAGATTGGCAAACCATATATATATATATATATATATATATAATATTATATAGTACTAACTTTGTTTTTAATAGTATAAAGATAGTAATCTTCAACGACGAAAAATAATAATGTAATTAACTAAATAAAACATCTTGATGCAAAGATTCGATAAATATTAATGATGATAATAAGATTTGGATAAGATTTGGAGGGGTCAAGATGATTTAGTCTCCTCTAATCGTTGTTCGAAAACTAATGCTCGACCCTTTTACATATAACTTAACTGATATATATTTTATACATAGTACAATATAAATAACGAAACACTATATTAGTGCTTAACATCAAACCTTAAATCGATGATATAAAAAATCAATCTGGTTCTTTTGATTGGTTTCCCAACGAAAAATAACACATACAGCTTGATTTTCTCTAACAAAAAAATACAGCATGGTTTTCATTTGTTACTGTCAGAAAATGCATTTTATGATGTCGTAAAATTTGGAACATGTGGTAATAATCAAGACATGCGCTCCTATTATTTCGTCGGCCCAACTAGATTTCGGTCAAAAGCATATGCATTGGGGTAATAAATACTGTTATCTCTCATATAATGATACATGCTTTTTAATTGTCTATTAACATAATAATATTATATGATATCTAAAGTATCTAAATTTATTGAACGATCTTACTTAATCAAAGGTTAATCAAATCCAAACAACATTAGTCAATTGAATTGGGACCACTGATGAATTGAAAAATGATTATCAGCTATCTTCATTACGATCTGACAAATACTACTATTAATAATTAATAATTTTCATAATTCTAATTGAGAGTTGACTTTGTTAGGCATATTATATAACTGCATAAATGATAAATTATTTAGGTTTTTGAATACTGAGATAATGGAGAATCTAATGATGCTGAAACTGTTAGCTCCCACACGGTCATATTTCAAACTTTACAATATGATAGTCTATTACATTTTTCTCAACAAGAAAAAGAATATAGTTTCTAATTCTGTTTAAAGCAGAATTATTAAAATGTGAAAGAAAATATTTTTAAAGCATTTCCAAGATGCATATTCAATACAAGTATATAGTGTCGACAACCTATTAACAATTCTGACGGCCTTCTCCATAATAAATTGGGCTGTAAACTTACTCTGATTACAATGGGCCTAGCATGTCCACTTGTTTCTAATTGAGTTAATGGACTAACATTGGAATATTTAAATCAGGCCCAAGTAGTCCAATAGGAACTTGTTGATAGGTTCTTGATCAAAGGAACTGGTAATAGTTTAGACTGCCCCAAAATAAGATATTAGACCCATTAATACTGCGACCAATTTGTTTTATTTATTTATTATAATACCAAAAATATGTAAAGTTAAAGAATATATACAAAAATAAATTATTCAGTTTTTTTTTTATCTTGCAAGCAATATTTGAATAAATTAGGCAAAAGAAACAAAATATTGTTAATTTGAAAGATATTAAAAATATTTTGTTTTGCGGCAACTTTGGTTTATATAAATTAAACTAAAAATGACATCAACCGATATAAACTCTTGGACATTTATTTATTTTAATCTAATTTTAATTCAGTTTTTATGGACGAAACATTCGGTGGAAATACTAATTAAACCGGTGCAAGTGGTAAAGTTAATCAATGGCATTTAACAAGGCAAGCATGAGCAAAATCAAATCATTGATAACTTTCGTTTACTTATTTAACCAAAAAATTGCCTTTATGTTTTATCAAAAGAAACTATACATGCTCCTCAACAGAAATACAAAGACATGGATTGGATTTGGGATTTGATTCAGTATTTGGTTCAGGAATGGGGGATATGGATTATCACCGTTGTTCTCTCTGTCTCTGTCGTCTTGAGATGTTTGTGGGCTCTCGAAAATTATCCTAAACCACAACCTCAACATTGTAAGAATATTTCTCTATCATTTTTGTCATTATCTATATATGTTCTTAAGATCATAATCTATGTTTGTTAGATGTTAATCAAACATATGAGTCTTAGAAGTTGTTAGACATGTCATGAATCGGACTATGTTTAGCGTTTAAATCGCCTAATCAACGATTAAACAATATTTTTTTATATTCAGAAAAAAAGTAAAGAAACTTGCACGTTTAATTGACATTCTAATCAAATTAATGGACATCTTTTTTTTGTCAACTTAATGGACATCTAAACTTATGTTTTATTTACATGTATCACCAAAAGCAGTGGAACCATCCCAAGAGACAACTCAGTACTCCAAAGTGATGGACGGTGGTGATTCAATTGAGGAGCTTACACAAAAAATAATAGAAACAGGCGAGGCTTTAGTGACTACTGCGGTTGGGAAGGAGCATGTAGTTGTGAAGGCGAAGACCAAAAAGTCTTCAAAGGGAAAATTTGGTATTTTCGGTTGGTGTGTACTGTGACAACGGAGCATAAATATAATGCTGTGTCGGATAAATATCAGAATAACAAAATAATCTAATAATAGAAACAGTCCATCTTAATATAATTTCTGCAGAATGATCATAAAACACTTAAAATCAGTCCAATATAGTGTATATGGTTGACAAACAAACAAAAAAACAGTCTAATATAGTGTATACGGTTGACAAAAAAATAAAAAATCCATCATATATAGCGAAATGTATTCTTTCATTAACATTTGATAAAGTATCTAATCGGTTTTGATGTCTTATATGTAATTAGTTTTGATGTCTTAAATTTGATATGTTTTGAAATATCTAATAAATTTAATTATTTTAATAATATAATTGCACTAAAAATCATAAAGAAAATTTTAACTTGAGAGCAACATCGCTAGTTATTTTATGTTCTTTCGTTTCTCTCAATTTACAAAAATCTTTACTGTCTAGTGTTTTGTGTCTTGTGTCTGCTTAATTAGCATATCAAATTATCTGTAACAGTTAATCTCTTTTGCTTTAATACAGGACAAAAATTACTAACTACGGCAAAATAGTTTACAAATATTTTTTCAGTATTCTGCACAAAAATGAAAAGATAACAATTTTTTTGTCAATGCTTATAAAAATATCAGTAGGGGACGTCTAGTGGTCATATACTCTTTTATTTTTGGTTGATATATGAGTTTAAACTTAAGTGAACACTATCAACAAAATTTATGCTACATATCATGATTTGGTGATATGTAGATTTAAACAACAGTATAATGATTGCATGATATACTTTATCAAAAAGATGACATTACTATACTTATGGATATGATAAAACTCACCTATAGAGTGATTGATGAATGGTTGCCAAAAAAACAAAAAACTCACCTATAGAGTGATTGATGAATGGTTGCCAAAAAAACAAAAAACTCACCTATATAGTATTCTGTTCATTATGATAAGGATTTTTATACATAGCCATGTTTACATCAAAGTACCGAAGAGATAAACATTAGTCAAATCCAAGTATACAATACTCGAAGGGAAATAAATCTAAGAAAACTTGTAAATCACCGTTCCACTCCCTTATTCTTAAGATCCACTTGTTTTTGTCATTTGTGATTCAACCCACACGAAGTAAACAATCGCGTTGGTCTCTAAACGCTCGGATCACCTAACCCATCCGTCGTGGGACGGCGACTCTGACGCGTTTCCCATCTTCTTTTGCAACTTAAGGTTCTTATAAAACTTATTTATAAACTCCTCCGCCGCTTTATCCACCACGTGATCATCACGATCCCCGGCGTCTTCTAATGGAAACGGCGAATCCGTCACTCTAAGCTGCCTCACCGCTGGAAAAGCCATCAGTGGCGACTCTCCAGCCGCTGTCCCCGCCGTGGCCACTGCCTTCGTATCATTCTCTCCTAACAACTCAAAAACCTTCTTTACCGCCTCCGCCACCGCGTCTTCCTTGTCACAACCGCCGTGGACGCGGCATTTGCGTTTACACATATAGGCAAAAGGGTTGTTCGCTGGAGTATTGCTGTAGCTGAACTCGTAGTCACGGACGCGTGAAGAGGAGCTGACGCCAGCACCGTCGGTGAAGCTAGATTTACGGCGGCGGAGGTTAGTGATGGCTTTGTTGCCTCTCTTGAGCATTAGGTTTAAGTCAAGCATGAGCTTGCTTTTGACCGTACCGGTTTTCAAAACGCAAAAGACGATCCGCACGATTTTCCAAAGCCTCTTGGCTACGACTTCAGCATTTTGTTCCATTTCTGTGTATAAGCCTCTCTTTGGCGCAGAAGTTTCCATTTTAAATATTTTCTTAGAGAGAAGAATATTTTTGCTCTTCTTCTTTTGCTTTGTCTCTGTAAGATTGGTTTGAAATGGATGAAGCAAGTTGAGAGTATATAAAGGATAGGGAAAACAATATAAAAATGAGAAGGATATTGTCTGTTTTAAAATAAATATAAAGAATGAGAAAAAAACCTCAAACCACAACTTTATATAAAAGATTTTTCTTTCTCACTAAGAGGTTGGAGTAGTCGCCAATAAAGAAGTCTTCTTTGTATGATTTTTTATTGCTTTATTTCTTATATTTCAATTTTTTTATTAAATCCTAGTTATCCACAAATCATAACAGATGCATATCTAACCGTTAAATGATGGAAACGAGATTAAGAGTAAAAAGAGAGCTTTAACTCTAGAGTAAGCAACCGAAATTGTAGCTATGGTGATTACGATGTTTCAAAATTGAGTGATATAAACCAATGATAATAATCATAGAGTGTGAATTAAGTAAACCAAATACCATTCCTGAGAGCTTTTCATGAGTACAACCGTTTTTTAGGTTGATCTATGACAATTGCGAGCCAGTTAGAGAGTTTTGCTTGTAACAAAATAGTACTGTAACTTTATTTTTCTTTTTCTATTGAGAATGAAAGATATATAGTTTTCTTAAAAAATTATATTAAGTTTTATTACCGCTAAATTAGCTAAGTTAACATATAATATTTTTAAATTATTAGGAAGACTAAAAATTACATATATAGTCCAAGAACTAGAAATATTACAAAGTTAAAAAAAACTAGAAATATTAAAAGGAATTATATTTTTTTATTTTCTTATTTTATCGCAATTCGAGAAGAAATCTGTCAATAACGAAGACTGTAAGTTAAGTTATACATGGTTGGAATAATTAACATCTATGAAATCTTTATAGTATATATTTAATTATTTGATATTCATCTCGATCTATATCTGTACTTTTTTTATTTATTAATGTATGCATTTGCATTTTTCTATAAGATGGTGATATATAGTATTTTTGTTTAGAAAATATTCTGATATAAATATTTGTCAAAAAGGATTGAATATATTATAAATCTTTGTTTTTTTGGTAAAAGAATATATTATATATTTGTATGTGTATTATTTGATCTTTACATGCATATATATGTTAAAGCGGAAAAAGTATGGTGGAGTTGATTGTTTCTGTATATATATAAACTTTTGTTTTACTTTATGTTTACGTTTACCATATTTAAAAAAATAAATTGATATAATTCTCAATAGGATATCACACATTTTAATGAATAGAACTGCCTTTGAAACATCATGTCCAATATACAATCAAATGCAACATTAAGCATGATTAGATTGTCCCTAAGTGTATATGTCCTCCAAAGCATTCTATAAATTTAATAGGATATATTAGTTGAGTCATGTTTTTAAAGTTGATAGCATAATTTAGACCGTTGCCGTAGCCACTAAGGCGATCCAACAAATTAAAGAAAAAGACTTCTTCGTACGTGGCGATGTACATTTACTTTGTTGTCGTTTAGAAACTTCTTATACGTGTTAATACCAAAAAAAAAAGTTTCGTGTACGTGTTACTTCACAAATGGACACACTCGCAATTTAATAATTCTTAATTTCTTATACTTTTAAAATGGAATCTATACTATTAACCACAAGCTCTTACCAAAAGGTCTTTCAATCCAAAGTCTGATAATTTACTAACTTTTGTTGATCGAACATCGAAAAGATTTTGGAGTTTGTGGTCCATTTATATATTAAAAGAATGATATAGGAAATATACATAAAATAGAATATCTTGATGGTGAATAAATAGAATATCTCAATAACCCATCAAAATAGAATATCTTGATGTGTTAAAGTTTGTTTATTACGATATTGATACAGTATGTATAGTCTGATTTTCTAATAATTCAATGCGTTGTAAAAAAAGAAAAATTTAAACTGAAATGATATTTTGACCTATGAGTTTTGCTTTGAGGTAGTAGCCGGTAGCCACAAAACGGAATCGAAAACGACAGCGCGTGTACGTCGTGAAGGAGGAAAAATAGGTGGAAACGACACGAGGTTTCAACTAGAAAACCAATAATTGGCGAAAACGACACATCTTTTCCATTTATTCCACAAAATCATTTCAGTAATACATACTGTATCATCTAATATCTAATCAAATCAAGATATATACACTTTTAAATCAAACGAAATTAACAAGATAAAAACAGACACATTTTTTTTTAATCTTCACATACGCCTTCTTTTGAAACTAGTGCTTTATTTTTCTTAATCTTATTTTTTTCATTTATACTTTTTAAAGCTAAATTATGTTGTTATTATTATTATTTTTAATAATGTTTCATTTTCGGGGTTTCTTAAAGGGGCTTTTGAAATGGGCCATGAACCTTAGAGCTTTGACATGAAGGTATCTAAGATAATAATAGCCACCTGTCTTCATTTACTGAGAAATTAACATGGGAATTTCATTTATTAATATATATGTATAAATATTACATGTGGTATTAGTATATATTGTTTTTGTTTTTGTTAGAAGTCTTCTTTTATTGTTAGTCTGCTTTTATTGGGTGGGGAAGATTCTGTAATTTCTATGGCGTGGAGCGAAAAAAGAAAGTGTCGGATTTTTTATTTTGTCATTTTCTAAATAAAATATGTTTTCTATTTTATCAATATTATAATTATTTGTTGTTGGATCGGGTATTATGGATAATTCCCTTAATCCACTACATTATGTTCCTCAATAATATGATCCACCGAAAAAGAGAAAGTATATAAATGAGACTATGAGAGATGTACTATCCAATAATTTTTTTAGTACTTCAACATGTTTCATATCCATAAAAACAATAATTATCTATTAACAAATGAATACATATGTAAGCAAAGCCATATTGTTAGCTTTGGAAAATGTTAGGTTAGTTATTATCCTAACCTATATTCTATTAAGTGAATAATGTGAATATTTGAAAGTTTGGTCACCTAAATATAGTTGATCAATTTCTCAAACATTACCATTTCTAATTTTGTTTTTGTTTGTAGTTCTTTCTTTTTCATCTATTTTTTTTTGTTTTTGTAAGTTCGTTCTGCGCAAAAATGATTTTCTAAGGTTTGTTGGGCTAAAAATGGCCCATAAGTTAAATCAAAGATGATTGCTTCGTGTTCAAGCGATGGGCTGATTGTTTGTATCGAGCTTGTTTTGTTTTTCGATTAAAATGTCGTGGTGAATAATGTTAACCTAATTATATTTGAAGTCAAAACACATTTTGTTACTTGTAGTCTAATTAATTCAATTATTAATCACAGCACGTTTACGAGAAAACTGTTTATCAAATTTACAAGGAGATAAAGATAACATCGGTAGTCGCATTCCATGCAAGTTTGACCGTTATTTTGTGTTTACAATCTGATAAAATTTGTGTATAAATATAAACAATTCCTCATCCAACACTCCTACTTCACTATTCACACAAATAACCAAATATTCAACGTTTCTAAATCTAAAATCTAAAGATGGATGCCAAGAATACCAAAGATGTTGCAGCCAAGAACTCTGCACCTACGAGCGGCGGAAACGGAGGTGCTGTTGGCGTTTCCGATGAAGGTAAAACAATGGTCGCACCTGGCTCTGGAGGAGATGTTCACATCTCCAGGGATGCTTTTGAGAGCAACCCTAAGAAGTTCTTTGATGATCTTCATCACACCAAAGAGAAGAAGTGATCGTCTAAGTGAAGAATAAAATTAAAAATGTGATAATATTAGTTTTCTACTTCTTTGTCAGTGATCAGAAGATCCTCCTGTGATGATGTAGTGAAGTAAAATAATTCTCATTGATATTAATAAATTTATTATTAACATTGTTATTTTCAACATATAGTAACAACCACGCATTAAAAAGGCGAATTAAGAAAACCTCATAGGCTATATATTTCAGGCAAATTTTTATTTATTTATTTGTTTCTGTTATATAGTTAACACACAATATAGACATGATGTAAAATCATAATAGCAAAATTAACGATACAAACCACGTGGGAGTAATTAAAAATAAGTACTTAACCACAAATTACAATTAACCGGTAGAAACAACACAAACAGTTTCCTAAAGCAAAGGACATTGTATGCTTGATCATCTGATTACACAATAAATGATGAAACGCTAAACGCATATTCATCAAACGCCAAACGCAAATTCTCTAGTAAGGTATTAAACGAAGTACTTTGTATAGCATCATGAGCAATCAGCCTTGGAAACTCAATTTGTTGGTTTCTCAGTAGACTTGGCTGCTCGTGATGTTATATCATTTTCTCTAAGTTTGGAATTCCACGTGGCATAATTTTCATTGGCTTAATGGAAACCGGCGGAGCCGAGTGCCGGAGCCCAATAGTCGGCGCCGTTGTCGTTGCCGACTTGGAGTGTGCAGGAGATCGGAACAAGACATAAACCTCGACTTCTCAAATCTTTCTTAGGTTCTTCATTTTCATTTTGATTGTCGGTAGAAGAAGACGAGGCTCCTATTCTCTTAATGCACTGATCATTCACGAGCTAAAACCATATAAAAAAATTAAAAAGAAATTAGAGATTTATACCGTTGATTAACAGCAAAGTACCACATGTCTTCTGTCACATTTGGTATAAAAATGTATACAAGAAACAAATATCGATTAAAATATTTAATACATAAATCTTTATAGTTTTTTAAAAAATATTATTTTATATTAGAAAAATAAAATGACATAAATGTTTCTTAAAAGATAGATATTTTTTTTTATCAAGAATATTAATATTAGACAATTCAATATAGTACTTAATGTGTGAAAAATATGAATCAACATCTACAATGGGACCGAAAGACATAAAATATATTTCACTTATACATGTTTTGTATATATGTTTCATTGAATTTTTTTTTGTTTAGATGAAAGGATATAATAAAAAGACCCGCCCAAAGAATTTGAACACTTTGATAAGGAACAAAAATAAGGAGAAAAAGTTGACATTTAAATAAATTTAGTGGCTTTGTTGGTTTTAACATACTTTGCTGGTTATAATAATCAATAATGTAAGAGAGGGTGAAAGAAAAAAAAAGCTGGCGACTGCATCTTTTAATATTAATTCAACTTTATCTTTAAAGAAAACAGTAAAAAAGGAAAAAAAGGGGATAAATTTTGGAAACTAAAGCTGTCAACATTTTCAGAGTTGGATTCAATTGATCCAATAAAAAGTAGTTTTTAAATTATGGTTATATATAAAAAGCAAACATACATTAAAAATTGGAGATATACCTGACCAGGGTCCTCAGGAAATAAGCAGCTTCTGTCTCCTTGCAACTATTAATAAAAATCAGAAGTAAGAGAGAAATTAGTATATATGAGTATATAAAGTACAGTTTATAATCTATAGTATGATGATGTGTGTATATCAGCGTATATATATAGATATGCGTACTATGTATAAATGGAAATTTGGTGCTTACATGTTGTTGGTGCCTCATATTCCCCGAGGCAGTCGTACCAAAGTATGGATGACTCAGAGCCTGCAACAGTTCAAAAACAAAAAACATGAATACTTTATACATAATCACATCAATCAAAGATTACTTAACATGGAGAGAACAAAACTTTATACTATCTTTATCCCCTCTCTCTCTCCCTTTTTGTTATTTTAATATGTGTCTCTTTTTACGATCAATTATAATCAATGAAATAATTTCCGTCGTTCAATGTATATATTAATGTTCATACATTATAACTAAATATGATAACATCATACTGAGATGGATTTCCACTAATCAAGAAATTGATACTCGGAGACCTAATACCAAAAGTATTTAGAGATATAATTTATGTTTCAGTAATCAAATAAATATTTTTTCTCGAAGAAATATCACATATTTTTTTCTCGAAGTTAAATATCGCATTATTTTCTTCTTTACTGAAAGGAAAATGAGAATATTGAGAGTTTAGAAAAGACGAGTCACACCTCAATTTGACTCTGAAGGAATCTAATGTATCCAATAGCTTCCGACAGGACAGAAGCTGTGTCAGTCTGCAAAAGATGGGTAAAAAAGGAAGAAGAATGATTTCGATTAACAAAACTAAAACTAAAAATATATCAATGCTAAAAAACTTTTTCTGGGGGATTTAAATGTTAAGGAAATAATGTTAAAATATTTGATAAGATTAATAAATGTGATTAGTACATTAAAATCGATCTTTACCTTGCCAAATGGAGATACTAGCTGATGAAGTGCTGCGATTCGGCCTCCTAATTTCTCCTTTCTCACCTTCAATTATCACCAACATAAAATTAATTAATAGCATAAAGTAAAAGCTTTCTTATATGCATGTGTGGTGATAATTTTTTTTACTAATTACCATGCATAGAGAAAACGTGTTTGCTTCGTACGTAGAAGTGATTAATATATTTGTGTATATAGCTAACAGTTAGATTATCGAATCCGAATTCTTATAGAAGCCTTCCCATTGCTATGTTTCAAAAAGTTACAGTAAAAAAACCTTGAAATCTAAAATATTAATATATAATATCTAATAAGGAATATTGTTGAGAAGTATTGAAGTCTTTTGTTTTCTGAAAGAAAGAGAGAAAAAGGAATAATGAAGAAGGGAGAAGAAGACAAAACAAGAAAGAACAAAAGAGTTGCGAAACACAAAAACCACACAGCTTATTCTGTGCCCATTCTGTTTTGTTTGCTTCTTCTGTTCTCCTTTGTGTTTGTGTTTTTGTTTGTGATTATGATGTCAGGGGGAGAGATTTTATATGTAGAAGTTATATAAGTTAACTAAAGTTTCGTCTATATAATCAATTAGTTACCTTGAGGGTTGATTGTGACGAAGGAGAAGGTTGAAGCCTTGGCTTCTTATTAGTAGACCCACCAATATCTAAGCTGTTACACTTCATTACATATATAGATAACAAACAAAATAAAGATCAATTAGTCATTAATCAAAAAAATTCATTGCCAAACCTATTCTGGTTGAGTTGAATTTAGATCCAAACTTTAAATAAGACATAGTTTGTCCTGTTCTTTCTAAATGACCTTTTAGATCTCACTTTTTCATAGTAGATGGATGTGTGTACTAATTTATATGTATATTAATTAGATCTCGGATTTTTCTCTCTCTATTATCTCTTTTAACTCTATATTTAGCAGTATATAAAAATAAAAAGTTATGTACTCTATCAAATTATCAGTGATATGGAAAAAGAATTACCTCAGAGGATCGATCCGGAGGAGTGTGTCTACCCTCGGACAAATTAAGACCATTGTGATTGCTCGAGAAATCCAACATACTATTGTTGTTGTTGTTATCGTCGTTGCTATTGAGGCTTGTTGTGGTTGTGGTTGTGACACAAGACTTGTTAGGAGGTGAGTTTGGAGAAGATATGAGATAGCCATTACTGTTGTTAATGTTACTCTCTTGTTTGATGTCAACAACCCCCATGGAAGCCTGTTGGTGGCTTAGGACTTGTTCTTCCCAATTCTCTAATCTCATCTTCCCTTGAAAATTATGTTGTTGTTGTTGTTCACCATGATGATTATGATGGTTCATTATCTCCAATCTCTCTTCCTCTCCCATCATCAATCCACCCCTTAGTTCACAAATAAAATATCCGTATTAGATTTACGTATTTGATACTGAAAATACTAGAAACATACACACAAAGCAAATTTTGAGTTTCGTGAAAACTGATATATAGATATATATGTATGTATATGTATATATATATGTCAATGGTAGAAGAAATCAAAATTAGGTTACAACACATGACAAACAAAGCCATGAAGTTAACTAGGAGAACTCGAGATCATGTGCTTTTTTGAGAATATATATATATGGAGTGAGAGAGAGATGGAGAGTTACAAAAGAAGTTGGCTAAGGCTCCAAGACTCAGGAGGAAGATCATTGCTTTCAAGCCAAGAAGAGAGATTAGGGTTATTAGGCAAAGACGGTGAAGAAGAAGACGACGAAGAAGTCGCCGGATATGGCAAGAAGTGCGGCAAGAGAGTTGGCATCATTCGTGGTCGGAGATAATCGTTGTTAGGAGTCATTTGTGGAGATGACGGCGCCTGCTGATGACCCATCAACGGTGGTGGTGGCCTCATGCCGCCGCTTACGTTCCACCAATTAGGGTTTCCGGCCGCCATCAGCTGTTGAACCGGCGAACTCTCCAACACACCTCTATTCATCACCTTCTCTCTCTACTCTCTCTCTCTCTCTAGATCCCTTTATGTGTTTACTAATCAAGGGCTTTGGAGAAACTTTGAGAAGTGTTTGATTCTTTCACTTAAGTAGTTTTAGTTTTCTTAGAGAAGAGAAAGAGAAAGAGAAAGAAAACTCAAAACAACTTATATCTTCATCTCTTATGTTAACATGTGATGTTAATTTCGTTTGAATTTTTTTATTTGTTTTCAATTTTGTCTTTTTCCTCTCTTTTTTTTGTTTCTTTAATTTTTCTTTGACGTCGTTCCTTTAATTTTCTTTTCATTAAATTTATTTTATTTTATATTATATTATTTACTTTTTCCCCCATGCTTTTTTCCATGCTTTAGCTTTATCTTAAAGTGGGGCAGAGAAAGGTGGTAGCTACTTTTATTATTTAAATCAATACAAGAGTTGAGAAAAACAAGCAAGCAATATTTTTAAATCAAAGAAAAAGGTTATTCGAATATTTAATATACGGTGTATAAAATTTTCAAATATCTATTACTAAATAATGTTTGGGTATATCACAAGTGTCTTGCATCTATGGTCTATGCATCCGCCTTTTTTCATCGAATGTAAATTTTATTATCCTTTCTCATCTTTAATCATTCGTGAAACTTATGGATTTTATTTTCAATTAGAAAGATTGCTTCTTTGATCTAACGGTTTAGACTAATTAATTAGTTCTAAACTTGTAATGATTATATTTTGGGCCAATACTAGGGTTTGAAATTGTAGGTACTAGCCGAGCTAACAGATTTTTGTTTTCTTCCTTATTTACTCCTTCTATACTATATTCAAAGTGATACGTTTTCACTTAACTTTATTGATAAAAGAATTTCACAAAATATTTAAGAAAATACCGCCGCCTCATATATTTCATTTATACTTTTGAAAAACCACATTGCTATTGATATTTTTTGGTGAGAACTAAACTTTCAAAAGTAACACTAAGGAAATATAAATTATAAGTGATTTTAATGACTAAAAGAACAATAAAACTATAATTAGAATAAATATTCTGTATTTTGATATAACTTTTAATGTGTTAGTACCTGGCATAGTCGGGAATGTAAAATTAGTTAATTCTGATTGCACTTGTTTTAATCAATAACTATGTTTCTACATAATCGCGCCTCAAATATAATGGTTTCGTCGATTGCTACTGAGAGTTATAAGCGTGCATATTATAGAGTAGTATAACGAACTAGTATTTGTCTTCAATCATAGTCCATATCCAATAAAAGAAGATATGTAAAAAATTAAGGACAAGAAGATTCTTATATTATTTTTCAACGGAAGATTCTTCTTTTGCTGACGTAAAGATTACTGAAATGTGTTGCGTAGGGTTTTCTATATAGGTAACAACGGAAATACATTTAACGAACTCTGTATTTAACTAATATAATACGTAAAAACTAGTCACAAAGTCATTATGCGTCTTTATTACATCGGTTGATCAAATTGCTCAACATTTTTCTTTCAGGTGTTACTATTTTCGTTCCTTATTTTTCGTTGAAAGGTAAGATAAGATCGTAAGAACATATATGTAGTTTTCTTTTTTTTAGAAAAATATTCTCAAAAAAATTTCAGCGTATGGAAGAAATCAGCATTTTAACAAAAAAATGGAAGAAATCAGCAAATCTCAAATAAGAAATAGTTTTTTTTAAAAAATTCACTATAACACTACTACAATTATTTTAATAAATTTATTTTAATTTAATGAATATATGGATAACTAAAAATCTCAAAATATTGCTAAAAATTGAAAATTTTTTGACTAAAAATATAAAATTATTGACGACTGAATATATTGCATATAAAGTTGAACACTTTTACTATATATTAAATCTTTCATTCTCTTTTAAAGACCTCAAATATATATTGCATATTTAGTTGAATTCATGTACCTTTTGTGCATTTTTATTTATCATGTTAATTTTTTATTATATTATATTTTCAGGTTATGTATGCTTTTTTTAAAAAAATGTATATAAATAATGTAATTAATTATATGCTTATACTGTTGCGATGTTATATTTTCAGTTTTGGTTGTAATGGTTTTTTTCTTATCAGCAAGTTGTAATGGTATTTATGTATACATAAAGAATTGTTCGTTCTTTGATTCAACCATGATAGAGTGGGGCAATAAAAAGCTGGCATATTTAAATGTGGTTTTATATATGCACCACTAATTAAAATCGAATGTAATAAAAAGTTGACAAGAAAATAGATGTAATAAAAAAAAAAGTTTGCCACTCACACACAAGATGACGAGAGCGTTGCGTCACATGACGCAAACAATAGAATTTGTATATAAGCGTGAACGAATTATAAAATTACAATGTTTTTTTTCCTTTTTTTAATAATTGCCACTAAGGAAGAAGACCAATTTCTCGAAGGAGTCAATGTCCTAGGGTTTGGAGATCCCTAATATTCTCTGTCCCAGTGATTTCAATTTCCAAGAAATTCTTACTTCTCCGAATACAATATACGAGTCAGAAAAATACAGTATACTATACGCCTTTGATATGTATTTAATATATGTGTCGTTTACACATAGATAAATTTATGCGTGTAAAGAAGTCATAGCGTAATTTATTGGCTTATACTAGATGGATAATCTAGCAGATAAATCTATCTTTCCAATTTGACACATATCATGTACCATGGTACACTTTTTACTAATCGGGCTTTTAATATTTATATATTAATGTATGAAATTACTCTAACACAGTTAACAGTAGAGATTAAATAAAGGACCAATATACAGGTATATTGAACTTAGATAAAGTCGACGTATAGCTAATTTTAATCTTGGAGTTCACATGGAGGTAATGAGTTCATTTATTCAAACATAAACTATACTTATACTTGTAATCTAGCTATTAATACTAAAAAGGGATGCTTCATCATGGATAAAATCTAATGATGAAATATATACGTGGGGAGCGTTTATGAGCCACCGAATTGATCCAAATCGTGATGTTGAGCGAGCAAAATAAACCCAAAAAGGAGAAAAAAGAAAAAAGTTAACCTTCCAAGTATAAAAGTTCACCATCCCTTATAATATAAATAGAACGTTTGAGACAGAAGAATCACAAAATAAATCCAAAACAAAGCTAAAATCAGATTGGACATCTCAGTTTCTGTTATTTAAGTCTAGGTTTCTGATAAAGTTTCAATTTTACTTAAAAATTATAAAAAATTGATTTATTTTTTTGTTTTTTTGTTTTGTAATCAAAGATCTAATTACTTTGTTAGAATATGCAAGATTAAACTATATAAAAATCTTGATAATTTTTTAGATAAAATCTACAATTCAATGTTATAAAATATAATAATAAATATAGGTGAAATATTTCAAAAATTATATTATATTATCGATTGAATCATTTATCGTAATTATATATATTACAAATGATAATATATATTTATTATAAAAATGTATACATTTTTTCAAAAAAAATTATATAATTGTACTGCAAAAAATTACAATAAAAAGGAACTTAAATTTAACAATAAATAATTAAATCCAACAAATCATCCCACAATTACGATGATTTTTTTCTATTATTAACATAAAAAAATAACTTATAAATTTATATAAAGGATTTTTATGTTTTCAAAATATTTTGTTTATGATTTTGTTTTAGCTAAAACACACGAATTCAACACTAATTTTGATATGTCCTGAAAAAAAAATTCTTATGTTTTATTAAAAACTATATAAAATCCTAAATCGATATGTAGAAAAAACCTAATCTATAAAGATTCACGGAGTAATAATGAATATAAGGTTTACACAATTGAAACAATCTAATTCGAACCATATTAGTAAGTTGGTCCACAGTCAAATTGGTCCTTCCGATTCAATAGGTTTGAGTTTTCTTTCTAACACGCTTCCAAATCTTTGTCGGAGAGGATGTGTCGTTTCTTCCAAATATTTATTCTCTTCCTTATTTAATGTTTCTTACTTCTTCTTCTTTTATCATTTAATGCTTACAAACAAACACCAAGCACCAAATTCCTCTTTCTTGTCGTGCTCAATCACCTCTATTTTATAATTTTCTCTAAATTATTTTAGTACTTTTTCGAAACTCAAATTATTTATATACTTTTATTCATTTGTTTAAGAAGACTTGAATTGGAGGTAAATAAGAGAATCTAACTCGGTTAAATTTGATAGTAACATGAACTGATTGAGTATCCAACCAATTATATTTTTAGTAATAACTCTTAGACTCAATTCTAGCTACGATTGGTTGGGTAGTACTTATGTACCACAAAAGTGAATATTGAAAAGTAAGCAAAAACAAAACGATATATACAGGTGTATGTTATGGATAAAATCATTTACTTACGTAAGAGATTTTTAAGACGTTTTGTGGAATATGTATCCTTATGTCATGTAGATATGCATATAATTGAACAATCACAATCCACAAGAATTTTCAAAATTACATTCCGTTCTCTTTTGCAAAGTAAGCAGTACTATAATTTTGGTTTAGAAGATAAAATTTAGAGATATTATATAAGATTAGTAAATAGAAATTTAATTATAAATCGATTATATATATCACTTCATAATAATTATTAAATAAATCTATTAATATATGTAATAACCATCTTTTTGGTGAATCTTAAAATTCATTTTCAGTTATTGGATTCACTTTCATCTAACGGTTCTTTTGTTATTTTATAAAAAAGTTTTAAAGTTCCAATTAATATTAGAAATTATCAGATACATATTTTGTCTTCCTTCACACATTACTAAAAGTTAATTTTAAATCAATTATATTAAGTTGTACTAACCATATTTAATTATTGAATTTTAGATGGATTACCAAAAAATCAAATACATCTGAGTAATTTAGTAATATAGATAATAATCATATTTTAAAAAATTTCTCCATAAAGAATCATATATTTAAAAATTATAGATACATTAATAAGATTTTGTTTCCAATTTAAGTTTAAGTAAATAAAATACAAAGAATTTTTTTTAAAGGCAAAAAGTAATTTTTTTCTAAAAAAAATTAAAGAAAAAGATGGCCATTTCTAAAAGGAACAAAACTGACATAATTATCGTATTTGCAAAACTTGTAAAACTACCTTAGTAAGATATAAGCTGCTATAGTCGTTCGTGAATTTATTTTTGAACATGAATTTCTATTTAAAAGTGGACCATTTTTTTGAAACTTCCAAATGCAGTTTCTATTTCATCCTCAAATTTAGAACACTAATGCTTGATTAAACCATCCTTGGATTCTCCAACATAACTCTTGCAAACAATTAAAATGGAGTTAAAAACTGAAATAATTACATATCAAATGTGTCTTCTTAAATTATATATAGTCTCATAGTATAATGTCTATTGAATAATATATCACAATATCCAGGATATAATCGTTTGCAATATTTTAAATTTGAAGAAAAATCAAGTACAATGAGATTGCAAAAAAAAAACTTTGCATATGTGGCGGTCCTAGTTAAACTTTAGCGTTTTGGTTAGTTGTTGGGTATGCCAACCTAATGTCTTGGCTTCTATGTTCGACCAAGTCGACGTGAAGGTTGGAAAGGAGGTGAATCTCTCCCTATCCAAGGGCTAGGACTTATGAGGCCAAATCTCTGATATAATTTTTTGGGGGTGCCAATTAAGAATATTTCAAATACACTCTCAATTATTAGCATATATAAATTAAAGAATAAGTGTGATTAAACTACGGATCCCAAAACCCCTAAAATCATGCCTTTTGTGTTTTTTAATTTGTTGTTTTGTCTTCTTATATATAAATACTAAACTATTTAATATTAAATGTCTTCTTTTGCAGTTTTTTCTCCACTCATTGAACTCTAATTACTTTCCTCGCCTATAAAGCAAGACAACTACTTCTGTGGATCATGAGAGAACAATATCCTTGTATTTGTAACTAGAGTATATATATTATTTTTAAAATCCTTTATGCGTGTAAACAACAAGAATTTGTGATTATGGTTACTGGAAATGACATTTTTTATAGTTCACTAATAGAAATCTACAAGTTATATGAAAACACAATAAGTTTAGTTGGAATTCTCTATTTTAGCTACCCATATTTTGTGTATTAGAGAATTTACATATAATGTAGAAACCCCTTTAATCTAGGAATTATAAAGTTATTTATCATCAATCGTTTTTCAAAAGTTAAAACATCTATTTGCACCACTATAGATTTTCTTTAGAACTATTTTTGTGTGTTTTATATGATATACTTTTTAAGATGAAGATGTAGTTCTAAATTAGCTGAACTTTAATATCTCGGTAATACCAAAATAATCTCAATCTATGTTAAAGATTTGCTGACTTTAATTGTTTACACATCTATATTTTGAATTTTAAACACAAGAAACAATTTAAAAATATATATCAGTACCCATTTATATTTTTCAAAATTTTATTTTTATACATAAATGCAAAATAGAAGTTTAAGTCAAAAACAAACAATACGGGTGCCCGTGGATCGAAATGGTACTCGGAGCAGACCATTTATAAAAGCCCAATTGGTTTATACTACAAGACAAAACTGTATGAAAATCTGATTTGGGTAGGTGGCCCACATGGCATGCACGTGCAAAAGCTTATTTCTCGCACACTCTAACAAGTATCAAGTAAAAACATGCAAATGTAAAAAATATAAACTTTTATAGGACTATTGCTAACAAATAAATTATAAATTTGTGGATCTTAAAATTGTGAAAAAATGAAGATTTACACGTGGCACCGGCTGGCCACACGTGTGAATGAATTTGATTGGAAACTACAAAATGGAGAAGACGAAGCAAAGAATAGTCAACCTTAAAATTCATGTACCTAATAACCAATTGCCAGAAATCAATTATCTTCTTGAATATCACATCGAATCTACTTGTCCACTAGCTTTCCTACTTCATCAAACAAACTTGAGTTAAAGAAAGAAAAGGATATAAACTTGATGTATAAGTTGAATTTTTCTTCTTTTTCTTATTCAA
Source organism: Schrenkiella parvula (assembly GCA_000218505.1). Lineage (NCBI taxonomy): Eukaryota > Viridiplantae > Streptophyta > Magnoliopsida > Brassicales > Brassicaceae > Schrenkiella > Schrenkiella parvula. The sequence goes on along the minus strand of CM001193.1, from coordinate 12,901,948 downwards.
TATTAGAAAAAAGTAATTTCCATTCTCATAAGACATTGATTATTGAAAAGAAAAAAAATGTCTTTCTATTGTGCCTTGTAGACTTTTTAGTGCCATAGTGGCATAGGCTTATCTCTCAGATTAGTCGGATGCTTCGGCCATATCCAGTGTTAAAATGAATCTTATGATCATGTCTTAGATTACAGGATATTAGAATTAGGTAAATGATGAACATTTAGATTATGTAAAATATTTTAGAAATAATTTACATGTCAGAATCCTTACAAAATGGAATGTATTTTAAGATAATATTCTACGGTTTCCTCAAGCTAAAATCTTACATATATCTTTAAACTTAATTTTGTAATTCACCTGAAAATAAATTACGACAAATCCTAAAACTAAGATTATGAATGTCTAATATTTTTTATTTGTGTTTTAAATTTTATCAACACTATTCTTTTGCTTTGTATTGCTTTGATTCACCTGATGGAGCTGACTAAATTTGTGTTTTAATTCACCTGATGGAGCTGACTAAATTGCTTTGTATTGCTTTCAAATGCAATATGCTTTTGGATAATAAAATAAAACTTTAATAATTTAGCTTTGGAGTTGGTGTAACGTATAAGCTTCAACTTCACAAGTGTTTCTTTTTCTATTTTCTTGTCGGCAGTTTTTTGGTAAAATTATAAGAAAGTAACAAAACATAATTAGTAATTAAATATTAAAATAACAAATAACAATAAACTAATGTAGTTTAAAATCGTCTATATCAAAATTCTATACATAATATAGAATAAACATTTATTTATTTTAATATATTTTTTATTTGAACTTAAATTTTTATTGTTATTTAGTTGATGTGATGTCTAAATTGAAAATAATGAAAATATTAATAGACATAAAATGAGGATTCAATCTATTTTTTATAAATATATTTTTCTGAATTAAAACCCAACAAATTAAGGTTTTAAGTGTCAGGATACAAAAATATTTTGAAAATATTATTTTTTAAAATTTTGATAATATTTTTTAAAAATTTTATTGGTTTTTGTATATTAAAATAATTAACTTTAAGTGATTTTAATATGTCGAATTCAAATATCGTTTATGCATTTTTTTGAATTACTTTATCAATTTGTTTGTTAATGGGTTTAATAAATTATATTTTTGCATTATATCAAAATATATCTAAACCATTATTCATTGAATGATATATTGATTTGAACAAAAGAAATTTGAGTATAATAACTAAATTTGATTTAAATATAAAAAAATTCGTCAAATTTAGATAAAAAAATATATAAATCCAAGTTAAATAAAAAGAAGAATTGATTCATAAGTTAAAAAGAAAATACTAAAAATAGTGTATAAACAATAATAATATATTTAATATGTTATCAAAATTTCATTCTGTGACATATATAGTCAAGATAGAAGACACCAAAAATTTTATATAATGCTATATATATATATATATATATTTATATATATACTTAAAGTTTTTATGGTTATTGTATTTTGCTTGTAGACTATGAATCTATGATATTGTTATGTTTCGTAAAATTATGCTAGAAGACACGAAAATTTATATAATATTATATTTTTATTAATATATTTATGTACATTTATTTTTTTTTATGGTTATCGTAATTTTTTTTGTAGTTTACGTTTATATGATATTGTTATTTTTCATACAAAATATTTTTCTATATCTTTGAAAGTTTATAACCATACTATTTATCTGATTATTATATATCAAACTTTTGTAAATTATCAATAATTTGCTGGTCAATTTTCTTATATCAAATCTAACAATCATATATAAAAAAGCATTAATTTTTTTATCAATAATATGACTCCAACTTATCTTTCTATTAATTTCAATAAAAAGAAAATCAGTGAAATGAGTTACCAATAATATACTACTTTTAAATATACTCGTTACAATATTATATGACAAAAAACAATTTTAAATATTGTTAGGTGTATAATCTTTGGAAAGAACAAAACTTTTTTCCTATTTCATTTTCTCTTTTGTTTATATGGAATTTTCTAGACAGATTGTGTTTAAAATATCCTTTTTAAGGTTTTTTCATATGACCACATATTGGAGAATAAGTTTTTGCTAGACTTCTGCTTGATTTATTTATAACATATTTGCATAGTTAAATTTTGTTAAAATTTACCAAATCATAGAGTTGTCAACGAATTTAAAATTAAAACTGATATAATGATTGGTATCGGTTTTTATATATTATTCAGAATTTTTGATAAAAATAATGTGATAAAATTTTGTATAAAAATAAAAAAAGTAAATCCAACAGTTTAATAATTTATTTGTAAACAGAGTTTCAATAAACATTTACGGTTAATTAATTTGTTTATTTTAGTTTTTCTTCAAAATATGGTAATATATTATGTAATAATTTGTTTTCATAATTGCACAAAAAAAAAATTCTTTTCGTAAAAAGTTGTATAATTTAATTTGATAAAAATAGATGAATAAAATTGGCATTTGGAGGCCGGTGTGTGGGGCCGATGTTCTATGGGCTTACTATTAACTTAAAACAAAAACTCTTTTCACACGTTGGGCTTTTTGCACGTGAATATGACCGAATCATGTTTCTTAAGACAGCATTGGGCCCACATGTCTTACCACTTGTTAAGCGCGCGCGCCCGCATGTGATTACGCCGCTAGTTTCAGTTTAAAATTGTCGATTTAACTCCTACTTACCACCTCTCTATTACGTGTCCCATATATTTTTAATGCAAGTTTTATGATTTAAATTATTTATTATCAATATATAAAGATTTTATTGTCAAAATATAAATTTTTTCAAAGTTATATTTGAAGTTCTTTTTTAGAACAAATGCCTTCAAACCAAGAATATAAAGTTTACGAAACTTCAAAAATAAAGTTTTTTGGAAATGTTTTTATTTTTGGTTGATTAAATATATCATATTGAATTAAAATCTAAATATTTTTATTTATATGATTTAAATCAAAAAGAGTAATAAAAAATAATACAAAACATGTTTTATCTTCTGAGTTCTGAAACTTCTATTTTTTTCATTTACGTTCGATTAATATTACGGATGATAAACTCGTTTACCAGATAAAAACTTTAAAACTATCACTCTATTGGAAACTTAAGCAGAAATGCTTTATCCACCAAATATATGATCTATTATCTACCGCATTACACTTTTACTAAAAGCTCAATGTCTAGGACTATAGGAAGATACACTCCTGATCAAAGTGAACAATACCTATAGTAGAAATAGAAAAATCCGGTTATCTCATGCAGATCTTGTTGTTGCCTCCATCACAAACATAGAAAAAAAAATAGGAGAAGCCTAATTTTAAAAAGAAAACACAAAGAAATGTCCCACAAATGTTTCTATATTTTTACAATTTTTTTCCTAGGTATATTTTCGATAAACACCAATTACATTTCTACCTATACATCAAAAAAATTTAAAGATTACGCAAAATTTAACCGCAACTTGTTTGGTTTTATATTCATCCTAATGTTCATAAAGTTATATGAGATAAAACACATTAAGATTTTAAATTTGAAAAATTCGTCTCTTCGGTACTAATATCACTGACTAAATACAATATTGTGAGTTTGAGAAACAAATGATTATGAACGTTGGTTAATAGGTCAAAGAGTAGATCTGCAACCGTATTATCTAATCATAAAATTTGTACAAAGTTTATTGGGATCATATAATTTCATACTGTTTTGTATATCTTTTTCTTGAATGAAATCTTTGAATGCTTTAACGAGTTTTTCATGTCAAACATATTGACGACTTTCTGGTACACAGTCTTTTTAGTGTTCTATCCAACTTGTTTGATTTTTTTTAATTATTCAATGAGCTTGTTTAAATGATTGTTTAAATCTTTCATTTTATAGAATGTCCTTATGTCATTTATCTACATTTTAGGTAAAAAGAAAATAATTTTTATTTTTATGATTGTAAAATATAGATTTTTCTTACTCATTTCTTTTCAGCTTTTTTGCAATCCATTTTAATCAATTTATTTTGGAGAATTTACCAGGACACTTTTTAAACAATAATATTTTATATCGGAGTAAAGTCAGCATGATTACACATGGAGTTAAATCATGGAGGCCTAAAAAAGTAGTTAAATGATTGAGAGAAGCAGTGACAACTTTTGTTAATAGTTAATACTAACAGTTATTCAACTCATCGATTAGTTTTAGTGACGAAATTACAAATGAAGGACCTTAACCACTGTTCACATATAATTTTTGTTTTTGAATAAAGAACACCCTTTTTATATATCTTTGTTTCTTTTCAATTTTTGTTTGTTTTGGTAAACTGCCTTCCAGAATTTGATGATAGGAACGATAAAATACCATTTTTGGTTATTTTCACTTTACAAATATAAGTTATACTGTCTTACTTTGGGGTGGGAAGAAACACATTATATTATTCAACTTCGACTTACTTTTTAGCAAACTCTTAAGTTTCAGCATGATCAGCTTCGATCGATTTCATTACTGGGCCAAGGAACTAAAAGATTATATGGGCTAATTAAACACATATATCTTACCAGACTAGTCATGGGCTCCGTGCAAAGTCTGTCAGAGGAGCAATAAACATAGTCAATTTAGTATTTAAGAAGAACTAAAATGATTTAATTATTAATAATTTTTAGATGATTATGAGTGTATTATGACAGTTTTTATGATTTTAATTAAACCACTATAGAATTCTATTTAAAACCATATAATTTAAATTTTTATATATTTAACTAAAAAATTCCACCAAAACATATTCAAATTCCACAGATTTCTTCAAATCCACTAGTTAAAATAGTTTCAATAACAGTGGATTTTAAAGTACATTTTAAAATCACAAATTCTAAAATACTGGATCTTTAAAAAAAAACTAAAAGTCTTTTAAAATATATGTTTCAATAACAGAAAATTTGTCATTTTAATACAAATCATTCCAAATTCTAGATTGAGTACACCTTTCATAAATTATTTATGTTGATGGATCCATCTCAATCCTTATATTAAACTTAAAATTCTTTCGTATTCATTTTTTTAGGAGACATCACATCAGTGATAAATTATCTATTAATAAGAGATTGATTTTGAAAGATGGTTTTACAAGAGATTGTACGCAGCATTTTTCATCTTGAGATCATCTGATGTTAAATCAGTTTTCAATCCCTAACAAAACCTGTTCTACCTAGTTATCTGCTACTCTCCAAAACCGAATCAACCCTATTTTTTGCAATGGTAAATATTATGCATTTAGTATTTATACATTTCAACTCTTTTTTTTTTACAAATAAGAAATTAGTATATGAAAATGATGAATAGAATAATGTAAATAATCTTGACAAAAAAAAAAGAAGAATAACGTGAACAATCATCATGTGGTAAGAGCATTTTTTTCTTCATAAATCTTGATAGTGGAACGCGATATGCACACACATATATGGAGCATACTTTATGTAAGCCTATATCATTGTTAATAGAATATATATATATATATATATATATAGATAATTTGTATATTTTCTTAAAGTTCACGCTCTTAATCCAAAAAAATATATAAAGAATATAGAGAGTATATATAACACATGCACAATGAAAACTTTCAGTGGTAGAAAAAGTACCGGATTCCCTTAGAAACGTAAACCAGTAGCATTACTAATATCATATTGCATTTGATTTTCTTTAATATAAATGTTACTTTTTACATAATCTAAAATATTTTTTCGAATGTAACTTCACAATGTGTAGATTTTTTTTATATTCATACGTAAATGCATGTGAAGAAAGCTTTATTCCAGATAAGGCATATAATTAGAAATTTTCTTTTGTTTTTGAAAGAAAAATATTATTAATCCGAGCATATATAAAGCCCTTTAAACTAGACAAAGGCATTAATATCTTATATCCTAATCCACACATCAGTTACTACAAACAATTTTTTTTTTTAGCGTGGTACAAGATAAATGCACATTCAAAACCAACAATTTATCTATTAGTTACTTATGCTGTCTATTTTTGATATAGTTAATAACTAAATCCTATTAGGATGCATTTAATCTAGAATTTGAAGTAATTTGTATTAATATGATAAATCTTATTCATACATATGTATTTTTAAAAAATATAATATTATTGAATTAGTGAATTTCAAATGTATTCTAAAATCTAATGTTATTGTAAATATTTTGACTAGTAAGTTTTAGAAGATTTGTTGTCATTCGAATGTGTTTTAGTGAAGTTTTTTAGTTAAAAATATAAAAATTTAAATCATATAATTTTATATATAATTCTAGAATCGTTTTAATTAAAATCATATAAATTTTATAATTCACCCAAAATTATTTAAAAACTTATTAAATAAAAGATGATTTATCAAAGGACTTCAAATTATTTCAAACCCTAAATTAATTACATCATCTATACATAAATATTGTAAATACTATGGCCTTAAATCCAACATATCTGTAGATCGTTTGCAGGTTTCATATGAATTCGATAAGTAACTATGTAATTAACTAATGTGGCGATTAGATGGTGAGTTAAGGTGCAATTTAAGATGAGATGATTTTAAAAACGACAAAAGCTCTTGCCCAATAAAAGCTCTTGCCCAATTGAGACAAAGGAAAAGGAAAAGAAGGACACCTTATGATTAAGACCCTCGAACTTACACTAAAACACAAATCCAAAAAGCTTTAGATAAGATCCAAAGATGAATCCACTTTAGAGGCTTTAACCAAATTACTGTGCATCGTGTAACACTGCAACTTACACGTGTTTTTGTTATATATATATATATATCGTCGTTACAAATGATTTAATTAAGAGGAACTTATTATCTTGTTGGTAGAAATGATAATATTTCATATAGTTGCTTCTCGATTTCATCCACAGGAATCTCTAAAAAAAATTTCTTAATTAAATCTGGCTTAAAATCTGGAGCATGCATGCAGCTTTTTGTAATATAACTGAAAAACATATAAAATAAAAATCCACTAAATTCGATTAAAATATGATGCATATAAGCATCAATATTAAAGACACTGAAATTGAGTTTGATAACTCTATTTTGATATTTTCTCCAAAAATTTCACACATTTAAAACTTTAACCCAATTATCAAAACTTTTATTAAAGGTCTAATAGTTTTTGTGATAGTATATTAAAAAAAAGGTGGTGTGTGGAGACCACAATTCTTTTGATTGGGAACACTGCTCAATATTGCTACTGCGGCTAAGTGGTAAAGACCTACCTCCTACTGTTTCTTTCCCCTTTTCATGCTTCTGGTGGGCCCAACAATGAGAGCCCATGGGCCCAAAACTTTTTCGAGATTCTCTTCTCTCCCTCATCCTCAAGTCTAATCATCTTCCTCTGCAATTATTGGCCACTTAATAATCTCTATTCGCTTTCTGAAACGCGTACTTAGCTAAAGTAATTAGTGTTTACACATCAGGTTGTGAAGTACAAACTCCAAAACATTTGGTTTATTATAAGACTATGTCTTAAAATAGTCTTAAAATGATCTTACATTAAATGGCTTCAAACAATTAATAGTCTTAAAAGATACCTACTTGTAGCATAACATGCAACCTCCAAGAGAAAAGCATACATATGTTTTAATTTTCTCTTAACGGCTCACTTTAACAATTATGGTGCATACATGAAGAGGAATTAAATAAAAAAGGTATTTTAGCTAATATATGCATGGTAGCATAACATGCGCCTCCAATAGAAGGCATATTGTTTTTTACAAAAGTAAAAAAAAAAGTGAAGTAAGAAAGAGAGAGACAAGGGCAGAATCGGAAAGTTCTCCGGACGCTTTCTGTGACCTGTCGGGGAGTGGATGTCTATACATAGGTAACGTGTATATATAGATTCATACATGTATAAACAATTTATCAAGTACCATTTTCATTTCTTAAATCAAAACATTTTTATAATCAAAAGTCAGCAGCCTAATTAAGATAATCTAATCTGTATTGATTTGTGTTTAAACCCCAAATAGGAAATAATTTACTTCTAATTTTATTGATTATAAAAATATAGCTTACGTATATTTTTGTCCAATTTTGGAAAAATACGATTACAGCCAATATTGAAAAGATAAAAAGGAGACGAGAAAGCTCTCACTTTTTTTTATTCATTACTCTGAAACATCGTCTCCCAAAAACAAAAACCTCACAATTGCTCTCAACTTAAGTGTTTTTTCTTCTTCTTCTCTCTCTCTCAGAAAGTGGTTTACTGTTTTTCTAATCACTAAATGCTTCAAAAGTTTCTCCGCATTTATATTTGAGAATGTCTGAATCTGTAGCAGCACAGCATGATTACATAGGTTTGTCAGAGTTTCCAACCATGGAAGCAACAACAATGTCTGACAAAACCAAAACCAGAGACAACAACAACGACGACGGTCTGAATTTCAAAGCAACCGAGTTAAGACTCGGTTTACCCGGTTCTGAGTCACCGGAGCGAGTCGACCAACGATTCTTGTCTCTCAAGAGCTCATTTCCTGTGTCAGGGGCCAAAAGAGTATTTTCCGACGCCATTAACGGCTCTAACAAATGGGTCTTCTCCCCTGGATCCACTACTGATGTCGGGTCGGGTTCGGGTCCCGGTAGCTCCGCCGCGAAAGACCCAAAACCGGCCGTTCCGCTTAAGGAGAAGAAGAGCTCTGCAGCAGCTCCAGCTTCAAAGTAAGATAAAGCTCTCTCCTTTTTCGCCAGAATATCTCTGTTTTATATGGCTTTCATGAAGTGTTTTTTTAATGGGCTTTTGATTGAGCAGGGCACAAGTGGTGGGTTGGCCACCAATTAGATCGTTCAGGAAGAACACAATGGCTTCTTCTCAATCTCAGAAACAAGGTGGTGATAATAATAATAATAACTCAGAGACTGAAGCAGAAGCTAAGTCTGGACCAGAGCCTTGCTTGTATGTCAAAGTAAGTATGGAAGGTGCTCCTTACTTGAGGAAAATCGATCTCAAGACTTACAAGAGCTACGTTGAGCTCTCTTCTGCTCTTGAGAAGATGTTCAGTTGCTTTACTATTGGTAAATTTGCTAGTCTCTTTCATTGAGATAATACCTGTGAATGCGTGTTGTCAAAAAAAAAAAACTTGTGATTGAGTTAGTGTAACTGTTTTCTTATTGGGGTTTTGGGTTTTTTTTTCAGGTCAGTTTGGGTCTCACGGAGGGTGTGGCCGAGATGGGTTAAACGAAAGTCGCTTGACCGATCTCTTACGTGGTTCTGAGTATGTTGTTACCTATGAAGATAAAGACAGTGACTGGATGCTGGTCGGTGATGTCCCGTGGGAGTAAGTCTTTGATTGCTATTTTTTAGAAACCTCTAAGATCAATCAACAACTTCATTGCTGCCTACTTGCATCTATTGTAATATCATATCTAATATTCTTGGTCTTGGTCATTGAATATAGATCAGTGAAGCTTTGACTGTCTTTTTCTCTACAGAATGTTTATATGTTCCTGCAAGAAGCTGAGAATCATGAAGAGCTCTGAGGCTATCGGCTTAGGTTAGTCTTCCTTCTCTAAACCCTTGTTCTACACAGATCAATCTGTTCCACACCCGTGTGCTCGGTTCTTTTTGAACTAAGACCGCGTCCGCATTCTAATAGTTTTACGATATTTAAGCTTCTTGTAGGATATGTATAGACTTTTCTTCAGATAAAGAAACATATCAATGAGAAAGAGCTCCATAAGGATGCCACTTGGTCCTTTCCGAGCTCTTAAAAACAATAAGAACAGACTAGTGCACGAAATGAAGGAACTGTACCTTACACAAATCTTATTTGTTTGCAGCTCCAAGGGTGATGGAGAAATGCAGGAGCCGGAACTAGTAAATGCGATTTTATGTGATAATATATGATTTGAAAAAAACGTTTTAAAGAAATGTAATAGCCATTTTGTTTTGAAGTTTTGGTGTGTTTTGTATGCTAAAAATGATGTTTGATCTTTCTTAAAACAGCCTCTACAAGTTCTAATAAGGCCTCTTGCTCCTACTTCTGTCTCTAATCCATCAAATGGGTTTGTCTATGTGTGTTTTTTCTAAGGAAACCTTCAAAATTCATATGTATAAAAAGGTTGGTAGTGTGTAAACAATATCCGGTTTTTAACTTTATATTTATGTAACAATCTCTCCCTGTTGGGTTTTGGTTAACAAATTATTGTATCTCAATGAAACAAAAGTGCATTATCCTCACGAACTCCTGAAGCAAACCTCAGTATAGAAAACATTCTCTAGTTCAAAGAGTTTATGTTTCAGTGATATCTCTATTGACAGAACCACTGGATTCAAACAAACGGATACGGATCATTATATTACTAAACATGAACAAAGTATTTAAGAGATGCCACACGTAAGGAATGTATTTATCTAATATTACAGAACCTAATCCTCAGTTTCTTTCTCTTTACAACTTCTATGTACAAAACGAAAGTAGACATCCGAAAAGGCTTACAGGGATTGAAGAGTAACTCCTATTTGCTTCCTCATGTCTCAATTCTTCTGGAAATTCCAGCTTCTCTTGCTAAGGTTGCTCATTATCCAGCCAAAGTCGAGTAGATTTTGCCCGTATTGAATCTTCACGAGGTAGCTTCTGTATGGTATTAGTATGTTTTTAAGACCTGAGAGCATCGGAAATAGATGGTTTCAAGATATAACATTAAATGGAGACTGGAGAAGGTCATTAACAGATATCACAATAAATAAGGGCAGATTAAGAAATTCTCCCACATTCTCTGGTATTCACATAACTTATCTACACCTAGAGTTAATAATTAGACTCCCAAGCCCAAGCCACATTGATACAATAGCATCCTGATCAAATGTGGCCACATCCTATCCAACGAAAGACAGCTCGGATTTCTATCAACCTATGACTTAGATCCTAAGGCATGTCGCAAGATATTAACATAGAGAAATTTCTAGTTACCTGTTATGCACATTGTCTTGTAAAAGTGAGCAACTTGTGCATCTCCTCTTGTAACAACACGCTTGTTTGTTTCCAAACACTCTAGAAACGCCATGTCGGATTTTAGCAACTCCCCCTGGTCATGAGTATCATAACCGATATCATGGCAATAACAGCAATGGTCTAACCAATCAATAGGTCTCTGATCCCATATCAGTGAACCCCCATCTTTTCCACTAGACCAGTTGGGTCCACAATAATGCCCGTACCTCGGGAAAAGCTGTGAAAGAAACGCCCTCGTTCCTGTGTGCCACGGAACCTTTGACACATAAGGTCTAAACCGATAAACAGTATTCACACTATTTACTCTTGAGGACCTGCGAGACACGGCATGCCTTTTTAACCCTCTATTTATAGTAGTGGGTTTCTGCTTCCCATCACCAGCAGTTGCACTTGCAGCCCAAGGAAAAACAGAACCAAGGGACCAAGTCCATATCTTTATATCAAACAAGGCTTTCCCTCGATCTGGCTGTTCGAGGAGAGAAGTCGTGGATGTCACGGTTTCTACCATGGCTACATCCTTCTTCGAGCTGTTGCTGTTAAACCAGGAAATACTAGGCAACCCAAAGTTCATCTGTAAACAACACAGTAACATAAAATAACTTCAGCAACCAAGAATCAACTATCCGTAGCTGTCATCACCATGAACATCACGTTCGAGTAATAGAACAAAACAAGATTTTGTTTCCGCAACTCCTTCGAAACCGACCTTTCTAGTGTTGGAAAGAGAGAAAATTTTGCTCACAAAACCTAATCTCAGCTGAAATTAAGTATGAAGAAGTATGCAGTTCATTATGTCAAACGATTTATTTGAGATAAGAAGAAAGCAATGTGAAGTGATTGAGGACACGAATACATGTTTTAGTTTTTTTTCAAAATTGACATTGATAGAAATAAAATTTGGTCTGTGTAAGAAGAGAGTTTTAAGAATTACAACTTTCTAAATTTCATGATAATGCAAAGAGAGCAGCTTTGGAAGTCGATCTCAATACACCGACTTTTTAAAACCAATTCAATGGATGACGACCATAAAAATTTATGAATCAAATGAGGAAACCAAAAACCCACAAAGAAAATCGAACCCAAACGAGAAGAAATTTGTAGTAAAGAATCAAGACCACACTTTTCGAAGAAAAATTTCCAAATTGCGAAAGAACACATCTCGAAACCATAACATCTCAATTCACTAGTAAATAACATTAAATCAGATCTCGAAAAGGGAAGGAAACCAAAAAAAAATCAGAATGATTTAAATCAAAAGACCATGCAATGAGATTGAAATTCACAAACCTGAGCAGGAAATTAACAGAGACGCTACGAGGAAGACACAGATTTTTCATTTTTCCTTCACAAAGTCACAATTTTTATCTATCCCTTTGTCGTATTGGGCCGTAAATTTTAGTGGGCCGAGCTTGTAGCTCATGAGTGGAGATGAGAGTGTAAATGTTGATAAACAAAAAAAAATCTCATATTTTCATGAACAAAAAAATTACAGCTTTTTGATTAAAAACTCTAATCAAAGGTGAATACTGAAGATCTTGTCTACAAAACAAAAAAGGAGGACTTTGCTTTAAACTCATGTGACAAAAGAGAGAGCTCCCTTATTTGAAAAAGAATTGATTTTTTCCTCAGTTGTCTTCTCCAAGAGTAAACTTCACAAACCTCCTGACTTTGATGTTTTCACCAAGAGTAGCCACCGTTTGCTTCACAAGATCCTTAACCAAGACACTGTCATCTTTAATGTAAGGCTGCTCAAGCAATGCCAATTCTCCAAGCCTCTTTGAGATCCTTCCTTCAACAATCTTCTCCCTTATGTTCTCTGGTTTCGACAAAAGATCCTCTCTTTGCATCTCAATCTCTTTTTCTTTCTGCTTTATCTCCTCTGGAATATCCTCGATCGATACATATTGCACCTGCGTGTACGCATTTCATGTCAGAGACCACCAACCGGTTTTAAGCTATTGTTTCAGCTGAGAACTTTTCTTACCTGTGGATTAGCCACTGCTTGCATTGCAAGATCATCAACCAATTCCTTGAATTTTTCGCTTCTTCCGACAAAATCAGTCTCGCAATTCACTTCTATCAGAACTCCAATTCGAGCATCGTGGATGTATGACCCAATTCTTCCTTCGGCTGCAAGCCGGCTTGATTTCTTATCCGCTGTTGAAAGACCCTTCTTTCTGAGGTATTCTTGTGCTTTCTCAAGATCTCCTTCTGTCTCCGCCAATGCCTTCTTGCAGTCCATCATTCCGGCTCCTGTTTCTTCACGCAGCTGCTTCACAAGAGCAGCTGAAACCACCACAGTTGCTGGACTGCAATGCAATTTCGAAAAAGGTTTAGCCGAAACTCTTAAGAACTTAATCAAGAAGAGAAAAAATTATTTCACCTTGCAACCGCTTCCTTGGGCTCTTCAGCTTTTGGCTGTTCTTTCTCTTCTTGAGCTTTTGGTTTAGCTGCGGTTTGCGCAGCAACCTCAGCAGCAAAGTCCTGACTTTTCTTCTCAAGGCCTTCTCCGAGAGTGTACCTCACAAATCTCTTCACCTTCATGTTTTCTCCAATGGTTGCAATCTTTTGCTTTACAAGATCCTTCACTATCACCTTATCGTCTTTAATGTATGGTTGCTCAAGCAATGCAAGTGCATCTAGCCTCTTCTTTATCCGACCTTCGACTATCTTCTCCCTTATCTGCTCTGGTTTCGACAAAAGATCTTCCTTTTGCATCTCTATCTCTTTTTCCTTCTTCACAATTTCTTCAGAAACATCTTCAGTTACAAGGTACTCTACTTGAGGGCACGCAGCCACCTAAATGTCAGGTCAATTTATGTTCTCAGTTATAGCAAAATGAAGAAAATGTTTTAGCTAGAATCATGGAGTTACCTGCATCGCCAGATCATCAACAAGTTCCTTGAAAATGTCGCCACGTGAGACAAAATCTGTCTCACAATTAACCTCCAAGAGGACACCGATTCTGCTGTCGTGAATATAAGCACCAATTCTTCCCTCGGCTGTGGCTCTGCTTGCTTTCTTATCTGCACTCGCTAATCCCTTCTTGCGGAGGTACTCCTGAGCTTTGACCATATCGCCCTCACTCTCTGAGAGAGCGTTCTTGCAGTCCATCATTCCCGCCCCTGTTTCTTCTCTCAGCTGCTTCACTAGAGCAGGTGAAATGCCCGCTGCATTTTATGTAGAAGTTTCCCATTAAATCATTTGGTCATGAAGCAGAGATGTGAACAAGCAAAAGATGAGCAAAAGAAAGACCTTTGATGCTTTCATCTGCAGTAGCCGTGTTGCCACTTTCCTCAGAAGAAGCTTCTGCGACTATAGAGGCAGGAGTCTCGGTTTCAGCAACAGCTGCTTCAGCCACCACTTCCTGCTTCTCAACCTCTTCACTTGCTACAGATTCCGAAGATGAAACTTCCTCAGTGGCTGAACTTTGAGGAATAGAGTTCTCAGGAACTTCCTCTTCATCTAGTCACCAGTAGAAGAAAACGGTCAAAGATATTACACATTAAAAAAATGAACTAATTCAATACAATAGAAGGCAACTCGACCTACTTTTGGTTTCTGGAATTGGAGGAACATCTGGCGTTTCCTCAATCTTTTCCACCTCTTCAGTTTCAGCTGCTGCAGCAAGTGTTTCCGTTTGCTCTTCTGTCTCCTGCGAATCATCTTCAGCTTTGGTCTCTATGACTTCTTCTCCTTCTACCTTGGGAGTTTCTGATGGGAGAACCTCTTCACTTGTTTCTTCAGATGATACAGATATCGATTCATCAACGCTATCTGAGGTGATAGAGGCTTCAGTTTCTTCTGATTCCTTCACAGGCTCTACTGGTTTCTCAGCAGTTTGCTTCTCTGCCTCTTCCTCCCTTTTGTCAAGAAACGCAGCAATCTCTTCGTTCTTACGGAAAGCAAGCACAAATGGATTCGTGGCTGTATGCACAACCCCTTGACTGAGCGTTTCATCAAACTTACCGTCATCTTCTTCTTTCATTGTTAAAGTAACTCGTCCCCTCGCTATCCGCAACACACGAACCTTAACCTCTTGTCCAGCTTGCAACGAAGAGCCATCACCCATCATCATGCTTCCAATTCCATCATCTGCTTCCTCATTCGTAGGTAGAAAACCTTCTTCGCCTTCTCCTATTGTTATAAACGCTCCTGACCTCGTTAAATTCTTCACCGTTCCATCCAACATCTGCCCTTTCACGTACTTTGAGCTGAACCCATCTTCCTTCTTCTGCTCTCCCTTTGAAGCATTTCTTTTCCCTCCTGGTCTCGGCTTATCACTACCACCGGACTGGCGTTTGGTAGGATCATCATTCTCACGCATGCTAAGAGAAATACGTTTTGCCTCAATGTCAGCTTCCACCAGCCTTACTTTCACCTCTTGCCCAATAGAGACAACACTGGCAACATCCTTAACAAAGTTGTCACTCAGTTGAGAGACATGAACCAATCCATCAGTGAAAGCACCAAAATCGACGAAAGCACCAAAGGGCTGGATTGCTCGTACTTTCCCAGTGAAAGTAGCACCGGCAACAAGCTCCTCGTTCTTAACTGCCGGCATTTCGCTCTTCCTTCCCGGTCTAGCTGTTCCCCTTGACTGAGATGTTGTAGTAGTAGCAGCAAGAGCTGCTGCAGCAGCATCATCTGACTTGCCATTTGCATCAGTTTCTCCTTTTGAATTCTCATCCGCAACAGGAGGAGAATCTTGTTCCTCTACAGCCGCCACAACATCGG
The DNA here is from genome assembly GCA_000218505.1 of Schrenkiella parvula. Lineage (NCBI taxonomy): Eukaryota > Viridiplantae > Streptophyta > Magnoliopsida > Brassicales > Brassicaceae > Schrenkiella > Schrenkiella parvula. Next base: position 12,886,199 of record CM001193.1, on the reverse strand, counting down.
TTCCCGTAGCTCTACTACGATGAGGATGCAGCACAAACTGCCTTCCATGAGTAGGAAACAATTTAAGTGAAGTCGAAAGAGGCAGGACGAGTCTCTGCGTTGATGATGGTATCTGTTTGCCAGCTTTACGCGAGAAGCAACATTTGATGGAACAATCATTCTTCTTTACAGTAAAAGCGGCTCCGGGAATGAGCCGGGCTTTGCTCATAGAAGAAGGAGTAATAGTAGCCATCTTCACAGTGGCTAAAAACTGTCTCCTACATGTAAAGCATTTCACAGTGTCAAACTTAAAGTTTCACCAGAGACTGATATGAAGCATATACTAACACAGCTGAGGAAAAGGCCACTCTTTTTTTTATTCAATCCGAATTGAAATTTCATTGCAGTCAAACAAAACGACTCAAAATTCCCATTTCCGTTACCAAAACAGCTGACGGAAAAGAAAGTCAGTAAATTTCGGTCTATAATATCAGTATAACATGCGAAGAGACGAACAATGATTGCACAATTACATTGAACGAAACCCATTTGAGAAAGAAAGGAAAAAACTGGTAAAAGGAGCTACCTTTAGTTCACCTTGCTCTGAGACTTATCCCAGAAAAGCTTTCTCGCTAATTCCCTGAAGTTGTTTGACCAATAAGCCCAAAGAGAAACGAGGAAAGTGGTGAGAGGCTTCAAATCCTTATCTCATTTTTGTCTGTCTCCTCTGCTCTTTGTTTTTATTTTTTTTCCCTCTATTGTTTCGTGGATAGAAAAGATAAGAGTCGTCTGCAGAGATTACATACCAGATGATTGTCTTTTCTTTTCTTTTTCCTCTCTCTCTCTCCTCCGTACCAGCTCAATTCGGGTCCAATATGGGCTTCATGCTGAGGCCCATTATGTTACGAATATTAGGCCCATTAATGCTTGTTTTGAAGCTCGTTTTGCTTTGTTCGCATCCTTTCATGACAATTACCAAGAAGTGTCATCGAAACGTTGACCTTTAGTTTTTGACCTTTCAGCATTTAATTACCATGAACTTAGTTTGACTTACAGATAAATCAATATAATAATTTCATTCACGTCCCATAAAATAAATTCCGATTGGTCAAAAGAAACTGCTGAATTTAAAGTTCTTTCTGAATAAATGTGTTCGCAAAACTACTGAGTAATTACTATTTATCCGGTGAAAGTAAGGGTCAATTGAATTTAGTAGTGACAGTCGAGGGAAAAGCTTCGCTACAATGGTGGTAGTGGAACAGAATGTGGTGTTTGATTGTCACATTCTAACGTTCGGTATTAATAGATAGAGATTCGTTTAGGATCAGGTTTTTCGTCTTGGTCTCAGTTGATCGGGTTTAATCTGAGATTAAGAAGCAGTCATCGTCAACGGAAATGAGGGATTGTTATTTTGAAGGAAATATAAAATGGCAACAATACTTATATGACCAGAAAGATCCTAAGCAGAAGCAAATGTAAAAAGCAAAGTGTGGAGGATGATGATGTGATGATGCTTCTACATGTAAAGGCCTTCAGGAACGCCTTCTTTCTTCTTGAACATAACCTTTTCCTTGGCTTTCTTGAAATCCGGATGCGTCACCTGAACAGACCCCAATCAAAACATTAGTGTCCATGGCGATTAATTTCCCAAGTGGTGTGTGAACCGAATGGTTCAGAGTCTTTACCTTCATACGGCGCTCCCTGAGAGCAAGAAGACCAGCCTCCGTGCATATAGCCTTTATATCGGCTCCTGAGAACTCGTCTTTTGTCATCACAAACTCTTCCAAGTTTACATCTTCTGAAAGAGTCATCTTTGATGTGTGTATCTGTTTTTACACAGACACAAGCTCAGTGAACAAGAGAAACTTTTGAATACGCGATTGATTTTTTTTTCTCAGCATAGCTAATTTACCTGGAAGATGCGTCTTCTCGTTTTGATATCTGGAAGTGGGAACTCGATTTTCCTATCAATACGTCCAGGTCGAAGAAGTGCCGGGTCAAGACTCTCGATTCTGTTTGTCGCAAGTATGACCTTAACGTCTCCTCTTGAATCGAATCCATCAAGCTGGTTCAGAAGTTCCAACATAGTTCTTTGGATTTCACGCTCACCTCCTGAGTTAGCATCATACCTGTTTTATTCCAAGCTTCAATCAGTTCCAATATCTGATGAGCAACAGCTTATGGATCATGTGTGTGTGTTAGTTTGACTTACCGCTTCGTACCAACAGCATCAATCTCGTCTATGAAGACGATTGATGGTGACAGGTCATCAGCAACTCTGAAAAGCTCCCTCACAAGCTTGGGACCATCTCCCAAATACTTCTGAATCAGTTCACTACCAACAACTCTCAAGAAAGTAGCTGATGTAGAATTCGCCACTGCCTAAAAGAAAACCAAGATAGAAGAGCTCACTCCCTCAGTGTTCAAAAGTACAGTCAGAACATGAATGGATCATTATAAATAAGCCACCAAAATGCAACAATCTCATGCTTGTGATGTAGAGGAACGAGAAAGGAAGATACTAATAGAAACAAATTATTGAAAAGATTCTTGTCCATAAGAAAAATCTTCTGGGTATGATCAATGTCTGAAATCTAGGTGACCAGCACAACAAAGGGCTCGTCTTTAATAATATTTCTCCTGAAAGTACAGCCTCACAAGGTCTTTACAACCAGATACCAAGGAGACCTCTATTACTCTAAATTCAACTGAACAAGACGTCATTGAATGTAGATGAACCTTTAAATAGGAAACTAAGCTATACTTAACACAGATACTAATACTTGTTAGATTATAGGTAGAAAGGCAAACCTTAGCAAGCAGTGTCTTCCCAGTTCCTGGCTCACCATACAAAATCACACCCTTGGGCGGCTTAATACCAATGTCTTCATACAGCTCAGGATGAGTTAGAGGGAGCTCAACTGCTTCCTTAATCTCCTGGATCTGAGCTTCTAGACCTCCAATGTCAGCATACGACTCCAAAGGAGCCTTCTCAACCTTCATCACAGACACCATCGGATCTACCTCATCTTGTAGAATCCCAACAACAGAGAGAACCTACCACAGAACCAATGGGATCTCAGTACTGGGACTACTTTCTCATGAGAGATTTGGTTTAATTGAGAGGCAACATAGTTCGTCAAGTCACTCTTTGTTCAATTCTTACTTCCGTATCGAAAACATTCCCCACAATTCATACCAAAGAACAAGACGAGGAACCCTAAAGCGCAACAATACAATATCGTAATCACAACAAAGCAAAATTCCAGTTTCCGAAGCTGGGACCTTAACCTAGTGAATAAACCCTAAATCACATACCTTATTGTGCATCAAAATCGAGCATCCAGGTTCGAGCTGATCTTTATCAACGAAGGAAAGTATCCCAACGTAATACTCAGGCCCAACAGAAGAAGAAACGATTGCGTGATTCTCATCGATCAACTCTTCCAGATTTCCAACACTCATCGGCGTACCACGGAGATCATCAACCTTAGATCTGTCTTCCTCGGCCTTCTCCTCCTGAGGTTTCAGCCGCTCCTGGTTCGCCACAAACTCTTCCTCCATCAACAAATAATCCTTGATCCGCTCCATCTTAAGCAACCGGAGCTTGCACTTAGTAGAAGGAGTCACCGTCGGGAGTCGCGCCGCCGCCTCAGGCCCTTTCTGCTTACGCTGCTTCCTCCCGACACGAGCCGGTGGTGCCGCTGGCTCGAACTTCTTCTCTTTCTTCTCGCCACCATCAGGCTTCCGATCTCCCTGCCGATTCAAACCTCCGGATGGTCCTTGACCCATGATTTTCTTCTTTCGATCTCTTCCTTCGTCTTTGCGAGAGAGCTTTGGTTGCTTCTCTTTGTACTGAGACTTTTGGCTTTGGGAAGAAGAAATCTTTTTTATCCAGATTAGCTTTTTGATGTTTAATATCATAGTTTGGGCCTAAATGTGCATTTGGCCCACATAAAAGTCAGAATCGAGCCTAATTGTGCTATGTGAACAAGGCCCGTAAGATTAAAACTACCCTTCCGAAGAAAGTAACCGAAGCGAAACCAAATCGTAAACCGGATTGTTTGCTCATGAATCATTTGTGATTCATATAATTTTAAATCCTACGTAATAATCCACACTCTTTTCTGTTTATTAATGTTTTTTTTAACCACTAATTAATAGAAAGATATATTTTAACATAAACTTTTAATATATTTATTATAAATTAAAAATCTTATTCTTTCGTAGGTGCAATCATTGGAGTGATTTTCGGTATATTTGTATTGGGAGCATCCCAAGTATACATGAAATATTCTCCCTGACATTTTTTTGTTGAGGACATAGATTCCTTCTTCTTTTGCGGTCCACCTACATACATTAGGATCCATCCCAGTACATGTACCATCTATAAAATCTCTGACTGGAAAAAAAGCATCAAATACCACATGATGTTTATAATTTGGTCCCTGAAACATAACATACAAATTTGAGCGATTTTCTGATACAATAAAATATATATACATTTAAATATGTGGAGAAAAAATCTTAAAAATATATCTCTCACCTGCCATAAATTACACCAATATTGAGTATTTGGATTGATAGTAAATTTAAACTGAAAATTTTTTCACCGATATTAAGATATGTAATCGGAAAATCATGAGTTTTACTCTTGCAGTGAACTTTTAGTTTCTTTTGAAACCCAAGTTGGTTTACAATGTTCACATTGAATTTTCTAAAGAGAGGAGGCAACAAACGAGGGTTTATAGAATCAAAGGAAAGGAGGATAAGAAAAAACTTAGTAAATATTTTCCCATTTTGTTCTTCTTTTTTAGATATAATGAATGAGTATGAAAATAAATATGTTACCTATATATATATATGTATATGTATGTATATGTATGTATATATGTATATATGTATATATAATAGGTAAGAGCGATTATATCTGTCAACACATTAAATACTTTGACTATATTTTTCAATATAAGAATAACTCAATTGTCGACAAAAAAAAAGAATAACTCAATTATAAAGCAACTCCAAATATTGTTAGTATACAGATGTATATCAGTGGCAGATATTGAACTATTTTTTAACTAGAGACATATTAAAAATATATAAAATAGAAAGTTCAGAAGAAAAAAAAGTAGTAAAGAAAAATAAAATTAGTAAAAACAAACAAGATTTGGTAAGAAATTAACACAAATAGTACGTTGAAGTCAACGAATTAATAGCAATTAGAGCATGCAATTAGTGGAAAGAAAAAATTGGAAGGTGATTTTTCTAGGAAAATAAATATATTAAAAAAATATATATAGAAAACAAAGAAACAAAAAACCAAAAAAAAGATTATGAGACGAGAGGGCAACAACATCTTTGACCAACGATTTATTTAGAAATCAGTTACTCGTTTAAAATTTTATAACACCCACTGGAACCATTTTGACGTGATATACTTGTCTAAATATATAAGATATGTTCACTTTATGCTAATTCTGTTGTTTGACCGGTTGACCAATAAATTGTATCCTGATTTGGGTTCTACTCGGATGTACTCTCTTAATTCAAAGGATCAATCTTCTACATGATTAAAGAATTTTAATATTGTGGGGTTATACAACTTATACTCGAACAAACTGAAGTATTTATTTCAACAATTAACTAGCTCATGGTGAATCCCACTTATAGATCAAACTAAAACACCCTGTGAGGTGGGTTATAGAGAAACAAACCATAAAACCATATTCTTGTACTGTCCATAAGCAACTGAGATCAAGACAATATCGACGGAAGTCTTTTGTTATAGTTCCAAAAATGGTTCGAACCGTGTTGTTTTGTTCGTATTTGCCTCGAATAAGCAAGGGAAACTTTCTGCACTTCAAGCTACAAAACTACATTAGCCGTTTAGCACTATAAAGAGATGGAGTAACATGTTTAATTATGTAAGCTTCTCCTTTCAGAAATCGTGAATCCAATGTATGAGCTGATATGCTAAACAGTAGTTAGTAGCTCTTAATGGTGTTTCTATCATTGTTGTCCAAATTAATTTCTCCTCCCGTTTGTAAACAACGATTGTGGCTTTGAAAACCAATAAAAGCTTTAGTCGAAAAAAGGGTCACATGTTTAAGTTTAGTAAATGACCGTTTACATCTGAAGAACTTCGTCCTTTGGTACGTTGTTCTTGATATTGATCCAGTATTTGATTCTCGGTCCGGGTTGGGTGCATGCTAATCGTTTCCTCTGTACCAACAAGAATAAACCGAATGTATTAATAGTCATAGTCATTGTTTTGGAGTGTTTTTATTTTCAATTTTGGATGATAAACATACTATTCTTAGTCATATTGTAGTGTTAATATTCCCGGATTATTCATTATTAGTATAGACACACGAAATAAAATTTATTAAATAACTACTATTTTCTCCTTGTGTCATTTTGTAGCCTTTGAGAGAGAAATGCATGAAGTTCAGGATTCGTGAAACTAATGTTGCCTATAGTTATGTCTATACAAATATTAGATTATTCACGCTTTTACGTGAAGTAGAAGGGTCCTATGTTCGAAAATTCCAGAATGCAATCAACATTGCATAAAATTAAAATTTAAAAGTGGAAAATGCGTTAAAGTAGGTCGATATGTTACTTATTTGTCATGTGGTTGTTTTTTTACATAATCCTATATAATAAGTTTACGATATTGAAAGTGTTAATTAAACATGTTGCAGAAATATATTTTATCAATGCAATAAAACAAATTCTTTAACAAAAGTGCATTCGGATTTATAGTTATATCTCAAATAAGTTCCTTTGTGGAGCTTAGATAAATATATTTTTCATCAAATAAATTAAATCGATCTAAATTTACAATTAATCAATATCATATTCATAAACACACTTTCAATCAAATATGGAATAATAAATTCAAAATACATGTTAGTAATTAGTTTCCATTATCAGACATGAGTCACACATTTTATGAATAGAACAAGAAAATCTACAAAATAAAAAGTTGCTTATAATTTTTAATAATTATTTCCATTTATTTTTTGAAATCTATAAAAAAAAAATTTGGATTATAGAAAAATTTTTTTTTGAATTTTTCAAATATAATAATATAAAATCATATAATTTTGAATTTATACAAAGAAGTTGATCAGTTAAAATTTATGTCTCTTGCAAATTTACAGAAATTTAAGTTTATATATGAGTTTTGTATTTAGATAACAATTAATTAATATGGGTTACTATCTCATCCGGCGAACAGTTTTGTCACATATTTTACCATGCACGTACGTTCCTATTTCTGCAACAACACATCTTCACCGGACGCACAAGGCCGTCAGTTTTAGCGTCAAAAAGCTATTTTTCCAATTACACCTAAAGATCAAGATTACATCGTCTTAAGACACGTTTATATATATATGACAATAATTTTTTCTCATATATCTATTTATAAAAATATTACACTCGGTTTTGGCCTCTTCATAAACTAGTTACCTATAAAGGAAAAGAAGAAGTCAAATTTAAATCCTAAAACCAAAGGTTATGATATAAACATTCAAAGCTAATAATCATAGTAAAAAATTAACAAGCATTCAAAGCTAATTGTTAGTCAAAAACACATCCTACCGTCTATATTGTATAAAACAAAACATGAATCTGATCATTCTCTCTCTATATAAGGTTTGATACTATTTAATTTCAAAGAACAAAAAAAAACGAAAAAAACACACATCGACATATTAAAAAGAAAAGATCAAAATGGCTTTATCGAGAAAATATTTTTTTCTAGTGTTTTTATGTTTCGCACTTCTGTTCATCTCAGGTATGGAAAATAAATTACAAATTTGTATTTTTTTATATATTTTATTATATCTCTCTTATCATTTTTATTGCTATAATACATAATAAAATGCATAATTGATATAATGAGATCCATCCACGATTCTTTATGTTTTTAAATGCTACACTAACTTCTTTTTTTTTAAATAACATAAATTTCAGAATTTGCAAAAGTTGAAAATAAAAAGAGACCAATTCTGATAGGTACATGTACAAAGTTTCCAAATTGCAATCAGACTTGCACTGAATCAGAATTTATTGGTGGAAAATGCATTCTTTTAATACGGACAACCCTTGATTTTGTATGTATTTGTTTTCCAAAATAATATATATATAATATGTTAAAAATATTGTATTAGTGTTAGAATATTTTTAATCTAAAGAATATTATTAAAAAATTATTTTAGGACAAGTTTTTTTTGTCAATATTTTAGGACAATTTTATTAATGCAAATCTTTACGAAATATTTGACGGAAATATATTCTAATTTATAATTTAATCTCAAATACATAATATTATAAATGTATTTGAGAAATTTGGAAAAAGGACAAATTAACTCATCAATTGTCTTAATATTCTTATGTTAACATAAGATTGTTCAACTAAGATTTATATTAACTAACATTCAGATTTAGCCTCTACTAATATTAAAAATAAAATATTTTGAAATTTAAAAATTAATTATATTTTTTTATTCTTTAAAATCTCTAACACTCAGAAACAAAAATCATTTTCTCCTCTCTTTTTTCTCCTTCTCCCTTCTTGTCTTTATTGACACATGATATTCATTCACCACATGTTAGATAGATATCCAACATATTAAGTTAGAAGAATATAAAAGGAGAAAAAACAAAAAAGAGAAAAAATAAAACAGAGATGATGTATATCCTAGATTTAATGAATTTTTTTAAAAAAACATCGGCAGAAAACATATTCTACCGTAAAATACAACAGAGATTGAGATAGAATGTCTACTCTACGAAATGTAAAAAACAAAGAAAATGATTGAATATGTATTCACGACACAATAGAAGTGAAAGAAGATCTCAGAATTTGTATTCATGATTCCGTAAAATACATAACATATTTTAGAAAACACATTCTACCGTAAAATATAACACATAGCAACCGGTGGAACCTAAAATCTAGTTTCGTTAGATATATATATCAAAAACTGAATACATATTCTACTTATTCGTAGAACTAGAATCTGAGTTATGGGAGCCGTATAACGAAAAAAAAATTACACTGGTTTTTCCAAAAACAACTGTTCAATATATTGAAATTGATAGTTCTTGTCTTTTTTATTTTTTTTCTAATTTTTTCAAATGTTAAATTTTTTTTGAATTATTTACATTTAATTAAGGGTAATTCAGACCAAAAATAAAAAAATAATTAAGATAATAGGTGAGTTAATTTGTCTTCTTTTTCCAAATTTTCCAATATATTTTATATAAAAAAAACTGAATGTATCTAAGTTTACTCAATCTAAGTTTATGTTCCAAATTTCCAGACTGCAATAAGAATTGCATTGAACAATTTGTGGTAGAAAATAAGTCAAATTGAGTCAGTGTCACATATTTCATATGCGATCAATTTGCATAAAATTATATATAATGCTGTGTTAAATATATTGTGTGAGTGTTAAAACATTTGAATAAAAAGTGCTGCAGAAAAAAAAATTATAATTTAGATCTTTAAAGAAAAATAAGTATTTTTTTATGCCAAAGCATTTCATGTTCTAGTTTAATTTCTCAAATATACAATTTAGATGATTATATTTTTCTGTAATAAATTGAATCAATGAAATATTAATATCATTAATATGATCGTTAATCTACACTTTAAATCAAATATAAAGTCAATAAAATTAAAGTACTGATTATCTAAAAAGTGATTTTTTGGGGATAAATAGAAAAATAATATTTTTTTACAACAAAATAAAGAATCTCAAAACTATTTACTTATAATTTCTAACAAATATTTTTATTTATTATAACATCCATTGTTAGTTATAATTTCTAATATCTGAAAAAAACAAAGTTACAAACATTTAAGTTAAGTTAATCCTTTAAAAAAAATTTGCTTAGCATGAAAAATAAAGAAAATGATATTAGATTATATGGCTTCAGGTTTATACACAAGTTTCATATTTAGAAACCAGCAAATCAAATATGATCTACTAATCTTAATTCTACATGCTGAACTAATGATAATTCACAAAGTTTTATAATTAAATTCTTAAAAATGAAGATAAAATATTTATTATATTTTAACGATTTTATTTTATTTTATTTTTAATCTATGTTATAATCATACAAATTAACTGCTTTGTATATAATTGACAAATGTATTAACAAACAACATAAAATTATTATTTATGGAAACATACAAGAAATAAAAGTTTATGAAAGAAAATTTTTTGAATTAAATATTTGTTAATACATAAATCAACGAGATTTTATGATAATATAATTAACAAAAACAAATTTTTCACCATCCAACTTCCCATTTTTCCAGTAATAAATCTTCACCAATAGCAGAATTCCAAAGATAAAGACCATCAGTTTTAGCAGTCCAAACACATTTTTGCCACCCGCATCTATGAAACAAGATTACATCATCCCAAAACACTTTTACATTCATATGACCATCATCTTTACTCAAATAACACCAAAACAAAGTTGAGTGAAGCATATTTTCTCCAAAATTCCAAGAAAATCTATCTCTGAGATGCAGATTTTGCTCGCCTAAATCATCTTCTTTAGATTTACAATGGATGAAGAGAGTTTCACCCGTAGTTAAACCGTTGACCACTGTGACTTGCCATTCAGAAATCTTCGGGACGATGATGTCTTTCGTGGTGGGGCCGCTGGCTAAGACACGATCTTGACATGTTAAGACTAGAGAAATGTAAATGGCTAAGAGAAATTGTTTGATGTTGCTCATACTTTTGTATCTAATAATAATAGTACATGCACATTTGTGAAGAATTGTTATTGTTGCTTTCTTTTTTATAATGGAAGAGCGAAACGGTAATCGATGTTTAATTAAATTATAAATCCTGAAGTTATTGCATTGCCTTAATGATGCGTCGTGTTCTAAATCATTTACGTGATCATGGGTTCATTAGCATTGAAGTTGAAAGATCGGTCTCCTATAATGATCTAGATAACATATTAGGGAAAAACTAACATTATAATTTAGTTATTACTTTTGAATTTATTATTTATGGTGGACACAAAACATCTAAAAAAACGTTAAATTAAGATTGTCGTTTGTGATCCAATATCATTTGAAATCTATAATTGAACTAAATTGTTATATAACTTTTTTAAAAATATACCAATTAAGGATTATTTCATAAAAAAGATGTTCAAGTAGTTTTCGTTAGAATTTCAGCATGCTGAGGTATTTATTTCAAATAAAAAGAACATTTCATGAACTAATTATTTGTTTGGGCAAGTTTTTGATACTATTCACATTTGTACGTTATTGGAATTAATAACAGTATTGTTTCCCAAAAAAAAAATTTGCATTCAGTTTTATCTCTAATTACCGAAAAAGTCAATATAAATATTAAAATACAAAGTTAAGTCCGTGATAAATAGTCAAATCTGATAAATTATAATCTTAGTCAATAATATACATATCCTACCATGTAAATGAATCCATATATTCGAAGCAGTGATATATATATATATATATATATATATATATATATATATAATATATATATATATATATAGTGAAAGGTTTTTGAGCTATTCAAGTCTATAAAGAAGAAAAAAAAAATTCTAATAAGAAATATCAAAATGACTTCATCAATCAAATGCTTTCTCTTTGAATTGTGTTTGGCTGTTTTCTTGACCCCAAGAGTCCACCAAGTATGCAAAATTATTTATATTTACTATTTGATAAATATTATATTATTCTCCAGTAGTATTTATAGTTGGACATATGATATACGTTCTTTACCAGACACTCGGAGTGTCTTTATAGTTGGACATATGAATAGAGCATGACGATATCCAACTTGTTTATAATTAATTTTTGTTTTAACTCAAATATATTCATTTCATACGGATACTAAAGAATTACAAAGACTACGATATAAAATCAAAAAATCATATAAAATGCTAGTTTCTCTAAAGAGTTTTTTAGTCAAATTTGTATTTCTCGATTCTCAGGAATATTATAAAAGAATTATCAATGAGTTCATTTTCACCTGACAGAGTATATGAAGCGAAAGAGTAAATGCACAAAACCAATCTCGCAAACAACTTGAATTGCAATGTCAGTTCTGTAATAACTTTGACTGTTTTTTTGTCAGGTTCCCTTCTAACTTGGAACTCGCTTATTTCGACTTTAATATGTTATCACCCAACTACCCCAATACAAATATTTATTGCAATTATTTAACCGCAAAATTTGAAGTTAAAAAAATGCAGATCTACTTACCTAAGTGTTGTTTGATAAGTATATCGTTTTTTCGTATATAACTTGTTACATGCGTCTATCAAATGTTATTCAATTTTTTGGATAATTAAGTATATTTTTTCTTACTTTCCTATATAATTGCTAGTTTTTTTGTTGTTGAGAAAACTTATATAATTACTTGTTACATCTAGTACATGTCATATAAAGCCGAAAAACCCCATTACATTTAATTGAAGTTTTAATTTGTTTTTAGTTTCACTCATTTGTTTAATACTTCCTTTCTTTGTATTTAGTCGAACTCCAAGTAACTCGAGGGGCGTTCCAATCACATTTATATATACAGATAGGTTATACTATAAAGTCTATATATAGAGTTTATAATCAAAAGTAATGATAGATGTTGACATTAACTCATCAAGTGAAACACTCGGAAATAGTCAAAATAGAATTTGAAAATGGACCAAGCCAAGACAGTGACACGACAAAGACACGAGTCTGATTCTAAGGACACCATAGTAACTTAAAAAGCACGGTAAACAGCTAATGAAAATTCCAAAGTTTAAAACCTTAAAAAAAGACATGATTATTATAATTGCTCTGACATCATCTTAAGCTAGACCTAGCTCAAGGACCGTACGAAACCTTAAAAACCAAAGTAACAACTCAAGGGAAATGAACTCCTCCAGTACTTCCTCCACCAGCTACGGCACCAACACCACCGCCTATCCCGTTTCCCAAACCACCGCCTATCCCGTTTCCCAAACCACCGCCTAATCCTCCACCAGCACCACCAAGTCCACCAAAACCAAGATTACCACCGGGACCAGAGACACCACCACCAACGCCACCGAAAGGTAAACCATTGTCTCCGATGCCAGAATATCCACCACCGTATCCGAGGTAGTTCTTCTGGTCAGAGAGTCCTCCCGGGACGTGTCTTGCGTCACAAGCAAAAGCTGAAGCTAGGGCAAGAACCAAGAAGAGAGTGTAAAAAAACTTCGCCATAATGTTACTCAAGTGGTAAAGAACGGTAATATTGATGAAACAGTAAAAAAGAAAGTAGATAAGATTTGAGTTAATTATGTGTGTTGCCTTACCGGAAATCTGGGAGATATGCTGGGTCCTTTTAAAGGACGAGAGACCACTTACAAAATCAAAAAAAAAAAATGACCGGTGTAGATAGTTATTGCCAATGTAAATGCTTTAACCAAACACTCTGATATCAAATTTAAGTTTATTTACCTTCAGAAAGTGACTGCTGGTGACGTGGTAACTAACGTTCCGCCGCGGCTTGTTTTAAGCAGTTAAGCCAGTCAATGTGATGAGACAATGTTGTTAAAATTTTGAACGATATGGTATTAGGACGATATGATAAATAAATTAGATAATTTTAACTATTGTTTTAAGGCTTTTTAGTTCACTTTTTAAAGCGAACAAACATCTAAAAAAGAATTATCCTGTCCTAGTTTTATCTTTGTAAATTATGATTGATGTTTCAAAATAACACCAAGTGCAATGATCTTAAGTTGTATTAGCCACCCACATTTTATTCGGCAGTGTGTGTGATTGTGTGAATTGTTGATAAAAAATGATTTTTTGGTCGGTTGAGACCATTATATCAATTTTATTAATTGTGGAATTTACATAAACCAAGTATGGTTTGTAATGTCTTTTTGGTCAAAGATATAAAATACAAATTATAAAACTTTCGTGCATGTTAACAACAGAGAAAAAAAACTTGGTGTATATGTAATCTATAGAGTTTGATGATTGACGGAAGAAGAAAAAGAAAAGGTAGAGCCTGGTTTACAAAGAAGTGGTTCAAGTTTCTGAAAAAAATGTATGCACGTTGTGGTACACTTTCCTTGAGAGAAACATGAAAGTTAATTAAAATCATTTTCTTAAATTAATTAAACCATAGTTAACTCCAGCTACATGATAGTAAATGTATATCCTTTATTTAGAGTTAGCTAACTTCAGCTTCAAAAAAAGGCTTCTCTTTTGGAACCATACATTTACGAATTTACCAATTGGTGGTTGTAACTAATTTTTTTATCCCTTATATATTGGAGTTAAGTCAATATATATGTGTGTGTGCACGTATATATACATATTTGCAATAATTGAAACTCATGATTCATGGGCCACGAATAGTTTGAGCTCCTACCATATAGACTCTGCTACAGCTCAAGCAATGCATTATACTCCACCGACGATATTCGAGATTCTCGACTCTCTAGTAATCTCTTGATTTCTACACAATATTATTTCAATTTGTTCATATGACTTTTGATTTTATCTGTTAGACTGTTTGAAATCCAGTTAGATTTAGTTATATATATATATACAAATAACAATATATGTTTGCTGTCGACTGTTTTTTTTATTTGGGGTTAAAAGCTGTAGACTGTTGGCAACAAGTAAATAACTGCTTAAATATAATACTTTGACGTATAAGCTTAGTTTTTAAACTTATAATGGTTAATCTACAAAACTAATATTTTGTTTTCTTTACAATGGAATTGCACGGTAAGGAGATATATATATATATATATATATATTTATAATTTGTTTTGGTCAACTTTTACAATCGAGATTAAAGTTTGATATTCGTGCTGCCCTGCATGCAAATTAAACAGCTGGTATATGAATATCTTGGAGGCCAAGCAAGTAGAACTGTTTTGCCACATGAACAAAAACAATACTCTATTTATTGATAGCACAAGGTTTCTCAGAAGTAATCAATAACAAAGCTGCATGAAAACCAAAAACAAAGACTTAAATATAACACCGGGAAAAAAAGAAACTTACAACATGATATATAAAACTGATACAAATAACCCTTCCATCGATCTTTCTTTTATAGATAGAAGAAAAAAAACGTTTTTTTTATCAAGGGTGAGGAAGAACGCCATCGCAATCGCTTCCACCGCCAATTCCTCCCGAACCACCAACTCCGCCTATACCGCCTAGACCGCCTCCACCACCGAGTCCACCTACACCACCACCAAGACCTGAACCACCACCAATTCCACCTATTCCACCACCGAGACCTGAACCACCGCCTAGACCACCTACACCGCCGAGACCACCAATTCCACCGCCTAGACCACCAATTCCACCGCCTACTCCACCTACAGGCAGAACTCCGGCGACACCACCGACTCCACCAGCTACACCACCAAGACCTACTCCAACACTACCAACCCCAGCAGCTCCACCGACGCCACCAAACGCAACAAAGTTCTTTTGGTCGTCAAGACCAGCTCCGACATTCTTGGCCGGGGCCGGTCTTGTGGCGGTGACGGATTGAGCCACCATGAGAGCAACGAGGAACACGGCTAAATATCTAATTGCCATCTCTTATTACTCTTTTTGTAACTTAACTTTATTGGGTGTTTTTGCTAAGTAGGGAGAGTATGCAGTGAGGAGTGTATGATACATTGGGAGGTTTATATAGAAAAATGAACGGTTAAAATTAGGGCTATGAAGTGACAGATGGATAAGTAGTAAATGAATATTGCTCCATCTCATCTCTTATTTGTTTGATGCAGATCCCTCCACGTCTACAGTTACTTTCAACTACTGTATAACATTAGGGTTATGACTTATAAAGTGAAAAATGGAGTTAAGTTGTAAACTTTGGTTTTTCTTTAGTGTCAAAATCTATATAAGATATAAACCAATTTTCTCGGTTTGATTTTGTTTGTTTTTGTGTGAATAAAAAAATGGCGCTCCTAGGATTTTACCAATAGAGATTTTTCTCGTTTAACTCGCATTCATTATTATTCGTATACAGATTAGACTTGACATTAAAGTGTTAATAATGAGCCTCACATTAACGAACGATTTATAATACAAAACTCTTAACTTTAGAGTAAAAAATGTTGATATACTGTCCTTAATGAAATCAATATTCATACAAAAAATGTAGATATAAAAACGAAAATGTAAATATAAATGGAGTAGTAGTATACAATACAAATACAATAAATGAGAGCATGCAGAGCATGTGGCTGCACCAAAAGCCCAAAGTTATTAGAGCATGTAAATGCATTGAATTGACAGGTTGGAAGACAAAAAGAGTAATATGGAGATTAACAAAATCAATTCCGTAAATTAGTATTTCTCGAAAAAGGATGATGTAAAATTAATACAAAAGTTAAAGCTCCAACAGGAATTATAACTCTATGAGAAGAAGCAATATATGACAAGTTAATTGGTGATTATGCCGATTTTCTTTTTAAAAAAATTGTTTGTTGAGGGAAGAAGATGAAAATAAAAGATGTGTTTGCGTTAAAGGGAATAATTATGGTACTCGTAAAGTTATTGTATGCAATAACCGAGTGTATGAATTAAGTAAAGTTGACCAATGTTTTCTTTAACTTTTCAGTTAATATATAAAAGATAAATTAAACAATTAGAATCCTTTCAGATTTACATTTATGGTTGGTTTTGAAATATGCAGAGTTCAACAAAATATATATATATATATCCTGAAACCCTATTAAAAGTAGAAGGATCAACAATTTTTATTATTATATAAAAATATTAAAAAATGAAAAACTGCAATAAACCTTTTCTGTTCGCACTTAATAGAAAGCTAGATTAATTTCTTTATCGTCTCATAATTTTGTTTTTATCGAAAATCGTCTCATATTTTAAGCACAGGACTTGGGTCAAAAAATTGTTGAAAGATTGGAGATATCTAAGTAATAATAATTCATAACTGAACTACATACCCAAACACGTGGAATATAAATGTTATCTGCAAAGTAAATGATCACGAGATTTCGATCAGTCGCAATATTATTCTATCCAACGCATAATGCATCTGCGATATTAAGAATGACAGCCTAAAGCCTTACTTATACTTCAATTATTTCACCTATTTTAATGCTCTTTTGTCCTCATCTCAAAAGAGTTCTCTCTTCTCTAAGACATATATGAAGCTTCAATTTAAAACTACTTTCGATGGGTCTGTCTATCCCCAGGATTAGTCGGACAGCTTAAGTTGGCTGCGGTTACATAATGTTCTAGTTCAAACCTCCAGTCAGATATTTGTTCGGATCAAAAAAAATTTAGACAAAATCTTCTACAACAAAGAGAAATGTTATAGTGAATTTTATAGAAATTAGTAAATACATAAAGTCTATACTTAAAATTTTATATCAAATGAGTAAATGGATGTAATGAAAAAAAAAGCAAAATTTCTATTATTAATATTTGTTCATACAGTACATATTTTTTATTTCTGTTAGGAAAGAATTCTCCAAACCTTATTTGAAATAAGTTATATGGTAAATAATAATATAAATACTTACTAATACTATAAGGTCCATGGCCATTTAAAAAGGCCTAACAATCCAGATTTTCTAACTTTGGTAAAATGGCCCAAGACTTCCGTTATCGTTGGGCCGGGCCTGTTTATTGTATCAACTGTCAGAGTGTTAAAGTCTCTGCTCATCTCTACTGTCAAGGAAAGTTAGAGGTAAGCCAAACCGATGCACGGTTCGACCTCCCTCCACTGACTCATTTCCCTGAAACAAAAATACATCAATTTAATTTGTTTTTTGAATACTGAGTACACACTTTTGACTTGAATACTGAGTACACTCTTTTTGTGTGTTTATGTGTATACGTTACACATGCATGCTTTAATTGTTTTGTTAATTTTCTACACGTAAATACATAATTTGTTTTTTTGTTATATTTATGTATATATACTAACTCAAATTAAGACACTTAAACATAATGAGAAAATTTAATCTTAATAACTACACAAAGTAGTGATGAAGTCTGCTCGTTTGCTTATGGTTTCATGTGTTTTCTTATCTTTCCTTACAACTAATCTTTCTGGTAATATATATTAGTTTTTTTTTCTTATTTGAAACTTATTAAACCTCAAAGCACTTAATTGTAGACATCATTAGTGTAATGATAAAATTACTTGTCCTTCGAATCATATTTTGTTGATGATCATATGAGGTTCATCATGGATCAAATATCTAAAAAAGTAGAATAAAAATATATTCAAATTGATAATACATTGTATAGATATGATTTGAATCCGACCGCTATTTTGTTGATGATCATAACGTTTGTTGTTTTATATTTGTAGCGTTTTCAATGGTAGAAAATAGTAGTGTGGGACAAAAACGATGCAAGAAGACGATTGATGCAGCCAATTTTTGTGAGATTAGCGATTGTCGGCTACACTGCTCTGCGCAGCTAAATGGAGTTGGAAAATGTCTTGACGATCCCAAGACTCCCGGAAAATCTAACTGCGTTTGTACTTACAACTGTTAAATAGATATTAATTATTTTTTATATAATTATTCTGCTGTTATAATTTGTAAAGTATTTTATATAAAGTATATAGTATGTAAAAATATTATTTTGGATGGGCTAATTAACAATTATATTTTAAAAAGTCTATTTTGCCAAATTTTCTGTTAATGATATAATACACTGTTTTGTTTTGTTTTAACAATTAATTAGGTGAACAAGGCCCCAAAAATTATCGATTCGGCCATGTTACTACCAGTAGATTTGGTTGCTTATGACGAAAACGACTAAACAAACAGGTTACGAAAGATTCTACTATCACTCACGTTTCAAACGTAAACGCCTGATTTATCTTATCAAAGGGCCCATTTTTTTTAATTAAAAATCAAAAACCAGATCTTTATCCAATTTAAGGCACCGAAACTCTAGAGGTTTCATTTTTCAATCTCATCGAGCTTTCCGGGAGAACAAAAAGGAAAAAAAAAACTTGGGTTGGTAAGGTATGGCGAAGAAGATTGGAGTGACGATGGAAGTTGGGAACGATGGTGTTGCTGTGATCACCATTTCCAATCCTCCTGTTAACTCTTTGTCGAGTCCAAGTAAAAGCTCAATACTGGATCTTCTGACAATTTTTATCTGGAAATTTGCGTTCTTTTTAGCTGATTTTTATCTTAAATTTTTGGAATTCTTCAGTTATTTCTGGGCTGAAGGAGAAGTTTCAAGACGCGAATCAGAGGAGTGATGTTAAGGCGATCGTGTTGACCGGTAAACAAAAAAAATGAAATTTTGTTACTTTTATTTAGATTTCTCCTGTTTTTGAAGGATTGTATAGAGTTAATCTCTACGACTGTGTTTAGTTATCTATTGTAGTGTCGCTCATTGAGTTTTCGATTACGTGTAGTCTTCTGTGTTCTTTCTGTAAGCTAAAGATTGTGAATTGTTTTATTAAAATATAAAAGGTTTGAAATTTCAATCCATTTTCTTATCCTGGTTTGGTGTTTTTAGTTTGCTTAAGGTCTTTGAATAAATTGATCGTTTCAGGGAACGGTGGAAGATTTTCGGGTGGTTTCGACATCAATGTCTTCCAGCAAGTCCATAAGACTGGTAAACAGTTTCTTCTGTTGTAAGTTTTATAGTAAATCATACTGTGTCCTGTGTTTTTAATATCTCGTTTCTTGGCAGGGGATATATCGCTGATGCCTGAAGTATCCATTGATCTCGTGTGCAACCTGATGGAAGGTATTTAGCTTAACTTTGATATGTTTCTCAATAAGATAGACTGCAACTATAACACTGACGTGATGTTGACACTGTTTACTGCTTATCAAAGATTCTAGGAAGCCGCTTGTTGCTGCAGTTGAAGGATTAGCTCTTGGTGGTGGTTTAGAACTGGCAATGGTGGGGGTTTCAAGTTTGTCTCCCCTTGTGCTCTTTTTTAAAATATGCTTCTTTTCTTTCCTGTTGTGTTGATTTTTCTGTCATCCAAAATTCTTTAGGCGTGTCATGCGCGAGTTGCTGCTCCGAAAGCTCAACTAGGCTTACCAGAGCTGACACTTGGAGTTATTCCCGGTTTTGGAGGTACGGATTTGTTTGTTCAGCTTGACCTTCTTTTAGGTGGACATACATGTTGTCGGCTAGTTATTGTTTATCAGTGGATACCTTGTTAATAGTGGTTGGTAAATAAACAAGCTAATTGTGTTTGTGAAGGAACCCAACGTCTTCCAAGATTAGTAGGCCTTGCAAAAGCAACTGATATGATACTGGTAGGGATACCGTTCTTTCTCAGTTACCAACAGCTTCATTACCAAATATGATTTGTTTGGTTGAAATTTTTGTTCATTTTTGTAGCTTTCAAAGTCGATGTTGTCAGAGGAGGGACAGAAACTAGGTCTCATTGATGCTTTGGTGCCGCCTGGAGATTTGTTGAGCACGTCCAGAAAGTGGGCTCTAGACATGGCAGTTGGACGTAAACCCCTTTTGCGCTCACTGCACAGGACCGACAAAATTGGTTCGTTATCTGAAGCTCGTGCTATATTGAAGAATGCAAGACAACTACCCAAGAAGATATCCCCGAATATGCCTCAGCACCATGCTTGCATTGAGGTGATTGAAGAAGGAATCGTCCATGGAGGATACAGTGGGGTTCTTAAGGTGAATTTTTCCTTAGGATTTGAGGTTTACTGTATATCTCTTGTTTCCTGAATTTCTTAAAATGATACTGATATAAATCATTTTTGACTAGTTTGTGCACATTGGACATCTTATTCTTTGTTAATTAGAAAAGCAAGACTGCTTAATTGGGGTAGTTTCCTAGTTGGCTACGTACCTAAACTCCTTGATTCACTATGCAGGAAGCAGAAGTATTCAAGCAATTAGTACTGTCAGACACTGCAAAGGCTCTTGTTCATGTTTTCTTCGCACAGCGTGCTACATCAAAGGTGAGATTGGCCAAACCTTTTAGTTCTCTTCAAGCTGTAGTTTCCTTAGGATCAAATTGCACTGCGTTTTTATTGATCCTAGTACTTTTAGTTTCCACATTGAAGCTTCATCCTTAGCATCTCTTGAAAAAAATTTCAGGTGCCTAATGTAACTGACGTTGGGTTGAAACCGAGACCGATGAAAAAAGTTGCAGTTATTGGTGGAGGTTTGATGGGTTCTGGCATCGCTACTGCTCTACTTCTAAGCAACATCAGAGTTGTGCTCAAAGAAATAAATTCAGAATACCTTCTAAAGGGAATAAAATCTATTGAAGGTTCTTATCTTCCAGAACATATCCAGTTGCTATTTAATAGAAGTATCTATCTTGGTCAAACCAAAAATTTGAACTGTTGTCGTCGCAACAGTTTAGGTTTCGATATGTTGCGCCGGCTCAGAATGATTCCTTCACTGAAAATGATTGGCTGCATTATAAAATGGTGTATAGACATTTCAGTGAGTTGTTTTGAGCCTAAAGAAGCATACATAGCATATGATGGAATTTTAGAATATATGGTTTATTACTATTCTTGTTTACAGTAGATGCAATAAATTGAGTTTTTTCTTGTGACAGCAAATCTCAAAGGCTTGGTATCTAGGGGAAAACTGACACAAGATAAAGCAAGAAAGGCCCTCTCTTTGCTCAAGGGAGTACTCGACTACACAGAATTTAAAGATGTGGACATGGTCATAGAGGTCTGCCTTATATTTCAATTATCTGCCTTACGGTTATCTGTCCTTCTCGTTGTGTTTCAAGTATATCTAAATCTAGTTAGTTTCAAGAGAGGGTCAACTAGTGTATAAATATTCCTGACTATAAGGCGTTGCTACTGGTATCGTTTTTCAGGCAGTGATTGAAAACATTCAGTTGAAACAAAAGATATTCAAAGAAATTGAAGCTGTCTGTCCACCAGATTGCATTTTGGCGAGCAATACATCTACTATCGACCTCAACGTAATTGGGGAAAAAACTAACTCAAAAGATCGCATTGTTGGCGCACATTTCTTCAGGTCATTTTGCATTTTTCAGTGTCATGAAGAACTTTATGCTTTTCTTATTTTTAATGTAATTAACGAAGGTTTGTCTTTCTTTATAGCCCGGCACACTTGATGACCCTTCTCGAAATTGTTCGTACAGAGAATACTTCTGCGCAGGTGATTCTGGATCTCATGGCGCTTGGAAAAGCCATAAAGAAAGTTCCCGTGGTGGTTGGAAACTGCATAGGCTTTGCAGTAAATAGGACATTCTTTCCGTATGCACAAGCTGCACACATGTTGGTCAATCTAGGTGTTGACTTGTTCAGAGTTGACAGCGTTATTACCTCGTTCGGCTTGCCATTGGGTCCTTTCCAGTAAATATCTCCTTCCTTGTTTCCTTACCTACACTTTGTGTGTGTGTATGTGTTGCTGTATGACTATCTCAGCAACTGAAGAAAGCTTTCCTTTTTTGGGATGGCTTACTTCTCAGGCTAGGTGATTTGGCTGGACATGGGATCGGATTAGCAGTTAAGGATATATATGCCAAGGCATTTGGTGACCGCATGTTCATTTCTCCAATGACCGAGCTTCTGGTTAAGAGCGGGCGAAATGGTATGTCATTGCTCTTGCCTTTGCAAATTTCTCATCTTCCCACTTTTAACATGTGCTGCTTCAGGCAAAATCAACGGGAGAGGATACTATATTTACGAAAAGGGAAGCAAACCAAAACCCGATCCATCAGTGCTTTCAGTTGTTGAGGAGTCGAGGAAACTTACCAATATCATGCCCGGCGGGAAGGTAAGAAAAAAGAGGTCTTACGATATAAGTAGTATTACTATTTGGTATATATATTTTTTAATTTACTGCAGTCCTGTTCTTCTGCAGCCTATATCAGTAACTGATAAAGAGATTGTAGAGATGATCTTGTTCCCTGTGGTTAACGAGGCGTGCCGTGTCCTAGATGAAGGAATTGTGATCCGAGCCTCAGACTTGGATGTTGCGTCTGTCCTTGGAATGAGTTTTCCTTCTTACCGGTGAGGTTTTTATGGCATAATCCCATAAGCCAAAAGGGTTCATTTTTTGAAGTTCTGAAAGCTTTTGTTTCTTCTCTCGTTGAGTCTCGTCTTCTCATTTGCTAACAAGTCACATTATATCAACAAGCTTTTTCCGTTGTTCTGTCTGTCACTAAATGTTTTTGGTGATGATCATTTCTTATGTTTAACATATTTTTTTTCCTTGATGCAGCGGGGGACTTCTTTTCTGGGCAGACTCTGTTGGACCGAAGTACATATATGAAAGGCTCAAGGGTTTGTCCGAGACTTATGGCAGTTTTTTCAAACCATCAAGGTATCTGGAGGAAAGGGCAATGAAAGGAATCCTATTGGTAAAGTCTCTCAACTTTCTTTTCAATTCTATGGTGTGGCAATACAGTACCAACCAAGTTCCCTTATTGACAAATCGATTAACCACATGAGAATTATAATTAAAGGTGAAATGATCAATTGTATTCATCTGCTGCAAATGACTGGTTAGATCTTAAATTAAATCTCCAAGCAGAGAAATATATATAACAATATACCGAGACTATACCATTGTGTTCAAGTTTAGCATGACACATGTAGTTTGGCTAGAACAAAAACTTTAGTTGCTATGGTTGCAAAGAAACTAAAACAAAATATGATGATGTAGAATAGTTATAGCCTACTTTAGATCTATGAAATAGATGTCTCCAAGCTTATGAATGCAGTACTAGCCCGACTATCATCAATTTATTCATTTTTCCGGTAGTCAGCACTATAAGTCATGACGAAATCTCTGGTTTTTGGATGCAGAGTGAACCAAAATCGTCGAGGTCTCGACTGTGAATGCTCAAAAAGGAGCTTAAAAAACTCAGCGAAAAATGCATTTGACCAAGTTTACGCATAAGGAGAGGCCGAAGGTGTTAGTAACTAAATGAGAATAAACGAGTCTCTCTTGTTGTTTCAAAGATAAAATGCTGTTATTAATGTGTTTCTTTTAACTATTGAAAAAACTATGTTTCTGTTTTTTATAAAATGTTTGTAATGACGTCATTCTCATATATGTTCGGATGGATAAAATCTTTGTAGTGACGTCATTCTTGTATATGTTCGGATGTGCTGATAAACTTACTCGCTCTGGTCACAGAAAACGTGGACACATTTACACTTTTTGTAAAATTAGGAATTTATTTTTTTACTCTGAAGTTGAAAGAAAACATCATAATCAGACATAACAAACAAGGATGTTTCACTGCTAAACCATCAACAGAATGAGTAACAAAGAACACAAAAACAAGTAGATAAATAACTCGTGTATTAAAGAAACAAACTCTCCAAAATCTACACTAGCCAGGGGCTTTAAAGAGACTTTATAAGAAAAGAAAAAGAAAAGCGAGAAGAAAGCTTAATGACAGTGAAACTAATGTCTATTAGTCTCCCTAACCACCTGCCAATGCGCTGTAGCTGCGTCACTGCCTTTGGAAATAAATGAGAAAGAAAATTATGGTAACATTACCTCGTAAAATGAGGCGGTGGTGAGGCGGATTTTGGCTTCTTGTTTATGTTCTCTCTGGTAAGTTATTTTTTGTCCTACGTAGAGTATACTTTATTGGTTCAGAGGTCTTTCTTCTCTGGTAAAGCTGGAGGTTTATGAGGATGATGAGTGCTTGAGGTATTTGTTGTGGTCATCGGCTGCAAATGTGGCGGTTTGTTGAGTGTAGGTTGAGTACTGGTTCGTGAAGGTCCATTCACAATTGGTGGTATTTGCTGAATCCCATTCTCGGTTTTCACAGTTGCGCTTGGGGGTGACTGTAAATGCCTTCTTGCTAAATATGAACACTTTGATTCTGCAAACCAACAAACTTACAAAGTTTAGAGAAGAAAGTTTCTCGATGAGTTGTGTGTGAAGCACGAGAAACCACTATACCTTTTAATTCTGCATAAGAGATAAGGCGACTAAGGCAATCTCTGAATTTGGTTAGTACCACTCTCTCCTGCTCTGCGTAAGTCTCTGACTGCCCCTGAGTGTTCGGTCCGCAGCCACCGGGGTCCACTGAACCATTAGGTTCAGCTGCTGCTACCATGAAGATAGTGTCCTGTTCATCACACATCAAAGCCAAAGTTGCTGGAGATAGCGGCTTTCCTTTAGAGGCATCGGCGCCATCTGAATTGGAATTCTCCGTTCCAGACTTATCAGCTTGATTTCCATCAGTTGCAACCATCTCAACATCACCGGCATCTTTATTACCTTGGGAGTTATCTTGTGCAGAAGAAGCTAAAGAAGTTTCTGTTTGATCTTCAACCCGATTTTCTGTTCTATTTCTTTGATCTAAAACAAATTAATAGGAAGATCAATGAATAATACACAGCTAAAACCTCAGCAATACAGAGTTTTTCACTCAAAGTTTCACCTGTTAATGTCTTTGCTGCTTCTCCAGCTACAGCAACCAAAACTGAGCAAAGCGCTTTCACATCCTGCGGTTGGATTATATCTGCTAAGAGAGACCTTCAAACCATACACAATTGAAGTCAGTTTTATGCAGGTTTTCTGATCAACTATATAACTTGAACAACAGAAATTTCACCTATATACAAACTTTGATGGAGCTACTGATGAATTGCCACCAGCCCTTGAAAAAGTTGTCGGAGATGTACCCAAGGTTGGGCTACTAGTTCTTCCATTATTTTCCTAAATACAATAACAAGATTTCAATTCAATAAGCAAGGGCGTAAAAGGACATTTTTTTTTCAGTTCCATAAATGGAAACCAAAATGCATTTATAGACTAAATTGGCAACTTGTGAACCTGTTGAAACTGGCCAAGTCGATGCGTAGATGAATCTTTGGTTGCTTGGTTGAACATAATATCTTGACCTTTCCTTCTCTTTGGTGCTGGAGACGGAGCAAAGCCAGAGGAACCAACAGCTCCAGTAATGGCTGCATTTGCTGCTTGCTGGAGATAAGCCATGTTGTTGGCATGTTCACCGTGAAACAGAGCTTGTCTCTCCTCACTTCCGTCAAAGTTTTTGCAATCTAAGCATTTGCAGTTCTCGGAACAAAGAATGTTTGCTTGAAAGCACTCACAATACTTCTTAAGGCATCCCGATTTCTTGCAGTGGCATCCTTTGTTATGTTTCCCTAACAACACAACTTCACCAATCTCCTCCTGCAAAGACAAATCAACAGTTTAAGCATCTCACAATACCTTATAAGCTTAACGAACTCCCCAGCGATCTAAAAAATTTCCTCAAAGTCTTCCAACAACTGAAAATGTAATTGGTTTTATCAGTAACATTGAGCTGCTTTAAACAGCATACCCTTTTATCCCGCACACTATGTGGACTGCTAGCAATTTTCGGCCTAAATGCATTTGGATTCCGCTCCAGAGTTGCTTCTACAGCATCTCGTCTTGCAGGTTCATTTTCAACATTGTTGAAACAATTGATACAGTTACAACCATCACAGTATGTTCCGGATGCAAAGCATTCACAATACCTGACAAGATATTGCAGCATGTAAGTTAATGGAGGTTTAAAAATAAAGCAGAATCAGAAACTGTAATGCACAAATCCACAAACACGGACAGCAAAAATTGGTTAACTAAAGGTTCTTATGAATGTAGCAGAAAAAGGGAAAGATATGAAAATGCAATAGCTTGTGTAATCCATTTAATCACACTAACATGTCTCTCGGAACTAAGAAGAGGGGATAATTCACAAATAAATTACAGCATAACAAGTTTTGAAAAATGCCAGTCCCTAAACATTAATGGAAAGACTTACAGTTTCAAGCAGCGTGAGTGTTTACAGTTACACTGCTTCTTCTTCTGAGGGGTTCCGTCTCTAGCTTCCACAATAGGCCTTGGTCTAGATTTTGGAGATTCTGGCTTTCTGCCAAAAACAAAGTCCAAAAAAAAAGTTGAAAATTCAAAAACCTTTTGAGGTGAATAAGAGTTCTAAGAAGGCTTTAATCCTTGGACAGAAACAATCAAACTAGTTGCGCGAAGTAGTTTAAGAGGTTGAAGATTAAAACCATTTTCATCATCCAAAATTAAACTTCTGAAAATCTCCACATGCCAAAAACTTGTATTTTTTCTTCACAAAAATTAAACACTTCTCGAAATTAGACTAAAAAGGAGAACGCGAAGGGCTCAATTAGATAAAACTTACGGAAGCCTGATTGGCGGGTTAAGGATTTGTGATTGTGACGGCGGATTTGGCGTCACCACTGGTAACGTCGGTCGTATCACCGGATGAAGCCGGGACGTCGTCGTCGTTGTCGTTACCGGTGAAGGAACGGAGGGAGTGACGATGGGCTTGGCCGCCGCAGCGACGACGGTAGGAGCCGGTTTAGACAGTGAATGTTCATCTGAGCCACCAGTGAAGTCGAGTTGCCGCGCTGGCTTCTTCGTCGGGAAACCAGACTCATCAGATACACCGTCCTTTTTTGGCGGGAATTCGCCTCCTCCGCCTCCCTCACCCATCTGAAAAAAAATTCGAATCTTGAGTTTTTCAAGAAAAAAAATTTCCTTTTCTATTTACCCCCGAGAAAAATCACACAGTTTAATACCCACCAAGAGAAAAACTGAGAAATTCCGAAATCAGCTCAGGGAACACACAGAGAAAAATCTAGATCCGTATCCCAACCGGAGCGCGAAAAATTCAGAACCGATTCGGAGGCTGTTAAAGCTTGGGACTTTGAATTTGATCCCCGTATATAAAGAGAGAAAGGGATAAGCTTAGAGAGAGGATGGGGAAATTAGGGTTCTATTGGGTTTTAGCTCTCGAAGAGAGACGATGACGAAGCAGAAGAAGAAGGAGAAGAAGAAGCCCCCAAGAGGAATTTTGGTAAAAATTTAAAACAGCGGAAAAAAGAAAATTAAAAGGGAAATACTTTCGGTTTTGTTCTTCTTCTTCGACAGCATCTCTCCTCCCTCTCTCTAACATGTTTTGAAATTTCAATTTTCTCGATTATATTGAACGGTTAGATTTGCGAGGCAATCTGATCGCACGGATCATATTAGATACGGTGATCCAACGATTTGAATTCATAAAAGCTTTAGGTTTTGCTGTCTTTCCACCGTCCGATCTCCTCTGAAGAAAACATCCAAAAAGCCCATTAAAATGTGCGAATTTAGATATCTACCAATTGTAAACGGACACGTAGACAGACCACTCGTGACTCCTATGCACACCATCGAGTCTTGGAAGCAGAAAAGAAAGGGCACTTTGAGAAGAAGCTTATTTTGATTTCGCCCCGAAACTTTCTTTTAGTGCAAAAATGTATCTTTTGTTGTTTTGCACAACGAGCACCAAATTTGCTAACAAAAGAATCTAAGGTGTATTACACTGATTTTCAGGGAAAATTTCATCTGTCTAAACCAAATTCCCAAGACATACACAGTTTTGCATCAGTAAGAATTTCCCATCCTGTCTCTGCCACCACGCCGATCGTCTCGCCCTCCTCTCTCAAAGTAACTATCACGGCGGTAATCTCTGACTGGTGGTGGACCACCTCTCATTAGCGGGGGTGGACCGTCTCTCAATGACGGCGATCTGCTCCTCTCTCTTAAATGTCGTCCCCATCTGCCAGCACGAGGTGGAGGAAGCGGTGGAGGCGGTGGACAGAGAGGTGGCCGTCTCTCATAGTGAGGTTTCGGGAGAAGCTCAGGATGAACCCAGTCAGATGCTATTCTTCTGCTAGGAGGGTAGTCAAGGTCTGAGTAACGCAGACGGTCTCGTTCTCTGTCTCTGTCTCTCCATGTGGGATGTTCATGTCTTGGTGGCGGGTAGTCTCTGGGGTAGCCACGTGATGGAGGTGATCTGTAGCCATTAAAGTCTCTTCTTGGCGAAAGATTCATGGGAGGAGGAAGAAGACGAGGGGGTGGAGGACTATTAGCAGGTGCATAGCGATGCCTCTTGCATTTGTTGCAGTACTCTCGTCTCGCAAAGTTCAAGTTCCTGCATCTGTATCCATAACAAATAAAAATACGTACAAATAAATCTAGAAACTTCTGTAGATTCTGAGATATGGATAACAAACTTCTGCAGAGTCCATATAGCACACATTGAAATTCTATTAGAAAGTTAGAACAGCCGAGGATACTTACAATGGATCTAGACAGTACCAATCTCCATCTCTTGGTTGCACCTTTGGGTTATTGTTTCTGTTCATACTATCGCTTTTTAAAGGGCCATGAGCAGGTTCAGGCCCATCAAAACGACGAGCAGTAGCTCCACCTCTAGCATAGGGTGGACAGTCTCTGTATCTCCCAGATGATTCCCTTCTGCTGCTGAACTCACGGCTACGATGTGGAGCACCTATATGATTAAGATCAGAGCCGTGTCGGTGATCTTCATATGGACGACGGGATGGTGAGCTAGAACTTGCACGAGTTCTATGTCCTACACAAAAATAAAAGAGTAGCAAGCAGAAGGAGACTGGGTCAACTACAGTACAGCAGAGAAATGCAAACTATCATCAAGTCAGCAAGTTGTAGGTAGCCTTCACTAAAGTACGTATTAGCAGACAGTAAAGTTCAAAGAATATAAAACACTGGAGCGCTCAAAGCGTAAAATAGCAAGGCCGTCGGTGCCCCAGAAGTATTCTCAGATCCCCAAGCATCAGTGCATATACCACACAACTCAGCTCAAGATTCTTTTACCAGTAACAAGAGAAAAGGAAATGCAGATTTGCATCTGTGGAAGTGTAAAATCTCTAGAATACCCTTAAGTGTAACTGAACTCTTAGCTATGCAATCCATATATCAGGTACAAGGGAAAACAGCAACCCATGACATTGCTCAAACACGTTCTATACAAGAACTTAAACAGAACCCAAAACAGATATTTGACTCAAACCATTCAGACTAGCATTCTTTCTACAATAACTTAGTTCTTGCAGGCAAGAGCAGCTGTGTACAAACACAAGGGAAGGCTCATTTTGCAATTCACACTGCAATGTGGCAGTATATATAATAAAGATACTTCATATAAGAAATGCATAAGAACTTACAGACATCATAGAAAAAAATGCTAACGAAATAACTACCATAACTGCATCGACATCAGCTCACAAAATTGAAAGCTGAGCATGAATTTCCCCCCGACAAGATTACACCAACGGATTCACAAGTTAACGGAGAGAAACATGGGTTACGAGGTAGACAGTCGCAAATCCTGCCTAGTTTTCTTCGTTATGTAATGAATTCACCAATTCTCGCAACTACTAACTAAACGTTCCTTTGCAAACCCGTAACTTTCTCACAGATAATTTATCTTCCTCGTGCCCCAGATTCAGAAATCGAAACAATAACAACAAGGAACTGGAAGAGATACAAACCATTGTCACCCTTATGACGATCCGAGTGAGCAAATGAGGGCCGGTCACGAGAGGCCTCTCCGGGCTCATGGTCTCCGGCGGTAGCGTGGCGGTCGCCTTCTCCGTCGTTGCTTCCGGAAGGTCTCACAACGAGACTGCTGATGTGAGGTGGGTGATGCTGCGTCGTCTGATCTCTTTCATTCGAGCCCATTTCTCTCCGATTGTCTAGCCAACTCCTGAAATCTCGATGTCCGTTTCAGAGAAGAAAAGAAAAAAACAAACCCTAGGGAGTGAGCGATAGATGCTGGAAATTGTTGTTTATCTTATGGCCTCTCAATTTTAGTCTCATATTTAAAATAGCCCCAAATTTTATTATTGAACACGACAGTACTCCAACATGGCAAAATAACTCACGTTTATGGAAGAATCCGACTCAGTCACAGTTATGATTAATTTTTTATGGCATTTACGTGGTCAATGGCAAAAATTGGTAAGACTCAAATGGAATTTGACATAAGTTGATTTTTAATATCTATGGTACTATGCACAAATTGCAATTCATGTCAAAAGACATATAAGATTACATTGGATTTTACGGCTATGTTGATTAAAGTTTTAGTCCAATGACTACATCTGGAACTAAGCATTTGGTTATGTAATTTGTTTAATTGAATTAGCAAAATTTTGATGACAGCTAGGATTGACTTTATTCATGGCCTCACTATGTCTCATTGAACCATCAACTTTGACCATGATGTGAGCAAGTTATTACACATGTTGATATCAGAAGTACAAAATTGATAAACAGATAAAACAAGATCAAATATATAAACGATGAAGAAACATAGAACCCAAGAAGCAAACTCGAGTTTATTTTTTTCTTTTTCCTCATTGTAACTTCAGATGGAAAAATAGGGTAAAGATTGGCCTGGGCAACAAGAAATCTAACTCTTTAGCTAGCTTAAGGCTAACACACCAACATTCCAGTTGTAAATGTAAGCGTTATCTATACCAGAGAGCGAGAGAGACAACAGATAACACAATTTTGACACAGTAGGCGGATTCAGGGAAGTAGGCGGATAAAGATGCTCAACCAAATGTAATCGATCTGCGGAAACATCAGAGATAAAACACATAAAACTGAGATCAATGAGAGACAAAAGGCGCAAAAAATTGATACCCAAACAAAAAGTTAACAACAATTTTCTTAGCGGTATCCGCAAATAAAATCTTCAGACATCAAACAATAGTTGCAGTATTTTGGCTAAGCCTAGTAGTAATAAGACCTAAGGCAAGCACGTCGGTATGGAGAAAGAGGCAAAGCGGAAATAAAGTGACTAATTTATTTGTTTAAACTAGCGGGAGCTTTTGACTGCGTACCTTTAATGCCATTCGGGGTCAGGGGAATTCTATAGTAAACCCACTACTGCTAGGTTTCACATTCACGGGTCCAAAGCCGTCAAAATCTGAATCTGAATCCATTTCTCTGTAATCATTCCACTTTATTGGAGAATCCTCCTCATCTGGCCCATTACTTGTCGGTGGCACATAGAGCTCTGAAACTGGAACTGGAAGAGGCTCTTCGCTGAAATATTTGTGATTCAACATCTCCGTAGTAGTAGTTCTGCTAGCTGGATCGTAACAGATAAGCTTCTTGAGCAGGGATATCACATCCCCTGAATGGTTGGGAAGACATCCTTCTATACCAAGAGGAGATTCAACTTTAGCAAATGAGATTGACTTGTAGTCTGGAAGATCGACACAACCCGGCCAAACCTCTTCATTTAAATTTCCCAGCACATTGGTTACTCTGCTGATCTGATCAATATCTGAAATTCCTGGGAACAAAGGCTCAAGAGACAAGAGTTCTGCAAACACACAACCAAGCGACCATAGATCGATCTCCAACCCATACATTGTAGATCCATAGAGCAGTTCTGGTGGCCTAAACCATCGGGTTCCCACACAAGATGTCATCAAACCTTGTGCACCATCCCATGCCTGATCAGCATCATAGGAGAAAGAGTTCCTACCGAGATCATCGTCCATTTCACTAACAGTGCACGTTGCAAGGCAAGATGTGTCTCCATCATGCACGTTCGAGTCCTTATCTGTATCATCTCTTACAACCTGTTTAGCCTTTAGCTCTTCCACCTGTCGGAAGTATTCGTCTTTACTCATTGCTTCCCGTTCCTGACCACCGGCCCCATGCGGAGAGGAGTTCTCATAATCAGGAATCACTTCTGGTGGTTCTGTGCTGGTTTCTCCATCTCTGTCTTCCAGTTTGTAAGCCTGTTGGTTTTCCTCTGAGGCCACGGTATCAGGCTCCATGAGTATCCTAGCCTGTAAACAAGCCAAGAAGCCAACACACTTTTTCAAACAAAAAAAGAGAAGGCTCTGGCAATCAAATAAAGAGGAACTAAAAAAATAACTTGCTTCAAGAATCGAACTTCACAAGATAGGCAAAAGCAAAGAGCTGTTCATTTTCCCAACAACCAACATCTTACTAATACTACATTTAGACGATAAGTTCTAGTCACTTCGTTACACTAGCTCTTCCAGATTTTAGAGAACCTAAAGCATTTAGTTTTTGTGTCCAGGAATTAAGAAAGATTTAGAGGTTCATCATCCAGAGGTTTTTCAGTTTCATGCATCAAACAATGGAAATGGCAAAACATCAGTATTACTATAATCACCTGACCAAAATCTGCAAGCTTAAGCACTCCCTCATCAGATACCAACAAATTCCCAGGCTTCAAATCTCTGTGGACGATCAAATTTCTATGGCAAGCATCAACTCCGGAGAGAATCTGAATCATCCATCTCTTAATCTCCCCCACCGTAAACCCATCCCTTTTCTCCCCGCCTGATCCCTTTTTCCGCCTCTTGGCATCTCGGATCACCGCCGCGAGATCCGACCTGAGGAACTCGAGCACGATCACGGCGTTCTCGTCCTCTCGCCAGAAATACTCGTGCATAACAACGACGTTAGGAGATCCATGGAGGATTGTGAGCGCATCAATCTCCCGGAACGCCGACTGGTAATCGAAGATCTCCTTGAGCGCGACGACGAGACCGTCGGAGATGCGTCGAGCTCTGTAAACGTCGGCGTAGGCTCCGGATCCGACTCGCTCGAAGATCTCGTACTTGGCGATTATCTCCGGCCGGGTATGGATACTCCAACTGCTCGCCGGTTGTTTATCCATAGCTTTTTATTACGGCGTCGTTTTTCGAGAGATCCTGCTCGACGGTGATGATGATAATAACATATAACGCCAACAAATTCTCCAATTAAAAAAATGTAAATTACTAGACTACCCTCAACAATTTTATTCCTTTGTGGACTAAACTAATTTACTATCCGTCGTTAGAACAATATAATGTAATTATTTTGGATATTATCTGCTATGTTACTATGTAATTTTAAAAAAAAAATTTCTTGCCAGCTAAAGTAAATTTTATTCACAAATTTAAAATTTTATATCCAGGAGTATGTATAAAAACATTAGTATATGGAGTAATGGAGATGGAAGTTTCAAATTTTCGTTAGAATCTGTTTTTTTTATTGATAATAATAGTATCCAAGTATACCAAACTTAATGCTTTGTTTAATTATCTTAGAAATATATGAACTCGAAATCTACTTTTAAATTATTATTTTTTTGGTTCTGTTCGTTTACTAGTAAATTAGTTTTTAGTTTGGTTTCTTTCAATTCGGAATATGTAGATTTATAAGAGTTTTGGTTAGCTATTGGTTTAGTCCGGTTTTGTGCACCCTTATACATACATTACATGCCCCTCAAGAATGCTAAGTTTGGTAAAAGTTCCAAAACTTGGTAACAACACAAGAATATTACGGGAATCTTCAGAAAACAGAGAAAGGAACTTCACAAAAAATAAGAGAACCAACAGTTCCCTTAGCTTCACAGTTGCAATTCTTCAGCCTACAAAATACCAATAAACGACCAGAGAGAGAGAGCCACAATGTTGTTGAGACTTGTCACTTGTGTTATGTCCTAAGCTGCAACGCAGCCTCCACAGACAATATTCCTGTAAATTATAAACCTTATTTGTGAACTTTTTACTGCAACCTCTTCAGAGAGTGTCAAAAAGAAAGAAGAAGATACAATCTTTAAAGTGCTTACGCAATGGAGCAACCAGATCTTCTATGTTTCTTCTTACTCCTCGTGACCTCTTTCCTCCTTGGAGGCTGAAGAACCACTTTGATAGCTGTGTCAAACACTGCTTTCACATTCTACAACAAATCCAAAGCAGAGTTCATCAAAAAAAATATTTCACAAAAACATTCCCTTTTGAATCTTGTTTGTGAAGAGAACTTACTTGTTGAGTCTTGGAACTGCACTCGATGTAAGCAGCTGCACCGACTTGCTTCCTCAATTCCTCTCCCTGTCTCCACAAACAAGTTCACAAGCTTAAGAAAGCTTCATTTCATGTCTTGAGATTTATTTCAAAACAAAACCAATAGAGAGATTACGCATATATATATATACCTGAGTAGAGGTAATGACATTGGTGTGATCTGCGAGATATCCCTTATCATCACGTAGATCTTAAAAACACAAGAATGTAATGTATCAGCAAAGGGAAATCCAAAACAAACTCCGAAACAAAAATCTGGAAGAACAGAAAATAATGGACTTACCTAGCTTTGTACCAACAAGAACTATGGGAACACTTGGTGCAAACCGACGAAGTTCAGGCATCCACTGTCGAAAACAAACAACCAGACTCAAAACACATATGCACACAAAATAAAAATAAAAATCAACATTCACCTAATTCACAATGAAACATCTATTCCAGTGCAAGGAGAAATCAAAACCTATACCTTCTTTAGTACATTCTCGTAACTCGCATTGCTGATAAGGGAAAAGGCCAAGACGAAGATATCAGCTCCTCTGTAACTTAATGGCCTCAACCTACTGTAATCTTCTTGACCTAATGTACACCAATAAACACACAAAAAGGAAAAATGTATGAGTAGATTCATAACCTAGCAGACTCTGCATCATCACTTTCATCAGTCCTTTGGCTCAATGATTTCAGAATTAAATAAGGAAATTTTGCTTCTACCTGCAGTGTCCCATAGCCCTAGATTCACGATTTGTCCATCCACGGCGACATTGGCACTGAAGTTGTCGAACACAGTCGGTATATAATCCTAACAAAACATGAACAAACAGAAAGAATCATGAACCATGCATCAAAGGAAACTGGAATTTCTGGAGAACATTACTCACAAATAAACGCGCAAAGAAACCAGATCTCACTCTAGAATATCATAAAACCCAAATGGAGAAACTAGCTAAAGAGTTCAAGACAGAGAAATTGGGTTTAAAAGCTCAAAGTCTTGAGAAGAATAACAAGCAGCATTAACTTGGAATAAACCAGAAAAAAAAAATCACAGATCTTCTCTAAGCTAAACCGGTTAGGAAATACTCAAGAACCAGATGAATTCTCTCAAACCCAGTAAGAAAAATTAAAGCTTGACAAAGAAAAGTGAAAGACTTTTATGTCTGAAAGGAAACGAATTTGAGGAAAACTCACAGTGGGAAACTTGTTGCTAGTGTAACAGATGAGCATACATGTCTTCCCGACAGCTCCGTCTCCGACAGTAACACATTTGATGAACTTCGAAGCACTCATTTTCTCAATCCAAGAACCAGAATCGAAACCCAGAAGAATATGGGAAAATCAGAGGAACAAAAATTTGAAGAAATTAAAGAAGAAGAAGAAGAAGAAGAAGAAGAGTGCTGGAGAAGTCTAGAAATGAGCTTACAAGAGACGCTTGCAGCGAGAATCAACTATGGAGACAGAGAAGAAAAGAGTGTGAATTTCGATATATTTTTTCAGGAACCAAGAGAAGAGAGAAATGTGTTTTGTAGAGAGTCGAGACAGAGAGAAGAACGAGAGTTAATGTGTCGGATTCTCAGGTTTCGTCCAGGTCAAAGTCTCAAAAAAGGGAAAACTTTATTGTCCCTCTCAATATATTTCAAACTCTTAACCAAAAAATGAAAATTTACAATATAAAAAAAAAAGTTTGAAACTACTCTTTGTTTTCTATATCCTTTGCTATCTAAAAGTCAGATTTTTCAACGGTAAAGTTGAAACACGTATCGACCGTTGTGAGAGATGACACAGTTTCCACTTTTGTCCTCTTTTCTTGTCCAGCTAAGTATGTTTAGTGTTTTTGTCTTGGGAGTTTCACGTTTCTTCTCTTTTGGTATACAACACGAGTTTATCTTGAGCCCTTCCAAGGATTTTATATTTGAGCCATTAGTATTTTACTATTTTTATTTCCTTCTAAACTCGGAGTTTCAAAACCGTATAATACCTTTTTTCTTGAAACCAGAAAGTAATATTTAATTGGCGCAAACATACTCATTTTACACGTAATATCACATTCAAATTTAAAATTTAAAGTGTGTAAGCTTTAAAGAGATGGTGATTGGAATTAAGTTTCTTTTGAGCAATTTAAAGTATAGTTCTTCAAATTGCAAAAGTTGCTTGCTCGCCTAATCTTAATTAAAAATTAGCATTATGATAATAAAACCAAATATAAAACATTTAGTTATTGCCTAAACCACGACATACTAAAAGAAACCGAGTTGGTTCTCTCTCTCTCTACTCATCATCTTCGTCATCTTCAGTTTCATCAAACTCAGAATCATTCGCAGACTCACTCTCCGAATCACTTAGCACATACCTCATCTGCTTCCTATTTTGCTCTTTTAGGCCTCGATGATGTTCCAGCCCCAACATTCTCAATAGTCTCCTCCTCTGCCTCCTTATTGTTGGTATTAGCCAATCTCCCCAACACTGAACCACTCTTCTTGTTGAACGGCGAAGATCTCATCTTCCTCACTTTCTTTTCCGGTGACACGGTAACAACCTCCGCCACTGGCTGCTTCTTGATCGCCGCTGGTCCTCTTTTTCTTGGAGCTGCTGGTGGTTTCGCAGCTTGAGCTTTACTCGCCGCCGCTGGTTTTCTTCCTCCTTTTGCTGGTGCAACTTCAACCACCACGTCGTCATCATCGTCATCCAAAGATATTGCTGTTTCTGTTTATATACCCGCATAAAAAGTACAATAGTAACTACTTAACTTCATGATCAATTCTTGTTTTTAAAAAAAAGTGATTTTTATGCTAGAATCTTACTGCTTGGATTCTCAGAGGTGGAGCCGAAGTTGTATTGAGCAAGCCTTTGTGCTAGATCCAGCATCTCATCCTCATCAACCTTTGCATCAGCTGGTGCAGCAGGCGCCTTCTTTCTGGCTCCTTGTCTTCCTTTTGGCTTTGCCACTTCCACTACGTTGTCACCTTGACGAATAAAGGTTTTCGATCAATAAAATCCATACAAGAAACTGTTTCCAAATACGATAATGATTCTCTGAGTTGAGTACAAACTACTAACCTATGTCCATTGCAGAAATGGAAGCCTCTGCTGGGTCTAATTCACTGGCTTTCTTTGTTGGCTTCTTTGATGCCTGTTTCTTTGGCGCTGCTTTTCGAGCCTTTACTGGTGCTCCAGCCTTGGCCCTGAGCTTCTTTTGTGCTGCCTCTCTCTCTTTTTCGGCTTGAGCATCTTGCACATCAAGTTTCTGAAATATAAGATAATACATTGCATCAATGACTAATTGACAACTCACTGCTATGTGAAAGAAAAAGCATTATAGAGGGTTTAGGGTTGTGAATGCTTACATCAAGTTCCGCAACAAGAGACTCTAGGTCTCTGAGCCAGAGAGATCTTGGTGTCGCCTTTTTCAAGTCTTCAACTGCTTCCTTCATTTTATCTCTCTCTGCACATAGCTCCTGCACTTTCTCTAGAGTCAACGTAGCTATAGCCAGTGACAACAGGTAGTCATACTCAGAACCAGGTATAAAGGTGGAGCTTGGAGCAGGAACATCTGAGCTTTCTTCAGATTCTTCAGATGAATCGATTGCTCCAGCAACCGCAGCTTCGACAGGTCTAGCCTTCTTGGGGAATGGTGTGAACCCTCTCTGTCTCAACTCCTGAACAAGATCAGATTTCTTCCTGTTGTTCACTATGATTTCTCCACTGACAACTCCTAGAATGAACTTCACTTTGTTCTCTAGTTTCAGGAGCTCTAGTTCCAGATTCTCCAGGATAACTCTCTGCATAAATATCAGACAGTTAACGTTTGACATTGCCTTAATAGCTGTAAACCCTAAAAGAATGATACGAATTTGAAGATTTCCAAACCTTTCTCTTCTCATAGTATTGGAGCCTGAGTTCGAAGAACTCTTCAACGACTGCAAGGTGGAATTAAAAATTAGTGAATCTAATGTATGGAGAAGATACAACAGACTGAACAATTTGGATCTCATTCTTACTTTGTTCTGGAGTTGCGTATTTCTTTATCACATTGTTTTCATCAAACAGATGCATATTGGTTGTAGCTATTGTCGTGGTAAGTTTGAGTAATTTCAAAAAGCCCTCTTGCCGAGCCATCACCATGTTCTCTTCACTCAGTTGAAGCTCAAAATCCACAGATCTATCGTCATTGTAAGCCCCGACGCTCTGCAGAAATAAAAAGAATGAATTATTAAGAGACATAAACATACATTCACAGTTTCTGATTTCAGGCATTCTACCTGAAAATAGGGAGCGTTATTATTTGTCTTCAATGCTTCCAGGAATTGCTTATAATCATCAGTCCACCTTCTGATTGGTAGCTCTGTAATACGGAGGGTTGTTTCATCAACCTCCTCATATACACCAGTGATTGTGTATGTAGACCCGCCTTCTTTGGACGCAGTTTTTTCAATAGTTCCTTTGAAGCCTCTATACCAAGGATCCATAGGCACCATACTTTCACCATTTAGCAGACGCCTTATGTTGGCAACAATCTCTCTCGGGTTATAATTAGGAATGAAAGAACTCCACCCTGTTCCAATTCCTTCACAGCCATTGACAAGCACAGTTGGAATGATGGGCATGTACCTAAGAAGCATTACCATATCAAGTTAACAAGTCTGATAAAAAGAAAACAGCAAATATACTAGATGGTCAACGAATTACCAAATTGGCTCTATCTTCTGCCCATCTTCATCCAAGTAATTAAGGAGGACATCATCATCCTTGGGAAACAAGACCCTTGTCGCAGAAGAGAGCTTAGTGAAAATGTATCTTGCACTTGCTGCATCTTTACCACCCTATGACCACAATAATGTACACCAAGATGAGTACGAGTATAGATAAACAAGAACAGTTGCAATGTCAGCTATACTTACCAAATTCCGTGTGCCAAATTGACCATTTGGTTGAAGCAGGTTTATGTTGTTGCTGCCAACATAATCCTGCGCCATACCAATGATCGTACTGGCAAGACTCTGCTCACCGTGATGATAAGCCGAGTGTTCTGATACATAACCAGAGAATTGGGCAACCTTGGCCTCCTTGATGAAGTTCCTCTTAAACGAACAAAAAAGTATCTTTCTCTGCCCGGGTTTGAGTCCATCAACCATAGAGGGAATTGACCTTTGAAGATCCGCCATGGAGAACAAGATAAGTTCTTTGTTTACGAAATCGCTGAAGGTAATTTTCTGTTGCTTCTGATCAAGATGAGTGCCCGGCTGAGAGATAAAACTGACATCAGAACAGGCAGAAATAATGTAGAAAGAACATATATCTTAGGGATTACTCCATTATCCCGCATACCTCAAAATTCGAAAGCCAGTTCTTTCGGGCTTCGATTTTCTTTTTACTAAATGCAAGTTCAATAGCTTCTCCATCTTGTTCATCCTCCCAAACAAAATCTTTTTTGTGAACATCAAGGCTCTCAAAGTACTCCCTGCCCTCCTTAGACGTACTTGTACCCAACCCCTAGAAAGACATAAGGACATTTAGTATGCATAGAGGACATGAGCAATTTCCTGGAGTGCTCTCTTAATAGTTACAACAGAAAGCAGACCTTGTAGTATTTGATAGTCCATCCTGTTGCATTACCACTTAGACTTTCTTTCCAGCTTTCGTACTCAGGCATCGAGTAAAATGACAGAACTCCTTTAGTCTTGTGCTTAGCCTGAGTACGATATGTTTAGGGCAGTTGTTAAAATTCTTCTATCTCCTATGTCAAGCACTAAGATATTATGCACAAAAGAATTTAAATTTACCTTAACAATGGGGGTGATAAACTCAACTAGGAATGATGGAACCTTCAGTAATGTCGGCCAAAAAGAGTGGATGAAGTTAATTAATAGACCCTTAATGTGGGAGCCATCATGATCCTGAAAAAGTTGGACAGAAAATTTTCGTCAAATGAACATAAAATAACACACATATATGTAGAAGAATGCACTGAGCGTCCAGGAAGTAGAATACCTGATCTGTCATGATCATCATATGGCCATATCTCAGTGAGTTAACGTTTTCGTACGCCACATTTTGCTTCAGTCCAAGGATCTTCTTGATGTTCTCAATTTCCTTATTGTTAGTGATCTGAGTGGTGCTGGCTTCCCTAACGTTCAATAGCTTTCCTCTAAGGGGAAACACACCGTAATAGTCACGACCCACGACAGCCATCCCCGCCATCTGAACAAAACGAGTATTAGGTGTGTTGGGGTTAAACTCAAGACGTAGCGGACAACTTATGAAAAGCACTTACAGCTAGAGCCTTAGCTGAGTCTCCTTCGGTCAAAATCAAAGTACAGCTTTGGGATTCCTTCCCTCCAGCTTTGTTTGCATCCTCCAACTTCTCAACTTGAACTCTGTCAGTTTTCGTTCCATCACTTTTCTTAAGTTCTTTGCTCTGCTTGAAAGTTGCCCATGAAAGCAGATTTTCTACTACTCCAGATTTAGCCACTGGGACAAAAATGAAACAGAAGCAAATTGAAGTACTCTTCTGTAAACAAGTTACATCAGTGAGACAACACATAAGAGGAAGAACACCCTACCTTTCTTCAGAATATCTTCTGAAAGTTCGCATTTAGAACCAAAACTGCTCTGGCGGAGAGTCAATGTTTCTTTTGTTTGAGAATCAAAAGCAGGATTGTCAATCAGGGAGTTGACAAATACCCACAGATGGTTCTTAACATTGTGAGCCTTAACGTTTGCGTTTTTGCTCTTTTTGTTCACGATACCAACAATGTAGTTTGTGATCTGACTGGTCACATAATCAACATGTGTGCCACCCTTGATTGTGGCAATGGAGTTGACAAAGCTGACCTGATAGCACAGAAGAAAACATTGTTAAAAGTTTACTCAATCGTCCAGAGATAAGAGTAAGGTAATATCCAATCAAATACATACCTGCTGAAACTGTCCCTCACTTATGCTCACACACACCTCCCATCTGTCATTTACTTTCTCGACCATCCTACTCTCATCACAAAACACAAATGATCAAAATCAATCCGGAGACCCAGACCTCTTATAACTTTGATAGAACAAACAAACAAACCTTGGGAGAGGGTCATTCCTTGATTTATTGGCTGCGCTTAGGTATAGATCTACATAATCACTGAATGATTTGATTGGAATTCGTTTGCCATTCAGCTCCACTTTCACAGTCTTTCCCAAACAACCAGCAATATCGAATACTCTTTTACTCATTAGAGCAACCACATCTTCTTCTAAATGTGTCATGCCGAATTTCCCTAAATCGGGTTTGAAAGAGACTTTGGTCCAGTTATCACTCTTATTGCACTTGGTTATAACTGGTTCTGACTTCTTCCCCATGTTGTTTTCAAACACCTAGACATCACCAGAGAATGTTAAGCTCCAAAACTTACAGTTATAAATCAATAATAGAACATGTGTGTATCAAATCATCCTTAGTAGAAGGCCTTGAC
Source organism: Schrenkiella parvula (assembly GCA_000218505.1). Classification (NCBI taxonomy): domain Eukaryota; kingdom Viridiplantae; phylum Streptophyta; class Magnoliopsida; order Brassicales; family Brassicaceae; genus Schrenkiella; species Schrenkiella parvula. The sequence continues at coordinate 12,844,041 of CM001193.1, read as the reverse complement.
AGCAATAGAAGAAATGTAATTGTCAAATCATACATGCCACAAATTCAAACAAAGACACAGAAGCAAATGCATTACTTAATAACCAATAGAAGAATCATAAACGAAAGCAATGTAAATGCAAACAAAAAAAACACAGAAGAAAATCCTAATGTAAATGTATCAATCGATAATAAACATGTGTGTTTCAGATCAGATCATCCATAGCAAAGGCCTTATTTAATCAGCAAGAGAAGAAGAATCGTACCTGCTTGTACTTCTTCTGCCTCTTCCCGTCGGCTGTTTCGATCGTGAACTCAGTGGAGAAGATGTTTGTAAGCTTTGCACCGTAACCATTTCTTCCACCGGTGGTCTTCTTCACGTTATCGTCGTAGTTACTGCTAGTCAACAGATGACCAAATATCATTTCAGGCACATAAACGCCTTCCTCCTGATGAATCTCGACGGGGACTCCATCCCCGCTGTTACAGACGGTGATGAGGTTCTGCTCGACATCGATCACCACTTTGACGGAATCCATATTAGGATCTCGCTGCTTGTTGTCAGCTGCGTTCACGAGGATCTCATCGAAGATCTTGTACAGGCCTGGAACGTATGTCACTGGACGATTAACCATTTCTTCGTTCTCGTACACCCAGAGAATCTGGGTATGCTTCTCGACGGATCCGATGTAAGTATCAGGTCGGAGTAAGATGTGCTCGAGCTGAGATTTCTTCTGGTACATCTCCTCGATCGTCTTCCCGGCGGCTCGCGATGCCGGCGGTGCTCTGTCGACATTGATGTTGTTGCTGCTTTGCAGTGGGAGTTTGGTAGCCATGGGGGTAAGGAAATCGCGAGTTTCTGAGAGGGAAACTGTGTGGATCTGGAGATCCAGAAGGAGAAATCAGAAGAATCGAATGGGAATTGACGAAATCTCAGAGATGGTGGCTTGGAATTAGGTTTTTTCTTCTGGAGGTAGAGAGAAATGAAGAAGGCGATGGAGAAATTAGAGTGAGAGATAATAAATTTGAATTAAAGAAAATACTATTGAAAGAGAGTGAGATACAACGGTTGGATTACTCGCCGAATCAAAATTTGAAATTTGAAATTGTGATAGGAGCGGGACATTTAGGTTTTTCAAAAAGCTTCAAAAGAAATCTCACGGCTTCAGATCAGATCCGGCTTCTATTAAAATTTAGAAGCCCAATGCAAGCCCATTAGCCCATATTCAGGAACCAAATTGAAGCAAGTTAAACTAATAATTTGTGACATATGACCCATATGTGTCGATCTCATGTGTTTTTTTCCGTATATGTTTTCTTTTTTTGGTTGTTAGATATTATGATATATTAATCATTTCGGACATTTATTCTCATACGCTTAAAACTGTTTTTGGCGGATGCATACGGTTACACTATTAACATGATAAAAATGAATCGTGGCAAAAATGAAATTTGGTTCAAAGTGAGAAGATTGAACCACCTAATCGTAGCATAAACAATTAAATTATTATTGCCTAAACAAAACTTAAAAAAAGGAGAGAGAGAGAGAGGCTAATATGGCCAAAAGTTGCTAGGCCATGAAAGATATATCTGTTACTTAAAAATGTGAGGTTTGATAGTGATTAATGATTACATCACCTAAAATGCGAGAGGCATGTGTTCCATCTAACATTATAAATTATCATTATATGGATCAAATCCGACACTCGATAGGAGAGTAATATGTGGTTCACATTATCAATTACAAAATAAATCCAATAATTATATAATCAAAACCTCCTCCTAAAAAACCGATATAATATATAAAACAAAAGTTTCTAATAGTTTTAAACCAATGAACAAAACACAGCTCTTATTCTTGAAAAAGAAAAAAATACAGATACAGCTTACGTCTCATGCTCTTTATTAAAAATACACATCCACACTTATTATTCTGAATGAATCTTGCTTCTGTGTGTAGGTAACAAACCAACGAACTTCACGAGAACATCGACGGAGTTTTGCGCGGCGAGGCTACCGAACAAGTCGGCTTCATTGGAGACGTCGGAGCCGCCTCCGGCGAGATCAGATAGGGCACGGATGACGACGAAAGGGAGGCTTTGTTGGTGGCAGATTAGAGCAACGGCGGCGCTTTCCATTTCCACCGCGGTGGCGTTGAATTTGGAGCGGAGGAAAGTCCGGTAGGCGGCGTTGTCGACGAAGACGCTTGCACTCACCCCACGGTCAACGATGGTTACCTTCGGTGGTCGAGGGAGGCACGTGGTGTTCACGCACTGTGGTAGTTTCGTGTCCTGTTTTTTTTTTGTTTGAATGTATCATCAATCCACGTACGCAATAATTGTCATGATAACAAATTATTATAACGATAAAACTTACGTCGATTTCTATATTGATATGAATATAACAAATCTTTGACCCAAAAAAAAGAAGCATATAACAATCTACGACGGAATACTATATATAGCACTTATATGTATATTTTCAAATTTATTTGTACGTACATGTGATGGACCTATGATATTTTTATTTTCCGAATTATGTAGTTGGATTAGTGAATGTTATTTAAGTGTCCATGTAATGTTGAGATTTAATTATCTAATCTAGGTAACACCTAACGGACTACAATATGTCGTAAATAATTTCCGATATATATATTACTAAATGCAACTTGGCATATAAATAAGTTATCAGTATTATCAACAAAATAAATCTAAATTAATATGTGAGTTGAGTCAAACCTCGAGCTGACGTGCAAGATCTAAGTAAAACTTATCAACGGGAACCCAAAAAACATGTTCCCGGACTTCGGGAGTTCCGGTGACCGGAAAAATTTCTTCCGGTTGGTACCAAATTCGATTGAGCAAGTTATCATTTTGGTTATTAGTGTTGTACTCACTAAACGGAAGATAACCAATATCCCGAGTATAGTCTCCGCCGGCTTCTAAAGCCAGTTCGTCGTCAATCCCAGCTCCATACTTCTTTACGTATTTAAATTTGGAAATATAGTAAGTATTTAATAATATGCATGCTACCACCAAAAATATATTTACATAAAAATAAAACAAAAATCAACATGTGAATATGTATACTTGGATCTAAAAAGTTCGAATAGGATTTACAAAATAACCAGTTGAACCACCAAAACCTAATTGAGATATTGAACATGTGGAAATGATACTAATGCACATGGACAAGAATCCACCCCACGATAAAATATGATAAAAGGCTTCTCATATTAGTGTTATTAATAATATTTATGTAAACATATAAATTAAAGGCCACAAGCAACATATATTGAAACCTGGTCCAATAGATTCACGAGTCTTCTCTGCGAATAAGATATGGTTGTTGAACTACAAATTCCAATAGTTATAGCATGTACATATGATATATGACGTCCAAAATGTCAAATTAACTATGAACCATCTTTTTGATAAAAATGTAATTTTTGATCAATTGGAAAGAGTTTTCTATATTTTTGATCAATTTTGATCACAAATTTTATTTCGATGACTGATAATTATGATCTACGGAAAATGTAATTAGTGACATATATAATGGCTGTTAAATTTCGTTCGCAATTATTGGTTGGTATTGGTAATTTTTTTTAATTAAAAAAAACCCTACCTGCCAATTCCAAAGACCAGAGTGGGCCCAAAATTTAGGAATAGTGACGTCACCAATCTCAAGATTAACATCTGCGTTTCCGGCGATTCCATAATGTAATACTCCTTTTAGCCTAAACAAGCTCACTAGTAATTGTGTCGCCACTCCTGCATTTACCTGTTTATATTATATAGTCAAATTAACCTCATATCAATAAAAAATTCAAATTCTTTTGATATATTATATATATGGTGGAAAAATATTTGTATTAATTTGATCAACGAACGTACCATTCCTAATCCCGTCATCACGATAACTACTCTTTGGTTTGATATTTTTCCAAATCGAAATTTTCTACCTGCGTAATTTATATAAACCATATCAGTATATATCTGTTATGTATATTATAGACATTCACACGAAAAACTCTCTTCGGAGATAAAAAAAATGAAGAAGCTAATGATATTCTATTTGAAAGTTTTGACGAAAGAAATAATAATAATAATAAAACCTAAGCAACGTACGTACAAACAAGCATAATATAAACTAAAAACATATTATATACAATTTTCTGGATTTTGTCGACGACATAGACAAGAAATAGCTGACTTTTTTAAATTGATTCGGTATATATATAGCTAGAATTTTAAACCTAACAGCAACGAAAACAAAACAAAAAGAAAAAACTTAATTACCTGCAAAATCGATGAAAGGCAAAGAGGGAGATGGAACATAGGCTTTAGATGCGAGAAGAGGATTAAGCTCAAAGTTGTTTGGAGCTACAATCCCCAAATAAGGACCTCTCTTATTCATCTTCTCTATTTTCCTCAAAACTGTTCGAGATATCTCACCATTTGCTTCTTCGATAATATTTCCAATCGACAAAATAACCACAAGAAAACCAATAAAAAGTATCCCATAACTTGTCTCTTTTCTTCTCTCTCGTACCCTTATCTTTTATGCTTCTTGTGAGTCTCATATCTCCCCTTATGTTCGTTTTATTTATGTACATGCAGATGTAATATACTAATCCACACGTTACTAACGTGGACCTTTTTTTATATATACAGGTGAATGATTTTTAAATGTACTTTGATTAGTATGTGTATTAGCGTAAAAATAGGGGAGGGAAAGTAAAAAGATAGAAAGGCAAAATTGTGGATTTCTTTTTTTTGGGATATAGAGGAATTTTTTTCTCCTCGTATATATGTGGAAGAAAAATTCCCTTCAATTTTAGTCTTTCGTTCTTTCTTTCTGCTTCTCTTTAATCTGATTGATGCCATATAAGAAAAGAAAAAATTAGTGATTGCGTTTTAATTTAGTCATTGCCTGTATTTCAGTTACACCCTATATTTTTGTGGGAGTAAATTTTTCATCTAAAACATAATCAAAAATATTAGTTATTATTTTGTCATACATACGTCATTTAGTAAACTAAATTCAAAATTCACAATTGGACTAACTTAAGAAAAAAATTAAATAAAACATGAGGGTATTACCCCACATCGACTCAGAATAGTACTTTTGTGACTATTCATATAATATATATATATATATATATATATATGTAATGTAATCTATGTACGTAAGATAATCGTTGTACATAAGCTATGCGAACATGAGCATCATCCTTTGGTGGACGATAGGCTCTTGGTTTTCTATAACTTATGTACCTAATGTTTTGCTGATGGCATACCTTCGTGACTTCGTCCAGTACGAACGCTAAGTCTTTCGCTATAGAGTATGTATAACATTAATGCAATGTTTTTCTGTGGTTTTCTAATGCCTTGGTTTGGCTAGCATAGTCCACCAAGTATTGAGCAGAGTATATTATGTATCATAATTTAGGATACATTTTATCGCACTAATTAACTCTGCAGCTACAACAACCCAACATATGTCTGCAAAAGATAGTTGAAAGTGATGAGAAAATCAACAATCCAAGATAACGCAATAGAATCATTAACTAGTCTAATGATACGATACTACCATGGCCTCCTTGGTTTCTTATTGATTATTCCTAGAACATTTCAACTGGAATTGAAGGTGGACCTTGATCACTCATTTTTGATGTTTAGGCCAAGTGTCTTGCAAAGTTGTACAAAAAACAGATTGAAAATAGAATTAGAACAAGTATCGTTATGATTTAAAGATGTAGTGCAACAATAAACCAAAGCCACAATTCTTTGATACTGTTTTCAAATGCAATTCTTCTTTCATTTTTCTGAAAATCAATACCACATTTCACTCAAGCTACATTTTTACTACGGTTGATAACCCGGTTAATTAATTTGATTAGACATGACCACATGGTTTGGTTCAGACCACTACATATCCATATATGAAACACAACTGCTAAAACGAAAGCTTTTATAACGCATATATAGAAATATCATGTCTTAAAGTTAAAGTATCAACACATGCATGTTTATGATAAGTAATGAATTGTATTGGTCTGATATTATAAACGTTTGTTTAATCTTTTATTGTATAATCACATGAAGTGGAACACATATATTGACTACATAAAAGTACAGCTTCTTGTCTTGTCTCCATACAACTAATTATATAGTGCCATCAAATGGCCATGTTGATTCCTTTCTTCTCTGATTCTTTCAAGATTTTAATTTGTGTGATATTAATTAGTACTATTCATTAATGCGATCGGCATTTTAGTTTCAAATTAAATATTTTGAGTTTTACGGTGTAAGAAAAACGATGCAGTATTTATTCAAATAATAAAAATTGAAACGTCGCCTGAGAGATTCGAACTCTCGCGGGGAAACCCCATGTACTTAGCAGGCACACGCCTTAACCACTCGGCCAAAGCGACTATGTTTTGCAGCTACAAATCATAATTTATATTTGCAAGTTACGTAAGCTGGATGAGAGATCTCGAAAATGGTCAAGATACTTATATGGAGAGATCTGCGACTCTCTATATTTGTTTCACATCGTTAATTGATAATGTAAACAAAATATTTGCATAAGGAATCCACACAAAAATTTATAGACCACAGCTTTTGAAAACTAGTTGGATATATTTTTTTCTTCTTAAAAACAGATTATTTCAAAATTAAATGAACATACTATATAGTTAATATCAGGTGTTCAGATTGAGATAACGCTCAACTAATAATAGAGATGGACAATGAAAGTTTAATATAGAGATCAAGAAATCATGAAAATGACAAGAAAACAAAAATTTATATCAAGCTATAGAGAAATATGTCAATTGCATACAACTCATCTTATGTTGTCACTTCTCATTTATTTCATATTTTTCTACGGTCTTAATGTTATTAAAAGAAACTGTAATTAGGATCATGCTATAGTTTTATGCGCTTTACAACAACAATGTGTATGTAAAGAAGTTACGGTGACTCAAAAAAAAAAAGTTGAATAAATAAGAAATAGAAACAAAAATACACACAAGATCCACATGGACAAAATCGAAACTATAATTAAGAAAAGAAAAAAATTAGTATGAAGGAAAAGGAATGAGTCCGTACTAGTCCGAGCCTGAGCCCCAATCGCTGCAACTCCCCAGGAGCCACGCCGCGAAGCTAGCTAGGGTTTCTTTTTCGTCTCCTTCCCTGTCTCAGGTTTCATCATCTTCGTTGCTTCTCCGCCTCGATTTCGATTTTTTTTTGAGCTGCTTTGTTTGTTTTAGCGCAATAGCTTTAACTAAAGGGTGTTTTTTTGTGTGTGATCGGAATCGCTCTGATTTCAGCTGATTTGGCACTCTTGTTGCGTATTTAGGGTTCTGGGTTTCATCTGATCGCATCTAGAAATGAATATATCGAATTCGAGAGCTTTGGAGCTGATTTTTTTATTTGAGATTAGTTGAATTTTTTTTCTGCTATTAAGTATTACCGAAGCTCGATAGCTGACAGATCTACTGCATATTGTCTTGTTACTAGATCTCATACTCTTTCTTATCTCTTCTTCATTCCTCCGATTTCTTCTATTTGGTTTTTTTTCTAACCGGGAGAGAGAGAAGTGAGAGAGTGTTTTCTTTTCCCATAAACAGAACGAAAAGGCTTGTCTTTTTGGGTTGTTTCCTTTATTAGTTTAGATATTCAAAAGGGAAATGATGAATGGGAAGTTTCAAAACCTAATTGTAGAAATGGCCTTATTTCTTCTTTTTGTTGTTCTTGTCACAGACACAACTCAAACGTACTGGTAGAATCAAGGAGGCGGTTCTAGGGAATGGCTGTATTTGTTCTTTCGATGGTTTTTTCTCTAAGGTATGGTCCAAGACCATGTTCCTGAGAGTTTTGGTAGCTTGACATAAGCGATTGTTACCATTGATTTGGCAAGAATTTGCTGTTAGTTGCTGTGTTGCTAGCCAAGTAGATTTGGTTTTCCCAAAAGAAAAATTAAAACCAGAGAAATTTGGCTTTCTTCCGTTCTTGTACTGACGCTTGCATTTAGAACCCACTGTTAGCTTTGGATAACGGGTCCTTTTGTGTGATGATTCTCAGATGATAATCCAGATTGTCGAGGATATTCTATAGATCCGTTGAGCTACGTAGACTTACTTAAGTGTGTGACAGAAATGGAGGATGATAATGGGCTTGAGCTCAGCTTGGGTCTTTCTTGTGGAGGATCATCAGGAAAAGCTAAGGGTAACAGCACTAATAATGCTGGAAGCTCCTCCGAGAACCACATGGTAGAAGGAGGCGATAGAAGTGCTAAAGTGATTGATGACTTCAAGAACTTCCTTCATCCAACTTCTCAAAGACCAGCAGAGCCGAGTTCTGGAACTCAGAGAAGTGATTCGGGCCAACAACCTCCACAAAATTTCTTCAATGACCTCTCAAAAGCTCCTACCACTGACGCTGAAGCTTCCACGAAACCTTTGTGGGTGGAGGATGAGACACCGAAAGAAGCAGGAAACAAAAGAAAATTCGGGTTCCCGGGGATGAACGATGAAAACAAGAAAGAAAAGGACTTGTCACACGTTGATCTGCACGAGAAAAAAACAAAAGCATCCCATGTTTCAACCGCCACAGATGAAGGATCAACAGCTGAAAACGAAGATGTAGCAGAATCTGAAGTGGGTGGTGGTTCTTCTTCCAACCTCGCAAAGGAGGTGGCTCGTTCTACCGCTGAAACAAACGTTGTAGACAACTTAGCCAGTCAAAGGAAGAACAGCCATGGCGGATCAGGTGCTGAAGAGTTTACAATCCGCAACATGAGTTACACCGTACCTTTCACTGTTCATCCGCAGAATGTTGTCACTGGTCTACCTTACTCTTTACCGGCGAAAGAGTCTGGACAACATGCAGTAGCTACAAGTCTAGCGCAGCCTACTGCTAATGCTGGGAATCTCCCCATAATGTTCGGATACTCACCGGTTCAGCTCCCTATGCTGGATAAGGATGGTTCAGGCGGGATTGTAGCGCTTTCTCAATCTCCATTCGCCGGAAGAGGCCCATCAAACTCGGGTAAGCAAAACCTTTCTTTCAAAACGGTGTAAAATCCTTACTTGCAAATATAATGAACTTCTTTTTGTCTCCCAAAAAGCTACCGCGAAAGGTGAGGGAAAACAGCCTGTTGCAGAAGAAGGCTCATCCGAGGATGCATCAGAACGACCAGCGGGAGACAGCAACACCAGTACCGCTTTCTCATTCGACTTCTCTGCCATAAAACCCGGAATGGCAGCGGATGTGAAGTTTGGAGGATCTGGGGCACGCCCGAACCTGCCGTGGGTCTCAACCACCGGTTCAGGCCCTCACGGTCGGACAATCTCAGGTGTCACATACCGGTACAATGCAAACCAGATCAAAATCGTATGCGCTTGCCACGGCTCACACATGTCGCCGGAAGAGTTTGTCCGGCACGCAAGCGAGGAGTATGTTAGCCCAGAGTCATCCATCGGAATGACAGCCGCCTCGGCTCATACCTGAAAAGCCGCCGGAAAAAATGTATTGATCTTTGCAAAACAAATGGAAGGGTTTGTAATGAGTTTCTTTTGGGAAAATACATTTATTATGTTTACTCGCTCGGATCAAACTCAAGGCCAAAGTTTTAGTTGGAGCTTTCCACTATGTTGTTGTAATCTCTCTACTTTCAACTTTTGTCTCTTCGCTTTTGTGTATTACGCTATTAGTAGTAGTTTTGTAAGCCTCTTCTCTTTTTTTCGTTCAAGATAAATATTTTGATAATTTTACTTTTGTCTGTGATTTGGATCAACACAATAACACATGATATCAAAGCCCACTAATTTAAGAAATGGGCCTAATGATTAATATGTAAGCTCGAAAGCGTCCCCAAAGTAGATCACACATGCACCAGAATATTCTGCATTGCCTCTTTTGGGAAAATTAAAACAATGATGACGAATAATAATACTGTTAGTTAGTAAAGTAATTCTACTATATATATATATATATATCGAATTCTATATCGATATATCATAATACAAATGCTTAGTCGTGAAACAGAAATACTAATTAGTTTATTCATTGAAACAAATCTAAGATTATTGGTTTATGCAATAATTGAAAGAGTAAAATGCAAATGCATCAAAGCCATCACTCAATCATGAAAATGGCAACCATTGACTTTCCTTTTCTATACCGGAATTTTATGCAGCTGGTCGTTGACTTTAAACTTCCGGCGAGTGCAGCAAAACCATTTTATATTTATTTTTAGTTAATCTGTCAACAACTATCCCATTTACAATTTATAATAATATAAAATTTTATTGGTTTAGTGGCTTTTTAATATAGCAGTATTTTAGTAAACATTGTCGAGAATATATTTAGGGTATTTATCTTTTAATAATTGACTAAAACAAGATTGTTGAACATATCTATAGTTCTATGTACAACGATGGCTTTCCTTTTTTAGGTTTACTGATTATGATTTATGTAACCATAATAAGAAAACATTGAACAAGGACTGCCCCTACTTGATTCAGACCAACCAAACCAAAATTATTTGAAATGCATATTTCAATCATTTTTTACTCCATTTTTTATTTTTCGTTTTAACCCAAAGACCGATCAAGTAATGAAAAAAGAAAAAAAAAGATATTTTTAAAAAGCTTAGAAAAATATTGAACCAAACTGAAAAGAAATTTGGTTTAAGTGTAATTTGTTATTATTATTATTTAGTTTCTAGACCAAGAACCAAACCAAAAATCATTTTAAAGAACCAAATGTGAGATGCAAGTTGTAATTTTATATATACTGTAAATGGCAAACAAGTTCCGATTAGCATATAGTCCTAAATATGATCAAAATGAGGTCAGAAAATAACAGCCCAACAAAAGTTAACTTGTTTTTTAGTTAACAGAGAGAATAGTAGAAGACAATGAGAAAGTAGTAGCATACAAAATGTTGTCACGTATATGACGTAATTATATTAATTTATATCTAAATGACAAAAAAACCCTCTCTCTAATATAATCTCATTTTTCTACATTTTCCTCTGCAATAATACTATTTCATACCCAAGAAAAAACTTTCCCAGAAAATCAAGAAAAACCAAAAGTTTCTCTAAAAGTCGAAGAGTTTATTCTTCTTCGATGTATCAAATCTTCTTCTTCGTTCTTACAATCTTCCACAGTTATTACTATGTCTCTGCTCAGCAGCCTCCTCCTCCTCCGTTCGGGAACGGCGACCTCGTTGCGAATTTCGAGCCGAGTTTAGCTGTCGTCACCGGAGTTCTCGCCATCATGTTCACACTTACTTTCGTCCTCCTCGTCTACGCTAAGTGCTGCCACATCGATCTCAGGTCAGGTACCGGCGACGGAAGACGGCAAGATCGTCGGCTCCGGCAAGGAATATTCTTCAGCCGGTCAACTAACTCGTCGGATCGATTCTCCGGTTTAGACAAAACAGCAATCGAGTCACTTCCTCTGTTTAGATTTTCGGCTTTGAAAGGATCAAAACAGGGGCTCGAGTGTTCTGTCTGTCTATCTAAATTCGAAAGCGTCGAGATTCTTAGATTGTTGCCCAAGTGTCGTCACGCTTTCCACATCGGATGCATCGACCAGTGGCTTGAGCAGCACGCAACTTGTCCTCTCTGCAGAGACAGAGTCTCAATCGAAGAAGAACCCTCCGCATACGGAAACAGCTTCCGGTTCTTGAATCAGTCTGAGATAAGAGAAGATTCGAGCTTGGAGCTTTACATCGAGAGAGAAGAAGAAGAGGAAAGAAGAATACAGAGAGAGGGAGTTGGTGGATCATCGAGATTCAGCATCGGAGGGAGTTTCCGGAAGATCCTGAAATTAGGTAATAAAGAAAAACCGTTACTTGATCAACACGGAGATGATGGAGACGAGAAGAAGCTGATGCATAAGTTCAATCACAGGATCGTTGTGTCGGATGTTGTGTTCAAGAATCGTTGGAGCAACGTGAGTTCGTCGGATTTGATGTTTCTGAATTCGGAGATGGTTAATTCGATTTCCAGCGAGAGGTTCTCGTCGATAGATCGAGTGAAGAGAGGGGACGAAGAAGATCAGAGAGGTATCTTGCTGATCAAGGAAGAGATGGAAGCGAAGAGAATGTTGGAGAACAAGTTGACTTCGATGAAAACTATGTTGTTGTCGGAAAACAGAGACTCTGGTCCGAAATCAAGAAGCGCTATGATCGAGCCAGGAAGAAGATCGGTCTCTGAGATCACTACGGTTCCTAGACTTAGTATTGCGGCGGTCCATGGAAATTGTAGCGGTTCAAACGCAGAGACTGCGTCTGCGTTAGAAAACGGAGAAAATGAGACGGAGGAGAGAAGACGGCGATTGTGGCTGCCGATCGCTAGAAAAACCGCTCAATGGTTTGCTAACAGAGAAAAAAAAATCAAATTAACACAACACACCAACATTTCTATGTTTAGTTTCTTATTTTTTCTTCAAAAATTTCTACTTTTTCAGAATTAATTTTTATTTAGTTTCGTTGCAAGAAAATATTACACCTGTTAGTTAGATCAAAAGAAGATGATTTGTGTAAATAAGATGGAGTTTATTTATAAACGAAGTTTTGACTCATGATATATTGATTTTCTTTTTACTCCACAATATAATGATTGATTGAATAATTCATATTTTTTATTGAATATATTACTAGGTTTTATTCTGGTGTTATTTAAAAAATTTATCATAATTGTTTTCAATAAATGGAACATGTCAGCTTACCTGGTTACAGAAGCAACCACGCTCACTTATATTTTACTGTTATGAATGAATCATAATATTAATTTTTCTTTTGTCAACGCCTGCATTGCATCACATTCATATAACCTTCAATGCACATATATATTGCTTATACGTCTATATAAGTAGTTATAATTAACAACGAAAGTAACATAATTACAAAATACAATACATATTAGTAGACCAAATTGGTGTTGTCTCTTGATAAATGTGTTATTTTATTTACACTAACATTACTAACTCAATTGTCTGATTACAATATACACATTAGTTGGTCAACTAACTGCAAATAATGTTATTTTTAATTTCACAACAAACACAACATCTTCAAATTTGATTATTAATAAATATCTCATTTTTAATAAAATTGAATGCAAAAAAACACTGAATCTAGGTTATAAACAAACAATTAGTTTGTCACTTTCTTAACAGTCCCCAATAATACGAAACCTAATCCCATTTTTAAGCATTTCCTTTTGATTTATTCTAATCTCTTTCTCTAATTGCTAATTATAGTATTATATATTTATAATGATCTGATGTAGGAATCTGACTCCTCTGATTTTGTCTTTTATCTATACATATGTCACTAAACTTAAAATAGACGTATATCTCGTCCTCCATATATGCACGTAAATATGGCATACGATTAAATGCAAAATCTTTTTCTTTTTTCACATGAACATTATTTAACTTTGTAACGAGGGACACGAGGATAGAACCTGGGATGCCTTGAGTACAGCACCATCGGGGTACCTTTTAATATTGTATGATGTGATATTTCATCTAAAACTTATAAATTAAATAGGGTATAAACAATTATTTACGTGTATAGTGCCCTGCCATCTATCTTAGGGATTTAAGACGAATTTTAAAATAGAGTTTTATATATATTTTTTTTAATGTTAATTATAATATATTTTTAAAGGATATAAAGTATTAAAAATGAAAATAATAATGAAAATTTTTAAAAATAATGATAACGTTTAAGAAAGTATAATCTTTATTTTTCTATTGTCTTTGTTTTTCTTGTAATTTATATGTAATCAGAAGTATTTTTCTGAAACTCTTATAACAATTTCAAAAAATATGAAAATAACTAATATTCGTATAATAAGACGAATAAGCAAGCATATCAGTCTTCGTATATGTTATAAACAAAATCGAAATTTAGCATGTTAACTATCACCATTAACACTATTAAACATAAAAGAAAACTACTTATAAAAATAAAAAACAAGAAAAGTTTGTGGAGACAAATTTAGAAAACACAAAAATAATTAGGATCCTTAAAATTTGAATTAAAAAAAATCAATCTTCTTGTCGATATTTGGTTTTGAACTTAAGTGAAATATGTAAATAAAAATAGTTTTAGAGCATTAAACTAAATATAATTTGATGATTTAGGACCCTAAAATTTAGATATTATTTGCAGGGTCTGAAGCTAATGCCATTTATATAACACTATAGGCACGGCTATTAGATCTTATTTCGACATTTAAGAATCATGAACATATAAAATGGCCAAGTGGTTTTGCAATCTGTAAATATAGATATATTTCTCAATATGTACACTATATGTTGGTTATATAATTCAAGACTAATATGGAATACCTTTTACGAAAATCGCTTGTCCACAAAATTTTTTTGGGATTAATCTTCGATTATGATTGGCATAAAATCTCGTTTTAATGAACCGTATTGAGATAGTTGGAAAAAGAAATCAATTCTCTTAAGATTTGAGCAAATTTTGTTTATCTATGGAAACAATTCGAAGATTATAATACGAAACAGGTAAATGAGGCCAAAGATTGCAGTACTTATGTAGAAAGGAAGTCATCTCATATGGTCCAACTTTATGACGATTATGAATGGACGGGAAATTATTTTTATATATAATATATTTATTATTAAATTGAACCTAACGTGAATATATAACACGAGCTAAATTATATTTATATGTGTATTTGGTTGAATATGGACACAATCATCTAATGATACAAAAAACATCATGTTACACAATATCTTATGCCCTAAGATATTGTCTCAACTGAAGCTGCAGATGCCACCTAAACGTACCTCTTAGATGATAATGATGTTTCTTCGAAGCGCAACAAACCAAGCTGTCGGAAACCGCAGAACGAGCTGTCGGGTACCGCAGAAACACAGGCCGGTTGTACCGAAACCAAATCAAGACTCGACTGGCTTCATTGAGGTCTCTTAACATTTGTTCTTTTCCAGATTAAACTGCTCAGTCGTTATCTGTGAGTTTAAGAAGCCCATGTTGTCTCTCAACATCTTTCCTCAGAAACCTATGGCAAAAGAAAAGAGAAAAGCCTGCTCTGTCCTAAGCCTTTGAAGACATCTCCCAGCTCAAGCTTGGCTCTAGATTTCTGCAAAGAATGTTGTTGTTCATTAACACATAGAGATACATATTATCAAGCAGGTTAAGCCCAACTTAGGAAACTTATCACAGAGTGAGTAGCTAAAAATATGATATAGATATATATGAATCACATAACAAGATTACACATCCGGTGTAAGAATTATACAAAGGTTCGAGAAAATCTTGAATGAAAAGCAAACATACACTTCATGCCTTTGTGTGTGTAACACAGATGTGTTCATGTAAAAAACTCCATCCTCTAGAGCTTCCACGAAACGCCTTCTTGCCCACACACATATCAGATAATATACATGGGATCATTGCATTTTTTTCCCTCTGCAACTACAGCAGATATCAGAATTTGGTGTCACTAACACCTTTGTATCTCCCAAGGGGCATGACTCACACTCATAGCGCATAATCTCGCTCACCATTTCAGAAAAAAAAGAAACACTATATTTTCTTTACATCATTTCCCCGGAGACATGAATGATGAACTCCAGCCGCCGGTTCTATTCCCACTCTCATTTGAGGTTTCGGGAGGGAAACCTGATGTTCCAACATTTCTTTTTGATGTACCCGCATGAGATAATGAAGTCGATGGCATGTTCACCTGCGATGGGGTCTCAGTAAATCAAATCGGGTTAAAGAATTTGACAGGGAACCATGAAGATTTCTGAAGCAACAGAATTGCAGGCATGACATGCTAACACAAGAGGAGAGTTGCGTAATACAACAGTTCTTTGGAAGAGGCAAATGTAGAAGTACATACATTCTTGTGGACGGGGTGATCAAAACCCATAATCCTCCCTGTAGCAGTATTACTATTTATCTGTGGGCTTGGACCAATGGCATTTGCTGATCTGACGCGTTCAGAGACCTCGGGTTCAAAAGAAATATTTGGTCCTCCTGCCAAACAGAGCATCAATAAACAGCGATTTTGAAATATATAACTGCAATAAGAAAACAAATAAGTCATCAACTAGAGCTAACCCTGATAATTGCTTGTGTCCATTGGCATTGCACGAGTATTGCTTGACCCGGGAACTGCCTGGAGAACAGATGACATATTTTTGTTAGAAAGTAACACGAAATGTAACACAGCAGTAAAAGCTATCATTAAGGAACCTTCTCATGAACTGAAAAAAAAAGTAAAATGAAATTTAAGATTAAAAAAAACTAGATTGGGAAATTATACCTGGGTCTGATTTCTAGCATTCTGTGCTTGTTGATACTTTATTATAGTCCAGTCAAAAATATAGTCAAACTCATATCCTGCGAAGAAGAAAACCTAATTGAGGGAGGTCTGTAACGCATGCTGGTGATGGTATTAGCTATAAAGATGATGGGGAGATTTTTATTTTTCAAGTACCTTCCCGCGAGAATAAATCACGAAAAAGCCGCTTCAAGAATCCATAATCAGGGCGCTGATCAAATGTCAGCGTGTGGCAGTAATGAAAATAGGAAGCAAACTCCACAGGGTGGTTTTTGCATAGAACCTGCAATGGATGGGATATGCATATTAAGCCGAATGAGGATTAACAACAATAAAAAATCCATCACATACTAGAGGGAAAGAGACCTCAATTGGAGTTGATATCTTCTTCTCACAGATTTTGTCATATTTTTGCTTCTTATCAACAGCCTTAAGACCCTGCCATGGAAGACTAGAAAAAGAGGTTCATGAAAATAGGAAACTACGCAAGCAAGAAAAAGCTTGGAAACCTCTAAAATATGGCATACACAATACCATGCGAAAAAAAAATGTTAGCTAGTTTCTTTCAAGGCCAAAAAATCCAACACACCTTCCTCTTAGGAAATACAGAAGCACATATCCAAGCGATTCTAGGTCATCCCGTCGACTTTGCTCTGTGAAAGAGAAACCAAAACATATGAGCCTGGAAGATCTACTTTACATAAGAAAAACATGGTAGCATTCCTTACCAATCCCAAGATGTGTATTGCAACTTGCATACCGTGCAGTTCCTGTTAAATTTTTCTTCTCCCTGAATATTACCGAAAAATACACTCAGTTGTATAATGTGACCTTTAAACTTAAACAGATAAATAATGTACCATCTGCAGATGGAATACAAGGTAGAAACAATAGAATGAAACACGGCCACAAATACCTGTAAGGGATGTGGCGGTTGGTGTTGGCATCACGATATCTTTTGGCAAGTCCAAAGTCAATTAGATAGACCTGATAACTGAAATTTATCAATGATGCCATCATCTCTCATTAAATCTGATGCAGAAAGGAAATTGCAGAAATATACCTGATTGGCTTTGCGACCTAGGCCCATGAGGAAGTTATCTGGTTTGATATCTCTGTGCAGATATCCTCTGGAGTGTACATATTCTATTCTCGTTAGCTGTACAGTGGAATATAAGATGCACAATGTATCAGTCAAGCGAATAGGTTAGTATTGTAAATAGCATCAAGAACAAGACTTGATCCTAGCAAATCCATACCATTTGGTCAGCCAACAGCAAGACCGTCTTTGGCGAGAATTTCCTCCCACAATACACGAACAGATCTTCAAGACTTGGCCCTAGCAAATCCATCACTAAAGTATTTTCTGTTCCATCCACTCCAAACCATCTTATGCGCGGAATTCCACCTGCGGACCAAAAAAACGTAACCCAAAATCAGCTTTCTGTGATGAAATAATCGAATGACCGGTGCAAATTCACCAACTAGGAGAAGTTTTATTGATACGCCATTTCAAGGTTTCAATTGCATGAAGAGTGGATAATCCCTCCAATGTCCTAACGCAACCAAACAATCTTGAGAAGGAGAAAACATAGAAATGAGAAGCATACTTCCTCCTTCGAGAATTCTGTAGAGCTTGGCTTCATAGAGAAGTTGAGGATGCTTTGTTTTACTGTTCTCCTGCGAAAAACAATCCAAACAATTGTCAGCTACAAGAAGAATATATCACAGCTATAAAGCTTCAATCAATTCAAAGATTCATACGATCCAAAGGAACATGATTAATAATTAAACACAGAACAGATACAAATCCAAATCTCCCAGTAGCTAATGAGCTGAAACTTACGATCTTAACAGCGACGATCTCGAAAGTATCGACGTGTGTAGCTGCGGAGAGAACAACAAACAGAAGGCGTCAAAATTCCAAAGCAAAGAGGGAAGAACTCTGAGAAACAATAGGACGAGAAAACACACACACCTAGAAAAATTTCTCCGAAGGAACCGCCGCCGATCTTCCGTCCGAGCTTGTACTTGCCACCGATGATGCGTTCCATGGCAGCTCCGATCGAAACCGAATCTGGATCACTTCATCCGCATAGATAGAGAGAGATAAGGATTTAGTTTTGATTTGACTATTGAAATTTGCAATGATAACAGATTATTATATGAGTATTAACTACTAATTTTTATTGTGCCATGGACCCAGGCTTGAGCCGTCGTAGTGTGGTCCTTGGAAGAAAGAAAATATACACCTAAGCACTGTACCATTAGTTGCGTCCGACAATCTTCCAACAGAGGGCATTTAAGGTAATTTTAAATCCCATGTTGGAATGTTCGAAAATCTGCTCAACTATGACGTTGATGTTATTCGTTTTATTCCTAAATACAACAATGAGAATGTGGGGGCTGGAACATCATCGAGGCCTAAAAGAGCAAATAGGAGGAAGCAGAGGAGGTATGAGCTGAGTAATTCGGAGAGTGAATGAATCTGGGAGTAATTCTGCGTTTGATGAAATTGAAGATGACGAACCAACTCCGTTTTCTCAAACATTGAAAATAGGAACTACATAGAAGACATTTTTGTTTAATTGTGTGCTCTTACGTTCATGTTTAGTGCAAACCAAACAAACTGCACGAACCAAATTAAAAAAAAGAAAAAGAATAGGAGAAAAGTGCACTGAGCCAAAAGAATAAGAGAAGAAGAGGAGGAAACGAATCAACTTTCGGATTAATTAGTTTTAAGAAAATTAGTTTGTTTATGTTCATTGCAAAAAATCGAGGAACAAAAAAACAATTAAACACACAAGAAAAACAAAATCAAACACAGTATCCCAAAAAATAGATTACGAAAAAAAGAAAATAAAAAGAAAGGGGGAAACAATTATTTTACGCATCACTTGCATCTTCGTTAGCCGCGACCAAGATAGCTGTGGTTAACTGATGGTTAAATCCAAAAACTGAACTGTAATGTTGGGTCTGCGCATTGCTTGATGTTTCACCTGTCCCTGCCACAAGCAAGCTCTTGACTTAAAAAGCCTATTGAAGACATCCCTTGGCTCAAGCTTAGTTCTTGATTTTCTGCAAACAAATGTTGATCGAGCAGCAAAACTCAAGCTATGCTCCCACAACTCAGGGAACTACGAGCAGATATAAGAACCAGAGTGCACTGATGAGAATGGATCATAAGAACGAAAATTACATGTCCGGTTTGCAAGATTTTTATACATAAGGTGAGTGAGTAAGCTGTTCATGGAAACATAAAACTTTCATGCCTTGTCTGAAACAGTAAGCTCTGTTCACAGAGAAAACTCCGTTCAGAATCTTCAACCTCGTCTAGAGCTTCCACTGCAGAAATCATAGTTTAGTGCTGTCAATAACACCCTTCGTCTCCCCCAAAAGGCATATAATATTTGCTCAGCAGATCAGAAGAAAGAAAAGCAACATTTTTATTTTTGGCATCATTTCCCCGGAGACATGAATGGTGAAGTCCAGCCGTCATTTCTCTTTGAGGTACCTGCAGGATTTGCTGAAGTGGATGGCATCATCATCTGCAATGGGGTTTTCAGTAAAATAACGGTCAAGGGCACTCATCGTGATGTGAAGTGAAGAATCAGTATCACGTTTTGGATAATTTAATGGCACACAGCTCAAAGGAGGGAGAGAGTTGCAGAATACTAAAGTTATTTGGAAGAAGTAAACGCATGAGTACGTACATTATTGTGGACGTGATCAAAACCCAGAGTCCTTGTAGCAGTATTATTATTTATCTGTGGGCTTGGACCAATGACATTAGCCGATCTGACACGCTCAGAGGGCTTGGCTTCATGTGAAATATTAGTTACTCCTGCCAGACAGAGAGTTAGTATCAACACTAAAGAGATATTGGAATAAAGTTAAGTTGCAATGAGAAACTAAATCAGCCAGACTTATTTCAGTCCTGGTAGAGTCAAGTATGAAAACTGAGAAAAAAAAGACACATCATCTCCTGAAAATCCTATACATTAACCAGGAAATGATACAATCAAAATTGTTAACTAGAGCTGACCTCGATGATTGCTTGTGTCCACTGGCATTGCACGAGCGATGCTAGACCCAGGAATTGCCTGCAGTATACAAGACAATTTTTTTTGTTACGAAAACAGGCATATCTACATTTACCACCAAAACTAATACGAAAGGTACTACTAGGGAAACCAAGTGAATGTTATCACTAAGGAATCTTCTCTTTGAATGAGACAAAATATGCATACACCTGGGAAAAAAACAAATGGTGTTGATAATAGGTACCTGAGACTGATTTCTAGTTTTCTGTGCTTGCTGATACTTTATTATAGTCCAGTCAAATATATAGTCGAACTCATATCCTGCAAATAAGAAAACACTTTAACTGAGCAAGGTTGGTAACGGATGCTGGTGAACCCTATAAGCTGAGGGAGCTGTAAAGATGATAGAAAAAATGCTTTCTTCTAAGTACCTTCCCGTGAGAATAAATCACGAAAAAGCCGCTTCAAAAATCCGTAATCAGGGCGCTGATCAAATGTCAGTGTGTGGCAATAATGAAAATATGAAGCAAATTCCACAGGGTGATTTTTGCATAGAACCTGCAGAGGATGGGGTATGAATAATCAGTTGAACGAGGACTAACGGAAAAAATGTCATCGCACAGTACAGAGAAAGAGACCTCGATCGGAGTTGATATCTTCTTCTCACAAATTTTGTCATATTTTTGCTTCTTGTCAACAGCTTTCAGACCCTGCCATGGAAGACTAGAAAAGGAGGTTCATCAAAGTAGGAATACAATGCAAAGCAAGAAACCATCAAGTATATCCCTAAATAAACAATAAATAATGATACCGTGCCGAAAACAAAATGTTATCTAGTTTCTTTTAAGTCGGAAAAAGCCAACACACCTGCCTCTTAGGAAATACAGAAGCACATATCCAAGAGATTCTAGGTCATCCCGACGACTTTGCTCTGTGAAATAGAAACCAAAATATATGAGCGTCGAGTCGTAGATTATCTACTTTACATAAGAAGAACAGATCGAAGCATTCCTTACCAATTCCAAGATGTGTATTGCAACTTGCATACCGTGCAGTTCCTGTTAAATTCTTCTTTTCCCTGTATATAACCAAATAAAGGCAAGAAGTTGTATAAAATGACCTTAGAACAAAAATATACGTAATTTACACAATTGCAGATGGAACATAAGGTAGAAAAACGGAATGAACCGGGGCCACAAACACCTGTAAGGGATGTGGCGGTTGGTGTTGGCATCACGATATCTTTTGGCAAGCCCAAAGTCAATAATATAAACCTGATAACAGAGACTTATCAACGATGTCATTCCATTTTCAAAGTTTCAGATGGAGAAGAGAAACTGCATAAACATACCTGATTGGCTTTCCGGCCTAGGCCCATGAGAAAGTTATCTGGTTTGATATCTCTATGCAGGTATCCTTTGGAGTGTACATATTCTATTCTCGTTAGCTGTAACAGCAGGATAAGAAAAATAGAATCACATTAGATGATCAATGTAGCAGACAAGAGAAATGATTAGCATGTAAAACACATGCCATACCATTTGGTCAGCCAGCAGCAAGACTGTCTTTGGCGAGAATTTCCTCCCGCAATACACGAATAGATCTTCGAGACTTGGCCCTAGCAAATCCATAACTAAAGCATTTTCTGTTCCATCCACTCCAAACCATCTTATGCGCGGAATCCCACCTGCAGACCACAAATACATAACCCCAAAATAAGCTTATGTGATGTAAAAATCTAACTCTGTCTCACTTTTACTGATATAACATCTAAATTTTCGAATTGCATGAAACCAAAAAAAATCTGCAGAAATGAGAAGCATACTTCCTCCTTCAAGAATTCTGTAGAGCTTGGCTTCATATAGAAGTTGAGGATGCTTCGTTTTGCTGTTCTCCTGCGAAAAAAATCCAAATGATCGGTTTTAAAGACAATTGTCAGCTACAAGAAGAATATATCGGAGCTGAAAAAGAACCATTTCAAGGAGCTTAAAGCTTGCCTCACTGATCGATTTCGAGTTTAATTAATTCATCGAACATCAATTCAGAGACTCGCAAGAACCGATGAACATGATTAAAAATCAAAAAGAACAGAACAGATCCAAATCAAATCTCCAGAATCGACTCGTATCATATAACTAATTGACTGAAACTTACGATCTTAACAGCAACGATCTCGAAAGTATCGACGTGTGTAGCTGCGAAAACAACAAACAAGAGACGTCAATACGCTTCAATTTGAATCCAAAGAACAAAAAAACTCGAGAAACAAAGAATCGATGAGAACACACACCCAGGAAAATCTCTCCGAAGGAACCACCGCCGATCTTCCGTCCGAGCTTGTACTTGCCGCCGATGTTACGTTCCATGGCAGCTCCGACTAAAATCGAATCTGGATTAATTCACGCGCATAGATAGAGAGAGAGAGAGATAAGGATTTAGGGCTTTGTTTTCTTCGTTTTGAATTCGACGATTGGAAAAAAATTGCGAATAAACGAGAAACGAGGGGATTTTGTGTTAGGTGACGTGGACAGAAGTATCATTGCCAGACTTCTCTATTTAGTCAACGCAATATACTATTTACATTTATAGCATAAATTTATTTATTTTTAAGTTTTTTTATCACGAAAAAGATATAAAGTGGATAAACTAAAAAATATTATATATAATTACTAAATAAAAATACTAGTGTCTATGTAAAATATATAAATACAAAATATCTCTGTCAAATTATATGTTAATAAATAAATAAAAAATTTATTTGACAAGATTGGAGTTTTAGATAAGAGGAGCAAATTTCTCCTGGATTACTATGATTGAAAACTTATGAATGAATCAAATACACACGATATAAAAACATATATGATCGAAACTCAGAAATAACAAAAAAATATATATATATTTAAGAAATAAAAATTTTTTGATTAGAATTGTCTCTTCGAGCATTCTGAAGGCATAACACCTTTAAACCTGTTAGTGTCTTTGCAGTAATCATAGATCATGAAACCAGCTCGTATCTTTTGCATCCTATTTAGTTGCGTTCGAGTTAGCTGGCTAAACGATGGTGAAGTCCACCAATTAGACTTTATGGTTGGGTCTGCGCATTGTTTGATGCTGACCGGTCCCTTCCACAAGCAAGCTCTTGCCTTGTACCTACGACCCTCGGCGACAAACGGTGCTTTTGTCCAGTCTGTCTTCACTCGACCTCCTTGTGTCGCCCAGTCGTCTGCGTTCCATAGACTCGCAAACACTTTCATACCTTGCTTGTTCGGGTATGCAATTCCTTCTTTCTCATAGTTCCTAAAAACTCTTATCGGAGTTCCATCCACGAACCAACTAATGACATATGTTACATAGTGTGTGACATGTTAATCGTATAGAAATAAAAAACATAACTTAATATAAATTTAGATCGGATTATGTTTTAAGTAAATTAGCTGTGAAACAACGGTGAAATAGGTGGTACGTGGATAAATCTCTGGTCTACATACCCCCTATAACGTTTTTATTTGTGGTATTGATGTACTGTATGATGTATATGATATTATGATATGTATATGTTGTATAGAAAACATATAAGTTCATTTACATTAGGTTATATATGTACATTCAATTGTATTTTTATCAGATAATACATGCTTAAAAATGTATGTGTTATTTCATTGACAGAAACTAATTGATTAGCTTTGTTTGGAGTGCTTTATTATTACTTACACAACTTCAGTTGGATTCCAATGAATGGTATACTTGTGGAAACCATTGGTTGGGTTGAACCATGGTCGGAATTGTTGCTCGCGGTTTCCTTTCCCTTGAACAAATATGTTGGTGTGGATCGTGTATGGCTCACCAGTGGCATTCCCTAAGAACTCGAAGTCTATCTCGTCGTGTGCACTTCCTGTAGACGACATCTAACCAAAGAAAAATTATTTATCATCAAACTCACAAAAAAAAAATTCTCGATTAACTGCGTAATTTTATCGAGTTTAAGATTAAAAAAAAAATACGTAATAAGCTGCTACGGTTCCAGCAGAGTTCCCTGGCACAAGTTTGATGAGCATTTCTACACTTCCGAACAAATGAGCCACTTTTGAGCGAATAGCAGATCCTTAAAAAAAACAAAAAACAAAAATTAGTTTCACGCATTTATGGATCACGTCTCTCATATTATATATCGATGATGTAATTTCACAATACCTGCAGATTTGTCTAGGACAAGTTGAAGGTTGCCACCATTCATACCAATATGATGTTTACCCCATGTAACAATCATATTTTTCTTGAAGTTTGCCTCCACAAATGTGCGATCTAGAATCGCTAACAAGGCCACAAGAAGAAACATAATCGTTTGCCCTCGTAGACCGGCCATTTTACGAATTTGATTGGTGTTTGATACGTTTTAAATTTCTGAGGAAGGCTTTACTTACATATAACTTCTAAAAATTTGAATTGTTCCAAAAGTATTTTAATTTTGACGTGCAACGAATGAACTATGTATACATGAATCAGACAACATGAACAATTAGACAACAAAATTATTGTATATAAATGTATGGCTATGCTAAAAGGGTACAATGAATTAGTTTTATTTTTTCCTTTTAATGACCACTATGTGGCTTTTGATAAATAATAAATTGAGATAAATAAAACTACGATATATGAACGTAGACACCATTAGTAGTAGAAGCCGAGGAAATAACGTGCGGGAGACTACATTAATGGGGTGGGTGACCTTATCTTATTACAATCTCCATATATATATATATACCTTTTTATTTTTAATCGAACTCCAATCTTTATACTTTAGATCATTAATTGTTTTGTTTGTTTGGTCTTTTATTGTAACCTTGAAATGTGACATGCAAATTTTGTTCCACATGCAATATTTTGAAACAAAACAGCAAACGCGATATTGCATTTGTTCGTTAACTTTATCTATATCTTTGGTTATGTGTCTACTACTTTCTTTTCAGGTCTCGGACCGGTCCATATAGCCCTTTTGGACAAACTTAGGACTAAGCACTGTCGTTGGGTCCAAGTGATCAGACTGGCTTAACCGGCCTGGGTCCATTGAGTTGGCCATACATGTTCTAATCTAACTTCTTTTGTAATGAAAAAATCTGAATAACTTAACAAATTTCGGTCCGACTTTCAGATCTATTATTTGGATTTTTTTTTGGTTGAACATAACAGAGATTGGAAACTTAAATGTGTCTACTCCGTTTAAAATCAATATTGTTTCATTTTGACAATGGTGAACTATAACATTATAAACGACGATTCTTCATTTAGATTAATCAGATTCATGAAGCTCTGAAAGTTTAAGACATAACTAAAACGTGTTTCAAGGTTTTTTTTTTATGATATAAATAATCAAATCTAGTGATCAATCAAGTATAACTTTCGGTGGGTGTTGAATAGTATCGGAATATTCTTATATACTATATTCACAATGAATCTCTCGATCAATGGTAAATAGACAAATATTGTACGAGAAAAAGTTTCTTAATGAGTAAAAGAGAATGTTGATCGCGTTTTTTGGTAGTCTTGTTCAGAAATCATAATTATGTATTCAAAACTTTTAGTCTCATTTTTCATTTCTTGTAATTATTAGATCAATGTCACCATCAGTCCAAATTTTTTAATCGTTTTTATTTTATTTTTATTTACCCAAAGAAGCCAACCAATGCAAATATACATAACAATTGATTTTTATTAGAATTGCAATCCGTCAACATCATATCTTTTATGACGTCGTACCATTGTTGGCTCTTCTTACGACATATAATCATATAAAAGTATGACTGTCATTTTAATTTATCTGAAATTACTTTTGTCTTTGTTTTCTTAATTAGGATATACAAAGTATACTTACTGAGTATGATTATAGTCATCATCCTCTTCTCTTTTAAGTAATTTTACGTATATGCTAATAAATTAATTTTATGTCTATATACAGTTTTTAGTCATGTATTATACGAACATCTACAAAATACGATCTCACTAGCTATTTTCCTACCGCAGATTAATCCTACATCGCTTATTATCTGTCATTTTATTAAGAGATACTTTAACGAAAAAAAATAATCAATATACGGAGATGACTTTATGACTGCTTTGGTTTATATTGGAATTATGTAGATTTACAAGCAAAATCAATTCGGATAACCAAAAATCAAATCAAATCATGACCTATATAAATTATTTTTTTCCTAAAATGCTTTAAATGTATAGCAAAATCCATGGCCTCTTTCAGAATAATATGACATTATACATTATTAATCAAAGTGACAATCTCAACTCCAAATCCGGCTCAGTTGCGTCACTTGTTTCGAAGTTCTGAATACCAGATCCCAACGATTTATTTCTCGGATTCTGTAACGATTAGGAAAAAAAATCATTCAGAGAGATCCATATATAATTAAGCCACAGTTTTGAGATAACTAATACAGATGATCATGTCTAATATAAGTACTTAGTAATTATTAGATCTCTTGAGTCTTAACAAATGGTATGAAGTACTAACCTCTTGTAAGAAGTGTCTGGTTATGTTTGGTTCCACAAAATGTTGGCTCTCCAAGATACCATAGCTTGGGTTCCAACTGTACATGTGTTGTAAAAATGGTTAGCTTTACTTTTATTTATATTTATATATATATATATATATATATATATATATATATATATCTAAAAAATACATGCACATATAATCAACATAACATTAATTTTTTTTATTATATATACATATATATGATCTAACTATACCAATGTGTACGGACCTTGGTGCTACATGAGCCTGAGAATCTCCGTATCTTATGGTTGTTCTCTCGTATTGATCATTACTTGCATTCATCTGTAAGATCACAAAGAGAATAATGAAAAAGTGCTTTAATAATAACTTATTTATTATTTACATTAGGATTAGTTAAATGGATCTTATTCTATTCGTTTCCAGTTCACGTCTCTAATACATAAATATAATAAGTAAGATTACAACGGTGAAATTTGTTCAAAAATCTTTTTGACAGATAAAAAAGTGATATTTAATACGAATATAATTGAAGATTTTGCGTATTAAGATGGGATATTTGAAATTAAAATGATTTCAAACTCAGTTAAAAATCCGATTGAATTCTTCTAAATCTGAGAAGATATGCATTAAAGAGCAATCATGTGTGTGTATCATTAGTTTGTGAAAGCAAATAAATGATACTACTAGATACAGTATATATATACACAACACTGAATTTGAGTGTGGCATATATATTTACCATTATGTTTGGATGAAAGCTATAATGAGTCGATGATGGTGATGAAGATGGTATGGATGGATATCCTTGAATCCTCACATCCTCCTACATTATTCAACATTCATGTAGTCCATTTAGATCAAGAAGATAAAACAAACGCATGACTGTAAACTATATCATTCCGAAATTCGATCTAGACGTATGAAAACATAGAGTTTTTTTGTGATGAATGATCATGATGTTATGCTATAAATGTGAATATGCTTTCTTACTAAACTTAGCTTTAATTAAAATGATTTTTAATGTTATGGTGAAAGATTCAAAACCAGAATTTATGTTGATAAAATTCTAAAAAGTTAGACTATATCTACATGGATCTCTGTATATGTGTGTGAAATTATGTACCTGAGGATTGAAAGTTGAGGGATGATAAGAAGGATAAGTATTAAAACTGTTGCAATTGAACTCGCCGTGTAATCTAATCTTTTCTAACTGTGCGACTCCGAGACCTCTCTGCGGCTGCTTAGGCTTGTCAGAACCGTTCTTGTTCTTCCCTCTCTTTGCCGGAGAAGAAGAAGAGGATGTTGGTGAAGAAGACGAGGGTTTACCCATTTTTGGTCTCCCAAAGAAACTACTACCCATTTCTTGGTTTCTACACCGGAACAAATAATAATCAAGAACTAGAGAGAGAGTTTTGCTTGTTAGAGAGAGAAAATCCAATAATATGTGTGTTGTGGGGTTGGTTGGTTAGCTTTGAGCTGAGGAATCTGAGAACTCTCTAATGGTGATCTCTTCTTTATAAGATTATTTTTTAATCTTTTTTTTAAAGGAAAATCTTTTTTATGTTTTGTTTTTAAGATCAGTAACTACTGCATCGCTGGATCAGATTGTGTCGAGATTTCATTAGATACGTCCCACACACATACACAATACATACATTACATAAAGAATTAATTTAAAAATTAATTCTTCTGTTTTTAAAATTTTATAAAAAATTAATTTAAATAAATATATAAAATTTAAAAGTGTAAAAACGGTAGATTTATATGGAATCTATCACAATGTTTAAAGTTAATTGAAAAAAATAGATTCGAGATTTTGTTTAACTTTTTTAAGATATACTGTAGTTATTATATAGTTAAAGATTTCTATAACGGAACTCCTAAAAAAATCTGCAAAGTGAAAACAATTGAACTATATAATATAACGTAAAACGACTTAAATGTAATTAATTATATATTATAAGTAATTTGTAATTTTGCATCAAACTTATATTCGGCTTAAAAATTTAATATATAATTTTATTTTATTTTAAATTTCTTATAACATTTTAGTGACACGTATCTACATTCACAGTCTTTGATTTTTAGATACAAATTTAATTTATTTTTTATTAACTTCTTTTATCGCTATTAAAACAATCGAATAATATAATAAATGAAATAATGTATTCTACTAAAGCATAAGAGTAAACATGTGAATCTGATCTAATCACTTAATCTCATATCGATATTTTATTTAGTGTACGCCAAACCTAATAATTATTAAAAAGTTGAAGAAATTCCTTAACAAAGTTTAAATTACTTCTATATATATGATATTCTCACACTTATATAAATGGAGAAAACGACATAATCCCAATTATACATACTGCATTTATACACTCGTGCTGTCTTTCTCATAAGGGAGTTAAATGGTCACTAGGCAAATAAAGACATTTTCTTAAAACGCGTTTTAATTCTATTATGATTATCGAACCAAAAAGTCAGAGACATAGCATCCGGTCAATGCCCTCCTTGCATAGCATAGTCTCACCAAAATTAAATGATTTTTCCACTCCATTTATTTCTAAAGATAGAAGAAAATATTTGATTTCAATTTTTAAGTATGTTCTCAAAACGTTGTTTGAGGAAAAAAATAATCGACAGATAAAATATCACCCCAACAAAAATTATTAATAGTCTAACAGTTCATGTCAATAACTTTTGTTATTTTATAGTTTCTAAAAGACATCTATACTTGAGAACGAGTTTTCGGCAGTAGTAGTAGACTATGTATGCTCTATAAAACGATCCAGCATCGATTAATTATATACTATTATTAGCCCAAAATAATAATTAATAAGTACAATATATACTTATGTCGTGAATCATGTGATCCCCCGAACATCTCTCCTAGTCTTAATAACTCGATAAATAATAATTAAGTAGCAAAGGATCACATTTTTAAAAGACAAGGAACTAACAGGTGTGTGCCACTTGGTAGGTCAGATGCTGACGAATTAATATTCTTTCTTAGTAATGATGCCACTTTCAGTTTTGAATAATAAGTAAAACTTAGGTTTTGAGTGATATATATGTTTATAATATATTAGTTAATATCGTTTGAGTGGTAATCATATTATAACAAAGAGCTCGCAAGTCCTCTCCCTATAACTTAGCGTGCGGTGTAACTATTGATAAAATTTGCTACGAGCAAAGCAAAAACTCAGATGAGACGATTGCAAAACTTTGTAACGATCATGAACTTGTCATGTGGCTTGCAACAAATTTTATGAATGTTGGTTGGATTTTCAAGTCAAATAGTCCCAAGGTCCGGTCAATAATTGTTGCTCGTGCTCACAAAGTTTGGAATATTTTGCTGTTTCTTAGATGTGATTTGGTGAATTAATGTAACATTTGATCGGTCTCGTCCGTGAATCCCCATGTGAGTCTATCATACGTCTGTAGGCATTTTCTTTGCCTGATAATTGGGTTCCAAGAAATTTTTAAAAATTATTAGTTAGTCCAACGATAATGATGAGAATTTCTGTATTTTGATATTTTTCAAAAAAGTCATCTGTTGAAAGAAGAAAATTGTAGGTAAAAAAAAAATTTAGCTGTAAAGTCCTTTTCCGGAGTGGATATCAAAAAATAATGCACAAGATACACAAAAAATCAAATCATATGCATATTTAAATTTCGATGATGAAGCAATAACGAACTAGTATAAGAATCACTAGAAAAAAATCATTATTTTTTTTTAAAAATGATTACTTAGATAGCATAATACCATAGTATTTACATTGCATAGTGGAATGTATGCAAACACAATTACTAGGCTTTAAAAATCTATGAAATAATATCTACCGTAGATTTTTATCACATGTATTCTCATGCTACATCATATATTACACTGTCTATCTCTTTCTTTCTGATTTTTAAAATGTTGTCGTATTATTTTATAAAATATGAATCCGAATCAGATCTTATGGATCCTCTTCCTTACCTTGACAACCAATCAAACATAAAGTTCGATTTTGTAGAATAATAAATTATATATTTATCTTAATTATATCTTATTTTTCATTTTGGTTTGATGTTTAGAGAAGTTAATTATTGATGTAATCGAGTTTTAATTTTTTACTTCTAATGATTTCTTTTGCTTATATAGGATAAAACTGATGGTAGAATTGGATTAAATTAAGGCAAAAAAAATTGTAGTTGGGATATTGAAGTTATGTTTTTTAAATCTAATGCGGAAGATTAAACAAGGTGATTAAAGACTCAGAGTTAACTAGTAGTCTAGTACTAACATGCATAGCAAGCAAATGATTAAACAACTAAAGCAAATCAATCAAAAGAGAAGTACCAAATAATTAAGAAAAAAAAGAATGAATAGTGGGAATTAATCATAAATAAGCATGAATAGTTATTTAATTAAGATGAAGGATATATTTGAAGTAGAATTCTAGCATCTATATTTTGCTTAAGTTGCATCCAAAATAGTTTTTTTGCAAAATGATTTTAATGTGACCCTTATTAACAAAATATTATTAAGTGAGGTGGAAAGTTGCGTTTTTTTCTAATCTTTTTACATACACAACTGGTTTAAATATAAAACTCAAGGTGCAACAATATGTTACTGCCAAATTTGAAGTCAAAATATAATCTTATGAAAAACTAAGTATCACATTGTTATAAAAACCCAAACTTTGATATAAGTCTTCAGGCTTCCAGCAACTGTCAGTTATTTAAAAAATATTATTTTCTCTTGTAGTATGTACTGGAGCAGGGGACATATCACATATGGATCATGGACGCATGGGCTTAACAATAATTATTTGTTTGTCACAAATAATTATCCACTGCTTATATAATTTCATGATGGAGTCAATTAATTATTAGTTAAGGATATCTAATAATAAGGATATATACAATTAAATTGGCTTCAGTTATGGAGATCAAACTAATTCAATAAACAAGGAGATCCTGGTCACATAAACACACATGCATAACATACCAAAACCAACTAGCTGTTAAAATTTCAACAACTATATCAATTATATAAATAAAATATTCCGAAGATTTTACATACATGCGATGTATTTTTTTGTCTTTTTAATTTTTTTTAAACTGGTTTTAGTTAATCATGAATTAGCAGAATGTAATGCGGACGTGCATATTTTGACAATTTAACTACGTCCGAGTTGGGGTTAAGTTTGTCTCCACCAATGTGTTGTCCTTTTTAAAAAGTTTAGCCATACATTTAAAAAAATGGTGTACTGAGCTTAGAATTTTTATAATGAAATTTAACATAATTCAAATAGTTTAACTAATAATGTGATTGGGGTTTGTTTTTGTTGCATATTTACCAAGATTAATTTTATTCGAATTAATAATATATTAGTTCATATCTCGTTTTAAGTGCACCGAACCCACAGAAATGAAGCATCCAATAACACACATATCGTGTAGGTTCAAAATTTTGTTGACTTATTGATCTAGATCAAGGCATCATACACATAATAGCAAGGATCAAGGCTTCACTGTATATAATACAAATTGTACTTATTTAACTTGTGGAGGTAAAAAGGTTTTGATTATAAAATTATAGTATAAACTTAGGAAAACAATAAAGAATATAAAGAAAAAAATTGTTGTAAAAAAACAATTAAGAAAGTTAAAAGCGAGGTGTTTGACAAAAAGAAGAGCATCTCTCCACATGCAAGGGCTTCAGGATTCAGGAAGCTGATATCGCAGTTTCCAAGGTCATCGTCTCTATCAAGTTGTCTAGAAAACTCACTTCAGATTATATATATATTATACTACTATATATTATGATATGATTTGGGTACATGATCATCTCATTAACGTTTATATTATTCACTATAGTTTAGTAATTACATTGGTTTCGTTCAAACTTGAACCATTTCTAAAATTTTAAATGATCACAAGTTGACCAGACACCTATATCTATGTCAAGATTGATAATTGGTGCCACACCGGTAGATAAATCATCTTTTCAATAGGAAATATATAACGCAATTTTATACAACAATATCCTCAAAATTATTGGTTAAGTCAAGTTATATATAATTAAGTATTCAATTCATATTTTCTTACAGGTTTATTATTCGAATTACAGAACATTCATGTTATATTCATATTATTTACAAATTTATTATTTGTACATCAGTTCAAGTAAAATTTTCAGTTTACTTAGAAATATTATATATGCAAATTGAATATATCAATAAGCAAATATATAGAACTCGTACGTACTTTCTAAAATCTTTTAATAACTATGCCTATAAAACTTCATTAAAAAAAACTATGTCTATAAATAACTTCGAAAATGCAAATTGGGTTGGGTCTTCCTTCTCTCGCTTCCGAAGTATATATGAAAATAACATAAAATAAAATTTGTAGCTAAAACGACATACCTAGTTGTCTTGTCTGATCTATCCTTGGATATGTGGTTATGGACATTTTTTTTGTAATGTCTCATCTAAAATAAAAAGAATATTCATCATATATTGGTCGATATTGTTGATTGTTTCAGATAAAATGTACATTTGACTAATGCGACATATCCATATAACAGTTACATTGGTCGTCCCTCGTGGGAGAATATATAATTAAATGATGAGAATCGTTCATGCTGAATCTTTATTAGCTCTAAGCGAATAAATTAAGGCGTTGTATCTCATTTCTCTTCTATGAAGCTTCCTCCACCATTAACCATACAAATACTATTAATTAAT
Organism: Schrenkiella parvula; assembly: GCA_000218505.1. Classification (NCBI taxonomy): domain Eukaryota; kingdom Viridiplantae; phylum Streptophyta; class Magnoliopsida; order Brassicales; family Brassicaceae; genus Schrenkiella; species Schrenkiella parvula. The sequence goes on along the minus strand of CM001193.1, from coordinate 12,810,377 downwards.
CACAATTAACTAATAGTATTATATACCTTCCAACTTTTTCTTCTCTCCTTTCTGAATGATTACTTTTTAAGTTTTAACAATGTTTTAGAGAGTACAGATTTGATCCATTGGCTGATTTTGTATTAATTAATTAAGTTGGCATCCATGCTGTTCCTGCCATGAAATCAATATCTTACTAGTTATCACTGTTTTTTTAATTAATTAATGCATTTGCTGAATAATACAGATTTAATTAAGAGTATAGTTTTCTTTTCTTATTCAAGATTTTTGTGGCTTTCTGGAATATGTTCTATTACGAGAGGCATTTCGGTTTTTAATTTAGTTCGAGTTTTACGATTTTTTTTTTTAGTCAAATTTGAAAGATCAATTTTCCAACTATGGAACGTTCTTTGTTTGTAGAGAAGCTGCCACCTCTGTTCAATGAAAATCTGTATTTTTGTTCATGAAGATGAGGTTGATTTATAAAACTTGAGTTCATATCATGAATCCTTACACATATAATAAGATCTTAACTCAAAGCTAAACATCACATGATCATGACGGTCTAGTCCTGTTTAGGCTCAAAACGCCACAGATCAACCGCAATATCGACTTCTTTTCGCTTGTGGAACTTGTAGAGTTTGGGCAAGTCATATCGGAGCTGCAAGGGGAACAAGATGAACAAGTTAGAATGATCAGACACATTCACATCAGAGTTTCATAGGATGTTTTCATATCTTTAGCCCCACCTCACATAGTACTTCAGCGCTTTTCGCATTAAAATCACGCAATGCGGCCCTTTTGATGTGCTGTGATAATGAAAAGGTTGTCAAGAACAAAGTATATAGTTGACTGTAAATAGTAAGAAGTACTGTAAGGAAGAAAGGCTCCTGCTTACTTCTCTGGTAGATGTCTTATGCAAAGAATAAACAGCTCGAGAGGCGACCTGTGTAACAAAATACCGAAGATCAAACGTATGACCGGGTAATTTGAAATTCAGAAAACGGTAAAACAGATCTTCTTTTCTGTTCTTTTACCTTCATTGCTGCAGACAGAAACTCCATATCAGCTCCTTTCTTTCGTGTACCAAAGGGAGGATTCATTACAACAGTATCCACAATCTGGCCTAAAATAATTCATGGATTAAGCAAAAATTTTACCAGTAGTTTCATGATTCCACCTTGATACCTTTCTTTCTTTTTGTCGAACAAATTAAAATGAAAGGAGATTTTACCTTTTAGCTCTAACTTTGTAATGTCACACTGAACGAAATCTATCTCCACCTGTGAAACTAACCAGTTACAGCAACAGCATTGCTACAACCCAAAAAGAAAGACTTCAACTACAGGAAGAAGAATATAAAGAATAAATCAAAAACCTCAAGTTCCTCTGCGTTTGCTATTGCTGTTTCAAGAGATTGAAGGTCGATATCGACTCCAATCACACATCTGTTTGAAGCAATAAAAAGATTAACAATAACCACAGAGAATGAATATAACTAAGTATTGATGAGATAAGATTGGAGTAAAGATGGGAGATTTTACTCACGCTGCATCTAGAAGAGCAGCAGCAGCACTTAAAGTACCACAGCCACAACCAAAATCCGCAACGACTTTATCAGTTATGTCTCCATATGAATTCTCTGCCTAAACAAGAGACAAAATCAACACTCTCTTCAGTCTCCAATAAACAAGAACAAAGCCAAGCCAAATAATAACTTAGAACACAAAAATCATACATCCACACATTGAAATCATTACTAGACTGTTATGAATCTCTCTCTCTCGCTCTCTCTAGCCAATTGAACACACCCACCTAATATACAGAAACGTCAAACAACAAAAGCAAGAAACTTTTGAGCAAAGAAAGAGAATTTACAGTGAAAAGCATGCGAGAAGCAATGTGTGGACCAGTTGGGTACTGCTCCAATTCTACCTGCGACAGAAAAACAACAACAAAGAGTTTGTTCAACGAAATAAGCAACGAATCTTCAAGGAAAAACAAGAAAAAAACTCGATTTTCACTTAAAAGGAAATAAAAGAAGTAATATTTTCGCATACTTTAGGATTAGAGAACTGTTCAAGATCACCCAACAAGCCTTCTAATTGCTTCAGCTTCATCTTCTCCGGCGCTTCTGAACTACTGAATTCACAAAGCAAATAAAAATGCCTCTTGAGAGAAATAATAATAATATAGAACAAAATAAAAAGAAACATTATGAGCCGATAATACAATTGGTAGGCCCATTGGGCTTCTCCTCGCTCTCTTTCTCTTTTCTTGTTCTTTCAAGAGGTAACCCCACCCATTGCCTCTCTAGACCCTTTTCTCTTCCCTGAATCGCGTCGCTCACTGAGTTACAGAGAGATGTGTCCTCGAATTGCTCCAACATGCGAAGTCTGCGAGAAAGTCGTATCCAAGTACAAGTGCCCTTCTTGCCTTGTTCCTTAGTAAGTATTATTCTTCTTCTTCTTCATCTTGCTGCCTCTTTTCTCACTAAGTCATTGATCTTACTTCGTTTTGTGTCCTGCAGCTGCTCGTTGGGTTGTTTCAAGAAGCACAAAGGCAAGTTATTTTGTTTTCTTTCTCTATTCATAAAGTTTATAATCCCTGATTGATTTTAATTTCTAACTGAAAGCTAAAGTGTTGGACTTTGTAATTGAGAATTCGGTGAATGTCTCAACGTTTCTTACATTAGCTTGTTGATTGTACCCCTAAGAGAAGAAATCTGTTTGTGTATCTAAATGCTTCAATGAAGTTATAGCTCAAGAATCTTGATTCACTTTCGGTTATGTTGACGTGGGTTTTAACTATGTAATCTGATCAATGATGCAGAGACTCCATGTGCTAAACCTTCTTCAACCGAGGAAAAGCCAAGTTAGTGCATTTGATCACTTTGATTGTTTCTTGGTTTAGTAGTCTTCCTTGCTTTGGTGTGCACATCTGTGATGGGTTTATTCGATTAATAGCATAGTATACGGGATCAATTTCTTTCTAGTTTATAGCATAGTGTCAATCATGGTTTGAGTCATGTTCTGGTTTTGTAGCGGCTTCTCAAACAAAGGAAGTCTCGGTAAAAGCAAATGATGTGGTAGAAAAGATAGAGCACAAGGCAAGTGGTATGGCTCTTCAAAACTAAGCCTCACTTTGATATATGGCTGAGTTGAAAAACGTCTAAAGTAGCCAGAGATGCTAGCATCAGGCAACAAAGGTTTGAAATTTGGTCTGAGTTACATTGCCTGGGTTTTGTAGCCGCGTCTGCAGCGAAAGAAGTTCCGGTGACAAGACAGATAAATGTAGAGAGAGCAAAGGATGTTGTAGAGAAGACACAACTCGAGGCTATCGGTAATGTTCTTCCAACTGACTCTCGTGTAGAATAGTTGGCGAGTTTTGATACCTTGTCTCAAGTAGTTGGATAACAAACTGTGAACGAATCTGTAGCTTCATAGGCCATTTCTAAAGCTGGAAATTTTTTGCAGCTTCTTCGAGTGAAATCCGAGAAGCTCTAAAGGATGAAGCCCTTCAGAAACTCATCTGCACTATTGATAGTTCTTCCAACCCTCTGCAGGTAAGGTCACGTACATCGTCATATATCCTAAACGATTAAATCTTTTTTGCTGTTACTGATCTATTTTTGACAAAACTGATTGTGGATATATCAGGAACTCGATGAAGCCATGGGTCTAGAAGCTTTCCGCATGTTCGCTGATAAGGTACAGGCTTTAAAATCTATCTGCTTTCTAAGAACTTACAACAATCCATGACCAGCAAGCCTCTGCTAAGTTTCTCACCTTGTTATTCTCAGATTCTATCGAACATTTCCGAGAGTAAATGAAGAGCAATGATCGTAGTTGGAACGACGTCCCAGAACTATTCTCGATTTATTGTTTTCGTTACATAGTTTCGCAGGAGAGAAATGCTCATTGGCTTAAATGACGCCGTTTTGGTACAGAAACATCTCTTCGCGGCCCCATCTTTTTTTCTTGTATATACATTACCTCCGAGATTTCAGATTCCGACATTAACAGAAACAGAAAAAAGACCTACTTTTACCTTAAACACACTATATTTTACATGTTGTCGCCCTGGTTATCTTCAAATTTGTGGATTTGCTTGGAGAACTGATCCTTATTTCTTACTCCGCACATGAACCTGCAACAACGCGATGGAGATGTGTCTGTCAAATCTTGAACATTAACTCATCTCGCAAGAAATGATTCTAGCGATTCCCTGATTCTTACTAACATGTTGGTTTCTTGCCCTGGTCTTCAGGTTCCTTACTACTACTTGCCTGGCTGAAACTTAGCTGTGCTGTTGTTTGATTCTATAAGAACATTTTTAAAACACGATCTTGTGAGCGTCACCATTTGTAGGAACATAGTAAAACGCACAATGGATACTATGAAAGAATTACCTGCAATGGAGGAGGTTGTTGCATCTGGTGGAGACCAACAAACTGGCTATAAGGGTTCAAGTAACCCGGAAACTGAGGCTGATTCGAAACCGGGTCAAAGGCTTGAATATTTGGAAAATGATACGGTGGTGCTGGATTTGATGGACCTGGACTGGCCGTATGAGCTACCCTAGGAAAAGGTGTGCCGGGAAAAGGTATGAATGGAGGCCGGTTCACACCCATCATCTCCATAATTGCTGTGTTGGGCATGAAACCTTGCATATTTGCTGTTAACATCATCGGCATCATACCACCGCCTCCCGTCGACATCATCTGCGTAACAACATTGATTCAGAGATCAATTAAAATCTCGGTCATGATCTGCAGTCTTCTTGATAATGCTGTAAACTAGGGGAGCAAATTCATGACTTGCAAGAAAGAGGGCATAATAAAAGCGATCAGCTATCAAGTCCATCTAAACGAAGTGACATTGTTCCCAAGTAGAGAGTTCTAAGATTTTGCATATTTTGTCTATGAAACTTTATAAGACTGCTGACATCAAATCTAAAAAATGGGCTACTTATTATGAACCAAAATCCACGGTCGCAGCTAGAAACGCTGGTTGATAGACAAAAACTAACACTCTAAACTCTTTCCCTGTTCAACCATTCGGCTACCCTTTCTGGTTCTGCAAGAGATCTTGGACAATGAGGAGAAAAAGAATGTCTTTTTCTTTTAGCACACGACTCTGTTTTCGAGGACATACCTGTATTTGCATCTGTAGCGATTTCACGTACTCGATAGCATCATCCAGCATTGAAGCTTTATCAGACTGTTAAAAGTTGAAGTAGAACAAAATTTCAATCAGAATCAACCTTACCTCGAGTAAAAAAGATATAAAGACATACCTTGTTGCAGCGAGGAATGAGTTCTTGGAGAACCTTCATCTTCTCGTTGATCTTTTCTCTCCTTCTCTGTTACAAAAATATATAAAAAAATGCTACAATTTGTAATGGATGAAACAGGAGAGAGCGCATTGTTGAAACTCAGAAAGGAAAATTTCAAGAACCTTTTCGGAGATATTATGCATTTCCGTAGCTCGTGACCTTTTCCTAGATGTCGAACCACGAGCTTCTTCAGCAGTTTCCTGTACGCCACGAAACCAAAAACAAATGACTAAGCCCTGAAACGCGCCAAAGTGACTAACATGCGCCGATATGGGGAGAGCGCAGGTTAACCAAAAAAACTCACCTCTGTTTCTTCTCTCTCCTTTCGCTTCTTGTCATCGGCAGTTTCCGTCTCCGTCGCTGGTTTTATCTGAATTGACTCTGTTTCAGTCTTTGAGACTCCCGAAGAAGATGGTCCGGCGATGTCGCAAACCGTCTCGATCGCCTTCCGATTGAGACTAGGAACTGCAAAAGTTTTCCAGACTCCGCCAGTGACCGTTGCTGGTGTCAGACAGGACTCGGTCGCCGAAGACGGCGGAGGGGCGCTCGATCCCACCTGCATCGAATCTCTCACCACCGGAACCCATGATCCAGCTGGTTCAACTCTACCGCCGGTATATAAGTTCATACTTAGCCTCGAGAAGTTGACAAAGTTCTCCGCCCTTCTCCCGGAGATAACCTGACCCATCGGTCTCTCCGCCATCGGAATGTGCAGGGCACTAGGTGGTGGTGGTGGTAGAGAGACGGTACCCTGCGGATGAGTAAATGGGGTTGAGACGGTGCCGGAGTAGAAAAGATGGGAATAGAGTTCATCTTGGCGGAGAGGATGGTGAAGCCAAGACGCCATTTCGTCTTCTCGGATGAATAGATTCTGATCAGACGGTTGATGGTGACTCGGAAGAGGCGGAAGCGGAGCGTTTCCATCTCCGCCGCCACTTCCGCTGCCGCGGAGAATGGGATCAGGTGGAGGAACAGAGAGACTCTGTGTCTGGCTGCTTCGAACGACTCGACCTCTCTTCCATAAGAGCTCCACGATATCATCTTCGCCCCTAATTTGCAAACAAAAACCAAAATCTCAGATTAATCAGCTTGAAGAGAAAAAAGCTTGTGAGAGAATCAATCAAAAGGGAACCTACATGATGGATATTCTGAGGGAGATTCAAGGAGGAGGAAGAAGAAGAAAAAGAAGAAGAAACCGGGATGTTATGATCATCGTCGGTACCGAAGTCGGGAACAACACTGGTTCATCTCTTGGAGATATATAAAGATACAAAATTTATGAGGAGAAGCCACCCATATAAAGATACAAAATTTCACAAATTTCCAATATGAGGAGATATATAAAGATATAAAATTTCACAAAATTTCACAAATTTTGTAACACATAAAGCTTCAAGAAACCACCCAGAGCGCAGAAAACAGAGGATTTGTTTTTTGGGTCATATTCGTTGAATTCTCTTCCCTTCTACTGTTTTTGTCTTTGTTTTTTGTGATTCTCTATGCCCCTCGGCCGTGAGTGTCTCTGTGTGTGGTAATCACGTTTGCGGTCTCCACGTATGCAAAGCTAAGTAGTGTTTCCCAAAAACCATTTGAGGAAAACAAAAACATCCAACAGAATAATAATCCATCGAATATGGAGGAATCTGGAGGAATATTCTGTCTACAAACTAATATAAGATTCTTGTATCAACCCTAGTAAACATTTTATATTTTGTTTATTGGTTCTGCTTCCTCTTTTCACTTTCTTTTCTTCTTCCTTTTTTTTATAACTCAATCTTTTGTTTTGGTTTTCTTTTCTCTACTATAAGTTATTTGTTAAATTTCTTATATTGTTTTGGAGTCGCATTAAAATTTATTATAATACATTATTTATCACTAAAATTATATTCAAATTATAATTGGAATAACGAATTGGAGATTTTTTTCTATTATTATTTTATACATTTTTAACGATAACAATCTTACCGAAAATTAGTTCCCCAAACATTGATAAATCAATGACAAAACTATTACTATCCACGTTCTCCTTGTTCTACATAACTTGAATGGTTGGATAAAGTAAATTGTGTGTCAAACTGTTTCTCACCAATACGGTCCCATGTTGATCTTCTAGTCCATGCATGATTCTTACTCTTATAGTCCCATGTTTTCCCAAATTTACTCTCAACAAAAAATAACGTTAAAGAAAACAACTAAATTCATGGGTATGTAGTGGTCGGAAGTTCATAAACAATAAATTTTTTTTAAAAAGAAATATCCTACAATAGATTAAATAAAGTTTTTGTCATAAAAATAGAACACAAAGATAAAATTCACAAAAATAACATTCATAGTGAAAAAGACAATTATATCATTTATCTTATATAATTTCAATTTAAATTAATTAATAAAAGAAATAAAAATATTTTATATTTCAAAAAGAACAATTTCAAATCTTTTTTTTCAAAATATTTAAATTCAAAAGTAGTTTTTCAAAAGATTTTTTTTCAAAATTTTTTTTTCCAAAAATTCTTTTATTCAAAACTCCTTTAATGAATGTTATTTTTGGGATTTTTATTTTTGTAATCTTTTTTGTGATTAAAAATTAAATTAGTCTATTTAAGAGAATTGCCAAATTTAAAAGAAAATCTTAAACACAAATTGGAAATCCAATTTGTTAATCGTATGTACCCATTTATCAGAAAATATAAAATTTAGCAGAAAGCTGAAGTTTTGATAATGGATTTTGTTTTCTTCTATAGTGGTGGGGTCATAATCGCCAAAATTTCTTTTCTTTCCTTGTAAGACTTCATTTTTTTTTCTCCGTTTTGTCTGAATCTCTTCCAATGTTGTACTTTTAGAATAATAAACACTATCTTTATCTATTTATCTATATCTATATCTATATCTGTCTCTATCTCTATCTCTAGCCCTCTCAACGGGACGCTTTTAAATGAGTAGTGTCTCTGTGTGGTGGCTATGACGTTTTACGGATTCACAATGATGTCATCACCCTGCACGTAGGATCTTTTGTCGTTATTTATCGTCTCTCTCCACGTTTTCTCATCTCATTGATAGCTCCATATCGACATAAACAAAAACATCCAAAAGACAATATAATAGTATCTAATGAGGTTTTTGTATCAACCCAAGGAAACAATTCGCTCTTATTCTTACGCCCATTCTTTCTACATTACTAGTATCAACTTAAATTGATATCTATATGTTAAATTGATACTATATGTCAATTTAAATTGATAATATATTCTCGTCCTAAGTATCATTCGATCTTGTCAATTCTAGGTTTTATTTTTGATTGAGCTAACGACACTTGGTTATAAATGATTCTCGCTAAAAGTGGAAGTCTGGGTTTCGGTTTGGGATCCACATATTATTTATCAGGACGCATAAAGATTACATGATCTCTCTTGCTTCACATTCATAGTTGCACAACGCACATTTCAGCTCTACTTGAAAAACCCTCATCGAATCATTATGTCTTACGTTGGGTTACGATTTAGCATGAATAACACAACTTAACAAGCACAATATAAACATGTGTCTAAGTTTGCATTTATCCACTCAATCATATGGCCAGAAAACTTTATAGCTACGACATTTTAATTCCTCAAAGTCGCCAGTATCATAGAGCTGTCACGTTAAACCTGACAGAGGCAACATGCATCTATAATATACCATGAATAAGAGATAGGTTGATCATTAAGGTTTAGCGTGTTTTCGTTTTGGTGTTGACACTATTACTACAGATCTATACATTTGTCAAGCCCTAGTAAAAATGTGTATGAAATTAACCACTAAGTTGAAACGACAGAGTAGAAAAAAACAGAGCTGAAACAGAGACTTCGCCATCTGAGACAGGTTACAAAAACGATACTAGCCATTGTTTGGCAGAAGCATGCATGGTCACAGACTCGGAATCTTTTATTATATATATGAAAAATTGGAAATATTAAACGACAAAATGATAACTTAAGTAGAGATATTAAAAATTGCACTTGAGTATTGGACATCGTGTTTGACGTATGTATAATATACTGAAAAAGATTGCTTCCTTACATTAACTATACTCTGGAATCTAACGCCATGATCGTGCTAAGGTTCATGGGGTTCATGTACTCAACCGAACCAGTCATGATCTGTTGGACGATGAGTCGGGTAGCTTTCTCGGTCGGGTGGAAAGGGTCCCAAAACGCATAGACGTTGCGGTCAGGACATAGACTCGACAACGGGTTGCAAACGCCTTGCCCGTTGTATGCTCCTTGTCCGCAACACGCTACCTTCGACGTCACGAAACCTATATGACAATTTGACCAAATTAGGTCAGAAAAATGATTCATGACAATAGATAAAATAAAAAATGATTCATGCAATATAAATGTTAGGATTAATAATGATTCGAAATTGCAGCGAAAGTCGGCCATACATTTTTGAAAATCACAAAGTAAGCAAAAAAAATTAACTGTTTTGTCTTATTTGATCAAATTAGGTCAGAAAAGTTATTCATGGCCATTAACAAAAAAAATGATTCAACGTAAAGTTTCAGATTAATAATTATGCAAATTGGCGGAGTGATGGAAACAAATAATCAATGTAATGAAATGAAAAAATCGTTTAACATATAAACTTGCAGAATATAGCAGAATGGATGAATATAAATCACAATTTCATAAAATTCTGTGATTATTAGAAATATTGCAGAGTTGCATTTAACAATTCTTATTTTTCTCTACCATTCCACATGTTATACCAATTTCAAAACCATTGAAGGAGTACTCACCAAATCTTTGGGGATTGTTGATGAAATCTGCATTCATATTGAACGCATTAGCCCCAATGAAAACATCAGAACCAATCTCACGATTAAGTCCTTGAAGCATTTGATCCAAAAGCGGATTGAATATCGCTGCAGCCTGTTGTGCCTCGGGTGCACATTCTCCGTTTTCGCTTCCGGATGAAGCAAGCTGGGACGGTACGCAACCCAACGGTCCTGTTCCCGTAACCATTACCCTCCTCGCTCCCAACTCATACAGTCTCTGTATCGACAGATAAGAGTCAAAAGCATGAGAACACACAATGATACACTAAACATAGCGTATGACCCAAGAAAGGATATACATATGTATACCGCGAGGATTTTCTTGTATTCGGAGATGAGAAGCTGGCTAAATTCGCCGAGAGAAGACTGGCGGCCTCTAGAAGAGAAGGGCAAGAAGTAGTTGTTGACGAAATCGTTGCCACCGAGAGTCATGAGGACAAGAGCTCCGTTTACAAGCTGTTGCGTTTTGTCTGAACCTATAATCTCACTCACTCTCTCTTGATACTCTTGGAACAGCTCGAATTGCCTACCGATCCTTAGTATGTTCAACTACATTTTTTATCCACACCAGAAAGAAAAATATTAGATTTGGGTCCAAACAAGCCGTTGTTTTTTTTGTCTCGGTGGAAAACAAAGTCTGCAATTCAACTTGAAAATATATATTAAGAATAAACTTACTTTGGACTTTAATATTTTTTTTGTTTTTGTTTGGACTTTCGAGTTTATTTTTTTAAGACTGAAAAAGACTAGAATCGATTAATGAATCACACGATCAAATTGGTTGGAGTAAAACGTCCCTCTTATGGTTATTAATTACAAGCAGAATTGTACAAGATCTGACTATCTAAATATATTTTCAGCTGAAAACGAACTATTTTTTTGTGTTCATTCTCTACATTTCTCTTTTATTTTGACAAAATTAGGCATACCTTTATTTGTTAGAAAAAATATTCATCTAGTACCACAAAATAATACTATTAAAAGGAGTTTTTTGTCTTCAGCAAAAAAACATAGTTTATATGGAAAAATGTGATAGATGACTTACAAATTGAACGCCGGTATCGTTGAGAATTCCGATGCCGGCAGAGGCAAAATTAGCTCCGATCAATAGCTTCTCTCCGGTGAGCTCAGGGCTAAGGATTGGTAACGTTGACTCCGATCCAATTTGTTCACCTAAACCCCAAGCAAAAATCACTTGTAATAGCTCTAAAATATAGAAATAAAAAATGGAAATACAACAAACTCGTACTGATGATGTCAGGGAGGTTCAAGCCGTTGGAGAAACGACCGGTTGGACGGCCGGTCGGATAATCGATTCCGTACGGAGGAGAATCGGCACGAGCGGTGGTGACTAAGTAATTGTTATTACCACTGTCCACAAGTGAGTCGCCAAAGACGTAGAACGCTCGAGCCGCGTACGTTTGTTGCGGCATAAGAAATAGCGTTACACATAACGCGGCGGACAGAAATATCGATGTTAGAAGTGTGGACATGATGTAAAAGCGAAAGCCTTTGGTGATTCTAATATATGAAAAGTTTAAAAGAAGATGTCTCTTCGTTTATTACTATATACAACGGAAAATTGTATTAATGGTTAGCTTTTTTTGGTGTATGAAATAAATGTTATGTTGTTGTCGGTTGATCTACTTAGGAGAAAACAAAGCTGTTCTAATAAAGAGATAACATGTGAAATGCAAAATTAACTCAATCCGTAAGAATCGTACATTGTTTTACTGTTGTTGGATTTGAGTTCGAATGCAATACATTCGTTTGGAGGGAGATGAAGTTTGTTCTATTGAACAAACCACAAATGTTATGAAAAGATAATCTTGAACTATAAATGTATACAAGATTAATATTATCTTAACATTTAGCTTGAAATTAAGTGAACAAAACAAAACGTATGGATCATTAAAAAAAAAAAATACGTTCTACCATCACAAACTACACCTTGTAAAGTGGTGTTATATTATAGTCTTGTTTCTGAATACATATTCGTAGCCAACAAGTTTATATGAATGTTCAAGTCACAAATATTTAGTTATGACATGAACTAATCAAAGACTTGTTTTAGACATAATCAGTTTAAAGTCCAATCAAACCAAAAACATCGCTAGGTCCAAAATGATTAATGACTAGCTGGCATCAAAAGTATCCAACCACAAATTATAATATTATTCTATATAACAGGATATAAAACATAAAGTAGTCAACCACATAGTGTATAAATAATTATATGCATATATATACAATATACTTTCTTTTTCTTAATCCATCATCTTACTATGTTATATAATTAACTAAGCCTGATTAAACAAGTTGTAATTAATCATCAGGCTTTTGCTTGTTTCAACACAGAGAAACACAAGTTCTTTGCAATGGGATCATAAAAAAATCCGATTTCAGCTCCAACATTAAGTTCCTTCACCCTCCTTATTTCTCCAATATAATATATATCAGTTTCATGATAATACCCGAAGATTACCTCGTGCTGTTTCCCTGTATCGTAATCATCGATCTTGATCTTTATAGGATCCTTTTTAACGATATTTATCGACCGGCTCATATTTTTCAAAATATATTGCTCAACATCGTTGTTATTATCAAATTCCAACCAGCCTTCACTTTTCTCTTTTAGGATCATCCTTATCTTCCACAGAGATGTTTTGTTTTCTTCACATATATCTTTCAAAATAGACGAACACGATGATGATGACCCTTTCATTTTCCTTTTTTGTTTTGTTTTTCTGTGTATGATTTTCCGATTATATTTGTTGATTTTCTTATATGTAGATGTAACATACACACACATTTATATATGAAATTTTAGAGGGTACGTGTGCGAAATCATTAAATTAAATTAAATTATGGAGAAGTTTTCAGATTTAATATTATCACCTCATGGATTTTTAAATTAATTACACATTTTTCTTTATGTAATTGAGAAACTTATATTACTTGATAAATTTACAAAATTCCCATTTCAAACCCAACGTGTTGAAAATCCGAAGTTTATTATTAATTACCTTCCAAATTATTTTTATGAATTAAGGAATAATATTCTTCACATTATTTTTTTTTAATTAAAACTTAAAACAATATTTCTGGGCTAACAACGTATTTATTGATAAACGATTTACATTAAGAAAATAAAAACTAAAAAGAAAAATATTTTGAACATAATATCTAGATCTTAAATTTAGTATATATTCAAATTTGATATCATTTGCCAGGTTTGACAAAACACAATGGGAGAAGAAATAGAACAATATTATTATTTTTTTAGTAGAGGGTCCACGTTTTTCAAAATGTGACATGATTCACTGATGATTAATATTAATACAACTGTAACAGTATAGATATTATCTGTTCAAAGTATCAGTGTCCTCTTAAACTAATTCTTTCTTAGTTCTGAATATCCCATTCATGCTCATGCATATGAGTTAATATTAGAATCACGCGTATACTAGTCGTATCATGTTTGGGACAATACAAAATGTAATAAAGGAAAAGAAGAAGAAAAAAACAAAAGCACATGACAAAATGACCTGTATCTAAATATGGTTTATCGTAAGAAAACATGTCATCGAGATCAAAGAGTGATAGGCGGTCCAAGTTTAATGTCAACCATTAACATTTTTCTATATACTATACTTGAAATCAAATAAAGAAAGAAGAAAGACTGGTCGGTAATATAAGTGGTTGTGCATCTTTTTCAGTCATTTACGTTCACATGCATACTTTAACTCCTGTCATCATCATCACCATTATACAATCATCGTGCAACCATTTGCATCACTTGAAGGCCTCTCTAATAGTCATTCATCTTGGGGGTGAATTTGAACTTGTGAAAAGGGAAGTCTCTCATAACGGGTCGTGTTACTATATAGCCCATTTAGTTTCCTCAGCCTCTTTAACTACATCAATTGCAATCTAAGAGGATTCAAAAAAATTTGAACTTTAGAGCAACTCCATTGGGGTCTCTTACAAGTTTTTTAAAGAGTTTCTAAAATTAAAAGGAAAAGAAACTAAATAATTTTAAATTAAAGAGATTGAAGAGATTGGAGAGATTGGAGAGATTGGAGAGAGAATCTCTTATTTAAGAGATTTAAGAGACAATTTCTTAAAAAAATATTATTAAACAATGTTTAGAGACTCATATATTAATCTCAGCAATGAACTTGCTCTTATGTTTAACATTAACACATACTTTTACCTTCTCAGCCTAATTCTAGGTTGAACCTTCTCATCTGATCCAGGTTACTCTCGAGAATCTTCAAACCTTGAAGAACTTTTCATTACATTCTAAGCTCACTAGCTGAACAAGCCATGGATTGCTCTCCATTTGGCTTAGCCAATCAACCACATTATTCCCCAACTTTTGTTATATCATCAGTATATTAATTATTATAGTTTTATTATCATTTAAATAACAATGAGGACTTCAGAAGTTGGGAAAAAAATAATAGAAACATTATTGAGAGGCTTGATAGAAAGGAATCAAATAATACGACCATTAGCAAAACTTCGGATTCTCTCTTTATCCATTAAAACAGCTTTATAAACTTGTTTTCTTTTTTGCCAGAAATTGTTATTCCCTTAATCGTTTCTTCGAGATCGCTGATCAGAATCTCCTTCTCCTTCTGGTTTTTTCATTTTTCTCCGACGTCGAGATATCGTGTTAGAAAAATGCGACACAATTGCTGTCATGTCTCCTTCGCTTCCGTTCTCAAGATCCTCAATTTCCTACAAGCTTTCATCGGTGTATCGATCATAATCTACTCGATATGGATGCTCGATCAATACAATCGTCACGTACCCGTCGACCCTCCTCCATCGCAGCCTCCGGCAGCTTCATCGCCGGATTCTTATTCGTTCTCTGCTTCAGGAATTGAGATCAACAGTGTTTCTGATTCCTTGAAGAAACCCATCAATTACGTATCGGGTATCCTTCTCGGGTCTAGCGGGGATTCGGGTTTCAACCTCCGTTCCCTAGATCTTCCTGCTCCATGGTATCTGTTCTTGCTCTTTTAAAAAGTTTCCATTTTTAGGATTTTCGATTCAGTCTTTCCCTGATCGACTACTCTTGTTGTTACTCCCCTATCTTTTAGCCCAGCAAGTTATATTGATGGATATTTTAGATCGGTTTGTGATTATTCAGTTTTGTTTTGATTGACTGTGAATCTTCTTATTGCATTTTATAGGAAACAAACGAAAAAAGGGCAAAACTTTTAAATGCTTAACGATGATTTCTGGTTTTACATAGGGATTAAGCTAAGACACAGTTTAATGCTTGAAGGAGTGTTCCAATTATTCGGTTGGTTGCATTTTAAATCAATGCAGGTTCATCTACTCTTTCATGGCGATTGGGATTTTGGTCTGCATTGTCACTAGCATCGGTTTCATAGCAGCTGAAGCTATCAATGGCTGCTGCTTGTGTTTCGTATCCTTGTATATGTATACAGTATACTCATTTGCTTCTGTTAGTATTATTCACCGGTATGAAAATTATTGGGAAGTTTAATCCTTGATAGGTCTTCTTAGTATTCTATTCTCAAAACTCTTCTAATCGTCCTTGAAGCCGCTCTCGTGGGATACATAGCGATTGACCTTCACTGGGAAAAGGTGAGGTGTACTTCTTACATTTGAAGCTTGTATCTTGCTTGCTGTGCTAACGGTCTAGACTCATGTCCCTTTAGGATCTTCCATATGATCCAACTGGAGAACTCACTAGCCTTCGAGCTTTCATTGAAGCAAACATCGAGATTTGCAAATGGGTCGGGATCGTTGTGGTAGCAGTCCAGGTAACTAAATCTGTTTTTGCCTTTTCGACATTTGAGTTATTTCACGGTTCTCTCTATTAGATTGTTTTATTTTTGTTTTGGTGTTTCAGCTACTGTCATTGCTACTGGCAATGGTTCTGAGAGCTATGGTTTCTCCTCGGCAAACGGAGCTTGACGATGAGGATGATTATGAGAATCCGCTGAGTAGAGCACGGGAGAATCTTCTTGGTCCACAGGCAAACCAGACATCTTCTGGATCAAGCAATATTGACAATTGGAGGTCCCGAATCAGAGAGAAGGTAAACAGCTCAATCGCCTGAACTTAGTACCAAAGATTTAACCTTGTGATTGATTGTCTTTATAATTTGTTCTTTTTGTCTGAATATTCTTCTACAGTACGGATTGATCAACGGACAGAGCCAGAGTCCATCAGTTTAACTTAAAAAGACTGTGTTCCTGTGTTTTGAATCATTACATTGGCTTTGTTCCTCTCTCAGTTTTTATCTCTCGCTGTCGTTGTAACTTTCGAGTGTGCATAAGTATTACACAACTATGTTATCGTTTGATGTTCTTTTTTGAGATTCTGTTTAGATCGCAACATAGCTTTCATTTTGG
The DNA here is from genome assembly GCA_000218505.1 of Schrenkiella parvula. Classification (NCBI taxonomy): domain Eukaryota; kingdom Viridiplantae; phylum Streptophyta; class Magnoliopsida; order Brassicales; family Brassicaceae; genus Schrenkiella; species Schrenkiella parvula. The sequence continues at coordinate 12,793,847 of CM001193.1, read as the reverse complement.
TGTTTGTACAATCGCGTAACGAGATTTGTGTTTAAAAATGGGAGGCGTGCTTATTGCTCTGGTTCAATGGTTACATGGCATTTTGTTCTCTCAATCGTTACAAAAAAATCGAGACACAAATCTTCCCATAGACAAAAAACTTACACTATCTTACAGTTTTATTGAATGTAGTACTATATTGTTCTCGTCTCATTTCATTGTGTAAGATCGATAACGGCTTCCTCTACGAGCTCTTGCAACAATGTCCTTTCAATTTCAATCCCAAAGTCGTCTATTTCAACTTGCAAGCTACAAATCCATGTCTTCCCGACAATCTCGTCCTTCACCAGGCTCTCTGCAGCCAAACTGTTTGCGTCCATGTCCTCTACATAGTCACGCTTGCTAGGCTCATCTGAAACCCAGTCCTTTACCTGGGCCCAGACATGCTCCACCAGGTCGAAAGGGGGAGAATCATTGCCGCGTGTAGTCGTCGTTTCTGAAATGATGGAGTTAATGCGATCGAAGATAAGCTTACGGGTTGACCGGTGTTGTCTACGTTTTCCTTCATGTATGAACTCCTTGACGTTGTTGTTATCTGCGTTGGTGTATTTCTCTCTGAGTGAAGGGTCTAAGGAACTGTTTGGCGAGTGACACCGCGACATGAGCGGGTCATGAGAGACTGTGCAACCCTTGCTGAAACCAGCAGCTGTCAATAGCGTTTCTATGAATAAATACCAGTTCTCATTCTCATGGACTCCCATTCCGGGTTTACATATGTTGCCTGTGCAAGAGTCGTCATCCCATGACAGGATCCGAGCAATTGACCCGATTGGCGGTGATTTGTTGATTAGATTAGATTTAAGAGACATTTCCTCTCCTGTTGAGAATGCAACATTTGGATTAGCCTAAGAGGAGAGCTGAGTAACAAACTCTCTGAATAACCGAAGCAACCGGAGAACTACCTTGAGTCGTCCATAGCTTGGTTGACACAGAACATTCTGGAGTGCTGACACCTTCTTCTTCAAATGGCGGAAACAAAACCGAAACTGGACTTGGCTGATCCTGGTGTTCGCTTGTAATCCCAGCCGCTAGGGGCTTCGGTGTAGTCAGTTCCTCCTGAAAATAAATCAAAATGGCTTAAGCATGAATGTTCAGAATCATCAATGGCTCTTCGAGTACATTGAAAAAAGTTAGAGAATTGGTTGGTACCTCGCCTGGGATTATACTTTGCTGCTGTGATGCATCAGGACGGATACAATCTTCGCTGGTTTTTCCATGAACAATCACAGAAGAAGGCGTTGCTAACTGAGACATACTACTGTACTGAGATGCATCTCTCCTCTCCTTGCTTGCTTTCTTATTCTTAAATGAGAACAAGTTCGAGACTTTCCATGATGATTTCAGGGTTCCTGTCTCAGTCAGTTCTTGTGGAGCCTGTGACTTGGAAGTCCTTAAAACTGATGTTTCTCCATTGAGCCTTACGTCAGAGACTGATTTTGACCTTGCAAGGATATTCAGAGAATCACTTCCCATTTCCACTTGATTCAGATGACTGGTTATGCATGATGTTGACACCCTTGTCACTGGTACTATTTCATTGCTATCTTCGTCGGATCCAGTTGTCACTTTGGTCTCTGAGAGTGCAAGCATTTCCCCTAAGGTGCTTGAGGTTCTTGGTACGTGTTTATGCGGCTGTGTGCTTCCGGTTACTGACATCAACGCCCATCTTTCAGAAAGTCGCTTTTTTGCCTCTCTACAGACAGATGACTCGGGAGAAAATGAGGCTCGGCTGAAAGAGGAAGGAGAGAAAGGACTTTCAAACCTATTTGGACAGTCCCAAGAATGCCTAGAAGCTGGTGACATGATCTCAGAATCGCTAAGGTTTCCCACTGGGTCTTCGTTATCAGACTTATTAAACGAACTGTCATCACCAATATAACCATTGGATAATACAGAAGAACATTGAGTTTCATTCCTGCGGTGACCCATCAGATTTTCGCGCACTTGACGCGTAATTTCCCTTGCCACTTCTTTAGACTGGTCAACTTCTCCAGGCCCATCAAAATAGCCACCACTGTGCAAACCCCTTGGAGAGGATGGGGATGATGAAACAGCCTTTATATCTAGAGACTTCCCTAGACTAGGCTTCAAGACGACAATTCGGGTTGGCTGTACAGGGTGTTCCTCGGTTCCCCGGTTGACATAAGATGATGAGTAACCGAGATCACGGTTTCCCCATCCACTTTCTTGACTTGATGAAGGCACTTTCTTAATCTGCTTGTTCTTCCTCCCTTGAACCACAAATTTTTCAGTTTCAACAGCCTTAGAAGGTCTCAATACTGTGATGCGCTTTGCCTCTGAACGAGGAGGAACACTCTGAAAGTCGGAATGATGATGACAGAATGAATTTGATTCCTGGAGAAATTTGACAAATAAATCCTTGTTGGAACTTAAGAATTCAAGTGCATCTTGGAACTCTTTGGATTGGTGAAGATTGTCATCTGTCACAAGGCGTTTTGCTTCCGCAAACTTTTGACGAACAAGTTTCTCGGTCATACTTTCATCATGTCTTCCTTTTCTAGGTGAGCTCTCTGTTGAACGACTCACCTTCTGAGGCGACTGCCGCATTTCATACACATCTTTAAACTCTCTGCTGAGCTCCTGATACTTTTGGACCTCGTTATCCATAGAAGCGCCCGGATGATTAAGCAAAGAGTGCGAATAGCTTCTGGATTTGCATCGCTGTGTAGCAGACTCAAGGTGCATGTGGGGAAGTGTCTCCAAACCCATCAACTTAGCAACCACATTAGGTGGGCTCCGTTTAGGTTCGACTTCTTTTGACATTTCACGAGCAATGAGTCTCTTCATCGGTGTACCATTTACTTTGTTAGAAGCACTTCTCCTCAAATCAGAGATAATCTGTGCAAACAGTGCAGACAAGAGATATTAGATGCAGAGACCATAAGAGTAAACATCAAGTGGTGCAAATAAGGACAATGACCATATTTCTTATCATCTAACCAAATTTACCGATTCAGCTTCTGAATGGCCTTTATAAGAGGGGCTTGGCATTCGAGTCACGTCAGATCGACTCCTTGACAGAGAGGATACTGCCAACAAACTACCTCGTGTCAGTTACACACAGGTGAATACAAAACTCAGATAGAGATAGATCAAGGATAATAGGACACAAAACTTAGTTCAGGAACATCTTACCACAGAGTTTTGATAATGACACAGAATTGCGTAAGGTAAACACAGTAGGAATAAAAAGAAAGCTTCCTTGAGTTTAAAATAACTTTGACTAGTGAACGAACCAGTCACAGAGGGAAATAGTCATTACCATCACGATGTGGTTTATCTGTAAGCAACTTGTTCCCATTAACAGCTGTTCCTAGATCAAATAGGTTTACCATCCTTCCCAAGCATCCTGGAATCGGACTTTCAATCTTCTGGACCTTTCTGCCTCGGAGCTCATTCATTTTGGTCCCTGCAGTTTCACAGCTTTTAGTTATCATCTAAGGTTGTGATTGGCTTGGAAGGAGATTACCATGAGAAAAAAAATGACAGGAAATGGAATAACAATGAAGTAACTTTCCACCTCTGAAGGCTTCAAAATGAAAATAAATTGTTGGAATTGGAACAATAGAGGGAGATAGAAAAAGGCATAAGATACAAAATCTAAACCCTAAGAGATCCAGGAAAAGGGAGGAGGGTTAGAAGAAGAAGAGAGAATTTTTCTAGCAGCAAAGAAGAATAGGCCAAACATAACAAAACAAGAACTTGGTAAGAACAAAAAATAGGGGGGAATAAGATTCTGTAACCACAGGGACACTTCATAGTGTCTGAACAAAAGGGAAAGAAGAACCAATTACCATTTTTTCACATGACCTATCACAATCAAAGACAGACACTTTCGTACTCTGAAAACAAACTCTTAGTGAAAATTACAAATTAACCTTGGCTCATCTTTGTAATCAGACGGAAACGAGTCTCGGCTCCTCAAAGCAAATCCTCAAGGCACACTGGATCTGCATTTCACCAGATTCCAGCAATCAGTGATAGATCATAGAAATCTCTAGTATCTCTATACACTCTTATATATGTACTCTCAAGCTTGTCCCTCTCCAGAGAGAAGTAACAATCAGTAATAAATGCTACAACTTTAATTAAAAACAAGCAAATTGACAAACAGAAGAGTAAAATCAATCCAGCCAAATTAGCTTATTCCATCAGAAATTGGAAGAAACTGTAATTTTTGCTGCAAAGACAAAGAGAGAGAGAGAGAGAGAGAGAAGAAGCTAATCGGTGCAGAGAGAAAAAGAGGGTAAAGATCAGAATCTATTTCTAGTAAGAACACAGAGAAGCAAACAAGAAATCGAGACGAGAAAATAGGAAAAAGGAAAGCATCAGAAAGTGAGAGATCAGAGCTAATGACTCAGACATCATTTTGCTTTACTCTCGGGGGAAGAGAGACCTGTAAACAGTTAGGAGGTAGCTAGATACATCGGAAAATCCGCCGGAGAAGATGCCGCCGGAGATGAAGAAGTAGCCAAATCTGTCTCTCTCAGTATCTCACCGAAAGGGATTTTAATAAAAATAGAGTTAATTACGGAATCTCATGTACAGACAAAACATATGAAGAGAGAGAGAGAGACGACGAAGAAGAGAGGAAGGAAGAAAATGCTGCTCTGTACTACTCTCTTCCTCTTCTGTGTTCTCTTTATTTTTTTCCACAGTTTTTTTTATTTATTTTTAAATTTCCCAATATCTTCTCTTATGTCTTTTGGTTTTATTGCAGTATATAAATTCAACAATATTGAACAAGATAAGTAGAGAAGTAACAGATTCATTGTTGGGTCTGAAGCAAATATAAAATGCTACATCGGGAAATCAAATTATTATTCTTATAAAATACAAGTTTTGTAAACGTAATTCTGAAGCTCATTAAGTTAATCACGACGCTTAAAAAATAATATCCGTGCATAATAAATTTTAATTAGTATATGTGGTCAACGTAAGCAGGCGATATAGTCAACAAATGTTGTTTAGTAGTAATTAAAATTAGCCAGATTAAAAACAATTGTTTTCAGATTCAATTTTTCAGGACTATAGTATGTACAAATTTTGGTATAGAACCTCTTAGTCAACAACATCAACAAAACTTTGGAACCTCAAAACTATTCACAAATCTTTGTGAAGAAAACCAAAATAGAAAGAGATGTGATGAAACTTGAATGATTGGGGCAAAAAACAAATCAAATTATGATAAATTATCTCTATTTTTGGTTGCATGGATAGTTCGTCCCAACTTCACATTCACAATGAATGCTTTGATAAAAAATTGGTATGGCCCAACAACTAAATACTTTGCTTGTGCTACTTTCATAATCGCTATAGTAGATAAATATTCTTTATATATACATTATCAATATATAATTTTGCTTTTTATTTACTACTGACATTGATAGGCTCAATATGAATAAGTTGTCCCAACAGAAACGCTATTATATATTTATTGATCTAAATTTTAATGGAAGCAATTTCATAAGGACTATTCATATATGCGTTTTGATTAAAACTGAACCAAATCATATGTTGTGTACTATATAAATTAGTATCCCATTTATAACCAAACTAAATTTTAGTTAAAAATAACAAACCGACCAAAACACAAATTAAACATATATATATATGGTGTAAAAAAAACAAAACATATTTAAAATGTAGTTAAGAGAAAACATATTTTTCCCTTTTTGTTTGTCCATATATCTGTTAGCCTTGTAATTATACAATTGTAATTTAATACAACAATACAAGCACTACCTAATTTTTTCCACTGACGAGTAGAAACTCTGTTAATTAACAGAACCATATGAACATAACTTGTCCTTTTCATGTATGGGCAATGGTATGATGATCCATTTCTTTGGTGTCAAGTACTATTGGTGATGAGTATCAGTTCTTGATTATCCGATCTATTGTTTCATATACTATATTTTTAATATCTAACCCTAGTTAACAGGTCTCTTTGTTTTTATCACATGGTGAACTTAAGATCGAATGCGCAAAGCCATCTAAATATGAACTTATAAAGGAGATGATACGACAGTTAACAAGAATCGATATATTCGAGTAATAAGAAGATAAAAGATCAAGCTCGTTTGATTGGTTCTACATGTTTTATATACTTCAATAAATTTGGGACCAAATAAAAGAAAATCTGAATTGGACCAGCCAACGTATCTTTGATCTCAATTAATGAAAACAAATAATAGTGTATCAGAAAAGAGCAATAAAAACGTAGAGCCATAAACAGTGTGGCTTTAACTGATAGTAACTATATATTTGCCAACTTGTGTCACCATTTACGGCCAATGTATTTTAAACACCACAAAGAAAACATTATATCTATATGAAATTACGATATTAGTAAAATAAATAAGACTTGGACTAAGATGGTTATGAAAAGAAAGATGAGATGCAAAAATGTCTTTTCCTGTAAGATTTTATTATAGTACTTATAACTTAATATCTTATGATAACTTTGAGGCCCTTGTGTACCTTTGAATGCAGCGAGTTTACATTGTCGCGGGGTCCCGTAGCAGAACTAGTTAAATCAGAGTCAAGCCATAGCAGTCCACGTGGTTTAGTCCATACTTTCATTATCCCCTACGGTTCGGTTTCACGATACCGGTTTAGAACTAGACCATCAAATTATCATCAGCTTCATAGAATTTAAGTACACTAAAACCAGATTTATGTTTAATCATTCGTTAGTTTGGTTATAGGTGTGTTTGTCTATATGAAAATTATAGTTGTCCATGCGTGTAATGTCTCCATTATTATTTTTATCCTAATACTAATGACAAAACGAATATAATTGACACTTAAATTATTAACTGATGGCAGATTATGAAATACTGTCGATTATAACTAATTTGATGTACGTACTTGTTCAGAAGGCAAGTATCTATATTCTAAGATTATCATTAGCTTATATACATCACTCAGATATTTTTTTTTCCTGTGAAAATCATCACTCAGATACTATATATCTTTTAAAATAAACTAGGAAGGATCCTAAAATCACGAAAACACAAAATCTTGAAAAGATCAGAGAAGAAAGAAACAGCATGGCTATCTTATGGAACTATATAAATTAGCTTATGGAGACAAGTAAGACAAAAAGCTAAACTGTTACGTAGTCAATAAGTGTTCCACTTCATGTGAGTACCCCCCACTGCGCTCATTATAATATAACACCAACCAAACCTTATAATATAAGACCAATACAATTCATAACTTTATTATAAATGTGCATGTGTTAATATTTAAATTTTATGACACGATAGTTGTATGCACTTTTAAGTTTTTCTTTTGGTAGTTGTGTTTTCATATGTCGATAGGTAGTGGTCTAAGAAGTTGGTATATGGATGAACTGAACAATGTGGACAACCTAATCAGGTTAACCTGGTTAAGACTCAAGAGATCGATCAGTTACAAGAAATAGAAGATAGAGTATCAGTTTGATGCATTACTAATCTTAATAAGGTTTTAATAATTCGTCTCTATCGTGTATTGTCTATTATTGTCATTAAAACAACATCATAACTATATATAATTGAAGGACATGTACACATTAGTTTTGTGCAAGAGCTTTTAGGAACGTTTTTGCCATTGCGTTGATGAGTTGGTGGAGAGTATCCAACGGTAGGGAACAACTTCATAGCTAGAACTTGCCAGATTTGCCTTAAGTAAGCACAAACAAAGAAGAAGTGATAGGTGGGATTCAGTTGCTAAGTTGTAACTTGTTTTATTGTGTTCACAAAAAGACTTCGCATTAATGCATCTGCCAAACAAAAAATAAAAATTAGATGCAACATAAAACATACATAAATACAAAAGCTCTGAATATCGATGCAAATTTTTTGTAGAGTATCAAAGTGATGTTGAAATAACGATAAGCAATTGAATGTAGTAATTACTAATCGTCAAAGAACCAACCATCACTTCATTTGTTTTTTTTATGATATATTGTTATATCAGTTATTCATATATTGATTGTTCTAATTCCCTCGTTTTCAATATGAAATCTGATACAATTTTATTTTTACAAAATTAATATTTTGGTATATTATTATTATTATTATTATTATTATTATTTATTATTATTATTATTATTATTATTATTATTATTATTATTTTGATATCTGTATTATTTTCTTTTAAAAAGACAATAGGAGCCTCCCGCATGTTTATTCCCGGAGCCCCAATGGGCCGGATTGGGCTGGATTAGTATTATTTTCACATTTATAGTTTACATAACCGTTTCTATTCTCTGTACTTCTTATTTATAACTTAGAACTTCTAAACAAAAATATATATAAAACAAACAAATGCCTGAGATATTTGAGGGATTTGTGAATCGGTAGAAGTTTGCAGAAAAACGTAAATAGAGAAAGTTTTCTGAAGAATTAATTGGAAAAATAAATCAATAGTTAATCGTGAAAATTTATTGATTTCGCTTGTGATTTCATTGATAGTATGTGTCCAATTTTAGGCTATGCAAATAGTTATAAAAACAATGCTTATGGATGAAATCACAACAAAAAATTCCTTTGTTGCTAGGAAAGATTTTGATAATTCTATTTTTTTTTCCTCATATAATTCATGAAAGAAGAGTATCAAAATTCCATGTCATCACATTATCCTTAAGAACCGATCATGTAATGTACACGTGGCAGATCTCAAGTGGAGGGAAACGATTCGTTTAACCCAAAACATCACCAATACTTCCTCTTTTCTTAGCCTTTCGAACAATATTACAAACAACAAAACAATCAAGAACTCGCTCTTTCGTGTCGGAAGAACAATAAGATTCAAAACAAAAAAAAGAGCCCAAAAGATGGCGATGACGTCAGCATCTTCGGTGTTTGTTTTGACGGCCAACGTCACTGCGGCCACGGGCGCTTCGTCGTCCAGGAACTCCGTGTCTTTCTTACCGATGAGAAGCGCCGGTTCTAGACTCGTAGTCAGAGCAGCCGAAGAGGCGGCTCCGGAAACATCTTCATCGGAAGGTGCTCCGGCAACTGCCGTGGCTCCGGCTGGAGCTGCTGCCACCAAACCCAAGCCGCCTCCGATTGGCCCTAAGAGAGGGTCCAAGGTCAGCTAACTTAAACCATCTTGTATATATATATACGAACATGCGCATAAGCCAAATTTTACATATCGAATCGGTCGATTGGTTCGTATGTCTACGAACGAATAATATTTGAGTTACTTTGATATTCGTAGAATGGTGAAATAACAAAATGATTATGCGATTCCGTGAACCTTTACCACTACACAATTATGCTTATGCAAAACTGTAATTTTAGGGGCAAAAATGTTTTTAAAAATAAGTAAATGTTACCACATCTAGTTGAATCTAATAGTCCTATGAAATCAATTGGCAGTGAATAAATTGGTCTATTTTTCTATATAATTACCTTAGATTCTATGTCATTTTCTATATATCTTTCCTAACAAATTCGATTTACTAATCAGAGCTAAAGACGCCTATAAATGATATTTTGTAAAAAAATGGTATTTTTCATTATTAAGAAGTTACGGGTTATATTCGAAATTTGTAATAAACTTGTTGGCGTTGCTCGTAGGTCAAGATTCTAAGGAGAGAATCCTACTGGTTCAAGAACGTTGGATCAGTTGTGGCCGTTGATCAGGTAAACACATTTGGTCTCCAATTAACGATCTAACAGTCACGTGTACATTTCACCATGCGGGCTTGTATCACATGTTCTTCTTACCCGGGTCACAAATGTGCAGGACCCGAAGACCCGGTATCCGGTTGTTGTCCGGTTCGCGAAAGTGAATTACGCCAACATATCGACCAACAACTATGCATTGGATGAGGTTGAAGAAGTTAAGGCTTAAATGAGAGAGACCTAAAAGAATTGTGTGTATTTGGTTTAATCTTTATACCGCTCCATTTATTTGGTAACTTGACCCGAACCGTATGTACCGAAAAATTTACCAATATTTCTCTTGTCATCTGAATCTCCTCGAGTCGATTTTCTAAATTTTTTTTATAGACCACGTTTGGAAATATCACCGGTAGGGATTTGGTTGAATATCTCTCTTTTCATGAGTAACTCTTAACCATACCGCTTCATAAACATTTTCAAATCAGATTACCAGAAAAGAGAAAGTAGTAATATTGAAGTCAAAATCTTTCCATAACTTTACATTTTCTTTTTTTCCCCCTTAAAGTATACAATTACGTCCCTAAATTTGAAAGTATTTACACTCTACCATCCATACCGTCTAGAAGACCGGTCCATATTCCCTTAACCGGAGGAAGCTGTGCAACGAAGGCTTGCCATGGAGGATAACCCACTCCACTTCCTCTTACACGCCCGTCCAAACGTAGAGACAAATACCTAAAATGAAAAACAATTATGCTTCACGGATCACAAATCGCGGTTTAAATTGATGCTCCTTATGCAAAAACACTCATATTCAGCTTAAGAACCGATGCAAGATTCAGTAAAACCGGGTTTCAAATCAAATGCAAAGAAATACTTACACTGGAGAGTCTGAAGAAACACCAGCAAGCTTCTTTTGCTCATCTAACCACCTGTTCAATAAAAGAAACTACTCAAGAACACCCGTAAACTCGATTCTTTCAAGTCAGATTGCACCCTCTATATCAAAAGATTCTTACCTTTCCCATTCCGAAACAAAAACTGGAGCCACACGCCATAATTTCCTCCTATTCTGGCTCATTTCTTCATCCGCAGTGTTAGTCTCATCGAGCTCCAGAACCGGTGTATTCCCATCTGTAGCATAAGCCACCACAACAACACCTCTCTCAACAAGCCCTTGTGTAAGCTCTTTACTTCTCTTAAATGCTTCTTCGATATAATCAGCAGAACCAGCGCAGATCACAAGCCTAGCAATCCCTCTCAGATCGCCCACGGATATAACCTTATTGTTCTCTTCGACCCTCATTCTCAGTTTTGCAAGATTCTCTTCCCTTGAGAGCCTAGCCATTTGAGCGTTCTTGGACTTGTTTTCGCGGAAGTAGAGGACCGCAAACAAAGAAGCTGCACCAATGTCAATACCTAAACCCTTTAGGATCTCAAGAACTTCACCTGATCTTGCCGGATTCGCTAACGCACCAATGAGCCTGGAAGTGGCTATTAGTCCTCCTAGTGAAGCGCTCGCTATGAAGGCAAGGTAGAAGAACATTCGGACTGATCTGAATGGGGTCAGAACCTCACTACGGATTCTGGCATCAGCACTGAAAGCAAAAACAGAGAGAACATAGTTGTGTCGTTACAAATTTACAAACACAGAGCTTCATAAAGTTTCCAAATTGTAACATTTCCCGGGAAAGTAACAGCTGTGAGATAACACTCTTGCGTTTATGCAATTGTCTTCTAAAGTTTCAACCTTTCATCAATCTCATTGAGTATAGATCTTCAAAGCACTAAATTGATTCAACAACATCGCAGATAGAGCCTAAACCAAATTTTCATCAAATACAAAGACGAATCCCAATTTAAGGAAATAGATTACCTAATTTCGGACGAGGAAGAGGGAGAGGGTTCGTCTGAAGCAAAACACACGGTGTTGGAAGAAAAAGGTTGCTGCTTTCTACTTATCGTCAGAGTCCAGATTCTAGGGTTTGCAGGAGAAAACTCACGTCTTATTTCTATGAGATTATGACGGAAAAATCTGCGAGGAGAGTATGGTTCTTTTGCCTGAATAAGAGCTCGTTTACTCAAATGACAATGGTAGATGTAAGCCTGAGACGAGACCAGAGTAGCCATTGGTCTCTGTAGAAGCTCTGCAACTTCCTCTGTTCATAAGATGGCTCTCCTTTCATTTGGATCATGTTTCTTTTTTCTCTTTTTAACTCCCTCTTAGGTCTGTGATCATAAACTTGCCACGCTTCCAAGATTTAACATCTCTTTTTTTTTCTGGAAAATATTTGCTTAATTATTCTTCTTTATTTAGGTAAAACTAATATGAAATCTACAAGACTACAGCATTCTTTTATTTTTGTGTGTGTGTAAATTTTGAAATACTCCGAAGGCTTGAAGCTGTTAATCCAAGGGTAAACAAAAAAAGGAGATCAACAAATACTACGTAGGTTATATGTTCCATCCATTTTATTAAACGTATTTTCAATGAGGTTCATTGTGTAGACAAACAAAAAATGAGGTTCAGTGTTTACAAAAAGAGAGAAAGTAGTTAAAACTCTTCCAAGCTCCATATGCGAAATCTCCAAACCAGTTTCATCATTTCCTCAACTCTGATCGGTTTTACCGTTGGCTTCAGCTAACATCAATTCCAGTTCTCCTTTCCTGTTCAGCTTCACTGTATCTGTAGAGTACAACAAGAAGGAAGATAATCCAGAGAATTGAGGTGAAATAGATCCCATAATGGCCAAAATAGCCGCGATTCGCTGAGAAGTAGGAGAAAGTATTCTCCCTGAATGTGTAGAATCTTTGACGAAGCCAATGGGTGAGAGAGTGATAGAAAGTACCTGTGCAGCCACCAATGTGCTTGCCTCCTGGTCATTATGACAAAAGATTAGACACTGTAATATGTTGTCATAATCCAAAACTATATATTGTTCAATTCTTTGGGGGGCATCTAAAGGTTTCATCTTCTAAAGGTTGTATGTGCTCCGGAGCTTTCAAGCGAAGCGTTCAATTCAATAAAGATATGTGATGCTCGATGCCAGCGGTTTTAACTACTTACCGACGAACACATTAGGAACAGTGTGTTGCCCAGTAAGTCTTTCCAATACCTTCTGCAGTTGTGGCCCTTGTGGACCTGAAAATGAGCCAGAGATTCAAAGTAAGGATAAAGAATCCGAATCACCAAAAAATTTTAACAATTGCATCTTCAACTCTTTTCAATGAGAGGACACATCGACTAAAAGAAAAGATATACTTCTGCAAGAATCCCCAAAATGTAAGATTCTAATACCAAAGTCCAGGAACAGGAGCTAAAGATGATCTGAACTAATTCGAATCTGGAAAACAAAACCAATTGAAAGGTAAACAAGATTTTCAACAAGTATTCTTTCATTGAGCCTAAATGTCACAACATAACTTAGATTAGCGTGTGCATACGAAACGGATTCCAAACGTAAAACTCAATACTAATGGATAGTTCCAAACTCTAACAACTAAGAAGCATTCTTACATCCTTTATCTAAAGCCACGGCATTAACATAAGTTTGATACTATCACAATCAGATTAACTAATCAAGCTGAGCTCACCAATATATGAAGTTTTATTTATAGAAATGTTGAGCAAATGTAAACATACCAAGTTCATCCAATTCAATCACCAGTGGTTGAACTCCAAGTCTCTTGAACAATGTCTTCACTTCAGAACAGTATCTTCATTACACACCGAACACCAACAAGTTATCAACGAAGATATTTTATAAATTAAGCAAAAGAGTCATAATTTTGGTGAGAAAGGTCAGCAGAAACACTAAGATCTCACGAACAGCAAAACACAAATTGTTTTTTTATAAAAGTAAACTTTACACGGATATTGAACAAACCCATTGTCCAATTACGCAAAATGATGTAAATCCTAGCTATATTATCCACACAAAAAATTGAGAAGAGAAAGAAAAAGAAGAAAATCATGAGAAGTGAAACCTACGAGCACCAAGTTTTGGAGTAAACAACGACAGTGTTCTCAGTCACCGTTTTCTTCACGCTCTCCTCCATTCTCGAGCCGAAGGAAGAAGACGAAGCAGCCGAAGAAGAAGACATGGCTCGAACAGAACATGACTGCTTTAGTGATCTCTTGAAAGGAGATCCGACGGAGATTCTGATGCCGCCGGTTATCAGAGATAGTGAATAAGAAGAAGAAGAAGAAGAAGACGAAGAAGAGATTGAAGGAATCGAATCTAGAGACGACGATGCAAGTTTCAATGGGTTGAATGCTGTGACTGCCATGGCGATTTAGTGACCCTTGGATTCTCAGAAAGTCGACAGATTCTTGGAGCTCGTTTGCGTGTGGTACTTGTTGTCTCGTGACTTGTCCTTTTCTTTTAGTTTTTAAAAAGAAGCTGAAATTTCGTAACTAATAAAATAAACCCGAAAATTTATTCTGCGGGATTCACTATCATACTTAATGGGCCTTTACAATTATTAATGGGCTTTTCTTCTCTACTAATTTTGTTTGTTTTATTCCTGGCTCTATCAAACTAATGGGCCTAATAGCCTTACATTGAAATTTTAGAGGAAAATCATACCCGTGAACAATATAAATTGTTGTCGTCCTAGACGCACACACTTCTTAAAAAAGCTTTTTTTTTTGTCTTTGTATGTTAACCTGTTTGGTTTTTATCTTAAAAAAAAGATATAACCATTTGAATTTTTTTATATAAAACAATTTGATAAACGTTTAAGAACAATAAAAAATCAATTGAAACGTTTACGTGCGTGTAGCCATTGACCATTGTTTGTTTTTGTCCTGGCAGCAAATCAGAGGATTATTATTTTTCTTTCTAACGAATTATCATAAGTTTTACATTGGAAATTTAATATTTACCAAATATTTATGGCAAGTTTTGTCGTGTGGAATTATGATCAAGGTGGTAAACTCGCTATTATCACGTGTGGTGTATGTGGACAACTTGATAATTTGGACTTTGGCTCGGATGCTCTATCCATTGTAAATGTATGGAAAACTCTTTACCAAAAAATAGGGTCACCACCAAAATTAGTCACAAACGTTTTGGAAAAAACCCAAAACACTCAATACTAAATACAAAAGTTTTGTCGTTTTACACTAACAAAAATCGTGAGAAAATTTGTGATCTAAATAACAACTCATCTATGGACCTACCTTGATAAGATCATGTGGGGACTTTTGACTAGTTGTAACGTCATGGGTTCGAATTATTTCATTGCTTCTCATTTTGTATTTGTCAGTATCCCACCAACATTTTCTTCATTCATTTATAGCCCAAATCTTTGTTCTACTGACATACATCATACATATATACATATAGTATATATGACCACATATTTGATATGTACATGATATATTAAATAGTATATATATGCACACACACAAAAATAAACCCACGTTAATTATAAACAATTGTATTATAAAACTGACTAAAAGAATTTGAAAGTACTCTCACTTGTTCAAGTTCCTTGTGTTGTCCGTGTCCATCCATGTGTATATATACTAATTATGTGTATTAAAGATCGGCACAAATCAATTACTTTATAAAATTCAGATATACTAAGGTTTATATTTGCTTATCCAAATCTAAATAGAGCAAACATAAAATTTATTTTACACATAAACATCAAATTTCTAAAATATTTTCAAGAAAACATAACGAAGAGGGATAATAAATATTGCATAAAAATTATAGTTTAAGACGTCTTATAAAAATTGAAGGTCTTGACTAAAACATATAAAAATTATGTTGAATCTGAATATCCAAACCCAAACAACCGATTTAGTACATCATTTCTGTACCCATACCTACCACTTATGTGACCTGATTGTGTCTGGTTTTCTTGATATATCTAAAAATTAGGAAAGAACCGAAATGAATCTCAAGCCGGTTCGGAACTAAAATGCTCACACAAACATAATATTCATATAAATTATATAATGTATGTGTAGGGTTGCAGGTACATGAAAAAGAGATATAGAGACATGGGTGCAATAATTCCATTCGAAAGTTTACCCATATCCCAATGATTAAATCCAGTACGTTTGAATTATTACTCCTTAGTCCTTACATACCTGTTTAGAGTAAAGAACTAAAAATTTTAGAAACTATACATATATGTCGATGTAAACAAATTATAAGTAGACTCCGTTCATGAACTTGTTTAGTTACTTGTTGAAGAAGTCATCTTATTCGTATAACATACATTATCTATTATAATCTTTCGGTGTATACCTTAATGGTTGGCCTTGTAAAAATGAGTTACTCAAATTAAAATTATAAACATTGCGTGTGGTAAATATGAAGTGCTTGTTGGTTTTTTCTTGCTTGTGTTTAGTGTTTTGGTGTAGAGGAATTTTTTCTTTTTTTCACAAGAGGTAGTTCATCCACCAGACATAGGCATGTGAAAGGAACAAACCCTAGTTTTGCAGACTTTGGTAATTTATGATGGACAAATATGGGCCCTTGAACATGAGTGATTTTTCCATTGGAGAATTTGTGACCATTCCCATGTGTTACCCTTTTACTCGTTGTTATTGATATCTTCAAATCAAATCTCAACTCATTTTAACCCTTATATACCTACCTTGTATATTCAAATCAAAAGTAAAAGTGTTAATTAAGGTCTAAAACCAAGATCTGATTGTATCTTTTTTTTATACAAACAGTTTTAGATATATTTTTTTTGAGTCTAAACGATAATCTAATTCCCGATAAATCAGACGGGTGCAGATAAGATGTAATCTAATTTTAGAATTTTTGGATTAATTCGATAGTCAAACTAAACCCAAATATATTTGAACATGTTGCTAAGGATTTGGTCGAAAGAAGTCGAATTAGTGTGTAAGATTCATGACAACTTAACCAAAGTCGTACAAAATCTTATTACGCAATTTCAAAAAAGAAAAGTAAATGACACTGAATGTAAATAGACGCATATCTACCTATGTAATAGATCCCTAGCAAGCTAGGTCTTCATAATCAAAATATATAACTAGAATCTAATATGATGCCTATCTAGCTAGGGTTTTTGCCAATATCACGAAAATAGATTGAGGAATATATGTGAATGCGAGTGACAAGTGACAAGTATGGCAAAAGCAAAGAAGAAAGCGAAAAGAGAAATGGTCACTCGAAATCAACATTTCAGTCTAGTTTCTAGATAAGTAACATGAGGTGAGGGTGCATGAGGCTAGATGATCACTCTTCCATGGCCTTTGGAATAGACTTCACGTACATATAATATATATGATCATGTATACAGTCATAATCATCATAATTTCTACCTCCAAGATATTATAGACATATCCAGTTCAAGTATTTTGGTGGAACTTTAAATTTACTATTTATGGAGCTAGCTTTTTTTAAATCGATATATCGTCAATAAAATATGATTTGACGTCTACTAAAAGACATCCTAACGTGTACATGATTCAGTACCAATGTATCAATAATTTTTATATAAGAAATTTACGCAATAATCTTTCTAGTATGAAAATTTAAACTATAAACTTCAACGTGAATAGGTACTTGATTTTTTATACCTATTTAGTTTAACGTTTATCGATTATTCACATTGTGATCGTTCATCAATCATATTTTCTAAATACACTAGAGAAATGGAGACGATTTATATAGAAACTCTATATGCAGTATGATAACGATTCCTTTTATTTTCCATCAAAGAGGATATAACATATTCCAGCAAGAAAATATATATAAAAAAGTTTGAAAATGCGAATTATTAAAAAATCCACATATCAATATTAATAATAAATGTACAAATGCTGTGGTCGACATTGGTTTTGAACTGATGGCTTTATCCTTTGACGTTGGACATAGGCCGATCTACATTTGACGTGACATTGTAAGATTTCTTATATTAATGGATCTAAATGAAAATTGGACCCAACACATGTGGGTTTTAATGTCATCAGAAAAATTATTCACTTTTCTCTTTTGTCTTTTTCCTACGAAATTCAACTATATATAAATTGATTTTGTTTTTTAGATTACGGAAGTTCCCTGCTTTCGAGTTTCGACCAAAAGCATTCCTTAATTTAGACTCTTTTTTTTGCTTTACGATTGTGAATAATACTCTATTTTAAAATAAATCTCAAACTCCCATTTTCCATGTTTTGTTTGTCAAAATATAAAAATATAAAAAAATTCAAAAAAATATAACACATTGCATGCATGCTTATTAATTAGCAAGTGGTTATAATTTAGTTAAGCTTCTGTAAATATTGGTCGATGTTGGACATTGTTTTCTATGTCCAGAGAGTAAGCAACTAAATAAATTACAGTGGTTTTTATAGGGTCAAGTTACATAATGGTTTTTTGGGATTATATTACATATTTTTTTCCCCTGTTAAATTACAAAATGATTAGAACTTAAAAGCTCTTTTAGATGATCCAAACTTCTGTCAAAGAAAACTTAATTACATAATCAAAATAATGTACATACCTATTTTTTTTTTCGTGCTAAGCGGAATATCGATGCATGAACCACGACACTGACTCGAATAGAATGTAAAGTGGGGTTTAATTATGCGTTCTGTTAATTAGGTTTAATAACCTAATTAATTAATTCCAACCCACATAAAACACCTAGCTGTCACATGTATTTGAGAAAAAAATTTCATACCCGTGAGTTTAGTCAAACAAAAAGGGTACTGTACGTAGTTACTTTTTTTCTTTTTTTTTTTTAAAAACGGTAACTAAATAGTACTTCATTTTTTCTCAATAGCATCAGTTCATATATGTTTGTAGTCTATAAATCTCAAAGTTTACTAACGAACTTTGGTCAAACCCTCTCGAAGTGTCTCTTTCTTTGGAATTTTTTTATTGATGAAATAAATTTCACATTTGAAATTATTGGCAATTTTAGGTCTTCAAATTTGACATGAAGTCATTGGTATATGAACAAATGAAAATACTATATAAATTGTGTGAGGGAAAAAAACGATCAATTGTGTTGGGTTTCAAGTTGTAATAAATTTTGGTCCATCCATATTAATTAGTACGAGAGGTGTCAACTTGGGATGAACACCTATGGATTGTTCATAAAATGGCTTTGCCATAAAACGAATTAGATTTGTAATTTTAAAAGATAAACTGACTTTTGAGGGTTAGCCACTGCTTAATGCGGTTTCAAATGGGTTAAACCTGCATGGCCACATACACTTGGACATGATCTTTTGGTTACAAAAAAAGGTATTAGTTCTTAATTTTACATATAGATGGTTACAACTTTTTATAATCAATTTTACCACGTAACATATCAATATTGACTTTTCTTGATAAATGAATTACATCTATTATATTTCATATAAAAACAGTAATGTACAAATTAAATATAAGGTTAGTTAGATAATGAACAAGGAAAAAATAAGTTAGTTTCGTTTGCTCGTTTTAATTGGCACGAAAACTAACTTTTCCAAAGGAG
The DNA here is from genome assembly GCA_000218505.1 of Schrenkiella parvula. Classification (NCBI taxonomy): domain Eukaryota; kingdom Viridiplantae; phylum Streptophyta; class Magnoliopsida; order Brassicales; family Brassicaceae; genus Schrenkiella; species Schrenkiella parvula. Next base: position 12,774,681 of record CM001193.1, on the reverse strand, counting down.
TTTATGGTAGTTATCTTCGATTATAACCATTAATCTTATCATTTTCTTACTTTGTATTTTATTGATGCACCAAGTTCGGATTTTTTGGCATCAAATTCCCAGCTTATTTGGATTGCAACCATGATTTACGTTTAATATAAATATGCTGTCCAAAAACAACTTACTACAAAACCATGATCGTGATATGAGATAAGATAAAGTTGATATTTTTAAGACACTTATTCACTACAAGTTTAGTTTGCTGCAAAAAAGGTTTAAATGCTTTGACAATTGGTAACAGAAAAAAAATCGAAATCAAGCTTTAAATTAAAATGGATATTCTCCATTAATAAGGTCAATTTTTCTTTTTAAAAAAAGAAATAGGTCAAATTTAAATTGAATAAAATCTAAACTATTTGATAAATATCAAATTTGGATTTAAGTCTTTTTATTGTGATTTAATTATAGTTGTTTATCTATAAACTTTTTAAGTAGCTAGATTTTCATAAGTTCTGTAATAAATTTAGATTTTGGTTTTCTGTAGTTACAAAAAACTCAAAATACATATTTTTAAATTTGATGAGGCATATTATATTTTTCTTAATTATCGAAAAAGCATTTGTTGATATTCCAACCGAACCAAAGCAATTTGGTTTCAAATCATGTTGTAGTAAGATTGGAACCCGTGACTTCAAAAAAGAGTCGTAATATCAAAGATTCATTGAAAGCTAAACTAGTATCATAAAGGAGTTTGTTTAATACTGAATAAAAGAATGGTCTAAAAAAACTTTTGACAAGTGAAAGCAAGAGAATTGACAGAACAATAGAAAAAATGGTAAAATGAAATTAAAACATTTTTACTTCCAATATTAAAAGATTGTATACAATATAGATGTTAAAACTGTGCAAAATTATGTGAAAACAAAACTTGTACAAAAAGAAATCAAAGAACCCCCAGAAAATTTAAACACAAAACGCCCAAAACAACAAATGGAGGAGGTAACAAAAAAACAAACACACACAACATCATTTGATTCACTTTGGGTCTTCTTCTTGGCGAGGAGGGCTCTTCTTCATGTGATCTATCTCTATCCTAAAACTCTAATCTTTCTCCTAAAATTAGAGTTAGAATTGTTGGGAGATACATGTTCGATGACAAGCCGTCGAGCGTTTCGTGGGTTGTTTTGTTTCGAGTTTCCAAACAGAGCCTATGTCTTGTGCGATCATAGCCGCGTCCATTGATGCACCTGAGAGCCCTCTCCTCGTAAACCCAACCGCATACAACCCGGTTCTTCCCTTCCAACCGCTGTTTCCAATCACTGTTTTAGGGAAACCATTCTTTGCAAAGAACTCATTCTCCTACACAAACGCAAAGGCAGAACACAATCAGTAAATTTGAAAATGAAAAAAAGACTGACCCGGTTCTAGATTTGGCTGTTTAAACCAAACTCGGTTATCAAAATTTTAAATTTGTTGGTTTTGTTTTCTCACCTGTAGCCAATATGGGACGTTGCTGCGATAACCAGTAGCGAGCACAACTGAGTCGACGTCGAGTTCTTCTCCATTAACGAGTTCGACTCTGTTTCCGTTAAACCTTTTGATCCCTGGAACCACATCTATCTTTCCTGACCGGATCTTCTCAAAAGCTCCGATGTCAAGCACCGGCGTTTTCCCTTTCGCGCTCTTTAGCTCCATCGGACCCATCTCGGGTCGCTTCAAACCGTACTTCTCGATGTTACCAAGCACAAGCCAACTCAAAGCCAACAGTATCTTGTCTACGAGCCATAGAGGAAGCCATTTTAGCATCTTCATTGCAAGCTCAAACGTCGATTTCCCCATTATTTCTCTTGGCAACACATGAACCTGAATTAGAAAAAGGGTAAATTTTGATCAGATTTTTTATTCTAAAAGATTGGATTTTTTGTCGGAAAAGTTTTGATTTTTAATGACTTACGGAGCTTCTAACGATCATGGATGGCTTAGCTAAGTGATTAGCAAGGTCAAGAGAAACTTCCATGCCAGAGTTTCCACAACCAACGACGAGCACTTTTTTCCCGGCGAATTTCTCGCCGGACTTGTAATCGCAGGCGTGGATAACCTCGCCGGTAAACTCTGAAAGCCCTTCAATCTCCGGCATCACTCTCTCCGCATTCTCTCCCGTAGCTACCACAAGCCACCGGCAAATATACTCGACCTCTGTCCGAGTCGACTCAGCGTTCGACACGGTCTTGACTCGCCACAACCCGCTGGTCTCGTCGAACCGAGCGGTCTGCACACACTCGTTGAACTTCGGGTTGACGTCGAACCGGGACGCGTAAGACTCAAGGTAATCGATGAACTGACGCTTCGTCGGGTACTCCGGGAAGCTTTCCGGGAAGGGCATTTTCGGTAATTGGCAAAACTGCTTGGGGAGATGAAGCTTGAGACGATCGTAAGTCCTTTTCTGCCATAGTGAAGCAATACAGTCTGCTCTCTCGAGAACGACGAAAGGAACGTTTTGGTCCCGGAGACAAGCGGCCGTCGCTAATCCCGACGGTCCTGCTCCGACGATGACCGGTCCGTTGACCCAAATGCACCGGTTATTTGTTACTTCTTGATCGTGATCCCTCAAGCGAAACATATTCTCCATTTTTCTTATTAAAGTTCCTCAACGAGTTTTTAGCGAGAAAGAGAAAGAAGTTGAAGGTTTCTAGAGAGAGAGAGAGAGAGAGTCAATGGAGGTTATTGCCTTATTGAAAATGGTTTTGAATTTGGAATGAAGATAGTGTTGGGAGGTTATGATGCTTATATAGAGTGAAGATCCAATGTGGCGTTGAATATTTTTCCACGGGACGATATTTATTTTAATAATATATATATTTATATAATAATCATGAGCTTCTGATATTTATTTTAATTAATAATAACAGAGTATTTGTGAGTATGATTGCTTAGAGTTGGAGTATTGATTAGGATTTAATTTTCGGTTTTATAAAAGAAACATAGATAATGGGTGCGTGACGGTTGAGCACTTGTAATTAACAGTGATAATGCTTGAGGACGAAGTAATATTTTGGTATTGGGAAATACGATTTTGTACCGACCATTTTTGTGTGTTACTTATCACATATTTACATATATGTTAATTAATAAAAAGTAACAATAACAATATCACTCTAATAAGTAAATGTCATACAATTAAAGTAAATTAAGGCGTAGAACAGAGATGGAAGTGGAATTAGGGAGCAACGATGGTGACGCATCTTCGATAGGAACTGATTCTCGTGGGACCTACAAAAGAAAGCCACGTGGATGATGACGTGGAATGGAACCACGTGGAGAGGATGAGGAGCCAAGCTGTGTGGTGTGTGGAACCAAATGAATAAAACCACATCAACCCCATTCCCTTGCATTAAGCTCTTCTCCACTATTATTATTTTCTTGGTCCCGCCATCTCCACATATTTTTTTTCTTTTTTTCCATAAAATAAGAAAATTTCAATTCTAAATTAAAAATTATATTTGAAAACATACATAATACGGATATTTTTTGTTCTACGTAATGATACATAGGTACGGAAATGTGATTTATAACACCATATCCATACATTTTCTGCTTATACTATAAAATTCCAAAAGGCTAGAGATATTGTTACACGAACAAGTTTGTGTGAACTGAGTTAACTCATATAATTTCCGTAAAACTGAGCTAACCCTTAGGAGTTTATGTCAACAAAGATAAAATTGTTAAAGTTTTGTGGGTAAAATAAAATAAAAAGAGAGAGAGAGAATGATATGCTATTTAGATAATTGTCCTATATTTTTACCGAGATTTCTTTATCTATGTATTTTTCGTTTTAAAACAAATAAACTTCATTGTGATATAGACTTATTTGTTGTTTATTATCCAAAAAAGTTATAAGTATTTATTTTTTTTCTTTTTGAAATTTACCTCGTGTCTCTACTCTTAATATCAAAGTACAGGAATGTCGCCATCTCAAAACTTTTATATTATTTTTGTTATTAAGATTAAATTAGGCACTAGAATCCATCAAAATAAAATATGCGATAGGTATATGATTAAGGAATGCTCTATTAGCTTTAATAAAGTAGGAATAACACGATTTTTGCTTTTTTGAACTAGCTAACCCTTGCTAGGCAAGTGATGGTGACTAACTTAGCTACAATGATAAGATCGTATTTCACTTCATTGGAACTTGTAATCACAATTGTAAAGTGCATTTTCCAAAGTACACCATAAAAAGGGCACTCATATTGGGGGCTATGATTTAAGTTTTTGAGCTTGTCAAAAGAAGAAAAATCTTTATTTATATTAAAATATATATAGGATCCCACCAAAACCCACTAGATGGGATTGTGGAAAGAAGAAACCTAAAATTAGAGATGTAAAGCCATGTGCATGGAACCTTGGTTTCCATGGAGTTTTCTCTTCTTTTCATGTCACAACATTTTGGAAGCTTTGAGTTTGGCATATCTATATATACATACACATATACAAACTACCAATATATATGCACTCAATTTAATGTTATAAGCTTCAGCCGGTTAAAATAGTTATTTCAACGTTGTCGGATCGAATTTTAAATATGGTTTGGTTCATTCTAGTTAAACTCATTCTGATCCTTGGTCCGAAAGGAGTAAAGTATACATAAGTACTTCACGGTTTTAAACAATACTTTCACCTTTTTTATAAAGAATATTAAGCACTTTGGGATATGGGTTACTAGAAAAGCTTATTAGGTATGGATCGATGTATTATCATCGTGCATGAGTCACGACCACTTAGTTAAACCTTTTTTTTTCTCATCACGATAAACGAAACGTACCAAACTCTTTATTATAATTATTACAAGTTAATGTGTTATGCGATATTAACCATATATTCAGAAAGGCTTAATTATATATGTGATAGAGAGAGCAAAAGAGTGGTTCTCTCACGAATGTCGATCCCTTTATTGTACGATCTTTTTTGTATACTTATTTTTGGTTTTTGTCGTTGGATGTATGTAATGACTTCGCGTTATTTCATATGCCAGCTATATCTTTCTCTTTTTTTCTTTGTATGCCAATTTGATCCAAGGGTGCGTTCTATTTTCATTTAGGAAAATAAAATAAAATAAAACTAGATAGCTTAATAGAAAAAGAGACTATATATGTAGATATGAACTCATATATAGTCAAGTTGTAAAAGAAAGAAGTTCTAATGTACATTCAAGCGGTTTCAGGTTTATTATAAGAATTGATAAACTTTTAAATTAGTACTAAAATATCCAAGGAAAGGAACTAGCAGCATATGCTTTCAAATGAAAGAAAAATACATACATAATCACAAATTTTGGTAACAATATCAACTTTTTTTTTAGTGGTATTACTACATTATCTTGCACAAATGCTTTCAAATGAAAGAAAAATGATATATAATGGTTTGTTTTCGTGCAATTTTATTAGATTATAGGCCTTGAGACTTCGAACCAACGTATATATCAACTTGATAGTCGAGGGCCTGAGCAGAAAAAAAATTGAACTCGAACGAATTATTTTTAGGACTTTAACAAACAAATGAATATATGGTTAAACGTAAATCAAAGAATTAAATTTCTCAAAAAGTTAAAGAATTAAAGCAAATTGATTATAAATATATCAAAGTACTAAAGTAAACAGATTGAAAAACGATAATAAGTTAAATGGTCACGCGTAAGGGAGAAAGGCAGAAAGAATGATATCATTGGGATACGAAAACGAATCGTTTCATCACAATTAGGCGTAAAGTGAAATTTGCAGCTCATTCGCCGCAGAAAATTTTTAATTTTATTTAAGTAGTTTTAATTATAAAAAGCTATATAACCATTATATAAATAATACATTGCTTATCGCTTCCTACAAATGGCGGTGCACTTCTATCTCAAAAGTATATATTACTATATTATGGTATAACCTTTACGGTTGGTACATATTGAGTTATTCCAGAATACTCTTTTAAAAGTATTTACTCATCTTTTGGTTTTTGAAGTTGTCTTTTGTTCATGTTTATTAGTTATTTATAACAATATTGATACTTCACTTTCATAACAAGAATCATACGATCAAAGGCTTGCATTCATATTCTTGATGACGAAACTGGAATTTTGACTACATAAAAAAAAGTTTATAATCATATTTATTTTCTTATCAATTCTACAATCACATTAATTAAGATGGATTTTTTAACTATTATTTATTAATAGATTGTATAGAAAAATGAACATAAATCACCATATTTTAAATACAAGAACGTATTTGCAATCAAACATATTTATCAAACATATTTTCTAATTATAATTTAAATTAAAATCATAAACTCGAATCACACATATATAATCATAAACGCAAACAAAACTATTTTATATTTAAATAAACAATTATCACCTACATTAATAATGTTGAGAGCTTGACAAGTTAGTAATTAACCACCTAATATCATTGACAGTTTAGTGTTTTGTATTAATATTGTTTATTATTCGAGTTTAAATTTGTATATGAAATCATGATGTTAATTATTTTTTATCAATTTGATTTTGTTAGTCATTTGGGTGGATTAATGTGTCAATATCAATATGTTTGTTATCTTTTCCAAACTGTTTGTGGTCAACAAATATCAAAGTAAAAGAATAAATGTAGTTTTGTGCTGCTTCTACATACGTATATTTTTATAGAAAAATGTGTATTTTATTACAAGTGCCATAAATAAATAGTTTAGGATTACGCTCAGAGCATGATTGTAATTTGTACAGGGGGGCCATTCCCGAGATTAGAACAGCTTTTCCTGATTTAATAACTGATTTATGCAATGATAAAAAGGACTCTTTTGAGCAAAAAAAAGGAGATCATTTTTGTTTATTATTTCATGCAATTCTTTTTAGTTATTTGATCAACCAATCTATATACGCTTTCTTTTATACCAATCAGCAACTATCTGTTCATTAGACCGCATTAAGCAAGTTCCTTGGAATCATCTTCAAGATATCTCTCCAATGAATTTGATTGGACATATGTAAAGTGTAATAGAGAGTAACAGAAGATTTTGCTATTATATGAGTTTTTATAATTACAAGATTTTGCACAATCACAATATTTGTTTATTTATTTTTCTGCCAATTTTAGTGGCAATAATGAAACTGATAAAAATAAATTGAAATGATAAAATCTTCTGATGTCTTTTTTTTTTAGTTTTCATATCCATTTGACAGTTTTTAACACATACATGATATATAATCATATCTTTAAAAAATATAAAAATATAAAAATTAATAAAGATAGCAAGAATTATACCTTTAGAATAGAAAACTTAAAATAAATTCTGCCATATGATGAATAACATGTAATAAATGGTACACTAGTTTTTATGTTATAAAAAAATGCGATTCTAGTATTTTATTATTAACAATTTTCATTATATTTTTTATGTTTTTGACAAATTATTCTGTTATATTTTACGAATGTGTTAACATAATGTTTTTTAAATGAAAAATCATTTTAATATGTTAAAACTAAAACTTTTGCATTTCATGATTATTCTGTCAAAGTACTATAATTGTTGTAAAACACCATTTATATGTTTTAGTTTAACAAACTAAACCTTGAATTTTAACTGAAAAAATAAATGATAATTACGTTTAAAATATCTACTTTTGCATTTAAAATAAAAAATGATATTTAACCATAAATATGGCGTGGAATTAGTGTTTAGTTGATAATATGTAAACCTAGAAAATGAGTAACATGAATTAAATTCTGATTATCTTGTATCAATAAACAAAGAAAATAATATTATTCTTATTTTCATCATGTACTATTTTTTTACAAGAAATCAGAATAACTCAATTGAAAGAGAAAAAAAAAAAAAACAATGTCACATGAAAACCTTCGAGGGAATGTGAAAATAATCATAGAGAGAGGAATAAGAGATCTTGAAGAATCTATAGGAGCCAAATAAAAAATATTAACTAATCCATTTTATTACATTTCAATAATATGGAAATGATTGGCAAATTAGAACTCCATAGATTTTCCAAGATCTTGTGAAACTAACTCCTCCCATACATTACTCAGATCTGACTATCACTATACCTAAAATGCAAATATAATATATACACACTATACAATTAGTGGTGTTAATAATGGAACAAAACTTCATAAACTTCAATACCGAATATATATGGTCGCTTTATTTTGGATTTTTCTGTAGATCGTAATTAACATATGGTGTTATTTACATCCTTATACATTATTTTTCTTTTTGACATGTTTCAAGACAGAAAATCTTAATAAAGATTATAGACACCAAGAACTTAGCAAATACTGGATTTTGCTTTTGTCAAGACAAGAAAAATTACAGCATTATAAGTTTATAACAAAACCTTTTTAATTAATCCAATTAGTACCATGTCCCGAATTTCAATTGTTTATATTCTACAAATTATGTATCAAGTTGAAGGAGCATATCTCAAGAGAAGATCGTTTTTGACACATTTGACAGCTTAATTGGTCTGAAAGTTTTGATCTTAGCGATCTGTTAAAGATTATAATGGATATATTTGTTAGATAAGTCTCCTCTCCTGTGTATGGTCTAGCCGATATGATACATTTTGTGATGACCAAATCAGATACCAAACTAATCAAAAGAAGAATATTCGTTTCACAAAGAAAAGAAAATAGTTTCTAAAGACTGGAACATATATATGGATGTTTGATCAGACAGATCTTTTGAACTTGTATAGAGGTGTTCATATGAGGCAGAACATGGAAGCTGATCATCTGATTCGAGTGTCTAGAGAATTGAATGGTTTTTTCTTGACCTGTGTATCCTACAGTAATCATGGATTAAAATATATGGTTAGTTGAGTTACCATTTATCAATTTTTAGTCTACAATTAAAATTGATTAGCAAATAGCCAATGCCGGTCCGAGAAAAATTTAAACCGGTAAGTTCAACAGTTGATTTTCATTTATTTATTTTACAGGTACAAAAGCTAGTAGTTAAATTAAATTTCGGACAACAATTGATATATGAATGATGAATTATTTTTGTTATAGATGACCGTTACAATTTGTTATGTAGACATATGAGGCATCTAATACTAATAAAATTTGTGATACATACGTTATAACTACACCAATGATAAATGTAAATAATCGACATGTTTATTTATAGACATGATCAAAGTAGTTGAAACATTTTTATAACAAAAAAGTAAAACTAATTGAAATATATCGAGATATTGGCTAGAAGATTCAAGATATAGTATGCGTCATATGCTATAGAACAGGAATTTTTAATAAATTAATAAGAAAATCGTAATAATTATAAGAACTGTTTGTCACGCCAACTATTACACTCTTTTTAGTTTTTATAACCAAAACAAATGAAAAAGATTTTTAGCTACGTCGACGATCAAGAAGATAATCAGAACTTTTACACAATTTTCATTATTTATTTTGACTAAAGAAAAAATGTTCCTACGTACACACATAAAAACCAATTTGCATTTTCTCTATCTTCGTTTTTAAATTTGATTATAAATTGGGCGACACGTTTTAAGATGAACGATCAATGTTTCTTATATCGAAAACACATGCAGATTATTAATTGACAGTACACTTTAAACTTGAAAAATATATTTCGACCGAATGTCTGAACTATATCATTGTAAACGAAAATGAACATTATGTAATCATATAATATTAAATATGATTTATCCCTATACTTACTTTTTTTTTGGACCGTGACAGGGCCATTGCACCTGGCGCAACCGAGGGTTTTTCATGTGGCAACCCAGTTCGTATTTTATTAGCATTTAGGTTTAATATAATTAATCAAATAACTTCGGATATTTAAATGGTATATTTAATATTTTGAAAAGTATAAAGGTTACGAAAAAAAAACTTGAAACTAGGTACCGCCCAACTTCGATTGACTCAAATTTCAAGGATTTGTGGTCCCATTTTTTAATTAGATTTAGCTGTAAACCGGAAATTAGTTAAACCGAAAGGTGGACCAGAGTTATTACTTCATTTGTTTCTGTTTGATTCAAATAATGGATTCAGCAGATGAATCAAATGTATCGTCTAATAATTGTTGCATACCCAATATTATTTATGAAACAATGTATATCGATACCTTCTCATATGAAAAATGTACGAACATTAATCTTAAGTACTGTCAAATGGTAGTTTATATATCTGTATTTAAATTGTTATAATTTTTGACTAATTTACAACAGAAATAGGAAAATATAGCAACATTTTGGTCGAATACTGGTTTCATATGAGTTTCAAAAGGTTTAAATTTAATTTATAAAAGCCGTGAATATATAAGAGTTTTAATTTATTTATTTTCCTTTATGTTAATTATTACCAGCGGGATTTTATTGTGGAGTGAGATTATCTCATATAATGTCGTAAAACTAGTATGGGTTTTTTTTGTCAAACCAATAAAGATAAGAACGTAGCTTGATTATATATTTGTATAAGATATTATTAAAGATAATGGAAACATGTGGTTAGACTTAATGAGACGTGGTGGATGGTGATTAACTTCAGGTCCATGGAAGAGTTTTCTTGCATGGTACATGACATATATAAATATATGTATATATACATTTTAGCAAAAACAAAATTTATTAGAATTCAAAAATTAATGTGAGTTATCTGTTTTAAACTTTGGTCCATGTAGAGATATATTTCAATCATACATATATAGATTTACTAGGTCCGATCATGTATTTTTTTAGTTAAGATAACATTTTTTCAAAAATGCTATTGTAAGTTTCTGTTTTCTGTACATGACATGGCTAGAATATTTTTTAACACATAAATATGACAATTACAATTAGTTAATGCATTATTGAAACCGGTAAGAATATATATATCAATGAGCTTAAGCTGGTAGATTAATAATTTATGGTTTAGACTTGGTCGGACCAGCCGCCATTCATCCAATTTTCCCATGAAGAAATTAAATACATTGATGGTTTTGGAAAAAAAAACAAAATATATACAAAAATGAGAGACTTCAAATTTCAGTTTCTATCATCATTCACAATGAATTTTCTATGAAGATATTATTCCGGCGCTAGTAATAATTACTAAGAAACGAATATTCTTATACATTATGCATTAGTTTTATAATCTTCGGAGAAGAACATACGTAACACTAACTCTTTGAAATTTAATTATTTAGAGAATCGAGATGAAGTTTAATTTGGAATGTCAATATTCATTGTCGACGCCCAAAGAGGATATAGTGCATGAACATTCATGAAGAGCCATGTCCTTTCACCATTTAATCAACTCTTGAGATGCTCTAGGGACATTTGTTTACTTCAATAGTCATTTTATAAAAAATTATATCAGGCTTTGATCAAACTAATGTGTCACATGCATATTGTTCGTATACTATACGTCCCGTACATGACGCTATTTGTTTAATCACGTGACAGTATTGCCTATGCTACATACATATATATAAACTTGGTGTTAATGTAGTAACTTACTAGAGTTACGTAAGGTGTTTATCAGTCGAGTAGAGACCGTCCATAGCTAAAATATAATATGAAATCTTTCTAATTTGATAACCAAAGGTCAGTAAAAGTCCATTTGATTATGCCCATAACTAAAAGTTGGACATGTGGCAAAAAAAAATTGGATTTTCTATAACTAGAAATTAAAGTCAAATTTGTTAAGTTTCTTTTCCTGTTAGTAATGTGTTATTCAAGTCATGAGAGCAGAATAATAGTTAATAATAATCAAACACCATATAAAGCATTCTAAAAACGACCTTTTATCATTTGGTTGGCTACATAGAACCGACTTACGACATGATAGATTAATTGGGGATTAAAAGTCCTAAGAACATGTTTGCTTTATGACGCATGAAGTCATGAATGGAGACAATAAATCACTTATTTTTCCTAAAATTATAACAATAAGTTAATACTCCTAAAATAATTATAGTAAATAATGTTAATCATAATCGCAAAAAAAAATCATGAAATATGTACTTTTGGTATATAACTTGTGAATCATGCATGATCCATGCTGCATGCAGATTTATATAACTAACATATAATTTCAAATAATTTTAGATGTACGGTGAAAATTAAGATATGCACAAGAACTTTGTAGTGGCTATAATAGAGATCGTTCGACCCATATTTGTATTATTTTCTTATAGTCTAATTATTCTTATTTATTAACTCCCACAACGTTGTAGTTTTGACTATAAAGAATACTCAATGATTCATGTTTCAATATGTATAAACTAAACAACAGAAGCTTAAAGTCAACTAATTTTGTATTCATCTTATATATTTAATATATTCGTTAGACTTGTTATTAAATGAACCCGACATATTTTCAGATCTTTTAAATATCACAATAAACAATCTATACGACTTTAAAAGTCAACTAATATTTATTATATTAATCGATTGGGAGAAGATTGGTCCATTTTAGGAATTGATTAGTCATATAGGAAGAAAAACGGAAAAATGTAAAGTTGAAATGTACCACGACCACGAGGGAGATGGTGTTAAACCATACATACTACCATATTGCAAGACTAGAAAGCAAAAAACATTACAAAGACTTTTATTATGGTCCCTCTCGTTAGAAAAACTCAATAATATGGTCCTGTGAAGATCCAAGTGGACTCGTTTTGAATAACTTCATTAAGTTGTTTTAAATTTGCAATCCTTTTATTTATTGAGGGGTTTGATCCTAAGTGGTAGCATTTCATTTAGAAAATTTCATATATTTTTTTTCTCATCTGATTATCTTTAATTATTTATGTATTTTACAGCTATTAATAAAATTAACATTTAATCAGAATTGTTACGTCTTATATATAAAATTTAGTAATCAATTGTGATATATCAGTCATCTAATTAGATTTTGACATATATAAATTATTTTTTAGTCAGATAAAATATTTTTTTTGAAAAAAAAAGTTAATAATAAATAATTACTGACTAAAAAATAAATTAAATTTTAAAATAAGACAATAAAAGCAAAAAGGTAAATAATAAGCAAAACATAAAAAAAGAAGCAAATGACGAAAAATGTTTACATTTGAATTGTTTACATTTGAGACTTTAATACAAAAATAGATTAGTAACTGCCAACTATACATTTGAATTGTTTACATTGTACAAATTGTTAATGACAAAAAATGTTTACATTTATTGTTGACATTGTACAATTATTAATGATGCGCATGGTTATAAAAACAACTGAATTTGTATAATATTGATGAAAGCTAAAATAGACCCAAATCGAGCCCAGGCCTTTTACTTTTTTGTTCAAGGAACTGCCGACTGCGAAGCCTCTCTTTCGCGTAAAAGGATTCGCTTGAAGGGCCCAATGGCCAATATGGATTCTCCACTCTTTAAACTAATTTTTGTTTTTAATAAAATAATCCAAATATTTTCTCGTCTTCTTAATTGTAAAAGACGCATGCAAGAACTTTATTAACCCTCATAATTCAATGATTTCATGTGGTGTTTTTCTAGTATTAATTTTTGGTAATTACATATAAATGTGTATGAGAAACGAAGAAGAAACTTAACAAATTAAAAAAAAACAAAATTTTGTTGTGAAGAGCAAAAAATGAGTTCCGAAACCACAGGAATTATCGTATGGAGCATCGTCGCATTCATCATCGTCTTGTTAGGTTTGGTATCGTGGCGCATTAGCATCATATTACGAAACAATGACAATTGTTGTGGGTGATGCTTCGAAAAGTCAATATTCTCTTTATACACAAAATTATTTTCCAAAATTTTATCTTTTTTCTATCTTTTGTACTTATATATTAAGAAAATTCGATAGACAAGGCGTTCAGTTTTGTGAATTGTGAAATCAATTCAAGAGAAACAATGATATATAAATACCTGGATATAAATAATAAATCCAATATAGCGAAACTATATCTTTAACCCACTTAAGTCGTTTCCTTTTTGTACAAACAAAAACATTAGTTGTATTTTGCTATAAGAACTGGTGCATTTCACCAGATTTTAAAACCACCAAAAATTAAAATTAAAGTTGAACCAAGAAAAAGATAAAAAAAGAGAAACTGCACAAAGGAACGAACTGGAGAATCAATCAATCTATCAATGTCTCGCCGTAACGCTGAAGAATGAAAAGAAGAATCTAGAAATCTCCATGCGACATTTTGTTCGTCTTCCTTCTGCAGCTTCTTTTGGTATCTTCACCATTACAGCAAGAAACTGAAAGCTGGGTTTTCTTCAAGCTCTTCAGCTGGTTTCATTTCTGCAAAGTCCTTCTCTTGCATTGAGCTCGATAGATCCTCGTTCGTGAAGGGAATGCTGAGCAAGAAAATAAAACGTTTAACTTCAAGCAGCTACGGAAAGCTTCTGCATAGCCAGAGTCTTTGTTACCTAGAATCTTCGTCTAACAAGAACGCGCTGCTGTCGGCGTCGTTGGAATCCTCTGTCATAAGCACTGTCATCCTTGAAATCACCTGTTAATGAACATTAGAAGTAGTACTGTTCAGAGCAAGAGCATAAGAATGAGAGAGAGCTGTCTCTGCAGAAAAGCTTACATCTTGGGATACACTTCTTGTGTTGTAGCTGTCATCCCAGTATAATGTACAAATTCTGTAAAGTTGCTGGACACTAAGGATCTGCAAAACCGACCAAACATTCGAATTCAGAAGCAAATTCTTATGTATGTGCAAAATATCTGTCTTTTATCGAGTACAAGGGCCAGGCTGATAAAGGGACTCACAGGGCATAAATCATGTGCGATGTCGTCGTAAGAGATTCTGTACTTCTGATGGATGACCTGTTGGTAAATGCCAATTCAAGAGACAATCATGAGAAACTGCACAAACCTCTTACCACCAGATATAGGGAATGTGGAAAATGGAATAGATGGTTTTTCTTATGATCAGATAAGCATAAAAGAACATACCAAGAATCCAACAGCTTGCCTGATATGCTTTAGTTCATCCCAGGATGAGCCAGCATACTGCAATTCAAGAGGACAGGTATAATGAGCCAAACTGTGCAACGCATAAATCAATCTATAATTCACAAAAGTAGAAAGGGAGATTCGCTAGATAATACTTCTTTTGTTTCGGTGCACCATTCCTCTAACAATGCTAATCCAGATTTTACGTATTCTCCGTTGCTAAATGAACAACATTCTCGTCGCAAAAGAAGGCTGCAGGAAGTAATGAACCCCGTTATAACAGTGCCTTACACGAACATGCCTTGTTAATAATAGACAAATAATCAATCTCTCACCTGTTAACTAATTGGACATTGATGAATGAGAACGTCTGGGTAAATATGTTTTGGATAAGAACCGGAGGAACCTGAAAGTTGAACCGGAAGAATTTCCACACATTATAGAAAGACAAAAAAAAGAAGAAACGTGACTGGAGTTTGTGGATTTCCATACAAAGTTCTCCTTCAGTGTGTTTAGAAGTGCGTATAAACCGTCATTAATTCCCTTCCAGTGCTCTAAAGGAGAATCCTTTCCCATTGACTTTGCAGATCGTAGCGAACGTCCGGTCGATGTTCGCGGTGCCTAAAGAGGTCCGTCCATATCAGACCCCACCACATTCATAGAAAAAGAAAACTAATGAAGCAAGGTTTTCTTTTAGCCAACCTGGATGCAAAGGGAAAGCAAAGTTTGCAACTCGCTTTTCAGGTTATCACGAATCATTCCAAATATCTTTTCTACGTAAGCTGTAAGCTGCTGCTTGAAAAGCAAAGCCGGATCCTTGGCCTCAACTGGGCGAATCACTGCAGCCGCTGCAGCTGCTGCTGCCGCAGAAGTCTCGGCAGAGGAAGGCGCTGAACGGAAACCCTGGTATATTAGAAGATAATGCTTCAGAAAGTCCATTAAGTATGGAGGAAAACTTCACGAACATAGAAAAATAAAGGCATATATACCATGGCCATTCTTCCAAACAAGGAAGTCGAAACAGGTGGTTTTCGCAGTGGAGTAGCACCGGTTCCACCAGGTTTCAGACTTTGTTGGATCATGAACAACAAGGTTGAAGTATTGGACAACCAATATGCCAAATGCTCGTTGTCATCATCATCCTGATAATAAAGAAAGCAACAATTTAAGCGTGATTAACTATAATCTACTTTTCAGAGGAAGCAAATCCTAATTAAGCTGTTTCAGATAATTGACGACAAAAAAAGGGGCACAATATCGCACCCTTGGGTAACAATGTCTTAATTATAAAGATTGGCATATAATTGAGTACCTTGATAGCAGAACCAATCATTTGAACAAGACGATCAAACACGTTGGTCCTTTCAGCTTCAAAGGATTTCCAATGAAGGAGGCATTTGTATATCGTAAATGCTGCGACAGGCTTCCCGTGGTTGAAACCAATATTCTTTATTACGCAGTTGATAAGAGCATCAACATTCTCCTACAGCAAGAACAAATATCTCTCTTCAATCAAAGAAGGCACACCTGACAGATCAGAAACACAGAATGTAGTAGTTAAACTAAACAACATACATGTTGACGTTCCTTTTGCAATCTCCGATTCTTTGCATCAGATTCTTGTTCTTGGGTTCTTGCTGGTGTTTCAATCTCAGATCCCTGCACAGATGTCGTTAAAGGACATACTAACAGATGGAACAAAATTCAGGGAAAAAGTGATAGAAAAGCAAGATGCAACTTACATTGATCAGACTTTCTTTGCTAAGAAAGTGGCCATTTTGTGCGTTCTGTAAGTAGGAGAGCACTTCTTTAATTATCATAATTCTGGAGCCATCAAAGTATATTATTGCTCACAATCACATATACCTTAACTGGAGTCGGAGGGAGATGTGATGATGTGTGTAAGAGGACTTTCTGCCTTAATATTTTGTTTTCAGATTCCACATCCAATATTTTGTCTTGAAGTCTGCAAATGAACATGTGAAAAAAAAGTATTCTTAATATTGAGTGCCAATGGGATCTTTAGTGAATTCACTAAAAGAATCAGAGATGTATAGTGGGTACTCGTGCACAGCTTTTTTCAAATTGACAATTGTAGTTTCAGCCTCTAGAGCCTGCTCCAGCCTCTCCTCACTTATTTTTCTTGTCTCCTCGAATTTTTCCTTTGTTTCATCAATCTTCTGGTCCAGTGAACTTACCAGGGACTGAAGCCAAATGAGAAATACAGGAAATATTAAACCTTCCTTCACTTATTTCCCTGCTTTGACATCCTTAATAGATGCAAAAAAAAAACAGAGCTGTTTTCTTACCCTGAGCTTTTCGTTTTCACTACTTAGCTTCTCCACTAGCTCTGTGTCAACCACAGGAACCTCCTGCAACACAGGAGCAATTTCTGCCGTAGCAGCTTCCGTTTGTTGTATGAGCAAGGCTTTGGTTTCCTTGAATTGAAGTTCTATTTCCTTCAATGATGATCGCAGTTTGGCATTTTCTTGTGTTTTACTCTCTTCCATGTCCATCTAAATCGTTGAAGCCACAAAAACAGATGACAGATTTGTTAAACATCTGAATCCATATATGCCATAGAAAAGCTATTGGCATGAAAATATTTAAGGATGAGAGGCAAATTAAAAGAGATAGAGAGTGCTCTATTAACATACCCTCATGCGTTTCTCCAGCTGCAGTCTCCATGTGAGCTCTTCCACTTGTTTCTCAAGCTTAGTCTTGGCAGCTTGAAGGGCTCCCGTTTCCTTTGCAGCCTGCACGAAATATGAAAGCATCATTGTTATTCATATTTTGAAAAAAGCCAACATCTTCTGCCCATTTTGAAGACACTCATACGCCAAGGATAACTTCCAACTGCTAGCAATTGCGTCAAGAGAGACAACTCAGTTGATAAAACTTCACCTAATTCATTATGTAACCTCATGTATTCCCATTATCTAAACTCATTTTAAAACCAACATTATCTGAAGTGTTGCAATTGCCAGATACTACGCCTAGAATGATAATCGACACATAAAAGAGGATACACACAGAAGTTAAAAGAAACCTCACCGTCTTAAGCTTCCGCAGTTCTTTACGGGCTAACCTTGCTCTCCATGCACTTTGTGTTGTAATTGTTGCTTTCTTTAGCCTATGGTAGTGCAACTCGGCCAAGAATTTGCGACAGTGACTCTGTTAAATACAAAGAGAAAGAATTCACAAGAAATTCTGGACGAAGAAGAAAAGCCCACAATATCTAGTAGATGAACCAAAAAAAGAAAAAGAAAAAGAACATAGTCTTTCACAATTTTCACCAAAAACCGTACCTGAATCATAATTGCCGCCTTGTTCTGCCTTTGGAACCGTAGCTCGTCACGGGAAACCATACCACGTATTCCTGATTGAATGGAAACAGCAGCAAAACATAATTCCTTGTAAGATTTCCTAGCAAGGTGCATCCGTATGTCTCTCTGAATCTCCAAAACAGCAGCTTCTCTGCGCAATCCCTCAAAGATATATCGAGAATGTTGACCTATATATAACGGACAACAAAGCAGCGAATGAATAATTAGTAACATTTCAAATTGCCTGAGTAGTAAGATCGGATGTTATTCTTTTAACTTTGAAGTACCTCTGCACATAGCCTGCATATCTATTGCAGCCTTGCGGAGCATCATAAAAGTTTTGCGGGACAAGTATGAGCGGAATTTCCTCTGGATGCTGCTGGCTGCTCTACCTAAGACCTCATTTCTCCGAGCATCTAAGTCAGCCATCTGTCCAGCCCTGAGGAAAACTTTCGTCTTACCAATCTGAAAAAAAAATGCATGATAAGAGGTGGGTCAATCAAACGCTCAAATCAGAGATTTAAAGCTCAGCTACATTGCAAAGTATTCAAAACATGGCGCTTCAAAACGTACCTGGTATCCTTTGAGTGCAACTTTTTCAAGAAGTTTCTTGCAGGCAGCTACATCATCAGAACTAAAGAGACCAACGAAAAGTTAAAACGTTTTCCATATCTAGGCAAGTTTCCAAACACTAAATAATAGAGAGGGAAACCTCTTATCCAAAACTTCAGGAGCAAGGATACTAAATCTGTCTAGGAATTCTTCAAATTGTTTTCTAGTGGGAAAACCAGCACAGCTAATCCTGATTGCCTCCATCACACCCTGAAAGATATGTGTATTCAGAATTAAAAACTTGCATGTAACTATAACGAGCACATTTTCTAAATAAACCAAAATATGAGAATCCCACCCCACACCGGAGCTGTTGCAAAACATTTTGGTTCTCAAAGATCAAAGGCTTCAGGACATTATTGGGTTTCACGCAACGAATATAGTGAGGCTCAGTAGTACTCAGCGTTTCAAGCAATGTCACTAATTGTTGCTGCAATAAGTAAGAAAGTGACTCAATAATCATGAGATTAAACAGAAAACAACTTTTTATAAAACTACATCATTTACTGCACCTTAAATCGTGACCCTATCGAAGAGAACTTTGTCCTTTTGTTAGCATCTTCTGCTAAAAGAGGAAAGAGACATGCAACAAAAGTGCAGTTCGAAGCATTTAGCAGAGCCTGATGCTCGGCAACAACAAAATCTTTGTTCTTTTCAAGGAACTGTTCGGTCTGATAAGTGACCTGAATATATGATTCAGTACTTATTAAGATATCAGCAACTATTTTTTGGGGAATTGTTGCATTATAAATATTCAAAATGTCGAAGCAAAAGTATACTCACATCACCAGCGTAGTGGCATATTGTGAAGTCAGTACGAGCTAATTTTGGCTTACTAAAGTGCTTGTGATCTTTAAACGTTTGGTACATCTTTTGAGCAAATGTTTCATGTGTTGATCTTGGGAACATGCTGCAAGATACAGGTAGGAAATTTGGACATGAAACGAGACAGACAATACATTCTGAAATATACCAACTCAAGTTCTCATTCATACCACTCCTCATCCAGGAGAGCAATGATACCACCAGGTTTCTGAGACATGACAAAAGAATCATGAATAGTGTTTAATAAATAATACTCAGTAAGAGGCAGCAGATAAAGATGGTGAAACTAGCTACCTTTTCAATAAGGTCCAAAATATCTTGATTATCTACGAACTCAATGTAGCTCCAATCAATTTCTTCTTTATTATATTCATCTTGTTCCATTTTGAAGACGTGCTGCCCGGGAAAAAAAATCGTGGATCATTATTGGGGACAAATCAGGCTAAAGAACGGCAGCGATCTGAAGATGAACAAACCTGATTAAAATGTTGCTGAAGTTTCTCATTTGTCAAATTGATGCAAAATTGCTCAAAACTGCAAAGCGCATGCAATAGAAAGAAATTTTCAAGGGAAGCACAAGCAAAATCCATTTGACATTTTCACTACCCTTCCATTTAAAAAGGAGAGCAAATCAGGACTCTAATAGTTGGAAAGGTCCCTCTTTCGGTCTTTTTTAAAAGCTTTATTTGTCCCTTCCGCTTAATAACAATAAACTTCTAGGAGTTGAGATATAGTAACATAGACTACCCTTCTGCTTACTAAAACTAGAAATTTATAGAATGCAACAAAAACAACAGCATTATCATGTGAAATGTTGAGACTTATTTTTCTATCAGGCTAAGTTCCGTAGTATTTCTCTAATGTGCTTTCTTTCCCTTATCAAACAAAAGGCATACCGCTTAAGCACCTGTTTGTCTTGAAACTCTCAAATCCATATATATCAAGCACTCCAATTAAATATGTTGAATCAGGATCTTGTCCAATTGAATTATTGATCTTGTTCACAATCCTGAAAGAACAATAGCTCAAGTTAAGAAAACTTAAGTTTGAATACCGGCAAAGAAAGAGAAGCATCCAGCGACCAAAAATCCGAACATATTAGTATTAGGCCTACCAATCAAACAATCTTGAATACACAGTTTTTGCCAATGCATCTCTGCTGAGCGCCGCAGATTCTGGATCCAGACATTTCGTAATGGTTTCACCACGTGTCACTATAACCCGTTTACAGAGAGTATTTTCCAGTGCCTGCTCATTGCACCTGACAATATCCAAGAACTAAGGAATGACTTTTTTATTCCATATTAAATGAACCAGATTCAGGACAGGCGCTTTTCACATGTCAAAGTCATGGATAATCAAATAGTTACTGACATGAAAAGCTCAGCCGCAGTCTTCAGATGGTAGTTGGACTTCTCATCTTTTGGGGCTGACGAGTCTGCTTCTTTTCCTTTTCCAAATTCAATGTTACCTAGATGAAGAATAGCGGCCACAACACGAAATATTGCTTCCTGACATAAAATTTATATCAAAAGACACTCATATGTCAATACCATAATTACCACTACGGGAATGACCAAAAAAAAATCCTACCTGCTCCTCTGAATTTATTCCCACAACATCCATTGCCTTTCTAGTTTCATGATACTCCTTCGAATCATCCATTCTCTCCAACTCGATGCACTGAGACTGATTCAGGTAATGAAAGGTTCTTGGATCCGCCAATTTCCATTTTTTTATGTCCTGATTAAATAGTAAAAGGAAAATAAGAAGACGTCAGGTCAAGCATTCCGATGACACATCCTTAATGGAAGGCTGCACATTTTTATTGATGCTTTGCCAACTGTATTTAATAAACCTGAACCAAACATATTCAAGCAATTGAGGTTAAAAGAACGCTTAGAAGTTCTTTCAAATACTATTAACACATTCGGGAGTAGAGAGCAAAGTCTGATCCATAGCTATTTCAGGTACCAGATCAAATTATGACGTCTGCAGTAAGAGGAACACTTATAAGGGAAGCACTTTAAAAGAAGAGATAAACCATACGTACCTCAGGTGGTGCAGCACAGAGCATGTAAAAACAGTGATAGTTCCTCTCAGGATCCGAGACCTGGCAAACACGCGATCTCTCTAACAAATAAGTCCTGATAGCAGCTCCTGATATCCTTCCCCTTTGATCGAACTGAAGCTCCACAAATTTACCAAATCGACTGCAACATTATAGTGATCATGAACATGAATAAATAGGTAAAAAGACATTCAACACAAGAAGACATGAAAAATTATGTACCCACACACATGCACATGTATGGATATATTTTATAGTATATACACCTTGAATTGTTGTTCCTAACAGTCTTTGCATTTCCAAATGCTTCTAGAACAGGGTTGGACTGCATACAAGGAAAAGATAAACATATCTAAGAATGGTGTACAAATCGGCTTCAACAAAACCCGACTTAGAAAATCCAGAAGGTCTATACTAAAGATATGCCATGGATAACCTCTAAAACTTTCTTTTCGACTGTCCTTCCTTCAGAAACAGCTCGACCTCCCATGTCTGCCAGATACTGCATGAGCAATTTAGTAGTCTCAGTCTTCCCTGCTCCACTTTCACCACTTACCAAGATTGATTGACTAATGCCCTGTTTAATCATTTGCCTATCCCCAATGGAAAACAAGCCAAGGTAAGCCAAACAGGAAACAACCAGTAACAAAAGGGGAAAAAAAGAAAGACATCAAAATTATATGGCAGGTACCTGTAGGCTGCATCTGCAACTGCAAACGGGTGGGGGCTCAGTTCTCCAAAAACTGCACCTTTATATTGTTGCATCATATGGTTGCTGTAAAGATGTGGTAGTCTTCTAAAAGGGTTTACAGCAATCAGAATATTCCCTGTGTAAGTCTGGTGGAAAACATACATATATTAGCGCAAATGCCTAACAATTTGAAAGAAAAAATATTGACATTCAAGAAGTTCCAGTAAGCAGAGGAAATGTAATTATATAGGTCAATAAAATACTGACATATATTCCGTTGATATCAAATCTTGATTTCATATTTTGGAGGACTCCTGGTTCATGTAAATATGCTAGCCTTGTCATATCATCCACTCCGGAAGCTGAAGCTTCAACATCTTTTGGGTATGCATTCGAAATTTTAACAGCCACCTGAAAATTTCCAATAATTTAACAAAGTCGCTTAAAATATACTTAGTCCTGCTTATAAATATACAGACAAACGTAATTAGTGAGTCAAACTGGTTAAACATACCGTCTTCCCTGAGGTACATTTGACCTTAATATCATCTCCTTTAATCTCGATAACTTCACCGTCTATCCACGCCACCTCTGGATCTTCGACCCAAACGGAAGAGCCAACATTAACTGTAGTACAAGCCTGCAAAATCAAAAAAATCAGACAACACTATTTTCATAACTGTATTTTAACTCCTAATATATATACTGTGACTATATCCCCTCGAAACTAGTAACACACCATATCTACTACAACAAGAGAATAAAAACTGCTCAAGATTATAGTTACGATACAAAATATCACGCTGTGAAAGAGAAGTCGAGGAGTATTATATATTTTAGTTTGTACACTTGTATCAAAGAACTAAACTTTGTAAGGTTTTCAATCAAAAAAAAAAATTAACCATAACCCAAGAGCATCAAATACAACAGAAACTCAGAACCTTAAACACCAAAACAAAAGATTTAAGTGATCCCAAGAAGATCATATTCAAATGGTAACGAGAGGTCCAGCTCAAGCATTCTAGTAAATTAGTCCTGAGAAATCAATATTCTGGTCAATCATGAACCAACCAAAAGTCTTCTCATCCAATTTTTTTGGATTTTGGCTAGAAGTCTACATCCCTCAAGGATCAAGCTTTGCATGAGACTAATTTGGGCGTAAAAATAATCCAATTCAAAGAAGCAGATCATAGAAAAAATCTTCAATTATAGTCAAACCACGGATCAGTCAACAAAAAGCTGAGAATTTGAGCCATAAAAAGAACACAAACAATCGCAATAGAAATGAGATAATCTGAGAATTTAAAAACCTCTTTTTGTTGGAATGTGAAGGGAAATAAATCCAGAAAAAGACAGAATAACAATAAATAAAATACCATTTCCACCGGAGATTTATCAGATCAGAAAGTAGTTTTTGCTTGCTTTTGGATCTAAACGCATGAGACTTCGCCGATAATAGATG
This sequence comes from Schrenkiella parvula, assembly GCA_000218505.1. Lineage (NCBI taxonomy): Eukaryota > Viridiplantae > Streptophyta > Magnoliopsida > Brassicales > Brassicaceae > Schrenkiella > Schrenkiella parvula. The sequence continues at coordinate 12,750,743 of CM001193.1, read as the reverse complement.
ATCGTTCACACGACGGTGAATGTCTGTATGTAACTTACGCACAAAGCAGATGAAGTCTGCAACTCGTAAACCCAGAAATTATTCTAAGAGAAAACAAAACAAAACATTGTGCAAGAAATGCGATTGAATCCAATAGAAGTATGAGAAAGCTTAGAACCCTTCAAGCAAAGAAAAATAATAAATTCAAATCTGCTCCAGAAGAAATCCTAAGCCTCTGTTTTTTTTTTTTGGTCTATAGAGAAGCTTTCGTTGTTGTTTTTCCTCTACATATATATATTTTTTATTTATTTTCTTTATATTTTCTTCTGTCTTTCTTTTCCGAATAGTGTGATTAGTCGTCGGAGCTTTTACTCTGTAATTAAGGTAAGTAAGCGTTAATTTACCATTCAATTACTAAAGCTAATAAATTATTGGTCCATACTTTCTTTTCTTCCATTATTTTTCTTTAGAAAAAAATATATTTATATCAGCTAGCATTTAACCCATAAAAAAAAATCAGCTAGCATTCTGATTTTTGTAATGGAAAAATGATGGATAAACTTACAAACTGTAATAATATGAAAAAGAAATAAGTATAGGAACCACAGTAAAAAGAAAGTTATATACGGAAGATAAATAAATTTTGCTACTTATAAGTGAAACATACTTTTTTATCTATAGATATCTTAATCCAACTTACCTATTATGGTAGTACAATCCTATGTACATATAGGAAAAAAAATCGCAAAAAAGGAAATCGTACTTCACATTTTTGTCATTAAAGATTTGAATACCCTAATTTTCTAAATTTTTGCCATAGAAAAACTTTATCAACACGAAATTAATTGGCTCATAACACAATTTGATGGCCAACCTAATGTTCAAGCTCTCACACTATTCAGAGTCCATCTCAAATTATAATCGATGCGTGGTGGGGTTTCTTAGACAGTGGAAATATTTTTCTATTAACAAAATTAATTGGGGTAATAATATTTCTTTATTTCACTATTCGGGGTTAAAAATTTGGGGCTGTGCAAATAAACTCGAAGAACATCCAAGTTCCAAGACTTGAAAATATTTGACTGTAGGTGAACAGAACAGTCTACAATCAGGTGTACGGGTCTTAAAGAGAAGACCCATTAATAAAACGTCACGTGTACATCCCTGCTGGCCCGGATACTCTATGGACGATATTTTAATAATTTACATATTCTAGATGATCATCGAGTCTATTCACCATCCTATGGGTGGCGGAGCATATTGGCAGCAAAAGACGTGCTGTTGCGAGGCCTCTCGAAAAACATTGGTTCGGGATGTAATACAAAAGTGTGGACTGAAAATTGGATTCCGGACCTTCCTGCGTGGCCACCGCGCAGTGTAAATCAATTTGTACCCATTGATCTAAATCTTCTAGTATACCAGTTAATCCGCCGGGATACGAATGAATGGGATGTACCGATTATTCGAGAACTGTTCTATCCGAACGACATTCCCCTTATATTAGGGTTAAGACCAAGCCATAACCTTACCATCGATAAGTATATATGGCCGTACACGAAATCGGGGGTCTCTACTGTCAAGACAGGTTATGAGCTGATCCGAAAGACAAATTTCCGGCTGGAGGGCCGTGTGGAAATGGAGCCTAGCATTACCAGCCTTCAAGGCCATGTTTGGAAAGTTAAAGCCCCTGGAAAACTAAGACACTTCATCTGGCAGGCGATTTCGGGGTGCATGGCAACCTGCCAAAGGCTAGCCTACCGACATATGGGAAATGATAGTATTTGCTCACGATGTGGAATGGCGGAAGAGACCACTAACCATGTGTTATTTGAGTGTCCCCTGGCCACACAAGTTTGGGCTCTCTCGGACATTTCGTCCGCTCCGGGTTGCTTCCCGAGTCCATCTTTATTCCAAAACATGGATTACTTGTTTTGGAGATCAGAGGCGAGCATGCCGAATCCCCAGTTGGTTAAGTACCCATGGATCATGTGGTATATATGGAAAGCGATGAATGATAAAGTTTTTAACGGGAAAAACATTTCCCCGATAAAGACACTACAACTCGCCTCATCAGAAGCAGAAAGCTGGTATCAAGCGAACAAAAAGGACGAAGAGGAAGATGCTAGCACGGCATCATCGCCGACGGCTCACTCCGACATTGAGGGGGCCATTCCTATTCCTACGTGCCAGATTGATGCCTCGTGGGTCGATCATGGTCCGGCCACCGGACTTGGATGGATTTTGATACAAGGACAAAAACGAATTTCGTTAGGAGCAAGGTCCTGTTCTAGAAGCCTTTCAGCCCTCCATGCGGAAATGGAAGCCCTTCTGTGGGCTATGGAGTGCATCCGAAAGATGAACCTGACCTTGATCCGCTTCGAAACAGATTGCTTGGACCTCGTGAAGATAGTAAAAAACCCCACAGACTGGCCAGCCTTCGCTTCAGAGTTTGATACGTATTCTAGTCTGAGTGCTAGTCTCGGTTTTCCTAGCATTTATCATATTCCACGTTTACGTAATACTTGTGCGGATTCAATTGCAAAAAGTGCAAGAGTACGCGTTATCGGATATTCTCATGTAAGTCACATAGAGCCGATATGATCCATTGTAATAGACCCAAATTCTATGGGCTAAACTTGATTTATTATATGGAGTTGATTGACAAAAAAAACGTCACGTATCACTTGGTTCAGGCACAGTTCGTTTACCATTGGACTCTTCACTAGTTTTTGTTTTTGACATAAGACCATATGCTTCTTTTACAATTCACACGACCGATCATCTCGCCGTCACTATGCTCGTTAAAGACACGGCGACAGGGTCCACAGTATTAGCCGCCAATCAGATAGGCTCGTTGAGTCAACAGTTATGGTTTTGATTTTGTCTTTGTTAAGTGTCAATATCTGCAAGTTGAGGGAGGAGGTGACGACACGCATAGATAATACCGCGTGCGCGTAATGATCCACCTTTGGCTTGGAGCAGTCGATGGCTGAGATTATCTTCCCATGTAGCTTTCGGTACAATCCTAACCGTTGATACTTGATAATTAAAACGCTTTTACGGACGCAATCAACGAGGTCGAACAGTTCATATAGCATTTACTAGTTTAGAATATTTAACACCATTTCATAACAAAACAAAGTCAAACCTAACATGGATATTATTTGACGCCAGGTCTTTTATTCATTTAATACGTAGAAAGTTTTAAATATATGAAAGTGGGCAATTGAGTAAGTGACGCGGAAGAAAACTAGAGTCCACGAAGAAACATAGAACATTAGAGTTGTCAAACCAGAAAGGGTACAAGTCGTGGATCAGTGCGGTGAGGAAGACCGGTGCGAGCTCCCAAAGCTCGGCATTTGCAAGCAGCCTGCGATACAATATCATGGTTACAAAGATCTGTCTGAAAATGTTATGCATGTTCCACTTGGAAAAGAGCGGGTATTGGACGAATTGTGATGGTTCAATAAGACTAGAAAACATTGGAGACAACTGGCCATTTATATGAGTCTCACACTAATCGCAACCAGGGGTCATGTGTTATGGTTTAGGATTGGGAGGTTCGGTTATCAAAAAACAATTCCAAGATTCACTAAATATATATGGGAAAAAGATGTTTATGCTTGAAGATTCATGTGCATTGGTGAAAACGAAACGGAGGTTCTGTGGAATATGTTTGCGGTTTAGGAGATTTACCACTTGAGCAGCGAATGGTAACATTTTCTCTGGGGGCATGCCGCCGCATATAGCTACAGATCGAGGAAACAAGTAGAGATCGGTCAGTGAATATACAAGACATTGTTTTCTGATTTTTCAGTAAGTGTTTTAAGTATCTTTGCAAATCTTTTACCATAAAGAACTGCTCCTATGAATGCATCGCCTGCACCTGTGGTGTCGACAAGCTCTTCCGGAGGAATTTTCTCTGCTGTTCCAAGAAACAATCTTGCGCTCAGTGTTCCTATCCCGTTGGCTTTCAGCTTTATTGTCTCCTGCAAGAACATTTGTGTGGAAAATTTGGGGTGTCTTCATATGAGTGGGAAGTTATTAGGAGTTAGACCGTTTGGTTACCGATGAAACACATGTCGGAGATGTTGTGGTTGAGTCTATTCTATGCTTCAGTGTCTCCAGCAAACTTTCGATGTCTGTCTCTTTGGATTCTGATGCTTCTGTTGAAGTGGACAGAGACAGAGGATGTTGGGATCCCAGCGAAAGGATCATGATAAAAAAGTTTTGATTTCTAGTGAGTGACATGATGTATCGGGGTTATTACCTTTAGAGGCTCTTTGGATCATTAAGCATCCTTCTTCGCCTAAGGTCACGATCACAAATTTGAGTTTCGGCAATCTCAACAACATGGAAATAAGCGCACCTGGAGTCGAAGACACTTCTGTCCATGCCTGTGATACGTGAGAGACTCAGAAATTTCGGTCTCAAAAGCTGAGAGAAGACATTGGAAAAACAAAGAAAACAAACGGAGACTAGCTTACCTGGGGGAATTTTGCTGTGCAGACAACATAATCAGCAAGTTGCAAGAGATCATCTAATCCTTCTCTTTTCTTCTCTGCATCAACTAAAATAGGTACCTTCCTCCAACCTGCCTGCTCTGGATGAACGCAACAAGCACAGGAGGAAATGAATATGTAGGTTGGTGTGGCATATTATGTTCTCGTGGAGAAAAGAGAGAATCATGTGAAATACTTGAATATGGTGAACTTATGAAAGACTAATCTTACATACATAAAAGTCACCCTTTATTTTGTTTTCCTCAGGAGAAATCAAGAAACAGGTGCAGGCATGACTTCAAACAAAGCTCTGGCTAAAAAACCATTAGAAAGGTAAAGAGATGCATGCTTACCTCTTTTGCAATCACCAAGGCGGTTTCGTGTAATCGTACATCAAAGTATGCGATGCTCGCTCTGTCTAGAGCTGATAACATGCTAGACTGAGAAAGGTCAGTAGGTACCATGGGTGGATCTCCAGGCGTATGAATACAAGTACGCGTTTTCCTAAATAGATTTGACACAAAAGAAATCAAACAGCATGAAACAAAAAAACCAGACAGCACTCCAATCCTACTGTTTACAATATGAAACATGGCCCCCAAATTCACAAACATCCTCAGGACAATATACTCACGTTTGTTTATCAACTATGATGTAGGTAAATGGTGTATTGCCGTCTTTAGAGACCTGGCATGAGATCATGATTAGCAAAAACATCAATTACTGGAAATCTTAGAACTTCAGATAAAAAATTAAGACAAAATCACAAATACTAAAAGATCCCACAGTAGATGATCAAAAGTTTGAGCATTACCACAAGAAAGGAAGTATCCACACCATCAGATTCCAGCTCCTCCAATATGCCCTTTCCTTGTGAATCATTTGCTACCTAAACATAAATTTTTCATTAACTAATCAATTAGCATCACTAATTCCATACTCACTTGTTGAATTTGTTCATGCCAATTTACAATTCATACCTTACTAATCAGCCTCGAAGTCAATCCCAGACGAGCTGCGCAAGTTAAAGCGTTTCCAGCATTTCCCCCTCCTTGCATCTGAACAAAATCAAAACACACTCCTAAACCTAAACTCTAAATCACAACCAGAACAGAAGACCGAGCGGAAAAAGCTACCTTGAGGCTAGTACTTCGGATCTTGTCATCGGGTTGAGGATAAGAATCCACCGTCGCCAGGAAATCCACAGTGATCCCACCACAACCAAGCTGCCAAAAAAAAACACGACGACGGCAATCTCTAAATAAGCGCGATTCAAGTCAAACTCCAAAATACGAGAGTCAGGCATGGAGGAGGCTCGAAAACTCACGACGATGCCGTTATCAGGCGGAGGAGGAGGAACAGGATCGATGGAGGAAGAAGAATAAGAAGAAGACATTCTAGTCCTGAAACTGAAACATACAGGAAGAGAGAAGAATCTATCAGGAACTCGGTAAAGAGCAGAAAGTAAAACGGGAATTGCAATCGACGCTCAGAAAACTGAGAAAGTGACCTCGTGAATTGACCGGAGGACGGAAGAGAGATGCCGGAGAAGGAGAAGAGAGGAAGAGGTGTGAGATGAGTGAAGCAGAGCATTTTCTCCGGCCTTTTCTTTGTCTCTATATTCAGAGAGAGAGATTGAGTGAGGTGCCATTTTTGTGTAGAGAGTGTCAGACGCTAATATCCAAATGTTATTCTATGTAAGCTATTTTAAAATTCAGATTGACCGGCCGGTTCGATCGATGGAATCAATAATCGGCTGAAAATACGGTTTAGAGCCATAAGCGTACCCGAACCTTTCAAATCACTTAGAAGGTTTGGTTGGGAAAGCATTAAGGCGCTATGACATCCTTTATCCATATTAATTCCTTTTTTTTTATAAAACTATTAATTCATGTTTCTTTGGTGATGCTCCGTAATATGTTAGCTTTGAATGGAATCAATGGGTTCTATAAGATCGATGCATTCAATCTAAAATATGAGATTTTTGCCTAAAGCTAAACAATATCGAAAGCTGACTGGTCAGCGCTGAAAGGATTTATAAATGAAATTCATTTATCATAGAGGTATAAAGTGACAAATAAAGAAGATTACATCTTGTTGACTAAGAGAATCCAGCGTTTACGGTTTAAGAATTTTCAAACATTTAAAAATCTTATGCTCATGAATAACTATAATTTTCTACTTTCAAATATGCCTATGAGTAAAAGAATATTGATATTATCAAGTAAAATTATATCGCGAGTATTGGAATGTACTTGTGAGGTTTACTCAAGCTTAAATTGTGAAATTATTGTTTGTTTCATTATGTGATTGTTAATACACAGAGATCTATAGTTTCTTAATATAGACAAAACAACAAAACGAACACCAAAGACAACAATTAATACGAATCAAAATGATAGCTAGAAATACTAAAAAAAGGTGAAAAACTAAGAAGAATGGTGGAGGAAAATGTAATGTTTGTCAACGGAGAGAGATACATCCCAAGTACAAGAAAGTCCCTTTGGAAAAGTGACAATATCACCTGCTCCAAACTCTACACACCACTCTACTTCTGCATCCAATGATGGCGATGATGATGATGTTGATGATGATGTTTTAGGGTAAACCTTAACTTTACCCTTCACAATGTAACATATCTCTTCTGCTTCGTATTTTAAATGATACTTCCCTGGTGAACATCCCCACCTTCATTCCCCAACCAAGAAAGAAGAAGAAATCTCAATTTGATCCTATAAGTTACGAAGTTTTCTAATTTGTTCTCATGCAATCGAACTCACACCACCCAATAAAAGAAATAAGAATTTGAAAACAAGGAGAATCGAGTGATCTTACTTGGGCCAAGACTTGATATTCAGTTCGTCAAGACGAGCTTGAGATGGGTTTTTCTCGACGATGATTCTTGGATTTTGATCTGCCATTTACTCATATATATATCTACCTCTTGTCAATAATGTTTTTAAAAAAGTTAGAGAGTGAGAGAAATGAGAATCATAAGAGGAGATAAGTATGAGAGTGTGTAGTTGTTAAGGCTTTCGTTTGACGTATTTATTCAGTCAAGAGATGGATGGAGTAAGAAAGAGAAAAATATCTCAATAAGTATTGACTAGAAAACAAAAAAGAGAAACTAAATTTACCACCAATAATGAATGATGATATTAGAGGATTACTACAATGTTCAGACTTAGAAACTGTAAAGTTTTCTTGTATGTAAAAATTCAGCTTTTAAACTTTATTTGTAGTTAATGTCAATTTTGCGATGATGAAGTATGATAATTTGCGATACTTTCAAATGTATTTAAGCTGATCGATATAACACACACACACAAACAAAATTAAGAAAAAATATAAATTGTTTGTTGTCAATAAAAGAGCATCTAACCTTATAGATATATTGGTATTTCACATATTTTTGTAGTGACATGCATGTGTAAATTTGGTTCCACTGGTCAAAAGGTTTGACTGAGAATCCAGTTTGACCGTAACGTGGCGAATACTTAGTGGTTTTAATTGTACAGTATCTGACTAGATAAGGGAATCAATGTTCTCGAAGATACCGACATAAATACTCAAAGTCATTTTGTAGCCACTTTTGGTTTTTGTCTCGTACTTTACATATATTCGCAAACAACCCCCCGTTTCAATCATTTTCCTACAAAACCACACATCTATTTGTATCTTCTCTTTTTGTTTTAAATTTATACTTTATGTTGCAAGAAAATTCACAGTTTTCAATCTTTGTTATTATTTTTAAGAATTTTTCTATATTTTTAAAAATATTTTTTGTAATATTAATCATTTCGAAACACACATAAATGAGAATGAATATAAGTTGATGTGGATTTAATGTGGATATTATAGAAAGTGGCAGAAGTGCAGGGGGTATGTTTCAATTATATTTTTTAAATATATTTTTATTTCGCTTTTTCCACATTTTATTCTATAGTATTAATATCTTTGCCATTTACATATCGCTTTCCAATTCCCATGTGAGTGATTTTTTATTTTAACTTTGCTTTTTTTGATTGTCGTCTTTTTTTGCATGGGATGATGAATCATGTCCTTTGTACTGGTGTCTTATTCGCACGTGTCTGATAATATATTTTTTCTTAGCTCTATTAAATAAGTTTCGAATTATATACCTTTTTGAATTATTTTAGAGTTTTAATGATTATTGTATTTAAAACAAAGTTGATCTTGTGAAACTAACTGTTGAACAACTAGTCCAGTAGTCTGTGATACTATTTTTCTTTATTAAAACATAATAAAATAATATCTGATACTACCTTTTTTATGGATCTTGTACCTGATCTGATATCTGATACTATTTCTACATTTCATATATATAATTTCGATCAAGTTTACTTGTTTATATTTTTGTTAAAAACCAATAAATAGAGTGAGATGTGAGATTTAATGGATTAGAACTAGACTAATCAAACCAACTCCGTAAAATTATATTTCCATATTTTAAAATTGATGATTATATATAAGATTCAAATCTGCTATAAACAATGGTTTCTTGGGAAACAAGAATCGCATCGCAATAACAATCCTAAGTTTCTCCCTTAATTCACTAGTTAGCTGTCTATATTCGGTCATGGGCCCCCAATTTCAGTGCTGGCCCATTAATTTAGGTAAAGGTGAAATAACTTGACAAAATAATTAGAAATTCAAATATCATCATAAAAAATCTGAATTCTTTATCTATAGTTTTCACTAGTATCCTCTTCCACCTGATCCAGATTTATCAATTTTTCTTTTAAAAATAGATGTTACAACATAAAGAAACAGATCCCATTTGTTTTTCAATTTGCATACATTTTCAGATATTTGAGGACTTACCCTAATTTATTGGAAGTGGTTACTATAGAGAACAGATATATTAATCATAGTAGAGATAAACAGAAATTATTTTTATTCCCATGCAAAAGAGAGCAATGTGGTATATACACAGACCAACAGAAAAAGAGAAACCACGACAGAGAAATCAAAGAATACCTACATGTCCATGATCATTCTCACGACTCATCGCCCTAACCATAATCCCATTCTTGATCTCTTCCTCTGTGTACATATAAGCCAACCCACCATGACTCGTAGGATCCATCCCGGCGATCTCATCCTCCGACGGTATCCTCAGCAGTTCCATCTTATGCAGCACAAAAAAGAGAGTCCCCATCGTCAAACTGACCCAACCAGTGATCACCACAATCTGCACGACGTGCGCCGCAAGCAACCTCCCTCCTCCTCCCATCAATAGTCCGTACGGTCTGTTCGGATCGCCTCCGTAGATCTCCGATACATAGGTTTTATCCGCGAACAATCCGGTGAATATAATCCCCCATGCACCGCAACCGCCGTGAAGCTGAGCCGCTTCTAAAGGATCGTCGAATCTCAGCTTATCAGCTAGTTTGTTGAATCCCATCAGCACCCACGCGGCTACAAACCCGCAGATAACCGCGGCCCACGGTTCAACAACCGAGCAGCCGCTGGTTATAGCCGCGAATCCGCCGAGCAAACCGTTACAGACGTCTGTTACGTTCCAATACCCATCGATGAGTCTTTTCCCGAACAGAGTCGTTAGCGCCGCCGAGCAACCAGCTAACGTGGTTGTAACGGCGGTTCTTCCAACGGCGCTCCATTGGCCGTAGAATGAGCTTCCCGGAGACGATCCGTACGATTTGAAAATGGTTGCGAACGATCCTGGGTTAAACCCGTACCATCCAAACCAGAGGAGGAACGTTCCGAGTACGACCAACGTTGCGCTGTGACCACGCAACGTGACCGGTTTAGCTCCGTGTTCGAACCGGCCGATTCGTGGTCCTTCGATTAACGCTCCCCAGAGACCGGCGATGCCTCCGACCATGTGAACGACGCCGGATCCGGCGAAATCGATAACACCTGATTGAAATAGAAGGTTATCAGATCTAGCGGGAGACGCCCAACCATCGGAAGACCAGAACCAATGGGAGACGATTGGGTAAACGAGTCCGGTGAGGAAAGAGGAATAGATCAGGTAAGCGACGAATTGAGTCCTCTCGGCGATAGATCCGCTGGTGATTCCGGCGGCGGCGATCGCGAAAGTCCATTGATAAAGGAAATAAGGATAATCGAAGGTAGGTTTAGGGAAATCGCTCATTGCGAAGAAATGTGTTCCGATGAATCCATTAGAAGGAGATCCGTAAGCGAAAGCGAAGCCGAAGAGGTAATAGAAGAGACCTCCGGCGGCGGCGTCGATGACATTGGTGAGCATTATGTTCATCGTGTTTTTGGCACGGACTGATCCGGCGCAGAGCATCGCGAACCCGAGCTGCATCGCGAAAACTAGGTAAGCGGAGAATAGGAGGTAGGTGTTGTCGATCGCGTAAGCCGCGTCGGTAAATTTCCCGGAGATTGTTTCGAATCTCCCGCAGATGAATTCCGCGGCGGCGGCTGCTGCGGTGGCATTGGCTCCGCCTGATAGTAAAGGAATCAGATCAGAGGCGGAGCAAGAGAGAGTCGAAGCCATTGCTGCAATCTCGAGAGAGAGAGGATTTGAAAAAAATCGAAATGAAGAAGAAAGAATGTGAGATATTTAGTGTTTATAGAAAGGGGAAGGTAGAGAGATTCACGAGATTCTGTTGAGAGAAAGTTGAATCTTTCAGATTCTAAACTGGAAAAATATTTTTAAATTAAGATTCTGATAACGGATTCTTCCACTATTGTTGTTAAGTTTTTTTTGACTTTTCTTCCCACTCACCAAAACTATTAACTACCAATTAACTACCCTCCTTTTTCCCAAAGCAATAGTTTTTAAAATTCCCAAATTACGTTTTATTATTTGTGGACTGTATATATTTTCTATTTCTAATATATTGACCAAATCATTTTAAAATTTACTTTCTTTTAATGGGTTAAAAAGAAATATAAAGAAATTATTTACTATAAATAAAACTTGATTGGTAAAAAGGTATAATATTAAAATATTCTAATTATTTAGTTAAATGTTATAAATAAACAAAAACCCCAACATAATCAAATAAAAGTTGTTTCAACACAAAAAAAAAATTAAGCAACATATATTTTTTTAAAGAAAATCTGATATTATGTGTTTGAAACCTTCTTTCTTCTTTTTATATTTTTTCAGAGAATGATACGATTTTTTTTCAGTGATGATTGGTTTTTTCTTTTTTCATAATTTACTTAGTCGAACTTTTTCTTCGTTAGACAGATTAATTTATTTTTTTCGGATCTCTATCTTTATTCTTTATTCTGTTAAATTTATTTTGTTTTTAGCTTTTTCAGATTCACCCTGACATGTTTCTAACAAATAAATAAAACCTAACATAATCAATATAAAAAATTTATAGTAACAATTTTTTTTGTCAAAGTTTTATGTTAGTTTAGACTCCATACCAAAAACGAGTTCATCCTAAATTTTTTCTCAATAAACTCGTTTTTAATCTCGAATCTAAACTAATATGAAACTTTGACAAAACAAAATTTGCTAATATAAATTTTTTATATTAATTATGTTGGATTTTTTTATTTGTTATATTCATATACCCTAATATTCATCGTTTTGTAGACGTCTTAAAATGACAAAACACCATTTCTATAAATTTCGAAAATTAATTTGAGTTTTGGACCAAAACTCACACCTCGTTTGTTACTAAAAAAAATGGAATCTGTTGTCAAAAAAAAAAAAAAACGGAATCTAGTCTTACTTTTTTTTTATTACACTTGAAAGTTACCACGTAACCATTTAATTAATTAAAACTTACGGAATCACAGGTGTCTATTAGGGTAGTCATATAGTAAATTACTCAATTATCCTAATATTTGCTCCCACAGTAGTGTGCAGAACCTATGGTTAATTACGATTTACCCCTCTCCGTTCTCTCTTTGTAAGGTTTACCGGTGGCCGATCGCTCTCTCCCTCTCGCCGGATCTTCGCCGCCGAAGATATCTCTCCCTATCGGCGGAAATCTCGCCAGTTCTCTCTCTATCTCTCCTCGCCTTTCCCTCTCTCCTCTTTTCGCCGGATATCAACTGCCCATCAGAAAAAGGATAATGAGGCCATCGCACACTTTCTGACAACGGCCAAATTAGGCTATATCACATCTTTATACCTCGTTTTTTCCATTCATTTAAACTATATCTTTTTTTAAAAACGGATATGAATTTAGATTGGTATCGAGATCAGTCGAAAAAAGACAAACAAGGATTGATATCTCGAAATGTTTCCGTCGACTTAACCTCCTAAGCAACAGCTCTTGGCTAATCAAGACTACTCTGTACAGATTAATTAAGTCAGACAATCAAGACTATCCTAATGTTTCAATCATTAAAAGAAGTTTTCGAGATCGAATGGGAATGTCGTAGAATAGTCTTGATCAGACAAGGGACAAACCGGATCGGTCGGGGTAGAATTATCCATGAGCCAGTCTTCAATCTCCGACAGTGCTTTATCGGTACTACTTCCTGATTGTTGTTGTTGTTGCTGCTTTGCCGGAGGACGATTAGGAGTCTCAGACGGAACTGCATTTGTCTGAGCCTTAGCAGAATGCATATTCCGGCTAAAATGTCTAGGGTACACTTTGTTGTGAGATGCTGGCACAGTTGGGACATAACCGCTACCGAGCCGTTGTGAATTGCCTTGTAAAGCTGCGGGAGGAGCGCAACGGGTATATTGCGAGCCTTGAGACACGTTATGTACACCGTTTTTCTGAAGATAAGCGCTTCCACTTGGTCTTTGAGTCCATGTGAACGTATTGGAAGAGGCCACTTGGGGGCTTGGGTTAGTATTATAAGAGCCGCCTCTTCCGTTCTGGATTAACTGATCAGCACGAGGTTGTAACCTGGGAATTTGCGGAAAGGATTTTGATCGCTCGGTTGTGTAACCAGGTCTAATGTATGAATTTGGGCGAGTTGCAACCGTAGTAGATGCCGAGCAAGCCCGGACTCCAAACTGGGTTGCAGGGGGATACAAAGAGATTTGGGGCGACCTTATAGTTTGAGACTGCGGAAGCTGTTGCAATTGGGCTATGGTTAAAGCAGGCCGAGGAAGTATCTCTCCAATCCTGATGCGTTCACGTTGATTCTTCCATATCTGTTCTTTATCATTGGCATGGCAGTGATCAATGCTGGAGATACTGATGCACCAGTGAGGACACGGAGCACGGATGTCACAAACATAACAGTGACACTGTTTAACAAAATAAAACGCAAAACCAACTAAAGGAATTAGCAAGGTAAGCATCCAACAGTTTTAAGCTTTGTCAAACGATAGAGAAGCAAAGAAACAAGACACTCTCACCATGTCACAGTACTTGTCGTGTGATGTGGAGTTGAAAGGGAACTTAGCACAGGCATGTCGCGGATGCGGAAAGTCTCTACAAGCTATCTATAAAATAGATAACAGAGCAAAACCAGTTTAATAATTTCAAGCTTATACACTTTCAAGAAACTTCACTCCGAATAATCCTATACTGAGTTGCTGCAATACACCAAAACTTTTTTCTCTCTGCAAGAGAAGACGAACACCGATTCCTACAAAAGTTCCAACTCAAAGTTGTTCTACTCGTGACACTAATCAATTCAAAACCAGAGCACAACAAAGTTTCAGAAATCGAGAGTAAATTCGTAACGAGTAGGAAGAATGGTCAAAGAGATGAAGCAAAGATGAAGTGTTGGAAACTTTTTTACCTCACCCTTTTGCCCAATTACAAGGATTTCATCATCGGTTTCACAATTTTCAAATGAAGTCTCCTTCTCCGTCATCTTGTAAGGATCACCATCCAAGACCACACAATCGTCGTCCTCCACCGTTAAATCCCAGGAATTTGACTTCCGAAGCCCAATATTACCCTTGGGTTTCTTCTTATCGGAGGGTTCCACAATTCCGTCAAAAAAATCAGTGTATGCTACTAGTTTATCATCATCCTCCTCGTCAGAACTAAGACAAATGATATGATTCGTCGAAGTCATCGGAATCGAAACAAAGTTTTTTCCGAGATAAATTCAATCGAAAATTCAAAGGAGAAGAGAGAAATCAGAGAGCTGTTGCATGAGAGAACACATCAAAGTCAAAATTTTAGAGAGATTGGTTAGATTTTCCCGGAGAGGAGAATCATTAAACTAGCAAGGCGCAGAAATAGAAAAAAAAACGATTTAGGGTTGGTCATCGGAGAAGAAAGCAATTAAATAAAAAAAGCGCCTGAGTAGGTGAAAAAAAATGTCATAAATAATTTTATTTAACTAGGCCAGGCCCAAATCCAATAAACTAATCTCATATCCGATCCCAATATTTCCAAACCGGTTTCCAATAATTATATTTTCGTCTCATAGTTTATGTAAATTTGTAAATTTTCGTCAATGTTTTTGAAATCAAATGATTGTATTAAAGATAAGTTTTATTACTTTCAACTTTAGCAAATTACTTTTTTTTTGGGGGAAGTTGCAATACAAAAGCCTTATTTCGTAAAATTGTATTACAAAAAACAATATCATAAAACAAAAGAAACCCTTTCTCTGAGATGGTAGATGTGTTTTTTTTATAAATATTCTCAATAGCATCCGTTGCCTATGAATTTAGAGGCATGCTTCTGTATAATCTGCCATGCTTCAGTCACGTGCTTCTCCTCCGTTAACGGTGCACCAACGGCAAATCGTAAAATGAATTTTCCCGACAGAATCTGTTGACAATTGGAATTCAATTTTCATTTACAAAACAGTACTTATGGTATTTGTGTTAATTAATCCTCATTATGTAGATATAACTCACCGTGTGAGAGATAAAGATCTTGCCGGTGGAGTTAACGGCGGCAAGCAGTTCACGGTTCCGTTCGTTACACTTGTCTTCATCGCCGTCATTAGGCGTAAGGCGAAAGCAAACGAGTGAAAAGTACCGAATAGTGACAATCTGCCAAAAAAAATTATACAAACTAAATTAAACATTAGTAAATATGAGAAGAAAAAATTTATTAATAACTAATTAGACATGTTCAATAATACTTCAGAACTTTTTTTTCATATGTATTTTGTTACCTCAAAATGTGGATCTTGAGATACATAATCTTCAAAAAGCTTAGCAAGATTTACATGTTCTCTTATAAAGTTTCTCAAGTTCTCGGAACCATAGAGCCTTAAAACCATCCACAACTTCAACGACCTGTGTAATTCAAATTTGTAAAAATCACATAAATATATATAGCTTTGAAGTCAAAGAATGTAACATCAAGTGTAAGTATGACGAACTTGAATCTCCGAGATAGAGAAATTTGCCAATCTTTATAATTTATGGCCTCATCCCGATTTGAAACCTTACATATATATAAGAGAAATATAAATCAAATATTAGATACTCGCATGCAACATATTTTCCGTTAATATAAAGTGTTATTTGTTTCATTCCACTAAATAAACTCTTAGTACATCTTATTAATTCGATCTTCGTAAGGGAATGATGAGAGACGTTTACCTTGTATTCCAAATACTCAGGATTTGTTTTGAGGGCATCAATGAGAGAGTATCGATCCTGTTTAATCCCAAAATACAAACAAAAATAAAATATTGAATATATATTGACCAAATAGTACATTATGTGATCAATTCATTAGTAAGTACATACCTTAACCCAAAGGGGTGAACAAGTTTGATTAGCAAATAGCCATTTATGAGCATTGATGTTAAAAGAGTCTGCGTTTTCAATCCCGTCAATGTGTTTACGATATTCTGGACATATACATGCATTCCCTGCATAAGCTGCATCCACGTGCATCCATATCTTGTACCTCTACACAACAATATTTACTTAAACCGAATTGAAATCAAAAACCCATTATGGGAGGACGAAGTTAAGCTAAAAGCATGGTTTCTGCAGTCCAAAGAGAAGTCAATTACTATATAATATATATGTTTAATTACCTTTGCAATTTTCCCCAATGGGACCAAAGGATCAACTGAGGCTGAAGACGTTGTACCAACCTGAAAACGCCACACTTATGTAGTTAGCAATGGATGAATTAAGTTTTAAAGAGGCTCATAGTTCATAATATACAATCTTTAATATTAGTTTTAACAGTATAATAAACCTATAAAAAAATTGTAAGTCTTGATAAATATATATATATATATATATTTAATATTTTAAAGTGGGGTTTTAGTAATTACAGTAGCACAAATGAAGAAAGGGATAAAGCCCTTAGCAAGATCACTAGAAATAGCTTGTTCAAGTGATTCTGGAGACATTCCAAAGTTCGTGGAAGCATCTGTTTTCAGCAGCCTAATATTCTCTTCAGGTATTCCACCAATCTATCGTAGATACATAATTAACATGATTAATTAGTTTTAACAAAACAATAATATTGTTTTTTTTTAAATGTAAATTTAATAATATACGAACCAGACAAGCCTTTCGGAAACTAGAATGGGTTTGGTCAGAGGCATAAACAACAAGTCGAGGGAATGATGTTTTGCCGACTTTCTTCAAGATCGTGTCTCTAGCAGCTAATACTACCACAAGCACTGCTTCACATGCTGTCTCTTGGATCACTCCTCCTCCAATATTCCCTTATTTTGTACTCATTTTTATTACATCAAATGCTTATTTTGTTCTTATTATTAAATGGTTTGTTAAATGCTTTCTTATTTTCGTATTTTTATTTTACTGTTCATGTATGTCACACAAAAAGTAGTAGTAAATGAATAAAAAATCAGACTAATTAAAAGAAGATGAAACTTTAAGCATTAAGCGACCTAAGGCAACATGGTTACGAAACTAATAATATGTGATGACGTTCGTTAATAGTAAGTCATTAATGATCTAATTGAAATATGTAGCGAAAACAAGAAGAAGGTACGGTTAAAATAGTTAAGAACCTGTGGAGAGAAACTGGTTGGGGAGTTGGAGCAATTTGGCAAGCCAATCAAGAACGATGACTTCGAGCTCAGTGGCGGCCGGAGAAGTGAGCCAGGTAAAACCAATGACGCTCAGGCCGGCATTGAGCATCTCTCCCAAGAATCCGGCCACACTCGTGCTTGACGCATAGTACGCGAAGTAACTAGGGCTTTGCCAATGAGTTATCCCCGGAATTATCTTCTTTGAAACATCTTTAAATTAGGAACATTTTTGATCAAAAATCATCAAATTAATTAATACAAATATATTGTTAATAGGTTCGTATGTTCATCTGTATGGTGCGTTAAAAAAAAAACTGTATTGCGTACCATCGAGAAGTTCTTTCAACGATTCAGGGTGGTCAGGTGCTGAATCAGGCAACATGTCACGGAGATAACCAGGCTGCGTCAAATCACCAACCATGTATTAATCATTTTAAAAATACATCCAAAATTACAATACATAGTAAAAATAAACTCAGTAAATATTACTCTAAATTTGTATTGCTATATTCTTTTTATTAGCTTGTGTGGATTTCTATATATATGTAAATATGGTCCTAGAATTATGTAAATTATATCTAAGTTTCTAGATCTAGAATTTGGATCGAGTTTTTAGTTTCTTCCTCTTTGCTATAGTTGATGTTTCTGTGGTTTTGAGGCCTAGTGTGGGTCGGAGGTCATATGTAGTTGCGATGTCTTTTCACGGTTGGAGCGATGTCCTCGCCTAGTTTACAGTTTGTGGTTGGTGTCTCTCTTCGTTGGTTCTTCAAGCTTGCCAAGCAGATTGCGTTTGTTTGCTTTACTTCAGAAGTTTGAATGTGTTTTGGGTTTCAATTTGTATATAGTGTTTTTATTTTTAGGCTTTCGCGGTTTATGCTTTTCTTTTTTTGGGTTTCTAACTATGATATTTTTTCGTGTTCATTTTTGTATTAATACTTATATATTTTAAGCTTTTCTTTTTGGGTTTCCAGGTAACCATTTTTGTATGAATACTTATATATTTTTTTCTGTTATTTTAATATAATTCCAAATGAAAAAAAATATATATCTATATATATATATATATATATATATATATAATAAAGAGAGAGAAGAAGAAGTAACGAACGTTTAGAAGACTAAAAAGATGTTCTTAAAATTTCAGGAAGGATATATTAAATTTTAGGAATTATTTACATATTATTAGTAAATGATTCCAAGACTTGAGTAAACATTTAAAAATGGTTTTGAGATACATAAAATAGTTTTAAAAGTTTAAAAATATGACTCTAAATAAGTTAAAATGATATATAAATTATATTTTAAATATTATAAACACTAAACATATGTTTTTAGTATTTTTGGAAAGATACACTTATTTTTAGGAAGGGTTACTAAGTTTTATGAGTGATTTACATATTTTATGAAAGTATTCCTCAAACTTCAAAAATATTTTAAACATAAATAAAGTAATTTTAAATATTTTAAAAGATGATTATAAATATGTAAAAATGATATATTAAATATATATATAAAATGTTTGGAAGACTTAAAATATGTTCTTAAATTTGTGGAAAGGGTATACCAAATTTTAGGAATGATTTACATATTTTTATGAAATGATTCCTAAAACTTTTGGGGAAAAAAATTTGGAAAAAAGTTATTTTGAAAAACAAATTTTGAAAAAAAAATTTGGAAAAAAAAATTCGAAAAAGAAATTTCAAATTTATTTATTTTTATATATTAAATTATTATTTATTAGTTTATGGGTAATTTAATACTTCTTCTATTTAATGAATGTTATTTTGGGATTTTCACCTTTATAGTTTTTTTGTGATTAAAACTTAAATTAATCTATTTAAAAAAATTGTCCTTATAAATTTGTATGTAACATCTTTATTAACCCGCTAGGTAGCTCAGCTCACCAGTACTGCTATTGTCATAACCATACATGAAATTTTCAGCTCATACGGCTCTTTGTTCAATTGTTTCAAAGTCATTGGGTCACCATAATTGTACTTGCGATATATGTAATTTTGAGTTCGTAATTGTACGAATGTGTTGTTTTAAATAGTAAACATTTAGGGGAGTTTATTTAGAATGAGTGGTCCGAAAATGTCTGTGTAGTGTATCGACGTTCTTTGTACAATAACAATGTTTGTATAATTACCTCTTTAGAATGAGGGCTAAAGTGTCACCAGAGCAATAACTCAGAACACTATGGGTGGTTGAAACGGTACAATAGTGATCATTATGTTGGGCACCATACTCTGCAACACCACTAACTTACATAATACAGTTGACACATTAAATAAAGTAGGCGTGGAAACACCAATTTTGCTACTTTCTCCTATTTTTCCAAATTAAGGTATTTAATAACACTATATATATGTAGTAAAACCTTTGTAATTAACATTTTTCCAACATAATTAGTATGTATTTATCTCATCTAGAAGATAGTTAATTGATTAGAATTTATAACCTAACGGTTTGTGCTAGTATCATCGTATAGGTTTGAATAGAGTTTAATGTTTATTACTAAATTGTTGACAAAAAAAATTAATTAAATAGCTTTCAATACATATACTTTAAACAAATAGCTATCTATACATATATGTAGATACTCCAATTCTACATATCGAGTTGATGATCCATAAAATCTCTAAAAAAGACCAAACATAGGCTAGAATTTAGATTTCATATTGCTTTTTTGTTGCTAGAGATCCCAACATAAACCTAAACCCAAATTTCGGTTTGTGAAATGTTGGGTGCTTTCTTTTCATTATAGACATGCGTAGTAACAAACTATGATTACAATCACGATAAAAAAATTGGAACCCTTGGATAGATAAATCTTTTAACGACTAGACCACCATAAGTTACTTTTATAATATCGATGAAGTTTATGTTAGTCATCCAATATATTGTTAGTAATTTATCATTAAAATTATTTAAAAAAAACTATACTTGCAAGTTTTTAAAATAGTCCATTACTCTCGTTGCTCTACGTACATATTGTATATATAAATATCATGAGCCAATTGGTCCACTACATTTGTTTTCACGTACGTATGGTCTTCCGGTTTGTCATCGTTAAAATCGTTTTCAATGTTTTCAGTTTGCAGTACGTTTCATGAAGCCATTCAAAGCTAAATACGTGAATGTAAATATGAGAACGTTTGATGAAGATTGAGATTCAAATCAAGTGGAAACTGAAATTGGATCCGACATGCAAAAGCTATTGGTCAGAGTGTTCTTAAACGAGCATGGAAGCATTGAAGAGAAATAAAAAAGTCCGCGAA
Source organism: Schrenkiella parvula (assembly GCA_000218505.1). NCBI lineage: Eukaryota > Viridiplantae > Streptophyta > Magnoliopsida > Brassicales > Brassicaceae > Schrenkiella > Schrenkiella parvula. The sequence continues at coordinate 12,730,096 of CM001193.1, read as the reverse complement.
CAAAAAAAATTAGCGACAGAGTAACGACTAACAAGTAACGTTTTTTTGTTTAAATAGTAAAAATGTGAGAATTTGTACAAGTATATATATGATTTTTACATGGAATCATCAAGGAAAGGTGGTTTAGTTGGAGTGGGCAATACAAGATCTGTAGAATTAACCATTTGTATTACCTTCGACATCGTTGGACGAACCTGTGGAGACTCTTGTGTGCACAACAAACCGATCTGCATCACTCTCTTCACTTCTGTCTTATCTGCCTCTTCTTCCATATCTTTGTCTATCATATCCTCCATCTTGTCTGAAGCATAATATTTCCATACCTGGTCAAGTAAGGGGTTGAGAAATGGCTAACAAAGGAGCTAATTAAGGAGTTAAAGATTGATGTGAAGGATGGAGGGCTCACTTGAGTAACTAAGGTTTCAAGGGAGTTATCAGATGGGAATTTATTGTTTCGAAAACCGCTGGTTATTTCAAGAACAAGGACTCCGAAGCTATAAGCGTCAAGTTTATTGCTTAGTCTTCCCTTCCTAATGTACTCAGGAGCCATGTATCCTCTGCGGAAAAGAATTCCCCAAAGTTCCATCTTAAATCATAAATCAGACCAATACGATCTCTATTAAGCTCTTTGTGTTGAAGGACTTACAGCGTGCCGGCAATGGAAGAAGGAGAAGGAGAGGAAGAAGAGAGGTCTTTGCCACCTTCTGGATAAAACTTGGCAAATCCAAAATCTGAGATTTTGGGTTTGTACTTTAAGTCTAACAGAATGTTGCTTGCTTTGATATCCCTATGGATTATCCTGCAAACTTCGTGAAGATACTCCAAACCTTCTGCTGTTCCTAAGATTATTGTCCGCCTCTTGTTCCAGTCGAGCTCTTTCTTCTTCTCTGAGTCTTCACTTCCATGTCAGGCAGGAAAAAAAGTTCAGAAATTTTGCAGGCATGCGAGAAGCTAAGCACTGTTTAAACATGCGCGACTTGGATAAGGGATCTTACTAAATAAGATGTGATCAAGGCTTGTATTGGCGAGGAACTCATAAATAATAAAACTATTCATGTTAGTGAAGCAGCAACCTAAGAGCCGGACCAAGTTCTTGTGTTGGCATCTGCTAATTACATTGATTTCATTATGGATCTCTTCCCGTGGCTTCTTTCCTGTTATATGCAGCCTTTTAATAGCGATTTCTCTACCGTCAGACAGAGTTCCCTGTCAAGAAGACAATAAAGTCTTTTTAATTAATCGAGAGACTGGTAAACTGTGAGAAGGATATATATATATACAGAAGAGAGAAACCTTGAAGACTTCACCATATCCTCCAACACCAAGCTTGCAACTCTCATTGAAGTTGTTGGTTGCTTTTTCAAGAGTTGAATACTTAAAGCTCATCAAGTTTGAGCTATTACATATAGACTTTGACTCCTTCTCTATCCTTAGATGTCCAAACAAAGTGAAAACTTTTTAGTCTTAGCTCATATGAGATAACCGCGCTTGGCCAGAAATAGTCTTATAGTTCCAAACAAGAAATTACCTTTAAGCTTCTTCTTCGGACTAGCTCTCAAATACATGCATTTTCCACACCAAAATCCAGCTGCAATAGCCAAGACACTCACCATAGAAATAACCAGTATATACAGAATGTGTTCTTTCGTTAAACCTACAAACAAAAAATGATATGATTATAAAAGACTCATCACAATTTGAAAAAACCAGAAGAATTAGGGACACACAGACATACTCATAGAAAGCAATCCACGTTCGTTATAGAAAATATAGTTAGAGTAACGCAAGTAGCAGCCTGCATTCAAGCCAAAGCCTTCTTTGGATGGTGAGCAGCTAGTGACCGATAAAGCACCATCTGCTAAGCACAATTTGCATAGCTCATCGTCTAGCGTTTGCCAGCATATTCCCAATCCGTAAACCGTTAAACCGTGGACGCTCTTTCGAGCCGCCGAGAAACCTTGGTTGTATGGAGCCGTCTCAACAATGTATTTGGTCACTTCTTTCACTAAGCCTTTGAATTCTGCATTCCACTCCTTGTCACTAGCACATATCTAAGGTCCCCAAAATGGTCGATACATTAGGTTGATTCTCCTCGAAATTGGATCTCTTAAGCCTAAAATCCACACTAAATCCTAAGTCTAGGTTCTAAAATAGCCAAGAGTGAGCGGAATCGAACCACGGGTTCGAAATATTGATAAAAAAATCAAAGGAAAAAAAAGGAAGAAGAAGAACAAAACCTTGGCGTCTTGATGAGTGATAGGCTCGCGATAGAAGCTGTAATTATCTGCCCTAACGAAACAACCGTCGAGGTAAAACCGACCACCGGTGGACGGAAAACACTGAGAGAGGAGATCGGTGGCGCGTGACCAACAGAGATTGCATTCATCGGGTGAGAGATCGCTAACGCACTGCGACAAAACGTACATCCTCTGCGGAGAATCTCCGTGTTCGTGAGTCCCAAACCTCTCCTTCCTCATATCATCTCTGATCTGGTCGATATTAACCTGATAAGATCTCCGGTAAGCATCGACGTCGGAGACGGTGCCGTTGTTGCAAGTCCAGCCGAGAACGTCGATTCGAGAGATTCTCGTGCAAATTGACGGAGTTAGTAAATTGAACGGTAAGAGAACGGCCAAGGAAACGATTAACGTCGATGCCATTTCTGATTCATGATGAGAGGAACGATGCTGCTTTGATGTGTCTCCTTCTTCTCTATAATAAACTCTCTATAACAGCTCTTGCCTATATATTGTCTCTATATATATACCCGTTCTCGGTTTAACATTTTAAATATTTGAATTCTACTAATAAAACTAAACCGGATAAGCTAAAGGTGGCTTTACTTTTGGTTTCTGTTCAAACTTTTAATGGACGTATATATGTACTTCTAATGTGAAAAAATTGATTAAATTATTATTGCTTTCACATTTTTTTCTTTAAAATTTTCTGAAAATATATAAAAAAATCAGCTTGAAATTTAAGTATTATTTGTCTTAGGTTGTTTCCAGTTGAAAAATCAGTGTTCTTAAACCAATATGTAAAAAAATTCAGATATGAACAAAATGGAAGCGAATTTGTGTATTTCCTATTCTGGTTGAGACTATGGTTTGGTTTTCTTGATACGGTTTTGGTTTAATCGGATTGAGTACCTATAATTCAAACACAACGACGGTTATGTACGAGAGGACAAGCAATTTAGCAATGGATCTTTGTTCATATCATACCTTTTTGTATTAATCATGGAGTTCTCTAATGAGACTCAAATTTAATTCCAAGAGATCCTAAAATAATGAAACGAACTCTAGTTAAAGTACCATTGAAGAATTGAAACTCTCAAGTAAAAATCAAAAACTAGGAGAGAAAGATTATAAACCAAGAGAGTTACAAAAAATGTAACATACAGTTTTTGCTCATAGTAAAGTCTCACCTCATTGCTTCTTAACGAACTGTAAGCCGTTCTGATCTGAGTACCGCTCCATAAACCTCATGAACCTGTCCCATTCTTTCGGCGTCCGCATCACATGCTTCGCCACAATCCCTTCGGGTTTCCCGTTCACGAACCTAGCGTTCACATCCGTAGACTGAATCACACCTTCCTCATCAATCATGTACAATCCCGTTATCTCCCCGACCTCACCGCTCGAGTCGAAAACCGATGGCTGATCGAAAGAGAAGAGTGCCATTCCGTTACTTCCGTCCCTTGACCGAGTCAGCTTGACATCAGGGATCGTCATCTCATCCGTCCCTTGGATGAATTGGATCGTCGGCTTCACCATCATCGTGATTGGGACAAGATTCTGCGGTCTTAGAGTCGTTCGAGATGGTGGCTGGACCCGCGGGAGGGAAATGGGAGAGCCAGTGAAGGAGGAGCGCGTGATGGGAAGAACAGAGCATGAAGATAAGACGATGCCTGCGAAAAAAAGGGATCAAATCGTCGTTACACTTGGAGTTAATTCCCATCTTTTCCTTCCATTACAATGTGTTTTTTTTTTCAGACATAAACACTAATCCCTAATTATACAGAACACAGGTTTACAACTGAATACTTTTTGATTCTGTTTCTGAGAAATCTGAGCTCCCAAAGAAACTCGATTTTACCCAGATTCGTGTCCCATAATCGATAAATTATCAACTAGTTACAGTTTTGGAATCAGCATTCTACACGAAAGTTTTCAAGGGAGGGGAAAAAAAATAATCAACCAACATGCAACGCGAAGATTCCACTACCAATTTCAACACTCAAAAAGGAAAAAATTAGGGGTTTCTGCGAAAGGATTCGAAGGAAGAAGAGCAAAGAGACGAAACAGTACCTGAGCGTGAAACATCTCGAGGAGAATGAGTAACAGAAGTTAAAGACCCAATCGAACGAAAACAAGCCATTTTCGTTCTATCGATCGATGTGCGCGAGAAATTAGACAGAGAAAGAGTAGAGGAGGAAGGAGATGAAGCAAAAGCTCTCTTCTTGGTGTGGTGGCGGGAGAATCCTGACGTGTCACCACCAAAGCCGTTCCTTCATTGGATACCGTCATCGTCTCAATAACGGGCTTTTAACTTAAGGCCCAATATAAATCAACTTCATTTCGATTCCTCGAATAATAAGCCCATTTCGGGTTTCGACGAGAGAGTCTCTTTCTGGTTCAGAAGTTTTAAGCTGACTCGAATTTTGAGCTAGAGTGATCCAATGGAACACACGTGGCAGCGTCACATGCGGTCAGATCGCAGAAAGAAAAGCTGGACTCAAGTCTGTGATGCCACAAACGAATCCCATGGCCATGTGAGTAAACCGTCAGCATATTTATTTTTAACTAATTATTTATAATGCTAATAATATTAAAATATTTAATTAGGCATTTAAAACCCCACAACACACCATTTGCAAAGAGTTTAAGTACTTTGTGGGATTTGGTTTCTCTCTCTCTCTAATAATACAAAATTAATAGTAAAGTAAGTGATTAAGTTGCTGATCCACATGCATCCCATTAAGCCGTGAGCCATCTTTGTAACTATGTATTTATTTATAATCTATACATCTCATATAACCATAACCATCCAATATTTTTATTTTTAGATGATGTAATTGATTATTATAATAGTTCTTGTTTAAACCAACTTTTTTCTTTTTCTATATTTTTAATTATTATTTATATAAAATTTTGATCTTTTTTAAGCTTTCTCACAAATTTCTACGGTTATAAAAATAGCAGATATACGTATATTAAATATTAAAAACTAAAAATGTACTATTACAATACCAATTAAAATATATAATCAGTTAGTAAATAATCGTAGAAATTTTTAAAGTTATTTATAGAACGATTAAAAGGTTAAGCAAATGAAGAATTTAACTATGGATCGGAATGTTTTGTTAAACTACAAATAATAAGTAAGGGTGAAAAAAACATATAAAAGACCGGGCCACATGAGTGCATGTGAAGCAACAATTTTCTGTTTAAACATGAATCAGTAAGAGGAGGAGTGGGTAATTGTTGGAGTATTACAATAATTAATTTGATCAAATATTCGTGTGCACTTCTCTCCCATTTTCCAAATATCATTTTGTATTTCATTTATCTTATCCTTACTAAATTGAATTGTTGGGTAATTGAGTTTTTTTTGTTGTTGTTGTTAAAAACTAATAAACAAGAAACAATTTGGCTATGCTACAACCTAATTGGGCACTCTACTCTATATAAAGTTTTTTTATGCTCTCTCTTTTGACGTCTTTTTATATTCCTTGTTAATTTTTTACCTTTATTTTTTACCTTTAAGGCATTAGCATCAGCTTTAGGTGTATGTGTCGATGCATACCTTTAGACATTACGTAGAGAGTTGATGAAATTAGCATTGATGTATTCATATATTCCAAAAGTTCATGTATACATATCAACAATGACTCTAAAGGAAATAATATATATAAATTAAGTATGTATTGGTAATCAATCCAAAACAATTACTTATTACTGATATTATTATATACATATATATATTTTTAGACTGCCATATTTATTAAAACCTGTAACATGGAAAGATTCTTATCTACTCAATCATCCAAACGAAGGAACAGTAACAAGCCTGCACTCTCTGCAGTGACATACAGTATAATATTACTTAGCATCATGGTAACTCTTGATTGAATAATTTAAAAAAAAAACAAAATGCCTCTTTATAATGGCGATGAGGTGGGTTCGATTTTTTTTTTAATTAAATAACACGTAGAAAGAAACTTTACCAAAATTCAAAAAGGGGTTAGAAGAAACGTGAGATCGATCGTGGGATCATCTTCATTATGGGCCTCCCTGATAATTAATTATTAATGTAATTATTTGGACCTATCTGATATTAAAGAAAGCTAACTATACCATCTATTCATCTTCATCACATGTGCTGCCATATCACTATTTTCTGATGCTTCGAACGTTCACCTCGGTGGCTACATACACATATACACTATAAAATTATATAGATATGGATTAATCTGATTATATATCTAGAAAGGTAATAATATGATAGAGTTTATGCCATACTTTAACATTATTTTCTGATTTAAAAAAAAAAATAATATATATATATATATATATTTATTTATTTCCTTAGAAGGTAAGCATGAAAAGAACCAAAAAGAAAAAGGTGAGTAGATGAATAAAGACATTCTACAAAAGCTGAAACAGAATGAAGTTAAGCATAAGCTATCTATGGGAGTATGGCACACATCAAGTGTCTGTCTATATATATTAAGTTTTTTTTCTTCTATATATATTTAGTTCTTTACACATATATTATATGAAAAATAAATATATTATAAGATTAATCTTAAGCTATCTATGGCACTTTCACTACTTACTATACAGCAAATCATAGTTGACTTTATTTTTTATTGTTTTAAAGACCGAAAACATTTTTGGATTAGCTGTAACTGTAAAAACACATTCTCTCTTCACATGTTCAATGTCTTACGAAATTTCTCAGATAACTCCAAGATCTTGTTTTTTTTTAGAACATTTAACCCTACATACCTTTTGATCACTAGATCCATATAAAACCAAGATTCATTTTTATACAAATATATAACATAATTATAGTTATAGATTATATATAGACAGAGCACGCATATACTTGTGTAGTTTCTTCTTATTCTACTCTTCTTCCTCCTCCACCTCCTTGCATGTTCACTTGTCTTGTTCTTGGTGATGAACTAAGGAGACGAGTTTCAGTGGAAGCTGCTGAGACAGAGGAAGAAGATGAAGATGAAGATTATGTTTCTCTTCCTATACTACTGTTACATTGGTTCTACCTCCTCTGTTTCAGCTTCCATCGACAATGGCAATGAGCTCTCCATTTTGCTCTCGGTGAAATCAACTCTTATCGATCCTCTCAAGTTTCTCAAAGATTGGAAGCTTTCAGAAACCGGCGATCCCTGTAACTGGACCGGTGTTCGGTGCAACTCCCATGGTAAAGTTGAGAAGCTGAACCTGTCAGGAATGAATCTCACAGGCAAAATCTCTGATTCGATCAAACAGCTTAGAAGCCTTGAGTCGTTCAACATCTCATGCAACGGATTCGAATCCCTGCTTCCGAAATCGCTGCCTCCGTTGAAATCTGTAGACATCAGCCAGAATTCATTCTCAGGGAATCTTTTTGTATTTGGCAACGAATCACTTGGACTCGTTCACCTCAATGCTTCAGGGAACAATCTCTCTGGCAATCTAACTGAAGATCTCGGGAACTTAGTCTCTTTAGAAGTTCTTGATCTCCGAGGGAATTTCTTTCAAGGGTCACTTCCAAGTACGTTCAAGAATCTGCAGAAGCTGAGATTTCTCGGATTATCCGGAAATAATCTCACTGGCGAGTTACCTACCGTTCTCGGCGAGCTCCCTTCACTTGAAAGCGCCATTCTTGGGTACAACGAATACGAAGGTTCGATTCCACCGGAGTTTGGGAACATCAGCAGCCTTAAGTACCTTGATTTGGCCATCGGAAAGCTCAGTGGTCAGATTCCGTCTGAGCTAGGGAAGCTCAAGTCGCTCGAGACGCTTCTCCTGTACCAAAACTACTTCAGCGGTAAAATTCCGCCAGAGGTCGGAAACATTACCACTCTCAAGGTTCTTGATCTCTCCGAGAACGCGTTATCCGGCGAGATTCCAATGGAGATAACAGAGCTGAAGAACCTTCAGCTACTAAACCTGATGCGCAACAAGCTCTCCGGCTCCATTTCTCCCGCGATCAGCAATCTGGCGCAGTTACAAGTCCTCGAGCTCTGGAACAACACGCTCTCTGGCGAGTTGCCAAGCGATCTTGGGAAGAATTCTCCGTTACAATGGCTTGACGTTTCTTCAAACTCCTTCTCAGGCGAGATTCCGTCGACACTATGCAGCAAGGGAAATCTAACCAAGCTCATTTTGTTCAACAACACATTCTCCGGTCAGATTCCGGCGACTCTATCCACTTGTCAGTCGCTAGTTCGTGTCAGGATGCAGAACAATCTGCTAAACGGTTCGATTCCTCTCGGCTTCGGCAAGCTTGAGAAGCTACAGAGGCTCGAATTGGCGAGTAATCATCTCAGAGGAGGGATTCCGGGCGATATCTCCGATTCGGTTTCGCTTTCTTTCATTGACTTCTCCAGAAACCAGATCCGCTCGTCCCTCCCATCGACAATCCTCTCGATTCATAATCTACAGGCGTTTTTGGTCGCCGAAAACTTTCTCTCCGGCGAAATTCCGGACCAGTTCCAGGATTGTCCTTCACTGTCGAGTCTCGATCTCTCATCAAACAGCTTCTCAGGCACTATTCCGTCCAGCATTGCTTCATGCGAGAAGCTCGTAAGCCTCAACCTGAAAAACAACCAACTCACCGGCGAAATCCCCAGACAGGTCACGACGATGTCCGCATTGGCCGTGCTCGATCTCTCCAACAATTCCTTAACCGGCGAACTCCCAGAGAGCATCGGAACATCCCCGGCACTGGAGCTCCTCAATGTCTCCTACAACAAGCTCACAGGTCCAGTCCCTATGAACGGCTTTCTCAGAACCATAAACCCAGATGATCTGAGGGGAAACTCCGGTCTCTGCGGCGGCGTTCTTCCGCCGTGTAACAAGTTCCAAAGGGCAACATCAGGTCAGAGGAGTTTCCACGGGAAACGAATTGTCGCCGGATGGTTGATTGGGATCGCATCGGTTCTAGCCTTAGGGATTCTCGCCATCGTTGCGAGAACACTGTACAAGAGATGGTATTCCAACGGATTCTGCGGCGACGTGACGGCAAGCAAAGGTGAATGGCCTTGGAGACTAATGGCGTTTCATAGACTAGGATTCACATCCTCCGATATCCTTTCCTGTATCAAAGAATCGAACATGATCGGAATGGGAGCCACCGGAATAGTGTACAAAGCGGAGATGTCACGATCAAACACGGTGCTCGCCGTGAAGAAGCTCTGGAGATCAGCCGCCGATATCGAGGATGGAACTACCGGAGATTTCATAGGCGAAGTCAACCTACTGGGAAAATTGAGACACAGGAACATCGTGAGGCTCCTAGGATTTCTGTACAACGACAAAAACATGATGATCGTATACGAGTTCATGCTCAATGGGAACCTCGGCGACGCGATTCACGGCAAAAACGCCGCCGGGAGGTTGCTTGTCGATTGGGTCTCGCGTTACAACATCGCGCTTGGTGTCGCTCACGGCCTCGCCTACCTCCACCACGATTGTCATCCTCCGGTGATACACAGAGACATCAAATCCAACAATATCTTGCTCGACGCGAATCTCGACGCCAGAATCGCCGATTTCGGCCTCGCCAGAATGATGGCCAGTAAGAAAGAAACCGTTTCAATGGTCGCCGGTTCTTACGGCTACATAGCTCCCGGTAAGCTTAAAATACCGTACCGATTATCTCGTCTTGATCCGGTTTAATAAAACGCACGAATTCAATTACTAATTTGGTTACCATCCGGTTCAATTTAAATTTGGTTTATCATTTGCAGAGTACGGATACACTTTGAAGGTGGATGAGAAGATAGACATATACAGCTACGGCGTCGTGTTGTTGGAGCTTTTAACCGGAAGAAGACCATTGGAGCCGGAGTTTGGAGAATCCGTAGACATTGTGGAGTGGGTGAGAAACAAGATACGAAACAACATATCACTAGGAGAAGCATTGGATCCTAATGTTGGAAACTGTAGTTATGTTCAAGAAGAGATGCTTTTAGTTCTACAAATCGCTCTTCTCTGCACCACGAAGCTCCCTAAAGACAGACCTTCGATGAGAGATGTGATATCGATGCTCGGAGAAGCGAAACCGAGGAGGAAAAGCAATAGTAATGACGAAAACACTAGCCGTAGCTTGGCCGAGAAACAGCCATCGGTTTTTAGTACTTCACCTGTAAATGGCCTTCTTTAGGACGATATAAAAGAGGGAAAAAAAAGAGGCCGAAACTGATTTGTTCAATTCGTGTTATGTATGTAGAAGAGAGAGATCTTTGATCCTTTTAATTTAATTTTTCATGTAGAATAACTTCCTTCTTTTACAGAACTTATTAACTTGTGCATTGCTGTAAAACGTTTTGCGTGCAAAACAGAGTTTTGTAACTTTTGTTATACCTTGTCAAGTATGATTTACAAAGAAAACATATAACTAACTAATAAAAATGGCATAGCCAAAAACTGTAAATTGATGGGAAGAAGAAGAAGATTCTTACATTGTTTTGTCTTCCCTTTGATCTGTGATCTGTCTTATTATTGCTTCAAACATAAAGGGTTCTTGTATATTATTCTTTTGCTTCATAAGATCATTTGAGCTGTAAACAAGGATTACACAAACACGGTCACAACGACATAAACGAAAAGACCTTAACACGGAAACAGGAATTCGACCGAATCAGTAAATAAATTTACCTGTACCAGTAGCTTCTGATGTTTTCATTATCCGGAGCCTTTTCACAGAACCAATAAACATCCTGGACATAATAAACTCAGTTCAGGATTCAGAATTTGAAGCTAACATTGCACTCAGTATCGAAAGCATAAGAATATATATACACATACCCCCACGGAACATCACCAACAAGCATCCAATCTCCCTCCTTGTCTTCATACGTTAGTACTAATCCAGAAGACCCATCCGGTAGTATCTTGGGCGGTGTTTCCAGGTGACCATCGGTTTCTCTTGCGCTTGAAACTGATTGCAGAAAGAATCATCATTTCAATCCCGGACCAGCAAAAGTCTCGAAAGGAACAAAGCAAACAGACCACGAGATTCGAGAAACGCACCTGTTTTGGGTTTCAGAAACATATCTTCAAGATTGTTGGACAACGATTCATAGCATTTATGAGCATTCAGATCGATTTTCCTTCCAATTGGAATGCCATCCATAGTCACCTTCACAAACATCGAATTTCTCATCTTTGTCGCATCAGTTCTATTTTTGTTTACTTGTTGACGGATCTCCGTGTTCGGATCATCATTGGCCAATAATGTCTTGGTTTGGTTAACCATACTGTTCATTCTGTAAGTCCTTATTGGTGGCCATCCCACAACTTGCCTACAATTTTACAAGTTTTGAAAAGCTCAACACAGAGTAAAGACAATAGGATTGATTTAACACTTCACAGCCTGTAAAATAATCCACGTGAAACATGCTCAGATCGAGACAACTTTCCACAAAACCAGTAGCAAGAACATCACTTTCCTTCCAAAGCAAGTACAGCAAAATTCCCAGAATAGTAAGATGCAATTTCCAGATACAATGATCAAAGCAAATTCACTAAGATCAGGAAGATGCATTCAAAAATATCTACGTAATAAAGGTCGAATTTTTTCCAGATAACAGTGATCAAAGGAACATTCTGTCTGATCAATCCTATAAAAAGCAAAAATGGACGTTCTTTTTTCTCATGGTTCTAGTTGTATTGATGACCATATATTGGGAATCCCCAAACAAACAATGATCAATGTAAAGGCTTTTTTCTTTCTTTCTAGAATTAGAAATGGTAACGATTCTTACGGATAATAATAAAGGAAAGGAGGAGAATCTCACCCACTAGTTGCGGCCATGGAATCAGCTGTTCTCTTGATCCCAGCAGTTACGCTAGCTCTGCTCAAAGAAGAAGATGATGATGAAGAAGAAGAATCATCAGCGTAAGAAATCCTACAATCTCGATACCCCTTTGGACCAAGGCTCAGCGTAAGACCAAGCTCAAGCTCATTCTCTGCCGGGGAAGAAGAATCCTCGCAAGAGACGACGAGATTTTCATCGTTTGACAAGGTCGAAGCCGACCCACTAACGGAACCTACTTCCATTTGAAAATCTGAACCCAGAAGAGAAGAGTGGGCAGAGATTAATTCGTTGGAGATTTGATTCCAAGGGAAGAGAATCTGCAGAGTTGGGAAGGTGAGAGATGGGTTGAATTTGAAGCAAAGTTTGCGACTTTAAGTAAGCCAAAAACAGTGAGAAAGAAAATAGAAAAAAAGGGAAACAAAGGATGAACAAGAAGACACGACGGGTGGGATTTGTCCCTTTTTATTTCCCAAACTCAAGTCTTCTTTTTCGCCAAAAATATCAATTTGTATGCAAAAGAAAAATAAATGTTTGGCAGAAACAAAACTGTGATAAGTTTCTCACTTTTATTCCGTGAATATATTTACTTGTAGCTTCATTTTCCCACTAAAAAAAAACATTGTGGACTAATTCACTCCAATGTAAATAAAAATTATCTATTGCGATGGAATATGAAAGGATTTAAAACAAAACTATATAGCGTAATTCAACTGTCTAACATAATCAAATAATTTACTCTCATAATTACAATATAGGTACAATATAACACAATTACATTATTTGTTTAAATTAGACATATTTATTATTAGATTTGATTTGATAATCTACTATAATCAATGAACTATACGATGCAATAAAATATAATTTGGTGCTTCTACAATGTATATGTGATAGAAAACAAACTAAATTGTCAGGAATAATTCAGATGTTTTAGTTGGTATTGACTCCAAAATCTGATATAGCTCGGATATGTTTTTTAAAAAAAGATATCAAAACGGTTGTATCCGTGGGATTAGTGAAAGCAAATTAAAAAAACAAGGCTGGAAAAGAAAATAAATAAAAGTTCCAAAATGATTTTGCATACATATCCTCAAACTCGAAAACTCAAAAAAAAAAGTAAGGGGCTCACATGTCAGCTTCATGGGATTCAATCGGACGGCTAGAAAAAGGATACTTAGAGGGCTACGTGGGACCCACGTGAACAGAAGGGGGGACTCGTGCCCACGTCCTTTGGTCCATCTTTCGAAATCGAACGGTGGCGATTGGCTCCGGCTAAAAGCTATAGATACCATCACTAATTAATTACTATTTATCATTAATCAAGTGGCGATCTAATCTTTAACCATGTAATTAAATTTTGAATTATAATTAAAAGAGAGTTTAGCTGTCCATATTTAGTGGTGTCCGAATAAAAACCCTGTCGTCTGGAGGGAAGACATAACCGACCGTTGCTTCTTTACTTTCCAAATAAACCGTTCAATTAATTAAATGCAAACAATCAGGAGGGTTGAAACTGTTGATAGTGTTAGTTGTCCATGTGGGTCCCACGATCTGAATTTGATTCCAATGCGGTGTGCACCACCGTAATTTAAAGTATCCGATTCTCTTCTTACGTGTCAATCGAGCACTAAACCAGGTCCGGTTATTTCCGAGATAGGGAGCCTAAAGATACCAATCCTAATTTCTAAACCACAAGTCAACCAGGACCGGTTATTTCCGAGTTGATACCAACTTCTTCTTCTTCGTCAGCTAGTCTGGTAAGGAAGTGGTTTCACTTAGAAGGAGATCGACGGAAAATTCAGAGAGACCAGAAAAGAAAGAAAAACACCGGAGAAAAAACTTTATGCGTTTCGTTCGGACAAGAAGCGATGTTGAGGGGATCTCGGTTTCTCCTCTCTTGCTCTTCTCTTTCTTACCGTCTACGCTCTGATTATCATCATCGTCATCATCACAGTTTCCCAAATTTCATCAAACGAAACTCTATTCGAACATCAATCAGTATAAATGCCTTCCTATCCAATCCATCTCCATCTCCGATTCCGATTGGTTCCAGAGTCAACGCTCGCGTCCTGTTCTTCTCCACTTCAACTTCAACTCCAAATCCAAATCCAGATCAACCCGCCTCTAAATCTCATAACCAAATCAATACTACGTCGTCGCAGAAGATTCTCCGCACCATATTTAGCTACTTATGGATGAAAGACAACCCAGAGCTCCGTTTCAGAGTCATCGCTGCATTGGCTTGTCTCGTTGGAGCTAAGTTCTTGAATGTTCAAGTTCCTTTCCTCTTCAAATTGGCTATCGATTCACTCTCTTCATCTTCAACATCAATCGCTGCTTCAAACCCTTATCTCCTTGCTGCTTTCGCTACTCCTTCCTCTGTCCTCATTGGCTATGGCATCGCTCGAGCTGGATCTTCCGCTTTCAACGAGCTTCGTACTGCTGTTTTCTCCAAAGTGGCTCTCCGCACGATACGATCCCTCTCCAGAAAAGTTCTCTCGCACTTACACGATCTCGACCTTCGCTACCATCTAAATCGAGAAACAGGTGCTTTGAACAGAATCATCGATCGTGGTAGCCGCGCCATAAACACGATCCTCTCAGCTATGGTTTTCAATGTCGTTCCCACAATCTTGGAGATATCTATGGTCTCAGGTATATTAGCATACAAATTCGGAGCTGCTTTTGGCTTGATTACTTGTCTCTCTGTAGGATCATATATAGCTTTCACATTGGCTGTGACACAGTACAGAACCAGGTTTAGAAAAGCTATGAACGAAGCTGATAACGATGCTAGCACAAGAGCCATCGATTCTCTCATAAACTATGAGACTGTTAAGTATTTCAACAACGAAGACTACGAAGCTCGAAAGTACGATGAGCTACTCGGAAGATACGAAGATGCGGCCTTGAGAACTCAGAAAAGCCTTGCCTTTTTGGATTTTGGACAGACTTTGATATTTAGTACAGCTTTGTCAACAGCAATGGTCTTGTGTTCTCAGGGGATTATGAATGGTCAGATGACTGTTGGTGATCTGGTAATGGTGAATGGTCTTCTCTTCCAGTTGTCTCTTCCTCTTTACTTTCTCGGTGGTGTTTACCGCGAAACAGCTCAGAGCCTCGTGGACATGCAATCATTGTTTCAATTGCTTGAGGAGAGATCCGACATTGGAGATAAAGAAGCAGATGCAAAGCTTCCTCTTCTTGTTCTGAAAGGCGGAAGCATACGTTTTGAGAATGTACACTTCAGTTACCTGCCGAAGAAAAAGATTTTAGATGGGATTTCGTTTGTGGTACCGGCAGGGAAAAGTGTAGCGATTGTTGGTGGTAGCGGGAGCGGAAAATCGACGATTCTTAGAATGATATTCAGATTCTTTGACACTGATTCCGGAAATGTAATGATCGATGGTCAGGACATAAGGGGAGTGAGACTAGATAGTCTTCGACGCTCCATTGGAGTTGTCCCTCAAGATACTGTAAGTTGGCTTTTCACTAAGAAACCGTTTTAACAGTGTAGATAGTATGTTAGCATGTAGTTACTACAACTTTGGATTTGATTCGTAAAGCTATTTAGAGAAGTTTAAAC
Organism: Schrenkiella parvula; assembly: GCA_000218505.1. Lineage (NCBI taxonomy): Eukaryota > Viridiplantae > Streptophyta > Magnoliopsida > Brassicales > Brassicaceae > Schrenkiella > Schrenkiella parvula. Next base: position 12,714,455 of record CM001193.1, on the reverse strand, counting down.
TCAAGCTTACATTATACAACTTTAAGAACAGGCGTCATATCCTTGTAGGTGCTCTTTAATGACACGATATTTCACAACATTCACTATGGAAACCTGTCAGCAACAGAGGAAGAGGTGTACGATGCAGCTCGGCGTGCAGCGATTCACGACATGATCATGAGTTTTCCGGATAAATATTCGACGGCGGTTGGAGAAAGAGGGCTGATGCTGAGTGGTGGAGAGAAGCAAAGAGTAGCACTCGCTCGTGCGTTCCTGAAATCGCCTGAGATTCTGTTGTGTGATGAAGCAACGAGTGCGCTCGACAACGAAACCGAGGCGGAGATTATGAAAACGTTCAGGTCGCTAGCGAGTAACAGGACTTGCGTTTTCATTGCACACAGGTTGACCACTGCGATGCAATGTGATGAGATCATAGTAATGGAAGAAGGGAAAGTGGTTGAGAAAGGGACGCACGATGTGTTGTTGGCGAAATCAGGAAGATACGCCAAATTGTGGATACAACAAAACAGTAAATTCGAGGAGTTAGATAATGTGTGAATCTTTTGTTGGTTGTTGTATTCTACACTGATTTTTGAGTGATTATTTGCAAATAAAATTGTTCTTCTTTACCAAAATAAATAAAATTATCGAACTTTTTGTATCCCTATTTTTTTTTGTTTTGTAATTTGATTTTTTTTTGTTATGAAACTTTAAAAGTTTAATATTTTTCTGAATCCATCATAATCAAAGTTCTGATTTTAATTTTTGGTGTTTAAGAAAGCTATATTTATATTTTATGGAATTTTATAGCAAGTGGAATTTTAGTTGATTTTTTTTTTAATTCAAGTGGAGTTTTAGAGCAAGTGGCTTAGTCCGACTACTCCTTCCAAATCAAATTATAACTAATAATAATTCCTATTTGATATTCCATAGACTGTCCATTTGAGCAAAAAAATTTCTCCCCTAATTACCACGTGTCAGATCTCTGTTAATGGGCTATTGTTGGACTACTGAACCTAATTTTAGTGAAAAAAAAAATCCACTAATTAAAAAAAATTGAAAAAAAAAAGAACTAAACTTTCAGAAAAAAAACTTACATAGGCTGTTCAGAGTTTAAATTTATTTGACAAATTTCATAATACATAATAAATATTTTAATTTATTATGCACACAAAAAATTATCATTTAAAAAGGATTATATTTTCTTTTCAAAATAAAAAGCAACTGTACTGACTTTTCAATTCTATGATTTTATAAAATACACAATAAAAATATCTAATATTTTAAAAGAAATAATTATTATCAAAATAAAGATAAATTATATCAAATAAAGAAATCAAAATTTGATTCATAACTGGCGCGTAGCGGATCCGAAAACTAATTTGTTTTTAAAATGTTTAATCTGGCAATAATATTAGTAGTTTGTATTAGTGTTGTTGATGCATTAGTAGTTTGTGGTAGTGTTGTTACTGCAATAATATCCGAATTCAAATTTGAATAATTCATGTTACTGAAAAAAAAAGTATTGAGGTAAAAATGGGATGGAGCCAACAAACTCATGATGACATACTTTGGGCCTGAGTATCAGAGAAACGAGGGGAAAAAAAAACCGAAAAAGACCAAGCCTGATTTCAACAAATCCAATAAACAGCGTCCACGTGGGATTTAAGTGGGTCCCAAAAGCGAGTAATCTCACGCGCTGATCACTGCGCGTAAATGCACGACGGCTGATCCCCTTGTTAAGACAGCCACCACCACCTCCTTGGACGAGGAGGAAATTACAAAGAGCTAAAAAATCACCGTCGACTTTCTCTCGAGAACAACATACAACAAAGACGATTTCTCCGATTATTTTCCTCAACCAAGAGGAGAATTGGTCTTTTAATCATTTCTCTAGATTCGATTCGTTCGTTCGTCTCCTTGGTCTGGACTTTTTTCCATGAATTGCTAGGTGAGAATTTTCGATTTTTTCGCGTTTTGTAATCTACAGGGAGAAAGAGAAATTTTATATCTTTCGAGCATAATTGCAGATATCTTTGCTTTCTCGAGAAAACCCTTTCATGATTGGTTGATTCGGATTCGATTTGGGTTTTTTTAGTGTTTGTTTTTATCGTTTCTCCAGCGAATTTGATGTTTGGTTGGATAATGTGTTTTGCTTTGCCGATGATTCTCGATGCTTGTGTTATTTTATTACAATTTGATTTTTTTTTTATGTTTCAGTAGCGTCTTCCTAATCTTCTCATATCGATCCCTCTCTGCTGATTTCTTAAATTTTCTCGCTACATTTCGTTGTATGACAATAAGAAGAAAAAACTGCAAATTTGTTTATACAATCAGATAGTGACCTCGAACTCATGCTACTGTTGCCTTCTGTCTCTATTTCTAGTGATTTCTCGGGTCGCATCTGTTGTTCATTGAGGCTTTTTTCGTGCTTCGGTGTGCTTTTTTTTTGAGTTTGGTGTTTACTATATAACAGCTTCTGCTGCATCTTCTCACCTATCGATTTTTCCTCTTTCCTGTATCAGATGCGAGATTTGATGATTCGACTTGGGGTTCACCCACTAGAATCTTCAAGAACAAACAAGTCTTCATTTACAGTTATTAGCAAGGTTTTTTTAGTCTTTCTCAAAATGATGTCTTTACAGATTCTGAAAACTTAAATTCGACTTGGGAGATTTCACTCATGATTTTTTGTTTTGGCAGGACAACAATGGAGGCTCGTCCGGTTCAGAGATCAGGTTCGAGGGAGCTCAGTAACCTCGCTCGCACTTCTTCAGTTCCATCTACAACACCAAATCCTACAGCAGCAGAAGATGTTTTCATGAGATCGGAGAACAACACTCAGTTAATGTCTAGGCCGTTTGGTCAAACCTACCATTTGCTTTCCTCCAGTAACGGTGGAGCGGTTGGGCATATATGTTCTTCGTCATCATCTGGTTTCTCAACCAATCTTCATTACTCATCTATGGTGCCTCACGAGAAACATTACACAGGAAACAGCAGTAACGCCGCTGCACAGCTCGTTTCTCAGGCATCGACCATCGAGAGTTCTTGGTGCCATGATTCACTGCCTGGAGGGTTTCTTGATTTTCCCGAAAACCACCAGGCCATTCAAAACAACAGCCAGATTGAGGATGGTGGCATTGGTGTGGCGTTTGATGACATTCAAAAACGAAATGATTGGCAAGAATGGGCTGACCACTTGATCACCGACGAAGATCCTTTACTATCGACTAACTGGAATGATCTTTTACTTGACACCAGTTCTAATTCAGATTCAAAGGTTGTTAAATTTTCTCTTCCAAGTCTATACCTTTTTCTTTTTGATTCCCTATTCTCATGTTTTAAATAAATAAAAAATATGAACACCTGTTTTAGGACCAGAAGTCTCTGCAAATTCTACCGCAACCCCAGACTGTTCAACAGCAACCTTCTCCGTCTGTCTCTGTGGAGTTGCGACCTGTCAGCACAACATCTTCAAACAGTAATAACGGAACGGGCAAGGCCCGTATGCGCTGGACCCCAGAGCTTCATGAGGCTTTTGTTGAGGCTGTCAACAGTCTTGGTGGTAGTGAAAGTGAGTATTTAATTCTCTTTGCTTCCGATAAAATTTGGAAAGCGGTGGAAAATGATAAACTTTTTCTTCTGATTAAACTCTTTTTTTTTCTCAGGAGCTACTCCTAAGGGTGTGCTGAAGATTATGAAAGTTGAAGGCTTGACTATATATCATGTCAAAAGCCATCTGCAGGTTCTTATAATTTTCTCCTCTTAGCTTTTGTTTCCAGCTGGTAAACGCATACAATTGTGTCTTCTTTAATTAAAGATGGTGTTTTCTTTATGAACTGCAGAAATATAGGACAGCTAGATATAGGCCAGAACCATCAGAAAGTGGTAGATACCGAAGTCTTTCCTATCTTTATTTCCTTGTTAAGTTTTCCTGAAAATTCCATAGAGTTCAGTTCAAAAACAATTAATTTTGACCGTTACAGGTTCGCCAGAGAAGAAGTTGACACCACTTGAACATATAACATCTCTTGACTTGAAAGGGTAAGATTTTCTATGTCTGGTTACGTGACAGGTGCTGCACCATTTCTAGCAGATTCTCCCTTGTTTGAAGTCTTACAATTTTTTTTTTTGCTGACCATATCTGTATTACAGCGGGATAGGTATTACAGAGGCTCTGCGGCTTCAGATGGAAGTGCAGAAGCAACTCCATGAGCAGCTCGAGGTATGTCTTTTCTATATTCTGAAGACATTGCTTATAGCTTTGGTTCTTACGCTTGTGTGTGAGCTTTTTGGATTCATGAAGCTGCAAATAGTGCAAAGTGATTCCTATGATTATGAGTTTGGATCAAAATGTTTTTTTTTCCTGTTCCTGCAGATTCAAAGAAACCTGCAACTCCGGATAGAAGAACAAGGCAAGTACCTGCAAATGATGTTTGAGAAACAAAACTCGGGTCTCGGCAAAGGGACAGCCTCAACATCAGATTCGGCAGCCAAATCCGAACAAGAAGACAAGAAAACCGCTGATCCAAAGGAGCTCGCTCCAGAGGAAACCAGAAAGTGCCAAGAGCCAGAATCTCCGCAGCCAAAGCGCCCCAAAACCGATAACTGAAAGAATCTCTCTACTTAGAAATGGTGTTTTGGTGGATCATTTCGGAGGTCCAGAGTTTAACAGTGAGAGAGAAAGAGAGCTCTCGTATCTTGAGGGTCTTCAGGACCTCTATCTCTACTGTTTAACTATTTTTCTGATGGAAGAATCTCTCAACTCTGCTGTGTAGACAAACAACAGATCCCCAAAGAAGAAACCAAAAACAAATAAGAGTTGGTTTGGGAGAATCTTCATCATTCGAATGTAATCTAAATTCTCAACTCATCATTAGTTTATGGATACAGATTCCATGTTTTAATATTTTTAGAATATTAAACCCTGAGTTTTTTTCTCTATAAAATTATCTTAGACTATTAATTATATTCTGGCTTACAAGATTACCTGACCAAAACCTATTTAATTTCTTTTCAACTGTGTATTACAGAATGTTTATAAACTTCACATCAAATGAGATATCCACACATACATCTTTATATCTTATATTCATCTATCAAAACCAAATGCAAAAAATAGGAAAAAAGAGAAATCAAAGCCAAAAACAAAAACAAAAATCATCTGAACGGCTCCACTGGCATTGTTTCCTCCAGAGTAACGGCGGCTTGAAAACACTCGACGGCTTCTCGCATCGAGGAGACGGATCCTTCAGCTTTGAACATCTTCCCAAGATTGTACCAAGCCGACTGGTTCAGCCTATCAATCCTAAGAGCTTCCATTAAAAAGCTTCTTACAACTGCTATGCTTGATCGGTTCCCGAGCTCCAGTAAAATCTCAGCTTTCGATATTAGGCTCGGGACGTGCATTGGATCGATGTCTAGAGCAGTTGTGAATGCCTCCATCGCTTCTTCTAATTGGCCCTGCCTCTTGTACAGTACACCTGCCAATAGGTATGGCTAAGCTATTAACATCAAGGCCTTGAATGTTTCAGACGTTTGCATTTACAAATGATAAAGGCTGCCGGATTCGTTAGAAAATATACACACTACATGTAACGCAAATGCAAACAAACGATCGAGGAGGCAATACCTTTAGTGTGGTATCGAACAGGAGAGTAAGGCGAGATGAGTCTTGATCTCGAGAGACATGTCTCCGCGTCACACCACTGCGAGAGGTTTATGTAGATATGAGCCAGATCATGCCACGTCCCAAGCTCCAGACTCCTCAATCCCTCTACATATCCCTGTAATGAACATGTTTGTTTCAGGGTTAATTCTGCACAACTGAAAATTGTGGGGAGTAATGAGAAGGAATATACGAAAAATTACCTTTGCCATCTTCTTTGCAGAATTGAAGCTTTTGCTCTGAACCTGAAGGAGTGCGAGAAGTTGTGTGTAAGTCTTAATTGCATCCTTCACTTCTCCTTTAGCTAAACGAAGCTTTGCCTTCAAACGCAACAGCTTCCCCTGTTCCCATTTCCCAGTCTCGTTAAGTGCTGCATCCACGATGGTCTCTGCATCTGAAAACCGTTTTTGCGCAGATAAAACCCGAGCCAAAAGCAACCATACTTCAAGATCCGACTCTGCACCAAGTTTCAATGCCTGTTTAGCGTATGCTAACGCGGAATCCAACTTCCTCTGTTCTGCATTCTCTAACGCAAGACGGTGCAGGACTCTCGGGTCTGTCATATCTGCAGATGCCAGCGCCTGAATCCCCTCAGATTGCCTAGCTACCCGCTCGGTCTCGGTAGCCGTTGTTCTCGAGCTTTCCGTGAGTGCAATGCCTAAAACGAGACGCGCAGTATCATCTAATTGAATGCATTTGTTCCCCAAGTTTCCGATCGCCCTTCGGGCATAATCTAACCCTTCCTCAGCAAGATCCGATCTCTCACCACATATCTTGGAAGCCATCAGCAAACCTGATATCCGGTTTGGATCCTCCCGTTCTGAAAATAGCTTCCTCAGTAAACCGAGCGCGACAAGACCTTCCCCAGCACCGTGGTAACACAGAGACAATGTATGATAAAGTTCTCTCTGGTCCAAGTTCTCAGGCCTAAGTTCTTCGAGTTGCTTAGCCAGAGCGGTTAGATCGCCTGCAATTGTAAGAGCGAACGAGAGATGGTCCAAGATTGCCGCATCCCACGAGATGCTTTTCTGATTAACTTTCCTTAGAAGTAGCATCAGAAGAAGAATAGCTTCCTCCACATTGCTCCTCGGAATGAAAGAGCCCTCGGTCTGAGAACGCAGGTTCGGTGGCACCGCTTCTTCCCCAGAATAGAGAAGAAACACGGCATACTCTTTCTGTATTCTCGCTGTGGTTTCCGGATCAAGTTTCCAGTGATTGAGAAGCGCTCGTCTATAAGACAAAATAGCATCACGAGGCGAATCAGCAAGTTTCCACAGCTGGGGAAGCAGCTCAACTGCTTTCGTTAGCGTCTCCTGCAACTTAATATCACCAGTCACATTTTCTGACGCACCTTCCGACAAAGAAGCCTCAACTATATCAAGAATAACTCTGCAAGACTGCGCAGCTTCTGTAAGAAGAATCACCAGATATTTTGTTTAGCCAAACATGAAAAATAAAACGAAATACAGAATCAAAAGAAAAGACTGTTACATGTTACTACCTTGGAACCTTCCAAGACGCTGGAGAGATTTCGCTTTGAGGAAAATAGCTTCAAAAAGTAAACTAACAGCATGTTTAGACATTGGAGGCGGAGGAGGAGCAGCAAAACTGGCTCTAGACCGTCTTCTATGTTTTCGTTCTTCTCTAGCTAGTAGAGCAGTTTTCATCTTTATTGTGATCCCATTGATATCTATCCCCTCAAAGACTCGTAATGCCGCCTCTATATTTCCGTTCTGATACTCAATTCTTCCCAAAAGTGCTCTCGCCTCCTGAAATGACAACAACACAGTGATACAGCTTTTTTATTTGATGAGCAAAAAGCTCACGGGTGATCAAGAAATCAAACCTCGTAGTTCAAAGAACTTGTCTCACGCAGAGATAACTCCGCTTCTTCGATGTTCCCATTATCTAGTTTCTTGGCATTCTCGCTCTCTGCTGCTGATAAAGCTGCGCTTCCGTTGTAGTCTCTGCCTACTCCAAGCTCAGATCGCTTGTCTTCTTCCTCTATGAGTCTCATTTGTTCACCAGAACACAAACACTTCATTCTGATCTTCCTTAAACTTTGTCTTAACCTGCGTAAATGCAACTTCTCGGGCCTAATCTCGCTGTTCTTCATAGCTTCTCAGAAAGTTCGATGATCTTCAAATTGCATAAATACATATTAGAATATTCAAAAGGAGATCGAGATTTTTGTTCAAACATAACATAAACATGAAATAAAAAACATTCACATCAATGCGATACGATTCAGTATTTACATGGACAAAATCATAACTTTATGATCAAACAAATCTTGAGAGTTTCAAAATGTCATGATCCAGTACATAAAAGTTAACGCCCAGAACTTAAATCCTTGAACAAATTAATGAAGCGATTTTCGATAAAAGACAGTCACACAATATTCAGCATTAAACTTTAAACTCACCCCCTAGAAAGAAGAAAAGCGAATCCGCTAGAAAGTCGAGGGCTTTGTGGCTTCTAACTCAGTTCAGTATCCAAAAGCTCGAGAATTTAGAACGAAATTGGGATAAACATTGACAATAAAAACCCCTAAATTCGATCGAATCGCATACACAATTGGATAGATTGAAAGTAACAAGGATGATCAAGAAACAAAGTGGGAGAAACAGAGAGAAAGAGAGAGAAGAGAAAAAAGAACGGACCTTTGATTTTCCGATAAAACAAGGAAGCCGACAGCCATGGTCGCCTCGAAATTCTTCAGCCTTATTCAGATTCGAAGCAATCAAGCGAAGCAATTGAAAGAAACAAAAAAAACAAAAACTAATAAAAAAAAAAATCTGATCTTTTCTTCTTCTTCTTCTTCTTTTTCTACCCTTTTACTTTCTCTCCGCCTTTTCCTTTGTCGCTTTCTGCATTGATGTGAGTGAGTCTTTGCCTCTTTGTTTGTTGTTTCTTCAGTAATCCCCAAAAAAAAAACAAATTTAAAACAAAAATAAAAAAACAAATGTGAAATTGAGACGGCGTGAAGAAGAATAGTGCAGGCGAATAAAAACAGCAGATGGAATTTTCCAAGCTTTGGAACACGAGATGAGAGAGGTGTTTAGTTAAAATCAGTACTACTCAAAAACATTTATTACCTTTTCATATTTTTCCTTTTTTCTTTTTTTTGTATCTTTAATTTTTTTCTAATTTCCATGTTTGTTGAAAATGTCTTTTTACGGGTCCCCATGTTTTGGCTTTTCATTAACTATTTCAATATTTTTATTAATTAGTGGGTCACCAAAATATTAAATGTGAAATTAATATTTATAAATGATGGAGCATAGAAAAGTTGAAATAGCAACAAGAAACAAAAATGATGAATCATGGAAATCAGTACTCCTGTAATTAGTGTTTGGTTAGTCTACTATTGACATTAATATTTTTATAAATTTTAAATCATGTACAACTTTTTTTGTCATGCTCGTAAAATTTTAATGTGTGGATAGTTCTAATCGAGGGAGTGCTGCTTATTCTTGTCATGTAGATCATTTGGACACTATAAGAAAAGAAATTGACAAAATATTTTTAAAAGGAAGCTAGCTTAATTTGCGATTTCGTGAAACGGATATACAAAAATCAACTTTCAAATTTGGAATTCAGTATGTGGTTATGGATTAAACCCATCAACCATACTTTTAAGGTCATATTCAATCTTTAATACTATGAATGTAATATAGAAGCATGACAATATATCTTTATACATATACAATATGGCAGATGGCCAACAAATAAAAAATCACAAAAAAAATTATGAAGAGTTTTGATAACTGTGATTCGTTTAAACATTTATACAAAGAAAATAATGTAACTGGATATTTGAAAGATGAAATTTCTTCGAGGTCCGTAATTTGAACAAGAAAAAAACTATCAAAAACAACGACAATTACTTTTATAAACGTTTTATCTTCTTCTTAAAAAAAAAAGAAAAAGAAACCAAACGTTTTAGAGAAAAACAAAAAAACAAAATTGTAGAAAAGAAGTTGTTCTTTTTGTTTACGCTTCCGAGCAATTGCACCACTTTCTTGTCTCATGACCGGTCCAATATATACGTTTGTGACATCAAGAGTTCAAGACTGTCACGATACAAAACATAAGTCATCCACTTTTAAAAAAAATATTACATGTATTAGCTCAAAAAAAAATTCTGAAAGAAGAAGAAGAAAATAAGATAATCGAAGTACCTCAAACGACAATTCCATTGGTACGATCTAATCTATAAGTCTTAAGGTAATTAAACCATCTTCTCCATATATAACCTAATACTTTTACAACCAACACGATGCAGAACAACAAGCCTCATACAATGAGTAACGAAACCAACCTCTCCATATCGTCTTCGTACCCTTACCAAATTCTTATTGTTTATATAATCGTGTTTGCTTCTTCTTGCACACAAATTATATATAGACAATGTCAATCCTAAATTAACATTTTGAGGTCAGAAAAAAAATGTAAACTTGACATCTCATGGATTACTTCTTTAATTCAAGACATCTCTCTAATATTGATATACATAAATTATGGAAATAAGTATTTGTTTCCTTCCTCTTTTTTATTCTTTAGGTAAAAAATACGTACTTGTTCACACACAAAAAAATCATATGGTAGTTTGAAGATAAATTTAGTTAATAGATAGATAGAGAATTAATTAAAAAAATAAAAATAAAAATAAAGTTACATTGTGTTAGTTTTGTATTATCCCGGTTAAGATTATTTCGGTTTGTGTCACTGGGCTTTTGATTTGGGTCTGTGCTATTTGTCTTATTAGTTGATAAAGCAACAAACGGCGCCGTTTCATTGTATTCATCTCATTTGACTCGTCTCGTTTTATCTATCAAAAAATTCAAAACCCAATTTGCCAAAACATTTCTGAGAATTTCGTTTGAATTTTGCCAAAAGAGAGAGAGAGGAATGAGTTTCCCAGCAGTAGCTTGCTTCGCGCCAAGATCTTCGATGCTTCTCACCAGCTTGATTGCGAGCTCCTCCGATATGTGTCGCGGTTCATTACCGGTTTCCCCGGCGAGTATATCAACCCGGTGTGTGAAACTTCCGGTATGCCTTGCTGCTGTTTCTTCTGATGCCGTGCCCGACCCTGAATCCGACATCAAACCCGGAAATCAAACTCGTGCCCTTCGTCAGAAGAAGGAAACCACGGGGAGTGGTGAAGCCGAGAGCGAGAAGTTTCCGACGAAGGTCCCGCGTAAATCGAAGCGCGGGCGACGGAGCGAGGCGGACGCTGTGGAGGATTTCGTGAGAAGCTCCCTCGAGCGCACGTTCTCCGCCATCCGAGAGCAGAATCCGGAGGTTTTCGAGAACAAGGAGAAGGCGAATTTCATCAAAGACAGAGGCGAGGAAAACGACGAAGACGATGAAAGCGAAGGAGAGATGGTGGTGGAAGAGGAAGATCCAGATTGGCCATTAGATACGGATGTTGGATGGGGAATCAAAGCTTCGGAGTACTTCGATACACATCCCATCAAAAACGTCGTCGGAGAAGACGGGACTGAGATCGACTGGGAAGGCGAGATTGATGACAGTTGGGTCAAAGAGATCAATTGTTTGGAGTGGGAAAGCTTTGCCTTTCATCCTAGCCCGCTCGTCGTTCTCGTATTCGAGCGATACAAAAGGTGAAAGCTTGTCAATTTCACTGACGAATTTTCGCAAGCACCTTGTGTGCATAGGAGAAAACTATTCAAACTATGAAAAGTTTTTGTCCTCTTCCTTTTTTTGAGATTTTCGTTTCGCATGGAACGAAACTTTTAGAATAAGAGTCCATATGACCATCAAACTGCAATGGGGAGAAAACATGTCTTGAAAAATCATTCCTTTTGAAAACGTTGTTCAAAGTCCTTACCGAAGTCTCAAGAGTGACCAAAATCTTCTAGCTAGTCTTGGGATAATCACTTGAACTGCTTGGCGTTTACAGGGCTAGTGATAACTGGAAGACATTGAAGGAGCTTGAGAAAGCGATCAAAGTTTATTGGGATGCAAAAGATCGTTTACCTCCACGGGTATGTCAAGAAGTTTTCTCTATAGTTCGCAGTTTATCTCTAAAACTAGCACATTACACTCTGTGTCCAATCTCTCTTGATGTGTTACATGTTAATGTAGCTGCTCTCTCTTGACAAAAATTGCCATGTTTCATGAAACAGGCGGTTAAGATTGACCTGAACATCGAGACAGATTTGGCTTATGCTCTTAAAGCTAAGGAATGCCCACAGATTCTATTCTTACGGGGAAACCGGATTCTATACAGGGAGAAAGGTAATAGGATCTGTTGCTAAATGCTGTTTTCTTTTGTGCAATGTGTATGAGCGATGGACCATCAACATACGGTGTTGAACTTTGATGCAGACTTTCGCACGGCGGATGAATTGGTCCAGATGATCGCGCATTTCTACTACAAAGCAAAGAGACCTTCGTGGATCGACAAGGCTAACGTAACCCCGTATTGTTAGTTTGCAATGGGAACAAATAGTTAACTCAGAGGTCAGTGTAGGAAATCACAGAAATAATCACAGGTTTTTTGTTGAACTTGTGTTGCCAAAGTTGCCTCTCTGTTTCTAGAAGGCTTATTGCTTTGGACATATTTGATTGTTGTATGTTCTATGCAAATATAAAATTTCCAAGTAGTAACTTTTGTTGCCTTAGTGCTCCTGTCCCAAAGGGCCCAAATCTTCAAGAGAAAAAAGAATAAAAAGCCCAAGATCGTTTTATGGAGTTATAGTTCTTCTTCTTTTCAAAAAGGGTTTAGGGTTTTGTGGTATTTTTTCCTTATGTAAAACCTACAATTGCCTGTAACACGTAATTCAAACCCTAAACATAACTCTTCTTCAACGTTCGAACCGTCGATCTAGATCGTAATCTTCCGGCGAAAACAAATGGCTCTCGAATGGGATGTCTTAAGATACGCCAAGTCAGCAGCTGTAATGATCATGTTCACCCTCATGGTTATCCTCAAAATCGTTGTTTCGGTAACGCTGAAACCTACAATAAATAAATAATAAACATTGTAAATTATGGTAAATCAATTTGATAATCATTAGCCTTTTTTTAGAGAAAAAATATCGAATTACCTTAATCCATCGGAAGTAGCCATAGTCACACACACAAGAAATCAACTATTGGAGTCGTTTTTTATGAATTTTCGAAACTTATCGAAAAAGCACGCTGCAAAGGCAGACATGATGACGGCGAACACGACGAAGCCGGCTACGACCCATTGACTATTACTGCTGCTCATCTTCTTCCTTACAAACAAAAGCTTGTGTTTCAATGTTTAATTGATGAATGCCTTTAATCAAAAAAGGAAGAAGCTTTTTTTATATATATATAATTTGTGTTCTTCGTGTAGATAATTAATTATATTTATAAATACCCGTTTGTATATTCAATAAGGAAATACATATTTCACAAATTCATAAAAGTAAACTGCAGTCTCCGTAAATAAGTTAACTTTATATTTGACGACAATTAAAAAATATTAACTTTACATTTTTTTCTCAAGTGTTCTATATATGTTTTTGTCATTTAAGGAAAATATAAAGAACAGAGATAATAGAGAGAGAGAGAGAGAGAGAGAGAGAGAGAGAGAGAGAGAGAGAGAGAGACGTAGAGAGAGAGAGAGAGAAACAAAAAAAAGAGTAATAATAGAATGGTTATTGACTTATTATTTTCGGAATGAAAAAATACATAGTTGTTGGGTTTGGGCTTGAGAAAGAAGATAAAAGGCTAGGCCCAAAATATCAGTCTAGGACAAGCTTGTCTCCTCGTCGGTGAAACTATCTCTCCGTCGCCGGGAAATGGCAACAGCAACAGCTCGGTCGTCTTCACGAGTATCATATTCAGGTTCCTTTTCTTCTTTTTGGGGATGATACTTTGATTATCTTATTTAGGGGTAACTAATCAAAGTTCGTTCTTTTTGAAGTTGTCTTTATGGATTTCAAATTTGTCATTAACAAAATTTTGAAATTATTTTTGAAAATTAGATCTAAGTCTCATTGCAGAAACAAGATGTTCAATAACGAGTTCACAAATATCTATTCTTGCAAGCAAAACTTACTTCTTCAGTAACAAGAATGAGAATCTAAAATCTTTCTGGAACCGGAGATGGCTTAAGTTCTTGCTTTCTGTCTCTCTACATCTTGCCTTGTTTTGCAGCGAGTGAACTATCATCGTGGAGATGCAATAAGCAGTAGACTGAATGGTGATCATTGGGTTGACTCCAACAGCTGACGGCAATACACTTCCATCGCAGACAAACAGTCCCTCGGCTTCCCAGCTCTCACCGTTCTCATCCAACGCACCTTCCTCCGCCGTGCGTCCCATCCTGCAACTACCCATCTGGTGAGCTGAGAAGTACGTCGTCCAATACTCCCTGTTTGTGCTGACCCCTCCATCCGCATCAACTCCGTCTAGAAACTCTTCCATAGCTTCTCTGGTAATTCCCTCACACTTTATCCTCTGTCCATCACTCCTGTAGAATCCAATAGTGAAATGACGTAAAAGAGCTATTACTTAACAATCTTACAAGGCATGATATATTTGTTAATTCTGTGTTTCTGATTTCTTTCTTGGACTCCCTTTGAGTAACTACTTCAAAAGTTTTTTTTTGCAGGTTGAGTGGCGTACCTATATGTTCCGACTTCAACTGCACCTGCTGCAACCAAAACCCTCAAGGCCTGTCGAATCCCTACCCTTAGATTCTCCCTATCTTTCTTGGTTGTCCTGTATGTAACCTCGCTTTCTTTCATAACCTCACCTGAGCCGTTGTCCCGGACCAGAGCAAACACATGAGCTGTCCTTCCGTATTTCATCATCCGTTCCTTAAGGTCTGCTCCTGAAACCCACGGGCTCATCCCCGCATACGAAGCCGGTCCTATCAGTGGATTCTCCAGTATTGCTCTGGACCCCGATTCAGCATCATCTATATGATGGACGGACGTGATGATCCCTCCCTCGTACATTTTCCCCGAGAACTCAGAACCATCCTCCGGGAAGTATCCCCATGTCATGAGAACTGGATGTAGCCTTAGGTTCCTCCCGATGTTCCGGTTCTCTAGCCCGCTCGAACGCATCAGAGGCGGTGTCAACAGCGACCCAGCGGATGAAACAGTCACTCGAGCTTCGATCATGAACTTCTTCTCAATCTTGTCTCCAACAGAGCTAGCCATCACTCCGACACATCTTTTCTTTTTCTCATCGCTACTGTTAGTGTTGTCTACTAATATGAATCTCTCAGCTTTGATGCCTGTCAGGATCACTGCACCATTCTCTAGGGCATCAACAAGCCAGGTTCGGTCTGTCCCATTCTTGTCTCCTGCTCTACAACCAAACCCGCAAGAGCCGCAGTAATGATCCTCTGGTGAGTTCCTCGCAACTGACTCTACCTTCAACCCGAGTCTCTCGCACCCTTCCCGCAGAACCTGGTTCTGAAACCCCTCTTTGACGCATTTTTCGGTGACACCGATTCTTCCAGTAACAGTATCCATTGCAGACTGGTACTCTTGGCTACCGAAAAACTTGATCTTACTCCCTTCTGACCATTCCTGCAGAACATGATCCGGCGTTCTTATAGACGCCGACCAGTTAACCGCTGTACCTCCTCCAACAGTTGAACCGGCCAAGACCATGAATTTCCCGTCAACCGTCGTCATAAGCCCGCCTTTCTCATATAGCTCGAGCATAGACGGACCTTCCAAAACCGAATAATCCTGAGCTGCAAAGTAGTTTCCTTTCTCTAGAACCAAGACTTTCAATCCGGCTTTCGCGAGGTTTGCAGCCGCAACACCTCCTCCACTTCCCGAGCCTACAACAACCGCATCACATCTGATCCTGTGCACACCGTCACCATCGTCTCTAGCGACATGAAAACCTTTTTTTATTAGAGATTGCCTAATAGTAATGTCAGTCTCATGCTTCGTCTCAATGATCCCTGCCTCGAGAGGTCGTGGTGTCTCGTTTTCTTTGCTCATCTTGTTGCTACTTGTCTCTGTCGCGTCCACGGAATACCCAATCGCTTCCAATGCAGGATTCTTCATATTCTCATCAGTCTGTGAACAAAACAGACGAACAACTTACTAATAATCACCGTTCTCGAGTACTCCAATACACTTGATTTTGGTGGAACTTTTGTTGTTACCTGGGAGAAGAAGTAGAAGAGAGTGTAGAACTTTGCAAGGAAGAAAGTGATACGAAGCGGAAGAAAGAATCCACTCTGTCTCGACCATTTCCTCAGGATCTCTTCTCTTTTGCCCAATGGAAGTTGAGAGAATTTAAGGACAAAAGGCCAATCTTTAGCAAGACAGAGAGAGCCACAAAGCAATAAAGTCCCAAATCTGAATGATAAAATCGTCAATATGATTCTCAAAACCTTCACTGCTTCTGCTCGTCCGTTCTTCACTATCATCTCCGCTACCTAGAGAGAAATCAGTCCAACAATTCTCAAAACGTTAATGAGCCATAGGAGAAGAAAACAACAAGACCGAGCAAAGTATCTAAGGTTTGACCAAATCAAACAAGAAAACAAAGAGAGAGGAGAGAGGGAACCTCATCGGGGAATGGTGATTGAGAACCGGAGGCTACGTTGAAGGAATCAACAGCTTTTTGCTCCGCCGTGGTCTCCGGCAACAGAGGAGAAGGGAGGAGAGTTTGACAGATGACGGCAAGAGTTTGCATCTGAGATCGTGAGAAGCCATGAGTGTAGTCTCCTTCTATCTTCTTCGATCTCAACAGAGGATGACCTCTACTTCTTCTTCTTCTTCTTCTTCTATCTTCTTCCATGTAAGTTGTTTGTCTCTCTTCTTCCACTTATCGAAACAGAGTAATATTGGTTGGAATTAAAAGGTCGATAAAACCCGTGAGCTTGAAGCATCAGCCAAGTCTTTAAGTACGTTGGACCAGAAGATTATGGAGACGTCTAACTTCTTATTAATTTTTTTCTGCTGCTTGTGGATCCCACTTTTTATAAGATTATGATACAAACATTAATGGTATGATGTATGATAGATCTTTTTGTCTTTCAGTAACAATTTGACTTCCTGAAAGCTTTTTTCAATATCTAGAAAGTCTCTTTTCTCTTTCTGTGCTTTTGTTTGTTTATTTTTAGTTTTTTAATCCCAAATTTAGGGATTACTTTCTATGTAATTCCTCTTTTTTTAATTCTTTGTATATTAATTCACTATTTCCACATTTTTTTTAATACTTGGTCAACAGCTAGACTTTTAGCCAAGATGGGAAGTGCGAAGAAAGTCAGCAAAGATATTAAAAACATTTAAGGCATTTGTATGATTATATTGATTTTTTTTTAACTAATGAAAAACCGATTATCGTAAAAAGAAAACGAAAAAAGTTTTAAAATATTATATCTTTTCGTGTAGGGATATAAATGTTTCGGTAACCCCAAGAATACATCAACCAATTCCCCAAGAAAGCACTGTTAGAGTAAATATATTTTTTACGTTTCACAAAAATAGATTTATAGAGTTTGTTTATTCATGCATATATTTTTTTTCAAAGACTAACAACTAGATAACTGCTAAATAAATAATGGTTACTATTAGATATGACTTGTTCTACTGAGATCTCCGGGTATCTTTTTGAACTTAAAGATTCAAAATGATTTAAGAAAATTAATAGTAACCTACGCTCGAAAATAATTGCGACCTGTGAGGACGCCTGGAATATATTTGTACATATTATCTGCTTCAAAAAGAATAAAAAATCAAACCTACAAAATCTAAAAATTTTTTTTTTAAAACAGATTAAAGTATGAATGTAAAATATAGCGTGATATTTTAATGACGCGAAAAAGGTATTATCCTAACAAGGCCGACACAATGGGCCTTAAACATTAGAACGCCCATAATAGACTTAAGGCTAATAATATAAGTCCAACAATAACACTACAGTAAATCGAAAGCACTGAAACATTCACAAAAGCCCACATAATAGAGTTTAGGCTAACAAAATAATTTTTCTGCTTTCACAAAATATTATCAGATGACCAAATATAAGAACTTTTTTTTTATTGCTTTTCCTTTGTATAATAAAATCTGATAATTTTGTCTCTTAATTTTTTTCTTTTAGTAAAGTTTGACTCTTCAATTTGATAACCAAATACCAAATGTTTTGATTTAAAAAATACATTCCCAAGATATATGAAATCATTTGTAATTAATTTGGTATCATTGGCTTTATGGGAAAAAAAAACAGAGGACCCAACCACAACTGCAAAAGGCATTGTACAATTTCTTTCGTACAAAGAATTTCAACAGCGACAGCTAATAATAATAAAAAAAAAATTTAAAATGGACCGTCTGAAACTCTGAGCACAGTGGGGACAGTAGAGGGTAAGGACCGGAAATAGAAGTGGCATGCGTGAGACCGTGCCGTTTCCGGTAATAGACTGACACGTGTCACCATTATACTGGATGATTCCTTTAGCCGTCGCTTTCGTACGACACATACACTGTTCCCATTCGGCGGCTAAGGCGCGTCCTTGTCTACTGCTCCGCCGTTTGCCTCCCTCTGTCTCTGTTACTTAAATTCAGCTTTTGTCTTCTTTTTTCTTCTTCCTTTTTAATTTTAATTTTTTAACATTGTTATTAATGTATTTTTATATACAACTTTCACATTTAGGATATATGGGATTTAAGAAACATACGGACTTATAACTATATGATTTAAAAAAAAAAGAACATATGATCGTACAATAACAAAAGGCATCTTTGAATTTTTTAGGATGAAGTAAGAAAAAAGATATATAATAATTTGGTGAATGTGCGTAAAAATCGAAATGGTGTCGTCTTCTCTCTCTCTCTGCAGTTTTCGTCCGGTATGGTCCCGACAACCTCCGCTCATGCTTTTTCTTCATGAAGTTTTTTTACCCACGGAACGTGAAACTTGTACCCTTCCCTCTTTATTACTATCCTACCCTTCCCCGAATTTTTTTTTTACGACAAATCTCTTAAGAAAAAGTTCGAAATTTTTTTAAACAATGGGAATTTAAATAGTAAAAATATATACAAATGAAGTGTACAACTAAGTAAATGCTTTTAATTAAGCAAAAAAAGAGTAAAGGCCAGTGTAAGAACCGTGTTGAAATCAGTGTTCAAAAAATCGGTCTAGACGGTAAGATATACATAGCCGAAACGATTTTACTAAAATCGGTATAAAAAATCAGAAATCCGGTTTAGACGGTCTGGTTCGGCAAAAATCGGCAAAAATCGGCAAAAATCGCTCAATTTCCGGTTTAGAAGTCGGTTTCAAATTTTAATTAAATTTTCTTTACGTTAATTTGAAATTTAATTTTGGAGTAACTTAATAAGTGAATGCATTGTTAATTTTTTTCTAAAATAGATGGAAATATATGACAAATGACATATAAAATTTAAATATAAATATAATATAATGTAATAATTTTTAACGTCAAAACCCCGTCTATGCCCCGCCTAAACTCCGACTAATTGTTCTAGGAGTTAGGCTCCTATCGACCACCTAAGTATCGCTTAACGATTTTTTAAACATTCCTTGAAATTATTCACGATAGGAGTAAAAAGCTTTTATTAATTATCACTCGGTTTTCAACTAGGGGTATTTATGTCAATTTACCGAAAGAGACTTTACGAAGCATGAACCCATAAAAAGGTACGTATCGCTCGTTAGCAACAAACCCAAATCCGAACAAGAAAAGCTGCAAAACAAAAAAGCTTTCTTTCTCTGCTTTCATGGCGGCTTCTCATCTTCACCTCTTTCTTCTTTTCCTCTTTCTCTTTACTGCTACACTCATCGTCAGCCAGGAAAACGACGACGTCGCGCCGTCTCTACTCGCCCTTGACCCGTCGGAGCAAGAAGCTGTCTACCGAGTCCTTATCTCGGTCAACTCGGCGATCCCGTGGCGAACCATCTTCCCTGACGACCTTTGCGCCTCGCCACCAGACGGCGTCGTGTGCGATTACCCCGACGCAGACGCTTCCGGAAACGGCGTCGCGACCTCTGTTCACGTCACTGAGTTGCACTTGGGCTACGTCTCCGACTACACGCAAAACCCTCCTTGCTCTTCAAACTCTACGCTCGATCCTCTCCTCTTCACTTCTTTCAAACGCCTTCGCAAGCTCTTCTTCTACAAATGCTTCACCGGAGCTCGTGTCTCGTTGCCAGCGACCATCCCCGAGGATTTCGGCTCGGTACTCGAAGAGCTTGTGTTCATCGAAAACCCGTCTCTTTCCGGCGAAGTCAGTGTCTTGATCGGTAATTTCACCAAGTTGAGGAGGCTAGTTCTCACTGGAAACGGGTTTCACGGGGCGATTCCGGGTCGCATCTCCGATTTGGTCAGTCTACAAGAGATGACGCTCTCTAGAAACAGCTTGAGCGGAGGTTTTCCGACGAACGCGACGTCTCGTCTGAGGAATCTGAAAGTGTTAGACCTTAGCCATAACTTTCTTACCGGAAATGCTCCTGATTCCATCGGCGATTTGACTGAGCTTCTCAAGCTCGATCTCAGCTACAATGAGTTATCCGGAGAGATCCCTTCCGGCGTCGGGAAATTGAAAAAGCTCGAGTTTTTGGATTTGAGTTACAACCGTTTCGGGAACTACGGCGTTCCCCTGTTTCTATCGGAGATGCCCAGATTGAGGGAGGTTTATCTGAGTGGGAACCAGCTCGGAGGGCGTATTCCGGAAATTTGGAAGAATCTCGAGGGTATTTCTGGAATCGGGTTTTCGAGAATGGGTCTACAAGGGATCATTCCTGCTTCAATGGGGTCGAGTCCCAAGAATCTCTGGTATCTCGCGCTCGACAACAACAATCTCGACGGTCAAATCCCAGAGGAGTTTGGTCTCCTTGACTTCGCTCGCGAGATCAACCTCGAGAACAACAATCTCACCGGAAAAGCTCCATTCTCCGACAGTTTTAGAGACAGAATCGGGAAGAAGCTCAAATTGAGCGGGAATCCACGTCTGCTTTTCGAAAAAAACTCAGATCCTCCACTCGCCGGACCGGTTCTCTCTTCGTCGGCGGCAAGGGCTTTCGCGTCGATTGGCTTCCCAACGGTTTTATGGTTCTTTACATTTTGATAAAACAGTGAAAACAGAGAGAAGAAGCACAAAGAACAGATTAGGGAAAAAGTTTTTAACATTTATTATGCTTTTAACCTTTTTGATTAGGGGGAAGGTTTTAATTTTTGGTTGTAATTATTAGTCTCCGCGTAATGAATGAATCATCTTCAACAGCTCTATAACATTTCTTTACTCTTACAAAAAAAAAAAAGTCTCGATTTTTCTTTACACTTTTATGAATCCCCAAAAATTTTGAATCAAAACCCATCTTTTTCTTACTCGAGTTGAGACATTGATCTAACGGAACCAGTATCAGACATAAAATCCGACATTTTATCAGCTTCAGATCTTCTAGACGATCTCGAAGACCCTCCATTGGCATTACCTTCTTTAGATTTCTTCCTTTTCGATTTCTTTGGAATCTCAGGTAACAATCCAACACTGTGTTGAGACCAAGAAGAATCTTCGTCTTTTCCTAAAGTAGTCTCCTTTGTTCTCCTAGACGACGATGTGCCTTTGTTCGAAGGCCGACGTTTGGTCTTGTCGGATTTCTCTTTGGTCGGAGAACCTTTCTCGGACGCTGATTTTCTCGTGGATTTTGGTAGTTTTGGTAAATCTCTAGACCGACCACCATATTCTGATTGACACTTCACGGAGGAATCGTCTTCTTGAGTTGATTCCAATCCCGGAGAACACTTGAAGTCGTTCATCTTCCAAAAGATTTTGTTTTTATAAGACAACGTTAAATTTGAAATGGTGAAAGTTTAATGTTTAAAACTTGTAAAAAAAAAGGAATAGAGTAGAGTAGTACCCAGCTAGGTGCAGTGGCATTATCAGACGGTCCATCCCAACCAATGTGGGCAACATGCTTTACGTCCGTTGGATTTCCGATTTGCATCTCTTGTTCCTTTTCTCCTTCTATTGCTTTATTATCAAATATCAAAAACCTTTTATTGACTTAAAACATTAAAATGAAATCAATTTCAGAATGAAATGGGAAAACAAAACTGATAAAGAAGATAAAAATATTACCACTTTGTAATTGAGTAGATTAATATTTTTAGTAACTAATTTGTCTGTTTTTACAAAAAAAATTCAAATGAGATCATGTGGAATTATTTTCATGACTTCATTACAATCGCTGCAAACATAAGTGGAATCCAGTTTCAAACATAATTTGTGCAGCTAATATGAATACCAAATGCATGTTTTGTAACTTATGTAGTTTTTTTATATAATCAAAGCTTAGTAAAAAAATGACCAATATCTCTTTCTCTGTTGTTTATGTTATTCTTTTGAATATGCAATAGTTATCATTGAGTCTGAAATATTGAAATGAAAACAAATGAGAGACGAATAAAATAAAAACTCACCAAATACTTGAGATATATATCGGAGCCCTTTCAAGAGGCTTTTCATCTTGGTACTTGACATTGCGAGTTGCATAGATCTCTTCTTTATGGGGGGAAGTATTTATCCTTAGTTATTATTTTACTTTTTTATCAAACGAAAGGACGATGAAAAGAGCAACGTGCATGTAATTAAAACCCTAACTTTCTAGTTTCATAAACCAGTAAAAAAGTACAAAAATTCACCTCAAAACGGAATTTTATATGTTTACAAAGATTTGTGACCTTATAACTCTGAAACGTGAAAGGGATAGTGGAAAAAAGAAAAAGAGGATTGTGTATTTACCTCAAGAAAAAATGGTTTTTTCTTGTGAGAATTCAACAAACAATATCTTAAATTTTGTATGAACATGCATGTTTTTGCAGGTTCTTGCACCTGAAACAAATTTTGATTCAAAATGGAAAGAAAAAAAGTGACGCAGAATCCAAACCAGGAGAAGCTAACTAATGCAACTTCATCTAAGAATATCTATAATTTTGCTAATGACAGAAAAGGGTTCACCACATGAAGAAGGAAAATGTTTTTGAAAATGTGTGAAGAGAGCAAAATGACAATGGAGAAACGAGGGGGGAAAAACAATTTTAGTTTTTTTCCAAGATTTTCGTTAAACTCAATGGTTTATATTTTTTTAATATTAATTTAGGAAACTAATAAAGGGAAAGTAGTATAATGAAAAAATGCCATCAAATGAATAACAACAAACAAACAAATTAGAAAGGGCAAAAAAAGAAGGGAGGAGATTGGCTTTGTTAAAATAATTTGTCTATTTGTTTTTTTACAAGCCTATTTTTAGGATATGTAAATTTTTATTGTTCAACCGTTAAGTAAATATGTTTTGTACATTTGTGATTCAACAAAAAAAATTATGTTTTGTATTACTAATTTATATTTTGCTGTAGAAAAGTTTGATTTTTGGAAACAATTCGTGTTCAAAGAATGTATTTTTGAGTGGTTCAAAAGATTGTATATAAAGTTATCTTATTTCACATCATTTGTATTCGAAAATCATCTTGATTGTATATCTTTCGTGATTGCGTTAGAGTTGTAAAATTTTTGAACATATCTTATGTAACAAAAGACGAAACAAATATGATCAAGTTTTTTCAAATTTTGAATGATGATTAGTAGATTACACTTCATCATTTTCCAAGGAATATAAAAAAAATGAAAACATCACGAAGTTCCTTCTTTAAAAATAAAAACGGCACACGAAGGTTTAATTTCTTTAGCACACATCATATCTTTACTAAAGAAAATGAAAGAACAAAAGAATCAGAGCATTCTCATGGATCCCTCCTACAATCTTTACTAGATTTATCCGCAGCGTCCACCGGTGACTGGTTCAGGCCAAGATCGATAAACCGGAAAACAGATGGTTGAAGGTTAAGCAATGTCTATCGCCTATTAGCCTGAAAGAACATTCAACATATGCATCCATTAGTAACTTCAGAACAAGAAACGAGGAGGAGAGGAAGATGATGATTAGAAAAGTAGTCACCTTTCTCAGGAACTTTTCATGAATCTTTAACGCTTCTTTACACGCTTTTCTCGCGTCCAAATTACCCGCAATGTCACCCAATATCTGCAACCAATCGAAGAAAAAAAAAACACTAAATCGCCATAACATCCGAGAACAGAGCTGAATATCTCATTAGTTTTTTTGCAGACAGAGGGACCTGAACGACGTCATCTAGTCCTTTTGCTTCCTTCAAGAGACGTTTGTTCTTTGTTTCAAGAACACTTGCCACGACAAAAACAGCGAGCGTGTTGTGTTGGTCGTTCTGGCCATTCTTTATATGTTTTCTCTCAAACTTTCCATACTGCCTCAATAATCTCGGATCCTGTTCCGACAAGTTGTTTCTGTTCTCTGGTTCTTCATATGATGCAAACTTGTATGGATTGTACTCCATAGCCCACATCAGCTGAAACCAAATTCTATCTCACAGTCTTATTATCAGCTCAGTTCAAGAGACACCCTAAAAGAACATGAATTCGGTTCTCAAGGTGAAGGAAAATCAATTTCACAGCTGCGGAATCAGCTTAATACATCAAGAACAAATGCGGATGTAGCACGCAAAGTAAGAAAACGGGAAAACAACCGAGTCTTGTTACCTCCCAAAGGTACAAGGCATCAAGGAAGGAGAATTCTCTCCTAAACAAAACCATCAACATCCTTATAGCAAACAGATACTCCCCGCCATCGAGATCCTCTGTCGTGGATAAAAGAGTATACCGTCTTAACTTACCACGACAAGTGCAGAGAAGAAGGCAAAAAGGAAGGAGTACCTATATGTTGGTGGAGCCGAGGGTCAACGGTTTTAATGACCTGTGAGAGTATACCTAGCTGAGTCTGGACGCCCATTGATGTCGCGGTTGTCCTGAAATTTTCTCTCTGGAATTCAAGAAAACTATAAAACCATGAAAACAACAAAACCCAGGGATGACACAAAACAAGACGGAAGTTTTAGACTCTTACTAGTCTTCGCATTGCACGCTCAAAGCACCAGAAAGCGTCGGCTTCATCTTCGAGTAGGATTATCATCGGGGAACATATATCGTTCATTCCTACACAAAGTGGTGATTAGTTACCTTCTCTTTTCTATGTTCTCCTGTTTCGTAGATTAATCATTAACACCAAGATGGACTTACCCTGAACATAGCCGATATCGGGATTTAACCATGTGTATATGGCAAGAATATCCCAGAGTCTTGCTTGATTTCTCTCATTCTCATAAAAGCAGAGATAACGATCCGTTCTAATAACATCAAGGCCTGCAACCAAAATTTCACCATATAAGCAGTTCTTCAAGAGCACGTACGTATTTCTGATGCTTAATCAGAATGCAAAATAATATAAATTTATGCATGAATAAATAAATAAACACCTATTTGACTCAAGACGAGCATCCACTGGAGCACACGCTTGTCTGTTATAGCGGTTTTCACGAGCCATCCTTGATTTTCAACTGAAGATTCTTCTAATGGCTGCCCATCTTCAGCAACAATTGCCATTGTGACAAACTTTCCGCTCCCAATGAGAGGAACCATCTTTCGACATACTTCTTTCCAAGCACAGTACTGCTCCCTTAGATAATAGTGCATTGAGGTTAGCTATGAAATGCAATGTCGAGAGCAGAGAACAAAACTCAAAAGGATCTACCAAACTACTGCGCATTTACAGAACACAATAGTACCTTCTGTGACTCCTCAGCTTGTTTCTTTCTTCAAGGGTGCTCTCGGGATCGTACCCTCCTAACAAAAACTCCCAAACCTCTCCTTTGATTGATGGATGAATTCCCTGAATAAGTATCCAAGTGAACAACAAGGCCATAAACCAAAAAGAGAGTGAGATACAAATATAGACTCACCCCTCGCTGTATACGACGAAGAACTCTTTCCATATCCAAATGTCCATCTTTAGTAAAGGCAGCGTGCCATCTTCGAGCACTTAGAGTTTTGCCAGCCTGATAAAGTCCCAACATTTTCAATATTCAGAACCCGGAAACAAGTTATTGAATCAAGAACATGGAAGGTAAGAAGAAAAAGACAAACCCTTGACTTAAATCGTGTTCTTGGAACATCTGCTTGACATTCTGATCTAACCGGATAGAAACCTTGCAAATCTTCTCCTCCGGATTTCCACATAAATTCACAACAAATCATCCAAGCTTTTATCTCTCTCACTTTTTTGTTTGGGGTCAATCCAGATTCAAAGCAGGCCTACAGTAGACTACCATTCCTGTATAAAATTCATCGATCAAACAATAAACAACGATCAAACTTGACCCTACAAAATCTCTAGCTAAAAGTCAATGTGTCTCCAACGACAAACAAATACCAGAAAGTTTAAGAACTCCAAATTAGAGGAAAGCATCAGGCTTGGGAAATTACTATAAAGCATCTTCCCGATTCCGGTAAGAACATAACCTTTAAGCAATCAGTTTGTAGAATATGAAATTATG
Organism: Schrenkiella parvula; assembly: GCA_000218505.1. NCBI lineage: Eukaryota > Viridiplantae > Streptophyta > Magnoliopsida > Brassicales > Brassicaceae > Schrenkiella > Schrenkiella parvula. Next base: position 12,688,374 of record CM001193.1, on the reverse strand, counting down.
TACCTTTATTGGATTCTAAGTCATGAAGTAGATGCTAAATCAATCTCCGTGCTTCGTTTTCTGAATTGGTCAATCGATATTCAGCGACAGAGCGAATTTAAAAATCAAACAATGTTCGAGCGAGGAAGACGCACTGAGTCAGGACACAGTCGCCATCGTGAGCTGCCGTTAAACTTGACGTTTTCAAACAACGGTTGTTGGAGAATACGCGTTATAGTACAGTTGAAAACGACGGCGGATTAATTTTAAGGCCAACTTGTAGTGTTTGTTTACTTCAGTTTTGCAAGCAGGAAAAACACAAAAACAAACCAAACATGCAGTAATAAGCTCAACAACTTGTCGTGATTACAATACAAGAAGAGCGTAAAAATTAATACAAAAAGCCAGAGAACGTTACATTCATAATACATGAAAAATTGGGAGTTTCGTGGAAACGGAGGCCAAACAACACATGTGTAATGAAGAATCCAATTTACAGAAAAGAGCCCATTGAAAGGCTTCGATTGTTTTTCTTGTTTCTTATTTGCGGATCGAAAGAAGCTCGAAGCTTCTGAGAGCATCGTCACGTGCGGTCCTCGAAGCGGCCACTCGGTTGCGGTTAAAAGCAGAGGCAGTCTTTGAGTCATATCTACTCACAGCAGCTGCCGCTTGGGTTCTTTGGAAGACTGAAGGCCGACCACCGCCGCCGCTTGAGGCCACACGGCTCGAGCCGCGGCTGTCCCCTTGTTCACCTGATGAGCTTGGTCTACTTCCCGAGGCCACCGCTCTCCTCGAAGCACTACCGTATCTGGATGTGTTTCTTCCTTTCTCAGATGCCATATTCTGACCAAAAAACAAAATATATAAATAACAAGGATGACTAATCTACTACATCAACATGCGCTTGATTACTTGGAGTGTGTTGAATCAATTCGTGCACATTCTATTATGTAGTAATATTACGATATTTATATATTTAGAAAAGAATGATTATATATATAGATTTTACCACAACAGGTTTCATTGGTGAAGGAACATCGTCAAGAGTTCGATGTCTGGTATGGTTTTGATGGGGACTGGCTCCCGTAGCATTCCTTCTCGCGAATGCTTCAACCGCACCTGAGAATCTGTCGCGTATTTCCCTCCCAACTGTAAGGAATAGAATAAACAGGTTGAAAAAATCAGATCCGACCACTTGGTAGGGTAGCGTATAGTTATATGTTTCTAACTCTGGGAAAAAAGTAAGGGATTACCTGAAATCCTTTCAGGTTTTTCAGCAGACGGTCCTGCAGCCACCCCTGGTTTACCGGTACGATGCTGAAGAAAAAACGAGTAATGGGGGTCAAAGTGAGTAAAGACAGTCGATCGAGAGAACTTTGAGGACAAGTGTACTCACCCTTCCGTGGGAGCTGGAACGGGAACTAGAACTACTCTGAGGGTGTTTCAATGCAGTCCAATCAAATACATAGTCAAACTGATAACCTGATACCGTGAATCAATTTGTTATCATAACTGTGAAACATTTGCAGGGGTATCAAGAAATAATAGAATATCAGGAAAATTGGTATTTCTACTTAAATGAATTGGTTCTGCTATTTCACAATTACGAGGAAGGGTAATAAAAGGATAAAACGCAATCAGTTTTGTTCCGTGAAGGTTATGCATAAAGCATTGGTATAACAAAGGCTCTAAACACAGATTTGCGCGGTGGGGTCTCTATGGAAAAAAACATCACCAAAACAAAGCAAGAAGGATAATCTAATTCGGAAACTCAAGCCACATAATTTCCCAGGAAACACTTTAGATCCATAAGCAAGGATATAGAATTGTATGAGAATCTCAAATTCTACTCAAAATCTATAAAAAACAGTGAAAACATATACCACAGAACAAGGTCTAGGAAAGAGAGACTTCATCCTATCCGCAATCAAAATCTTAACATAGAAATAACAGTGGTGTGTTACTTTATATCAAAAGAAGCAAAGTTTAGTCTCTGAAAACGCAAACCTTCGCGGATAAACAAATCTCGGAACAGCCTCTTTAAATATGAGTAGTCTGGTTTGTCTTCGAATCGCAAAGACCTGCAGTATTCAAAGTATGATCCGAATTCGGGTGGATAGGACTTGCACAAGACCTGTATAAGAATCAACAGTTAACCTGTGATATACGTGACAATGAGATAGCTGATCTAACTCGAATCAAGGGTATCTAAGACAAATTATGCCTTCACCATACCTCTATAGGAGTTGAAACTTTCTTCTCGCTAATTCTGTCATACTTCTGCTTCTTTGTGCCGGCTTTTAGTCCCTGCCATGGGAGGCTAAACGCAGGGAATTCCAGAAAAAATCAGACCAGAAGGTAGAGAACAAGCACGTGCAAAGAATTAATCAGACAAAAAAAAATCAACCTTCCCCTCAGGAAATACATGAGCACGTAACCAAGAGACTCCAGATCATCCCTCCGACTTTGCTCTGCCAAAAAATATGCAAAGAGGCCCCACGTCTTAAAAATGGTACACACAACTTTGGAGTAGATCGCACAAGTGGTTCTATGAGTTGCTTACCAATTCCAAGGTGAGTGTTGACGCTAGCATACCGAGCTGTGCCCGTAAGGTTCTTGTTTTCTCTGTAATTAAAACAACACGAGTATCAGTAAGGCTTCAAGTAAAAACAAAATGAAAGAAGGATACAGACATGCACGTGAAAGCTCCATAAATCACCTGTAGGGGATGTGCCTATGCGTTTGGAGATCCCTATACTTCTTTGCAAGGCCAAAATCAATGATATACACCTAGACACATATTAATCAGGAAATGAATTCAGCTAGAAATTCTCATTCTTACACTGTAAGACATCTAAACGGAAAAAATCTAGTTGAAAAGAAAGCAAAAGCAGAAACTCATGTTGATAACTATTCCAACAGTAACCAAGAGAGAGAAGATGGGAATCTAACATAACTTCTCTATGGGAATCATTGGTTTAGTGTGTAACAATCCACCGAAAAGAAAGTGTAGAGAAATAAGCACCTGATTTGCTTTGCGACCAAGTCCCATCAAGAAGTTGTCTGGTTTTATGTCTCGGTGAAGAAATCCCCTTGAATGCATATATTCCACTCTGCTAATCTACAATGGTCAACAAACATTTTAGTTGGAACCCCAAACTTCTAGCATTATTTCTTCAACCCCGAAAAATTGAAAGCAGCACTTGAGAATACTCACCAGTTGATCAGCAAGCATCAAAACTGCCTTCAAAGTGAGCCTCCGGTTACAATAGTTGAACAAGTCTTCCAAACTCGGCCCAAGTAGATCAATGACCATTGCATTGTAGTCTCCCTGAACCCCAAACCACTTGAGACTAGGAATGCCAGCTTCACCACAGAAAACAAGTTAAGCAATATCAGATGAGCTCGGTTCAATGAGCTAGTTTTCACTGATAAAGCATGTTTTTCTTCAAATCGGGACGATGATAGCAGCTACAGATTTCGACCAGACTCAGAGTTGTAAACTTACTTCCTCCTTGTAGAAGCATGTATATCTTCGACTCATAATGAAGCTGGGGATGCTTAGTTTTTGCAGGCTCCTTCAAAGTTTAACAGAACGTTAGATATAATTTTGCGGCCGAATTCCACAGTAACCAGAATTCTAAGTAAAAAATATCCTTTTTTCAGTGATCAAGAAGCTATGGTAATATGTAAACTGGTTATATTAACAATTGACTCCCTCCCGCTTATTTAACTTGCAGTTGAATACCACAACATAAGTTGATAGCAAAATGAAACTCAATAAAGAATGAAGCCAAAAGATGGAATAACAATTCCACTACGGCTATTTAAAGTAGTAGACATAATTAAGATTCTAAAGGAAATTAGAATTATATTTCTTCTTAAGGGAAAAAAAGTGAAAAATATACAATATTTAGTCATCCCTTTAAACTAAGAATCACAGAAAAACATCATGAAGATGAAGAACAAAGAGATTTGGCAAAGTATGAAACGAGATCTTACATCACAGGTTATTCTGACTTATTAAAAAAAAAAGAAGGCAGATTTGAATAATACCAGCTTAATAGCGACTTCTTCTCCGGTTTGCACACTTACGCCTGAAAATATTTGTCAAGAATCAGAATTTAATTAAAACACGAATTGAATACGTACTCAGGATAAAGTCTGCAACGGATTATATCGAAATGGTTAATATACGAAGCAATTTTACCTAGAAAAAGCTCTCCGAAAGAGCCACCGCCGATCTTCCGACCAAGCTTAAACTTGCCTCCAATTACATTATCCATTTTCAAGTCCATTCAAAGAAGAACCCTAATAGCTTTTCGAATTCTGTAATAACCACCCAAGGTCTATGCCCTAATTGAGAAACCAAGTGCTGCACAAAATCCCCATCTGAGATCGAAAAACAAAGTCAACCAAAATAATCACCTCTCTTTTTTTTATCTCTCGCCTGCGTCAGAAAAAGAAACCATCCAATGCCGTGGAAGAATAGTTGAATCGCCGGAAAAAATAATAACTCAGACAGAAAGTCATAGAAAATCGACAAATTCTACATCCCCATATTGATTTGTCACATTCCCCAAATCAAAGGTGACGAATCGATTTCTGGAACCAAAAATTGACCCAGTAAACATTGAAAAATGTAGGGAGCGAGAGAGTTGAAAGAGATGGGCCTAAAATCTTACTAAAATTTTCAGTGGGCTAAAACTTTTATTGGGCCTGGCACGAAAGTTTCTAATTTCTTTAAATATTCAGGAAAAAAAATATTTTGAAAACGCAAAAAACGTTAGCTCCTGGATAAAAAAATTCAACTTCTCTTATGAGTGAATCTATTACAAAACGTTAGCAGAATCATGTTGATTCATTATCCAACTTTGATTTATCACGGCTAATATTTTTCCATCTCTTACCATATGGATGATGAGTTCTTGTGACTTAGTTAAAACAAATCATAAATTGTTTTTATACTTTGATTATGCTGCATTGCGCCAATCAAGGATGATCTGGCTGTGCAGGTGGACCTTCATCTGTAGAGAAGAGATTCAGATCAACTGTGTATTCCTGGTTAACTCAGACCACAAGCAGACAAATCATCAGCGGTCAAGAACGGTATCAGCACATATCTATCTTCAAAGCACCGTCTTCCGCTTAGCTTCTCAACAGGATTTGCAGAAGCAGAGAACAAACCATTGGCGTTGGCCTTGAGCAGATACAGTGTACGTTCCCGTCTTCTTCGCGTTCATGCAGCATAATAGGTTCATTACGTTCTCCTTTAAGAATCTCTAAAAGTAGATTGCCACGCTACGGAAGGTTCAAAACGGTATTGTGGATCCCCAAGAGAGTATAAAGACAAAAAAAGAGGACCCTTTGTCACAAAGTAGACATGTCTGTCGTAATTTTTGTCGGATTAATTGGATCATGCAAAGTGATCTTGCTGTACAGATATATACACACATAAATGGAATGATGAAGATGTAGGCTTTTTTGTTAAGAAAAAAAATTAAAAGTATTATATACAATTCACCAAATTAGCCCCTTTTTGTTTAGGCTTAATAACAGGCCTTATGTGAGCTTTACAAGACAATAACTTAGCCCATTATTTCCAGTAAAGAACTTTGTACAACATCGACTTGTAGCTTTCGAGAATCAACATTTATACCAATCATTAAATGCTAATCTTGTTGTATTATTCATGTTTATGTCCCTCATCCTATGTTGTCTTGTCCTTATCATAGACGTGACGTTTTGAAATCATTGGGCCTAATCCACTTGTCTCAGGCCCACTTTGCAACGTGTAATCCTTCGAAGTGTGTAGATGACAAATCAATGTGTCTCGAGAGAAGGCTATTATTGGTGGGAGATGAAGTCATGAAGAAGCGTCAATGACAGGTCTAGTGAGTCCACGTTGTCAATAACCCGAAACGTCTAGATTAAGATTTTTATTTTCCGTGAATAAACCTTGTAACTTACTCATCAATTATTTCAATTTTTCTGTGGACAAACTTTTCGTAATGGTATCTTAATTAGTAACAGCTAACGAATATGCTTTTTAATTTTCAAGATCTTTGACTCTTTTTTCTTTTCTCCTTGATCGTCGTATAAGATAACCTAGTTTAGTAACACTTAGTCGCCAGTTTATTATTTGTTTGTGGGTGATTTCAGATGGATCCGGACACGTTTATGTCATAATCGTGTAATAAAAATATTATTGTGTTTAGTTTATTGTGTTTCCTTGTGTGCTTAAGATTCGTTTGTCATTCTGTTGGTTGGTAGTTAATCAAATTAATTATTTTATTTCTTACTGCTTTTTTGTAACAAGAGTTTGGAGACTTCAGATATATGCTTTTAAATTTTTTTGTAACAAATGAAATTTTACTAATTTCAAATCTTATGGAAGAAAGTGAACTGAAAAGATGTCGGTGTTGGTTACATCGATTGTAAAGGCTTTAGACACACACATAAACAAAATATTATTGTATCTATTGATAAAAGTAACCCCGACCCCGAGAGATTAATTGAATATCTAAATCAAGAAAAATACAAAAATATATATGAAAAAAAACTTAAAAACAGCAAAAGATTCTTTAGCGGTCCCATGAGGTTGAAGTTCGAAAAGCTAAAATAAGATTTAAGAAGTGATGTCTCATTTTTTTCTTCTTCTTTTTAACTTTATTAGATTTCTTCTTTCTCCTTTACCTCTTTCTTCGGTTGGTCCATAGCTTTCGAATGCTATTGGCTTAGCGAAGGACACACACAAACATACATACATAAATAATACACATTATATACATATAATCTTATGGCTAGGGCTACCTCTAATACTTTTTAGATGCTTAGGACTATTGATCCATGAACCCTAGGCCATCCACGTAGGTTCATTTCTCTCTTTGGATGATCTATATATGAATTTTATGTTTTATTTTTTATAGTTGGAACATTAGACATACATCAGCTAATTATTGATATGTAACTGTCATACAAATTTAATTATTTCATTGAATTAATTAATATGATAAAATATAAAAACAAAAAACGTAAGAAAGTTTCTTGTTAGTTATTATTGACGGTAAAAAGTTATATTCATCAAAGATAGGAGTTTTATACAAGAGTTGATTGAATACAAACTCTAGATATAAGATATTTACCAGACAATATATTTTTAATATATGCATGATATTCTATTATCTTTCAAATTTGGCGTGTGAAAACTTGTTTAAATTATAAAATATTTTATATTTTGTCAGAAATGAAAATATCAACCAATTGATCGTATATTTAGATACCTTGAACAATATTTCACCATTAACTATTTCAAATCATATTATCAACTTGGTATGTTTCATTGTTTGTAGAGGATTGATTGATGCTACAATTTATACAGAATGGTTAGAGGTTGTTGAAATCATTCATAAATATTTGTTTTACGTCAATTTCAGACATATTTTCTGGTGCTTTGTTATAAATCATCACTAGTTTTTAAATCAAACAAATTGGTAATGTATAAGTTTCAACTCAATTAAAACTTCATGTCCACCTAAGTTTCTATATTACTTTTTAACATATCTAGTTTAATACACAACTACTAGCCTAAAGGATATAATGTTCGCAGTATTGCATGCGGCTAGTACAATATCTCCCATATGAGACATGCAACGATTTAATTCGTTATATAACCGCTTATGATTAAGAATATATAAAATCAACTTGTTGGAGCTTTAAAGTCGATTCAACTCTGTTATCTAATTAAATTATAGTTAATGTTAGAATCCCAAATATATATATATATATATATGTGAAGATATATGGTAATATATATGTGAAGATATATGGTAAAAGGTGTAATAATTTGGCTAAAATGAAAAAGAAAAACCCTTATGAAAAATGATCAAGAACAAACAAAAAAAATCAGTTCATATGATTATGATGGAAAACCTGAAAATCAAAATTGACCACCAATAATTATTATTGATCGTTATAGTTTTTATTATTGTTTTGGTAAAGGAAACTATGAATGAGTCCAATAGCATTGCGGCGGCAAAAAATAAAATAAGTTAAAATTACAATTAATGATGAGCTCAAAGTTCTCGGTCACACGCTTTCTCAACCTCCCCCAATCAAACTGCCCCTCTTTTGTCAACACTGTTCTTCCCTTTCTATATATATACATTATATTATATAGAAAATTTTCTTCTTTTCTTTTGTCTATAGAAAAGTTCTCTAAACTCTTGTTTTTTGTTTTTGGATAACGATCTCTAATCTGTTGTTTCCTGATAAAACAATCTTTTATAAAATATATAACTTTTCTAAAAACAGTTATTAATCGTCAGAGAAAATTTAGAATGTTCAAGAGTGATTGCTATCGTTTTAAAATAAGAAAGTAGAAAGATAGCTAACAACCAAAAAAATAGAAAGATATTAAATTTAAAATACCTCAATTATTTATGTATTGGCGAACATATTATACACAACCATATGATATGAAACAAAGTTACAGCGATTACAGAGACATATACTTTTGTGTGAATTAGATTGGCACGTTATCCAGGTGTCGGAGTTAGAACACTCCAAAGTTGCACGTCTATTTGATTATATAATAATCATCACTAATCTACTAATGATTGACATACACACAACGAATACGTATATAATTATACATATGGGGCATATCCTGATACAGTGGAAACTATAGAGAAACCCCCTAAATGTCAAAAGGAAAAAAAGGCTTTAGGCTAGAAAACCTTTATTATGGAGACAGATCTGAATGTCTAGATTCTTAATTAAGAGTATTTTCCAGTTCATTGAACATGTAGAAATGAATGCTTTAACTATTTTAACAATGAATAATAACGTAATATATAGTAAAAGTACCTTTATATTTTCTATTTTTTATTTTAATGTTTATCCGATAGGTTAAATCATGAATATGTATATCTTTAAAAAATATAATAACAAGGAAAAAATGGTTTTCCATTGAGAGAGAAAATAAGATACTATCTAGTGACTCATAAAAATACGATGTCTCACTTTATTCTGACAATCAAATAAAGTATACTATGCTAAAAAGCAATAAAATAAGTTAAATATATCAAATGATTATATTAATTAAATACGCTTATTCACCCAATTTTACTATATAGATTTTTCCCCCATTTTTGGTGAAAGTATTTCGTATATGTGTTTTCAGTTAGTACATCAAATTTTGTGTCCAGTTGGTCCAAACAAATAAAATAAAAATTCAAAATTTTTGGCTACAGAAAATATCAGATTTAGAAAACAGAACATGTCCAACATTTTATATTAAATGATTATATTTTTTCTATTCATAATTTCATATACAATATATATGTTAGATATATATTTAGTTCTCTATCATGAAAAAGAAGTATTTTGTAAGAATATATAATGATAAAAATGTTCGTAGTAGATTTTTTTTTATTGTTATAATTAGTACATAGTTTCACATGTAAGATTATTCTGAAATTACAGATATAAATGGTAATTACAAATGGTAAATAGTTTCAAAAAAAAGTGTTTTGGCAGAGAAAAAAAGAAAATCCATGTTAGATGAAATTGGTGGAAAAGATAAATGCCTGCATCTTTTAAGAAGTGATTGAATTTTATATGGCCAATTACTTTGATAAAACTACTAAAATACTAACTTTAAAAATTAATCATTTCATAAGTGATTTTCTTAATCCACTCTTTTACATATCATTAGAACATTTTGGTTATAATTTTGGTTATAATTTTGAGTTATATAATTTCAGTTTGATCCTTAGAATAAACTTTCAGTTATTTTGTTATTATATACTGAATTCTCCTGCTGATTAATATATATTGTTGATCAGCTTGTTGTATTAAAAGAAATAATTAATTTATTAAAAAGTATAACTGCGCGTTCTACATATTTTTAAAAAATTTGTTAAAAAAATGTTTTTTTCTGTCAAACGAGGTAAAATTTGCATGTTATACACCAATATACTGAAGTCTCCTGCCAATGAAGGAAGGATATAACCAAATTATTAATAAATTATATTAAATATAAGAGCCACAAGCGGTAAGACTATCAACAATATAACAAAAAGCACGTCAATCATGAACATTTTTATGTTGTTTTAAATCATACCATCTTCTTATAAGAGAATATATAAAACGTAAACTACTAAAAATAAAAAAATTAAGTATAGGGTTCAATGCATTATGCGATTGATTGGTATATATGCCAATCACAATCGAGAATATAAGCTTATAACTTGCAGATAACAATTTCCCACGTTTCTAAGTTATATCATTCCGAATGGTGTCAATTGTACAAAATTTCATCTGTATTCTCTTCTATATTTTCCAAGTAATTTATTTATTTGTAATATGCGAAATTGACATAAAGTCTTAGATTAAGGTTTGTCCCGTGACAATACATCCTGATATAGGTGTGTCATTTTCTTTTCCTTGTCATCAGTTATTATTGTTGAATCGTATTTTTGGATACAGCTTACGTGTCATTAGGATATAAATTATGTATTAATTTATTCTTAAAACACTCCTTCCAAAATATCGTTGATATTCATAAAAATTAAATTTGTTAAAAGTAAACAAAATTATCATTTTACCAACTTTTTAGTATATATACCAATGTTTTTTTTGTAAATTTAATAAAACTTGCAAGTCATAACTTTTTACAATCAATCAAATTTATTAAATCCATTTCTACACACCTTAATTACATTTGTGTGCGGACCAATGGTAAAAACGTATACATATTTTTTTTAGTTGACCAAAAACATATAGTTGTTTTTTTCTTTCCTTTTGATGGAATGAATTCTTTTAAAATGCATGAGATAAAATAATATAATATACAAGGAACTAGTTTAGCGAAAACTAAAAATGGAAACTAAAATGTTTATCATTGGATATAGTGAAAATTTAGATTCTGTATATTCTTTTTTAGATCCACCAAACGAGAATAAGTTTTTAAAAATATGTTACAACTTAATAGACGCAAACAAAATTTCATAGTTAATTTTTGGGAAAATTCCTTAAAAATACACCAACTAATTATAATTTGCTAAAAAAATACACCAATTATTTGAGATATCCGTTTAATACACCACATATCGTTCATTATCAGTTTAATTCATCAAGTTTTGAAAATCGAAAGTTTTGCAAGTCGACGTTAACGACGTTTAATATCTTATTAACATCGGTTAAACGTCGTTAACGTCGAGGTTAACGGAAAAAAAGGACATTGTTGCCCTTATTCGATTTCGCTCAAATCGATTTAATCAGAAAACCTAAATCTATTTCACCATTTTCTTCTTCTTGCTTCATCCTAGCTCTGCATCATGAGTCAAAATTCAAGTTCAGATACAATCTCTTTCACTCAGAGCTACGACAAGAAGATCGACAGCCCCGTTTGTCACTGCTCCAGGCCGACGACCATGTCGAAATGGTGGACGGATGATAATCCGGGAAGAAGATTTTACAGATGTGAAGCACATGGATTTTTGGTATGGGCTGATAAGGAAAAGCTATATGGATGGCAGAAGCTTAGCTTGTTGGAGGCGAGAGAACAAATTCGTCGTCAAAAAGAAGAAATCAAAGTACTGAAGGAGTCTCTTAGGACAGTGAATCAGCAAGTTAGGAGAGAAGGAGTTTTTGACTCAAATGTCAAGTTGGAAGTAGGTAACAAATTCGCAGAGGAAAAGAAGAAGCTTGAAAACGAAGTTGTAACATTGTCGGAGAGGGAGAATTTGCTACGGCAGTTCGTTGTTCTATCGTGGGAAGGATTTATTGTTGTAACAGCTGTAATTGTTACAATGCTGAAGAAATAAGCTGAGTTTGTAGTGGTTTATCATGCAAAATTTGTTGTTGTTGTTTTTGGTGTTCTAATTGTTGTGGTTTGGTGTTAAAATTTAACTTTGCATCAATAAAAATATAAAATCTTAAGTTCATAACACAAAAAAATGATCGAAACTTGACATAAGAAAGAACACATCATCTTACATAGGTTTGCAATGGTCAAAACACAAAATAACATCATCCTACATAGTTTTTCACAGAAAAACACAAAGAGAGATCAAAGGTGTTGACACAACTCCATCTCAAATACGACAAACAATGTTTTTTTTTATTCGTTAACCTCGTCGTCGTTAACGAATAAGGACAAACAGTGTCTTTTTTTATTCGTTAACTTCGTCGTTAACGATGTTATTAAGATATTAAACGTCGTTAACGTCGACTTGCAAAACTTTTGATTTTCAAAAATTGATGAATTAAACTGATAATGAACAATATGTTGTGTATTAAACGGGTATCTCAAATAGTTGGTGTATTTTTTTAGCAAATTCTAATTAGTTGGTGTATTTTTAAGGAATTTTCCTTTAATTTTTAAGGTTTTGTATTTATTGACGAAAATTGTTTTAGAAACCAATATTTTAAAACATTTAATAATAGTTCATTCCTGTTCTTTTCCTAACAATGATTAGTGATTATGTTCCAATCAAGAATTTATTTTCAAAAATGACAAAAATAAGCAGGAGAAAATCTTTAGTCCGCTTATTTGATTATACCTTTAACCTTTATTAAGGAAATTATCTAGGAAAAAACATATCAGTTCAAATTTTATTTTAATTTAGCATAGAGCACCAGAATATATCGTGTGTCAGGTGTTAATTCTTTATCACAATCAAAACTATTTCTTTTGAATGGTATAATAATAACTTCTCGCGATCTATATATACTTTTGGGATACAATGAATGTTCCTATATATTTATTTTAGACACTGTTAGATAACTTGGATTCAATGAACTAATACTAATTTAGATAGTTACATAAATATTGCCTAAATATGTAATTATTAAATTCGATGTTGATGTAACTGGAAGAATTAGAACCTAACAAAAGAGTGTTATATTAATTAAAGTTATACTGAAAGAAAATAGCTAAATAATGGGCATAAGGTCAAAGCAAAATCCAATGACAACGAGTATCGGATCTATTAGCTATTCTTTCACTTGCATACAAAATATGGTTGAATATATATATATAGATATATCTCCTGTTCCAGTAGTTAGCCTTTACATTAGGAATTTATAATTTTCATCAGTGAATGTATTATCCATATATATTTATTTATTGACCCTCACTGCGAGGGCCTTTAGAGTCATCTGCTTAAGATTGAGCGAATGCAAATTTTATTCATTATCTGTACGTATGGTCTTAAATCGCAGAAAGATGTTCACGTGCTTGATATATAATATATTAGTATTGCTTGGTGGATGTGGACTCTACTGCATGTATCTTTTGTGTCATATCTCATAAATGCGGAGATCTCATACCGCATAAAAATGTCCACATATATGTTTGAGAATATGATCGTATCAGTCGTGAATGACTGGATGTGAATGATCAGTACGTAGCTTAACTTGCACCATGCCTCCTAAATTATTTGGTATATATGACAGAACTAAAATAATATTTTACTAGTAATTTTTTGCAAATAATTCAAGGTATAAAAGTAAATGTAATGATAAGATATATACAATTTATATTTTAAGAGGCTACAAAGAGAATATAGATAGAAACCAAATACATAAAAAGTCTAACAAGAGTCAATATCAACAAATGGTATAAATGAATCATAATGACATTAGGATTTGGTCTGCAGAATAGTAAAGGCATGCCATGTGCATTTATTTGGAGCATATATATACTATTTGATTCTTATTTTGGCGTTTTAAAAAAAAATGCTAATATGCTACAATATTGTTTCTGTATTCCTTGACACTCGCACGTACTTTCTTTCTTATGCGAGCATTTAAAATTTACCGTTTTGAATATTCTTTGATTTTTGTTTCTTACCAAGCGTTTACGCAAGTCACATAACCATGTCTTGTAAATTCAGTTTCTTAAATAAAACCATATTAGTTGGCAAAATGATTTGCCTACTAGTTAGATGTAACCCTTTGGATCTTATAATCCAAATAATCAATTAAATAACTATAATAAATACAAATCATATAACGTAATCAACTGTATCACACAACTGGTTTATTCAGAGTCATACATATATCAATAATATTAAATCATACATAAAAATTATTCTATCCAAATAATTATCTCGCATTTTTAAAGTAGAAGGAATACAAGACAAGATATAACAATATATTTTTGTAAGTTGCGATTAATTTATGGAGATAATCCAAATTTTGTACCATAAGTATAATAATAAATAAAAAGAAGACAACAAAAATATGGGGTTTTGACAATATATATAATATAGACGAAGAAGAGGCTGCTAAAGAATATGAAAGACGAATAATTAGATCAGGACAAAAAAATGTTAAATCCGTCACTCTTTCTCCAATCAAACACATATAAACTTCCTTACTTAGCTATAAACTCATCCCATCGAGTTTACCCTTATTCACATGCATCACTTTGCCTCAATAATACATATCTCTCATTATATGTAGCTATGTGCGTGTTTATTTGCACACCTCATTTGTGACCTTGGTTTCTCTATATTTACAAATATGCATTATATATATACGCGTCCTTATATGTATACTTTTCTTCTAAATGATAAATATGTTATTATGTTGTTATCCATGGGGGCTCTCAATATATGAATGATTTGATTTAAATTTATAGGAGAATTCTTCTCTTGAATCATCAATTTAACTAGTGAAATATTTTTAAAAAAATAAATATGGGGATGTATGGCGAAAAAAGTAGAATATTTGATATGAATATCTATATCACATATATAGTATATATCAATATTCTGAAAGAAATCGAATACACAATCAGAAGTATATTATAATTAAGTTAGCGTGTTTCACCGAAATAATTCAAGACAAATAAGTTACTATGAAAGATTTTCAATAAACGTGCCAGTCAAAAGCAAAATACGAAAAATAGGTATAGTAATTTAAACTAATTTATAATGTCAATTGATAGATCTTGCAAATAATTAAATATTAAACCGAACTACTATCCAAAAACAAACCTAAAAATGTGAGAGTCTTCTAGCTTCAAACCGAACTCGAAAAACTTCTCTCTCTTTTTTTTCATCGACTCTTGTAATTATGATTTTTGTTTTTTAATTACCTAACCGGTCTTAGATATATAGCATAGGTTCTCATTGATAACACGGCTACACTTCAAAGTTGTGGTCATATGACTTTGGCTACATAACTTCAGTCTTCAAGATGTTACACGTCAATTCTACAAGAAAACATTATATGATAATCCGATATCGAACGGAAGGACTTCTCAAAGAGAAAAACTTAATGTTTTTGTTTGCCCTAAAGTTAGGTAACTATTCCATCGGAGGAGAAAACAAATATCAGACATCTACTATTTTGATTTTTATTTTTGAAATTGAGGTTCTTAAACTAAATCAAGAATAATTACGGGACATTATGTTCGATGAGAATGTGCAGTGTCTAAGGATGCATAAGTTAAGTAGAATGGTATTAATATATGTTTCCGATTAACAGAGAGCACTAGAGTCAATACTGATTAACACAGCTTGATTTACAATTTAGTTTTTCAACTGCGATTTGTTCGTTGAAACTTATAAGAAAACCTTTCTTCTTTATTCAGTGAGGATAAGGAGTAAAATTGTTCATTTGGATTGTTTATTAAGATGTTTTAAATATTATCTTCTCTGTTTTGTAGTGAATATTAGTTTGTTATACTAATATCTCTTTCTTATCCTTTTGTTTCTATTTAATCAGTTATAGAAACTTTAAAAGAATACGTTAGCGGAAATGGATACAATATACATTTCGTTTTTTTACTACTACATGCGAACCATACAAAAAAAAACATTTTCCTCAAAAACAGATGTGAAACCGGATACTTTGATAACAAATATACGTAACAATTTAGTGAAATACCGGTAAAGCCACTAGTAATTATATATTATATGGAAATTTTGTGTGAAATATCAATCGATTAATTTTTTTTTATAGTCGTAATGGAAGAACGTGTAACATAAGAGACGGCTCACCAAGTTTTCCGCCGCGTTACGCTCCCTCTAATTAAGGGTTTGAATTTGGAATAGAAATTGATTTCTGATACACCAAAAATATTACCCTGAGGTTATAAAAAAATCAAATTTTCACAGAGCTTGATTCAATGATATATAAATATCATCCGGTTCACGACCAATGTTTGATCGATCATATATAGGGTAAAACATTTTTTACATTTTAACGGTTACTATTGGAGTTAAACTGTTTTGAAATACAAGAAAAAAGACGTGGTCGGAAGAAGCAGGTAGATGAAAACATATAAATGCCTGAAAGAGAATTTTCCTTTAAGTTAAAAACTTATTTTTAAGGTATATCTCTCAATATAATAAGTTTCAAAATACTCATGAAAATAATATATATGCGACGTAGACCCATGCAACCATTTTTTACATCCTTTTGGTCATTAGACCCGTCTCGTTGATTTGGTCTATTAAACATAATTATCCTACCTTTTTAGAAAAAAATAATGTTTATCAGTAACTAATGTTTCTCCCTCGACGCAAAATAATTACCAAATGCATGATTGCTACCAAATTATTATTATTCTTTATGATGTCACCAAATTTTTTAATTGTTATCTAAGCATTTAGAATCCTTACATATAGTAATAAAACAATTACATGGACAATGCATTGTCGGTCCGTTCCCCTGTATTTTTAAATTGCATATTTTATTGTTTTATTATTAATTTCCTTACAAATTTTGTCCTTTCTTTTGCCAACACTTGTTGTTAGTACAATAATAATTAATGATTGATGATATAAATTGATTTGTTTCTGACTTGAACAACTTTCACATATATTTACTTTCTCAAAACATTTCACAGACAGTCACGACAAACCATTTGCAACATATTTCAATCAAGATTCCAAAATCAAACATATTTTACTTAACCAGTTTTCCTTTTTGGTTTCGACTATTCCTTTTTTTGTTCAATCGTAACAATTCATATATATATATATATATATCCAGATTTGCTATGACTCCTCATGTATGTAAATAAAATAACTAATTTGTTATGGTCACGGAAAAAAATAGTTATAAAAACATATAAATGAGTGGCAATCACTTAAAAATTTTTATTTTTATAAAATAAAAGGATATCCATTTTAAAATTTCTTAAAGCTTTCGTTTCTACTTCTTAAAAGAAAAAGTTTAACAGACCTTATTAATTAATTTGGTATAAAAAAGTTTAACAGAGTAGAATAAATATACTTTTTAACTATATTATTTATCTATATAAAAAGACATAAATGCATGTATATATGTCTCCGGAGCGGAGCAAACTAATGATTCATTTCATAATGTTTTCGATTTCATAGAATTATTATTATTATTGTTATTTTAAATAGTGGAAGTTTTGGACTTTTGTCCAATAATCTTCTTTATTACATGAAATCAGCTTTTAATATTCCGATTTAAAAAAAAATCCCCGTCTCAAAGAGAATTTGAACCCGTAGCACAAATAAATCAGTCTATTTCAGTCTATTGTATAATCACTAAACCACATATATACACAGCTATTTTAGAGACAGTGGTATATGATCCACCATGAACATAATTATTAGATATCCAGCTCATTAATAGTCTCCATCAGGAATAGACACAAACCTCAAGGATACGACATTCTATTTTATCACATCCATATAATAGTATGATTATCATTTTCACAACTCCTAAAATCTCAATATCAGTTAATTTTATTAAGTTGATAATTGAAGTAACCTGAAAAATAAAGTTAAGATTGCAGTGTTGTCCACCAAATTATGTTATACCGTAATGCGAGAGATATCTTTTACCTCTTCCTGTATTTGGGGTTTATGTTTACCCTATAATAAATTTATATTGCCTTTTGTAGGCTGTCTTGTATCTTTACAATTTAGATTGGTTAATTCTCTTAGGTAGTATAATAAATTGATCGACAAGATATAGGAAACAAAAAATGTGGTGTCGTCTTTATCTGTGTCAGTCTGTGTATTTATGTATATATATATATATACAGCTTCCAATAATTACGAGAAACATAGGAAGCATAGCGACAAAACTGAGTTTTGTCTACACGTCAATTATTGCGGGAGTCTCTGAACTAAATCCAAGATTTCCCGAAACATCAACAAATGAGTTTATTCAAACTTCACTGTGTCTTCGGTTTCATGTCATCATTAATGGACCCCTTACTCTCATCAATTGTTTCTATTTTCAAAAATTATCCATGACATATATATATAGTAAAATTCTCCTTAGAATTTTTTTGATAAATTTGATCCATTAATATGTTCAAACATTTTATACGTTTACGGGATGTGTAACCTACCAACGACTCACATCACGTCACTGAACAATGATAGAAGTTGTTTAATATGTGGTGATTTAGAAAAAACGATCAACTATTTTTTTCTTTGAATGCCATCAAGCCTCTAAATTTTGACATTTTAAAAGTTACCGTATTTTTAGATTATTTGGCGAATATATTTTTTATACTAAAATATAAATTTTTTGTTTTGGAAGACAAAAACGTAAGTTTTCATGACCCACGATATTTGTCCACGGATCATTTGATATATAAGGAAAATAAAAAAAATGTAAAAATCTTTAATAAAAAAGACATTTCAGCAATGGACACCCTCCAACCAACTTATTTTTTAGAAGCAAAAAGTTATAGAATCGTAAACCAAAAGAGGTGCAATGAGGAAGTGAAAACCCCTTGCATCATAATGCCATGTGTCATTCTCATATTGCCTTCTTAATCCCAAGATGCCAGATCGACGTTTCTTATACTGATCATGGGTCAGTTGGTAAATTAGGGACAACATGCGATGTCCCGTGTTTGGATCGAAGATTTCTAAGGAGCTTATATGCACTTTAAGCAGAGTTGAGCGGTATCTATTGAGCTATGTCTAGTCTAAGTGAGACGATGTTATTTTAGATTATATTTGAGACGAATTGTACGAATTTGCTGAAAATGATTAAAAAATAACAAATTAGTCTTTTCTAGTTGGATTTTAGATTTTTTTTTGTAATCTTAAAAAAATTAATTAAGAATTTTAGTCAAATTTTGTGCATAGCGTAAATCGTGTTAATTTTCTAGCTAATAGGATATAAGCTCAAATTTATTTATTTTTTATGTAAGTCATAACATGTCAATAGGAACTGTTTCATGGGATAACCATGCTATTGATCAAATTTGATTTTATATGTAATGATAGTTTATTTGCACAAAAATAAAGATATGGTGGTAGTTGATAAAAAAAAAATTTCAAATCATATCTTTCAATTTTGATTATTCATATCATTTTAAACAAAAAATTTACTTTTTTAAAAGGAAGATGTTTTAAAGAGTATTTGTTTTTTCAAAATATAATATGTTTTTTCATTTTTAAGTAAATTTTAATTTTATTAAAAGCTGTATGCTCAATTATATCTTACATCTTTCATTTTAATTGACTGAATTCTTTTTAATTTGCACTTTTGATATACTTTTAAATAAAAATATATTTTTTTATCAAAACCATTTTATATTTTAAAAGAGAAGAGTAACAAATAAGACATTTTAAAATAACAAAAACTGTTTTTTTAATCTATCAAATAACGGCTTAAATATATCTCTAGATTCAAGACAATCCCTGGTTATACGTGCAACGACGTGATCATCTCTCTCAACCACATTCAAACTTGTGGATGGTGAAGCTATCTCTCTAAATAACAAAGCAACTAACTTGGAAATCTTGAAAGAACTGTCAACTGGTTATAATTACTCATATGTTTTTGTTTTCTTTCGAATGGTATTGGTAGTCATCTCAGTTTGTCACTCATATTGTAATGACTCGAAATGAAACACGTTTAGTCGTAAATATACTAGACTTTTATACATATCATCAGAATACTATAATACTGGTTCATATGTTTCAACCGTAAAGTCTCTTGAGAGACCATATGTACTTTTGATGATTTTAAATAGTCAAAACAATTATTTTGAACTGATCCGCATACCTTTATATTTTTAGAAACTGGAGTATACATCACATTTCTATAACACATTAAAAATAGGAATAAAGGAAAATATTTTACTTTCAAAATTTATGATAAACCGCCAGTAAAATGTAAAACATTGCATTCAGGTTGATGTTATATGCGAAGAACATTATAAAATCAACAAATTTGATTTGAAGGTTTTCTATACAGTTACTCATGGTTCATTTTGAATATGTGAAGATTAATAATTTATAAGAATTTTTGTTTTCAGTATACTTATGTTGGAAAAAAGGCTATAAATCTTAAGATCGTTGAACACTTGAGTTTCAAATATTTATGGTCTTTTATTAGTTTAGAAAACGTTATATTAAAACTTTATCGAGTTATTAATTTACTATTAATATATACATTTTTATATTGTATGTCAACTCTTCATTTAATTAAATTTTATGTCCCTAATTTGTAGCTAATCTGCTTAATCATTAACAAATTCTTAAAAGTTTGAATGTAAGACATGCCAAAATGTCTTCTAAAGTTTTCAGTGTTGAATCAATACAAGATACTTTGTTTTATTTTTAGTTTTTGTTGGACTCTCTCCGGCTCAAGTTGGGCCAAGTCTTGGTGTTGAGTTGTGTGGTTCTGATGCCAAAACTCGAAATTTATGAGTAAGATATGAATGGTCACTCAGTTTGTAGTCTTAAAAATGGAAGGAAATAAGTTTTGTGTTAAGTATAAGTGTTCACTCGGCCTGAACACTAGATAAAATACTTATTTATTTGTATATATTTTTTCATAACTGTTAGAAGATTTCAAAAATTACGAAATCATATATAATTTTCTATTGCTAAATAAGTAGATTAATTATGTAAAAAACTTGCTAGAAGTTTTGTAATAAATTTATCTATTTAAATAAGAAAAAAGTATATTAGTTGATTGTTCTAATCGTACTTTTTGCAGAGAAAATCTTGTTAAATTGTATTACTCTGGTTTATGAATCAGTTGATTGTTCTAATCGAGTAGAGTCGAGAATACGGATTCTCAACATATATATGTACATCTTTTTATTATTCTATTACACATTTATTTTAGAAAATTTTATAGCAATTTTTTAGTAATATCATAACAAATTTTGATACAACTAAGGTCGCAAAAATTTGTGACTATGTGCATACAAGTACTATTTATATACTTGATCGCAACGATTGACTACCATATCACAAAAACAATTTTTTCAATAATTCCCAAATCACAAAAATGTGTCACTTTAATTTCACTTCGGCTCATCGCTATTAATGTCTTATTTACTTTTCTCAGCATTTTAATGTATATTTGTTCAAACTTTCTAATTTTATTCAAGACGATATTCAAATAAAAATACGCTACAAAAAAAAACTGTTAAAATGTTAAAGCTTGCAAAGAATTAGTGATAAATTTATCTTAATTCCCAAATATGCATCTCTAAAAGAATTTTTTTAACTAGATAGTACGTCGTGTGATTATTAATAACTTATTCTAAATTAAATATTCTAATATCAATATGTAAAGTAATTTTTGGTGCCGATTTATAGTTTTTGCGACTTTTGTGGAATAAAGGTGGAACGGTACGTGAAATAGAGCCAGAGAGTAAAAGCAGACGAAATGACCGAAAGAGAATGACATACGGATTTAATATTTGGTACCGTAGCAGAATCTGAACCAGCGATTTGAATAGTCGTTATTAGGAGGAGTACATACCAGTTGAACTATTTTATTATATTGTATTCGGGCATATTATATATATGGTTGACCTGGTAATTATTGAAATAGATTTGGTACGCATACATTCTTACATATTGGAAGTATATTGTCTCTAACATTTTAAATAAATTGGCCTCTCGTCACATATATATGCCACATTAGCATATTAGGCGTAGATTAATTGTGCATGAATTAATTAATGGATGTCAACTAATTAATCAAAATGAATTAATGTATCTAGTCTAGTCTAATGATATGTTAAATCAGAATTAAGGAAAAACTATTTCAGTATTGAATCAACCATCCCACGTACGGAGTTTGAAAGAAAACTAGTTATCTATAGAAAAACATATAAAAATAATAATTAAGCATTGTAAAGTAATGTTAAAATTTCTCTTTGATATAACCTCTACAACTAATTTTCATTTAGTAAGAGTTATATATGTAT
The DNA here is from genome assembly GCA_000218505.1 of Schrenkiella parvula. Lineage (NCBI taxonomy): Eukaryota > Viridiplantae > Streptophyta > Magnoliopsida > Brassicales > Brassicaceae > Schrenkiella > Schrenkiella parvula. The sequence goes on along the minus strand of CM001193.1, from coordinate 12,666,194 downwards.
ACTCTTGCATGCTCGTTTGCAACTTTACATAATGTTTTGCCAACCCCCTTTTCGATTGAATTTGACATCAAATCAGAAAACAAAAAATGTTTTGAATATTAATTAGGTAGAGGATCATCATGACCACTTAAAGTATAATACCATATTTTCCCCTAAATTTCTGGCCAATAATACAAAATAAGCTTATATAATAAGCTTTGGCTGATACTAATTGTTGGCCGCAAAAATATCACACGGTAATTACGACAAATAAAGTATATACTAACTTTCTTATGACTTTCCTGTTTTTTTTATATAATTTTTTTAAAGCTGAAATTCATACTAATCTTTAAATATGGTGTCGCAGGTTAAACATTTAGACTCTATAACGATTTTATCGAATTTATACAAAGTTCCTTATGGCTGTATATATTTACTTAAGTAAACAAAATTTTAAAATGTAATTAACTTTCTTATTAATTTCGAGATACGATGCTATCAAATAGACTCCTTTTATTGGGTCAACGAGCAGATTAATATAGACTAGTGATATATACATTCGGATTTTACCGAATAATTACATAAAAATAAATATTATCTAAATGAAAACGGTTATTAGAGCAAGACTAAAGAAGGGAAAAGTTTGGTTTGTTTTCCCTAAGTGGATAACAATGAAACCAAAAGAGAATATTAGATAATAGTGTCCCATGAGACACCTCACAACTAAGATTTCTTGTAACTTTGGTTTTTCTTGAAACTTCCCACCATAACTAACTACATATATTACACAAGCATGGACCCAATTAATCTTACAATATTGTAAGAAACTCTAACTTGTCATCTTCCATCCTTAGCTACATGCATTTTATATATTATTCTATTTCTCATATATCAAATATTCTAATTTCCCCCTCACTATAAATATATACATAATTAAACCTATATATGTACCTAGACACACCCCTTTCCCTCTCCCTCTCCCTCTCCCTCTTCCTCCTCTATTAAGCTTTTTTTGTTTAACCTTTTCATTCCCAATTGGTTCTCCTAAGTTAAAGGTTCTTACATTGAAAAATACATATTAAGCTACAGATTCATACACATAATGGGTTTGAAAGATATTGGGTCCAAATTGCCACCGGGGTTTCGGTTTCATCCAAGCGACGAAGAGTTAGTTTGTCATTATCTTTGCAACAAGATTAGGACCAAATCTGACCACGGTGATGTTGAGGATGATGACGTTGATGAAGCCTTGAAGGGTGCTACTGATCTTGTGGAGATTGACTTACATATTTGTGAGCCATGGCAGCTTCCTGGTAATATTCTGATTTAATGTTTCTGGTTTTTAACTATATTTGTGAACCTGTGATTGCTAATTATGTGTTTATGAGTTTGTTTGTGTATATATTATATGTATGTTTATATATGCTCTTTCCCCTCCTCGCTTTTCGTGGGTTTCAAATTGCTTTCGTAAAGATTCTTGAAACTTTCCATTAAAGAAAAAGATTCCTGAAATTAATTGAACATAAAGTAGAAATCAGATTCTTGAAAATCAGATTTTATTCTTGGCATCGGGTTAGTATTATACAATTATATGATGTTTATTTATGTGTATTAGTCAGATACTATTGTACATGTATAATAAACACAAATAATAGGATGATATCTTCCCATAAATGGATTTTTAGATTGATCAATTAATCATGATTACAATGGCACTAAAAATAGTTTAAAAGATAATCCGGCGTGTCATAATTAGTTGAGACACATGCTAGTTTTTTCAATTAAAATATTTAAATTAATTAGAAAAAAAAAATTCTGGACGCCATACAAAAGCAGCGAAGTAAACAAAACCACAGCTGTCGTTATAGAGTTCTGTGTAAATCAGATTACAAATTTGAATAAATAATTATACATATATGTCTTTTCTCTCTCTCTCTCTCTCTGAATGTGTATGTAGGTGCTTACCTCATACATGCAGTATATACTATTTATACAAAACATGCATATATACGCACATGTATGCATGTTTATTATGTATGCTTGTCTGTGTGCGTTTATATGCTTATAGTGATTTTCAGTTGTTTGTGGGTTCTCTTTTGATACCTTAGGAAATTAAGGAAGCTTTTTAAAAAAAGGGACCGAGAATCCTGTTGTCATCTTTTTTTTCTTAACTTCAAAAATTTTCTGGTTGTCTTCGTAGTTTTGACTTTTAGGGACTTTTGTTAAAAAAGATAACTTGTAGATTATAAAATTCAAAGTTAGTTAATTTGTTGCATTAAAGAACATTAATTAAAATGCGAAAAAAGAATAAACAAAAATTAGGCTTTGTGTGTAGACACGAAGACCTTTTTTTTGCCCCATATCACAAGCAACTTTAGAGACTCAAGAAACCTTTCTTACTTTCATGATCCTGGTGTAATTTGTCGAATATATGTATATCTATATATTATAATTAAATAAGCAATATATATACTATTTAGGATATGGTTGATAATAATTATGTTTACGAAAAAGATTTTGTGGTCTATTACTCTTCTTCTCAATTATGGCAAAATAAAGGAATCTTTTTTTTTAAGTAGTCAGACATCTTCTTGATAATCTCCTATAAGGATCAAATTAATGCGAAACTGATAGGAGGAATGTTTGAGAGAGCAATAATGTCCTCCGTTGAAGTCAAAATCGTAATTATACTTTGCCAAAACTGAATCCAATGTCTCACATCTTCTGCCTTGTCTACATCACAAGTCCTATATCATCACACAAACCTTTGACACAGTAATAATTCACAGTGATCCAATGATTAAGATATTCACTATCAAGAAATCAGAGTTTGAATCTTTTAACTATGTTTTCAATAATGGTCGGTTATTTTGGATGTATTAAATTAATGACAAAATATCATAATTTCCACCGGTTCCATGATATTAATATTTATAATTTTCTTTTATCTTTATAAAAATTTGTCGATTTTTATACTGCATGTGATAGATATCTCAACGACCCCTTCATAAGAATTTACTAATGATTTATAAAATCTTGTATTTTGTGTAAAGATGTGGCAAAGCTGAACGCAAAAGAATGGTACTTCTTCAGTTTCCGCGATAGAAAATATGCGACTGGATATCGTACAAACAGAGCGACAATAAGCGGATACTGGAAAGCAACAGGTAAAGATCGGACGGTGATGGATCCACGAACAAGCCAATTGGTAGGGATGAGAAAAACACTGGTCTTCTACAGGAACAGAGCACCAAATGGGATCAAAACTACTTGGATCATGCATGAGTTCCGTCTTGAGTGTCCTAACATGCCACCTAAGGTACTTGATTATTCCCCAACAATAATTCCTTCTCTTTCATACTACTGACCATTATTAGTAATGATCATTTCACAATAATTACGTCTTATTAAGCATAACTTGTAACGTACCAAAACCCACGACATGTGTCTATTCGTGGATGTCCCATGCATAGATATAGATACCAAATTAATTAATTGTACCAGCCTGTTGGTTTTTTACGCCAGAACTAAATATATTTTTTAAAAGGAGATAGTATTGTGATTTTTTTTTTACTTTGTGGAAAATCATGATAAGTTAACCCACTAGAAAAAGATAAACTAATCCTTTTTATTTCTTATAAATTAATAATAAAACGTCAAAAATTGTCATAGTCCACTAATCCAATATAATATTGATGTACATTATTTTTTCTATATATATACATGTTGATTTCTTCTCATTTCTTATGTGAAATTGTTATCATTTTCAGTTAAGATGATAGTTTTTTGGTTTATTTATCTCGGGAACTTTTTTGGGTTCTATCTTTTTTATTTGCTTGGATTTTATCATATCAAATTATAAATTTCAAACTAAAAAAGTAACTGATATATAAAATATGGAGAGTTATTTTTTAAAATAAGAATATTTGAAGTGACTTTATGTATTAGGAGAGATTAGATCATTACGGTTTAAAAAAAATGCATCCATATCTATATTAAATAATTGTGTGGGTCTCTTCTCATTTTAGATATGATATTATGTATATGTACATATTTCCTTTTTTAAAACTATATGTAGATATTTCTAATTGATTGATTTAGGAGTCATATATAGCATTAGCGTATATATATGTATGCATGGGTTGTGCATGGCATGGGACGCATGATGAGATGGCAGTAAGTACAGAGAATGACGAAGTTGTGCAGATAAAACAAAAAAAAATTGGAAGAAAGAGACAAAAGTGGCTTTAATGCGTGTTTGGTCATTTGCATGCACGAGACCGCACGTAACGTAAACATCCCATGCATTTTTTTATAAACATACGTTAATATGCTTTTTCTAAACAATGTCCTCTGGTTTTCTGTCGGTATGTGGACACAGGAAGACTGGGTCTTGTGCAGAGTGTTCAACAAAGGCAGAGACTCATCAATACAAGATAATAACAGTAACAATGACCACCAGACGCAAAGGTTTGAAATTGATGACACTCCGGATCTTAATTACGCTCCTAATTACAACAATCAGTTGCAACCTTTACTATCATCCCCTCCTTCCACCACCATCGACCCTCCACATCATAATGATCATTGGGAGCAGCTAATGAAGCAGCCTTCAAGGACCACCCACCATCCCTATCATCACCATTGTCAACATCATACCATAGCATGTGGTTGGGAGCAGATGATGATTGGTTCGATGTCGTCATCATCGAGCCATGGCCCTGATCACGAGTCCTTGCTAAATTTGCTCTATGCCGAAAACAACAACAGTGTCAACATCACTGATGTTCATTATGATCAGAATTATGACAAGATATTCTTGTCATCAGACATCACGAGTTTGGATCATGACAAGACATGTATGGGGTCATCATTCGATGGTGGTATGGTCTCTGATCTTCACATGGAATGTGGTGGGCCGCTTGAGTTTTGAGACCGAGAATCTCCTTGCTTTGCACTGATAACGTACTACACAAAGGTTATTATATACATTCGCCGATTTGTTGATTCGTGAAATATACATATATTTATCTGTAGATTTGTCAAATATTATACATGTAAGTGGTGTGGCTTTTGGGTATAGGGTTTTTCATTCTAGGCTTTTTTTAGGAGATCGTTATAATTAGTGTGTTTTTTAGGTTTTTTTATTAATACGTGAACGAACCCATTTATACTATGAATGTTATTGTTATAATTAGTTTCTTTGTTGTAAATAAACTGTGATATTCTGACATATTAATTATCTTCATCAATCATCTTTCACTGAGAGCTCGTGCGTATCATTTGTTTAAAACTTTTAACGTTCCCCACTATGTATCCAGATCATGTGTAAATTTTTATTTACGATTTTTTTTAAAAGAATTACAAACATAGCAATGAATAACTAGATGGAAAAAAACGACAAATTGGAAAGGCCCAAAAACTAGTTGGCCACTGGGCCTTAAATAACCTATACTTTAATAAATTCCTTGAATTTTTCGTGGGTTGTTTTTTTTATGTTGTTTCATTTTTATAATCTATTCGTGAGTTGTTGCTGTGAAGTTTGTTCTTAGCGAGTATGGAGCTTGACGAAGAGAAAAAACGAGTTGGAGCTGTGAAAAAGCTCTTCCAAGCACATTCGAACTTTCCTCGGGAGAAAATTAAATCCAAAGTATAATATTTTGTGGTATTTTCTTTTCTCTATACAGTATTCTTCTATTTTTCAAAGATTGATTTGTTGGATCTTTTATAGAAAATTATATATAATTTTATGATAAAAAATAAAACTTTATATTGCTATACAAAATTATAAACTTAACCGTAAATATATATATAGTTTATTTTATTTATTTAAATAGTTTTAATTAGTGTTATAAAATTATTTCAAAAATCATTACGAATAAACTTTAATAGTATAGGTATATATTTTTTTACCTAAACACTAATTTTTTAATTTTTCGTTACTTTTACATAATTAAACGTGAAAATCTCCATAAAAATAATTAATATTAATTTTTTATATGTAAATGTATATCTTTTATATAAATTTACAAAATCAAAATAAATCTGTAAATTGCCAAATACTTCATGAATTAAATGACTATTTTCTTCCCCTCCCATCGATTTCAAAATGTATTCTTCAAAATTGACCCCTGAAGAATGTAATGCACTGGGAAGAGACCCTATAACTATCTGAAGCTTCGTTCTGGTCCTCTAAGAACATAAATGAAGGAGGAGAATAAAAATCCAAGTACCGATCATTTTCTGATCGGTTTCGTTCCGGTTCAGCTTGTAATTCTGGTTTAGTAGAAGACGGATTTGAAGATGGTATGTCGGATTAGCACAAAATGCTGCGTTTGATGCTACACGAGTCTTTTGTGGGCTTCACTAGCTTAGATTGGCTTTCACGTTCTTGCAGGCCTAGTCGAAGAAGACTCAATAACTTGAAGCTGGTATGGAATTGACAAAACACCGAGGCCACATATGTATATACTAGTTTCTGAGTCATCACCAGAGAATTAATGTAACTCGAAACTCCCCCTTTTATTTATGAGAAGAAAGGGTTACATACAAGTGACGTGCCGGTGTGTTCATCAGACACATATTTTACACATACGTTAAGAGCTTAGAGTGGGCATGATTACAAACTGACCATTACAATAGTAACCATGTCACTACTTTATTAGTAAAAAGAAAAAACGTTTTAACTTAGGCCTCGACTATCTCCTCGATATACTGTGGTTGCCCACCACGCGCATGAGTCAAGGTGGTCTCAGGCGTGTTGAACTTGATCCTTCTAGCTTCCTCCAAGGAGATCTGGTAAGCATTGGTTATGACCTCTAGTGGCAACGCCCTCAAGGCCGAGGTTCGACCGGCCAAGGTGCTGATCATCGCGTTATCGTTTGTCTTGAAAGAAACCCATTCAAAGTTGTTTCCGCGGGAATGGACAACGTATGCGAATCCTTGTGGGATGACCACGAGCTGTCCCTTCTGCACCTGCTGGTCCAACACGTTCTGTCCGTTGTCGTTCACCACTTGGATCCTTCCTTGTCCTCCGGTGCAGTACATGATCTCGTTCGCGTTCATGTTGTACTTCGGAAGCACCATCGCATTCTGAAATAGTGTTCGTGTTCGTTAGACCATGCCCGTCATTATTAAATACATACAGATAGTCTACGATTATTTACATGTTTTGCTCGAGGAGAATGAATGAAATACAAGATATTATATATGTTGACTATGTACATGAATAGGACTTCTGTTTTTTCTTAGTATGCAGTAATATTATTTCGATTTAATTAATACTTTTGAATAAATATCTTCTTTTAATATATTTAATAAAATTCTTAACATATGGGTTAAATCTATATTTAAAATAAATGTACTTACACCCTGGATAACGCCACGGGTGGCGCTGAGCCTGACATACTGCAAGATGGGCAAGGTGAAGCTGTTGACGCTGGTCACACGACCGAGGTTGGGCTTGTACACGTCAGCACGGGATGGGTCGTCAATGTTCTCGTGGGTCCTCATGCTGCAGATAGTCTCCTCGATGCCGTTGTCTTGTGGGCTTCGTGGGTGTCTCCACTTCTCGCTCTCGTAAGACTGTCTCAGGGGTGGCCTCACAACTTGGAAAGGTCCATTAACACGGACGATGTTTCCTCTGTTGTCTTGTTGGTTCTGAAGCTCCTGAGCCAACCTAACGTCGATTTTCAATGCCTGAGCTAGGACCTGAGGGTCGAACCCGCTCAACATGTTCTGCTGCTGTTGTTGTTGCTGAGAACCACCAAAACCACCCTGTGGGTTGTTTCCGGCCAAACGGAACACCTATAGCACAGAATCACAAATGCAAAACATGTATATTAGCTAAAATGATATGCTAGATCTTCTAATAGTGAGGGACTGTGTATATATATGATTACTCTAGGGTTGCGGTCGAGTTGGTTTTGGTAGTTGGCAATGTCGAGAAGGGAGATGATCACAAGTGGCTGGTCTCCGGTGTTGTAGATCCAATGGGCAGAGCCTGGAGTAATGGCAATGACGTCTCCACGTCGGACATGTTCCACCTTCTGGTGCATGTCACGGAACCCTTGTTGTCCCTGCTGTCCCTGCTGTCCCTGTTGTCCCTGTTGTCCCTGTTGCCCTTGTCCTTCCCATGGCTGTCCCTGTTGTCCTTGTCCTTCCCATGGCTGTCTCCGTTGTCCTTGTCCTTCCCATGGCTGTCCGCGTTGTCCTTGTCCTTCCCATGGCTGTCCCCGTTGTCCTTGTCCTTCCCATGGCTGTCCGCGTTGTCCCCGTTGTCCATGTTGTCCTTGTTGTCCCCATGGCTGTTCTTGTTGTTGTCCTTGCATAGGCTGCGAGTCCATGAAGGTCTCAGCACATCCAGGGACCACTCTACCGCTAATACCCGTTCCTATAAATTTTATAGATAGAGAGAAAGAGATGCATATATGGGGTCAATCGATTTGTATCGTCACTAGAACGTGATATATACATACTTGATAGGAAAAGGTGGTTATGTGTGTATAGATAGATATGGACCTTGAACGACGTAGGAAATTTTCGGGGAGCTGAAGAAGGTAGGAAGGTAGAGACCGCCTTGTTCGATTACGAGACGAGAGACAGAGACACCAGCACATCGGATCTGAGGATGGTTGTGATCCCAGTACTCGAGCTGACCAGCCTCACTCTTAATAGTTTCAGTGGCTTCAAGAACGTCTAAGTTATCGAGGTTACACTCGTCTTGCAGCTGAGGAGGAACCCCTAGCGACTGCCTTGCGAGGCAGCCGTTTAGGACGAGGAGAACCCCGAACGTTGCGACGAGGAGATGAGCAAGCTTAACCATTTTCTTATTTCTGTTTGTTGTGAGTGATGGATGAATAGAAATGAGACTTAGTAGGGGTTTATATAATGTGGAGTGAGCTTGAAAGTTCGTGCCACGTAGGAGTGGGTTTGCATGAAGTCGTGGGTCTATTGTTTTTACACGTCAGTCTGTGAGCTCGAGCAAGTGTCTCTTGATGTTCATGCGCGTAAGACACTCTCCGTATACTCCAAAACAATACTATCTATCTCATTTTTAGGTTTCATGACATCAATGAAGTGGAGAACTCTAGTAGACTAATTTCTCCATAATTTATTTAACCATAATAATTGGATTTAAAACATATAGGAGAATCTACTTTTTGACAGTTAACACATCCAATTACATCTCCAGTGTCCAGTATTAACTATCTGGCGATGTGATCGAAGAGTTTTCGAAAGATACAGCCAAAATCTTGTTTTTTCAAAATCGAAATCAAATAGTTTGTAATAAAAATATAAAGAAATGTAACAAGAAGGTGACACCTAATAGACGCGGCGACACTAGGAGGCTTTGATTGTGTTTATATCTTCTGCAACTTGACTAGACAACTGTTCGGTTGCATGTTTAGCCCCGATGACATGTGTCCATGGCCTTGTCAAAACCAGAAGCCTAGTTTAGTAAATTCTTATTCCCAATCAAAGCTCATCCAAAGAATAGTTAGAATTGACCATTTTATCCCACAAAGGAAGGTCGATTATTAGGAGAGTGTAATTGGAGGATTTTTTAAACATGTGTTCATCATCCGAATATATAAACTTTTTGTCGTTACATGTTTTAATCCTTCCAATACAAAGAAAGAGTTTAACGGACCGAATTATCGACTTTTGTATTGGGCTTTTAATCCTTCTATACATGGGCTTCAGCTATAACGTGGGCCCAAAGTTATTTTCCAACCGAAAATTCGAGACCGTCGTACTACTTGTAGAAAGCCAGGGCTTAAACCCTAAACCCCTTTCTCTCTAACGATCTTCCCCTCTTTTCTCGGCGACATTAGCAAAGTTTTCAGGTACGCTTCTCCCCGTTTTCCTTGTGTCCTTTGTCTGTAATGCGTTGGTGTCCGTCAAAGTTCCTATCGAAATTCGAAATGGACAAGTAAATTCTTATGTGAGTGAGAGAGTTTTTCTGCTCGAATTTGCCAACTAAACGTTGCTATTGTGCCGAAGATGCGAGTATCACTGTTTAATTAGAAATGTTATGAGCAGCCTAGGATGGGTCTTCCTTAAATTTGCAATCTTCATTTGCTGAATTTTGTTACTTGACAATTTGCGTAGTCTTTGATTTGCATAAACTGAGTAGATCTGAGCCTGAGTGCTTGTTTGTGATTTTTTTTGTTGGATTAGTCCAAAAAAAGATGAATTTCAACAACGTCAAAGTTCCGAAGGTGCCAGGTGGTGGTGCCATATCTGCGTTGCTTAAGATTGGGATTATCGGTGGGCTCGGTCTATACGGAGCCACACACAGTCTCTACAATGTCGAGGGAGGACATCGAGCCATCATGTTCAACCGTTTAGTCGGTGTTAAAAATAAGGTTCGTCAGTGTTTTCTTCTTCAAACGGGGTCTTTTTGAGTTTCTAGTGGATGTAACTTTCACCCTCTTCCTCCCCAACGAGATCTCATGCGTTATGTGACATCTGGGTGAAAAAATTATATAGGCTGATTTAGTAAGTCTGAATCTCGTTTGTGAAATCTTGTTACTTTGTTTATCAATCCCCGATGCTATTTTTTCGTCCATCTTTGGTTATCGGTTCTAAAATCTTGTCGTTCCTCTGTTTTCACTACGTTTTATAATTCACAAATATGCAGTTTGTAAAGTAATCTTGGTATCACGCAGGTTTACCCCGAGGGTACACACCTTATGGTTCCTTGGTTCGAAAGGCCGGTCATCTATGACGTTCGTGCACGACCTTACCTTGTTGAGAGTACATCCGGAAGCCGTGATCTCCAGATGGTACTCTGCTTAAACTCCTCCCATCTTGTGTCACTTTTTTTTGTTTGGATTCGAGAAATGTGAATTTTTAACTATCATATGATTTCTTATATGCCAATATGGTGTAATGTCGACAAACAACTTCATAAGCTCTGTGTTCCGTGGATTTTGAAACTTTCAGGTGAAAATTGGGCTTAGGGTTCTCACGCGGCCCATGGCAGACCAGTTACCTGAGATCTACAGAACCCTTGGTGAGAACTACAGCGAGAGAGTTCTGCCTTCTATAATCCACGAGACTTTGAAAGCTGTTGTTGCCCAGTACAATGCAAGCCAGCTTATCACTCAGAGAGAGGTATATAAGTGGCTACGAATATTTTTCCACTTCTTAGTGAGTCAAGTTATCGAATATTTTTTTTTCGGGCTCCTCTCAGGCGGTCAGTAGGGAGATCAGGAAGATTCTGACTCAACGAGCAACAAACTTCAACATTGCGCTTGACGATGTGTCCATCACGACCCTGACATTTGGGAAGGAGTTCACGGCTGCCATTGAAGCAAAGCAGGTGGCGGCTCAAGAGGCTGAGCGGGCTAAGTTCATCGTTGAGAAGGCTGAACAAGACAAGAGAAGTGCAGTTATCCGCGCCCAGGTAAAGAAAAAATCTTTACATTCTCCAATTTCCTAAGTTCTGAGACTGATATTGTTGTGTGACAAACGTTCTCCTGCCTTGAGTAGGGAGAAGCTAAGAGTGCTCAGCTCATAGGTCAAGCAATTGCAAACAACCAAGCGTTCATAACGCTCAGGAAGATCGAGGCGGCAAGAGAGATTGCTCAGACTATTGCACACTCGGCGAACAAGGTGTACCTGAGCTCGGATGATCTTTTGCTTAACCTACAAGAGATGAATTTGGATGTGAATGCAAAGAAGTAGAGAAGCCTCGTAAGTAAGCCCCATGTGGCTTGTGTCGTCTTTTCCATTTCTCACAATCTTTGGAACAGAAGATGAGATCTTTAGATTGTTAAATACTTTTTAAGTTGTTCTTGGATCTCATTATCCCAAGGTCATATCAGCGAGGCTGTCTTTGCTGAATGAGTCAATTGTAATAAACTTGTCGTTTGGGAGATACTAAAAAAAAAAGTATCAGGACTTGCATTTGGAGTTAAATGGCCACACACAAGTGATACAACCATTTGAAAAAGAAAACGACGTCCAAAGTATGTTGGCGACTGATTTTCATTTTTCCCATGTGTTCTAGTTTTTGCAGTGTTTAGTAATCCTGCTATATAGTCCAGATTGCCGAAAAAATATCAAAATGAATTAATGTACCAAGAGACAAAGGGAGATCTTTGTACATTTTTATCATGATCAGTCCAAGGAAATAGAATTGGACATAGCAGTGTATAACCAAAAAGGGAAAAAAAATAATGACAAAAACAATATTACGTATATAAGATTGCACTGTAAATTTAAATTATTTTCAATGTATTGTATGTGTACTGATGTAAAAATATAGTGATTTGATTATGTCCTTTCTCTTATTTTACGACCGTCCCATATATATAATGGTCATTCTCTTTATTTAAGGGATAAAAGGTTGAGAGTCATGAACCAAATGGCTCTGTATCCCGGTTTGGTTAAACGAGATTATCGCCGGAATATTGTTGTAATACTCACCGGCTCCGGCGGATCCTCCACCACCATTGACTTTAACTTTACCGTTATTATGATGAAAATGGTAATGAAGATGACGACCACCACCACCACCGAGGTGATGGCCGTGGAGGTAAGGCCGCTCCTTTGCCGTGGCTGCGGCAGCAACGGAGCCACCGCATTGGCGTGGTTGAGTCTGGTAGAAGACTTTGGAGACGACGAGCTCGCCTTCTTTCTCTTCTTCGTTGGCGCCAAGATGATATTGATGCATTACCCAATTAGTCTTCTCGGGTTTTTTTGTTTGCCGTAATTTGTGTAGAGCACTAGGATTTTCTTGTAGCCTCTCACTCTTCCAGCGGCGAGAACTGGCCGTGTTTTGCCGGTCTTGTGCCACCGTGTCTCGCCACCGACTTCGGAGTCTGTGTGGACTTTACGTCGCTTTCTTGTTCCCGTCGTGTATGCCTTTGACGGTCGGTGGAAGAAATGACGGACCGTCCCGTCCTTGCTCACGCCTATTTATGTGAAACATTAATTAATGTATATGTATTCAACTACTAATTAATTAGTATATTTAAAACATTATTTAATTAGTTATGACAATCTAACTGATCAATTGGATTGGCTATACGTACTCTTTCTTCTACATGACATTTTTGATATGTTAGAAAATATGATAGAATTCTTCCTTTTCTTTTAGTTTTAACAAATTCTTCTAGCTATTGAAAATGAATGACAAAACTTGATCGCCAAACCAAAATATAATATAAATCCAATTAATTAGGACGTTAAAAAATTCGATAAGTTTAACAAAATTAGCATATTGATAAAAATAATTGTGGATTTTTGTTTTTAAAAAAATGATCTGTAATCAGTTTAAAAAGTTTCATTACTATTCATAAATGATTTGTTCTTTTTCATTTCGGTTAGTTTAGATCACATGAAGAAACAAAACATAATATTCCCTATTAAGAAAAAAAGTGAATAATTATATTGTTGGTAACAACAGGAAAAGAAACAACATAGAAAATCACCTGGCAATTTCTCAGGATGGGTGTAACAGATGCCATTTTCACCGTCGATGGTACGAATAAACTCATCGATGAGAGGATGAAGCTTTCTTGCGTCGTCTCTAACCTTTCCTTCAAGATGCTCAAGTACCTCTTGATCCGTCGGATCAAACTTCACTCCGGCAGGCAATCCCGGCAAGTCATGGATCCCCGCCTATACACATTGGATTTTTATTCATATTAATGAATATCAATCATCGAATATAGTTTCCAAAATGTATAGAATCCTCGATATCAGCTAGAGAGAAACAAGAACCTGTTCATGAAACTTGAATTTATGGCCACAAGAAGGACAAGTTTTGTGACAAGAGACTGGAAATGAGGCTGTTGGAGACTCAGCCTCCGTTGGCGAAGGAATGACTCTTTCAACGGTCTGAACATCGCTACGGTCATTGCACCAAGTCATGTTGTTATGTGTCTTTTAATTAGTTTCCTCTTGTGCATTACCTCTCTTCTCTTCTTCTCTTTGTCCACACTGCTCACAACTTCATTAGAATAAACAAAGGCATGAGAGAGAGAGAGAAAGAGAGAAGGGAGAAAAGGATTAAAGAGGACTAAAGCATATGTTTCCTAAGAAGAACTCTTTGAGGTTATCTTGAGAAAGAGGAAGGAATTGAATTCTTGTTCATCACTTTTTAAGTTGAGTTAATTGCTCTTTTTTGCACTTGATTTTAACTTTGTACTATCCATGAGAGAAAAAGATGAGATAAGCCTAAAAAGAAATATTATTAAACCTTATTTTATAGTGTGTATATGTACGGTATACTATATATATAGTAAGAAAGTATTATTTAAAGACTTAGGTTTGTTTAACAAGTATGTAGAAACAAGGAAACATACATGCTAAGTAACAATGAAAGGGAGAGAGGTACACCTACAACTTGAAAGTAAAGTGTAAAGACATTTAACTATAAAACTTTCAAATCTTTAATTATACATTTATGCATCATTGATAAAATATTGAAACTTTTTTTTATAAACAAATATATATACATATATGCATACTTATAGATTAAAACATTGAATTGAACATACTTAAATTTTTTGTTTAAATACAATACGATATTCTGAAGAATAGATATACTAATGAAAAAAAGAGATTCCTTTGGTTTTCAGTTTGGTTTGGTTTCGACATGGAATGTATGGTATGTGAGAGAGAAATAGACAGAGACTGATCGAACAAAAATATATATGAAAAATACAAAATCTTGTGAAAGAATATATATGTGTGAGCTTCCTATTTTTTGACAAGAACAATCTTAAGTAATGTTCGATCAAAAAAACATTCTTAAGTTATGGCACAAAAAGCGTTTAATTGTTATGGTCGTATTGTACGTGCGCTATATATAATCTGTAATATACAATTTAAAAAATCTACAGTTACTGATAAATGTATAGGATCTAAAAATGAATATGAGATGGAGTGAGTTTGGGGCAAGGTGTTGCTGCTGGTCTGTGAGAGCTCAGATGTGATATGGTAGAAACAAAAACAAGAAAAAGAAGTTAAGGTCCAATGTCAACCTGGAGTGTATGTAAAGATATTATTACATAAGCTTATACTTAAAATTTACACATGATCTGTATATATATACATCTTTTTTTCTCAACGTCTCCATCTGTATATGCATCTATTTACTTAAATAGTATACTACGATAAAACAGTAGAATATTGATATTCGTTTTTTAAATATATTACGTGTCTAATTTTTTTTTCATATAATTTTAGGTCGTGCAGAAATAGAATTTTTAATTATAGTTAGTTTCACCCCTCCCCTTTTCATAAATAGTTAGTTTAAACTTTTGGTTTCTAGAGTGAAGTTAAAAGTAATATATACATGCATACATATATTATGTCTGTTTTTTAATTTTAATTATCACTATAAATTTCGAAATTACAAAAGAAAAATCTTCATTGAAAAATTAAACTTAAGTGAAAAATGAACTTAATGAACGTAAAATCTTTCTGTTCAATAAACTAAATTTCACTCTGTGGCATGAATTTTGGGGACAATTGAGATGAAATTGTTATACAATATATTGAAAATGAATAAATAAAAGTAGGAAGCTAATTTTTTATATATAAAAAGAAAAAGAAAGTTAAAAAGTCAGTCATTATTCTATTTCTTCACGTAGACTTCTCATGCATAACAAGGAACCTCAACCTTTATTTTTTTTCTCTTTGTCGTCTAATTTTTTATTTTCCTTTTCTCACCAGTTAATTTTGAAGACATGTTATACCTATTATGATCAAACGGGTAGAAATCGAGGCAATGTATTACTTTTGAAGATATGTTACACCTATTGTGATCAAACTAAGCAAAAATTATGAACAAATGTTACACTTGTGTGCGTCCGTTAGGAAAATTTGTGGTTTGCTTGTTGTTTTCATGGGTAGAAATTGGAACAATGTGTCATTCAAGAAATCAAATCACATTACTGATATATCTTGTCTATGCTTGGCTATTTTGTAAATTATAAATACAACTTAATAATAAGCACAGGACTCACATCCACCACCACGACTTTATAAATTGTGAAGTGTGAGTGTATGACATCATGTAACTAAAATATATATTTTTGCCCCTGCATAAGTTTTTAAGAGTTTTTTTTTTAAATTGTATTTGAGCCTCTATATTATTATTTATAAAAAGATGTTGCCCTTTGGAATGACACATTAATTAACAGTAATTTTTTTTTTATAGAAAATATGGAATTTAAGATATTGTTCAAAAACATTTCGATCCTGAGAATGCAATCCGATTACAAATTAAGGTTGGCCATAGGGTGGACCAACCATCAAATGTTGCAATCATTGCGTTAATTTTAATATTTAAATATCCAAACTTCATAACATTAAGAGCTATATTACCTAAACAGAAAGCTCCACTTCTCTGTTTCTGATTTCTTACAATTCACCTAACTTATATATAACCAAATCACTATTAATTTCTGACCAACCCAATCCAGCCCGGCCCATATTTGAATGCTCAAACGCTGTTCGAGTCGTCCGTGTAGTATGGCGAGAGTTTCCCACTGCTCTTAAAACGTTTAGACCCGTTTGGACCACTAGTAGAAACAGCACCAGAGACTTCTTGTAGCATGATCACAACTTTTCTCATGGAAGGTCGGTTTAGAGGGAGAGGACTCGTACAGAGAAGACCAATGTGAATGACTTTGCTAATCTCTTCTTTAAACCCGAAATCAAGTTTGGGATCGATCACCGGTTCTAAACCGCATTGGTCAAGTTTAGTGCATACCCATTTCACCATATCTTTATCTCCGAGTTCCGGATCTGTTGGTTGCTTACCCGTTACCAACTCCAAAAGCACGACACCAAAACTGTAGATATCGCTCTTTTCATTCACCCGAAGTGTATATACATATTCTGCGAAAACAAAAAAAAAAACACTATTAACGTATCTAATCAATAGAAGTTCAAATGTTACAAGGTAGCAGTTGAATTGTATTGTTTTGTCATTTGATTTGGTTGTACCTGGTGCAATATAACCGCAAGAACCAGCGATCCCAGACATAGCTTCTGGCGTTTTGGCACCGCTCATTTGACCGATTTTGGCGATGCCAAAGTCGGCTACTTTGGCTCCATAATCTCCATCTAGCAGTATGTTACTCGACTTCACGTCACGGTGCACGATCGGAGGAACACAATCGTGGTGTAAATATGATAGACCCTCGGCGGCATCTAAAGCGATTCTTAGCCGCTCTGGCCAACTCAAGAGCACCCCGCCCTTGCGGTGGTGGTGCAACGCATCGGCCAAGCTCCCATTAGGCATGTACTCGTATACCAACAACTTGCAATCCCCAGAGCTGAAGCAACACCACAAACGCACAATACTCTTATGCCTAATCGTTCCAAGCGTTTCGACTTCCGCAGCGAAAACGTCTCGACTAAACGAATCGCTGTACTCGTCTCCTCCATTGGCCGTTTTGGTGAGTTCCTTCACCGCTACGACTTCTCCGCCACTAAGCTCCGCTTTGTAGACTTTACCGGAGGAGCCAGAACCGATTACGTTCTGCTCGTTGAGGCAATCAGCTATTTCGTGCTCGCTGAAACGAAGCTTGTGGAAGGATCTCCATTTGGACGCAGCGAATCTAGGGCTCTTCGAAGCTCTGATCTTCCTGCACTTGGCGATTAGCATAACGATCCCGACGACGAAAACAAGACCGGCGAGTGTGAAAATCGAAAGGAGAATCCAGACATAGCCGATGTTTTTAGGACGTGAGATCTTCTGACAAAGGCCGTCGAGATCGACGCACAAGCCAGGGTTTCCGAGGAAGCTCCGCGCGTAGATTTTATTAGCGTAGAGAGAGGGAATCCTGCCGGAGAGATGATTATACGAAAGGTTTATAACGTTTAGCTTCAGATTCTGCAATTCCAGAGGAATTTCCCCGGAAAATTGATTGTTTGAGAGGTCGAGGTAGTTGAGAACAGGCAAGACTCCGACTTCTCTAGGGATTTCACCGGAGAGATGATTATTAGCTAAATTGAGTTCGTTCAGATTCTTCCAACTACGACTTCCTCGAGGAATCTCGCCGGAGAGATTATTGGAACTGAGATCGAGCCTGGTCAATTGCTTCAGTTTCACCAAACTATTAGGAATTTCACCGGTAAAGTTATTCTCAGCTCCGGCAATCTCGATGAGTCCGTTAAGCGATCCGATTCCGCCGGGAATGGGACCTGAAAACTGATTCTTCGAGATCCGAAGGTTTGATAGATTCTTCGCACCGGAGATCGTCTCAGGGATTGTTCCGGTGAACGAATTCTCGGAGAGTTCGAGCAGCGACAAGCGAGGCAATCCCCAGAATTGGTCAGGAATGTGACCGGAAAGCTTGTTGTTACTCAGTCGGACCCGAGTCAAGCTTCTGCACTTTCCCAGACTATTCGGGATTTCACCTGTAAACGAATTGTCTATAAGGATGAGATACTCCAGTTTACCTTCTCCGCACAGATTCGACGGTATCTCTCCGGAAAACCGATTATACGAAATGTCTACGTACTGTAACGGCGAGTTTGCGCCGAGTTGATTCGGTATTGCTCCGGTGAGTCTGTTGTTGAACAACTTGAGTTCGGACAAGGTTTGGGAGCGAGTTATGTTCTCCGGCAAGGACCCTTCGAGCATGTTCTCGAATAGATTGAGCGACTCGAGGTTTAACCGGGTCAAGCCCTCTGGTATTCCGCCTGTCAGCTTGTTCATCGATGCGTCGAATCTCCTTAGCATCGTCATGTTATCCATTGCCTCCGGTAACTCGCCTGAGAACGAGTTGTTGAATAGCTCGATTTGCTCGACGTTCTTCAGCTGCGTGATCCAACTCGGGACAGACTCAGTGAGTTTATTAGCTGTCAAATCCAAGTTAACCAACTGAGTCAACCCGGACAGAGCCTGAGGAACCGGACCCACGAGGCTGCAGCCGGCGAGCCAGAGAACACGAAGCTCCGTGAGATTTCCGAGTTGACTTGGAATTCGACTCGGAGAAAACAGATTGTAAGCGAGTTTGAGTTCTCTCAGAGTCGATACGTTACCAAGCGAGGCGGGAATGGTACCGGAGAGGAAATTCCCAGCGAGGTTCAAAGACTCGAGCTTGCGGAACTCTCCGAAGCTCGCCGGAATCATGTCTGATAAGTTGTTCCCGGATACTTCGAGGTGCCGGAGGTTGGGCAGCTTGAAAGGTAGTGACTCCGGGATGGACCCAACTAAGAGATTCTCCGACAAATCGAGATAGCTGAGATTCCGACACGCAGAAAAATCAGTGTCGGAGAGAGAACCATTGATGGAGTTGTTATTAAGAGAGAGGAATGACAGAGAAGGAAGACGGCAGAGGATGGAGGGGAAAGGACCGACAAGCATGAAGCTGGAAAGATCAACGGAGACGACGGCTGAAGTGGCGTCGCAGGTGATCCCGCGCCAGTGGCACGGTGTGACATCGTTGTCGGACCACGAAGATAGAGACTGGGCCGGGTCGGATAAACCCGATTTGGCTTGCCGGAGAATGGTGGCATCGTGGTTTAGAGAGAAAGAGAGATACGTGTAAGAGAGACATAGATGAAGAATAAGACAATAAAACATTGTTTCTAAAACAAGTGTTTATTTTTCTTTCATGCTTATGACTTGTCAATGAAACGAACTTATGAGTTTTAAAGGTTTGTCGATTGGTAAATTATAAGGATTTGTAGAAGCAAAAAGGGAAATGAACACTGTGACAAGACATGGCTGAGACATGTTTTTCAAGATTGAGAGACTTGAAGAGGCCGAAAAAAAGCAAATTATACAGTAATAAGCTATTATTATATGCATCCATGTGAAATCAATTTATGTATTTACATAGAAATCATCGCAATAATTGTAAGTAATGAAGATTAACATCCCGAATTTTGAATTGTTTAATTGTTAAATTTGTTGATAAATAAATAAGAACGAGTAAACTGTTCACATGAAAAAAGAAAAATTGGTCACTCTCCAAGTCAACTCAACTAAAAAAGACTGATGGTCAAAATGATGAAGATATATGGGCCATGTGCTGCTAGATTTATCTTGACTTTTTCGAGTCTGTATAGAAACTTTTTTTTTTTGGAAATGAATTGACAACTAACTATAGATTATTTTATCAGTCGACATTAAATCCTACAATTTTCTTAAACCGATAACCTAAGCACGTATATCCCAACCCTAGATTGAAAGGTAAGGCTTCATGGATCGTTTATAAAGCCATGTGTATGTAGACAAGGTCAAATTTGGTTGGTCGGAAGAACATGATCTAACAGTGGACGTAGTTAGATTACTTTCACTTCACGAGTAAAAGTAACAGTCGTTTTGATTTGAAAAGACGAGATTTAAGGAGGGAGAAATTGGAAAACAATAGATATAGTCTTTTAATCAGTTATCCGATATCACGAGTCTATAATCGGTCCATACCACTAAGTAGATGATGTTACCTTAAACCAATAATGTTTTAAGTCTTGGTCTTGTAACGATAGTAACCTTTTTTCCCTAGTTTACATTCCCTCTACGTCTCCTCAGCCACTTTGCTTTTTATTGTTTTGGATTTTTGCTTGTGATAACAATATTCTCTTTAGTTCTGTTATTCTCAAGCCTTAATAATAAAATATTTTCACCGAATACGAAAAAACATTGTTAAAGTTATAAGTACGTGATGTAAAACTTCATATTTTCATATTTTTACATGTTTTCTATGTAATAGATATGTGAAATAGAGGTCACTAAAGTTGTCGGTTTATTTAGTTTTACTAACACACAAGTGAAGAGTGCATGTCCATTTGACAACTGATAACCTCTTTTAGCCGAAGAATCAATTCATCCAAAGAAAAATTTAATGCATTCTTCATGTACCACACGTATAGACTGATTAAAATTAAGCCACGTCTTTGAAGAATACGAAACTAAATTATCTTCTTTTTAATGGATTTTCTTTTGGAATGTTTCTTTTATCTAACGGGCTTACTTTTATAATTGCCTATCTGGGCTTTCTATAAGCGTCAAATGGTAAAACGAAAAATTGGATTGTGTAGCTAAATGAGTTTTTTTTCAACAAAAGTAACTGTTTCATATCAATGAAATAGAGGTAACTTTGTTAATATCTACGTACTAGAAAACGGTAACAACGTTTTAATTAAAACTTTTCCGTTACGAAAATTCCTATTTTTTGTTTCATTACTCAAATTCTGTTTGTTTTTTACGTTTCTGTTGGTAATCCGGACCTGCAACAGAAACATAAAAATGGAAGAACAGAACATCAACCTCGAAACCTGAAACAACAGCTCAACGGAAGAAGACACAAAAAAGAAAGAAATTGAAACCCATAAAATCTTGTCCAATTCGTCCAAATCAGAATAACGATAGAGAAAGAAGAAAAGAGACATATATAATCATTCGGATTGAGTATAAATAAAAGTAAAGTGATGGAGGAATCGAAGCAGGCGTTGATTGCGTCGCTGCCGGAGGCACCAAGAAAGCCGAAGTCGAAAGTACAGATAGTGGTGAGGAAAACATTCAAAGGAACAGCTTCTCTGTCAAATCTGCTTCCGACCGGTTCGGTAATGGGTTTTCAGATAATGTGTCCGGTCATAACCCATCAGGGTCAGTGTCCAACCATCACCAGTCGCTGGCTCACCTGCTTTCTCGTTTTCATCTGCTCCATCTCTTGCTTCCTCCTTTCCTTCACCGACTCCGTCCGAGAGCCAGGCGGCAAGGTACCTTTACATATCAATCTCTCTCTCATTCGCAACTTCTTTCATAAGTTATGTTGTTACCTTTCGAAAACATAATTGATTCTGTTATTTATATGAGTGATCTACAAAGCATATCACTTAATAGCGTTTCGTGATTATTCACTACAAATTAGTTAAAGTGTTTCAACTATTTTATTCATCAATCTTAACTTTTGCAGGTCAGGTACGGATTGGCGACGCCGAGTGGTTTATGTGTGATGGATGGACCGATAACTCTAACGGACGAGGAGAAGGAAAAGTATAAGCTCAGGGTTCTTGATTTCGTGCACGCAGTCATGTCGATGCTGGTCTTCTTTGCAATCTCCATGTTGGATCAGAACGTGATCCGTTGTTTATTCCCCGTTCCTTCCGAAGAAACCAAGGAGCTCCTTACCGGTTTGCCTTTTATCATCGGCGTTGTTTGCGGCGGCTTCTTCCTTGTGTTCCCCACGCGCCGTCACGGCATTGGATCTCCCCTCACCAAAGAATAATTTCATATCTCTAGACAGGGAATTATAAAAAGACAAACTTTTGTAAACACAAGATTTCATCTTCAATTTTGTTCCTGGAGGACATGTACCAAATTTTAACAACACAAAAATTGGAACACAATCTTGAATTACTAAAAGGGAGAAGGTTCCCCATAAACCGTATGTTACCAAGCCGACCTGAATCGCAAACATAACAAGATAGAAGCAAGCTTTAATCAATCACCCAAGAAGCTTCTTAAAACCAGCCTTCTGTTCTGCAGTTAATCTCGCTGGAAACTTGATGTTGAACTTGATCCTCAAGTTCCCTTTCTTTGACTGATCTTTCTGAAGTGGCATTCCTTCTTTAGGCACCACCTCTTCGTACTCTGGATGGATCACGTTTGTGACAGGGATTGTAAGTGTCCGACCATCAAGGGTCGTTAGGTTAACGGTGTAGCCTGTTAAGGCATCAGCTAGCGAGATCTTCTGTGTCACAATCAGGTCGTTGCCCTCACGGGTGAACACAGGATGGGGTTTCTCGTCGATGATGAAGACAAGATCTGCTGGAATCACCCCGGGGTGCTCATTGCCTTTCTCCGGGAATGTGATCTTTGTGCCTTTCTTCCATCCGGGTTTCACTCCAATCGTTAGAATCTCTTCCATTTGCATTGCTTTGCTGGAATTTAGCAAAAGAAAAAAGAACACAGAGAATAGGTATCGTCAAGACTACAACTAGGCCAGCTCAATTCAAATAGGTAAAGGAGCATATCAATGTCTTTCAATGACACAGAAATGTTCATATTTTGGTTGTATCTAAGATCCCATTCCTTATGTGGGACTCCTAGATAGAAAAAAACGTTTAGTGAATGATCGAAATGGTATGTGAGTTTTGATCGCTTACCCACTGACATCTACAATCTCCCTGGAGATCTTCATCTTCTTGGTGGTTCCTTTGTAGAGATCTTCAAGACTACAAGGCAGCTTGTTCTCAATTGGAGCCACTTTCCTAGCTGCACCGTGATGATGATGATGATGGTGGTGATGCATCGATCCACCAGCACCACCTCCTCCTTCACCAAACGAGGCATACATATCATCACCAAACATGCGGCTAGCGAATCTCTGCCCTCCGCTGCCACCAGCGCCTCCTCCACCAAACGGGGTCGAGAACCCGAAAAACTCAGCGAATATATCATCCGCACTTCTCGGGTTGAATCGAAAAGATGAAGGTCCATCTCCTGGCGGGAAGTAGGAAGCTCCACCAGCAGCATTAGGAGGTGGCACGTTCCCTTTTAACCCTTCCTCACCATATTGATCATATACAGCTCTCTTTTGAGGATCACTAAGAACCTAAACAACTCACATCCAAGACGAATATTAGCCACATAAAAGCCTGAATTTAAGTAAACGAGCTTAGTATGCTCCCAAGGATCCTAAAGTTACAGACATGCATTAATCGCAAAGTAAATAGAGAGAGTAAGTGGCTCTTATCAGTCAATCAGAGAGTTTCAAAGACAACGGAGAAAGCAAGTTTACTACCAAACTATGAACGACAAAATTAAGAACTTTGGGGACCCTATCGGCGATTCGATTCGTTCCATAGGCAGTGACCTCAGAAAATCTAGTTAGCCCAAAAATAAAGCAACCATCTTTTACTTTATACTATGATTCCAGTTACTCGAGAACACGAAATCTGGGAAACCCACGAGCCAACACACCATGAAATGATGAAATCAGTAATCAGTGCTCGTTAAAGCCGACTAATTGCATCTCAAATCGGGACGAAGTGTTTCAAACTCCGCCGCCGACAATTTCACGGGGAGAAAAAAATCTATCAATAGAAATCAAAATAAAAAATTTGGGGACGAATTCAATAAAACCACCATCTTTTAAATTGAGACGCAGTGGAAAAAACATACATCGTAGGCTTCGGAGATCTGCTTGAACTTAGCCTCAGCGTCTTTTTTGTTGTTAGGGTTCTTGTCGGGATGCCATTTCATGGCGAGTTTTCTGTAAGCTTTCTTAAGGTCATCGTCGCTGGCGCTTCTATCAACCTGTAGGACCTTGTAGTAATCCACACCCATCTCACCTCCTCCTTCTTCTCTCTTTCGCTTCTTCACTTTTCCTGAAATTCGATTTAATGATTTAATAAAAAAGGGATTTGGGTATTTTTCTGGGTTTCGTTCTCTCAGTCGACGTGTTCTTCTTCTTCCTCTCTTTTCTATTTCACATTTGATGTTTCTTACTAGAAGAGAATCTCGTGGAAGGTTCGAGAAAACACGATCGCTATCTCTCTGCGTTGACGGACGGGTGACGGTGTTTGCCCTCTTTGGTTCTCTTGCCTTCCGAGTTCCGTCTTTTCGTTTGTTTCCTTGTCTCTCTTACTATCGTTGAATTATTGGAATTTTCCGTTATTTTTTTTACTGACTTGAATTTTCCATTATTACAAAAAAACATTTAAATATTTTTCTTCCGTTTAAATTTTAATTAAAATTACGACAATGAAATATAATTTATAATACAAACCCGAAAGAAGAGGAAGAAATTTCCAAAATCAAAATTTAAATAATAAAACTAATATCAGAATAAAAAATCAAATATAATATAATATAAAACCAGATATATATCAACTGATTATTCATGATAATAAAATTCAGACTGTTAATAAATTTATATCTACGCTTCTTTTATATTATGGAAACACCAACATTGAGCCAATAATATAAATTTTTTATGTTATTTAAAAAATAAATTTGGAAGTAAAATTTTTTCTATAATTTTAAAATAATATAATTAATAGTATAAAATTGAGTAGAATAGAACAAAGTTAGAAAAACAAATTTCTCTAATTTATTTTTTTGATTATTTTCTAAACAAAAAGTGGATGAATGTTTTTTTTAGAATTTGTTTATAATTACAAGTTTTTTGTAAAATTAGTTGAATCTTTATAGTGAAATTTTGAAAAAATACTTAGTTCAAATAATTTTTATTTAACATAAATGATAAAATTTTAGAAGATTTTAGTTTTGGAAAGATACAACCATTTGACCCATATAGTATAAAAATATATATATATATATATATAGACCACGGAAGAGAAGTCTGGCCCAGTGAGTAGCCCGATTAAAAATGGGCTAAGCCCATAATGGAATTCTTGATTGAGGGGTAATCTTCTCCGTATGTGTGTATATTTTACTTTTATTTGTTTTCACTTTTTTTTTCGTTCTTCAGTTCACCTTTGCCTCAGTTCCAGAAGAAAGGCATAATTCATCTCTAAACTTGCATTTTCAGGCTTAGGGTTTGCTCGATTGGTCCGGGTTTTCGAATTCCGAGTATCGATTGTTGGATTCTTCAGCTTGATCAGGTGCTAGTTTGATTGAGATGGCTCCAGTTCCGGATCCGAATAGCCTTGGTGGTGGTGCAAAGCGGGATGAAGCTACGACGAAGGTTCCTTCTAAGGATCCCAAGAAGAAGGATGATAAGAAGGAGGAAGATCTGGTAAGTTCTCTTTTGTTCGATTTTGCTTTCTCTTTGGAATCGTGCTTGCCAGAGTTAGTTAGAGTTATTTAGTATCCGGGGAGATCAGAAGGAAGCTTCACGATTAAGCTGTAATGTAGGTGCTTTTCAGGGACTTAGGGTTTAGCTGATTAGCTATTCATTGGTTTTGAAAGATTCGGCAAAGTGAATGTCATATTGCCACTCGGAAACGGGGATTAAAAATGTTGGAAGATAGTTTTCTTGTTGGGGTTTACTCCCATGGCCTTAGATAAGTAAGAAATGATGTACTATGGCTATGGTTATAGCCAGTATTTTAGCTAATTTGATTACTAGATGACTCAGTTTGCATCTGATGTGATTGTAGTCGGAAGAGGACTTGCAACTAAAGCAGAATCTGGAGCTCTATGTTGAGAGGGTTCAAGACCCCAATCCTGAGTTGCAGAAGGCTGCTCTCGAAAGCATGAGGTAATTCTTGTATCTCTTAACTGATTCCCGTGTTGATTAGTTGGAAATACTCAGATAATCTTCGTCGGAGCTCGTTTTCTGGACTTATGACACTTCTCTTGCTGCTTTAAGTACCCTGTTCATGATCTTTTATCATCCTTTTTTCCAATAGTCTAACCTTGACTCGTAATCTTTTTGTGCGTAGGCAGGAAATCCGTGCTTCAACAAGCTCCATGACTTCAGTTCCCAAACCCCTCAAGTTTCTCCGTCCTCATTATGGAACTCTTAAGGAATTTCATAAAACAATGGCGGAGTCCGATCTCAAGGTACGTCTTCTGACATTTCAAGAAATTGCCACCTCCTTCCTCATTCTACTGTGTATGGATTAAAGATCTCATTTTATGTATTTGCAGAAATTGTTGGCTGATATACTATCTGTCCTGGCACTGACCATGTCTGCTGAGGGTGAAAGGGTATGCTTTCTTGCTATTATAGAAGGAATAGTAAAAACATATTTTCTTTCCTATTTCTCTTTGTTTCATATTCATATCACTGGATTCCTTTTTGTTTTCTGTGTTTTCCTCATATGATATGCCTGAATAGATTTGTATTTTGTTGTTCTTGGTAGACTTTGACGGAGTTTTTTGTTGCTGATCCTTTGTTATACAATACTCTTTTAGGAAAGCTTAGGATATAGGTTGACTGGATCAGTGGGTGACATCGGATCGTGGGGTCACGAGTATGTCAGGAATTTGGCCGGAGAGATTGCAGAAGAGTATACGACGCGTCAGGTTAGAAAACAAATTGGTGTTTCGCAATATTGTTTTGCTTGAGGAGTTTTACTCATATTGTAACAAGGTCATGAATAGTTTATGTTTGGGGTTTCTCTGTTGGTCCGTTAATGAATATTATGACACTGTGCTTTCCTACTTTATTTAAATTTTTTTCTGAAATATGGTTATATGATTGTTCTTTTTTGTTTAATCAGGGTGAGGAGTCCTCTATTGAGGACTTAATGGGTCTTGTGCGGCAAATTGTTGCTTTTCACATGAAGGTGAGATCCTTTTCATGCTTACTTTTCTTGGTTCCTTGGCCCCTTGTAATAAAACTGGGTTTCATTATATACCTTAATTAACAAAAAATTCATTTATAGGCTTGAGACCTGCACCTCTTGTGTTTTGCTATCTCTGAAGGATTCCATTTTGTTCAATGTAGCATAATGCAGAAACCGAAGCTGTTGACCTCTTAATGGATGTTGAGGATCTTGATCTCTTACTTGAGCATGTAGACCATACTAATTTCAGGAGGACATGCAACTATCTCACGAGTGCAGCAAAGTAATTTGAATATGATCATCTTATCCATGTGACTGGTGTTTCACACTCATTTGTGGTTTTAGATCACTCATACTGTAATTTTCTTATGAGATAAGCTCTCATGAGCTTTACCTGGTTATGTAACACAGGACCACCCCCTTTGACATTGTAATTTTTGTTTTCAGGTACCTTCCAGGACCAGATGACATGCTAGTTTTAGATATTGCTTACATGATCTATATTAAGTTTGAAGAATATCCAAACGCTCTGCAAATTGCACTATTTCTTGATAACATGCAGGTCTGGGTTCTAATCTTCATACAGAACTTAATTATCTCTCTCTGCGCCATGGGGGCAGCTGGAAAAAGCTTTCCTCCAAGTGATGTATTTTTCTTACATGATATATATTTTCCCTATTGCAGTATGTGAAGCAAGTATTTACCTCATGCACTGATCTGCTAAGAAAGAAACAGTTCTGCTACATGATTTCACGTCATGTAAGTGCTTAATGATTAAAATCATTTTAGCAATTCAGTACCTGATGATTCAGTTTCTTATTTATCTTTTTCTCTTCTTATTCCCCCATGCAGGGTATCACCTTTGAACTTGACCCTGATATGGTTGCAAATGACGTTGACAGAGAAATGCTACAGGATATTGTTAATAACACCAAGCTAAGTGAAGGATATCTGACGCTTGCGAGGGATATTGAGGTCATGGAGGCCAAGACGCCTGAAGACATCTACAAGGTATATCAGTTTTATCAAAAATTATGCTTGTTACTGGTTTATTTGGTTACAGGATCTGTTTTTGTCAGTGTCTCTTATCTATTCAATGAAATTTTGCAGGCTCACTTGCTTGATGGCAGGGTTGTTACTGGCCCAAGTGCGGATTCTGCTAGACAAAATCTGGCTGCGACTTTTGTGAATGCATTTGTAAATGCTGGTTTCGGACAGGTATGATTACACATTTCTTATTGTGTGCATAATGAGAGGAGTTTGTAAGCTCGGCTGCCCTTTTGATACATTCACTTATTGCAGGACAAATTAATGACAGTACCATCAGACTCAACCAGTGGATCTGCTGGAAGTTGGCTCTTCAGAAATAAAGAACATGGCAAGACCAGTGCAGCTGCTAGTCTAGTATGCCTCTTCTTACGTGATAGATTGACTTTCCGTGTTCATATCTTGGAATGTAAAATTTTAACAGGACCTCTTTATTTCCCAATGCTAGGGTATGATTCTATTATGGGATGTGGACTCCGGACTTACTCAACTCGACAAATATTTCCATAGCAATGATAATCCCGTCATCGCTGGAGCTCTGCTCGGTGTTGGGATTGTTAATTGCGGCATTAAGAATGATTGTGATCCTGTGAGTTGATTTCTTTTTCGATTTGAATAGAACCTCTGTGCTCACAATTTTTTCGCCATACACTCTTCTCACTCACCTTTCTTTCGCAGGCATTGGCCCTTCTTGGAGAATATATTGACAAAGAGGATTCATCTGTCCGAATTGGTGCTATTATGGGTCTAGGGATTGCATATGCGGGTTCCCAAAATGATCAGGTGAAGACATTACTTATCTACAGTGCTGTGCTGAATGTTCTGTTGACGAGACAATAACATGCTCACTATTTGGACAGATAAGAAGCAGCTTGTCTCCAATACTGAATGATGCAAAAGCACCTCTCGATGTGATTGCATTTGCTGCACTTAGTTTGGGGATGATTTATGTTGGTTCGTGTAACGAAGAGGTTGCACAATCTATTATATTTGCTTTGATGGATCGGAGTGAGGCAGAACTGGGTGAAGCCCTCACTCGTTTCTTGCCTCTTGGACTTGGACTTTTGTACCTTGGCAAACAGGTAGGCAACAAGTCGTACTTGATTACTTTCTTGTTTGTTTACCCGATTGTTATTTCCCTCACTTATCAGTGTCAAATTGTTCTAATATCGAGTAGGAAAGTGTGGAGGCTACTGCAGAGGTTTCAAAGACGTTCAATGAGAAAATCAGAAAGTATTGTGATATGACGCTTCTTTCCTGTGCATATGCTGGAACTGGGAACGTCCTTAAGGTACTGGTGGTTAAACTACATAGTTCATTGCTTTCTAGCTTAGCTGCTGAGTGCTGACTCTGTAATTTTTCAGGTCCAAGACCTTTTGGCTCAGTGTGGAGAGCATCTGGAGAAAGGTGATATCCACCAGGGTCCAGCTGTGCTGGGATTAGCGATGGTTGCTATGTCCGAAGAATTGGGTGTTGATATGGAGATCCGTTCTCTGGAGCGCGTGCTACAGTATGGAGAACAGAACATTCGGCGTGCAGTGCCTTTGGCCCTTGGTCTCCTATGTATTTCAAACCCAAAGGTGAATGAATAATTTTTTTTCTTTTCTGCTAAAGAATACTGCTGTTAGTCTCTAACCTTTTCCATAATTCTAGGTGAATGTTATGGACACCTTGAGCCGGCTTAGCCATGACACAGATTCAGAAGTTGCCATGGTGAGTGGTCTTTTCGCCACTCACAGCCGAGGTAGTAGTTCTTTCATCGACTTAATCTGCAGCGTTGGACTGATGTTTCATCTGACTCCTACAGGCAGCAATTATTTCCCTTGGTTTGATCGGCGCTGGAACTAACAATGCAAGGATTGCTGGCATGCTTAGAAATCTCTCAGGCTATTATTACAAGGATGCCAGCCTTCTTTTCTGTGTAATGTGTTAATTTTTATGTTATTGTTTTTGTGCAGGAAACATAGTTTCTCATGGTAGGCTAGTTCTCATTGTGTCAAGTTGCAATGCAGGTGCGTATTGCTCAAGGACTGGCGCATATGGGAAAGGGTCTCTTAACTCTCAGTCCCTTCCACTCCGAACGGCTCTTGCTATCCCCGTAAGTTTTAACGTGTATATTGTGAATACTTTGCTTTCAAAGCTCCACCCAGGGAATCCTAAACATGGGTGTTGTATTTTTTGTACCCAGTACCGCTCTTGCTGGTATAGTGACATTGTTGCATGCATGCCTTGACATGAAATCCATCATACTGGGGAAATACCATTATGTGCTCTACTTCCTCGTTTTGGCCATGCAGGTGAGTGCAATGTTCTATCCGAGTACTTTTTTTTTATGTCAAATGGATTAAGCGATGTCTTATCTGCTAACACAATATGGATTGAGTGTGTAGCCAAGGATGATGCTGACGGTGGACGAGAACCTGAAGCCCATCTCGGTGCCAGTGCGGGTAGGACAAGCGGTTGACGTGGTTGGACAGGCAGGACGACCCAAGACAATCACTGGGTTCCAAACACACTCGACACCCGTTCTACTTGCTGCTGGGGAGAGAGCCGAACTCGCAACCGACAAGTATGTTGTTCCTTAAAACCATTTTCCTACTCAAAACGAAAAGTTGTTATACATGCTGGAATCTAAAACTCCGGTTTTTTTTTGGGGGGTCACAGGTACATTCCATTGTCTCCCATACTAGAAGGTTTCATCATATTGAAAGAAAATCCTGACTA
Organism: Schrenkiella parvula; assembly: GCA_000218505.1. Lineage (NCBI taxonomy): Eukaryota > Viridiplantae > Streptophyta > Magnoliopsida > Brassicales > Brassicaceae > Schrenkiella > Schrenkiella parvula. The sequence goes on along the minus strand of CM001193.1, from coordinate 12,635,255 downwards.
CAGAGAGGAGTGAATCCAAAGTTTGAAGTGCCGCGCATTTCAGGAAAAGCTATATGGTTTGATGTTCACAACAAATCCTCTTTTTTTTCTTAGTTTAAGATCTTCTGTTCTCAGGAAATGGTTTAGTTAACAACTACCTTATGTGTTACATCGCTTATTGTGCACTTTATCACTCTAGAGTTGGATAATTTTTTAAAACTTCCAATTATCTTTTTAACCTGCTCTTCTAAATCAGCTCGCTCTACTTCTTTTCTCCTAGAAGAAGGGGAGGATAAGCTCTTTGGCTTATTGCCCAGCAACTTGAGATTTCATGCTTTCTTCGCACGCCAACTTGAATTTGTTACATGCAAAGGGTTCTCGTTGTCGTCGGGATTTGGCAAAAACTATGTAATATAAAATGTTAGGAAGGTGACCCGGCAGGCTACATATACGCATACATATATAGCGTGCACGACTCTCTCGTTTACAACATCTTTTTTTTTCCTTTTTGAATATCTTCGTTCCCCAACTACCACAAAGTAATCCTCTCGTAAAAGCAGAGTATACAATCTTATTGAAACTAACAACCAACAAAGCAAAGTTACGTACATGTATACAATGATGGTTTTGTGTCTACCTCGAAGTATATAAATTTCCCTAGAGAAAACAAACAAACAAAGAAATAAATGAATGGATTACAGTTTTTAACCGTTTGTTTTGGTAGTCTATGGAGGAGATTAATTCTCCTTCAGTTCAAAAAAAGAAAAAAATTAAATCTCCTTTATTCGGAGAAGAAAGTGAGCTTGAGTAATTAATGGCCGCGACCTCTTGGACTGGGACCCGAAGCCAAACGCTGAAACCATGAATCCATCGTCGACTTCATCTTTTCCACACTCATCACCGTCGCTCTTCCGCCTCCCAACTTCTCCGTTAGAACCCTCCCCGCCGCGGCTGGAACCACCACGTATTCTACCACCAACAACGCCACCATCACCGCAATCAAAATAGTAGACCAACTAACTCTCCTCATTTGATTTAATTTTACCTTTATGTTGCACCGACAACAAGAAAAATAACTAAGAGCTTCGAAGTAATCACGTAGTATTTCCCGAGAAAAAAAAGGTTTTCTTTTTGGTTGGTTAAGAAAGAATATTAGGAGTTATGGTTATGTTGTATCAGATAAATGAGAGGGAGTAGGTGTGTATATATACACTTGGTTACGAGGAAGCGGTCGTGACTCAAGAGTTCATCACTTAGGTCGGATTTTCCCGGCGCCATCTCACGATTTGCGTGTTGACCAAGTATTATGACTTGAACGGGTCGCTCTACGAACACTTTACAATCTGTGAAATTACATTGATACCCATTTTGATGTCACTGTGGACTTTTTCAGTTTTAAAATATTCAACCAGAGATTTTAGTAAAAGAGAGTTTAATTTTTTTATTAAAAAAATTACAATCCAATAAGATATGATTTGCACTCTTTTTTTTCATCACAAACAGGCCTAATCAATTTGTTCTGAAAAGTCATGTTTTGAGGGTTGAAACTTAACGCGTAGGTATCGGTTTGACTAATTAAAGTACCACAAAAGGACCAATTCACAGTTTCACCTAAATACTCTCTTATGGGGTTAGGTTGGGAGGAAGACATTGAAAAATAACAAATTATGGATGTAAGAAGGTTGAAATGTAAGATAAAATTACGTATGAATATAGTGTTGTTAGGTATACGTTTATCTAATGAGGTTTTGAATAAATAAAAAACAAATAAACAAAGAAGTGTTTGGCAGGTTGGGATCTAATGTGGTTTGCATGTGGGCAATTTGCTGTTCAATAGAAAATGTTACATAAGCATATCTATTCAAAGAGTGTTGTTTTTGATTCAACATTTTGTTTTTTTTTAGTTTGTACATCTAAGGCTGTTTAATTTCAAGAAAGCTTGAAATTCAAAACATGAGGATTTGACTTGTCCAAATGCATGAGATATACTTGTGCTACTTTACTTGCTACCAAACTAGTAAAAGTCCGACACTAAGATTTTGTCAAAGCTCATGTACATTTTTATTTTTGAATAACCAGATATATTTGGACTTTTTTGCTTTCTTGACTTTAATGATATTGATTTGACAATAAATAAAATCATAGTGAGTCATTTTGTATACTAAAAATGGTTAATATAATTTTGACCCCCAAAAAAGAAAAATTAAAACAATATGTAATTTCAAACATATATCATTCAAAAATTATATACGGCCCATTAAAAATTAGAAAATCCATTGTTTATCGGCCCATCTTAGGACCACAAGCTTCGTCTCCTTCATCTTCTCCCAAAACCCCTCTAGGGTTTTAACGTCTGCAATTACATCTCTTTCGCTCACTCTCCATCTCTTTCTCCGTTGGTTGTCGCCGTGACCTTTTGGAGTCGTAAGCAATGAAAGTTAAGGTGATATCGAGATCAGTTGATGAATTCACTCGAGAAAGAAGTCAGGATCTTCAGGTAATTTGCATACCCAATTCCTCCACACATCACAAAACTAGTGTTCAGTTTTTGATTCCCATCTCAAGCTCACTCCACAAACTTTTCAATTCTGTGAATTTGGGTGATCTCAGCGGGTCTTTCACAACTTCGACCCCAGTCTTCGACCCATGGAGAAGGCGGTTGAATACCAGAGAGCTCTTACAGCTGCCAAATTAGAGAAGGTATCGCAATTAGCTGCCTCCAAATTTTGCTTCTTTTTGTTTTGATTTTGATTTTCACTGTGTCATTGTATTGTTTAGTTTTGAGAAAAAGTCCTCAAATTTGACAATATTTTTTCTCCCTGTTATTTAGATATTTGCAAGGCCATTTGTAGGAGCAATGGATGGACATCGCGATGGAATCTCATGTATGGCGAAGAATCCGAATTATCTGAAGGGAATTTTCTCGGCTTCTATGGATGGAGGTAACTATCCAGTTTTTGTTTCTTGAACTTTTAACTCTTTTGGAAACTTTGATGTTAGTATGATGAGAAGGAACCAAATACATAATGAATTGGTATTGCCAGGAATCTATATGGTGATTACTTGGTTGATATATGGATTTAGTAATAGCATAGACGCATTCGGGTTTTTCTCAAAGTTCGGTTTCTATATTTGTTACCAGTGTAGAAATTTATGCAAGCTATATCCTTCAACTGAAACTTATTCTACATTTCTTCTCTGTAGATATTCGCCTTTGGGATATCGCTACGAGGTTAAAATCTTTTCTTATCTTCTGAACTAATTTGAAGTTCATTTAGTACTTCCTGTATTAATTCTACGTTCTGTGCTTTTGGTAAATGTATTCTGGAACGTGGACAAGCAGGCGTACGGTTTGCCAATTTCCTGGTCACCAAGGTGCTGTGCGTGGTCTTACAGCCTCAACCGATGGCAATGTTTTGGTTTCATGCGGAACTGATAGCACGTAAGATAAAATAATTTTTTGTTTAAGTCTTTCTGTCCTTTACCGAAATTCACGCATTCAAACTAAGATGAATGATATTGTGCAGTGTTCGTTTGTGGAATGTTCCTCGTCCTTCGCTTGAGGATTCTGATTTTTCATCTGAAAAATCTACTGAGGTGGTTCTTAGTTTATTTTCTTAAAAATTTGTTTAAGAAGAGCTTGGTCTATTTTGAAGATTTCTAATGTTTTTTACGTAAATAACAAGCTTTTTGTTTTTTCAGCCATCTGCTGTCTATGTGTGGAAGAATGCGTTCTGGTAGACTTCCTACCATCTTCATTCTAATTCTCATGATTCTTTCTGTCTACAAAGCTTGAGCCTTTAAGCTTTCTTTCATTTCTAGGGCTGTTGATCATCAATTTGAAGGAGACCTGTTTGCTACTGCCGGAGCTCAACTGGATATATGGAATCATAATAGGTACCACACTCCTGTTAAAAGAGATCTCTGATGATTTTTTTACTTGAATTAAAACAGTGCTTATAGTTTTGTCTTTTTGTAATTAGGTCTCAGCCAGTTCAGAGTTTCCAGTGGGGAACTGACTCTGTAATATCTGTCCGGTTTAATCCTGGTGAGCCTGATATATTGGCGACATCTGCTAGGTATATACTTTCTACTTCATACTTGCATATGTTATGTAATTATCTGAACTAAACATCCCACATCTTTCTTTAACACTGTAAGTGGGTTTCTCTTCTTCCAGCGACCGCAGCATAACCATTTATGATCTCCGCATGTCTTCTGCGGCAAGGAAAATTATCATGATGGTATAGTTGAAAGTCGCTCATTCATTCTCTTCATATGTAAACCTTTTTTTATTCTTCAAACTAAAATTTCAACCTTGGTCTGCGCATTGCTTATCTTTTGGCAGACAAAAACAAATTCAATCGCATGGAACCCAATGGAGCCTATGAACCTGACAGCTGTAAGTGATAATCGTAGAGTGAAATTTTCTCTGATGGGTTCTTCTAACTGGAGAAAATTAGCATTTGGCCTTAGCTTATGTGTTTGTTTTATCCTACGGTGAAACTGAGTAGGCTAATGAAGATGGCAATTGCTATAGCTTTGATGGTAGAAAGATGGACGAAGCCAAGTGCGTGCATAAAGATCATGTTTCTGCAGTGTAAGAATGATAAATCCTAAGCATCCGCTAAAGTATTCAACAGGATATTTTCCTAATGCATTATGATTTATCTGATTTCATCATTTTGCAGCATGGATATTGATTTTTCACCAACTGGTCGTGAATTTGTTACGGGGTCTTATGATCGATCTGTGAGAATCTTCCCATACAATGGGGGACACAGCAGGGAAATCTACCATACAAAGAGGATGCAGAGGTACAATCTAGTAAACGACTCTGTTATACTTGACATAAAGATGTTTTGGTGAACCACTTTGTTAATTTAATATTTTCTGGTGCAATTTCTATAAACCACTTTGTTAATTTAATATTTTCTGGTGCAATTTCTATATTTTGATGCGTTTATTTTTTCTTGTAGAGTATTCTGTGTCAAGTATAGCTGTGATGCTACCTACGTTATATCAGGCAGTGATGACACTAATCTCAGGCTATGGAAGGCCAAAGCATCAGAGCAGTTGGGAGTGGTAAGAATCTGTGCCTTTTCTTATTTTACATCTTTAGGTTTCTTTATACAAAATGAAAACCGAAAACTGGAAAGAGATAATTAACAGAGACTAAGCCATGGATTCAATAGTGCATTTGATTGTGAGATAATACTTCTACAGAGACGTTTCAGCTTGGGAAGGTAAATACTCATATGTTGTTTGGTGTGTTTGTGTCGCAGATTCTTCCGAGGGAACAGAAGAAGCATGAGTACCACGAGGCTGTGAAGAATCGGTACAAGCATCTTCCTGAGGTCAAGCGTATTGTCAGGTACACAACCAGAAAAAAATGGCTCTGTTTTTTCCCCATGTTTCCAACTTTGGAGATTGTAAAAAAATTAACATCAACGTTTTGGATATTGTGAAATACAGACATAGGCATTTGCCGAAACCTATATACAAAGCAATAGGGATAATCCGAACCGTGAACGATTCAAAGAGGAGGAAAGACGCCCGAAGGAAAGCTCACAGTGCTCCGGGAACAGTTGTCACTCAACCTCTGCGCAAAAGGAGGATCATCAAAGAAGTGGAATGAATTTACTTTTTCTCGGTTTGCTCCTATTTCCTTACTTCATAGGATACGTGTGTTCAAACATGAGAGATTATGTTGGTATAGTGAGGGTAATATTAGGAACATGAAGATTTTTGCTGTGTTGTAAGCCTCTCTCTACTACAAGTTATGCCCATTTTTGGGTTTTTTCTCATCAGTAATCATCGTGTTCATGAATTGTTCTTTTTAGATGTTATAGAGCTGCTCTTCAAAGTTATATGTTGACTTTTAAACGATTAGTGAGTGTGAAACTTAATCTAAAACTAAGAAGATGGTTAAGATATACTTACGATTTGTTAGTAGCCAACAATTATGTAAGAAATTCGAAAATGAACACAAGTTTAAAGAAAGCAGAAGCATGTGCAATTCTGCCCCCATGTCACCTATCTGGTTACATCATTTGTTTCTATAACATATCCAACATGTAAAAAAACTGCATACAAGTATATATATAGCTATGGATGTTAATAAGGGTTTTTCAATCCGGCCCAACCCTATTTAATTAAAATCTATCTCTAAATGAGCTCTGACCTTTAAAAAACATGTTCAAGTTTAAATAACAGGGTTTAAACCGTACAAAACACTGACTATAACCGAAGAAGAAACCAGAAGAACAAATAAAAAATTATTACCATAAAATAAATATTGCATCCAAAAAAAAATTATTTGATAGAGCTCAACCCTGTTTAAACCCTAAATTTTAAAACAAAACCATAAATCAGAATCAGGGTTTATAATTATTTAGATGGGCTCAAGTCAACCCTAATTTTTTTAACCCTTTTTAAGATCCCTATATATAGCCCAAGCGTTGTACAATTAGTAGTTCATGAAAAAGATAGACATTGTAGGCTTTGTAGCCAATATATTGAGACCAAGACAAATACTAAGCAACTTCAAAAGGAATGAAAACTTATTTAATATTAGTGAACAATAGCTCTCAAGGGTCTTTAACATACATCAACACCAATTAAAAGGAACAATCGCATTACCACGGACTCAACAATTCTCCAAAGCGAGATCCTGACTCTGTGTTTTAGGGTAAATAGAAAGCATTCCTACAAGCATCTCTCAACCAGTCATACAAATCTTCATCATCTAAATCAAAGACCTTCACGGTACAAGAATCAGAACCAAACACTCTCAGGGGTTAACTTTCCATCAACATACTAAGAAGATCACTGATCAGCAACATTAATCAGTTCGTATTCAACAAGCGATAGATTGTTATCCTCTTTGACTGTGAACGATGCGGGTTCAGTGGCTTCGATGCGTCCCCATTTATCAACCCCTAGCCTCATTGTTCCCTTGAACATGTCTATCCTCGAATTGCGCAGTATCACCGTTTCCCCAGGCTTCATAAGATCAACTATACAAACAAACAAAAAATGAATCAATCAAATTAAAAGGCCACAGGGATTGCACAGTAACTGGTACAATACTAACTTTTTTTTACAGGAAAAGCCGTGAAAGTTTTAGATCATGTAGATCACTGAACTCCACATGTGACCAAGCAAGTTTCACCTTTACTAATTGCAATACGAAGTACATTATATAACACCAAGCAAATTTAAGGAACCATATGACACAAACCTCAAAGCCAAAAAATTGAAGAAGAATATTATTATTGTATGAATAAAGATGCAGAGACAACACCAGTATTGTACAGGTAATCACAGTAGTTCCATTTCCATTTTCAGCGAAGATGATTGCTTTTTGACACATTTTCCAGAAATTGGCATAGATACATTACAATCTCACAGGAGTAGACGAAACATTACCATTAAAAGTAGTACACTGATGCGTAATTCATCAAATAAGACTATAGCAGAAACACATTTCCCATTTTCTCAGAACGAAAGAGGAAATGACGATATAAATTGACGGAGCTATAAACTAGAGAAAGAAAGTATCAGACTTCGCAATATGAAGATGATAATTCTATATCCTGAAAGCAAAAGAAAAGTATGAGTAACCTTGATCGTTACGAGCAGTGAAGAGAATACATCCAGTTTCGTCTCCAATGAGACACTCAGCTATTCGACTGGGCTGAGACGGACGACCCAGAGAAGTCCCCGGACGAGCCTTCCGGGTAACCGGAACCACCGTATTGGCATCAACGACCTTAACAGTCAATGTGTGACCGTTCGTTCCAGGCTTTAGCTGTTCCACCTTCACAAACACCGGTTTACTCTTCGCCTTCGTCGACGTTCCCGTCGCAACCGCCGCAGTCCCCGTAGTCGCCATCTCTCTCTAACGTCAGAAAATCACTAACCCAGATTTTGTGTGTTCGCCCTAATGGTTGAATCGGTAAACGTTTGGGGAAAAAAAGGGAATTTAGGGTTTATAAAGAAAGACGATGATGCTTCGCTTTCTCCCAAGACGGACGAGAGTATTTATCACCTGCTTTACGATATCATGAGCTCACCACGTGTCATGTTATGATTTGATATTTATTTATTATATTTCATCATTACATATCACATATTCACATTCATGAATGAAGCTAATTTATTTATTCATTAATGTGTAAACAAATTCATTTGACAGATAAAAGACACTAACTAAAGCTTCTTTGGTGCTTCGATTTCTGTAACCAACACTAATGCTTGCTCTTCTCCTGTTGACCGCAGCGGAGACGGTGGCGGCGAAAGTGACTTTTCCTCCGGCGATTTTTGCTGTTGCTCTGTCGGAGTTTGTTCTTGATGCTTCTCCTCTTCTTCGGAATCTATCTGTAGATTCTGCCGTTTGTATCTGATTACTACCACTATGATAAACACTGCAAAATCGAAATATCTAGAGATATCAGTTTTGAAAATTAACAACTGTCATCATCAATCTCAGATCAACAAATAACGAAGCTTACCTGTGAAAAAACGGATCTTCAGACAAGTCAGATTCCAGAATGCAGTAATCATGGAGCCTGCCACGAACTTCTTGTGTGTGCATACTCCCCATGCTTCAACTATCCTCTTTTGTGCATTTTCAACTAACACAAAAGCAAAGAACTTTTCCTTATTTCATTCGATCCATCAAAGAGCAACTAAAATCTGATGATAGAGTTAGTTACCTTTTTGGTTAATCTGACTCGCATAACATGAATATAGCTTTGGACCGGTGAAGCTGAGGAAAAAACCTGTTTCAATAACAATGCATACTTTGTATCAGTTCTACTAGATACTAGCCACAACTACAAGAACATAAAGAATCCGTTAAGATTTATTCACTATTAACATTTTAGTGTTCCAACAATCATACCAAAAGCACATAGCCTCCACAATGTTATGAGGTAACCATACTCGGCTCCGATTAGAACAAAGGGTGCCACCTGAAACTCAAAGTAAAAACAGCATAAGAAGGACAAGTTCCAACGTGCAAATCACATTCATGGAGAAATGTTATATGAGAATGAAGTTTTAGTAAATTCTACTTTGAGTGTCATTGCTGGTTCGCCAGAGAAAAGCTCGCTCGTCTTTGAAATCGCTAAATTGGTGATGGGAATCATTTTTCTAGCTACGCGTAATACATCCTCTTCACTCAGTTTAAGCTCTCTCCGCGCTACTTCTTCAGTTACCCTTTCAGAGGTAACAAATCGATCAAAACTTCATTTACAAGCCGGTTTTTATCATTTACAGGGACCTGAAAATTTTTGTACCTTTGGCGGAGAGTGTTTGACAAAAACGATACCCCAAGAAACAAAAGTCCAAGATGAGAGGTCGCTGAGAAAACACTTCAAACACACAAAGTTTCATCATAAACTCATGAATGTGATAAATGATTGAAGCTAGAAAGGTAAATCTAGATAGTGAACTCAATGTACCTAAAGCTAAATCCTTTAGCAAAGCAAGAAGATAGAAAACATATACATCCAAAACCGAACCAAAGGGTCGATCTCGCAACATCTCTCCACATGATTAAATCGTTGATATTCTCCCTGATCCGCTCTAAATCACCTTGACAAACATCTTCACCTGATTACAAAAACCATACCACAATTATTGAGAAAATATCATAGCAGAAGAAAGAAAGTGAGATAGGTAGAGGACCTACTTATACCTGAAGACGGACAAGGAGAAGGTAACAGAGGAACCGAACTTTGCTTCACCTTCTTAGATCGACCCGTCTTCTTATGCTTTCTCGGTTTTGGGGTTTTTTCATCTGTCAATACAACATTAGGCTCCTTATCTTCCTTGGTTTCCACCATCAACTCCGATCTTCGTCTCGATCTCCGGCAGTTCCTAGGCGAGGCACAAGCTAAAAGTCCATTTTGCCCTCCCTTCGTCTTGCACCGGCGCGCCGCCGCAGCAGCCTCCGCAGCTTCCATTTCGAAGCGATTGGTCAAACGGGTTCTCGATTTACGGAGAGGAGAAGGAGATAAGAGGAGGATTTCGCGAAGGGTAACAGGAGAAGATGGGGAATAGAGGGAAGCGGGTGATGGGTAAGGAGTATCGGTGTTCTTCGGAGACGATAGAACCAAATCGAGAGATGGAATCGGCGATTCTCGATTGGTTTTGACGAGAGTGTTGCTGATTCGAGCGAGACGCGACGTGGATCTAGGGTCCGAACGGAGGGAAGGAGGCGTAGAATCCATTTTGTATGGGGGGGTTTTTGGGAAAAAAGGAGAAAACTTCCGAATCTGAAGTTATTAATTGAGAGGAATCTCAGGGAATTTATTAGGGTTCTCGAAGATTTAGGATTTGGGGATTCTTCTACTCCGACATCTGAGCTTTCGGGTCTTTTGGATTGTCTCTGCTTTCTCCGGCTACTGTGGATCAGAGAGCCGTTAATGGAGAAAAAAGACAATCTTTGCTCATTTGAAAATTAACGGCGGCAAAGTGGGTCCGTCTCTTTTAACGGTAAAGATGGTATCTTTCGATTAACACCGAAGCTTTTCATTTTAAATAGCATTATTCATTATCTTTATCTTTTTTTAGTTGATGACTTGAATAAAACAAATCAATCAGATTTGTATATAAAAATAGAGTTTTGTAATTGAAATGCAATGAATTTTAGATAACCCTAGTGGGGTTAATTATTTCCAATCACAGTGTTACATCTTTATTTGGTTGTGTATAGTCTATGCAGATGAATGTGTTTAGATTTCGCCATTGTCACTCAGCTTCATAGCTTGAAGAGAAACCTCTGTTTTCTTCAGATGGCGTTGGCAGAAGCCGTTGAGCCTCTCAAGTGCATCCTCAAGCATCTGAGCTTCTACTCCGATCGTTATCCTTATCCAGTTCTTCAATCCCAAAGCAACTCCTGCCAAAACCAAGAAAACGTTCAATCTTCAAATTTGAAACTAACCAGCTTTTAAGATTCAGTTTGTATGCACTCATCTAAAACGATTGTTAAAGGGTTTACCTGGTAGCAGGACGAGGTTTTCTTCTTTAGCTAGCTTCATACAGAAATCCATATCATCTTCTATGTCTTCCATCAACGGAAGCTCCAGCTTTGTCTGCAGTATTTTTGTTGTTATTAAGAATCATCCAGTATTTGATCAAAGAATCATCAAGAGTACAAAATAGAGGTTTGTGGCCTTACCAATAAGTAAGTGCATGACTCAGGTTTCTTGGTGCAGACCACGCAAGGAATGTCCTTGAGCCTATCACAGACCAATTCCACGTTCTGTTTTAGTATCGAATTCTTTTTCGCAAACATCTCTTTGTTCGAATTCTGCAGGATCTCGGGAAGTGCGATCTGAACCATTGTGGTAGGGTCTGGAGTTATGTCAAGATTCTGTTGGATGGACTGAACAACCTGTCAGAAGAAGGAAAAAAACAGAGTGATTACTTGTGGCAAAAGCTACAAAAACAATAGTTACGATGATGATCGGGAAGAGAGAATAAACAGACCCCTGTGGACTTGAAAATGCCTTTGGGATCATTCAAAGCGATCCAGCCGATTCTCCAACCAGGAACAACCCAACCTTTCGATATACCGCCCAAAGTGATAACCGGAACTATCGAAGAAAACTTCCCCATTGGAACAAAAGGATTGTCTCCGAAGATTGTCTGGCTATAAACTTCGTCGGTGATCACCATTATTCCCAGCTTTCGAGCCGTCTCCGCAACCTAAAACAGAGTTTCAATCGTCAGAAACAATATCCCTAGTCTCTCGGACCAATGCTTATTAGAATTACGAATCAAGACCTTCTTGAGATGCTCGTGAGAATAGATATTTCCACAGGGGTTGTTAGGGTTAATGATAACCATTGCGACAGTGTTTTCGTCTGCCATGGCTTCGATGCCTTGGAGATCAATCTCCCATTCTTTCTCGGGAAGGAGATTGTACTTACGGACCTCGAGTCCGCTGTAGACGGAACGAGCCTCGTAGTGAGGATAACTAGGCCGTGGGAGAAGGATATTAGCGTTTGGTCGAGCCAGCGACTGAATCACCACTTCTATCCCTTGGTTACATCCGACCGTCATAAATATATTGTTAGGCGTTACCTTGTTCGTCAAGTCCCGGTTCATGTAATCTGCGACCGCCCTGATTAACAACACATTCGCTAAAAGTTAAACTAGTTGTGGATCAAACTTTATCTAAATAATATATTAAGAGGGAATATTACTGTCTGGCGGGGAGAATTCCGGCGGCTGGGCCGTAGGAGTTACCCTTGCCGGAGCGGAGGACATCGACGATGGCGTTCTCGACGTGGATGGAGGTGCGGAAGCAAGGGTACACAGAAGGGTCACCGTGAGCAAGGGGTAAAAGAGTCTTTTTGACTTCTAGGCTGCAGAGATCAAAGAGCTTGTAGACGATAACTCTCATCGTCACGCTGGAGGCTTTAGCTGCAGTGTCGCTGCCCCTGAAACGCCAAACGCTGTTTTCGGACTCATTCTGCGTCTGTGTCTCTGCTTCTTGCTCGGTTTGAAGGGCAGGAACTATGAGGTTGCTGTGGTGGTTCATTATGAATTGCTTCGCTGTGGGAGTCTTTGTGGATTTTGAAGTGTAAATGTTTATATGAAGAGGCCAACAAAGAGATACTTATAGAAGAAAATAAAACAATCAAAACTTTTTAATCAAATTTTAATAATCAATCGCCAGACTTGATCTAACTTCGATTAGAGTTTTTCAATAGTCAATCGCAGTCGAAGACTTTCTATACCTTTCAATAATATAGACTTTGAATGAAAGCTTACTACATAATAAAGTATGTATAGTTGAAGTTTCGCTGCCGTTAAAAATATTGCTACTGCTACCGTTGAAGTTTCCTTGTTCGAGTTGCCATGAAACAGATGAATTATGAAACGTGGGAATATTGGTGACACCTACAAAAAAGGACACTTCAAAAAAGAAGATTACAGGAAAGAGGAAGACTATTTTAGGACAAAATAAAAATTTAAAAATATGTATTATTTTTTTAACTGTAACTATAATTAAATTTTTAATAATTTAATAATATGTATTAAGTTGAGTTCGAATTTTTATGATATTAATACAAACTGTTACGCTCAAATATATTTTATTTTTAATTAGTTATATATTAAATCCATCATGATTATATACTATAAACTTCAGCCATCTTGTTTTGACTCGACTCGATCGACTAACGACTTTCTAAGACTGACAATTGGACAAACATACGCATCTGCTCAAACACAGTAAACCAGAGTTTTGAACATAATTGTAATGAAAATAACAAATACAAAAATAATAGAGAGATTAAACTTAGGTTCCGACCATGAAGCTGAGATTAGTCTAAGAGAGTTGTGATTTAATATGGCGAGCAATGAAGCCTTCGAGCCTCACGAAAGCGTCTTCTAGCATCGATCTCTCCACTCCAATTGAGAATCTCACCCAATTCTTCATTCCTAATACCTCTCCTGCATTTACTTTCCAAATCAGCCCATATCTCTCTTTTTTCTTTTAAAGTTTATAATTACTTGAAAGGCTTAGAGAATGTAAAGTATGATGGTTACCAGGTAAAAGGACGAGATTCTCCTCTCGGGCCAGCTTCATGCAGAAATCAACATCATTTGTGATGTCCTCCAAGAGTGATATGTCCAATTTCGTCTGGGATATATGTACGTTACGTTAGGAGTAAATGATATTTTCTCTAATATACGAGTTTTTGTAGTGTGATGTCTACGTACTATTCGTTATTATTTATGCTAAAAACTTTTAAAATTTTGAATGGTTTAAAAAATCTGTATAAGATAGTTTAAATAAACCATATGGCCTAGGCATTTTATGTTCTAGTACATATAAAAAGATACGTTCGTGAAATGAAAAAAAATAAAATAATATGTGTTCATGAGTTAAAAAAAATATTAGATGAAGATATGTTGGTACCACTAAGTAAGTACACGACTCGGGCTTCTTGGGGCAACTGAGGCAAGGAATATCCTTGAGGGCATCGAACGCCAAACCTACGTTTTGACTCAGTATTGAGTTATTCTTCTCGAAGAAATCTTTCTCTGTCTTCTCCAATATTTTTGGGAAGTGCAAACTTCATTAGACAAGGAAACGCATTATAGCTATTACATAAACGTAACTCATTGCATTTCTGCATGTGTGTTGTGTCATGGAACATAAAGTATAATAAGACAAACCTGTAGAATAGTTGATGGATCTGGACTTATGTCGAGATGCTCCTTGATGGATTCAACGACCTATATTGATCGACAACCAAGATATATATCGTTTTATGTTCAAACAGAACACATGTCAAAAAAATGTGTTTACCATGACCGGTAAGACGATGTATACTTCAAATAACTTATGATGGTTTAAAATTTGAAAAAACCGACCCCGGTGGATTTGAAAACATTATCAGGATCATTCATTGCGATCCAACCTATTCGCCAGCCAGGAACAAGCCATCCCTTGGATATGGACCCGAGTGTAACCACTGGAGCAATAGATGAAAATATCCCCATTGGGACATATTGATTCTCTCCATAAATAGTCTTATTATAAACTTCATCTGAAATCACCATTATTCCTAGCTTCCTCGCCATCTCAGCCACCTATATATCGTAACAAAATGTAACAAACCAAAAAATGTGAAGTTCAAAGAAAGTTTATCTGAAGTTAGATAGTTTCACGTACCTTCTTTAGATGTTCATGTGTATAGACATTTCCACATGGATTGTGAGGGTTAATTATCACCATAGCGATGGTGTTATCATCTGCAATAGCCAGATCGATCTCCCAGTCTAGATCTGGAAGGAGATCATACTTGCGAATCTCAACTAGGCTATGGATTGCGTGACTGTGGTAGAGGGGATATATCAGAGTTGGGAGCAAGATATTGGCCTTTGGTCCGGCAAGAGCATGTATAATTGTCTCTATCCCTTGACAACACCCCACCGTTATAAATATGTCATCTGAATTCATCTTATGTAGAAGGTCCCGGTTTAGATAATTCGCAACCGCCCTGTAAATCAATTAGAGCATTGTCATACATAATATCTCATAAAGCGTTTGAGTAGTCAAACCTAAACTTGTACATTCAAAATTATCCCCCAGATGCTTAGTTATATATAAGCAATAACATTTCAACTCGTGCTATTACGTTTTTATGATATTTTCTCTTTCCAATTCAATTCTTCAAATTTGATTAATATGTTTTTGTTATTTTTGTTAAAAAAGCCTATATATGACATTTTGTACCAAAGACTTCACAAACAGAAGACACAACTAATTTAATAACAAGTAACTTAGATAGACTTTGGCCTATACATTAGAAAGAACATTTAAAACCTTAGTTACCTCCTGGCCGGTAAGATACCCACCCCCGGGGCGTAGGAGTTGGCGGCGCCAGAGCGGAGGGATTGGACAACGGCGTCCTCAGCCTCAAGGGAAGTCCTAAAGCAAGGGTAGACTGAAGGGTCACCGTGGCCAAGGGGTAAAATGGTCTTTTTAACGTCCTTGCTGCAGCTTTCAAATAGCCTAGCAAGCGTACCTTTCATTGACACACTGGCCGCTTCCTTGGCCGCATTGTTTCCTTTGAACCTCCAGACGCCCCCGCCATTTTCTGGCGTCATGCGTGCAACGTCTTCCTCTTGGTCCGTTTCAAATGAAGGAACGAGCAGGTTCATGTGTTGGCTCATCGCGCTGAACAGATTTCTTCCTCTAGGTTTGCTATTATTTTTGGCAGCGGAATCAATCTTATACAATAACATGAATTAGATTAACATTTTTATTTATATGAATAGACTAATACTTCATATACATGATCAATGTTACATCTTTTTATGTTCTTGATACTCAGGTATGACGAAATGGGGCCATTCACGATGTCTTTATAATTATTTTTTGAGTTGTTTTACAGAACTATTTAAGAGTTCAAAAAAGGATATTAATAGGTCCACGATAAAGAACCAACTGGCTCCGACCAGTAGTCGGTCTATTTGAGGTTACAAGGAACATTGAAGTTCTCATTTTTAACGTATTCTGGATATGTTCAATCGTTGTTCTAAGATGTTTTTTTTACGGTCTAACTTCCCAAAATATTATCATCACGTCTAAAATTAGTTGAGCTTTTGTTCTTAAACTTCGGTTTACAATTTTGGAAAACTAAATTTTATGTCTTGGGAACGTGATGTATACGACAACGCAATTTCTCAAATTTTTGTGATATGTTCTTAACTATGCGTCTTAGAAACTCACAAATGTGTTCAAAAATTAAGAGATTACCAGTTTTTGTTTTAACAAGAAAAAAACAGTGGTTGAAAAAAAAAAACTTTGAAATCGACATGCCTTACCGAAATTTATTTTCTTCAAACTTTCCCACAAATTGAACAACTTCCAAAATTTCCAATTTATGCGTCAAGAAAATTAATCCAGTTAACAAAAAAAATGTAGAAATATTTCAATTCGTCTTAAATCCTTCCCAACCCATTTTGAATACAAGAAACGCTTCATCACCGTTTTGTTTTCAAAATGTTGGCACGCGGCCAAAAAGTATTTAAATCTCGCATGCGTTACTGAAATAAATTTTTCTGTTAAAGCATATAAGAGCGTCAGGATTACGTTTACTCGTCGATATAATACAAGTCCACATCAAAACAAAGGAAAATAAGGAAAGAAAACTTGGTAACATGGTTAAGATGATGATGAAAGTAGCTATTGCGATGACGTGCCTTCTGGTTGCAGTCACAACCGCCGAATCAGTGTACCGTCCTTGGCCACCAGAGTGCGTAGCCGTGGCGAGCGTGATGGTGGATCAATGCAAATTGTTCTTCGTCGAACAGGATTCGCCTCCCACCGCCGAGTGCTGTCGCTGGTTCAGTAGCCGCCGTAATAACCCGGCGGAAAGGCGGAGGCTTTGCCGGTGTATGGAGTTTCTGACTACAGCCTTCGAACAACTCAAGCCAGGCGTTTTGGCTTTCTCTGACCAGTGCCATTTCGGAGGTGGCTTCCCCATGTCTAGAGACCATGCATGCGCTTGTAAGTTCCATTCCTTTGATCTACCAAACTTTATAATCTCTTGTTTCGCGATCCGGTTTTGGTTCAGTTTTGTAATAAATTTATTGATAGTTTGGTTTATAAAAATATAGAAATCGATTTTTCATTCGGTTTGGCTTGGTAAGTTTTGGTTTTAGTTCGGGTTTAAAAACATGTATCAACGAAATTGAGTTTTTCTTCCGCTTGCTTGCTTTTGAATCTCTTGTTTTTCTATTTCTGCAGAGTATGGGAGACTCAAAGACGAGAATAAAGAACTACACCAAGAACATTTTGCTTTTTGTATCTTAAGGTTGTCGCAATTTCTTATTTCATTGATTTGTGAAAAACAAAAAACATGCTAACATATAATATATAATATATTACATCTTCTGGGAAAACTCATTACAGGTTTTACAGACACATCTTCAGCATATATTTCTCTATCTTGCAAACTTGATGGTAATTTATAGACAAAAGCTTTCTGAAAAAAAATAAATAAGAAGAGACTAGTGGAACTTTACAACGATACAGGAGATGTCATCTTTGCTTTTCTTAGATATAGCTTCCTCTATTAAGTGCTTTGCCGCTGCCTGAGGATCTTTGATACTCCTTATCGCATCAATTGCTTCTTGGTTCGACATTACCTGCAGTTAAACATCGACCATAATGTCAGAAGAAGTCCACAAATTGGTGGAAACCCGCGGTTCAAATCTGAGCAAGATACTAAGTCATTAGACTTGCCTTCCAAATACCATCGCTGGCGAAAACGATGAACTCAGTCTGATCATCAATTGCCTGGTGTGTAATGTCTGGTTCTGAGCTCAGATGTACCTTTAAGCTCTTATCTCCAAACGCTCTCGCAACCGCTAACTGTCCATCCACTCGTGGAACATCGCCTGCAGCATTTTCATAGACACCTATTATTCCAAAGAGGACTGAAATCGTGACTAGTCAATAATGAAATATGTAGCTTTACCTGGAATATTTGATACAAAGCCACCTCGCTTCTCTATATCTTTTCTCTCCTTGCTTGGTTCATGATCGACAGAGAGCTGATGCTCAACCCCATTCTTAGACATCACTGCCCTTGAGTCTCCAACATTAGCAACAACTAGCTTTTGACCATCGATTAGAATACCCGTTACAGCAGTTGATCCGCCTTTACCAAGCTTAAGAGACTGCTGCAATATCACTGCATCTGTTGACCTGTAAGCATTTCTTATAGCATTCTCCGTGTCAGTCCAAAAATCCTTCTGAGAAAAAACAAAAGGAGCCCCACGAATGGATCAGTCAGTATAATTTACAAAGGACTCGCCTTTAAGCCCTGAAAGAGATTTCTTTACTAAATTAAGATTTACCTCTTTAAGAATGTTGTCAAAGAGATTAGTCTGCAAATACTTGGCCACATCATGTCCTAAGTGACCATCAAAGATGGCAAACAAGCCCAATTCATGGCCTTCAAATTTTTTGAATTCAGACACTACATAGTCCTCCATCGGATGGCTTGATTTGCCTTTCACAAAGTGAAAACCGTGCATGATGTTCTTCCACATCTTGCTTTTGCCTCTTCCCATGTCAGGAGCCGATCCGCAGATCCCGGCCTTTAGTTGATAATTCAGAGCAAAAAAAAAAGAGTTAAAACTGCAATCACTCAAGATCGAAGATCCAGAAACAAACACTGTCTATCCACAGATTCTGCAAACGAATTCAGTGAGAAGCATTAAATATTCACAACTTCAATATCGAATCTTGCAGATCCCTTCACACCCATGAACAAAAGTTCTGACCTTCAACCAGAGAACACTATTATAAACACAACAGAGGGGTCGAAAACTACCATCTATGCACAGATTTCAGCAGATAGATCCAAGAGGTTGCAGTTTTGTTTTTTTTCCAGAACAGGCTAACAGTTAAGTCGAATTTAATCAAATTCCTTCATACCCGTGAGGAGGAAGAGCAAAGAACTCGTGAAATTTTCGATGGATCAGCTAAAAATCATAAATTTCCAAAGGATCAACCTCAAAGCTGCATTCTTTTATCCCCTAGTACTCTGTAAAGGTATGTTTCAAATTTCAGCTAATAGTGCTAAGATCAGAGAAGCTGATTCCAAGTCCTGAGAGAGAATAACTAAAACGAGTCAAAATCATGGCCAAACAACAAAAGGGTATCCCACAATTGAGCTATTAAAACCCTGAAGAAAAGCCAAAAAACAATCAGGAAGTCGCTTGACACAGAACCGGTCAGATCAAAGGAGATCTTACAGTAATACCACCAAAGAACGAATCAATTAATCGAGAGAGTCAGTAGCGTTACCTTCATCTTATGGAGAATTTCTCTGCCTGCCATTCTGAGAAAACCTTGAGACGATTCCTCTGTCTCTGCGTGTGAATTTGTGATTGTTGAAGTAAAAAAAACAAGAATATGAAGTGAGGAAGGAGATGGGTTTATGAAATGGTTTTGAGTTTTATGCAAGGAAATGTGAACTGCCGGTGACTGTAACGTTATCGGCTGCGTCGTCCAATGCCAACGCGTTTCTCTCTCACGACTTTTCTTCTTCTCCTTTAAACCCCTTTTATGTTACTTTATGACCAAAAATACTATTTCAGATTAAAATTTAAAACAAGTTTAATACTTTTTTAAGTGTGTTGCATTCAAAGTCTTGTGTCGTAGATTTACGTTTATACATTGGTAAAATTATCTGTCGTGCAATTTTATCCATATATGTATTTGCTATAAATGTTCAGATTCGATCAATAGTTATACTGGCCATATTTTTTCTCTTTGTTTAACGAAAAATGTCGTTTCCTTTTATTTTGTTACGATATTATGTTTTCGTTTTGGTTCCTATTAGTTAAATATTGTAGCAGCCAAGCATTACTACAATACTTTTTTGTTTCATTTTCCTGTTCTCCACAAATTCTTGTCGGCTCATTCAATAGATTCACTTTCAGAGTGTCTTCTTCGTTCCTTCCAAGTCGTACGTACTATGTAGGTCACCCATATCAAAAAAAAAATCGTCTTCCTTAGCTTGGTTTGTACGTACTATATTCTAGGTTGTCACGTACGTCAGTGTGATGGAAACTCAGATTAGTAATTTTTTTCAAAACCCCAATTATCCCAAATATTACTTCAGTTTGATGATCAAGAGCCAAGAGGGTAAAGATCTATGATCAATCACAAACATTAACGAGGGGCCAAAGAGTTGGTGATTTGTCTAATCAACGGTTCGTCATTGATGTACAATGACATACATAAAATTAGTAATTGAAGAATTGATGATTAGTTTACTCCCCCTCTCTTGATTAGTTTATATTAAGTATTATGCGATTAATTTACCAATTGGAGCCATCATTTTTGGGCCCGTAAGAGTACATTTAATATTTAATATTTATTTTAAATGTTTCAAAATTATTTAATAACTGTGTAGGTGGCCAAATAATTTAACCTTTTTTTACAACAAGATATAAACTTAACTTTTAGTTTTGTAATTTTATCTAGTGATTTTAACATTCGAAAAATTAAATATTACTTAGCGTACCGTTATCTATTTTTGTTATCATATTATCATATCTTACCTCTATTATTTACTACATTTAAATATTTTGTTATCTTTGACCATTAATTTTGATTTATAATAGTTTTCACGATGTTCTGTAATCAATTAGAAGTATGAACTGATTATTGTGTTCTTCTTGTCAATCAAGCCTTGTTAATTTGAACGACTAAAGGACCAACATGGTTCTAAGATCAGGTTGTGAAGACCAAGTTGTTAAGGTTCGTTGAAATGTGATTGGTTTCCAAAATCAAGTTGGTAAGGTATCTAAATTGTGATTGGTTTTGAAGATGAGGCTAATTAAAAATTCTAAGATCAGGCTGCTCTTATCTATATATTTGTGGCAACGATCATACCTCTCTTTGAAAAAAGACCAAGTCCTCAAACCTTATCTCAACGTTGGCTTTCAGGATGTCATTGACTACAAGTTAAACAAGTAGTCAAGCAACTTCTTGATCCATTAAACTTCTAATCATTTCCTAGATTTTCTCTATGGGTATTTTGATGAGGCGAGAGAGACATGACATAAATGGGTGATTAGGTTGTGTTGCTAATTTAAAAGATCAACTTAGGATATTATTAAACATAGTTAATATAATGAAATTGGATAGTGTGTGAGAAAAGTGGTGGCAGGTAAGTAGTCGGTTTAAGAAAAAGAAGTAGGAAGAAATGTGAAACATAAGTTAGTTTTATCAATAATTATGGAGTAAATAAAGTGTGTAATCAATCGGATTACGATGTGTATATTGGGAAACAAGTACAATGGACTTCAATTATCAAATACAGATAAAAATAGATCATTAAAGTTCAAATATGAAATGAATCTATCAAGCCTAAGAATGTGTTAAGTCCCAATCAAAATACAAAATAAGAAAAAATGAAACTCGAATTTTAGGAAACTATGAGATAAAAGCAAATTAAGTCATACCAAACAAACTATAAATCTTTCATAGGATGTGTACCAATATAGATAGATCTATAGAGCATTCACATATGATTCATATTCGGTTACATTGAAGTCTGGATCTTGTTGGCATCTTACACATCTTATTTTCCAAATTACCTCTAGTTCCATGCATTCACACGGTTTCCCTACCTTTTCTTTCCCCTTCTTCATCTTTTTCTCCAATCCTTGTAACTACATGCCGTAAATTTGGTTACACCACCGGTTAATCACGGTGAAAAAGGGACAAATAGAAGAAAAAGATGTGATAGAAGAATCAATTACAGCAATTGGGGACGTGAACTTGAGGGCCTTATTCAAGTTGCTCACTCCTCTACAGTACTGTGGAGAAGGCTGAAGAGAGATTCCCTCAATGAAGCTCTCGAACATGTCCTTACAAAGCTCTTCTTCATTCCTTGAAACCGCGGACGTGATTAAGGTCATGAGCAATATAGCACGATGCATCGTTTTTATTTGTAGTCAACTGATTTACGACGATTGATGAGTACTAGCCAAGGAAAGTTGATGATCCGTGCTTCCTCAAACTCTATATAACATATAGTAATTTATTAGTTTTACAAGTGGAATATGCGATGGTAATTGGTTTAAAGAAACATGCAGCCCTCGTGTTTTCTATACAAATTGCATAATTGGTTTAAAGAAACATGCAAACATGCAATTTGTGTAGGTAAATTTGTTAGACCTAACCAGCCTTTATTATTTTTCTCACTTTATATTTTAAGTGGTACTGGGTCATAATTTGTGTCACATTATGCTTCAGAAAAAAACTAAATTAAACTGCGTTATGTCTGATATTTATGTTATCAGGAAAATTAATTTCTGAAGTTTGATAAGAAAAAAATGAATTTAAAATTACCGTTAGGACTATGGTACCTCTTGAAGATCTCGTTAGAACTATCCATTTCGGATATTAGCATATACGAGTCTCGAAGAATTCAGTAAGTCTAAAAATTATTATCTGAAATATATTTGTTTTAAAACGGATCAGACCATTCGAATATTAGTTAAGATGCATGTAATTTGGATATTTAGGTTGAAGTCAAATTCTGATCTATTTCAAGTAACTACGAATAGTTAAGGGTAATTTGAAATGATGTTGTAAGAAAGCTTAATTAATTCTAGATCATTTGTAAATTTGGACTAAAATAAATTATTTACCCGCTGAAATAAATTATCTAAACTCGAAAAAGTAGTTTCAATTAGTTTTATCAGAGGAGTTCACGTAATTGGGGGAATACGAATAATATAGTCGGATAATTTGTCCGGAGATGAGCATCAGTGCATGCCTCATTATGTTGTAATATATATTTAACAAAAACAAAATGATAAGTGTCGACACCCAATAACTTTTATATTTCTACCCTTTTTTCGTTTTGGTATGTAATCTTTAGTGTGTCGAAATGCTGGGAGAGCAAAAAATTTGGTCGTTAAAACTTCAGTATATAGTTTTGTTGCTTAATGTACGGACAATACTCTTTTTTGCTGTCCACAATAATGGTTATATTAAGAATGTACATCTTATATGAAATCGCTTAAAGAAACTTTTGCTTGCTTTTGTAATACTAGTCACTAATATAATAAGTTCGATTATATACCATACATAGCTATTACAAGTCTTCCCTTTCCAATATTCGTATAAAACTGTAACTAATTTAATTTTTCAACGTCGATATCCTTCATGTTTCTGAACCTGTAACGAAAGAAAATACTACTTAATTAGTTCCTTTACACATAGGAAAAAATGTAACAAAATGACATTTTTTAGGTTAAAGAAAGAAAGAAAATATGGAGAGGAGAATGGAAATAACTGAGAACAGTCCATAGCAACGGAGATAGGAAAGCTGAGAGTAAGAGAGCAAAGGAGAGGAAGACTGTTAATGGCGGTAGGCAGAAAAGGAAGATGATCTGCTCTTCCCATTATCTCTACGCATTCACATACTCTCTCTATCTCTCCGTTTCCCTGATTCGTCCTCGAGCCCTGCTTGATATTAACATCACTTAGTTAATAGTTAATGGTGAAAAGAAAACGAACATTGGAAATAGAGAAGAGGATAGTTAGTAACTGGAGATGTGAACTTGACGACGTTGTTCAAGTGGCTCACGCCTCTGCAGCATTGTGGAGAAGGTTGCTGGAAGATTCCCTCGACGAAGCCCATGCACGGCATGAAACTTTCGAACACGTCGCTACACTGCTCAATCGGATAACCTGGATTAGGGGAGGAAACCACAGTCTTGATCAGGACCAAGAGTGTCACGAGCAACATGGCACGATGCATTCTCATTGATCTCTTTAGCGGATTACACTATAGCGATTAAGGTGAAATGATTCGTGTGTAGTCACAACCCGATATATATAGGAGTCAATTAGTTTATATGGTGTTTAATGACCACATGTAATTCTCATGGCTCCTTCAAAATCGGAATAATACTAGCCGAGTTCTCTTTCAGCTATACTTAATTTCTTAACATAATCTTTGTGTTTTTTTTATACATATCTTATAGGCTACTTGCGTGTCATTCGGGATGGTTTTTATCGCATGTCGTGAATGATATGTCTTTGTGTATCTACATGTGCCGATATCACTGCCTATAATATGGTCTCAACATGAGAGTAGAAACATTTCTCAGTAACAGTCAACACAACAAGGTCAATTTGGATTACATTCTTGCTTCTTAAGTAACACCAATTGTGTAGACCTAATTAACAAGTCTTGATTATTTTATTTAGCAAACCAAAAAAAATATCTTGATTAGTTTCCAACTTCCTATTTTAAATTTTCAAAATATATGTAGGACATAATGATAAAGAAGTCTCTCACTGGATGTGTATGGTTTATCTTTATGTTTTAAATTTGAAGTTTGAAGTTTCAAGTTATGGGACATAATGATAACTTGAGCTCTCACTTTCATTAGGTGTGAAATTTATCATACTATAGGAAATTAAAATTTCCAAGTTAATCAACATATATAGGATACTAGTAGATGACAAAAGGAAGTTAAAATAAAAGTAGATAATATACAGTAATGTTCAAGGAGAAGGACACTTGTCAAAGGAGTTGCAGTAGCATTTCCGTAATTTTAGATTATCTTCTGCCCATTTCCGTCTTTCAACTCAGTTTCTGTAGAACCCTACCCTACCATTTCTCGTTTCTCTCAAGAAATTTCCTCTGTCGTTTACGCTTCGGAGAGAAACCTTCGGTAAGCTTCCATGGATTCCTCTCGGACTCCACGTATACTCTTAGCTTTATCAATGACACTTCTCTTACTTTCATGGTTTTCTCTCTGTTGTTGTTCTTCTGCTCGTGTATTCGTTATTTCCTATGCTGCTCGTTTCTTGATATTCAGTGACTCGTTTGAGGAGCTTGCGAGTAAGTTTCTAAGTGTGCTCGTGTTTTGGGAATTATGTAGCATTATAGCTTATAGAGTGAAATTTCATGTGGCCTCAAACGCAATAAGTAGGATCTTATATGCTGATGATGACTCCTCTGTTCTTTGTGATCGTCCTTACTCAAGTATAGAAATGTTGAGAGAGCGAGAAATTTGATGTTTGATTTGTAAGTTTGTTGCTTCAGCAGATCATTTTTTGCTTGGTTTTACAGAGAAATAAAATGGATGGACCAACAAGGCATCCATCGGTGTTTCAGAAGCTTCGTGGACAATCCTTCTTGATTAGTAGACTTTCTCCGAGTGTGCAAACTCGTAATTACGGTGTCTCTGGTGCTTATGTTAATGGAGGTTTGCAGAGTCTATTGCAGTCAACTAATCATGGCATTGGCACTTCTTTTCTACCACGTGGTTCATTGTCCGTATCTGCTCAAGCGCCTAGCGAGAGAACTAGTACTGGTTTCTTGATCGATTTCCTTATGGGAGGAGTCTCGGCTGCTGTTTCTAAGACAGCAGCAGCGCCGATTGAGCGTGTGAAGCTCTTGATTCAGAACCAAGATGAAATGATCAAAGCCGGACGTCTCTCTGAACCATACAAAGGAATTAGTGATTGTTTTGGCCGAACAGTCAAAGACGAAGGCATGATTTCTCTTTGGAGAGGCAACACCGCCAATGTTATCAGATACTTCCCCACTCAGGTTAGCTTCTTTTTTGTCTTCTTAGACGTTGTACTTGTACAGATGTTGAGACGGGTGTGTTAAGCAAAGATTTCTGTTTGCAGGCTTTGAACTTTGCGTTCAAAGATTACTTTAAGCGGCTGTTCAACTTCAAGAAAGACAAAGATGGTTATTGGAAGTGGTTTGCAGGGAACTTGGCGTCTGGTGGTGCGGCTGGTGCATCGTCTCTGCTTTTCGTCTACTCTTTGGATTATGCTCGTACCCGTTTGGCCAACGATGCGAAAGCAGCCAAGAAGGGTGGTCAGAGGCAGTTTAATGGCATGGTTGACGTGTACAAGAAGACTATAGCCTCTGATGGCATTGTCGGGCTATACCGCGGTTTCAACATCTCGTGTCTTGGAATTATCGTGTACCGTGGGCTCTACTTTGGATTGTACGATTCCTTGAAGCCTGTGGTTCTAGTTGATGGTCTCGAGGTACAAAAATCTTCACTTCACCATATTGAAAGTCCTCTGTTGCTGTTTACTCAGTTGCTTTTACAGGATAATTTCTTTGCGAGTTTCTTGCTGGGATGGGGAATCACCATTGGAGCTGGACTGGCTTCTTACCCGATCGACACGGTGCGTAGAAGAATGATGATGACGTCAGGTGAAGCAGTGAAGTACACGAGCTCCCTTCAGGCCTTTACTCAGATCGTCAAGAAGGAAGGGGCCAAGTCACTTTTCAAGGGTGCAGGTGCCAACATCCTCCGTGCCGTTGCAGGCGCCGGTGTGCTCGCTGGCTATGACAAGCTCCAGCACCTTGTGTTTGGTAAGAAATATGGCTCTGGTAGTGGCTAAATGATGATGAAAGAAATGTCCTCGAGGTCTACAAGTGAATAAATCTGTGTGAGTTGTATAAATTTTGCTTTTAGAAAATCGAGTATACTCTGTGAAGTTGTGGATTTCCGGAATAAAAAATTGTGTACACTTGGGAAAAAAAAATCTTCTCTGTCAAATTGTAAATAAACGTAAAAATGTCTCTGATTTGATGTAGTAGTGGCTTTTGTCTTAGTTATGTGACCTGTTCCCAACAAAAAGAAAATTCATAGAAAAGCACTGGATAAAAACTGCTAGTTTGTACGCTTATCTTCATGTTTTTTCTCATTTAAGCTGATAAAAACATATATAAACTGTTCATTTAATGACATAATAATATCATAAGCTGAGAGATCCAAAGAATTTATACGTAAGGTTATGCTAAAGATTGTATTAGTAAGATTGGGTTTCCTTGAGTTGCAAGCGAGTCAGTGATCTAAATCCAACCTAAGATTTGGTCTTCAAGTGTCAGCCTCAGATCCCACTTAAACCACTTCAGATAGCTACAAGTAAGGAGTTGAGTCCTTTTCCTTGAACTTATGCCACTACTTGATTCATCCTCTGCAATCCTTGCTCCAACGACTGAAACGTAAAAGGTGTCTCTCTATATAAATCCATACACGTCAAACAAAGGATCCATAACTTGTCATTCAATGGCTCTTTCTCTAACATTTCATGCCCTCACCTCACTTCTTCTTTTTTATGTCTCTTTAGTATCCACCGCAAAGCATAGCCTTCACCACCACACAAGTCAGTCCCCAAACCATAACCAGCATCTTCAGCAAGCTTATCTTGCACTTAAAGCTTGGAAGAAGGTCATCTATTCTGATCCAAAGAACTTGACTGGAGATTGGGTCGGTCCCTCAGTCTGCAGCTACACTGGCATCTTTTGTGCCCCATCCCCTTCCGATGCAAACACTCTAGTTGTTGCTGGAATTGATCTTAATCACGGAGACATCGCTGGTTTCCTCCCTGAACCCATTGGCCTTCTCTCTCACCTTGCTCTCATCCATCTCAATAGCAATCGCTTCTGCGGCATCCTTCCTCTTTCGTTGGCCAATCTATCGTTACTGTATGAGCTCGACCTCAGCAACAACCGCTTCGTAGGCCCTTTTCCAGACATCGTCCTTGCACTCCCTTCTCTCAAGTACCTTGACCTTCGTTACAATGAGTTCGAAGGCCCCTTGCCTCCAAAACTCTTTAGTAACCCCCTCGACGCCATTTTTGTGAACAACAACTGGTTAACAAGCCTCATACCCCGAGATTTCAGTGGAACAACCGCCTCTGTTGTCGTCTTTGCCAACAATAATTTCAGCGGTTGTCTGCCTCCAACCATAGCTCGCTTTGCAGATACTTTAGAAGAGCTTCTCCTAATCAACTCAAGCTTGTCTGGGTGTCTACCCCCCGAAGTCGGGTATCTCTACAAGTTAAGAGTCCTTGACATGAGCTACAATAGTTTAGTTGGTCCTGTACCTTACAGTCTCGCTGGGCTAGGCCATCTTGAGCTGCTGAATCTGGATCATAACATGTTCACTGGCACTGTCCCTCTTGGAGTCTGCGTTCTGCCCAGCCTGCTGAACCTTACTGTCTCCGACAACTATTTCTATGAAGAAGAAGGCATTTGCAAGAACCTGACTTCCAGAGGAATAGTCTACGACGATCGCAACAACTGTCTGCCTGACAAACCGCTCCAACGCAGCAAAAAAGTCTGTGAAGCTGTACTTGACCACCCTATAGACTGCTATGACCACGAATGCTCAGCCATGGCTCCTCCGGCTCTTCAGTCTACCGTAGGACCTTCAGTTGCTCCTGCTCCTGCTCCAGCCTACGCATAAGGACACATGTATGCGGCAAAGAATATGGAACAAAAAGAAATGTGCGAAAGATTGGGTTGTGGGGTCAAAGTATATGCACTAAGATTGTTAAATTATACAGTTTATACAGAACACAATGTCTATCCCGGGTCTCTAGCCGCGGTTACAGATTCTGTGTTTGCTCTGCTTTCATCTAAAAATCTTCTACGCCTCTCCAAGTACATAAAAGCAATGAACCAGCCCCGCCTGTTTCAGAGTCAAATTATGCAGCAGTTAACTTCGTGATTTTCTGCAAACTCATAATCCAGGATTGTTAGACAAATAACTGAAACATCCCACAATTATTTCAGACAAACCTGGAAAACAAACACTCAAAAAGAAGTATGGTTCCTCATAGGCCAGCCAATTACAGAGCTTGGGTATTATCATCCAGAATTCTCATTTATAAAATCATTTTCAGGTCTAGTAACAATAAACTTCGACAGAATCAAGACCCTATCTACAAAACCTATTAGGCAAAGAAACTTCCAAAGGACAGGAAAAACTGAAAAATTAGGTTTGCAAGTTAGATTTGAGTTGTTACCTGCAAATAAGCTGAGTGAAGTCGATACATCCTAACAAACCAAAAAGATCCTCTATGCTGGAGGAAGCGAACGCCGACAAGTGGGGCACTCCATTTTTATATCCATCCATCTCTGTAAGCATCCCGAGTGGAAGAAATGGTCACATGGAGTTACCTAGAACAAGCAGGTTCGTGATTCTCTCTAAGGCGAAAAATGTAGTTAAAGAGAGGCCGAGAATTGGCTTCTGGGTGAAGAAACTGATGTACCATGCAATCAATGGTACGCTTTCTGAGATCAATAGGGGTCATGCAGATGACGCAATCGGTACTGCGGCTTACGTCCTGATTAAATCTTCTGTGGTAGTTGTATTTCTCTGGTAGCATCTGCGTGTAGGCAAAAACAATGAGGAAAGAGATTAGCAGTAGCCAGAAACAATTTTGCAATGGGAAAAAAACCTGAAATATCCAAGCCAAACTGAAACCGTGAGTTCCCTTTACTAGATTGAACTAATCATATGTAAACTACATGGAAAAGAACAAACTAACCTGACGGGGAACAAAGCAACGTGAACCAAAATAATGCTGAAGAAGAAGAGTGGCAGCTTGCAATCCCATGAATGTGCACAAGCATACGCACCAGACCTTGCTAGGCTCTACACGCATGAAGTTGTGTGGACATCCAAAAACATATAAGGGTATAGCTAACCGTGTAGCTGTCATGCCCAAGATATAATACGGGTGCAGAGGCTTTCTTGAATCCCGGATGACATTGGTGACTATCTGTGGTATCCAAAATGAGTACATGAGAAGAAGAATCGGCCGCATGTAGCTGTGGAACTCGTACATTATCAATATGCCTCCCAGAAGGATCCCGTCTGTTAAAATATTGTGATAATGACGAAACATCAGCGTTAGCATCTGAATTTGCGTCGAAGTTTCCAATTACAAGAAAAAAAGTCACCTAATAACTAGAATGTCTAGCGCTCAGGATTCTGTGCAGGTTAATGTCATTTCAAGGAAAAATTACATGAGCAAGTGACTGTAATCAAGTAGGCATTTTTACCCTACCAAAGTAACAGAATATAGTTTCCTCAAAAGCAATTTTCTTATTGGGAAATTAGAATAATTCGATCTTCTTATGACACAACCATTTTCTTGGTATTGGTTTGAAGGAAAGAGGGGAAGGAAATCAAGCAGTCATATGACTAATATCATAAAGTGCAGTCGGAAAAGAGTTTGAAGCTTGTAAACACCAAAGAACTAAATACTTACAGAAACGGCTGTACAGAAAGGACAGTTCACGCCTCATTGTTTCCCAACCTTCTCCGCTGTTGGAAGGCCGGTTTGCTTTCCATATGGCCAGAAGATATCTCATCTCAAAAATCGAAAAGACTACGAATTTGAAGAACGCAGCGGTTGCAAATGCATTAAATAGAGATTCTGCATGAGAAAGTTGTGAGCTTTGGGTTTAATAGTGATCGAGGTTTGAGAAAAACATTACAATATCAAGTAACAGATGGATCAATGAGACAGTATTAGAAATTCCAACTCATACGAGTATTGCATTAGACAGCTGAGGACAGAATGGTCGATGAAAACCAACAACGAATATTATTAAAATAAGGGGGAAAAACTTTGTATAAAAGCTATTCAGAAATATCAAAAATATCACCACAATGGACATAATAGGTTAATGAGAAAAAGAGGAACGCTCAAGTACAGTTATGTCGATATACATACCAACTAATATCCCGGCTGTGAGATGCAAAAGGCATAAGTAAGCATCCATGATTGCTTGTTGTCCGATCATTACAATTGATACCTTGGCAGCACCCTTGCATACAAGAACTTCCGGAAGTTAGCATATTTTATTTATTCTGTACAATAATAACGATATCAGACCATCTGGTTTACATCAGTATCTTACAGATTGTGTGTTACCGTGCTCCATTTGCCGGATCAACAAAAGAACCTGGAGAAAAGAGACCTAAGTGCAATAGAAAGTTAAGGAACACGCTAAAACTGCACAAGTGCTCGGCATTCTGTTGTGAAAGGGTAAAAGACTTTTGAGCAAAGGATACAAAAGTGACCATCAGACCATCGCCTACCCCAGGACTTTCCATCAATCCTTCCATGTGATAATAATTTTTGTCTCCATCTATCAAATATGGAAAACTCTCTCAACGTACAATTAAATGTGACTAAAGAGACAAAGACTACGCCATGATCACCTCAATGTTTAAAGTTTAGAAGCATACTGTTTTCACTAGAAGCCACACGGGATATCTGAGCTGCTATTTCGATATTACAGTGCTTATCCATCTCATTTCTTGGTGCTGAAGGACAAGAGAATTGAAGATCAGGGTCGCTGAAAAAGAAAACTGTACAGAAAAGAATTAGGATACTACTTACAAATCTTCTGTTGCAGTATTCTGACTCTTGTAGATTCTTGAAACACTTGAGAGGAAAAGATTCCAAGCTGTGCAACAGCAGAGAGTTGACATTAGCAAGCTCTTCAAACATTTTAACACATCAAACAAGCCATCAGCAGACTAAAGCACTATCATTGCCAAAGTAAGTCAAACAAGAGTCTTAGACATTACCAGATGATAGGGATTTGAGAGGAGATTATTGTCTTCTTGCCCTGAATCACTCTCCCTGCCGCTGTTTAGGTCAAGTAATGCAAAGACCTCGGAGTTAAGACTCAATAATGACTCTTACAAGCAGTTAAATAAATCAAACGTTAGTACCTGTTAGCCACAAGACGGAGTTGTCTAAAGGGCCATATATATACACCTTCCAGATTTATTTGGGCACCACCCAAATTTTGTTCATTGTCAAATACGTCATGGAAAACAACTACACCCTGTTCCATTAACATTTTTAGAAGTTCAAATATTGCATGCTAAAACAAAGGACGATACTATAATACAGTCTTTATAAGCTGAACTGTTCACCTGAACATAATGCACTCCAGTTATCTTTGTTGGAACTGCCACTAACTCAACCACAGAATTACCATTTGATTTCTGGAAGTCTTGAAACTTTGAAGAGCTATTTAAGGAATCCAGAAACTTCCAATTTCCTGAAAAGTTATATATTTGATAAGTAGTCTAAAACATAAAGCAATAGAAATATACCCACAACACATGTGAGGGTTCAGGATTATCGCCACATGAGCATGTCGTAGATAATCCTGAAGTGGCAAGAAGTAGAAAAACGAAGAAAGACATGCCACAAACCTCTATATGTTCCTGTTATGTTCCATGAGGAAAATGGTCCTGCTTCAGTTATTTGTTTTCTACCAAAGAGCCACTACAAGATCACCACAATCTCAAGAATCAAACCATTAGCCAAAGATCGACTGGTTAGTCTAACGTATTATTATCTTGTTCAAATTGCAGATTCTGCTAAAATTCGCTAGCTATAAACTCAAGACTGCAAATTTCATCCTAGATTCCCAATTACCATGGGTACTACTTCTGCAAACACTAATTGGTATCTACATGGGACTCCGCTACTGGGTCTCATCTCGCCACGCTAAATACAGATTTGTTCTTGCCCATTTCAGAGTATTTACAGGCTGAACAAAGCTTGCATATTATGATGAGCTCAATCAAGCTAAACTAGATAGTTTAAACCATTTCAGCGTTGCTCAATCAAAAGATGATACTTAGACCAAAGCTACTCTACTCCTGGATTTTCATTCAACATGCTCAATATCGCTAGCATTATCTTCAATAAAGTAGATCATCTCAAACTTCAGCTAAGACATCAATTCTGACCAATCAGTTTAGAAAATTATGAGCAGAAAAAAGTCAATGAACACAATTGACAGCAAACTTTCGAACTAAACCATTAAAAAAGATTCTGGGAAACATCAGATTGGACGAAATGAAGAAAATTTCGAGCAATCATCAACAAAAAAGCACAAACCTCGTCGCTCCATGATCGATTTTTCTCCCTTATGGGTCTAAGTCCCGTCGCTTGTTTCGAAACCGCCAACCAAATCGATAACCAGAAGATAACAAACCCTAACCTCATAACCCCTAAATGTTCCCGCTTGTTCATATCACAACTCCAAAATCCGCCTTTTGTGATTCAAACCCACACAAAAAAAAAATCGGCTGGATCAGAACTGTTTCGAGTCGTGTTCCGAAACCAAACGTCTCTGAAGGAAACAATCCAGTATCAAAGCATATAGAAGAAACACGGAGAAGAGAGACGAGGTTTGCTTCGAGTGAAGTCAATCAAACAAGGTTTTAGTTTTTACAAGAAAACTAGAGGAAGCAGAAACTAAAGAGACGTGATTAGAGATTTCTATATGCCGAAGTTTTCACAAACTCCAATTAGATTTGGCAATTTGTTTTGCGGGTCGTTGAAGCTTCACAATCAACTCCTCTCTGTTGAACAAGTCGAAACTTTTTTTGGTTTTTTTATTTTATTTTTTTTAACTAACATTTATTTTAGAGATTTATTTTTTTGATAAACACCTTTCTTGTTGAAATCTCGCATTCTCAGGTCTTTCTTGCGCCTTAGAAACTTCTTCTTTCCCAAAACATTTTGTTTGATAAGATTATTACCAAAATTAATGTCTTTTTTGAGTTAAAACATGACTAGAAATGGAGTTTCGATTTCACATTTACGAAACGATCAAATATTAATTTGATCCATGCGTAATAAAGAACGAATATGCATTTATAGAAAATGAAAATTTTCTATCCTTGTCCAGCAGAACTAGTTGGGCTTTAAATTTAGAGCCTTTGTTATAACATACTTGATCCATTTCAAAAAGCCCACTAAAACTTGATTGTATTGAACTCCTTTTAGCTAAATTGTACATTTCTCTGTCCACCACGATTAATACTTTATGCTTTTTTAATAATAAGACAATACGTTACGTAAGTTTAAACAAAAATAAATTTCATTTAAATTAAATGACTAAGAAATTTGAAGATCTCGTTAAAAGAAAGGTTGTTTGTGCGATATGGGGGGAGTAAATAAAAAGTGTGAAAAGAAAGATAGCCGTTAAGTCAATTGCATGTCGAAACGTGTGACAAAAGAAGAGGAGCAAAACCGAAACGCTTCTAATTAATTTGCATATCTCTAAAGAATCGATGCAGCCAAAAAGCTTCACCCAACGGCTATGACGTCTCTCTCCATAAATACACATACAAGCACCCAAGAGCAACACACTGTTCAAGAGAGAGTGATATACTTGAGGTTTAGTTCAAGTTTTGGAGAGATGGGTTTGGTCAAAAGGTTTGATGTTTACTTGATGATTATGATGTTCATAGTTTTGGGGTTTACAATAGAGTTATCAAATGGGTACAAGTTCTATGTTGGTGGGAGAGATGGTTGGGTCGTTACTCCTTCCGAGGATTATACTCATTGGTCTCACCGAAACCGGTTTCAAGTCAACGACACTCTTTGTAAGTCACTCTCTTCTCTACTATATATACACATCAATGCGTCATAAATTAATGTCATTATAATGCATGAATATGTCAACTGGTGCAATTGCAAGATTTTAAGTACGCCAAGGGAAAAGATTCAGTGTTGGAGGTGAGTGAAGAAGAGTACAACACATGCAACACGACTCACCCCATAACTTCTCTCTCGGACGGAGACTCTCTCTTTGTGCTTAGCCGCTCAGGTCCGTTCTTTTTCGTCACCGGCAACTCCGAAAACTGTCTCAAAGGCCAGAAGCTAGCTGTCAAGGTCATGTCCGCCGTCCACCACAGCCACAGTCCTCGTCAGGCATCTCCCTCACCGTCGCCGACTCAGTCTCCGGTCAATCAGACTTTGTCATCTCCAGCGCCTTCACCGGGAGTAGTTCCTTCTGATTCAGCAGCTCTTGCTCCGACTCCAGGACCCACGAAAGCTCACAATTCGGCCAGTTTGGTTGGTCCGGGGGTGGTTTCTCTAGGATTGGTTCTCGTAGCTATCATAAGTTCCATGGTCTAGGGCTTATAATGGTGAGAGTGTTAAATCCCTTTTACTATGTTTTGAACTTTGAACTTCTTATGTTTTTCATGTCTCGTGTTTTTCTTTACTAATCAGAGTATTTAATTGGAGATTTTATATTAAATGAGCATGAATTTGTTTTGTGTTAACTATACGTACATGTAGACGGCAGTATTCACATAACTCATGCAAAATTTCGTTTGCAGTTTTATAGGTAGATAGAGAAGTGTTTACTAATTTTTTTTTTGTGAAGTTTTGATTGCTAATTATCTGACTCTTATAAATAAAAGTTGGAAAAATATGCTAAGTAAAGTGGCCAAAATATAAAAAAAATTAAAAGGAACGGAAGTTTAACAGAGAGAAAAAGGTAGACAAAAACGCCGTCTGTGGGCATCGAACCAGTGAGAATGGCTTTAACAATTTTAGTTATCCCTATTATAGTATTGCGCAATAGTCCAGATCTTTGTTTTTTGTTTTTGAAAAAATCTTTAGTTCAGATTCGTAAAGCTCTGTCAAAACTATTATTAAACATGTTTGTCATGCGCAATATTCTTTATCTTTTTTAACAAAAAATATATATTCTATATCTTTGATTTAGATTCCTAATGCTCTATCAAGAAAAGATGATACTTGCACGTCTACTCACTTTCATGATTACTCTATTTTAAATCACACATTTTGTAAAACTTCACGACTGTTATTGTGTTAGAAATCACCTGATAAAATTAAGGCAAAAATAATATTGACCCAAAACAGAAATGCTGTACTACCTAGTTACACATTAGAGTAATCTTTTTATCATAATCGAGTCTTACTCTACGTTTTGCTTTGTTTTCACTTTTCACCAATTATAAAAAAGGTGAATATATATTTGTAGCTAGGAAAAGTTGTGTGAGTACAAACCAATTGTACCCTACAATACTCATGAAATGGAGAAAAATATGTTCCTCTAAAATCCATTTTCTTGTCCTCTTCTTTTTTTCTCTTCTTTTAGTTCCACTTCTTCCTCTGTATTGTTTACTAGTCAAAGCCCTTGTGTTTTTAATTTGTGATCAATTGATTTTATTCACGTTTTGTTCATTTGCCTAACTGAATCTTACAAAAACCGTGTTGACTTAAGACAATAATCACATGAACATTCACCGAGGAAATCATCTATTCTTATCTCACGAGGGCAATTTAAATTTATCTCAATTAAAATAACGTTGTATATACTATAATGGGACCAAGAAGTTGCCCTGTTTGGGCACACAAATCATCGCTGAGACACGCAAACTCTCAATGCGAAACTCATTTCACTTAATCGCCCCCTAACTTACTTATCGTATTCGTACGTCTCTATATATAATCACACGACCGCGACGGCGGCCGGACGGCCCATTCCGGCGGATAAATTACCAAAAATACCATAATTCAACATAGAAACCCTCTGCTTTGCCTTGGCACACCTATCCTCCTCCTCCGTCTCCTTCTCAGTCTCCGGAAGTGGCTTCACAGATTTTCTCTCGCAGGTGCCGAGCCATTTGGCTTGCATGTACTTGTGTTTTCTCCAAGGACCCATGTGCATTTTCTTGTCTTTCATACACTTTTTTGCCGCCGTGCATAATATTTTAATCAGTGATCTTAGCCTCTCTGTTTTTCCGACGTACACTTCCGGTAACATCCCAATGAGTCGCTTGTACTCCTCACTGCCTCTCGCCATCTCAAACTCCGCCCTAAACGATAGCTCGATCACCACACGGATCTCGCCTTTCTTCGAACCCGATTTGTCCACGATTTCCAAATATTCATGCTCACCTGATGTTTTCAATAGATAAACATCATGATTAGTTCAACTATTATATTTAATGATAACTTGCTTGGTGAATATTTAGATAACTCCGTTGACGTGGTTCTTTTCGATAAATGGTTATAAAGAGGGCTGAAAGTTTCAAAACAAGTCCATATTCAAACGAAAAGCTTTTGAAATTTTTTGAATCTAAATCAAATCTTTTTTATATTTAAAGTTTTTAAAAGTGAATAAAACGGGGTTAATTTATTATACCTGCAGGGATCTCATGATTGCTTCTCCACTTGGATTTAAAGATGACGCAATCATAGCCGGCGTCTCGTAGGCGGCGAGACACTTCCCCGCGCAAACAGCTACGGCAACCGCCGGTCACCGGTCTCTGGCAGACACATTGCAAACCCTTTGATCTCACTTCTTTCAACGCTTCTTTCGTTGCTTGTCGGATCTTTGTCTCAATAGAACTTGTCCTATACAGTGTCGCCTACACATTTATAGATTTGGACAAAAACAAAATTAATGATACCCAACAAAAAAAAAAATAGGAACTTTTATCAAAGAAGAGAATTATAGTTTTTAGAGTTTATCAACTAATAATAATAAAAAATTACCTGGAGAAGTTGTTCTTGTTCATGCCAAAACGTTTTGTTCTCTTCGGAATTGCAACTGGCGGCATCGTTGTCAGCATCAGATTCTTCGCCGGCGACGAAGCTACCGGAGTCAGAATAATCCTCCGGTGACTGGTTTCCTTCGTCAAGAAAACCGAATAGAACATCGTCGGAGCTAGCCATGCCGTCGAGAAATTTCATGATGTCATCGGAATTCTGCCGATCCATTGCTTTAAGCCTTTAAGGAAGAAGAAAGAGAGAAAGAGATGAGAAATGTTTTTTTCTTTTAACTCTATTTTTTGTGTTTTTGTTTTTGGGTTGAAGAAAAATAGGATTAAACTAGAAGATATATATAGGTCAGAAACTGAAGCCTATGTGGGACCTGGATAAATGAAGGGACCCACACTAATAGAGATGGGACCCACCTGAAGGGTGGGAGAAAACTGAGACAAGGCGCCGCGAGCAAGTGCTTCGAATGCTCTATTGAGTTTGGAAGAAAATGACGTGTCAAAATATGATTGGGCAGTGAGTCGGATCTGATGGCTTAAGACAGCTAGTTTCTGTGTCAGCATGGCCAATCACGAGAACTCCGCGTTCCAGATTCGGATATACTCGATCCCTAATATATCTTTCAATTATTATTATCTTTTGTTAATTTTAATTAGTACTAATCCAATTTTAACAATTGGATTTTTCGATATACTATTTTCTTAACCCTCAGTTTCTAGTAAGATTAACTAAAAAATAGATAAAGCGTGTTGAGTTAGATTATAGATAATCATAACGATTTTTTTATCATTGTAAATCTCTTTGCTAAATACAATAGCAACTAACAAACACGTTTTAAAAATTACTATACATATATCTGTCCCAAAAATTTCATTTGTAACTTAAAGAATGTTACATGTATTACTATACATAATCGTCCATACTCCATAGTATTAGATGTATATTTATTGCAATGCGATTTCAAAAAGGTACAATTATTAATTATCGGAAAGCACTCCCTAGAAACGTCCTGATCTTGGAAACGGGGACCTACGTGCCAAGAATCAGACGCAGACAAAGACATCTACGTGGAGGATAGCCATACACGTGTCTTTTTGTCCTAAACGCCTTATCCCGACTACTTCTATGGGCTTCCTTGTCCTGCCACCAAAACGAATAATTAGAGGAAATTAGCTGAAAGAACTTATATTAGGAAATATACCGGTTTATATAAAGTTATTAGGAACATACAATCTTCCTTTTGTCAATTTGATTCTATTTTCGGACTGTTCTTTGACAAATTTTACTCTATTCTAATTCTTAGCGAGATGTATACACTTTACAAACTTAAATAAATTTGTTTGGGTTTCCAAGTTATGCAAATCTTGTATCATGTAGTGTATATGCTCAAAAAGAAAACGAGATTTTGATCTAACTAAGTAAAATGCATCTGCAGTACCGAAACTTTTTTGTTTGCGTCTCAATTAATGGACTAAAATATACTTTTGGATATGTCGAATATGCTTGATAGAATCGGTTTTCAGATAACGAAAAGTACGTTAAGCGCAGTATTAGTACACAACAAATGGTGTATAGTTAACTTTGGCAAGAAGGATTGGCAGATGTGGTAATGGAGTTAAATAACATTTGCTATATATACATTTAGCTGTCTATCAAACCATAGACGTACAGTTTAATTTATCACTAGCTCTCGATCGCTCACATGAAAATGTTGAACAGATCATATCATAAATGATGTGAAAACAAAATAAAAGGAAAATTATTGGGTTTTAGTAGAATATTCTGCATTTTGTTCCTATAAGGATTTTGGGAGGCTGAGAATATTCTTTAATAAGGCTCACGTGGTGGCAGCATGTGGACCAGCTCATTGAGATGAGATAAACACGAAACAGTTCGAACATTTGTTGTTTTAGTACACTGACAAGACGAAAATGTGAAATGTGCAAATAACGCAATCATGCATATTGTCGTTTGCTTTAGTAGATCGGTTGGTACAACTTTCTGATTAATATTTCCAATTTATTTTATCCATATTTGTAATTATGTAAATTATATGAAAAAAACCTTTGATACCGGTGGTTATACATGTTGGAGAACGAAAATAAAATTGAACTAGTTTCTGACAATCAGTTTAACGAATTATTCTACAGATTATATATGGTACTTGTGGAATCAAAAACAGGAGTAAACTCGTTTAGCACTTCCCTTCTACAGATGTTGTAAGAATGTCGTCACTGATTCTCAAGTCGATGGGCTCCGGACTTTTTTCGCCCATTGGTGGATACCTTTATTTATTGAATTCATTTTGTTTTATTGTAACCATTCAGAGATGTTCATCGATATCTTATTTTTCTGGTAGGCAAAATTGTTTTGTTCGAGATATATGATTATTATCATGATAATATCGTATTCGTATATATATATATGCGGTGTACCTGGCTAATTTTTCTCTACTTAAACTGGCTTAAATTTGGTCCTTCTAATATGCAAACATGAATAAAAGTATATACAAATTATGGAGTATATATATTTGACTCGTTTTGCATACACTAATCTGACTATAACCGAGCAGACGACATGTTTTTTTAGTGTATAATATGAAAGTCAAATAAATGTGTATTGAATTAAATTGAGTCAATGGTGTTAAAAGCTGTCACTTGTGCTATCTCTATATAATTTTGTGTTATCATGTATGATCACAATCGGATGAAAGGATATGTTATGATCTTTGTATATCACTTACAAGTTAAATTAATTCATATTGGACTCGCTGAATAAACAATCTGACACTTAAGGCTCATCTTGCACGCTAAAAGATATACTACAGATTTCCGTTGATTTGCGAAAGTATTACAAAAATCTACTTTAACAAATCGTTTACATACATGTTAAAATAAACTGACAAAAAACTATAACCCAAAGTTGTTAAAATGTAGATATGGTGTTGGTTGCTGCTCGAAGCTTTTGTCTTCTACGGTTTATTGAATCATATGTTGGTCTTCTCCCAGCCGTTTTTGGTTAGGTTTATAGATTCTTTTCGTTTTAACGTGTGTTTCAACTACAATTAAACATCGTACAAATCTTCAAATTAGATTTGGTTTTTTTTTCTGTTAAAAAATTGCTTTCAAAATAACTTTCCCTCGCCCAACAATTTTTGGCTGATGGATCTCTTTTCTATAGTTGTTCATTGTCTTTGTTAAACAGTTCACGTGTATCAGTTTTTGTTTTTCTCAAAAAAAAATTACACACTAAATCATCTTTCTTATCCTGAAAATCTGTCTTGAATACTAAAATTCCAAATATTTTCTTCGTTTAAAACTATAAATTTCTAAAATCTTAATTGGTGAAAATCTTGATTTTGTATTTTTATATATTTACAATGTTTTGATGTTCTTTTAGATCAGTATTGGGTTTTATAAGTTCTTTTATATTTTAACTGACTTTTTTTTGGGTTTTTGGTTCCTGCATATTTTTCTTAATAAAAACCAATATTTGTATCTTTTTATAAAGTTTTAATATATCAACAGATCAGAAATAAATATATATACTTTTAAAAAGCTGAAGTTATAACAACGTGTCTACTAATAACAACAATTTTTCTATATAAAAGTTTTATTATGGAAAACGATCTGATTTTCTTTCTCTCGAAATTTTTTTCCAATTATCATTATCTAGTAATTTCATTATGATAACAAAACAACAACCAAAAATACAAAATATGTCGCAGAGTGTTTTAGATTCGATATTATAATTATGCATGGTGCTGAACCTAAAACTGGATAAACCATGCTTGCGTTCTTATTTTTGTAAGGAATATTTCAGCCCTTAATTACTAATTTCATTGGTCCAAATGGTAAGCGGTAGTAGAATGTAGTTAGACATAATAAATTTGAACCATAGTGTTGCATAACTGTTTTGGGTTTTTTTTTCTAAACATTTTTTAATAAACCAAAAGAAAAAATTTATAGTTATACAACTTTTTACAAAATTCTAGACCGCCTCTGACTACAATACAATATCTCCTTTCTTCTATTTTTTTTTTTCAACTAAGCGTGATCTACAACACCATACCACTTTTCATGTGTTTCTTTATTTACTAGAGATTTGTTCTTCTCGTGACAAACCCACACAACCATCCCCATTTATATCATATTGGCATTAATGTAGCAGATCCATCAAAACTCCACAATA
Source organism: Schrenkiella parvula (assembly GCA_000218505.1). NCBI lineage: Eukaryota > Viridiplantae > Streptophyta > Magnoliopsida > Brassicales > Brassicaceae > Schrenkiella > Schrenkiella parvula. Next base: position 12,593,860 of record CM001193.1, on the reverse strand, counting down.
AAACGTGTAGAACAAACTTAATATTCGAATGAGTAATATTTCGGGAATTTATCGTTTTACATCATTTTTAATCGAAAAAACTACATAGTGTATAATTTCATTTTTTTATGTGATATCTTAAACAGTTTTTTATGTGTATTTAAAATTTTGTGATCTTTCTGGCAAGTAAATACGAAGTCTATATAGATTACAAAATGCTAATTGATTTTTTTTCTAGACTCAAAGATCCAATTAATTAGGAAGTGTATACATTCGCATTAACATAATAAAATACACAACATTATTTTGTCACCATCGTCAGTTATATCAATTATTTAGAGCCCTGGCTAGGAGTGAATCCCAAGAGACAAAAGAGAGTAAAGTTAATGGAAAAATCATTTTTCTCATTTTTTAACATGTGTGGTTGAATTTGAATAATTTATAAACGTTGAGATTTTGAAAAGGATCGTCTCCGATCTCGACGCATTTGATGGTTACTGATCATCTGAAGAACACTTGGTAAAAGGCATTACAATTTCCCTGTACTGATCAATTGTGTATTTGACAAGCAAATTGAAATAGGTATAATTGCTGAATATCATACTAACGATTAGGTCTAATATCAAAAAGAAAAAATTAGGATATATATCGCAAAAGCAAAAAAAAAAGAGAGTCAATTGTTATGTGCCATAACTTCCATATTGCTTGTTTATGCTTTTTTCTAACACAAATACATAACTAGATCTTGGTTTTGTCTTTACGAATAAAATCAGTTGTGATGGATAGATATATCGTTACGATAAGAAATAAACAATAATGCTAACCTAATAACCTAATTAAACGCAAAAACAGATGTTACATTTGATAAATGTTGAGGTTTAAATCTATCAAATACTATACGCTACTTGAAATATATGAATGTATGCGACTAAGTCACTAAAACGTAGGTTTTTATATTTTACGACTACTATTCTCTCTCTTTTTTAATGATTATTTATCTTTATTAATCTGCATAAATTATAAACAAATCACATCTTTTATAGTATAAACTCTATGTTTGATGTCAAAATATTAAGAAACTATGTTTACATAAATTTTATAAACTTGATTGGGATGAAAGAGATTAGTTAAGAAAGAGTGGGATAAGAAGGAATCAAAGTTGGAATATTTATTTCACAAATTCGTTTGTCTCCCATCATTAAGACTGATGGGATATTCCCATCGTAAAATTAAGAATCTTAACATTGTATCCAAAAAATCTGTAGATATTTTGTTTGTCTTTGTAAAGAAACAATAATCAAATCAAAATCCACCATCAATCTGATGTCCAACCAAAAACAATTAAAGTGTTGAATATGTTGATAAAGTTCCATTTCTTAAGCTTTTCCAACAAAATTATCTATAAAGTGTCATCTTTATTAATAATTTAAGGCAATTTGCATTCATCATACAAAAATTTTCTACAGTTTTCGATATAATATTTATATTTAACCTCACTATCAAACACTTCGTAACTGGAATTTTGTGTAAAGTGTAAGAATCAAATCTTAAATAAATAGAAGAATCAAATCTTAAATAAATAGAACTTTTATAATAAGACAACAATTTCTCTAGGAGAGGTGGTACAAAAATTTAAAATTAAATATGAATTCTCTTTAATAAAGAAAACAGAGACGTCAGAAAAGGGCCAATTAAGACGAAGACTAATGCGAGGGTATCTAATTGAAATTATCATCAATTATGTCGAATAACCACAATTACTGAATAAATAAATCGCCTTTTGAGGCCAAAACTATGTGCTATATGAAAGCTGTTTAGCATATATATTTAGCGCATGTGTAAAGAAAAATCAGTTATAGGGTAGTTTTTCTAAAAATTCTAAGCCAATAAGAAAACAAAATTTCTGCGATACCCTAAAATGTATTCCAAATTTAACAGATAGGATAATAGCCCTGGTCAAAATATCCAGATTCGAAGAATCAAACTGAACCCGATTCGAATTGAAAGGTATCAAACCAAACTGGATCTGGCGTAAATATTCGAACGGGTTTTGAATTGTCATATACGAAAAATCGATACCGAACTCGATCTGAAAATCGAATGAGTACTCGAAATATTCGAAATAGCTAAAAAATATTAGTCATAATAATATATATAATAACTAAATATACATCCAAATATATTAGTTATCTTTAGTTAATTTGAGTATTTTTAGATACTCCTGGATATTTTCGGGTTAATTTGGGTAGTTCGGATATAAATTACCCGAATCCGAACTGTATCCATGATTATTTTTGGATAAAATAATCGAGCTAAACCATTTCTTATGGAAATTCAGATATAAATCGGGTCCGAACAAATTATCCGAACCCATTCCAAGTCCGATTTGAACTAAACCGAATCCGATTCAAAAATTTAAAATACCCAAACACGTCTTATATCTCAAACCTGAAAGATTCGATACCTAAAAGATCCGATCCAAACCCGCACGTCCATAACTACAAAATAATATGCACTTAATTTGTCATTTACGCTAAAATAATTTACAGTGTTTTTTTTGTCTGGTCAACTGTTTCAATTTTCAACACTTTTCATAACATCATTATGAATATTCCAAGCTAGTTGTGTGTTACAAAATTGTAGGAAATTATTTAGAAAACAAAAATTATGTACTTCCTAGTTAGGATAATATCGATGAGATAAGAAGGAAATTAAATATATTTATGTCATATGCCTCGTATTTTCCCTGTAGCGACAACGATTTCATGGTAAAAAATTAGCAATAGGATGGGTCGTGATCTAAAATCCCACCAAACAAAAATTATATCAAACTAAATCAAGTAGCTACATGATAATTTTTAACCTAATCTTAATTATAGGGCTTTACAGATGGATGAGACTGTTTAGATGGCTTTGAAGATAGTGAGAACATAAGATTTGAGATTTTTGTTTTTTTTTCCCCATATATATATTGACACTTAAATTAACACTTGCAACTTGAGACGATATTTACATATTTTTCTATTAATTAATCATAAGCAGACAATAACATTCCTTTCAGCGTTTCTTTTCCTTTTTATAAAAACATGTCTTTTAAAGTTTCAACCTTCAAGTAGTGTTAGTTATTTCTTAAAATAAGATGTTAGCCGGAATCCAATTCGGTCATGGTAAAAAGATACATTTCTTTAAGTGTGGTTCGATTAGGTTAGCGTATCTATAAACAAGATTATCATTTCATAGTACACTTGATTCCATGTATATTAAACTAAACCCCCTTTTCTACAACTGGTACAATTTTATAGGATTCATTTAAATTTTATTTAAACAACTAGCTTTATCTGTCATGCATTATACATGCATATCTTATATCTACCATGTATAAACTTTTATTCTTCCCCTCAATTTTATTTTATTATTAGTTATATAAATAGAAATTTGGCCACTGTCGATAATAACATAGAAAATACAGGTGATGGCAATAACACCTGACATCTACAATCTGTAGCGATTAGTGAATTTTCGGGTGGAGATCTCCCGGTTACGAATGTATATGTTAAATGGGTTTTTGTTAAACCCAAACCGGAACCTAATGAACAACCTCGGCCCAACTAATTGGTACTACCAGGCCTGAATAAACGGCCCAAACCCCAGAAATTTTGGTAGTTGTTTTAAAGACCATTACTTTACTTGCACCATCTCCACTTTTTATTTCTCAGACTCCCTCCGCAAAGAAAGTTAATAGGGTAAAAAACAAATTATGCACCATCCGGGAATCGAACCCGGGTCTGTACCGTGGCAGGGTACTATTCTACCACTAGACCACTGGTGCCTCGTTGTACAGCTAGGCACAAGATAATCATTCAATTTTTAAAGAAACAGTTAATCATGAAAATCTTAAATGTAGGTTTACTTTCAAAGGAAAATGAAGTTCATGCAATTTATACATAAGAATCACACAACCTGTATATATCAGTATATACCATCTAGTATACAAATACAATAAAGAATAACTTTCACACTAGCTTTTCACCTTCCATGAAGAATAGAACCAGAACTCTGAAACGAATTAGAATAAGTAGACGAGTTCCATACATCTAGGAACGTGGGATGTTGTTGTTGTCTTCCGTCACTAGTTCCCAACAAGTAAGAACTCTTCATCCTCTCCAACAAGCTCACTTCCATGCCTTCCCTTTCCCTTTCCCTTTCATCACCATCATCACTAAATCTCCCTTGCTCCAATAGATGCACCACTTGTCTCATCTTTGGGCGCACCCTCGGATCAGGATGCACACACAACAGTCCTATTCTCAGAGCCATCTCAACTTCCTTTGTCTCAAACCTTCCTCTCACCTTTATCTTCTCGTCTAAACCATCGACCACTTGTTCTTTCTCCATTAGTCCCCACATCCATTCCACTATCCCTTCTCTTCCTTCCTCTATTGGCCTCCTTCCACAAACTACCTCGAACACAAACACTCCAAAGCTATACACGTCGGTCTCTGCCGATGCTCTCCCTGTCTTAACCAGCTCAGGCGCCATATAACCCGCTGTTCCAACCACGTGTGTTGTGCTAACCATCTCTCTGCTAGTGTTCTGCAACTTAGCTAATCCGAAATCACCTACCCTCGCATTCATATCCTTGTCAAGTAATACGTTGCTGGACTTAATGTCTCTATGCAACACTTTTGACTCCCACCCTTCGTGTAGATACAACATCCCTGAAGCTACGTCTCTTATCACTCTCATTCTTTCCTCCCAATTCAACATCTTGTCAGAATCAAATATCTGCTTGTCTACGCTTCCATTCTCCATATACTCGTATACCAAAATAAGACTCTCCCCTCCTTTCTTACACCAACCTCTTAGTCCCACTATATTCTTGTGCCGTAGCCTCCCTAAGCTAGAGACCTCGGCCAAAAACTCACTCGTCCCAGCCACGCTCTCGCGAGGGCTTATCATAATCCTCTTCACCGCCACTTCTTTGCCTTCCAACACTCCTCTATACACCTTCGAGTTCCCTCCCTATCCGATCATATTCTCTTCCGAAAACCCTTTTGTTGCTTCCAAAACGTTTCCGTACTTCACTCTGTGAGGCCAATACTCTGTTTCCCAATCTTCCACATCATCGTCTAGTGGTCTTCTTCGTCGCCTTACAACGTAGAAAAAGAGCCCAATAACACAGACTAGTAACACAACAGCACCAACAGAGACCCCAGCAATTAAACCTTTAGACTTAAAAACCGAGTCATCTTGCAATTTAAAAGAAGGAAGATTCCTAGTGACTAAAGCATCGCCGATGGATAAATCTGAGTTGCTAAAGCTCCATGAGAGGATCCTATGGCTCTGCACTAGTAGTCCTGTGGATCCGGTGAAGCCCACGAGCATATTATCGACCAAAACTCCAGTGAGATTTAAAGGAATGCTTATGAGAGGCCTTATGGGTTTCAAAGAGCCAGCTCTAGCCATCGTGACATTGATCGCTGACCCGTTAAACTCAATCCACGCCTGATAGTTATCGCCACTGTTAAGCTTCAGCTCCGTGAACCTCTGGCCTTCTCTTCCGCCATAGAAACCGGCGACCGCGGATGAAACGGAAGTGAGAGAATTGACGTCGACACCGACGTGGTTGTCGTTGATGTCGTCGAACTCTTGGTTGGCGAAGACGTCGAATTCGACTCCGAAGATTCGGTTATTAGGGTCGCCGTTATTGGTCAAATTGAGCATGCCGAGATGCTGAGCTGATGCTGCAACCGTTGTTTCGGAGGAAGGGAGGAAGACGAAAGCGAAGCCATGGCCAGGGAGCCTATTTTTTAAGGGAGCTATGGAGAAGATGAATGATGTGGCGAAAGGGAGCGGCAAGGCGGAGGAGGACGATGAGACAGGGATTCTTGAAGGGTAAAGACCACGTCCGATGGAGAGAGTTGTTTCGTTAGTGAGTGTCAGGATCGACGGCGGAGAATCGACGGTGGCGCCGACGAGGAGTGTGTTGGTGGTGGTGAAATTGGAGTTGTAGACGAAGTCGATGCATGAGACTGATCGGAATAGTAATTGGGATGTGGCGAAAAAGAGAAAGATGGAAGCTTTAGAAAACATGGTTGAGGGATTTGGATCAGAGAACAGAACAGAGAGATATGTTTTGCGTGGGAAGTGTTAAGTTAATGATAGAGGAAGAGGAACAGTTGGTCAAAAACTCAAAAGAGATTTGATTTTGTAGCGTGTGGAAGAACCAACTATTCAAATAAATTGTCTACAAAACGATTAACGAGATAATATTAATTAATGTAGTTATGTGTTCAAATTTGTTTGAATAAACAAGAAGTTGACAAAGTACGTCACGATATGCGGCGTGATATTGTATTTGATCTCTAAAAGTTTAACAATTGAAATTTTTCTTTTTTTCTTCTCATTCGAGCAGCTTGGAGTTAATGAAAAACTGGTCTTGTGATTGTGCTGTCCACATTTCTGGGATGTGATGGACTTATTGGTCAAAGAAGTCAGCCTCGAAATGTCAAAATATTCAACTTCTCCTGATTTTTCCCTTTCGATTCTTTCAAACATATCGCACATTACTCAACTTATTCGTTAACTGTAAGCATCATAGTATTAATCCTGACATCACGTCAATAAGTTTTACTAGTTACAACTATCTTTTTTTAATGAAATCTTGATTTAGTAAAACACTGTATGTAACCACTTGGTTTAAGAAACGGTGCGTTTTTGGGAGATAAGCGAAAAAGCGAAAAGAGAGGAAATAAAAATGGAAACAGAGCTCTCCAACTGTCAGCTTGCAGGAAAAGGCAAATACTTTAACTGGACCGCTAAGACAAGGCACGTGACAAACACTGCCCAATCGCTGAGCTCACCAGAAAGAGTGTGTAATTCACGCAACAACAGATTCGACTGGGCTCAAGTAGCAACTAAAGAAGGAACGTACGGCCGCTTTCCTTTTCTCATAATTCTTCACCGCAAACACTCACCCCCAAAAAAGGAATCAAGAAAAGAAAAACATTTAGGGAGAGAAGTATATTTACTACTTTGTTCACCATAACTTTCACCAGCAGATAGAATCATCAAGATCTGGTGTTTTTAATGGCGGACAAGGAAGAACAAGAGACGACCACCTCGTACAAGCTGTTTTTGAGAGTAATAAGCAAGAGAAGAACATGGGTCTCTCTCTTTCTTGTCGTCTACGCGATCCTCTTGTCTTCTTCATGGAATTCGCTTAATTCGATTGTAGATTGGTACGGAGAGAACCACCAGACATCTTCTGGTTGGCCGGCGGTTTACGCCTCGGTGCTTCTTGGGGCTGTGTTTGGAGTTCTGTCGATGGCGGCGGCGCTGTTCATAGCCGTGCCGGCGATCGTGGTGATCTGGATATCAGTGGTGGTGACGATGGCGTTCGCCGGAAAATCGAGGAGGAGAGTGGTGGTTGAAGGGAGGAAAGTGACGAAAGAGATCGCAGGGTTTGTGTTTAGGGTTCTTCTTAAAGAAGGAAACTTTGTGGCTCTTCTTTGTGCTCTTCTTGCTTACTTCGTTTTCTTCAATTCTTACTCTTCCTCCTCTTGATTCAATTTGTCATAAACAATAACATTTTACTACTAATTATCAAAATCTCATTCTCACTACTTGTTCTTGGTTAATCAAGATTTTGGTTTTCTTGAATCTGAAGAACGATCTTCTTTGTTGGATGGATGTATTTTTCTGATGTCAGATCGAATGCTTCCACGTCATAATACCAACACGTGAAGTTATTGTCTTTTCTTTTATTATTTTTATTAGGAGCACAGATTCTTCTTTCAGTCTGTCTGTTTGTCGATCTCTGTCTCTACGTCCGTCGATAAGCTTCTGAGCCATAATATGGGTTTGAGAGCCCATTGGGCTTACTGTTTACCATCTATAGCCCACTATGTAAAATAACGAGTTTGGTTAGTGAAAACGTTAGATATATGTGGTTGGACTAATCTTGTTTCAATCTCTTATATTTCCTAAAATATGTTTTTATGTCACATCATTTCGTGGTTTAATAATTGAAATATTAAAAAATTTGTGAGATGCCAAACAGGTAACACTTGGATAATTGTCAATATGTGATTATTGATATGTTAAGACGTCTAATTTTCTTGTTACTTTAAAAATATGATAGTGGCCTATAATAGATAGATTGTGATGACAAAAGAAGATAATATGATTGTGTTTGAAGGAGGAAGTGCATGTGGTTAGGTATGGTCAAAATGATGCCATTAAAAAAAAGTTAAAAGGTGATGAGTGAGATAATTTTCTCCTTCACACATTCTTCATCATGTTGCATTAATGTTAAAGGTAAGAAGGGAAGATGCCCAATCCCAGTCAATACATTCTTTTTAAGATAATTCAAAAAATTAATTATGCATATTTGACAAAAATTAAAGGGTGAATTTGTGTAATGACCAAAAACCAAACTAAAAGTAAGAATATAGCACCTAAGAAAATCAATATTAAGTGAGTAACCATTTTTTGCTATTATACAAAATGAATGGACAAAACTAACTTTATTATTTTTTAACCTCGTATTATATTTTCTATGTACTCATTATTTTACATAGAAGATATAGAATAGAATGCTAGTAAGTTCTTTATAGAATGAAGAATACTTATGTAGATTCATTAAGCTATATCTGAATGATTATATATCTATTTTTAAATTTTAAATCATAATATATGCAACAAGTTTTAAAACAAAAATGATATCAAAAAATACATAGGTATATTGAATTAAATAAGTACTATTCTATATGGAAATTAATAGAATTTATATTCAGTATAGAATGATAAATTCTTATTTGGATTTGTTTATCCATCTGTTTAAAAAAATAAACTATGATATGGTATTGAGCCTAAATTCTCAATATAGTTCTGGACGTATAACTTTAATTTCGTTTACATAGTCTTAGAATATTATCTAGTCTCATTGATTGGTACTTGGAAGTTATACATCATGGTTCAGGAGAATAATTGATATGTCTGAATGTTTTTTGCTTTATACAAAAGATTATAGTCACACTTGCAATGATTTGGCTTTAATATCCTTTTTTAAGATTGATTTAATTGCAAGATCTTAGAGAAACATATATTACACCATCACTGATTCTTCAGGTGTAAAGAAAAGCATCATTGGTTGCCAAAAAAAAAAGCGTCACCGACAACAGTTTTTTTAGTATTTTACTTCTGTCTTTTATTTATTATATATACCACACCGTATCAGTTTTGTTTCTTTGTAATTGTATTTTTTTCTTTATGTCACTTTAATTGTATAATAGATGTTAGTAGTACCAAGATGTCGGCAAAAAAAAAAAGATTTTAGCTGATTTTTTTTGAATTTTTAGCTTCTTAGTAGTCAACAAAACATAAGAAAAATACAAAGGCGGGGACGACATTTTGTTTTGCCATTATAAATTCTATATGTTGCTAAACTATAAAGGATCAAATGTTTCTTACCACAAATGTGATTGTCATGCCTATCTGTGCTATTTTTCTCAATCACAACAACGTCGACGACACCCAAGACTCTAAAAGTGATTATTGTATTTTCTAAATGCATTGGTATTAAGAGTAAAGGGATTATCTTGGAAACGGTTTAATTCGTTCGTGAAAATGTAAGGATCAGTATGTTGTGGATGTTCACAATTCTTAATTAATAATTATAGATCATGTGTACATTTTCTAAAATATCTGAATTTGTTGACACTCCAACGCATGTGGGCTGTTTCTTTTTTCTTTCCCTTTTTTGTTTTTAATTAGAGATTCATATGTTTTTCTTTCATAAATGCTTATTATTAAAATCCCATCATTAAAAGCTATTCAAATGTTTATTTTTCCTCTACGCTTCAAATTAAAATTTAAACCCCCTCATTTAAAATTTTCAACTGTTAGTCACTTTTAATTTGATGTCTTCTTAATGCCAGATTAACTTATGTATGGTTTTCTCTTCCTTTTTGCCAGGTTCTGTGTTTTTTTTTCTCTTCAGCCATAAGAACGAGGAAGCTAAGTAGTTTTTTTTTAAAAAAAAGGAAAAAGCACAAAATTTAGTATTTTTGGTCTGAAATAAGTATATCTACATATTTGGTCTACAGTGAAACTACTATAAATACAAAATAAAACAAACGTAGATGTGTCTGTAAGTATTCAATTATTCATCAAGCTCTCATTTTTCTGCAGGATTTGTTTCTCTATATCGCGGCTAAAGCGTTTGTGGGAGTGCTTTTTTCAAATCTTGTTATTTTTGGTATAAAGAGATAATTTTTCTGTCTCGGTTTCATAAAAGTTTTGGACTTTGAGTGAGAGATTCACCAAACGAGGACAAAACTTTTTTGTGCTGGGTGCTACCGACAAGGGCGGTTTCTCCAATTCTGGGTTGAAGTCTCTGTGTATGGCTCCCTCAAGGAACGGGTCAGTGATACGAGTTCTCGGGTTCTTGATATGTGCAGCTTTCATCTATTTCTCATTTCGGGATTTGTGGCTCAATCACAAAGCGAAAACCGAGTTAGGGTTTGTGAAGCGGAACGGAACTCAGTTCGTGGTTGATGGTAAGCCTCTGTATGTAAATGGGTGGAACTCGTATTGGTTCATGGACCATGCGGTGAATGAACACAGTAGGTACCTTGTGAGCGAAATGCTCCAAACTGGAGCCAAAATGGGTCTCACTGTTTGTAGAACTTGGGCCTTCAATGACGGTGGCTACAACGCTCTCCAGATCTCTCCTGGCCGATTCGATGAGCGAGTCTTCAAGGTACATTTTGTTTTGGAAGATTGTAGCAAATGATAAATTTTATAAAGTTGCGAAATTTTTAGTTTGTCGCAAGGCTTTTTCTTTCGTTTCACTCTTTACTTGATTTTAGCAGACTTGGTTCCAATAGAATATCCAATTTTGAGATGTTTGTCTATGATGATTTCTCTGGCTTCTTGTTTAGTGGAATTTGTATAATGTTTGTTCAGGCCTTAGATCATGTAATCGCAGAGGCGAAGAAGCATGATGTTAGATTGCTTCTTAGCTTAGTGAACAACTTGCAAGCGTACGGAGGGAAGTCACAGTATGTGCAATGGGCATGGCAAGAAGGTGTTGGCCTCAGCTCCTCCAATGATTCCTTCTTCTTTGACCCATCCATCCGCAAATACTTCAAGAACTATCTCACGGTATTAAAGGTTTTTTTGTGATTACTTATTTCTGATAGGATTGAACATAGATCATTGAGTGATAGTGAGCTACACTAAAGGGGAAAGGTCGAATTCTATTTCTTGATTCGCAGACTCTGCTCACCCGCAAGAACTCAGTAACTGGAATAGAATACAGAAATGACCCAACGATTTTCGCTTGGGAGTTGATAAACGAGCCTCGATGTGCCTCTGACATCTCTGGCGACACCCTCCAAGTCGGTCCTACATTTAACTAGTCACTTTGAATCGTTCAGATTGTTTCTTATTCAACAAAATGTTAATGTGTGTTCTTGCGGGATCACAGGACTGGATAGATGAAATGACAGGCTTCATAAAATCAATTGATGACAAGCATCTCCTCACAGTTGGACTGGAAGGCTTCTACGGTCCTAGTAGCCCGAAAAGGCTGACAGATAATCCAGAACAGTGGCCCTCTGAGCTCGGAACAGACTTTGTTCGAAACTCGAATTCCTCAAACATCGATTTTGCATCCGTTCATATCTACCCCGATCACTGGTAAGTCCGTTGAACATTTGTTTGCCAAGAGCTCTTGGAAGATTGAAACCCACTTGAGCCAACTATAGATTAGTTACAGCATTTCTCACTTCTTTACTAGTTAATTTCGCTACATATGGGGGCAGGTTTCATAATCAGAGTTTTGAAGATAAGCTTAAGTTTGGGGTGAAATGGATGCAATCTCACATTGAAGATGGGATGAAGGAACTGAAGAAACCAGTCTTGTTCACAGAGTTTGGACTCTCGAACCTGAACAAGGACTATGATCCATCCCAGCGAGTGCTGTTCTACAGAACCATCTTTGATGTGATTTACAAATCGGCAAAGCGAAGGAAGTCAGGGGCAGGCACACTGGTCTGGCAGCTTTTCATGGAAGGCATGGAAGGTTTCAATGATGAATTTGGGATTGTTCCACATGAACAAGATCCCATGTATAGATTGATAGTCAAACAATCTTGCAGATTGGGTCGGGTCACAGGACGTCTTAAGGAACATAAGTTTAGAAAAATTTGTTCCCACAAACATTGATAGAGAATCACAAGTACACTTTTTTTGTATACAGTGAAATCTGATTCTAATTTTGGTCACAAGAATCAGGTTTCAAGAGTAATAATGTATTAAGGTTACTTAGTTCGAATTTATAGAAAACCCAGATCAATTCATATTTATAAGAGAAATCCAAAAGCTAAGTTGCATTTCATGAACTATACCATTAACACTAAACCCTACAAAAGATAGATTTTTGACGATGCAACATGAAAACTAAGTCGATCTACGCTTTGCCAATCTTGGAGATGTCCTCGTTGAACTTGTTTCCTCAACCTTTTGGGTCTTATTCTCCTTCAATCTCTTCCCCACCGATTCAGATTCAATCGATTTCTTATTGGCTATAACAAGTTTGGTCTTGCTCTCACCAGCGACTCTATCAAAATCATCGGAGAGCTTTCTCCTGATTCTCGCCACACCTTCATCTTCCGATCCTATCTCCTCTTCATCATAATCATCGTTCAGATCTATGTACCTCCTTCGTTTCACCGCAACCGGAGCCGCAGGGGGAGAGTCGTAACAAGATCTCTTCTTCTTCTTCGTCTCGGTATTCCCAGATTCGATTTTCACCGGAGTAGATTTCTCGAGCTGGGCTCGGAGCTTGTTGACGTTCCCTTCGATTCGGCCCTGGAGACGGAGGCGCGTGAAGTTGAGACCACCCATAGACCAGTGAGCGTCTCTAGCCCACGAGAGAAGCGGATCAAGCACAGAAAGCGGCGGATCAACGCGGTGAGAGTTGAAGAGAGGGTTATCGAAGAAACGAGGACGGGGAAGCCCGTTTCCGTAGAACTCCGCCGGCCTAATAGCAAAATGTTTCTTCACCGGCGTCATCATTGTGTATTTAGGGAAGGATGAAAAGAGATCAGAGAGAGAGAGAGAGAGATGGAGAAGGATGAGTAATGGGAAGATTAGAGATTAGAGATGGGTCATATATGGAGGAGATTTTGGCGGGTGCGGTTATTGGCGCCAGACTCTGCCGCGCTGCTTGAAATAAAAAATTTGGCGCCTCTTCAATTTTGGTTCCGCGCAATTTTATTTGGTTTTGTGACACGTATGTGTTATCTGCTATGTTCTATTTATGATACTTTTCTTATAATGTACTGAATTTTTTTCATATATACTGTTTTTATTGGATATGCTTTTTGTATGTAAAAGCAAATTAAAAATAAAAATAAAAGATAAATAATTTTCTATTTAATTTAGAATCTTGCCATTCAGATCTTTTCTATAAACAAGATTCCATATATAAATAAGTAGAGAAACACCCAATACACACAAGATTGCGCAAAGAGAAGCAACTCAACATCAGAGATTTGGGCTCAAGAGGAACTTTGAAAGTAAAACACAAATAATTATAGGCTTTAAGGAAACATAAATTGAGTCTCATTAAGAATACACAACAGACCCAATCTAATTGGCCCAATAAAACTAGGGCCTATAGACTATTGTAAGAGACGCAATCTTTGAGAAGGGAGGAAGGAAGCAGTTTTTTATTGTGGAACATACAAGTAGAGGAGCAACCATGGCTTCTCACCACCCTCTGGGTGGCCCTCCTGAGGACGGCATACTTAATCTGTCAAGGAGGGCGTTAAAGTCGATAGGTTGGCCACTCTCCTCCATCCGCTGAATCACGGCTATCACGTGGTCTCCTCTGAAACCCATGCTCACTAGCTTCTCTATCAGTTCACCGTATTTTGATCTCAACACAGGAGGTGGTGTCCCAGTGTTACCACCACCTGCCTGGTGCTGCTGAGGAGCGTACCCACCACCTTGTGGACCTTGCATGTAATGGGCTTGCTGCTGCTGCTGCGGCTGCTGCGGCTGAGGTGGTGGGTATTGCATCCGCCCACCTTCATACATGGCATTGGCATACCCAGGAGGAGGAGGCCCTGCCGGTATATACCCATCACCTGTCTGGGGGCTATAAGATATCTTTGTCTGCTGAGGAGCCTGTGGTGGTGGTGCACCATATCCGTAAGCTTGCATCGACTGTTGAGGAGGTCCAGCGTATGGTGATTGCATCTGCATGCTGCTTGGCAACGGTTCTACTGGAGATTGGTTGCTTGGTGGTGCAGGCGTGTATGTTGGGTAGGCTCCACTGGACTGTGGCCTAGCCTGTGGCTGAGGAGGCCAGTTTTGCTGGTACTGCGGGAATGACTGAGTTTGGGCCGAGCTTGGGTGAGATGGAGCATGAGGTGGGGGCATGAACTGAGCCTGCGCTGGTGGTGCTTGAGGTTGAGATGGTGGAGCAGGAACGTGCGCTGGTGCAGGTGTGCTGTGAAGTTGTGTCGTAGGTGGCATGTAATACTGCTGCTGTTGCTGTGGCTGTGGCTGAGCTGGTGGCTGTGGTGCTATTTGGTGAGGCAAAGCAAGGGCAAGCTGCTGGTTGTGTGCATCTGAGGTGTTCTCGCTCTTCTTAGGCTCTGGAACAGGAGTCGCGACCCGCTCCTCACCATGTTGGGAGTGAGATGGGGAAGATGAATCTTTCTGCACAAGTTGAAGCCTCGCCAACTCTTTTTGAGTATCTGCCAACTCTTGTTTGTCTCTGAGAATCTGGACTGACCTATGCACCTACATATGAACAGACATAGTCTTAACGTCCATTGCTGATTCAGAGTTTTACAAACTACAATTAAGAAAAAGGACTGAGGCATTGCATAACACACCTCTTGAAGATGTTTGTCCAGAGATCTAAGCTTCACATCAGCCTCCTCGTTTTCACGAGTCAAGTCCGATCTCATTTCTCCAATACTCTTATCAAGGTTGTAGCAGTACAGTTCTAGCTGGGACAAACGTGAGCTGATGCCTTCAAGAAAGCGCATCATGTTGTCTGCATACTTCTTCATGGTTCTTTCGACAGTGGCAGTAAGGTCTTGGCTCAAA
Source organism: Schrenkiella parvula (assembly GCA_000218505.1). Taxonomy (NCBI): domain Eukaryota; kingdom Viridiplantae; phylum Streptophyta; class Magnoliopsida; order Brassicales; family Brassicaceae; genus Schrenkiella; species Schrenkiella parvula. The sequence continues at coordinate 12,578,746 of CM001193.1, read as the reverse complement.
GAGTCCTCTGGTGGACTGTAAGAGCTTGTAGGAAAAACAGAAGACCTTGCCATCCTGGTCTTGTGGAATTCCTGCAGGCAAAATGAAACAAAAAAGACAGGAGTAGCTCAGTATCATGATCAAGTGAATGACATTTTCTTCCAAATTATAAGAGAGACAAATTACAGCTGAACAAACTGCAATTAGATTCATCGCTATCCCGTTTCAACAGAACATAGCTCCACATAAGTCGCAACCTATATAGAAATACAGCAACAGGGAATGTCCATATGTTTCGATTAACCTAACAAACGTATCATCTTACTTGAGATTCAGAAACTAGACAAACACAGAACCTTGAGCTTTTTTTTATGGGTGAATGCCAATTATCGCACGGAAGATCTGAAAGCTGTTAATGGAAGCAGAAGCAGACCATGGAACAAAGAAACTATTTAAATAAGCTAGCATCACTGAGAATAATCTATCGAACAAGTACACGATCACGCGAATCCCAAACCACAATATTCCAGCAGATACTAAAATTTCCAAATCGAAACCCTAGAATCCCAAAAATCAACCAAATTCGCCGATCGAGCAAAGTCGAAACTTAAAAAACAGACGGAAGGCGGAAATCTGCGTTCACCTTATTGGAGTTGGTAGCACCGATCGCAGGATCGGAGTTGGGACCATTAGCCGAGTCCTGGTTGGTGTAGTCGTCGTAAGAGCAGAGGATATCATCGGAAGCAAAATCGAAGCCCTTCGATCCCGCGTTGACCCGACCCGACGATCCGGACGCCATCGATCCGAAAACTGAAATCGATTTGTGATAGAAGAAGAATCAGAAGAAGGCAACCAGAAAAAGGAAATTACTGTTAGTCGTGGGAGGAAAGCAAAGCCGGTTCTCGTTTTCTTCAAAACCTTTGAGAAGACGCAAGCAGAAGAAGCAGGAGAAAACCGTTTTTCTATCTCTTTAATTTCCAAAATGTCAAGAAAAAAATGGAGGTTTTAATTAAGTTCAGGCTTCTGATAAGGATGAAGACTGAAGGAAATAGCCAAACCGACTTTCCTCTTATTTTCTGTATTAATATTTGTATCTTCATCCCCAAAGATATTGATTACTTCTATTTTGCCCCGTTTGTTTGAGTTAGTTAATTTACAGCCTTTTGAATATTCCAACGTCGTCGTTTCAAGGTAAGAGGCTTGATGGGCCGTTAGAAAAGATCGTTTTGATTGTGTGTACTTTGGGTTCTCTGGTCATAAAAATGAAAGCGAGTGCTCTTTGATCCATAGTGCCTATGTGCAAGAAACCGGTTTCTCAACATTGATACTGTTCTTCCTTAAGGTGTTTCTAATGATTCTTCTTTAATCTGCAATCAGTCTACACTCGAAGTATTAGTAAGCTGTTGGAGGAGCTTTGATCTTGGTCTCTGAGCACCTTGTTGCTCTTGTCTAATCTCAGCATCTTTCTAGGCATTGAGTATTAGGATCTATAGTCACAATGGTTAGCTAAGCTTTTCCAAAGAACATTGTTTTAGTTGTTGCCTAAACATCACTTGGCTTCTTGATTTTCGACATGATCAAACGATTAAGATACGGATATGGATGAGCGAATAAGGTTTGGCCGGTGAAAAGTAAAGATATGTGGACACGATTATGATTGTCGCATTATCATATTGCACAAATGATAAAAAGCTCTTCAAAAGTAATTTAATTATTAGGAGGAACCCATAAAGAAGATAGCCGCAAAGTTTCTGCTTTGATTTGTATCCATACATCTTAATCAAAAGAAACGTTTAATAATAATAACAGTAATTAATGGGATCCTATACGTCACCATAAGATGCTTTAGTTGTACGATTATGTCTTTTGATCATGTGTTAATATATATATTCCTTTGTTTAGACAAAAAAATGACCGAAGATAATTTGAGTAAAATGTCGAGAGTATTATAATTTCACGGGGTTGTATTGTCTTTATCAAAGAATAAATGTGCTAACATTTAATTTGACGTAGAGAAATCTCACCAGAAAACCGTATGGAGTTGGATTTGGTAAGGTCTTTGCCACAAATCAGTTTGCATTTGAGAAGATTTACTCAAAAAACAAATAATCAGATCCACTTGTTCAATGCCTTTGTTCTCCTCTTCATTAGTGTTTCGACCTTATCTTATGACTTTTGTCCATACAAAAAAACCTTATCTAATGACCATAAATATAAGAAAATACCAACAGTAGTAGTAATGGGAAAGAAGAAGGGTATAATTGTCCAATAAAGACCAACTCACAATTGGCAGCAATGTCCGGACACGTGGGTGGCTTAGCAACCAATGATGGACCCAATTTCATTTAAAAGATGAACCAATCATGTACCTCTTTGTGTGGTTCTAACTTCAAAGGCTCAAAGTCCATTTCTTTTTTTGTTATTCTTTGACCATATAGCCCTTCTTCTTTTGCACTTGCTCCAATTAAAATTCTTGTAGGAGAATCATTTGTGGAAACCATCATATACACTTATATTTTGACACAACATGGCTTATGAAATTCTGACGAAAGGGCAAAACGGGAATATTATATATTATAAATACATAATAACATGGTCAAAATTAGCATAATTTAACTTTTCCCGTTGCGTATATAAACCGTCAATTATCAAAGCAAACACCTCAATTTTCCCACATTTTCTCTTCATCTGCCTACGGTTGCAAATTTATTTACTTAAAGAAAATAAGAACACAAAAAGAAAAGTAGGCCAAGAATTTTGGAAATTTGAAGAGTGAGACATGAAGAAATCTGGAATCCTCGCAGCTTCCATCTCTGCCGCCGCTTCCGCCGTCACCACGAACACCTCCGTATCCTTCTCTTTGCCGGAATCCAATCTTTCCCGTCAGGTTAGAAAAAAAAAAGCTCCTGACTTTCGTTTCTGAGTTTCTCAATAGCATCAAGATCCTCTGTTTTTGCTCTGTTTGAAGTACTCACACACTCGAGCTTTTAATATAAGCAAAGTTGCTGTTAATAAAAATGTCAACTTTATCAAATTACCGGAGACTTACATATATTTTTCATCCAGATGTGTAAATAATTATATATGTTTTACTGATTTTGATTAGGAATCGAAGGAAAACCAGAGGAAGAAGAAGAGTTCGGAAGATGGAGGAGATGAGAAGTTTGCTCCAAGGTTTGATGGGTTAAGATTCATCGAGACGCTTGTTACTGCTCACCGATAACCTTTGCATTATTCTCATTTGGAAGCTTCGCTATTGTTAGCCCAATTGATAAACAACAACAAAAATTACTGATTTTAACGTTTCGTGTTTTTTTTCTTGGTTTGTTTTCACCTCGTTATAGTAACTTTGGATTAAAGTGTAACACTTTCGAAAACTTTATATATTACCACGAAGAGGCATGTTTTACGAGATTCATGTTCCTATTCGTTTTTGTGTTAATTATGTCTTCCTAAATATTCGACTGACCCTGTAAGGCCTTGTAGATTAACTTAGCCCATTAACTACCAAAACGTTATCATGATCCAGTCCACACAGCATGTTATGAAATGCTAGTTTGGTGACCTGGTAGTACGAGTATAATGTTGTCGTTGATGCGAAACCATATGGGTTCAAATCCGCATAATGGATGTTCTTGACCAAAAAAGAAACAAATCGTTCACGAGAGCCTAAACAGAAATCGAAAACTTACATCTATGATTTGCAGGAAAGAATAAATGGGTCAGTCAAGAACTAATTAACAACGGAATGTTCATATATAATATCTCATATCGTAACATATACATAATAAGTCTTTAGAAGAGGAAAAACAAGAGAACGGTGAAGACCAATGCGTGTGTGGAGACAAGAGAGCGTGATGCATGAGAAGATGAGGTGGTAGTGGCGACGTTGGTGCAATCAAGCCCTTCTTTGCCTTCTTTGCACATATTTGCAAATATGCCCGGAGGATAACGACCATAAATATTGATGTAGCTGAACATTGTGGCGGCACATTCTGTCTTTTCGTCGTTAAGAGCTTCCGCGAATGGACAAGCAAAGTCTTTGAAGGCGGAGCAACATGCCTTGGCCGGATAATTTGGTCCTTTGCATTTACTCGTTATGATTGTGTAGTTCTTGCTCGCAAAATCTTCTTTGCATGCTGTTATTATTAATTAAATTATTAACAAAAACGTTAAATCTTGCTTATTATAACTCGCTTTTGGATTAGCTATAATCATCAATGGAGCATGCATGAGCTCTTATTACGATCAATGATTCAAATTTGGGAAATTATATTTCTTACGTGTCTTTGCTTGAAGAAGAACTCGGCTTGTGGTTGGATGTGACTTAAATTCATCAACTGCACATAAAAAAAGTTCCATTAATTTTTGATTAAAGAACTTTAAACAATTTTTTTGATAGACACGAATTAAAAATTTGTAAATTACGAGAGATGTGGACAGACGAAGCGAATCCAGACAAAAGGATGATTGGAAGAAGAGAAACCAAACAATGAGGAGAAATCTCCATGCTTCTATGTTCCTCCTTCTTCTTTGTATTTGTCTTAATTTGTCACATTCGATTTTCAAAACTTTTTTTTTTGTTATTTTTTCTCGTCTTATGGAGTTACAGGAGGGGAGAAAAATACTGCGGATGTATCGGATAATTTAGTAGAATAAACAATATTACTGACAGCCTCAAAAAAAAACTATTTACTATTTTTATCTTTCGAGAAAACCATCAAATTAACCAAAATTTTATAGAAAAAAATAACTATTCCAAACTACCATTGGTTAATATTCATAATCAATTGGGAAACGCCCATTTCTTGGCTCAGTTGCCTAAATCGTTAGAGGCAACTTGCTCCAATAATTTGATGAGAGACTTTGAAAACATTATCACGAACGTGTATATATAATATTATATCTACGTCTAAAACAATATGATTATATATATACAAGTTACAACTGTATCCCAATCCCTTTGTTATTATTGTATAGAAACTGAACTATATGATAAATCATGTTGGGATAAACGGTTTATTATCTAATTCATCACTTTTCACTTTATCAGTGACATCACTAAACATGTCGCCTTATATAACACCCACGGTTAAGTTTTTTAAACACTCTGAAAATGAAATAGTTTTACCTTGGTGTAAGACAAAAACTAGTTTTTTTAGTTTTTATGAGAAAATATATTTCTAAAGAATTTTTAATTTGAATTTTTTGAAAATTTGATTGAACTAGACTATGAGTTTCTTATTTTTGAAAACCCAACATATAAAGTAAATTGTGGTAGTTTAGAACATCCACGTCAGTAAGAAACCCACCAAAATTTATAAGAAAAATATATATTTTAATATAATTTAGTTAAACAATTAAAATTTTTAAAAATTTTAACTAATATAAATAAAACACATAGCTTATGAGTTTTTTAATGGATTTCTTAAAATTCTCAAATAAAAAACATATCTTGTTCTCTTTCTTCCTTTTTCAACTTTTTTCTTTTTTTTAATCATAAAAAAACTCTTTCAAAACACTAAAAATGTCACTGTTAGAATTGAACACTAATCTCTCATTAATGAAAAGAATCGATTCAGGATAATAAATGATTAGTTTTGGTCATGAGACATGGCTCCCTTTATTATAAACAATCGGTTTGTATATACATATGTGCATACTAATACATGGTCACACGATATAGTTTAGATGACGCACAAAATTGTAATGGATCACACAGATTCAGAGACCATGAATCGTCTAAGATTCAGACATAACATTAATGGCGACGGCACAACAAATACGAATATTTTTAGACACTGTTTTGATTATTTCAAGGAGTGAATTTGGGGTTGCCTACCGTAATTAATAATATATATGAAAATTAAAATATAGTCTGGTGAAACCAATGACTCTTTGCTTCCGTGACGTGTAACCTAATTAATTATCCTTGTGATTTAAAACTATATGACTATTGGTTGATAAGGCCTTTAATTAAGGCTTTGATGAAACATTTATTATTCCTCGATTCCAAATTAATTAATTCAACTTACCAAATTGCCATTGTTATTCACTCAGCACCTAGTAATTACAATTTCTCATAAAATACAAAGTAGTAAAGTACCGAAACAAGCAACAGTATTTTAAAAAAATAAAATAAATAATGAAAAAAGCAATTTACTATTATGATTTTGTTTTTTAAAGAGAAATAAAATAGTGTAACGGTGCAGCCATGGAGTGCCACATCATCAAACTTGGGGGAGTATCTATGGTGTTGCCAGAAACAGAAGCTGCCAACTTCTTATCTTATGAATATTATATAATACATAGATAAAGTTACAAGGGAATTTTGCAATTTCTAAAATCTATATATTGTTATGTTCGCTAATGGAGCATTTCCAGTTTTGTTAAAAGAATAATAACTGTTTATCGATATTATTTGATGTGATTATTATCTTGTTTAGTTTTTAAAAACGATGCTGATCCGTTGCTGACCTTTTCATAAAATAAAGAAAGAGGCTGAAAGAAGTAAAAGAAAAAAAACTCAAAAAAAGAAGAATGGCGTTTCGTTACTTTATCTACTTATTTTTAATTAGGTAGACGTTTCTTCTTTAAAATCATAATTTCTGCGGATTTTAATTTTGCACCTTACAAAATAATAAATAATAAAAATTATGTGTATGTGTGTGTATATAATATAAGCTCTCGTGCTTCTGCACCACCCTCGATCTATTATTCTTGCCCATTCTTGATTTCTCTAGTTCCAAATAATAATTCTCCTCTCTGTTCTTGGGCCATTGTCCCTTAAAGCACTAAAGTCAGAAGAAAGATCCATCGGTTCCTACAATCTTTCCAAAGAGTACGTCTCTTTTTATCTTCTTGAATCATCACTCTTTGTTATTTATCTATGCTGTTGCGTTTGTATGTGTATTTACAAAGGTATCTAATCAATAGATCTGCACCGTTTTTGAGTTACTAGTATGCACAAAGACGATTCCTTTCGATTATACTTTGTCAGTTTTAGATCATAAGACTTAACTTCTTGTGATGTGATTTGATTAGTTTTCCATTTGTCATCACTTCTTTGTTTAATTAACCACTTCGGTTCTTTAATTATGTAGTTTCTTTTTTTTCTTATATGGTATATGAATAATAACGTGCTCTTGAGATTAAGTGAAAACAGAGCAAAGCATGGAAACCGAAAGTGATTAGGTCAAGTCTTCATAACTTCAACTTGTAAAGATCCTTACTTTTTTATTTGTTTATTACTATCTTCTTCTTGTTTTCTCTCTAAATTTCGATTTTTTAGGTCCATGTTTTTTGCTAAGTTTGTAATGATCTATTGATTGATCTTTCATGTTTTGATGATATTTCTTGTTTCCACAAAAAAATTATTGCTTTTTCTAATCTCTCATTTTGGGATTAGATTTTTTCTTCTTCCTTTTTTGTCAATATTGGGACTTAACTTTAGTATTTACTATTTAGGTGAAATCTCGTTTAATAGACAACGACTAGTCAAGTGAATGGGTTTGTCTTGTACGTTTCAGTAAAATGGAGATAGAGAAAGAAGAAGACAACCAGCCAGCATTGGGTGACTCTGGAGGAGACTTCGACTGCAACATATGTTTGGATCAGGTTCGAGACCCGGTCGTGACTTTGTGTGGCCACTTGTTTTGTTGGCCTTGCATATACAAGTGGACTTATTCCACCAACAATACAAGACAACGCGTAGATCAATACGACAAGAAGGAATCCCCAAAATGTCCGGTCTGCAAGTCCGATGTTTCTGACTCTACCCTTGTCCCGATCTACGGTCGGGGACAGAAAACTTCCCAGTCCAGTTTAAACTTACCAAACAGACCATCCGGTCCGATTTATGACTTGAGAAGAGTTGGTCAACGTTCAAGAGAAGGGGAGAGTCAACGGTACATGTATAGTATGCCAGATCCGGTCATGGGTGTGGTATGCGAAATGGTGTACCGGAGACTATTTGGAGAGTCGTCGAGCAACGTAGCGCCGAACCGGAGCGATGGTGACACAAGTCTCCGGTTAAGGCGGCGGACAATGCGGGCGGAGGAGTCGTTAAGCAGAGTCTACTTGTTCCTGCTTTGCTTCATGGTTATGTGTCTACTTCTTTTCTAATAATAGGATCCTCTCATACATAAGTATACCGAATGAGTAAGCATATATAATTATGGAACTAAGTAACAAGTGTGTGTATAATCCTGAAATTGTATGATGAGAAGAGAATAAAGTCAAAATCAAGAAACGGCACCAATAGGCTTTTGTATATTGTGATCTAATAATAAAATGTGATGATGTGAGAAGATGAGGATAAAAAGGAGGCTTATCTTCAAAAAGATGATAGTGGCATTAGAACGCGACGCAAACGGTGTTGCTTATGTCGGATAACCATCTTTTTTCTTTCTTTCCAAAAATTATAGAAAAATTTGGGGCCCTACGTTTGATTGATAACGGTGATAAGACTGTTGATAAAAGAAGTAGAAACATTAATTTTTTAAAATAAATTAATGTTCTTGGTACGGGTCTTTCTTTGTGCATTAAAAATGTTGTAAACAAAATGGTAAAGTGATTGAATTAGAGTGAGCTGTTTCATTTAAAAGCACAGAGCAGTCTGAGATGATTTATGGGTCCGCATGAGACAATACCCTCATTAATGGGAGTCCATTTTTTTTGTTTCAAAAGTTGTAATTTAATTTGCCTATATGGATAATAGGTTTTTAAAGTTCGATCTTTAAGGATTTTTTTTTTATTGTCGGTATCTATGTGATACATTTTACAATTTCAAGTCGTCGTTCAAGTCAAAAAAAAGAAAAAAGGAAAACAAAAGAGTAAATTGGGCCTCAAAAGCAATCAGACATTAGTAAAAACAAATGCAAAAGTAATAGCGGATTTACAGAGAACTGTAAAATGTGAGACCAAGGCCTTATTTACACAAAACACATAATAAGATTGAAGAGTGTATCTTGCGTGTTTCCTACATTACAACTCCACTCGGTAGAAACGAACAAGTTTCATGCTCTGCACTCTTTCCTCCTGCATTCCACATTTTATCTTTCCATTTACAACCAAAGTCATTGAAAGACATTCAAAATGGATATGTAGTGTAATCAGTATTTACCTGACCCTTGACCGACTCTTCTTTCGGCTGCGGAAAATGAAAACCTGTTGAGCAATTCTCCAACTTTTCCGGATTTTTCACCCATGCTTTTCGACCTTCACTCACTTTCACCCCGAACCTCCATGTCTACCACATTGCATTCATATACGTGTGTTAGATTTAAACCCGTTGAGACAAAAAAAAAAAAGACTTTTTGAGCGAGTGAGTGAAACACATACATACCTGAGAAAGGGGGAACGTGTCTCTCTCAATCACATCTCCTTCGATGTTTATGCCAGTGCCTTGGCATTCTGGACAGAACACTGAAAATATCTGCCAGCTAACATCGCTTACCAACCCATTCCACTTCACACCATTCTGCTTTGTGCATCTCTTTTTCCTTTTCCACTCACCATCTTGCTCCCAAGTATTTCAGTCTCACAGAATAGAAACCAGTGTACGACACAAGAAACATGAAATAAGTGGAACGCCCCAAGGAGGTTTCGGCTGCTGCACACAAGATTTCCTGTCTTCATGTTTAGTATTGCTGCCGCATCTTTCCCTGGAAGCATCTTTTGCTTACAGACTTGGCATATCCTTTCAGAAAATATCCTCTGTTGCTTCCTAAGCTCCCGTCTTACCGTTTTGTTCTTGATCACTCTTTTGTTCACGAGACGATCATCATAATCAGCTATTAGAGCTCTTGAGTTACCAGCTGAAGAAACCTCCTCAGAAGAGTCATACTGACTACAGAGAGATTCACTGGTGTCCTCTGGATCCGAAAAAGATTTCTTTCTCTTCCTCCCATTTTCCTCGCCGTTCCCTGGCTCTGCTGACTGACTAGATGTGAGAAGACGACTCGGTTCGTCGAGCAAACCCAGCCTACCCAAATTGTAGAAGTAGGAGAATGTGACAATAGCAAAGTCATGCTCTGGGACAGTAGCCTTCTCCTCATCTGAAGGACCCTCCTCTCCTAACCACTCGCACCATAGCTTGTCAATCCAAGTTGAGCGTCCTTTCATTTCAAAAAACCTAGCAGCTATGCGGCCAAAACCAATGAACTTTGCTTCCACATCAAGAGTTCTCTCCTTGATCAGCAAACCAGAGATTAACAGATTATCTGCACAGTGACGAAGTTCATCATCAGTCTCCGCAGCAGGTTGATTATTTCCATGTGATCCACTCATTCTGTTTTCATCGTACTTGACAATAGCAAATCTTCCATCGTCACCATCACTGCAATTCTGCAAACTGGTAACACCTTCACCAACAGAGATTTGAGTTTTCTCCTCTTCTCTTGAACTATCGAAGAAAAGGACACCATCACTGAAAGGCCACGGATTTTCTCCAAGAAGTGTGATCCTAGCACATGAAAGTCTCTCCTTATGAAGGTTCCCGTTCAAGTGTCCAAGCAAAATTGTGTCGCTGTAGCAGGGAGCGAGACACAAAGTGCAGAAGAACACGAACCGTTTCCCATCCTTACGTAGCTCAATGTACGTGTGACCTTGTGACCTCAAATTCCTAAGAGTAGTTCTCGCCAATTGCTCTTTCAAATTAATAGCAGTCTTTGGTAACCCTAATGCTTTCCTCTCAGCCATTCAGAGACCGAGCAGCGGCAAACAACTTGACGATTAAGAAACAAAACCTAAAAGAAAAATCCGCAAATCTACAATCCTCCTACGAACAACAAACCCTAAAAGTTTCAGAGTCGAAACAAACCCTAAGGAATCAGAATTCCACTAGAACCTTGGAGAAACACAATCTTCGAAATCCAAACGAACAAATCCAAGACACATTCTTCACGACCAAGATCACTGGCTTAAGAAAAAGACTACACAAGACGCTACGGGTATCACGGCTTCGATTGGATCTCGAAGTTCAGATGCAAACGAAAAAAAAATACGGATGTACCAAGTAAGAGAAGACCAAAATCAACAAAAAATACTTCCACATATTCGAGGCGTATTCGGAGCAGGACTTCTGGGGAATCGTTTCATTCGTACACCGGCAAAAAGGTCAACGCGAGCCATGGAGCGATGAAGATGGAGGGAAGATCGCGAGTCCATCGCCAACATTTTCATGTCTTTCACGCGAAACCCGCGAACAAAAAGCTCTCTCAGATTACGAATTTACAGGAGAATGAAGAAGAAACGACGAGAAATGTTTCAGAGGGATGGCTACGGAAAGAAGAAACAAGAAAGAAGAAAGAAGATGTTCACCGAAACTGAAGTAAAGCTTTTGTCCTCTACTCGTGAAACTTAATTCTTGTAATTAAGTATTCACGGAGAGAAGGTGCACCTCAACCATTAACCGTTGGATTTTAGATGGTTAAGTAATGAACGGTTGAGATGTACTCTTGAGTTTTATCTTAGGTGTGGAGATTCGAATTTTTTAAAAAGAGATGCCCCCGTCCCGATGAGTCTCGCGAGAATGGATAAACTTCATTTAATTAAAACTTTAATAAGAAACTAATTCCTCAATTTTAAATTCGACTGCTTAGCTTTCTATATTTTCAACATTCAAACCCCTAACTTTTATTATCGTGCACATTCAACCCTCACATCTTGTATGAATTAACACACGCAAGGCAACAAAACATATTTTGCATTGTCAATCTAGTCTTATAAAATAAAATGTACATGTATGATGTATAGATTATGGAGCATACTTCTTGTAGATAAATATATATGATAAAAAGGTGTCCACCACAAGAAGGAGTTTATCATTTTCTAATCTTTCTTTCTTTCAAATATAGATCTCATCTCTGTTTACTTTGATCAAATAAGATTTTTTTTTACCATGAATCATTAACATTAGAATTGCAATTTGGTTTGCATTCAAAGTTTCATGAAAACATGTAAATATATGTGTTTGGCGAATGGTAATTTTTGGTTCAATTCCATCTGGTTTAGTATTCTTTGTCAGTTAAAAGAACCAACCGAGTGGAACTGGAACTAGGACTCGAGTTGGGCTGAAACACATTGTTAGGCCCATACAAGGAAGAGCTTAGGTGAGAAATTGTTCTAACGTCTTCTAAGCATCCCCTTTAACCTTCATTTTGATTCCTCCAATAATCAAGAAACCTCTCATTTTGTAAGCTCAAAGAAAACACTCATAGCGAAGAGAAAATATCATTCCTGCTAAGACGTCACTTGTTCTTTCCTGATATTGATTAATCTGCAATCGATCGGATACATTTTCACAACCCGAGACAGAGCAAGCATACTCGTCACTTGATTTTGAACTGGTTCGTAAGTTGCTAAGTATGAGTGTGCTTTTGGTTACTACCTATTTTGACAATTTTTAATCATTTCATTTGCTCTTTCATTCTACAAGGAGCTTCTCTTTTTGTTGATCAATACATTCACAGGAAATAAACTTTATAAATGAAATGAAAATAATAAGGGGAATGATTTCGGAAACAAGATAGAAACGGGGCAAAAAAATATAGTTGTTGATGTTGTAGCTCCATAACGAGTTATTTATCTCTTCGATCACTGTTTGAAATCTAAAGTCTATATTGTATAATTAGGAACTTGTATAAAGCCAAACCACGAGATGTGTAAGTGTAAATGGGAAGAAGGGTAGAGGGAGTTTGGTTGGCGGTTAAAAAGACTTATCTGATTCTAATTAAGATTCGAATGTTTTTAAACTCAACTAATTAATTATTCATTAATTTCACGTGAACCAGTTATCATTCACATTTTGACTTTACCGCCCATTCACTATACACTCTTTCACACATTCTATTATCGTCACGTGAATTAGTTCTCATACACATTTTGACTTTACCGTCGTCATTCACACATTCTATTATCGTCCACCACCTAACACTAATTTGAAACTACGAATACAGAACACTAATAAGGTACAAACTGACCAACAGTTTGTGATTTTTCTGTATTATTCAATGATTGAAATTTTTGATAAAAGGATGATTATCTTGAAGTGAAAATTTCGTAAAACATCACTTGAATACATTACATACACCAAACAAGACAGTCATGTCTATTTATATATATTTTTGGCACTAACGCTTTAAATGCCACCACGTCTTTGTATATAATCATATATTTATATAAAACCAAACCGTAATTGACGCTAGAGATATCTCCTTTATACATATATTTTTTGTTTTCTCATAGCTTTAAGAAAGCAACGTCACATAAATGTAGGGTCGTATAATACAAAGTAGAAAATTGGTCATGTGCTTTGTTATAAAATAAAACAAATCGTGGATCCACTTTTTAAATTAGATTTGCGCATGAGTGATACTATTAACTTATTATCAATTACCCCACCAGAGTTACTAATAACAAGAAAAAAAGAGAGCAAATATGTCATTAGAAAGCTAAAGGTGGTTGTTCGTTACAGCATGCTAATTAGCGCAAAAACCGTTACCTCTATTATTGAATGAAGTATATATTCACAATTCAATGATTTATGCGTTGTCCGCACGAGATTGGCCACCTAGTTTTCCTTTGCGTAAATTATATATTAGATATCCACTCAAAAAAAAAATTACACTTACATAGAATACAAAACAGTAGTATAGTTGTATGGAACTTGTAAGTATGATGTAAAATTTTGGATGATAAAAGTGCTATCGTCCATTGTTTTTACGTCGATTTTAGTATATTTTTTTCTAAATTGTGTATTGTTCTGTTTATGTTTTCGGTTAAAGCTTTTGGTTATTTTTGTACGTCTCCTTTTCATAGACTTTTTGGAAAACATGTGTTTTCTGCCAGTTTCTTCTCCTGTAAAATTTTTAGACTAAGTTTTTGGTTTATCCAGCCGTGTAATTCATCGATGTACCGTTTCTCAATCTTATAATATATTTTCAGTAAAAAAATTATATAAAATATATTAATTTTTTTCTTTGTATCTAAAATCAGAACACAGTAGCAAAAAAAAAGATAGAGAGATAAGTTGTTTTTGTATGTCTCCTTCTCATAGATTTTTTTTTGTTGTAAAAAACGTGTTTTCGGCCGGTTTCGTTTTCTATAAAATTTTCGGACTAAGTTTTTAGTTTATCCAACCGTATAATTCACCGATGTAACGTTTCTCAAATTTATAATATATTTTCAGTGAAATAGTTATATAAAACTATATTGAATTTTATTGTTCTTTATATCTAAAATCAGAACACAGTAGCAAAAAAAAAAGAGATAGAGAGATTGGGCAATGGCAAGTGAGTGTCTTTAACGGATTCCTCATCTCCTCCACAGAATCTGCGGGAGATTTCAACGGTCGAATCTCTTAAAATTACAAAAATACCCTCTCTAGGTCCCCTGACAATTACACGCTGGATCGTGCGAAATCGACGCCTTAACTGTCTGTAGGTCCCATTAGAGTGGCATCTTACCGTAAATAAGAGCAACGGCGAAGGGACTAAACCGGCAAAAGCTTTAAAACAAAAAGAGAAACCACAGAAAAGCAGTTCGCTTCTTACTCCTTTTTTTCTCTATATAACAACAACAACACTGACATATCATAATAACTCTCTCGCTCTCTCTTTCTCTCACTGTCGGCAAACTAACTTCTTCTTTCCTTTTCATACTGTGACACTTTCCGGCGACACAGGTGATATCTCCGGAGAAAAATGCAGCTCCCTCCGGCCATCATCTTAGCCACGCTCTGCATTGTCCTGCAGCTTCTGATTAGGTCCTCCGCCTTGGTGACGACTAACCGTCACGTCTCGAACGCTCGTTGGCTTCCCGCCGTGGCCACATGGTACGGAATCGCCAATGGCGACGGCAGCGACGGTAATTACAAAACATAATCAAATCTCATGACTTTAAACACACACTCTCACTAGTCTCATTACGTACCGGAATTTGTTAAAAAAAAATGCAGGAGGAGCTTGTGGGTACGGTTCGTTGGTGGACGTGAAGCCGTTCCATGCGAGAGTTGGAGCGGTGAATCCTATTCTCTTCAAAAACGGTGAAGGCTGTGGCGCTTGTTACAAGGTTCGGTGCTTGGACAGAAGCATCTGTTCCCGGAGAGCTGTCACCGTCATCGTCACCGACGAGTGTCCCGGCTGCTCTAAAACGAGCACTCACTTTGATCTCAGTGGTGCAGCCTTTGGTCGATTGGCTATCTCCGGAGAGTCTGGTCCCCTCCGCAACCGCGGTCTCATCCCCGTTATTTACCGCCGGTACATTACATATTTATTTTATTATTATTCTCTTTTAAGTCATTATTAATGTTTATTCTCTTTCGATAACTAACTCGTGACAGTGCACGAGCGAATTAAAAAATTGGAATTATATAGTTTTGTAGTAAATGGTAGTAAGAAGCTAAACAGAGTTAAAAATAAGAAATTATTAGATTTTTTTGGAATTGGTGTGAATGTATTAAACAAAAGAGGGAAACTTTAATATTTTTGACCGTTGACCATTTAATCATTATTCTCTTTCTCACTGCTGTATTTTTTTTTTTTTGCATAATGATTAAAAAAAGGACGGCATGCAAATATAGACGGAAGAACATAGCGTTCCATGTGAACGAAGGATCAACTGATTTTTGGTTGTCTCTGCTGGTCGAGTTTGAAGACGGAGAAGGCGACATTGGTTCCATGCATATTCGCCAAGTACTATCTTTTTCTTTATAACCAAACTCTTTTACCTCTTTAGACTTTATTTTCACCTTTGTCTTACCATAAAGTCACTTACTGAGTCACTTCCACTTCAAAGTCTACTTTTTTTTCCTTTATATAATACTAAATAAAAAGTGGAGTGAGCACAATCATGCGTATCTTTATTGAGTATTGACCAACTAGAAAGGCACACACCACTCACTGACTCTTAAGTATACTAAAGTAACAATAAAGCAGACTCATGTCTGAAGATTGGTTTTCTTGTGTTTGTTTGTTTAATGGTGCAGGCAGGAGCGAGGGAATGGCTAGAGATGAAGCACATATGGGGAGCCAACTGGTGCATCGTCGGAGGGC
This sequence comes from Schrenkiella parvula, assembly GCA_000218505.1. Taxonomy (NCBI): domain Eukaryota; kingdom Viridiplantae; phylum Streptophyta; class Magnoliopsida; order Brassicales; family Brassicaceae; genus Schrenkiella; species Schrenkiella parvula. The sequence continues at coordinate 12,562,712 of CM001193.1, read as the reverse complement.
CACTCAAAGGACCATTCTCCGTCAAGCTCACCACTTTGTCCGCCGGTAAAACACTGTCGGCCACCGACGTTGTCCCCAGAAATTGGGTTCCTAAAGCAACTTACACTTCCCGCCTTAACTTCTCCCCCGTCCTCTGAAGGACTAATATCTCTTCTACTATTTGTGTGATCTTTTTTTTTTCTTTTTCTTTTGAAGAGAGAAATAGAGAGTGACTGCTAGCCGTAGGATGGCAATTGTAGGAAAGTCCATCCGAATCCTACGGCTCTTGCGTTCTCTCCTCTTCCTCCTTGTGTTGTGGATTTGTGTGTGTGTGTCGGTGAGTGTGTAGTATTCAGTGTAGCCATCTCCAAAGGGGAGATAGAGCTAGGAGTAGTATTTGGTGGTGTCATGTCTTCTATTCCTATCTAATTATTGTCACTTTCTCCTTCTATTAAGGGACATTTACATTATATATCATATGAATATTTGTCACTATCTATTTCTACCGTGGGACATTACATAATGTATCATTTGACTATTCTGTACACTACATCAACGAAAAAACTTGAAACTCTACCAGAACAGAGTATCTCTTATAATTTCTTCTCAAAACCCAAGAGTATATCAAAATGTTACCAACATTCATATTTTTCAATTGATTTTAATTTTTTTTTGTAAAATATAATTAAGCGTAAGTTTTCATTATTTTATATTTCACCTTTTGAGAATTTCATTTCCCATGAACCTAAAAAGACTAAATGCTAAAGTTATATACCACTTTGGGAGATCCAACGTCTGAAAAGTATTTTTCTTTTGGAGTAATGGCACAGATCTAACCCTTAATTTATGTGACATCCAACGGCTGTACATCAGTTTCTTGAAGAACATGCCTCAGATCTAACCTTAAAGAGTAGAATTATCTCACCCTGTAAAATCAACCCTTTCAACGAAGAAGCTTCAGGTTCCAATCTCGTGCATCTTTTTTACACTATCTTCTTGTTAATGTTTCGAACTTTACGTGGTATTAGCTCTGCAATTACTTTCCAGTAGTGCTTGGCGACATCTTTCTGTCTACTATCTATGTTATGGAACACTTGCCAATCGTATTCAAATCGGAAGATTTTTTTTAAAAAAAAACCCGGTTGATATCTATCTCCTGAGCCAATTGGGCTTTTTAATTTATTTCTGGTCTAGTTATCTTTTGGGCCTTGCCTAAGCCTAAGTGAGGTTTTCGTGGAGCCAAAATGGTGAGAGCTTCATTGTTAACAATCCTGAAGCATTTGTCAGAGACCTTCTCCCAAACTCTCACTACCCCTGACAAATTCAAAAAATTTCCCGCAAAGCTCAAAATATATATAAGTATGCAACATGCATATTAATCATTCCAATATTCAATTATTATAAACCGTGTGATATTTGTTGTAACTTGTAACGTAGGGGGTTGAAAAAGTTGAGGAATATGAACATGAATGGGAATTTGCAAAAGATGATTTTGTGAAAGGCAAGCCTGAGCGTGTGAAAAAGCTTAGGAAACGCTATACTTTTTGTTATATATATATATATATATATATATCTTTGTGAACTTTGTTTGGCTTTCTATCTTTGTGATCTTTGTTATGGTTTTCTGAAATAATGACTAAGACTTGAATTTCTGTTTGTTTGGTAAATTTGAACTCGCTATTTTTTTTACATCTGATGTTCTCATAAATTATGTTGTTGATCTAGAACTAAATGACAATACTGGTTATTACTTCCTATACTCCCTGCCTTGGCCTGTGATCATGCAGGTACCAAGGAGGAGATGCTTGCAATCATCAACAAGGAAAGGGATAAGAAAGTGGCCAGAGTTCTTGCACATGCCTGCATGGTCTTTAGAGATTTTATAAAATTCCTATATCTCTATATTATATGTTTATGATCTTTATCATGACAACCATAATCCACATTAGTTAACTATCACTAGCCTTGTTGGTCTCGTTGTTCTTTTCCATTTTCTCATAAAGCTTCTCGTTATTCCGTTTCAGCTATCATCTCTAATATTATCACGCATCTTTTTTTTCTCCTTTTTCTTTCTTCTCAAGGTGAATGCATGGCGTCTTGACTTGAGCAATTAGAGCCAAAATACCAAGATGAGACATTGAGACATAGAAGAAAGGGGAAGCGGACATAGCTTATCTACCCATAAGATGAGAGAATGACCCCATATCCTCACGAAGGTAACTCCTACAAACCATGAGATTCGTATATCAGTAATAAATACCTGTTTTCAAACCAAATCACAGAAGAATATAGTGATTTTTTGACTTAACATGTACCAAAACTGGAATATACATAAACGAAGCTGATCACAACAGTGTTGTAGTATTAGATGAAGAAAGCAAACGTTCAGCTTTTTATTTGGTTGTTTTATATGGCAAACGACTTTTTATAATCACTCTTTACTTAACGGATTATAATGCATTCTTTTTTGGTTTTAGGATTATAATGCTTTTGTTCTATGTAAAAAAGAAAAACTGATTGGTTGGGGTAAGACTTTAGAGTTAGGAGAGCACTTAGGCAGCAATAAAAACAACACTCAATAAAATAACCGGAAGGAAAGGGACAAGAAGCATGCAAGGGCGGTAATACCACGTGAATGGTCACGTGACAACCCAATAACCAGCTTCCACGTAATCAAACCCTCGTGGACTCTACTCTAGTTTTGTTTTTGGGGCCTCTTATCGTTTCACTTTAAAAGAGACAAAATTGAAAAAATTAACTCAGATAAAAACAGACTACTTATCACCAAGATACAATAGAGGTGGGGCCCAACATAAGGGAATCCATAATTGAAAGCAAAAAAGAAGAGGTGACTCATCTTGAGGATAGGACCCTCTAAGGCCGCCACTTGTATTTGTTTTTTTTTGTAATTTCTAAATACCATCTTAACCTGGATCCCACTGATTCATTGCACGTATCGTTTATTTTAGATCTTTCTCAAGTTACCATTTTACCCTCAAACCCAATGTTCCTTTGGCTATAACTACCCACCTTCACCTCTCCTTCATCTTCCGACATAATCTTCTAATCTCTCTTCAATTTTACATTCAAAGCTTCTTCCAATTTTTTTCGAAGATCTAAAGGAAAAGAAATGAGTTATTTGAACAAGGTTTGGATGGCAGCATCGTTCGTAGCTGTTCAAGGAAACGCTGATCACGGCGTCAAGTTGAAAACTGGACTCAGCTCTGCTCACCGTATTCAACGCCGGCTTTCCTCCGATCTCCGCCCTCTCTCCGCCGCAGATGTTCCCGTCGATGGTTTTCCTTCAGAAGAAAGACGGCGTACCTCTTCTTCTACTCCCGATGAATCTCTCCGTCAGGTCATGTACCTCAGCTGCTGGAGCCAAGGCTAATTTCCATCAATCCATCCATCCTTCTAAAGGGAGATAATGATGATGGTGACTCGCTCGTTGACCCGCTGAGTTGGTTCAAGCGAGTCAGATTTTCTTATGATAACTGTATATAGTTATGTGTATTCTAGTCATCTCTGTGAATATTAGAAATGTTCAAAAAGCTCAAAAGCAAGCGTTCGTTTATGAGAACTCTGTTTCTGCGTTAAATATCTAAACATCTTCTCTTCCAAGTTCTCATCATGTTTTTCTGGAATCTTGATTGTGATTACCACTAATTCAACTTTATCCACAGTAAACTTGATTCCCAATTATATAATAATCTCAAAAGATTCCAAAACATCATTATCTAATGGGACCAGACAAGTCAGTCACTCCATAAAGTTATTAATTTCTTATGGTTGTCATTATTGAGTTAGGTGACTTTGTTTGGTCTAATATCCCAATGAATAATTTATGCATTCTCATCTTCGATTAAACCGAAATTATACATTCGTAGGCCCAAATTATGTGACGTGCAAGAGGCCCAAATGTTTACTCATGGTCTATATTGGGCCATGGCCCATGTGTGATTTATGTGACGTAACTTCGCGTTGAATGAAATCGGAGCGTGTCTGCTCAATCCAACGGTCCAAATCTCACGACGCTCCCTAAATGGAGTAACGTCTCCTCTCCCAACGGTCGAATAATCCTCAAGAAATACTCCTCCTTCGTCTTCCTCCTCAGAGCCAGATTCATCATTCTTAATCCCTAGTTCCTTTCACAAAAGAGATCAATTTCTCTGAAAATGACTTCAACGGAGCATACAGAGACGCTCGACGCTCCCAACCTTCAGGTCTGGAACAACGCTGCATTCGACGATGGAGATTCCAATCTTACTTCCGCCATCGAAGCTTCTTGGTCTAACCTCCCTCCCGATTTCATCAGCGGATCATTCGATTCCGATTGTAGTAAGGAGAATCAGATTCCACTTTCGGTTTCTTCTTCGATCAAATCTTCAGTCTCGTTCACCACCGATCCGCTTCGCTCCGGTAATGTTAAAGAAAAGCCACCGAAAGCTTGGTGTGAAGCTCCGTCAGCGAAATCTAAGAGCTTGAAGGCAAAATCCGGTGCGGAACAACGGGATATTGATGCTGAGATCGAAGAAGTAGAAAAGGAGATCAGCCGATTATCGACCAGATTGGAGTCGCTCCGATTAGAGAAGGCCGAGCAAACCGCGAGAAGCATTGCTATACGAGGAAGAATCGTTCCGGCGAAGTTCATGGAATCTCAGAGACAGACAGTCAAGTTCGATGATTCGTCTTTCACAGGAACTAAACCAAGAGCCACCACTCGTAGAGGCGTTAGTCTGGGTCCACGGGAGATATTCTCCGCTGCAAAGAAGTCGGAAACGGTGACTCCTCTTCAATCGGCTCAGAATCGACGCAAGTCTTGTTTCTTCAAGCTTCCTGGAATCGAGGAAGGCAAAGTAGTGACAAAAGCTAGAGGACGAACGAGTTTGAGCCTGAGCCCGAGATCTCGCAAAGCTGCGTCGAAGATGACGGCTGCTCAGAAGCAAGCAGCGACAACGGGTGGGTCGAAGAGAGTGGTAAAGAAAGAAGAAGGCGTTTTGTCATCAATTCAGCCTAAGAGGCTCTTCAAAGAAGAGGAAAAGAGGAAGCCTTTGAAACCAGGAAGAGTTGTTGCTAGCAGATACAGTCAGATGAACAAAACTCAGACGGCAGAGAAAGATGCAAGGAAACGGTCGTTGCCTGAGAATGAAGAGAAGGAAAATCACAGATCGGAGAAGAGAAGAGCTTCCGATGAAAATTGCAAGAGCGAGGGGAGAGTGAAGAAGAGATGGGAGATTCCAAATGAAGTTGATCTGTATAGCAGTGGTGTGAACGATGAGACTCCACTAGGCAAGGAGCTGCCTAAGATCAGAACGCTTCGCTGTCGCGCAGGGGAGAGCCCTCGTGATTCAGGTGCTGCCAAAAGAGTTGCGGAACTGGAACGCAAGAACCGCAATTTCACATTTTGCCAGCTTCTGAGTTTTGAAGAATGAATGATCAAAATATCAATTTGAGTAAAAAAGCCACAACTCTTGTTGTAGTGATTTGATTGTGAATTTGCCGTGGTCTTGATTTGTTGTATTTTTGCTTGCATCTGGACTGTATAGCAAGCAAGAATGTTTTGTGCATCTTTGTTGGGATGCTTAATGTCTAAATACACATATTAAGATTGTGAGTTTTGTTATCTTCTGTAACTATCAGCACCATGAATAATTCTCATAAAAGGTTTTGCTTCGTCACTAATCACAAGGAGTCCACAGTTTTGTGGGATTTAAATACAAACAACAAAGAGCGAGACTGAATCTTGGTTTTCCCCTAAAGACAATCTCACAAACACATAACAAAATGCAGTAATGGCTCAAATGCGGCTCGAATCCCTCCCGAATATGTACCTCCTTGTCCAGTCCGACACCACCAGAGCCCTCGTTCGCCAGCTAACTTGCTTGCTGCATTCACCACATCATTTGTGTTTCATTTTTTTCATCCTTATTCTATCATGTTTAAGAACAATGAAGTTTATCAGCATTTACCTCGCATAAACAGAATACCAGAGCCACTGGGTGCTTCTTCCAGCTGAAACCCAGTCTCCGGGTAGTTCGGCAGCTGCTTGGTCCCCTCCCAATGGAGCAAATTGTCCAAAGTGCTTGTACCTGCCATCACGCAAACAGGTTTCATCTCTATATTGTGGGGAGTTTATAAGGATGCAAGAGTTTATTAGATTTTCGCACATACTGGAAGGGACGAAATTGGTGATGTCCACCAGTTCTGAAGCGCTTAGGACCTTCAGGATGCTCTTTACAATGCTCCATCCTGTTGAAGCATTGTGCAAGATAAGAACCTTGCTGGGCAGCAACCTGTAAAATAATAAACAAGGAAACCATTGAGCCTGAGTTCCTCAACAAAACCCATGATTATATGCATTCAAGGCACTGAGTGTACCTGAGCAGTTGCAGGCAGGCTCTTCATCTGTGAGTCAACCCCCGAGAGAGCCAATTTGAATTCCTCGATGTCTACTTCTTTCTTTGCATTTCCTTCCGAATCTGCCAGAAGATCTTTGATATTCCTCATATGCTTGCTTTTCAGGTAGAGCTCAATCTGTGGGTACCTCACAAGGATATCATCGACCACATCTTGTAATTCTTCCACGGTCAAGGTGCCTGAGTTGTCCACATCTGCAGCTTTGAATATATTTGCAATATCCTCCTAAAGCAGTCGCAGAACATATTAAGATTCAGCATGCTATTATAAAAACAAAATGAACAATATCAACAGTCTAATAATGGGTTCACAGACCATGATTTTGCGTTGAGATATGGAAGCACAATCACCAACTGCATACACATTATCGCATCCTTTCACCTGTAACCACTCGTTGGTCGCCAAGGCTCGCCTGCCTCCTTGGCCAACTTGCTCCATGAGGTCACTGATTACTGGACGAGTTCCAACTCCAGTGGACCACAATATCAATCCATGAGGAAGACTTACGACTTCTCCACTTGATTTGACTTTCACAGAGATATCTTTGTCAGACACAGACATCACACGCATTCCCATCTGAACATCAATACCATCTCGCAAGAACTTTTCTTCAGCAAATGAACTGATACGTTCATCAAACCTACAACAACAACCTACTTGTCAAACTCCACAACCAAGTCTGGCCTGAAGAAAATGAAAAACAAACTCCGTAGGGTTATTTCACTTACGTATTCAAAATATGATCTCCAGATTGAATGAGTGTTATTTTGACGAGTTCTTTGACTGAAGGGTATATTTTGGTGATATCCTCTTCAATAAAGTCATGTAGCTCAGCTGCAAACTCCACACCAGTAGGACCTCCTCCCACAATAACAAAATGAAGCTTTGTTCTTCTTTGTTCTTCAGTGAGACCAGGAAGGACTGCTTTTTCAAAGCAATCAATCACTCCTCTACGAATTCGCTGTGCATCCTCTACTTCCTGCAGGAGTTTTGTAGATATAAAGTAGGAAACTGGGAGAATAATATACTTCACAGTCGACACACCATAAAGCTTACCTTAAGAAAATGACAGTTCTCAAGAACACCAGGAGTGCCAAATGTGTTGACTTGTGCTCCAACTCCTATGATCAAGTAGTCATATTCGAGCGAGAACTCCTGGCTTGCTTCAGGATCATCCTTGAAAACTGGCCGACATTGAACCTTGTTGTTAGCAGGATCGATCTTAACACAATCTGCTTCCCACAATTCAATTTCCCCATTTTTCTGCCGACAACAAATGCTACAAATTTAGGAGATGATGATGATTGCCCGCATATATAGTTTGAAAGAGTGATCCAAGATACCTTCTTTGTTATATTGCGGACAGACTCAACGATGCTTCTAGCTTCAACAGTCCCACAAGTAACACTGGGTAACAACGGCGTAAAGGCAAAGTAGTTCTGCGGAGAAACAACCTGAACATCGTACAAAGATATATCAAGATCTTTTAGGAAGCTTATACCAGCCCATCCAGTGCCAAGTACAACTACTTTCTTCTTCTGCTGCTGCTTCTCTTTGTTAGCATCTGCATTAGAATCTGAGTATGCCACTATACTTCCTCCACTGCAAATGTGTAAGAATACAACACATCCTCAATGAGCAAATCCAAAAAGTTTATCTTTACCAAAATGCAGATATAAATGGCGGCCAGAGCACAACAAGATCGTGAAAAACATGTTTCGTTAACCCCAAATGAAGGAAAAAGCTATAGATTTTGCAGAACAAGCTAATCAGCGTTTATCGAAGTCGAACACTAAAGGTGATAAAGGAAAAGATTCAAGATAAAAGGCGGTAAAAGGTCAAAGTTTTAAGAAAAGGAAACCATAAAGCAGAAAAAAGGTCCGGACTTTTGGAAACAGATTTAAAAAGTGAACATCGGACTCAGTGAAACCTGAGAGTGCCGAGGAGGAAGAGCTTGGAGGCAAGTGGGGCAGATCGAGAGGCTCTTCCGAGAGACAAAAAAAATGTCATTTTGGTTTAAAGCCGAAGCAAAAAGAGAGGTTTTGATTCTGGGAGGACACAAGGGATCTAAGACTAATTGGGAAATATCTCTGACTAAGTTCCAGAACACAGCTTTCAGAGCGACTTTTCTTGTGGATAAGAGACAACGAAAGCCTATTTTTATTTATAAACGCAAGTGTATCTGTCTCCAGATGGTGCGGGATACAAGTTCAAATTTTTATGTGCTGAGTGATGATTCCGAAATTGTTAATTGCTAGAATTTGCCATGTGGAAATCGATTCAATGTTTATATCTATTCTCTCAATATGGATTGGAAAACAGGAGCAAAAGGACAGGAACTTCGCAATTGGCAATATTTTTGTAAATTATAAGTTATGTATAGAACTTTTTACAATCCATTTCGTCCCGGACGAAAAATCGAAGTAGGATACATGATCAACTTCTTGTGGCAAAACAAGCTTTGGTAAAAGGCTCAGGTTACAAATCTATAGACAAGACACGTTTAATGCTCACAAGGGTGGATCGCGACTGTTGAATCCAACTCTTTCAAGCTGTACCCTCTTTTGTTAATTAACCAATCGACCCATTTTCATATCGGATAAGGCATCATTTTTCAAACCAGCTTTAGAACAAGAGGACATAACTATTTATGATTCACGTGTTCCAACTGATTTCTGTCAAATTGTTCGTAAATCTCAAACGAAGCCAGATCTGGACCAAACAAAAAACTCAAGGGTAGGGTAGATAAGCAAACAAATGGTTTAGCGGATAATTTTAGAGGCTAAACTATAATAAACAAGTATGCCTCCACGTTTAAACACCGCGATTCAATTTATGCCTCGATGACTAGCATTATTTTCGTTGAGTATTCTCGAAAACAAGCTAAAGGTGAGTGAGGCATTAACAACAAAAAAACGAATACTTTCTCCACCAAAACAAATAAACAGCGACGCATCCCAAAACTATAATCAAAATCAGAACCACCGATAATAAAATACAGAGGAAGAGCTGACGACAGAGATAATGAGAAGATAGAAGAAGTGACTCCTTTATATAGGGTCCTTGCAAAGCCCTAATAGCTGTAAAGTTGAAATCTATTTAGACTTCTTCGTGCCATAAACTTCTCAAAATGGGCTACTAATGGGTCGTATATATAATTCAACAGTGTAATAGTAGTGCCCAAACGCACAAAAAGAACAATTTTTTTTTCGTATAAAAAATCACACTAATTAGGAATTTTCTTGAAACATTGGGTAGAGGTACAAAGTACAACACAAACTAGTTTTGTTGGTCTCTAATTTTCGTTGTTTCAGAAAGAGAAATCAGACAATCATCCAAGTCAAGTGCCTGTAACCAGCCCATTTTGCAGCAAGCCGGACGCCAATGGCCAAAGCTGCAGCCAACAACGGCATTGGTGGTGCCCTCCTTAAGCTCTGTCTCTCTTCCTCTGAGGAGGTCTTAGTTGAATTGTGATACATGGCCAGAGCCAGATACCCTGTGATGGCCACCACTCTCACCCATGGCTCCCCTACTCCTGCCAGAACAGCTGCAGAAGGAAGCGCCGAGGTCACATCGTCTCTCTTTTTTATCAACCGTGAATATCCATACAAACCCATCAGGACAGTCCAGAAGAATGGCTCTGAAATGTAGCTCTGCACAGCTGCATACCCCAATAGACCCGCAAGAGTTACCACGTACGGCTGCTTGCTGATCGAGTTTGGCGCAACTGCTTCTCCTATTGCAAGCACGGAGGATGCAAGAAGGATCACCGTGGTTAACTCTCTCACAGGTGTGTAAGCAACGATTCCAGAGTAGAACGCTCTGACACTGTAGATTGCAGTCTCCACAAGGGCGATGAGAGAAGTGATGGGATCGCCTATAAAGTGGAAGACCAGGGCCAATGCGAACTTCGAAAGGTCTCTAAGAAATCCAAGGATGGCGAAAACCGCCTTCCTCCAGTTGGATAGTTCAAACAAGACTGCTCTCCACGCATACACAAGAAACGCTAACGCTGCAGCAAAAGATGATGATATTATTAGTCATAAAACCATCTCTATATATTTGTTTGAGAAACATCTAAGAAAAACTAATCAAACATCTTTCATGTTATTAGATATATTCCCCCAAACCACCAACGCAAACAAGATAACAACCTCAGATCACAAAATTTCAAGTTCAAATGCTAGACTCTGTTGGTTTTGGAGGATTAGTCCCTAAGTCCACAGTTTCAGATGGAAAACTCAAAACCAATCAAACTCTGAGTCAGAAATGGCCCAGTAACTAATACGGAATTTGAAATTCAGAAATTTCATCTTTCTGTTCATTTGCGTTGTAATCAATCAGTATGTAAGACTAAAATTACTGAACCACGGCCACTCGAAACTAATCCAGAAGTGAAAACGGAGACGTACCGACAAACCAGGGCCATATAATAGGACTGTCCGGTGCTTCTTTGGTCAAGTATCTGAATCTATCAGGCATAGTGCTCTCTCGCCTCGCGAATCGCTCCGCATCATCCTCTGTCTCACCGTTTGGTGCATCTTCTTTCTCGCACCTCGTCGAAACCCTAAGTCTTACACTCGGAAACTTACCCGGAACCCCGAAACCACGGAGGCTCGCGCCGGCATTTAAAAACTGTAGTGGAGCAAGTGTGAGCTTATCGCCATTCAGATAAGAAAGACGAGACACAGGAGACAAACGGATAGAAGGAATGCGAGAATTGCGGCAGAAGGATGAAGAAGAATGAGACGAAGAGAGAGCGTAGAGCGTCATCGTCATCGTCGTCCTGAAGCTTTTCCAAGAACAAACAAATAGCTTTAGCGAGAGTTGACAACATTGGGCCGTCAAAACAGAGAAGATATAACACATTGGGCCGTTAAAACAGAGAAGCTATAACAAATTGGGCTTTCTTCTTTACGGCCCATTAATAAGAAGAAGTATAAGCCGTTGTTGCCCTACCGATTTTACAAAAAAAAAGGAAAAAACAAGCGTCGCCCTACAGTTTGCAGTCCCCGCCGAAACCAAGTAGCAACTAGCAATGGCGGACGTTGTACAGTACCGCCTCGAGCGTATGGTTGACGAGCTTGATGATTTAGAACGTCGAGGAATCTTCACGCCCGCAGAGATTTCAGAGATCGTGAAGCAGCGCCGGAAGTTCGAGTACCGGCTAAAGCGGCCGAGCCCACTCAAACAAGATTTTATAGCCTATATTGACTACGAGTCTCAGCTTGATGAGCTCCGACGCTTGCGAAGGAAGGCGGTTTCGCTTCATTCTGATAAGAAGAAGAAGAAATCGATTTCAGATTTCGCCGGTGTGGCTAAGATTGTCGAGATTTATAGGCTTGCGACCAGGAGGTACAAAGGGGATATCAATCTGTGGTTTAAGTATCTCGAGTTCTGCAGACAGAAGAGGAATGGGAGAATGAAGAAGGTAAAAGCTTTGAATTGATCATTTCTACTACTTTGTTGGGTATGTTTCGATGTTTAAATTGAGCTATCTTATCTTCTGCATATGTAGGTCTTGGCCCAAGTTATAAGATTTCACCCTAAAGTGGCTGCAGTTTGGATTTATGCTGCGGCTTGGGAATTTGATAGAAACCTGAATGTTGCCGCAGCTCGTGCTCTTATGCAGAATGGCTTGAGAGTGTGTCCAAACTCTGAAGACTTGTGGGTGGAGTATCTGCGAATGGAACTCACCTACCTAAATAAGCTAAAAGCTCGTAGAGTTGCCCTTGGTGAAGATAAAGGAAGTTTGGTGCGTGACAGTAAAACCGTCCGGGATGAAATATGGAAAGATGAAAACAAAGAGCTGTTTATGTCGCTAGAGGAGAACGAAGAAAAGGGCGACGACTCTGAAGTTGAAGATGCTGAGAATGAGAGTGAGAAAGTTGATGTCTTTCGGGAAAAGGGATCTAATGTTCTTCAGGCCATTTATAGTGGAGCCATTGAGTCTCTTCCATCTAGTTTTGACTTGAGGAAGCGTTTTCTGGAGATTGTAGAGGCAACAGATTTGGCGCATTCAGATGATATCCGCAATACGATTCTAAGTGACCTGAAGCGTGATTTTTCCAACGACCCTGAATACTGGAATTGGCTTGCAAGACATGAAAGGAGTGGCTGTATTAGGGAAGAAACAGGCGTAGAGTTTACTAATCTTCAAATGCAAAAGGCTATTCAGGTAAAACTCACCTTGACTTATGGGTATGCTTATAACTAAAAGATGCATGTTCTTTAAATGCTCAAGTCTGTTAAAAAACTGGCACCCTTAGTTGTCCCGCACTTCTTTAAAATGGATTATCTGAATTAAATCTTAGCCTCGATGATCCTTTCTCTTCTTTGTTTGGACTTGAAGTCAAATTCCCTAGTATGACATTGGATGGGAGAAACACTGGTTACTGGGTAGCTTACTCTAGCACATTCTGTTCAGGCTTACTAGTAGAAAGTACAAAATCTGATAGGTTTTATGTCTTGTCTCTTGAATGAAGGTTTTTGAAGAGGGCTTGCAAACTATTACTTCAAGCTCTATGTTTGAGATGTATATAAAGTTTTTGATGGAGACTATTGAACGGTCAAATGGTGACGATGATGAAGCTTCCCCCTCGGCTAACCCGAATGGGGAGTGCATTTCACATCTCATAAATGTGTACCGAAAGGCTGATGGAACCGGGTGTTTGACTGAGGAGCTTGCCAATGAATATGTTTCTCTGTACTTGAAACTGGGAAGGACCCATGATGCACAGAAGGTAGCAGAAAATCTTTGCTCTGGAAAATTTGCAGGATCAGCTAAGTTATGGCTTTCAAGAGTTTCCATTGAAACAAGATCACTTTCAAGTAACTCTACTCCTAGTAAGACAGATTTGCAGTCAGTATTTGAGCTCCTTTCAAATGCTTTAAAGAACGTACCAATTGCAGAATCTGAGAGCTTGTGGCTTATGGTATGTGACTAATATATTTTCTAGAGAATACCCTATTTTGTTGATATATAAAATTCAAAACTAATAAAAAGCTTATTATATGACAGGCTTTTAAGTTCTTTGCTCATCGGAGAACTTATTTTGACAAGCTTGTAGAGATGTCTATTTTATCGGTAGCCAAAGGCAATAATGGGAGCGATCATGTGTTTTCTCTCGCTTCCGCAGTGGTAAAATTTGTTATTCAAACAAAAGGGACCCAAAGTGCAAGGGAGATATACAAGAGGTGATTCAATACTCCTTACCTTTTGTGTCACACAGGCCAATTTATTCTCACCACTGTGGCCCTAAATTTGCAGGTTCTTGGCTCTTCCCCGTCCTGGTCTTGTTCTATACAAAGATTGCATTGAAATTGAAACCAACCTTGCATCACTAGGTGATAAAGATAGTCTCAGAAATGCCCGGAAGCTTTACGATTCTGCTGTTGCAACTTACAGTCAAGACGTGGAGTTGTGGAGGGATTACTACTCGTTGGAGACAAAGGTATGGCAAATTGTTGACACCGTGGCTAATATCCAGACTAGGACTTAATGTCAAGTGCTTTACTGACCATGTTATTTTTCTCTGGTGATTATTGCAGTTGGGAACGTCAGAGACGGCCAATGGTGTGTACTGGCGCGCAAGGAAGACTCTGAAGGATTTAGCGGATTTCGTAGCTGGATCTGATTTAATGTAGTTTTGGTATAGAGGAAACACAATGTTTGCCCTGCATTTTTGGATGTTGGTTTGACTTATTTGATCCTTACGCAATGAATTGGTTTTCAAGGCTCAATCGGTTGATTCAAACACTTGAAGACCTTTTTGATACAATACATGTTGAACCCCCAAAGGCCGCTGCGCCTCTGGTTTCGCCTTCCACATGAATACTATTATCTTCTTTTGATAAAAATACGAAGAACCTACATCCTGTATGTATCGCTTGTTAAGTAATTACGCTCTAAAGAATTTAATGCGACGCCGTTTGATGTCCAATTAAGTAACTATTAGCCATCAGGCCTCTTTTTCGTGTTTTCACTTCATCACTTCTTTCCTTGATCTGAGAAACCTAAGTCTGTTTCTTGCACGATGTCGTTCATGAACGTTCGACGTGCCATGAGCTTAACTCATCCCTCGCTTCCAACACTTTGTTGGATCTATTGATTGCTTCCGAGTCTCTTATCCTCATTTCACGTTTATCAGATCATTTTTGCTGAACAATGAAGAAGGTATAAATTTTAGGAAGATGACTGTTTTGTTAATTATATTAATGTGTGCAGATCACCATGGAGCTGCCAAGGTTAACTTCTGGCAAGATCCCATGAACCCTGGAAACTGGAAAGATGAACATGTATGTTTCTTAAGACGACTACGCAATGAGCACTCTAATGGTAGAGTTAGATAAAGACTTAAACTTTTTGATAAAACATAAAACCCAACCTTTTTGTTATCTTTATCTTGTGACGACTTGGGTCTTGTGTTAAAACATAAAACCCAACCTTTTTGTTAGTTCATGATGTTAAAAGTATCCATCATTTTTGTTAGGATTCAATTTTAACAGTCTTCGAAGCTCAGGGCTTTTCGGGTAATAAGAAGAAATGTCTCTTTTCCCTTGTCCCATCTCCTAAATCACAGACCAGAGTAGCTGTGCCATTGATATGTTCGTCTCTCAGAGCTGTCAACAGCTAATAAAATAATCAAATACTTAAAATAAACACTTTATTTTTTTATTCTCTGCCACTAGCCAAAAATCAAAGACATGCACTAAGTGAGGCATGCTCGTCTGCATGTTTTTCTAGGAAACCAACTTTTTTACTTTTTATCAATTGCTCCATTCAACGACCCATAGATAAGAAGATAACAGTTTGGAATTTTAGAATAAAGTCTTAAATGCAACCAAGTCTCAAGACATTTTTTTTACTGGACTCCATTTGGTTTTCTTCAAGCTTTGACATTACTGGTGAAGTCAACACAAGTCTGGCAAGTACAATCAGAGAAACGGCATAACTCGCAGCCGAAGCAGACGCAGGAGGTGCAGCCTTTGCAAGTTGGTGAACGTGTGCAGCCTCGATACACTTTCCTGCTTCCTCTCTCTTCCTCTGCCTCACATGTTATCCTGCAATCACCATTAATTTATATAATACCATATAATTTTGCAAAATCTTCCTAAACTTAAACACAAGAACAAAAAGAAAACCTACTTGTCGTATGGAAAGTCTGAGCATTTCCAGTTTTGATCCGCCATTGCGTTGTGGTGCAAGCGGCATTCGTCTCTGCTCCTCAACCTGAACCTCCTCTCCTTACCACATTCGATGCACCCAACAAACTCATCTCTATGGAATACTTTGGTACCTTGTGATCTGTTTGACCTATTGCACTTCTTTGATGCTTCGTAGTAGTATTTGAGCAATACTGTCTTTGACAATGGAACCTTTTCGCCTCCCATGATAACCCACACATTGTTCTTCCATTTCCTAGCCGTTTCTCTGCCAGAATGCTTCTCGAACGCAGCTGGTGTTAACTTGTCTACAGTCAATACTGTTCATGTCAGATCACATGTTCATAGAGAGCAGAGATGGTATTTAGAAGCTACAGGCTGCCAGAATAATGCCAATCAGTTTGCAACAAACTTTGACATCAAACACGTATCACTAAGTGAGGAATATCATATGTCAATAAAGCTACCACTTTGGCCACTAATGAATAGACCCATTATCGTCATTACTGATTCAAACAGCCTAGCTAGACATTACAATGAAGCAAACCAAAGTCATTTCATTTTCTGTAAGGATGGATCTAAGCAAATATTAAGAGTCATTGACCGGCAAGGTGTGATTCAACAATATCCATAAAAGACATGGTAGCTAGTTTTCTCAGGTAAAAGAGAAAAAAGCAGTCTTGTTGATGAGATGTTATCATGGTAAAGACTTTAGCTTTACTATTTACTAGCCCAATGTAATATTAGCTAGGTAGGGCTCAACCAGTAAAGCAAACGATCCGTGTGAAAACGAAGAGTTAGAGAAGAAGACAACACCACCTAAAGAAACAACAAACAGTTGATGAAGAGAGAGGGGTAAAAACCCTCGTTGCCTTAAATAGTAGAAGACATCTCGAGAGTTGAGCAAGAGAAAGCGAGAGGCATCAACGTTTACTCTCACACACACATTCACATGTAACATGCACATAAATCAAAACCCATTTTGCCAACAGCATCAGAAATACGGAGAAACAGACTGGAGAGAGAGAACGAGCAAGAAAAGAGAGACCTTCGTCGCAGCCGGGTGTGCATTCACAGGTGATTTCGAGATCGCCGTTGGGGAAAACCCTAAGTCTAGCAACGGCATCGCCGTACCGGTGGCTAGTACAGCCACACATCACCTCAACGTAATCGCCTCCAACATTGACCCCACTCATCTCTTGTAGCTCCTCTTGCTTGAACAACAGCGACCCACATTGTATCTCTTCCACATTGGCCATCTCTCTCACGCTTTCCTCTTCTCTCTGGATTGCTTCCTTATAGCGTATGAGAGAAATGAGAGAGAGAGAGAATGGAAGGGTTAGATGAGAGAAAGGCCTCGTTTTGGGGTATAAAAGGAAAGCCCTAAAGGAGCACGCATCTCAAAAGCGGAGAGAGATCTGATATCAAAGCAAAAGCTTATTAAGGGGCTTTTCGGGAGAAGAGAGAGATAAATAAGTAGAAAGAGAGTGCCTTTGGCCTTTGGATTTTGGGGTCTAGAAAGAAAGAAAGAAACTCTTATACAAAAGAAGGGAGTTTTTATTTGGCGGATGCGAAATTAGCTGGCCAACAAAACAAAACTCGTGGGGCATGGGACTTCTGAATTATAATACATATTATTATATTAGTATATCATGAATATACATATATATATACATATATAACCTACATAACAGTGTAGGGATATGAGAGAATGTCTATGGTCGATAAGAGCAGAACAGAGGCGGTGGGTGAGAGAGCTTTTTGACAAGACACAAGAGAGAAGAAGAAGAAGTTGAGGAATAGGGTGTGTCAAGTGTTTCAGGTCCTCTTTGATTTTATAATGTCATAACTCCTTTTTTTCTTTGTACTTCTTCTTCGCTCGCTTGATTTGAAGTCCTTTTTAAAAAACTTTCTCTTCCTTCTCTTGGAGGTTCTGCAAATTCTTGGGCTCTTCCCTTTCCTCAGGATTCATCGGTTGCCGAGTCACTTCCTCCCAATGGCTATTTTCTTTTTTCATAAAAGATTAATCTAATATATAAAAGAGAAAGACCAAAGGGGAGTGACACTTCATCACTTTTGAAAAAAAAATTAATTTGTGTCAACTATTAATTTTAGACAAAAACCCATAATTTAATTGTTTCAAAATCATTAATACATAATTATAAAAATGAATGAAGTTCAAATTGTATTTAGAAACATCAAAACATCTAATATTGTATAATACAAAATTTTAATAGCATATTTTCATATTTTTCAAATAATAGCTATATCTGAAGTAAAGTGTTTAAATTTGTGAAAAAAAATAATTAGAGTTGTAACTCAAAGTCAACATTACATAATTAGCGACTAACCGTTTCGAAGACAATTAAAATCACAGTGATACAATTATAGTTATGTTCGATATATTATTTTTTTATTATTGTGAAAATTGGTAGGAGTATCCAATTTAAACAAACTTAGTAACCATGTCGAATAATTTTGTTTTACTTTCTGTTTTCGCTCCACATATTTTTTTTTAAATAGTCTGTCGTAACTGTGACGATGATTTGTTTATAAAAAAATTGTAAAACTTTCAAACGGATTTTAAAACATGTTAAGCTAACTTATTATACCTTTAATCGAAACTTTACTGATTTTCACTTTCTCTACATACCAAATCAAAGTAGAAACTAAGCCTACTAAATAAATTTCACACATAGAGATGGATACAATATTTCAGATTAAAAAACTTTCCGATTAAACGACGAACATCGAGTATCTGGACTTAACATGGAAGCTTTTGATGACTTGACGACTTTAGAGGTCAACGAATCAGTAATCTGTGCATTGTTCTGCAGAAACTGTACTATCCCATATTATCTCAATTTGAAAAATTTGAGAAATGAAATTGAACCTGAAGATCTATTGTTTATCAAGCTAGAATATCGCTTTTAGAACGGGGTTAAAACTCTGTGATGGCGAGGTTAGATGAAATTGAAATGGGATTAAAACTCCTAATAGATGGTGTAGATGATATTCTTGATTAGAAACATAACTGTGTCAAGAGGGTTTTCACTAGTAGATATATAAAGTTTGGATCTTTAATTGAAAGACAAGTTAACGAAACTATTTGTCTAATAAAACAACTAGTAACCAAGTACATGATGACGACGTCATTGACATCTATGTCTGTTAGGTTTTCTGCAATGCGCTCAAACCCCAATGTCATATCTATATTTATATCTATATTTTTGTGTTCGAGGAACTCATTATTTAATTACGTAATACAGACTAGTGTTGTTACTATAGACCATATGTATCCAATTTAAACATCTTTAATAACATCCAGATATCACACTCTAATATGATACATTTGGAAGCAAATGAAATAATGATGTCAACATCTTTCCTCCTAGATGATCCCAAAAAAAGTTTGCGGATGAACTAACATTTTATATTGTTTATCTTTTTGGGTTTGGTTTGTATAAGTTAATGGGCTTGTGTTTTAAATGGCTATGAGCTTAGGCCCTTTATGAATTCTACGATACCTCGTTTGATGATGATTTAGCTTGAACACTGTACTTTCCAAATGGAACCATGTGTCACGTTTGGTACATATAATATGATACCACCTTCTTTGTGCTTTGGATCTTTAGCACCAGCAAAAGAGAGTTCAGGGATTATTCAGCATTTTACATACATTCGTTACGTTACATGTATTCATCTTCTACGTATTATTCGCCATCCAAGGCAATATGCATGTCGTTGTTGTGGGTTGAAATGGTCTCAGCAATGACGGGTCACTATCAAGCGAGATATTGTCCATCGGCATGAAATTTTGAATTTTTTTGAAGTAATCTTTTACAACGAACACAAAAGGCACTGGCGTTTTTGTCTTGGAAGTATCGATAAGACAAAATATCGGATTCGGTTAATATAATACTATAAGAAAAGCATAAATGGAGCCCAGAGTGGATATGGGCTATTTTCAAATAGGCCCATTAAGAACAACGCGTATATCACGAGAGAGAAGAGAGAGAGTGTGAGAAAGCATTAGAGAGTAGAGAAAGAAATGGGATGCTGCTTGAGCGCCGGAAAAGTCACAGCTCCGCCTGTCGCCGCCACCCACACTCCTCCACCCATCGAGGAAGAAACCGTCAAGGAAGTCGTGGTCCAGTCGGTCTCCGTCTCCGTCCCCGTTTTGGTCCCTGTCCCCGACCCCGTCCCCGTCCCCGTCCCCGTCCCGGACATGGTTCCCTCCGCACCAGAAGTCTCAGATTCAGAAGCTCACCACCCTCCTCCGTCACTCGCAACTCCAGAGATCTCTCACAAGTCCGACATTTGTAGCGTCTCTCACAGTTTCTCCACTGCCACTACTGCTACTGCTGCTTCAATCCTCGAAGACGACGCTGTCAGTAAACCCCACCGACCTCCTCCTCCTTCTACCTCTCGCCGCAACATGTCTGATAGAATCTCCAGATCTCCGGGAGGACGTCAGTCGCCTCAGGGGAAGCTCCGTCCCAGGTTGGTCCGAGAAAGACCATCTCTTCAACAAAACCCTACCCACAACCGGCGAAATATGGATTCGGGTCCCCTCCCACGAAGCGGGTTACTGGAAGGTCCAAGGCGTCGCTCACGGTCTCCGGCCACTCGTGGGCCGAGCTCAGCAAGAAGAAGCCCCATGAAGAAGCGAGAAGCAGCTCCGGAGAAGGAGGGAGCAGAGGTGAAGGTGAAGAAGGAAGAGACCAAAGTAGCTGTTGAGGTAAAGAAGGAAGAAGATGTAGCTGTGAAAGACCCTGAGGTGTCCATGGAATGCTTCATCTTTCTCTAATCTGTCTACTTTCATTAACTGATGATTGATTGATTGATTTTGATTTTTCCCCTTTTTTTGATTTGTAAAATGGGGAATGTACAATATAACCAAATCTTTGCGGATCTTCATCTTTTGTTTTTGTTGATTAACTTTAAATTAAAAGCAAAGCCTACGCACAACGCTTCACAAATTTCCTAGCTTTATTCATGGAGATTGCTGCTTTTTTGCTCTGGGATGAGCAGACATAAGACACTGTTCTGTTGTAACACTCGACCACATAAAGACTTGTCTTTTAATTTTTCATTTATAAAACAAAAAGTCCGAACAAAAATGAACAATGGTAAAACTAAAGAAAGTTTCAGAATGATCTTGAGTACGAGGGAGGACATGGCTGAGCGATGAAGGTTGGAAAATCTTCTCCAGGCATCAAAACTGATATTTCTCTTTCACACACACCCATCTACATACAATACAAATACACGAGATTATGTATGACAGCATCCCACAAAAGACAACCAGTGTGTAGACAAATAACTGAAAGCCTCTTAACATATCTTTTTTTCCTTGCTCTGTGTATATTCAAACCTCGTTGCATGAATCAAGGGGTTTTGTATCCCCATAAAATATAAACATATAATGTAATCCTGTTTTGGGCTTTGCAACATTTCTAAGATACGACAAAAAAGACTTCTTCCAGCGCAAACTTGGCAAATTGTGATCTACATTATAGACAAATTCAGCAAGCCTGGCTATAGACTTCATCAAAGTGATATTCATCGTCAGGATTAAAAGAAAACAAAAGGTCTGGTTCATCTCAAACACACCAGCCAACAACATAAGCATAGTTGGGATGGACACAACCTCATTAGATGTAAACTCCAAATGAGGCAGCCTTCTTTTCTTTCACTTGAGTAAAGAGAAAAACCAACACAACCAAAAACGTAGACAAAAGTGCAAATAGAGAAAAAGTAAACCTTGGGGGAAGAAAAAGGAGGAATCTTTGGGTCGAAAGGTGGTGATGGAGTCGTTCGAATGAACATTAACCTCTCAAACAGAGCCAGTAAAAGGAAGATGGAGATTAAAACTGCGGTTGCCACCAAACAAAACGGCACCGCATTCACCGAGCTCTGAAAATGTCCATCTCCTTCCTCCTCTGACGCTAAAGGAGCCGTAGTTCCCCACCTCCTATGGTAGTCGCTGCCACTCATTTGTAACCGGAAAGAGACTGGTGAACAGAGGAAGAAGCAGAAGAAGAAGAAGTAGAAGTAGATACTTTACTCGCCAATTACGATTTTTAGTTTGAATAGTCAACATTACATCCGTTTTTGGGCTTTTTATTTGGGCCTAACAATATGGCTCATTTTCTATTTACGAAAAACTTGGGCCTGCCTTACTTAGGTTTTTGTAACTCGGCAAAAAAAAGTCGCGAGCAAAACGAATCGACCCACAGAAGATCGATCAATCTCGGAGTCCCGCGAAAACGTCATAGATCTTTCTCGGCGCAATTTGTCACGGTGACAATGGCGAGGATTGAGCCCATTTGCGAAGAGGAGGAGAAGAGGAAGATGAAGATGAAAAAACGAAACCATGGATCCACGAACCTCTTCGTGTTCGTTGATTATCTCTTCCTCTTTATATTCTTCTGCTTCCTTTGTTTCATCATCTTCAAGGTACTGGGTGCGTGAAACATACGTCTCTTTTGTTTTTTTCATGGTGATCGGTTTTTTTCTTTCTTACATTGTATTTGCATCATATACAAACATTTTTTTTCTGAGGCGGATCGCAATTTTGTCGTTTGACGCTATGAACACGGGAACTTCAATTCGAAAAAGCGTTTCCAAGACGTCCGTTTGCCCTGTTTTGCAGCTAATTGATCCGACCAAACGCTAATTGTTGTTGTCACTAATATGTTTTTTGTCAATCGGTTTTTGGTGATGCTAATGCTGAGATGTTTTTTTTAATTGCTATCTCTTCTCAGTCTATTGAACGAACATATTTTGTAATAAGAAATGATTCAGTTAGATAGATTGTAACATTATACAAGGAGGAACTTGGTTCAATAAATCATCATTCTTTGTTTTTTTTTTGATAATGGTTATCTAAAGTGTGGAAACAAATTGCAAGAATGTGGAGCTTTTTACATGTTATTTGGAAACGTTCTCATTATTTTTAGAATGGCGTACAAGAAAATGCTCTTAACTCATCCAATACATTATATCTTTCTTGAGTAGAGAGAGAGAGAGACAACAAAGATATGACTGATGAAATGACTAGTAGACTTGTTGTGTAAACCAGAAGAAGGAATCTGACCATACCAAGAATGCAGACCCTTTTGCATCGAGCAAATGCTTATTTATTGACAGATCGATGTCATGGTTGTGGCACTGGTGGAACTTGATCTTCTCCAGAGCTAGGACCGGAAACTTCATATCCAGGGTTTGGGGCAAAACTACTAGGGATTCCATAAGAAGTGGTTGGGGCAGCAGGAAGTGGATCTTTGTAAGGATAAAATGTCGTCTTAGGTTGGGGCGGCAGCAAGAACCTACCTAGTCTAGGTATGAGACCAGATGGTTGGGGGACAATGTTCACAAGAAACTCTGAGTATTTGATCTCAGTGGTAATGGATGAGTTGGGAAGGTAACGCATTCCGCTGGCTTTCTCTGCACATCCAAGTATCAGGCTTACCAGAATCATTGTTGCTGTCAGAGATTGCAGAGGAGAAGCCATTGTTGTGTTCGTGGAGGATAAAGTTGGAGCTTGAATGTCTTGGTTTGTGGAAGGGAGGAGGAATAGAGAGAGTGTGTAATGTAGAGTCGCATGGTTCAAGCTAATTATGGGTACATTAAACGAACATTAACAAGTGCTTTATTTGGCAAAGAGAGCCTACAAAGTCTGGTGACACATCTTTGTATTAGCGGTGAGTTATGAGCATGATCAGTCACCATTCGCCCACAAATGCCTAATTACTACCTCAGGTGGTTTTTTTCAGTTGTACAAGCCCAACTCTTGACGGGCTTTTAGTAGAATCTTTTCCTCTTCATATGCAAGTTATGATTCTGCAGATTTATTTGGCTTTCACACCCCAAAAAGAAACAAAAAAACGAATGAGTCAGCGAGACGACGGCTACCAATTTGAAAGAGTTTGATCACCATTTTTTTTCTTTTGCTCTTTCAAAGTTGGTAAAACAAAAACGTTAACACAACCTTCAATTCTGACCCTTTCTATAGTTTCATTCGCCGGATCAATCTTTTATTTTTATGTTTGTTTATTTATTACATGATTTACGTGAGTAGCGGCATATCTTAAACTAGAAAAAAATCCACCAAAGTCAAAGTCTTTCCGTCTGTTTATCATCTCCATGTCGTATTATTTGAATAGGTCAAAGTTGTACTGTAAATAATTTCTTCAAACAATTGTTTACTTTACAACATTACCGATTGATCCTGTCACACACGTCCTTATTTTTTTATTTGTTAATGATTCTTTATCACCATATGAATTATAAAAACAAAGTACTATTAATGATTGATTGACCCAAATTCTTCTTATGTTTTGAAGTAAAATGTGATCGATCTGGCTTCACTTCTTTCGAGATGTAGCCAAAGGAGACTTTAGGCTTCTGAAGATGTCATCTCAAGCATAAAAAGCTCTGTTTTTCTTGTCTTGTTCACGGACTATCCAAAAAGGCAATTACCCAAACAAACTCAGTCTTATCCAAACAAACTTGTAGTATGTTTTTTTAATGAAATGAAAATAAATGGAGAAGGTGGAGAGTTGTGAGAGGGACAGGTAAATCTACTACCAATATGTCCTGCCTCAGAAGAATGGGTCACATGGAGAGTTTGGTTACATAACTTTTATATAACCTATTTCCCAACTCTCTTTTCTCTCTTAAAGTCCAAACCTTTACTTGTTTTTTTTTCTTTCCCAATTGCCCTTTACATTGTTCTGCTCAAAGTCATTGCCTTTCTCTCAAAACAGAGTCTTCCCAGGATCTCTCGGTTTCTGACATTGCCGTGAAAGTCTCAAATGCTCGTCCAGTAAAGCAAAATTCAAATAAAAAACAAAAGAATACACTTTTGTCCGAAATTTTAGCTCTCTGAAACGTCAGAACGTATAGGAAAGCGCGTAAGCGAAAGAGAATCCCGCAAAACTCTCTCCTTCCTTCTCTCTGTTTTTCTGTGTCGAGTTTGTTTTTCTTTTTTGTCTTTGATAAAATATGGTTTTCGAAAATGAATCCAACCTGGACCGTTTCCTTCGCTGCACTACACCAATCGTCCCTTCACATTCCCTCCCAAAGGTTTCACGCTTTTACGTTCATGGTCATCTTCCTTGTTAAACAATTCTCTGAATGTTTGGGATCTGAAATTGTGTTTTGGCTGATGTTTGGCAGACACAAATCAAGAACCTTAATAGTCTATGGTACCCTTTGGAGAGCAAGAGCGTCGAGTATTTCAGGTTGAGCGATTTTTGGGATTGTTTCGATGAGTGGAGCGCATACGGTGCAGGTGTTCCCATCTTGTCAGAAACCGGCGAGACATTGGTCCAATACTACGTTCCTTACCTCTCTGCGATCCAGATTTTCACGTCTCATTCTGCTCTCAATGCTCTAAGGTAATATATTTTTATGCCATTTTCAGAAACATAAAACACATTTATAAAAACTAAGATGTTGCTGCCGTGATGATGATGATGATGATTGAGGGAGGAGACTGAATCAGGGGATTCCGAGAGCGAGTCGTGTAGCGAGGAATGGAGATGGGAAGGATGTTCTTCATCAGAGGAAGGTTTGGATCATCAAGAACCTCTCGATCGCCTCGGTTACTCTTACTTGCAGTATTTCGAGAGATCTTCTCCTTATTCTCGAGTCCCTCTCATGGATAAGGTTTGCTCTTTACCCTCATTATTCTCCTAAGCTGGTGAATGATTTTTGGACTTGAAGCATGATGTGCTCGTGTCTTTATAGTTTTTTTATATCTCCTAGTGGCTTGTAAAAGTTTGACACTTACTTTTACCATTTAAGAGAAACTTCTGTCTGCTTTCAGATCAAAGGGTTGGGAGAAAGACACACAGGCTTGAGGTCATTGAGGAGTGTTGATCTGTCTCCTGCGAGCTGGATGGCTGTTGCTTGGTCTGGCCTTCTTTAGAAAAATGCCTTTTGTTTTGTATGGTTTCACAAAGCAAACTAAGGCTGATGTAGTAAAATGGTGATGATGTTTGATTATGTATAGGTATCCAATCTATCACATCCCTATGAATCGAAGCATAAAGGACTTGTCTACTTGCTTCCTCACTTACCACACGCTTTCTTCATCTTTCCAAGGTGGAGGATGCGTATATTGTATATAGTACATTCATTTCTATAGTCTTCCTATTAAAGCTTTTGTGTGTAATTGTAACAGATGTGCAGAAAGAGGAGAGGGAGAGGATAAGTGTTGGTGCATTTGGGATGGCCACTTACAAAACGCAAGGGAGGCTATGGGACAATGATAGATTGCTTTGCCTTTTGAGCGTAGCAGATTCTTGGCTAAAGCAGCTAAGGGTCCACCACCATGACTTCACCTACTTCACCACTACTCCTTATCATCTCTGATAACATAGTGTATTTTAGGTCCATACTTGGTTAACAATCTATTTAGTTTTTGTGTGTTTAAGAGTAGCTAGATATATCAATAATGTTGAATAACATTTGGAAGTCTTCGAAAAGGACAGGCACTGACTTTTTCTCCAAAATGTTTAGCATAGATTTGGTTTCGGGCGTGTGATTTGATCATGGTCCCAATACTTTTATTCTCTTCTAATGTTTTGTGGCTTTTCTGTTTGTATAAACGCCGGGTCTCTTGATTGGGCTTGGTACAGACTCCAAATGGTGATAACATTCGTTATAGCAGGGTCTAAAATAAGTTACTAGACTAGCACTAATTGGTTAAGAAAGTAATGTTTTGAAATATTTGGGACTAATGTTTGCGCAATGACAAAAGAGTTGTTCTGTGTTCTCTTAGCGCATTTGTATTTGGAATCTGAAGCTCACTTATCGTTTAATGAAGTGCATATTGCAGCGATTCCCAACGTGTACATCATTGGGAGATAGACTGTACGAACCTTGGTAAATTATACGAAGGAATTATTTGCTTTTTTTTTCGGCCTCGAGAGACGAGAGACATATGGCCTCGAGAGACGAGAGGAATATTTTCACTAGTGCGGAAAGGAATATTTTCACTAGAAGCCCGCCAAGCTCACTATTGATCACAAAGCGGGTGTGCAAATTTTTTTTTTTGGATATACACAATCGGGTGATTTGATTAATTCCAGTAAAAAACATCTAGATTTTATAATATAGACTTCTCCCCGATTTAACGGATACTATAGATTTCAAATAGATTTTAATCAACGGGTTATGAGATCCATAAAATCTGACGATTTACCATATTATATGTTCCGAATTTGGAATGTCTTATGACTAATACCAAAGATAGCCCATTTCTAAACTATTTTGGTACACAGTATGGAGCATAAGACTCAAACTCAAAAGTGTAGTTTGCATTCAAAATCGAATGCTAATTACTTATTAGTAAATCACAATATATGACTTTTTTTGGTTTTTTTATTCGTAACTAAATGATGATCTAAATTGAATCTTAATTGTTTTTGATAAATGTAATCATCAAATAGTCTATATAACGAATTTTCTAAAATATAATATTATTTTAACATGTTATAAAAAAGTGTTAGATGACAATCAAATCCTAAACAAAAACAAGTATATGCCATATTTTTGAATTTTTTTACCACTTAACCGTAATCTTTTAGTTTTAAATTTTGTTTTCAACTAAAATTTGATATAACAACTTTAGATTCCAAAAATTGGTTTAGATTATAACATGAACTCTATATATATTTTTAAATCATATATATATATATATATATATCTTACAAATATAAGATATGATGGCCAACATCATGCATACACGCACGTGAGATAATATGTCAGAATTAGTTACGAACAAAAATGATTTTGTTTGAGAAATTAAATTTCTATTTGTTTTCAAACTTGGTCGGTTTTTAAAACCAAAAAGGCAAAGAAAGAAGAAGAAGAACTTGGTCGGTTTTGCGAGTATCTTTTAGAGGTGGAGAAAAAAAACAAAAATATCATAAAAGTGAAAGCTGAGTTTGACCAATCGCCGACCGGGAAGATTGAATATTATAATCAAGTACATATATTGTATATGATAAATATATATATAGCCCTAATTAATAGGTTGTCATCAAAATGGTAATTCTGGTGGGATGTTATCCATAGCCGCGGCTAGCCGACCATTACCAATACCATCATCATCAATTCTTCCATTTAATTTGCATTACTATCGACAATTTCTTGATTATTTGATAATTTTTATATTTTAATCTTTATTTTTCGAATTCAGTTGTTTGGTTTTGGTTTAGTTCCGATGTTTCCAGTTTGTATGGAAATAATATCGGGTGAAGATTTGTCTAGCAGAAAAGGTTATTGGAAGTTGAATTTATATAAAATTAGTTGATTTTAAGAATTAAGAGATTTGCTAAATTTATAAATAGTTTTGTTATATTTATAAATATTTTTATATATTAAAAAATATATCAAATTATTTTACTAATGATTTTAAGAATCCAAAGGATATGTATAGTGTTTTAAGAGTTTTGTTTTATGAGTTAAATTGTTTAAAATTCAAGATCCAATAACACAAGATTTTGATAGAATTATAAAATTATTAAAAACTAAATTTTTTGAGTAGTAATAGATTTTGTATGCAGTTAAAAAATTATTAAACTAATAATATAAGATTTTTTGAATGTTAGAATTTATAAACCAATAACATAAAATCTAAAATTTTTTAATAATTTTTAAAAATTCAACCCCGAATAAGCTTAATATCTTCTCATTTGTTCCTATTGTAGTATAGTTGGTTTTTTTTTTATTGTGGCTTTATTTTTGAAAAAATTCCACCGGTTTAGATCTTAATTTGCATTTCACCATAGTAATTTTAATTAAAACCATCAGATGACCAAAAAAAAATCCCTTATCTTTTGAGCTTTGTGACTTGTCGCGTTTAGAAAGCATGAATGAATGTCTTCACCGCCCAAAAAAACAGAGAATGCCACGTAGTCGTACGGACATGAATGGTTGTATCTCCGCATTGTGTTTTCTATGTGTCAACGTCTCTTTTTTTTATATGCTAAACTTCCAAATAGACCAATGGACCAGGGAATGAATTAGAGTGAAAGCAAAGTAATAATTTTAGTAGCCCCAAAAAGATAGTATTTGATTTAGTCAATTGAAAGATGAGATATTTCTAACTAAATACAAAAAGCGGTGCACCCAAATCTATTCCTGCTCTCAGATATAAAGTCCATTGAGTCATCTCTCTGTTGCAACTAGAAAAAGAAACAAACACAATATTCTCTCTCTCTCAAGGTTTTCTCTTTGTTCCACTGCTCTCTGTTTTGGCAAAAAGTTATAAGGCACCAAGTGAAACAGAGATGGACTTTGACGAGGAGCTCAATCTTTGTATCACCAAAGGTAAAAATATCGATCCTTCTTTTGGAGAACCCTCTTCGACGACGTCCCCAAGATCTATCAAGAAGATGAGAAATCCTGATCATCGACCTAAACCCTATTTCCCATTTTCCTCTTCTTCTTCTTATTCCTTGGCCGCGGCTTTTCCTTTTTCTCTCGATCCAATGATTCAAAATCAACAACATGAACAACAACTCGGATACGTTCCTGTTAACCAGCAGCACGACCCGATAGTGCAAGACCAGAAGCAAATGATCTCGTTTAGTCCTCAACAGCCTCAGCAGCAGCAGCAGTATATGGTTAAGTACTGGAGCGACACATTGAATCTGAGCCCAAGAGGAAGAATGATGATGATGAACCAAGAAAGTGTACCGCCGAACAGCGCAACCAAGCTGTACAGAGGAGTGAGACAGCGTCAATGGGGGAAATGGGTCGCAGAGATACGTAAGCCACGGAGCAGAGCACGTCTCTGGCTTGGCACTTTTGATACAGCTGAAGAAGCTGCCATGGCCTACGACCGTCAAGCTTTTAAATTGAGGGGTCAGAACGCAACACTTAATTTTCCGGAGCATTTCGTGAATAAGGAAATCGAGCTGCATGATTCAACTGGTGCGTCAATCTCGTTGCATAAGAAACAATCCGAAACGCCCCAGCCAAACGAGGTTAACTTGGAGAGCAAGGAAGCAGCGGTGAGTGATAGTGGGGTAGATGAAGGGATGGCCGAGGCGTGGTTCAATGCGGTTACAGCAGGATGGGGTCCTGAAAGTCCTCTTTGGGATGATTTGGACAGTACTCAGTTTTCACAAAGCTCGTCTTCTTCCTCTGCTTCTTGTCCCATGAGGCCCTTCTTTTGAAAAAGGTTTTATAGCTTTCGCATTGTAAGTTGTAGTCTAGGGTTTTTCTCATTGGCATTTGGAGCGAGACAGTTTTTGTGATCTCCCACTCCAAACATCAGTCAATATATGATCTCTACCTTCTCACTAAATTTTCATCATTGTCATTACTCATCTATAATATATATATGTGTGTGTGTGTGTGCTTTGCTGAGTATTACTAGATATGTAGATGTCCCTATTTGTTCATCAAGTTCGTTTCATGGCACTGAGCAGGTTCTGAGCAGGTTTGTTCTCTGTACTTTGACAAATTGGCACCGTCACATTTTTATCCAGAGGTTATATGTACATTTGTGAATGTGTCTTTGAGTGTTTCAAGAAGAGCACTCTGGAGAAGCTAAGGCAAGTGACACCTCCAAGAGAACTAGAGGGCAAGAAGCAAGGCCCGAAAGTCTTGCCTTAGCTTCTCCAGGGAAGTAAAGTCTAAAGTTTCATAGCATAGATGTGGCATATAATGGACGAAGAATGTTATATAAATGAGTATCTGACTAAGATAACAAATTTCAAAGATCATTGGTAATCTTAAATGTATCAGCCGCACCAAACTTTCTAAACTCCTCACCACTAGACTCTGATGATTCATCGTCGTTTTCATCATCACTAAGCCTGACTGTAGAAAAAGACTCATACATGCTTTTGGACTTGCAATTTTGGGTTGTAAGCATGTTCACTTGTCCATGATGTGAAATCTCTACCATGACAGTTTCATCATCAAGTGGCAGTGATTGTTTCCACGGCTCACCATCCATTCTCATGTACGCATGCTTAGCTGCACCTTTCTTAAATTCAAATCGAATTCGGTTTGCCTATATAGTCATAGATACACACTCATACACACACGAGTCAAAATGTGCACTTCACTCACATTTTTGTTTGATTTCTGTCACTTAATATTTACCTGAGCAAGTCTTGTTCCATGACCCTTTGGAGCGAGAAGAACAAGACCATGCCAAGCATTTCTAAACCCAACGATTTCGATGAGTCCATCATCTACAAATGGTGGAGTTAGGCTTCTCTGTTGAGACATCACAAAGAAACAAAAACCAAAATTTAAAGTAGATTATTAGTTGAATCAAATGTGAAGAGATTGTTAAAACCTACATCACATTGTTTCTTGGGATTTGGTGTTCCCCAAGGATTTAGTCCTCCAGAAAAGCTAGGAAGATTCAAACATACAATGGACCTGATGCTGCCAGAGAAAAAAATGTTGATTATTAATTGCACTAGATTGTCTAGAATTTCAGCTCAATCTAACATGTGGATTCATGGTTATACAAAAAGCCTCGTATAAAATTTTCCATGGGATAAATGTATATAATTGGATTAGTTACCTTTGGGGTATGTGAAGGTCATTCCATTGGCCATTTTTATCACTGATCTTAACTTTTGCAAGCTGAGCTATGTTTCTGCAGCAAACGCCATAGAATATCAGAGCTTTTCAGTTTTACAGGGTTTTTCAGATCTCAAGTAAACAGAGAACATTTGGAAACTAACAACAATAAGACTAAATTTAAATTTACTCACTGTGAAAAAGGGTGAAGAAGAGAGGCACAGAACCATCCTTGTTTGCAAGCAAGCTTTAAATATGTGCTCTGGAACGTCATGAGATCAATGAAAACATTACTTGTTAGCTTTTGTTTGTTCCACCAAAACATTATACCTACACAATGAAGACAACATTAAAAAAAGAAAGACCTTAAGGTATATATGTAAACCTGATTAACAAGCTGATTTTTAAATCTTTCCGGGTGCAATTTTCTCTGATAATGAAATTCATAAGATGTTTCAGCATCCATTCCTGCAGTAAAATCGATAAGTGTTGCTAACAAGACAAGTAAATATATACTGCAAGTCACTTTTAAAATCTATTAAGATGAGTGATTTTCAGCCGTCAAAAGAGAAAACTTCTTACCCAAGCTAAAGTAATTCCAGAATCCCCCACGAAATGTGTGGTAACCTTCCTGGAGAGATGAACAATCATAAAGAATCATATAAGGAGAAAAGGAAGGGATAGTACTAAGTAAACTTCATTAGCAAGAAAAGGAGAATGCCTTTACCATATTTACTTGATATGATGGAGAAACACGATCAAAGGCATGTAGAGAAGGTGGTAACTCAATAGGATCACAAGAACCTTTTTTGGGAGCCTTCATCCTCATAAGTACGTGCCAACTTAATTAAGATATAAAAACGCATACACGTCAACCCAAGTTTTAAGTATATTTCAAATAATTATGAATGATAATATATATGTAAAATATGTAATACTTGTCTATCTTCATCTCTTTGGCCTTGATCACTTGAGCCAAAAAAGACTCAACGGAAGACTTATCTGTTCCAGGATTTTTCTTACCCTGAGGATGAACAGATTGGATTGTAGTAAGAAAATAACATACTTTTACATTTATATAGTATGATATGATATGATAATGTGAATTAGTTTATAGTACTGAATATATATGCATACCCATCCAAATGCGAATGGAAGGTTATTTCCTGTACCCAAGGGGATAGTAGCAATTGGAGGTGGATTGGATAATTTAAGATCACAGACAACTCCAAGGAGCCAACCAGCTGTTCCATCTCCTCCTGCAACCTAATTCAACACACAACTCAACCTAATTGCTTTAGTTAATTACCAACAATTCCTCCATTCATAGAGATGATTAACTCACAATTATTTTCAACTTCTCCTGAATCTTGCGTACGAAGGCATCTTCCTTTAGCCTCTCTAGGTTAAGATAGATTCTTTGTAGCACCGTATCCGGAGTCTCTATCTCAAGATCAAAAACCTGACCAACAAACTTGCTATAATCAAAATGCTATATTTTAAGCAAAATTTAGAATAATTTAAAAGATCATATTCATACGTATAATTCTGTCCTAAGAAAAGAATAATAAATATATATGAATCAACGAATTCATCACGTTATCTCGTTTCCTAACTTTATTTAGAAATGACGTATATGAGACACCAAAAGCTCGATGGATATTTTTCGAAATCAACGAATCATAACCCTAGTTTTTATGTAAATTAATATATGATTAGACCTGCTTGTCGTTGAGAAGAGTGCGAAAGGTAAGAATGAGTTCTCCACCGAGTTGGCCTCCGCTTTTGGAGTTGATGAATACGAGAATTGGACTCTCAGGTGGACTACTTGGCACCGCCACATGATCGGCTTCAGGCGAGAGCACGTACGAAGGAATGTAGAACTTCTTGAGAAAATCAGATAATTTCTCGTATTTTTCCATGCTAGCCTTTGACTAAACCCATTCATATACATATATATTAACAGTAATACAAATTGAAGATTCAAACGTCAATATTTTAAAAATTAACATCGTTATTAGTTATGCAGAAAACGATCGAAAAGGGCATCATACCATTAGATTCTCTAGAGATGTTTAAAGAGAACTTGTAATATAATATTATTATGTCTTTAGAGATATAACCAGGAATCTTGAAAGAGTAAGATGTAAATATTAGAGATCCTGAAGATTCTTTATCAAGATTGTTTCCTTTTTCTTTTCCTTTAATTTGGTTGATTATACCAATATTACGGTAGTTAGGACAAGGTTTTAAATTAAAAGCCACATTATTTATGTTTCTTTAATGGCCTCTGCATGCATATCTAGTTACCGCTGACATGGAGTCATTGTCTTTAATTACATTATTTCTCATTATTAACTGATAAAAATATAAAGTGGTAAGAGTTTATATTTCATACTATTGATTTAATAGATTAATAGGTTTAATAAATTTATACATATTTAGATCTTGTAATTAATCTTTTATATATCTTCCGGAAACGAATAAATTATTGTGAGTCATGTTCTCGTCTCGAAATAGACTATCAATTTAATAGTTGAACTTATAAATTTGTAATGTAATTGTATCGTTAGCATAGATCATCACTAGGCTAGTGAAATTTTTTTACTTCATTAAAAAAGAGCAGATTCTAATGAGAACACATTTTTCTTAACCCGTACTATATATAAACGGACCAATGCGTAGACTGAAAAAACGAAGAACCACAATTGTGGCCAAACGTTAATGATGGGCTCATATTAACAAGTGATGAAACCCATTAAGCTGATTAGTGGCCCATTAAGTAACACGCAGGCCTTTTTCGAGAAGCTCCGAATGCGATGACTTGACACAATCTTTGACTTGACATCATCATCATATCTCAGACGCTGACCAATCCAAAAAACCTAACCTAAGAGTTGATAGAATGATGCAACAGAGAAGTGAAACGACAATCCACAACACATTTCTCACCACGTGTCACATTCTGCATGAATCCACACATTGTGCATTAGGAGATTGATTAAAATATTTTAAAGTATATAACAATAGCTTCGGTGTGAACTTCGGAGAATCTGTGGTTCTTGGGTTAAAGGGGATATGTAATTCAAAGTTGGTTGCACAGCTTTCCACCAACAATTTAACAAACAAAAAAACTTTTATTTTTCATATATTCATTCTTGTTGGTTAGTTTTTATTTGCATTTTCAAATCTCTTTTTTTAATAGTGTCGACGTGGATGGCTTGTTCGAAGAGACCCTTTCAGAAGCAACCTCTAGATGTCTAACCTGGAGTTGCAGTAAGTAAAAAGTTAATTTGTAATTTGCCTTCTCATCATCAATTTTGATAGCACAAGGCACATGACATTAACACGTTATTTGAAAAAGATTTATGCGTATTTGATGAGAGTATCCAACTACTTTACCGTCCTCACTCTCTTACCATTTGAAAAACTCTACGGCTTGGGTTTCAAATTTCAACACAACATATATTCTCGTACTTTTTAAAGTCTTAACCAAATCATGTATGTAAAGTCAACTGTCTTATATATTAATATGCAAAGTCAACAATGTGCTTTACTCTTGACTCTCACCACCACCATGAGATGAAAAACTTACTCTCACAACCGTATATTTACCCGTCTATTTTAATCTCTCCATTTAAATTACTTTTCCTATAAACAAGAGTACATTTATATTCACTCAAAAGTGTTTACATAAAATATATTATTGTACTGACAGGATCCAAGTTAATTATATAAAATCTAGTGATATATACAGCATACTATCACGTGGATCGCTTCTAGAATATACAGTTAAAAAAACGATAGGCGATAACATAGGCGTTCTACACAAGGCTATTATGTGCTTTTGAATATACTATTATGGCTCAAAGGGATACGTGGCATATCAAGCCCATGCCAAATGGAATTGACCTTGGCTCATGTTAATTAAGTTATTCGCATTCACATCCCTATATAAACAAATGAAATGGAGAAGGTACGAGTGCACCCACGCATTGACATTTCTAAAACTCAACTCTTCTTTTTGAATTTTAAGAGAACTAAACTCAAATTCCTTAACGCTCATTGATCGATCCTTCTAAACTATTACTTGACTTCGAACGTCGATCAGTGTATATATCATCTTTCTTGAAATTACCAAATAAAGATGGGAAGATCACCTTGTTGTGACAAGAATGGAGTGAAGAAGGGACCATGGACGTCTGAGGAGGATCAGAAACTCATCGATTATATTCGATTTCATGGTCCGGGCAATTGGCGTATTCTCCCTAAAAATGCTGGTAAGTATACATCTATGTTTATTATAAGTTTTGTTTTAGAAGATTACGTTCTTTATAAATTGAGTCACACACTTATAAGTCGTATTGTACAAACTAAAGGACTCCAAAGATGTGGAAAAAGCTGCCGTCTTCGATGGACCAATTATCTAAGACCGGACATCAAGAGAGGAAGATTTTCCTTCGAGGAAGAAGAAACTATCATTCAGCTACACAGTGTTATGGGAAACAAGTAAGCCTCATTTACATCATAACTTATTTGAAAGATCCATTAGCTTCAAAAGCGAGAGAATATGCGTATGCATGCGGACCGTATATTTCAACATTTAGGCCATCAACTCCACTAAACTATTATTATTCGTACGGATTGACCTACAATTAATTAATATAAGATGAGTTGTATATTGGTTATGTTCCACTAATTGAATTGATTGATTTATAGGTGGTCCGCAATAGCAGCTCGTCTACCAGGAAGGACCGATAACGAAATAAAAAACCATTGGAATACTCATATCCGCAAGAGACTTGTAAGGAGTGGCATCGACCCTGTTACTCACTCCCCGCGTCTTGATCTTCTTGATTTTTCCTCACTTTTAGCCGCACTTTTCAATCAACCAAATTTTTCATCAGTTGTAACACATGCATCGTCTCTGCTTAATCCTGATGTGTTGAGGTTAGCCTCTCTTCTCTTGGCCCCTCAACAACAACTTCAAAACCCTCATCAGATGTACACATCGAACATCGACCAAAATCTTCAAACTTCAGTCACACCAGTGTCGTCTCAAGAGTCTCAACCACAAGCCGAGTACTGTACAACTCCAACGAACAACGAAAACTCATCTTTCGAGCCTGTGAACGCAAGGCTCGAGGTCGGTAATGCAGATGTACCACCACTTTTGTCAGAGCGTTTGGACTTAGACTCACTCATGTCAACGCCAAAATCTTCTCCACAACAAAATAGCATTGAAGCAGAAACCAACTCCAGCAGTTTCTTCGACTTTGGTTTTCCGGACAATTTCATCTTTGATGACTTTATGTTAATTTAAAATAAACATATGCATATCCATACACATAATGTATCTTTTTATTCCCACGCCTATGATTCTTTGTTGCATTCTTTCTATTGTTCAATGTATAAATTATATAAATTTATATATTTTTTCATGAATGTGTAACATATTAAGGTCCGTATTCTGTAGCATTAAATTGTCATTTTCACGAATAATGTTGATGAGTTTTAAGGTCATGTTGGTAATGGTGGGTAGGAAATTGTTAATTAGGGAAGTTGTAAGAAAGCAGAACGGTATGTAACTTTAATTAGGCCCAATACAAGGTCCATTTTCAAGCCCTTTAAGTCGTTAATTTAGCCCGATGCAAGGTCTATTTCCGGAAGTCTTAGAAGCTATTTTCCGAACATGGTCATTCTAAAGTTAAATGGATTTATTATTAAAAAGACCAATTGGTATCATATTCTGAGTGGATTAGTTTAGATTTCGTATATATAAAATGATATTTTTTTCTTTTTAAATTCGAAGCAAAAGATAAGTGTGGAACAGCCGAGTCTAAGTTAAGTCTTATAAATAGAATTTGAATTTGAGGAATTTAGGTATTTGGTAGGGGAAATATTTAAACAAAGAACGTGTGAAAATGCTTTATTTGATGAAATTTGGTAATTGGTACTTAGGAGGAAGATTAGGAAATATATATAATCAGTGAAATGAAAAGGAGGGACTCCTTTTTTCTCGCCTTTTTCGAGTTTCACTTTTTTCTGACGACTCGTTTCCCAAGGCGAGCTCTGTGTCCTCTTCCTACCCGTTTGAAAAAATGAAAAAGGTTACACAATTTTGATTTGTCAAATGCTCAAATAAAAGCAAATCAATGATTTAATATATGATTGTTGGAGTTTTTGTGTTTTGGTGATTGTCCTTTACAAATTGACCCTTTTCTCTGTGACTATACTCCATTCGCATCTCATCACACATCGTTAGAGCTCAATCTCTTTTCTCCACCATTCATATTTATTTTTTCCTTTTTTGCTCATATGTTTTATTTTTCATTTCAATATATTTTTGGGAGCGTTTTACAAATCTAAAAACCTCACCTATTGTAACGTAGCCTACAGAGTCATACATATGTAAAATACATGATTATGTACACATATAATAAATAGGAGTTATACAGTATTTTGTATTCCTAATCTAATTAATGTTCTTGGTTACTACTTACTAAATACAGTTTAGTCCAAAGCCTACAGACAGAAGCCTTATAATTTCCGGAACTAAACACAATTTACAAAGGGGTTATAAGACACTAAAACAAACCAGAAACTGCCAAAGTAAGGAATCTCTTGTTTTTTCAATCACATCTCTCTCTCTCTCTTCACAACAATCCCTTGGAAAGAACAAAAGAGAGAGAAGATGGTGAATAATGGAAGGCTGCTTTTCTTCGTGAATCTAAGAAGCTAAAAGACTGAGATTTGAAGAGTTCCTAATTCTGTTCTCACTATCTCTTCCTCTCTCTCTCTCTAGCCTTTTACAATGAAGAGAAGCCCCACTTTACTCGTCATCCTCTGCTCTCTCCTCTTTCCCATCGCCTCGAGTAATCTACTCGTTGAACCGGTCACACCCAACACCGTACCGGCCTTCCCCGTCGAAACGCAAGCTCAAAGCTGCAGCCTTGACCTCTCCGACGAGCTCTTCGGCGGAGTCAATGAAGCATGCGGGAGAAACCTTGACCGGAGCCGGTGCTGCCCTGTTCTAGCTGCGTGGCTCTTCGCAGCTCACGCTCGCTCCGCTCTGCAGTTACCGGCTCCTGCTCCGACGCCGGCATCCTCCGATCCCGACGAACCCATGAAACCAGATGACTCTCAAAAGTGCGTCAACACATTGCAGAGTGCGCTTTTGACCAAACACGTCAAGATCCCGCAGCCTAATTCGACCTGCGATGCGATCTTGTGCTTCTGCGGCATTCGTCTTCACCAGATAAGCTCACTCTCTTGCCCCGCCGCTTTCAATGTCTCCTCCGGCTTCCGAAACGCAACTCCGACCGCCGCCGTGAAGAATCTCGAGAAGGAATGTCGTAATTCCTCTTACTCTGGCTGTACCAGATGCCTCGGTGCTCTTCAAAAGGTACAATTTTTATGTTTCTTGTTCAGTAAATGTTCATCCTTTATGTTCCTCTGTTTAAGGAATCGCTGCATTTAATGATTTTTCTTTTTTTATCCTTAAAAAGCTTAATAAATGTTTCGTTTTCATGTTCGTGACTCCAATCGAAAAGAATGTTCATTAACTGTCGCTCTCTTTCCATGAAAAATTTCTTCTCCAAAATTCGGAATTACATGTTTTTATTAGTGTTAATTAGGGATTCAATCTGTTTCTTTAGTTTGAAAGAGACACACACACACATACACATACACATACACACAAGCACATTGTTTTTCTTTTGGGTATCGTTTTAGGTTACAAACAAATGGAGATTTACTTTTTTCAGAAACTTTCTTGTTTTGTATAACCCAAAGCACTGTGTCCTTCTGAAACACTGCCCGTTCACACTCAACCTTTTTCACATTTTTTTCTTATAATCTTTTGTTTGTTTTCAAAAATCTTGATGGGATACAGCTCAAAGTAAAAGGAGGAAGCAAGAAGACAACAACGGATAGAGCGAGTAAGATGATGAGCAAAGATTGTCAGCTCATGGGACTCACATGGCTACTTGCTCGTAACAAAACGGCATACATCCCCACCGTTTCGGCCGTGTTAAGAGCCATTATGTATAGTTCATACCCTCCTCACCTCAACAAGTGTAGCCCTGACCAAGAGAACATGCCCTTGGCCGTTGACTCTCTTCAGTTCCAGAGGAGCCTCTCTTCTTCGTCACGTCTTTCTGTGTTTCCGGTTTTACCCTTAATCTTCTGCATTTTTATCTTTCTGTAGTTTTTATTTATTTTTTGGGTCGGGGGGAGGGAAAGAGAGTCACGTGAAGCTACAAGACAGATCGTGTGTATGTAAATGCTCTGCTCTTTTTTGGTTCTGTATCTCTAACCCTCTTTTTTTGTCTTAGATTTTTAAACTTTGTTTTGTCTAATTAGGTCTTGGAATTTAAAATCATCTTGAGACTAGATAGTTGTCATATTATATAAAATCCAAATCATGTGCACTTAATAATGATAAAAGGCAAAAAAATAATTTGAAGTAGTCGAATCCCAAGGACTACTAACTAAGCATGTTGGTCGTCTCTACTAATGCGAATGTATTCTCCCAAAGTCAAATCCAAAAGGCTCTTACCCTTTCGTCCATGTATATAACAAATATATAGAATATGCATTTGTCTCATTCTCAAAATAAAAAATACTATTTTATCTAGAAACTTTGTACAAGGAACCAAAACGTTACTTGATGAAGAAAGATGCCTTAAACTAAGCATCTTTCTCTTCTAACTAAATATAGAACATCATTGCCGAACCAAGTTTATATTTTTAGTTGATAAAATAAATTATACAAGGTTATGTTTTCATTAATTTACATGTCATGTGTTCTATTGTCTTTGTTAAAAGACATTTTTTTCTGTTTCTCTCCTCTACAGACTATAAAATAGCTTATGATCCAACACAAACGATAAAGACACTGAGAAATGGCGAACGGGTGCGAGATTTTCTGTGAAATACTGATCGCCATATTCATTCCTCCACTCGGGGTTTGTCT
Organism: Schrenkiella parvula; assembly: GCA_000218505.1. Lineage (NCBI taxonomy): Eukaryota > Viridiplantae > Streptophyta > Magnoliopsida > Brassicales > Brassicaceae > Schrenkiella > Schrenkiella parvula. The sequence goes on along the minus strand of CM001193.1, from coordinate 12,522,604 downwards.
AAGGCATGGATGTTGCACTGTACGTCTTCCTCTCACCCTCTCTCTCGATTTCGGTTCTTTCTTGATTTTAGAGCTTATGTATATTTGTAAAAATGTCAAAAAAATGAAATGTGCAGACGGAGTTCATGATATGTCTGATCCTAACGCTTCTGGGATACGTACCGGGCATCATCTACGCACTCTATGCAATCGTCTACGTTGATCGTGATCAATTCTTCGACGAGTACCGTCGTCCACTCTTCTACGCCCACTCACCTTGATCTCATTTATGCATTTTCCTTTGTCTTTTTATAATGTTTTTGCTCTCTGTTAATTTCATCAATTAACATTCATTACAGTTTCATCTTTCTTTCAATAATTTCAAGATCTTTTGTTCTTAAAAACACTTGTTCTTTTTGTTGTTGTTGTTGTTGTGTCATGCTTACTTTTGTCTGCGTACTTTGTTTCTTTGATCAGAATCAAAAATAAAACAGAAAGTTGAGCAAAACTATAGAATCGGTCAAGAAGCCAAGGTCCGATGGTATGTGTAGGGAGTTTCATGCGACAAACTCTCAACGAATAGCAGACCAAAAATAGTGAAATAGAGAAAAAGAAACGAGATCTCTAATCACCCATTTAATCATTTCTCTCATTAACCTAATAATTGTTGAAAGAGAGAAACACAAAGCATTTGCCTTCACTAATATTTAATGCATGGTGTATATGTTTGAGTGTAACAACAAAAAAAACGCTCTTTTTCTCTAACATGAACGAATACTGCGGCTGAGGATTTATGGATGATCTTTTGATCTTAGCTAGGTTCACCTTGCCAAAGCCATGCTCAGATCAGTCCTTTTTCGAGTAACCTCGGTCTCAACAAGATCCGGAGCCACCATGTAGTGACCATGTTTCAAGAGATGATGCTTAGGAACTCATGATGCTTGGTTCAATGATGAATTATTTGCAGGAATTAAGATCTATGTGACTGGTTATTGGAATGTGATGGAGTGAAACAAAGATAGCGACAAGTGACGATATACTCTTATTCGTTTTTCTCACTGACAAGAAAGAACTATCATGGAACAGATATATCAAAAACAGAGTTTGAGACCATTTGACAAAATTTACATAAATCAATTAAATAGACAAAACCAAATTAAAAGAAATCATTCTGAATACGTAAATCACGATCACTACAAACGCAACTTATAAAAGGAGAGCGAGGAGGAAAGAAGAAGCAGCACCAATATGGAAGGAGCTTGGCAACATCATAGCAGAAGCTGCGGATGTTGTGTTGCGAGGCCCTCTGTTTCTTATCCCTTTCCTCATGACCACTGCAAGATTCCTTGAACCATGCTCATTAGCAGAACACAAAAGAAGAGTCTCGGAGAAGAAGAAGAAGAAGAGGAATATGATAGAGAGGAGAGTTATGCGTCTGGCTTTGATCTCTGCCATCTTCTTTGGTTCTGTCTTTTGCTTAATTCTGATGGATATGTTGATTATATGAATCATGTGATTATAAATATAGTGGATAGGGGTCGTTGTTATTCAAATGAATGTGGAAAAGTCTTATTAGGTGGATTGAGATCTAAAGTTATATACACGCTACACAGGCTAGTGGCCAATTGAGTGGGGGCAACAAGCCAATCTTGCAATATTTTTTGGTTTTTAAAATGTTACAATATTGACCAACCAAATGTAGAAACAAAAAGCCATTTCAGACACAAATTGTGATTTTTTTCATAAAAGTTATATAACCAACAAGAAACCAAATTGAATCAAACCCAAAAACTGAATGGTTAGTCTTTGAAGAACGGTGATTTGAAATCAATCATGAAATCAAATTAATTTGAATTTCTTGGGGGGGTCAAAAAAGAGGTTGTGACCACAGAGACTGGTAGCTACGAAAGGGAATTGGACATGTTTTTTATGTGTCCAAAAATTGACTTATATATGGTTATATCTTCTACTTGGAACGTAGAAGAAAAACAGCAAAACCCATCTTCCTTCAACTGTCCGTTTACCATTATTTATCAGAGCCCAATGCTTCAGTCCATTTTTGGTTTTTGTGTAAAAGAACATTTGACATATATATTGCTTTGCCCAAGCCCATGTCTTCTTTCTGTCAACAAGTTTTCTTTTTGTTGCTCACATAGCTATTATCCAATCCTAGGAGGCTTCATTTCAATGAAAACTGGAGTTGCAACCAAGAAAAGAAAACAAGAGAAAACAAATTCAAAATGAGATTAAGTTAGAAAAATTTAGAATACATTTTATTTTTGTTTCTTAACCAAATAGAACAAAACCACACAAACGAACTTTTGAAATTTTGTTTAGAATTCCTTTTCTTTAAAAAATTCAAAGTTTAAAATTTGATAATCTTGTGGCTTAAAAAGGCCCAAAAGCCAATTTTTTTTTACATGAGCCTTTAGTTAATTCAAAGATGTTAAACGCAAAAGAAATTGATGATAAAAAATATAAAGAAGGGATGGCTGAAATCTCAATTAGATGATGAAAATATAGGGGACATATAATATTATTGGTTTAAAAAGAAGGAAAATATATAGAGAGAGACAAGATATAGAAGAAAAAGATGAAGTTGGTGATGAGGTGTTAAAGAAGCAAACAAAAGAAATGAGAGGCCTCAATTTTACTTAGCCTCAAAATCACTCTTAAGGAGGAATAGAGAAGAGCTCTCTCGCGCACCTTATCCTATCCTTTCTCTCTCTCTCTCTAAATCTCCAAATCTCTCTATCTCTTTTTTTCTCAATCACTATTTGACCCCTCTCGTCTCTTGTTTCCTTTTACTTCCTTCCTCATTGTCACCACCACCACAAACTCTTTTTATATACACACACACACACACACACACACACACACACCTTCTCTCTTCTTCTTCTTCTATCTTCTTCTTTCTTCTCCTCACCCTTCATCTCTCCCTCTGGAAAGTTCCTAGCTTTAAGGGTATATGTAATTCAACACAGAGCTTAATTTGAGTTTGTCTGAAACAAATTCAATCCGGGTTTTGTAACTGCAGTTATAAGTTTTATGTCCATTGGCAATGGCTCCTAAAGCTGGGAAAACAAAGCCACACAAGAGTAAAGGAGAGAAGAAGAAGAAGGAAGAGAAAGGTTCTTCTCCTTATATGTTACAAACTTCATTTTGGTTCCTCCACGCAGAATGACAAGTCAATTTTTGCTTTCTTTAGCTCAAAATAATTTACAAATTGTGTGGTTGTGCAGTTTTGCCCACTGTCATCGAGATAAGTGTTGAAACACCAGACGAATCTCAAGTGACTCTCAAGGTTTGAGCTTAGACTAACATTTGATTGAAGAATATATGAAAAAAATTGTATTTAAAAAAGAAGAAGTCAAATATGAATATGATTCTTAAGTTGATGTCATTGTGAAGGGTATCTCTACGGACAGAATCTTAGATGTGAGGAAGCTCTTGGCGGTCCATGTTCAGACATGCCACTTCACCAACTTCTCTCTCTCTCACCAGGTTTCGTCTTCATGCATATCATCATTTTGTTCATTGGGGGCGTTACATTTATCTTTTCGCCTTTGCTAAATTGATTAAACAACTTTTTTGCTAATGGGCCCAGTATGGCGTTATTTAGGGCCCAAATAGTGACGTTTATAGCTCTATTTATGACATTGCCGCCTAAAATAGGAGAAGCATTTGCAGGTGCGTGGCACTAGGCTCAAGGATTCCGTTGACATCGCATCGCTCAAGCCTTGCCACCTCACCATCGTCGAAGGTAATCTTCACTGATCTAACGGTTTACATTTCTCCAATTGGACTAACTTCCGTAGGATTAGCCGCAGGGAATCTTATATTAGCCGTAGGGAATCTTATAGTAGCCGCAGGGAATCTTACTCTTCTCTTTTTTTTTGAAATCGCAGAGGACTATACGGAGGCTCAAGCCACCGCGCACATACGGCGGCTCCTTGACATTGTCGCTTGCACTACCGCCTTCGGTTCGTCGAAACCGCCGGTGTCTCGCACGTCTCCCAGGGAAGCTGGACAGAAGGAGTCTGGTTCGAATGAGGGAGATTCTCCGGCTGACAAGGATGCCGGGGATTCAGGTTCCGGTCTCAGCCCTAAGCCTAAAGAATCAGAGAAGAAACAGGTCATCGTCGGAGGCGGCTGTGAGGCTTCTCAGGCGGCGGAAGGCGGGGACAAGGGTGACATCAACATGTGCCCACCGACTCGTCTTGGGCAGTTTTACGAATTTTTCTCCTTTTCCCACGTTACTCCTCCGATCCAATGTGAGTTTACTTTTCGCCAATTCTACGACTTCTAAGGTTGATCTCGCTTATTAATATTCATTTCTTAATCTTCCAGATATCAGAAGGTCTGTTCGTCCATCCATTGAAGATAAAGGATTAGATGATCTCTTTCAAATCGATGTAGGGACTCTTCTTATTTGTTATACTTATGCATTTCAGAGAAATTTCGACTGCGGTTTAAGAAATTTTGGTATACCATTGTTAACATTTGCAGATTAAAGTTTCAAGTGGGAAGCCGATCACTGTTGTTGCGTCAAGATCAGGTTTTTTCCCAGCTGGGAAACAGCAACTTCTGTGTCATTCTTTGGTTGAGCTGCTGCAACAGATAAGTCGGCCATTTGATGCGGTAAGTCTGGTAATAAAAGAAGATATTTTTCTCTTCTGTCCTGCCTTCTGATCGCTGGTATATTGTGATTGTGGCTGCAGGCTTATGACGCTCTTATAAAAGCTTTCATTGAGCACAATAAAGTATGCAACTCTACTTCCATACGTTATATGGTTTCACGGGTAACTAAACTTGATTAGGAAACTCCAGCATATAATGATTTGTTATTGTTTCAGTTTGGCAACCTTCCTTATGGTTTCCGGGCAAACACTTGGGTAGTTCCTCCGGTCGTTGCAGATAGCCCTTCTACTTTTCCGTCACTTCCAGTGGAGGATGGGACATGGGGAGGAGAAGGCGGTGGGGTGGGCCGGTCTGGTAAGTATGACCGAAGAAAGTGGGCCAAGGAATTTGCGATTTTGGCAGCGATGCCTTGTAAAACACCTGAAGAGAGACAGGTTCGAGATAGGAAGGCCTTTCTACTCCACAGTCTATTTGTCGACGTTTCAGTTTTCAAAGCAGTCGAAATAATAAAAAACGTAGTAGAGAGCAATCAACGCTCACCAAAGGATCCTGCTGCGTTGGGTTTCCATGAAGAAAGAGTAGGTGATTTGGTCATAAGGGTGGCTAGAGATGATCCTGATGCCAGTGCCAAGCTTGACCGAAAGAGTGATGGGACTCGGGTTCTAGAGATCTCTCAGGAAGAACTTGCTCAAAGGAATTTGCTGAAAGGGATCACTGCTGATGAGAGTGCGACGGTTCATGTAAATTTGTTATAACTTGGGCTAATTATTGTAGCTTGCCCTTGTTGGATTTGTTACTGAGATTTACTTCAATTATATAGGATACGTCTACCTTGGGTGTGGTGGTTGTCAGACATTGTGGTTTCACAGCCATTGTAAAGGTTGCTGCTGAATTTAACGTGGATGGGGGCAAACTCCCACAGGATATAGACATTGAAGACCAATCAGAAGGAGGTGCAAATGCACTGAACGTAAATAGGTAAAATCTTTATGTGTTGTATATGCGTTAGTCTTACTGGTTACTCATAGTTGTGTACAAGTTTCGAGGAAAAAAGGCATTCCATTTAATTTGTATATGCACTGCTTAACATATATCTCTTGGCATGATTGACATTTTGGCATACGATTTGTGGATTTGCAATAGAAGGTATTTAGCAAGCTTTTTTTGTCTGAATATTCATTTCAGTTTGAGAACTCTATTGCACAAGTCGTCAACACCTTCGAGCATAGCTCAGAGATCACCAAATGCAGACTCGGAACAAATACGCGTGGCTAAGTCCCTTGTGAGGAAAGTATTCGAGGACAGTCTGCAGAAATTGGAGGCTGAACCCTCAAGAAATACCAAGCCTATAAGGTGGGAATTAGGAGCTTGTTGGGTGCAACATCTGCAAAGTCAAGCTTCAAGTAAAAATGAGTCCAAAAACACTGAAGATGCTAAGCCTGAACCACCTGTTAAGGGTCTTGGAAAGCAAGGTGCACTGCTAAAGGAGATAAAAAGGAAGATTGATGTGAAAGCTAACAAGACTGAACAGGGCAAGGATGCCCTTGCTAATACGGTTGACAATGAAAATAAATCAGAAACTGAGGATCAGAAGGAACTTGAGAAACAAAATGAGGAAATCGAAAAGATGTGGAAAGAACTGGTGACAGAAACTGCATATCAGCGTCTTAAAGAATCTGAAACTGGTTTTCATCTTAAGGTTTGTTTGTTCCCCAGCTGATAACATATAATATTCGAGGCTAGTATTAAGCGATGACTTATGCATCTGTGATATCTACTTAACCTAGTTTGCTTTTATGAATCTTATCATGTGTACGCTCTCTCCTTGAACCTGCCCTGCAGTCACCCGGAGAGCTGATTGAAATGGCCCGCAAATACTACACTGACACCGCTCTTCCGAAACTGGTCAGTTCCTCAGACTTTTATTTTCCTCTTTAGTAATAATCCTCAGCTCCTCACAAACTTCAACTTGATACATTTCAGGTGGCAGACTTTGGATCTCTTGAACTCTCACCCGTCGATGGGAGAACTCTGACAGACTTTATGCACACCAGAGGCTTACAAATGCATTCCTTGGGGAGAGTGGTAACCATTTTATTCATAGTCTTTGGTACCTTCGCTTCAAACTGGACAACAGAATATGCTTATCTATAGATAAGCAAAGTGCCCCACTTCTTTTAGGAATCATTCTTTTCTTCTTTCATCTTAGGTCGAGCTGGCTGAAAAGCTCCCTCATGTGCAATCCCTCTGTATTCATGAAATGATTGTTCGGGCATACAAGCATATACTGCAGGCTGTTGTAGCAGCTGTTAAAAACACTGCTGATGTGGCCATCTCAATAGCATCATGCTTAAATGTCCTATTGGGAACACCATCTGACACCGATAGTGAATATGATGAAAAGATAAAGTGGACCTGGGTAGAAACGTTCATCTCCAAGAGGTTTGGGTGGGATTGGAAGCATGAAGGTTGCGAGGAACTGAGAAAATTCTCCATTCTTAGAGGACTGTCACACAAGGTTTGCGACTGTCAATCTGATTTTTCTTTCAATTTCACCAATCTAACCATAGACTCTCATATGGTGCTTCACTCATCGGTTTAGGTTGGACTGGAGCTTGTTCCTAAGGACTATGAGATGGACACGTCATGTCCATTTAAGAAGTTGGATATTATCAGTATGGTTCCTGTATATAAGGTACCATGCATAACAATCTTAATCTAGTAATAGGCCAAAAATGTAAAATTCTTAAGTGACTAAAGATAATGCTTTTGTGTGCAGCACGTAGCATGTTCATCTGCTGATGGACGCACTTTGTTGGAATCATCCAAAACTTCCTTAGATAAAGGAAAACTAGAGGATGCTGTCAGTTATGGTACCAAGGTATAACTGATCTCTTTCTCACTCCTCTTTTTATATACTAACCATGTAATGAAAGCTCTTGACTAGTCTGAATACACTGGTCCCTTCCTTGGCTGTCCTCCCTCTCCCACCACCCATTATATAACCTTTCTTATGTGAACAAACTGGAAGCAATTTAATACAGATTTTATTTTCTAAGTTTCCCCGTCTTTTATCCTCATCAACCAATTATTTTTAAAACTAGAATATACTTACTGAGGAGGCACTTTTAGCACCATGTAGTTTTGTTTTAACGGGCAAGGATGGTTATGCACTGAAACAATCAACCCTTCAGCTTGTTTCTGACACTTTTTTCATCGAAATTTCGAATGGTTTAAGTCATTTGATATTCTGGGATGACTCTATAGGCATTGGCAAAGCTTGTCGCTGTGTGTGGCCCATATCATAGAATGACCGCCGGAGCATATAGTCTACTTGCTGTTGTGCTGTATCATACTGGGGACTTTAACCAGGTATTCACTTTGAAAGAAATCGGGACTGTCTCCAAGGCATCGCTCGATTCACCTACTTCCTCTGCAGAAGAATGTCTCTGCTGCAACTAACCAGTTTTGATTTTTCAGGCTACCATTTATCAGCAGAAAGCACTCGACATAAATGAAAGGGAACTTGGACTTGATCACCCGGACACAATGAAAAGCTATGGCGACCTGGCCGTCTTCTATTATCGTCTTCAGCACACAGAGTTAGCTTTAAAGTATGCTCTCTGCATTTCCCATAGCCAAAGCCTAAAGTTTGATTTTTTCGATGTGCTAACTTGTTATTCTTGTTGTAGGTATGTCAACCGTGCATTGTACCTTCTGCATCTAACATGTGGACCGTCACATCCAAATACTGCTGCCACTTATATTAATGTAGCGATGATGGAAGAAGGTTTGGGGAATGTCCATGTGGCGTTAAGATACCTTCATGAAGCGTTGAAATGTAACCAGAGACTACTTGGAGCTGATCATATCCAGGTTGGTTTTGCTAAGCAAGGACTTGATTGCTTGCAATTTTATGCCCTCTGTCGAACCGACATCCATAAACGTAAATCTTGTGTGATATCCGAACCACGGAAAAAGGAAACTAACTGAGCAAATAGTTGGCTGAAAGTCAAACCGGATAAAGGTTAATAGTTAAATCCATGACCTGTCAATGTTTAAAGACAGTGGAAGTACCATGCCACGAAGGATGCTTAATTAGTAAATTTTACAGTGGAAGCTAAATGATGCACTAAAACATGAATTACTTCTGTTATGTTTCTTTCAGACTGCTGCAAGCTACCATGCCATTGCTATTGCTCTTTCTCTGATGGAAGCATACTCCTTGAGCGTCCAACATGAGCAGACCACTCTACAGATTTTACAGGCAAAACTAGGCCCCGAGGATCTTCGGACACAGGTGCTTAATTAGTTATGATTTACAGGGAGTTTCACTTCAAAAGGTTCTTACGCTCCATAACTGTTTTAGGATGCGGCTGCGTGGCTTGAGTATTTCGAGTCTAAAGCTCTGGAACAGCAAGAAGCTGCACGAAATGGTACTCCCAAGCCAGACGCCTCTATTTCCAGCAAAGGCCATCTCAGGTATTAAAACCTTTGTCTTTTATATATTTCTAGCACCCTTTACAAATTGTACATGGGGGTCAACAGATATAATTAGTACAGATTTATATCTTTGTGTAAACTCTTGTCCTGAGTATGTAACCCATAAGCTTTCTCCCAATAACAGTGTATCAGACCTGCTGGATTATATAACTCCGGATACTGATCTTAAAGCAAGGGACGCCCAAAGGAAATCTCGCCTGAAGGTCATAATTGCTTTCTTCTGACTTAATCCACGGTTTTATTGAACTGCTCTCATTAATTAAGTTGTGATAGATATTTTGATCGAAATGTTTATCCAGGTCAAGGGAAGACCGGGACAAAGCCCAGGACCTGTGTCTGAAGAAAATCAGAAAGATGATGAAATTTCGATTCCGACTCATATCACTGGGGAGAGCTCAAGTGACAAAGAGAACAAATCAGAAGCAAAACCTGAAGAAACAAAGGTGGATAAACGTGATTTGGAACCTCAAGATCAGCTGACACTGGTTAAGTTAGAGTCCACGGCCCAAGAGGATGATGACTCTGACGAAGGATGGCAAGAAGCTGTCCCGAAAAATCGTTATCCTTCTGGGCGTAGAACCCGTCCCAGCCTGGCAAAGCTAAACACAAACTTCATGAATGTGACCCAGCAGACATCAAAAAGCAGAGGAAAATCCACCAATTTTGCATCCCCAAGAACTAACTCAAATGAGCTTTCAATTTCTGCTGCTGGTTCTACTTCCCAGCATGCGAAGAAGCTTTTGAAGAGCCCGAGTTTGAACAGAAAACAAAACAGTTCCAGTATAGTGGGAGAAAAGCCAGCCAACAATAAATCAGCCCTGGCAATCCCAGCTTGCACCGAACAGATCAACAAGCCAACTCCAATGGTGAGTCCTGTGACTGTCCAAGCTGGAAAACTGTTTTCCTATAAGGAGGTTGCACTGGCACCCCCTGGAACAATTGTGAAAATAGTTGCGGAGCAGTTGCCTGAAGAAACGACTGCCCCAGAGGCTTTTGATGCAGCAAAAGTAGCAGTAGATGCTCCTGAAAAAGTTAAGGCTGAGGATGTTGAGAATGAGAATAAGCATGTGGCTACAGAAACAGTACCAAAAAAAGCTGATAGTGATGAACAAGGAGGAGTGGCTGTCGTTGGATCGGAGTTGATGAGTTCACCAGAGGATATCAAGGCTGAAAAGGCAGCAGAAGAAAGATCTCCAACAGAGACAGCTGTCTCAGATGCAAGTCAAGGAAAATCTGAAAGTGTACAAACGGCTGAGAATTCAAGTACGGGTCTCTTGAAGAGCTCACCAACAGCAAATAATTCAAATGGAAATGGACCAGCAATCGGAGTGAAGCAACAGAAGGATGTTTCTGGTGCTGAACTGAAAGCAGCAGATGGTGAAACGGAAGATCTGCCCAATGGAGACTCCAGCCCAAAGTCATCAGTAGTTGCAGATGGAGAAAAGCAAGATGCATGTGAGGCACAAAAGGAGATGAGCAAGAAGCTCTCTGCTTCTGCACCGCCGTATACCCCGACCAACGTTCCAATTTTTGGGTCGATTACAGTTCCAGGATTCAAAGACCATGGGGGAATCCTTCCTTCCCCGTTGAATATGCCACCAATGCTTCCTGTAAACCATGTACGCAGGTCAACTTCTCATCAGTCTGTAACAGCTCGAGTTCCTTATGGACCTAGGCTCTCAGGTGGTGGTTACAACCGATCTGGAAACAGGGTTCCTCGTAACAAACCAAGCTTCCCCAATAGCGCTGAGTCCAATGGCGAGGCTAATCAATTCATTGGCCCAAGAATAATGAACCCTCATGCGGCTGAGTTCATACCGAGTCAACCATGGGTTTCTAATGGTTTTCCAGTGTCACCAACCGGCTATTTGGCACCAAATGGGACTGAAATCACACAGAATGGGTACCCGTTGTCGCCAGTAGGTGGTGTATATCCGTGTAACATACCCGTACAGCCTCAGAATGGACATATTATACCTGCACCACTTGCTTCGGAGGAATTACCTGGTACTGAAAGCGCCGAGGAGAAGAGTGGAGGGGAAGAAGAGAGCAACAATGAGAAGAAAGCTACAGAGGATGAAGAAATCATTGCACAAGAAACTACAGAAACACCTGAAAATGGACACTCGACAGTAGGTGAAGAGAAAACCACAGTACAAGAGGTATCTGATGAGATCATTGGGAAAGGACAAGGAGGCAAGTGCTGGGGAGATTACAGCGACAACGAAATTGAGCAAATTGGAGTCACAAGCTGAAGAAGCAATATTTTGTCATTAAAGTATTAACATTGAGGCTAAAGGAATGGAGAGAAATTTGGCTCCATAGATGAGGTTGAGTTACAGAATCATCATAGTTCGCAAGAAAGTCGAGGAAAGCATCGGAATGTTTTGTGTTGCAGCGCAGGACCAAGACTCGTCCCTCCTGCTTTCATCTTTTGGTTTCCATAGCTGAAAACTAAAAAAACATTCAACTCCTGGAGGAGCCTCCTGAATAAACATTTGTCCTTTTGTTTTCTTAATTGTTTTGAAAATATGAATAGTGTTGTTAGCACATCATGGCCTAGAGATAGCTCATGGGCTCCCAAAATGAGAACGCCGTGAATATCTCTCTTCCTTCTATTTTGAGAGGTTGAGGATTCGATGTTGTAGAATTTCAAGAATTTATGTTTCTGTTAATTGTACAGCAATTCATGTACTAATCAAAACATGACCAATATCCAAAACAAAGATGGGTCCGTGCTCCAACACAAGAAGATAGATTATCAGATATTAATGTCAAAGGCTAAGCTGAGACCCTTTGGTCCGTAAACAATGGTTACAACACGTTTGATGGCATTTCCAATCACACTATATAAAAACTAAGGCTGCTTCTCTTGCAACATTGTTGAATGCTGTTCCAAGTATTCTTTGCTGTTCATCTCCGTTAATCTGTGGCAAACATCAGAGGTCATCAGTGAAGACTATAAAACAGAGTAAAACTGACAATTCCTAGAACGTACCTGCTAATGGTGCGGTCTTTAGCAAAACCAAGCTCGTTGTCTACGCATAGGTCGAGATCATCACTCTTCCTTGATCTTGAAGATGTTCTAGGTGCTATTTGCTGCGCATCAGAGATTGTCACTATCCTCTCCAGCAGTTCTAGAGGGCTACCCTCTGCTGTGCACAGGAGTCTGGCTTTGGTCTCATACATCACCTGTAAGTAATTGAGAAAGCAAATTTGTCAAAAAGAGATTCCTGGAAATTCAATGTAGAAAAAAGAGGTAAAGCGAGATATACATCAACCAGTGTCACGAAACGGTAAGCTGCCGTCCTGTTGTGGAGCCCGAACATGGGTACACCTTCCAGAGCCAATGTATGAAATTTCTCTGCAGTGAAATTTGCATCTCAAAACTAAGCAGCATGAAAGAGCTCTAGTGCACTGAAAAAAGTATGATGTTTATGGTGTACACTCACTGAATAATCCGAGATAATCGGCTGCGCCTAGGGGTCTATCACACAGCTCTTCAAAAAGAAAGTAGGCACACCCATTGGCAGCCAGTGGAACCTAGCATTCGAAAAAATAAGAGAAAAAGATCAAGGGATAGCAGATGAGCTATTTATTGGAATAGTATCTGAAGGTTTTCGGTCAAACCAATCAACAGAATCCATGTAAAGCACTTATAAGCACAAAAATTGTGAACCGCAAGTTGATGCATCCGTAAAGAAGAAGCAAAAACCTGCAATTTCCTTCCCATTAGTACTTCAACCATTTGAGGACCGGCTGGTTCATCGCCAACCAACAGCTGAAACTTCTGTTTAAGAAGGCCAGAAATATCCTTTCCAATGAAGTAGAATCCCTCTTCAGCCTGTACCCAGAGTATATAGCTATAAGATTGTGATGATGTTGCAAGAAGACTAAGACTGAGTTACAAAGAAAATTAATATCACGCACAGAGGTCAGTTTCCGATAGTCCACCGATGAACCAATTTCACGAACCACACATCTTTCCTACAACAATTGCTTCTCAGCATCAGTCGCACAGCATAATGGATCTCAGACAACGAATTCAGGGCATTTGACAGTAACAGGAATTTGCATACCTTTAGTGTGGCTATAAACGGAAGGAATAGGTCCCTCTGTAAACCCCTTTCATAGAGATTATCTGGAGCACGGTTTGATGTAGCAACAAGAACCTACACTTGCCTCCAGTTACCGACATGGATAAAAAATTTAAATAACTGAAGGTGTACGTCCGTAGGTTTGAAGAGGTGAGAAAGACCAAGGTTGTGAAGATTACGTACAATGCCATTGTTAAACAAGTGTCTAAAGAGACGGTTTAGTATCAGAGCATCAGCTACATCGTTGACCTTTTACAACAAATAAAGCAATAAAGAAAGGTGAGTTACCCTGAACAAAATTTTTATACAGTTATGATGAGCGTCACATACCATGAACTCATCTAAGCATAGTAATATAGCTTCGTGGGCTATTTCCAGGCCAACGACTTCAAGTGGATCTTCAAGACCCTTGTGCATCTACAGACGATATTCAAATGGCACAGAGATGAGTCCCAGAGGCTAAATCGCTTAAAGGAAACAAGCTGGGAACTGGATCTTACTTGCAAGCGGCTATGAACACTCAACATGAAATTGTGAAAGTGAATCCTTTGTGCTCTCCAACTAGCTGGCCTATCCCGGTTTAAACAAGGGTCAGACGAATCCATTAAAACATGTAGAAACTATATGAGTTGCGAATCTTCTACTTACAACTGATGAAAAAACAAATCCATGAGCATTGTCTTTCCAGTTCCAACTCCACCATAAAGGTATAAGCCTTTGACGGGAGAGACAGAAGAGTGAGATACAAATTTGTTCCAGAACCAATTTCTCCTGAGATACATAAAAAGTGAAATCCTATCAACTTTTCAATACAGTAACTCAATACAAATGAATGAAATATATGAAACCTAGAGGGTTTTGCGGATGCAGAATAACGATCCAATCGACAAGCATCAGCGGATCGAACAAGCTCGTCGTAGAGTCTCTGAAGTTCTCTTAAGGTACCAAGCTGCAACAAAAAAAAAGCAAGCTTCAGCACTGATTTCACTAGAGAATGAACAAAAGAAGATGAGAGGAGTATACCTGACATAAATCTCCATCCAATAGCTCTCCAGCTACGATTCTGCGTTCGTACTCCACTAGAGGCCCAGCAAGCTTCTCACCTCCATTGGGACGTGGAGGAGAAGAGAAGGAAGAAGCCAAGAAAATGGAATGAAGGAGAAGGGTTGAAGAAGGTAAAGTGGGATTGATCGGGATGAAACAATTACGAATAGGAGCGAAAGCGTATCGCTGATGCCTCGAGTGTAGAGTTACGCGGCGAAGGGAGTGAAGAAGTGAGCGCATGGTGGTGTGTGATTGGGAGCATCAGAATAAGAGAGTGCTAATCGGAAAATCGGAGGATGGCAGATTTGTCGAAGAAGCAGTGTCGCAGAGATGCACCTTCCTCAGTACGAGGTGTTTTGGTTTATAACTAATAACAAAATCAAAAACGAAAATTATATCAATCAACTTAATAATTATATTGTTGACAAAAAAACTTAATAACTATATTATATAGTTTATATATAATTATATTTAATCAATGAATTTTTTAAAAGTTGATTTTTTTGTCTTAAAGTTGATTAATTTATAACCATACTACAGTTGTATAGTTCAATTTCTATAAAAAAATAGCATGCACTTTATACGATATAACCAAACTACATTTTTTATTTTAATTTGGTTCACGAGTGAACATTATGCGTTTAAGTCTCTCACTCTACAACCCAAAATGAAATCGGAAAAGGTAATCGGAAAAAGTAATCGGAAAAAGTAAACCGAATCATATCGTTCCACTAAACCGACTTTAACCCTTCATATCGTTGAAACTTGAACCAACAAAAATTAACATAAACGGTTTCAGTTATGATGCACGGATATAGTCATATAGATAACGTATTCAGTGTAATAAATCTGCAAACATTTAATGGGAAGAAGAAAAACATGAAGCCTATAAACTTAGGCCCATATAGTAATCCATTGAGAGCCCAACAGTGAAAGCGGCCTCATTGGCTTCTCCTAGTCGTCACCGGCGAGAATGTTGGCGATCTGCAAACTTCATTATCAATCGACTACATCTCCTCTTTCTCCTACACAAACAAACTTTTCTCATCGTTCGTCTTCGGATCAGCCATGGAGGATGAGGTAATTGTTCATGTTTTCTTATGTATTTTAAATATAATATACGATATTGGCCTTTGTTTTCCGCCGGCGATTGTAAATGGGGACTTGGAAAAAAAATTCTGAATTTTGGCTCTGAAAATTCGACCTCGAGTCAAGATCTGATTGATCACTACTTATGCTTTACATTAACTTCGATATCCATTAGATTCTTTCTATGGAATTTGATTTTGATAAAAGTTTGCTGCTTGGTAATTTGGCTTTTTCACTCATCCTCTCTCGTTTCTTCTTTTATTGATGACCTGGTGGACAACACCTGAGATTTTTTTTGTTCTCCCCTGTTTGATGAGACAATTCTTTAGGTAGGGAAGAAATACATCTGATTGCTTTGGAATTGTATAATAGGCCTGATGATTCTCTGTCAGATCATTTCGTGAAACACGTAGTTTTGTTGCTTGTTTGGTTTTGTTTCAATGTGATAGTCTTAGATTAGGGATCGAACGGCAAAGGAAGATGTAGCTTTGAATTCTAAAAGTTGTCGTTGAATAGAGAAGAAAGATATCTGATTGCATTGGAATTGTATAATAGGAATGAGTGTTTTCTGCCAAATCATTTTCTCAGCTCGTGTGGTTTTTGTTGCTTGTGTGATTTTTTTTCAGTATTGTAGATTCAGATAACGAATTGAAAGGGAATAAAAGCTGAAGCTTTGTATTCGAAAAGACATTTTTCTTTTCTCAATCGGTTTCATCTTTGTGAGTCACTACGTAGTGTATTTCGATGTCTTACTTTTTTCTTGTGTTTCGTCTATTGAATCAGATTGAACTGAAAACTGCTCCTGCTGATTTCCGGTTCCCTACAACGAACCAAACAAGGCACTGCTTCACCCGTTACATTGAGTTCCATAGGTACACATTGAGTTTACTCTTGTTTGATTGAGTAAGTGACTTTTCAATCCATTATAACTTCAAACAACATCTCTGCAGGTGCACAACTGCAAAGGGTGAGGACTCCAATGAATGCGAGAGGTTCGCCAAGTACTACCGTGCTCTCTGCCCTGGAGAATGGGTATGTTACTTTTATGTTTTTGCTCTGCTACTTGATTATCATCTTTCTCTACCCACACTCCTGACTATACGCTTATCTTTCCGCAGGTTGACAAGTGGAATGAGCAGAGGGAGACCGGAACTTTCCCTGGTCCTCTCTGATTTGGCCAAGAGACTCCCTTTAATCATTTTTATGCTTGAGGCCAGAGGGTCGTGTGGATCGATCATTGAAATCTAACTCTGTCTTTGGTTATGCGTTTTCTTTGGATGATCAAGTAAAATAAATTGGAAGACATCCTTCTTATGGATTAATAATGATTTGAGTTTGTAGAGCTCACAAACTCGGACCTGGAGACTACAATTTTAATTTTCGAGGCAATTGTGTCACTCCCAACAGATGGAGGGTGCAATTTGCAAAACAATTTCGTTGAGACAAAAAGTTTTAGTTAAATACGAGTAATTACTAATTAACCTATTTTTAAAGTGTCTAGCTGTCGTTGACTGATACAACTCTTGAAAATCAATTTGAACCGTTTATAAATTCCCAACAGATTTCGTAACGGACAAAACACCCATTTGCGTAAAGATCTGAATTCGGCGACAGGAGTGCTTTTTAGTTTCCGCCGGACAAATCTTTCTCTCTGCCGTAAAGACCAAACCAAAAAAAAAAATGGTAGAGTGTAGCAACAATCTCCTCGGAATCCTCAACTTCTTCACCTTCCTCCTCTCAGTCCCCATCCTCTCCGCCGGGATCTGGCTCGGCAAAAATGCAGCCACCGAATGCGAGCGTTTCCTCGACAAGCCAATCGTCGTCCTCGGAATCTTCCTCATGTTCGTCTCCATCGCCGGTCTCGTCGGCGCTTGCTGCCGCGTCTCTTGCCTCCTATGGCTCTACCTCTTCGCTATGTTCCTCCTCATACTCCTCGGGTTCTGCTTCACCATCTTCGCCTTCGCCGTCACTAACCGCGGCGCCGGCGAGGTTTTGTCCGATAGAGGGTATAAGGAGTACCGCGTCGGCGATTACTCCAATTGGCTGCAGAAGCGAGTCAGCAATGCTAAGAATTGGGATCGGATCAGGAGCTGTTTGATTTACTCCAACGTGTGCTCCACTTTCAGCAGTCGCTACGCTAGCGTCTCCGTCGACGAATTCTACAAGACCAATCTCAATGCCCTTCAGGTCACATTCGATCCGATTCGATCTTGTTTATCTGCAAATTGGAAATTCCGCTGACTTTCCCCTTTTTTCAATTAGATTTAAAATGAATCTAGCTATATTTTTATATATGAGATTTCTGGATTTACATTTCCTTTTTCCTCAAAGCACTTTTGCTTTAAGAACAAAAAGCTTCATTTTTTATGCCCATGGATACAAACACACAAAGCCTTTTCCAAAAAGTTTTTTAGTCTTTAGAAATTCCTTTTAATCAATTCCCTTTTCAGCGTCTTGGATGAGTCTGAAAAGCTGCTTTTAGATTCAAACTTGGAATATAAGAACAGTAGTGATGCTTATCTATCTACACTGAAAATCCTGATAACATGTTGGCTGCGTCTTCTTATGTAACATGAAGACCAAGTTCTTGTATCGGATAATGCGATTCGTTTCATT
Organism: Schrenkiella parvula; assembly: GCA_000218505.1. Classification (NCBI taxonomy): domain Eukaryota; kingdom Viridiplantae; phylum Streptophyta; class Magnoliopsida; order Brassicales; family Brassicaceae; genus Schrenkiella; species Schrenkiella parvula. The sequence goes on along the minus strand of CM001193.1, from coordinate 12,504,635 downwards.
CTATGTTCCAGTATTTGATTTTCACCAAGCCCCTTATTTTTGTTTTCTCTTCCACTTGTGTAGTCTGGTTGCTGTAAGCCGTCCAACGACTGTAACTTCACCTATGTGAGTCCGACTAATTGGACAAAGACTACTGGTCCATACACAAACGAGGACTGTAACGTCTGGGACAACAAACCGGGAACTCTATGCTACAACTGCCAAGCCTGCAAGGCCGGTCTGCTCGACAACCTCAAGAACTCCTGGAAAAAAGTGGCTCAGGTGAACATTGTCTTCCTCGTATTCCTCATTATCGTCTACTCCGTTGGCTGTTGCGCCTTCAGGAACAACAGGAAACGCAGATGGTAGTAGAATCTTATTCGTTGGAAACAGCAGAGATGCCCTCGAAACCAAGACTAAGACCAAAGAAGTTATCTGAAGTGCCATCATCATCTTGCTCTTGAGTAGGTAAAATGCAGCGTTTAAGACAACTCGTTGATAGCTTGTCTTGTGTGTGTGTGAGGTTGCATTTCAATGTATGTTCTCTTTTAAATATGCAACATATGACTAAATGAGTTACAACAGCACTTGCTTTGTGCTTCTATTTCGAGTCTTTTGTGCGTGGAGTAGCTTCTACATCTGTTGGGACGAGTAAGATTTGTAAAACAAGCTCCATTTCCTTTTGCGGCTTTATTAATGCCCAGATTCTAAAACTCCCAGATGTTTACTTTGTCTAAAATTTATCCTTACACCATCTAGAACTGACTTTTCATAGAATTTACATGAGAAGAGGTTCTAAGAGCTCCGAACTACGAAAAGCCTTATCACCAATGAAAATAGGAACCAAGTCAGGTTGGGAGGTAGTAGTGTGCTCATTTTGCAATTTCAGGTTTGTGGCTTCTTCTTGATAGTCTTCTGATTTGCCCCAGAGGACGATGTAGAGACCAAGGATGACAGCCAAAGCGCCCAGCAAGCTGGAAATACGAACAAAGCAGATAAAGTTGTGAAATGAGCTTCAAAACAAAGTGAAGACAGTAAAAGAAGGGGCCAATATGGTGTACCTCCCGAGGTAAGTCTGCTCTTTTAAATACAGAGCACCGAAGAAAGTGACGATGACCGTAGAAAGAGGATTGAAGAGTGCAGAGAAAAGAGGTCCTTTCCTCGAGACGCACCAAGCTTGTAGAAAGAAAGACACCGCCAATTGAAGTCCAGAGTATATGCAGCAGGAGAGCTTTAATGAGGAATCAAGCTTCCAGGATGGTAAATGAGTATTGCCTAAGGCGAGAGCCATGAGGAAAGAGGCTATTGTAGCCATGAAACAGGTCCATGAGGAAGTGTATAAGTGATCAGGACAGTGAGAGGCAATAGGGACCTGAAGGATCAACCAGGAGGACCAAGCGAATGTGCTAACGAGAAGAAAGAAGCAGCCGAGTAACCAAGTGGAGTTGTCTTGGTTCAGCAGGGCGTTGAGCAATTTAGGTCCTCTGAGAAAAGTCATTGCCATGGCTCCTCCCACACACACACCTGTTCCTATTACCTTTGCTAAACTTTTCAAACTTCTCCTCCTTATCCTCTCGAATCTGAATCAAACATCCAATATTATAACCATAATTAATCAACCCATCAATATAGATAGAATCACTATAGATATACTTATTGATATAATATATACCCACCCAACAATGATGGAGATGATGAACGTGACGGCAGGCATAAGATTGATCATGGCACAAGCCATGGATGAAGAAGCCAAGTCAATCCCTGCAAAATAAGCGTTTTGATTCACAGACACACCAATAACAGCTGTGAAGGCTACCCACCAAAGGCCTCTTACTCCGAGAGAAGGTTTTCTTTCTTTCCTCCTATTTCACCATTCACCAACAAAAAACACAAGGAAATAAGTTTTCATATCAAGTCTTGATGATATGTAAATATATACTTTCTTATATACTTTATCTTGATAAGCGTTAATCTATTTGCAAACCGGAATAGGTACATCAAGTGTTCATTTCAAGTACTGGTCGATATTCTTGTGATCAAAGCAATCAATATGTTTACATATCATTAGATAAAACTTAAGCTTACCAAGCGGAGAAGAAAGAGATGGGACAGATGAAGAGAGTAGCAATGGCTTGACGATAAACGACGAAGACGGTGGGATTGAGTCCTTCCATGAAAGCAGCTTTGGTGAAGAGTGCAACTCCTGCAGATGTAAACTGTAGCAGCACTAACGCCATCACCGGCTTGTATTTCTCCATCTCAATCTCCTGCACCTCTCTCTCTTCTTTTTCTTTTAAGATATAATATTACTACAAACTAATTATACGTCTCGGCTGTATAAATATCAAACATGTAAATACAAATGAATCCACCATGTGACAAATGTGTGTGTGTGAATGATGTGATAGCAAGTATTAACAATCCTGGCAGCCGCGTAATGAGGTACTATACTCAATTATTTAGTTTGTATATGAAATCTCTAAATACGTAAGCTTTCTAATCGTGAAATTAAAAAAAAAACTAGAAGAGAAGGGTGAAATGAAAAATTTAATAATGTAGCTAAAAATCGTGTAATGATAAAATTTTAGGAGCTTTTTGTTTTGTTGTCGTTTATAATGCAAAATGGATCTCATGTAAGCGATTCATATACTGTATTTGCGTTGAAAGAACAACAAATAATGAATGATTACGGTTTTGAAGCGCCGCATCACAAATTGACAAATATCTTCACTATTATTATAGATGTGATAAGATATGCGGAATCACGGTTTATGTGATAATACATTTCCACTACTTTGTACTCCCATGACTCATTTAGAATATTTTGATATGTGATAAATAATTTTAAATACAGGTGTATATTATATGGAGATGGATAAAAGATCATATGCGTGAACCTGCCATAGTTGATTAGCCTATCTGTCTTCTTATGTCTATCCACCGATACGTAAAGTATGTTTTCTTTTCTATTATTTGCTAAAATGATTTCTATTTTTCCTTTGGTTTCTGTGGACCAATAAGAATTGGATACAATCATAGGATAATGACAAAGACTCTGACTCATGATACACACCGTCTTCATATCCTCATTCTAATCCTTCCACACTTCTGTAATTAACTATTACTTTATTTGCGACAATCTTCGAGTAACAACACATATAATTTGCATGAACTACTCTTATCTACGTGTACATTACAACTTAATTCCGCATATTTTATTTGGTTGTATTTAAGTAATTATAAACTACTCCAAACTTATTTTCCATATCAACAAAAATTCATGTGGTAAGCTGTAAATACTATAACAAGAGATAAATTTATTACATTCATGCAAATGATGAAAATCAAACGTGTAGTTGCGATCAGGACAATGTTTTTTGTTCTTTTTGAACAAGAATACTTAAGATGACACATGTAGTTTTTTGATTCTAGTTGATTTTACGGTGTCTTTTTGTTTGTTTGTTAATGACATTGATTTCGTATTTGTGTGGCTGTTCTTTCTTTCGGATATTTATTTATATTTCTGATAAAAAAATGGAAAGAAATGTAAACAAAAAGAAAACTATGGCTGTGCAAAAAAAATAAAACTATGGGCCTCTAATTGGGCCCAAATATTAGAGCTTGAAGCTTAGCAAGAAGCTGAGGACGTGGTTAGTCCGCGAAAAAAGAGAAAAATGGCGTTTCTCTGTTCGTCGTCTCTTCCAAGTTCATCATGCTCTATCGCCATTTTCAGCGAGTCAAACACATATGGATTCCGGTCGTCTCGTTCGATTCCTTCCTGTAGGTTCCGGTTACGTCCGGTTTATGCCTCACGAATCTGTGCTCCAGCGATCGATAGGTCGGCGATCGTCATATCCGAAACGGTGTCGGAGGACGAGCTTTGGGCTGCAGCTTGCCTTCGCGTGCGGACCTTCAACGAATTGAATTCTTCTTCCTACAATATCCAAGTCAGTTCTTATCTTTTAAGTAGTCTAATCGATGAATTAGAACAAAATTGTAGGTGAAATAAAATGAAAATTTTCTTCTGAAAGTCACAGATGAAATGAAAGTTTGTTGTTGGAGCCGTGGCTATAGTAGAAAGGGGTATTAGGTATCACCCTTCGGCTTGGACTGTGGAAGTGTGCATAGTGAAGAAGATGTTTAATGCGGTAGAAATCATGTTATTGCGTGATTGGTTTTTGAGTGTTTCTCTTTGAGGGTTTTCTCGTTAGGAGACTTGGCTATATCTTTATGTTCTTATGCTGATGTTACATTTTGCTGTTCAAGTTTCATTAGGATCACAGAAAATACTTGGCAGAGCGTGAGTTCGAAGCGCTTAAGGAGAGAATTTCAGGAAAGAGGGAAGGTTTTACGCGGGTATCCTGCGTAAATGCTACCCTTCCGTTGTCGCAACTATCAAAATCTTCTGAGGATTTATGCTCTGCATGTAAGGTCTGTCTATTCAATTGGGTCATCTTGTATTACCTGCGCATCATCTCGGTAGAGTTAGTAAAATAAACTTTTTATGGGACTCAAAAGAGAGAGGCTTTCTTGCATAACTGGTATCCTGCTCGACATGTCGAATTATCATTTTGGTGTTACGTACTGCGTGAGGGCCGTGAGGCAGTCTCACAAAGAGGTTGTTGCTTTTGGTTCTTATATGGATTTGCTTGCGCTATGCTTCATCTGTTTCTCTGTCGATAATGTTTTTCAGTTCTCTGATGGCATAGAAGATAGAGTTGTGGTGGGGAGTCTTGATCTTAACCAATGCCGTTGGCTTCCTGATGAAATTGCTGGAACAAAACCGGAGGTATTTGATGCTACCAACAATGCTAAACTTTGTATATAACAAAAACAAACAAAAAAACTTCAGTCTGATAGTGGACAAAGCTTATAGTCCCTTTTGTTATATAGGGGTTTAATGTGGATTTTGCGAGGGCATACTTGAGCAACGTCTGTGTTGCGAAAGAGCTGCATCGTAATGGAGTTGGTTACAAACTCATTGAAAAGTCTATAGGAGTTGCTAGAGAATGGGGTAAGAATATTTAATCAAACCCATCACATTCTCCAAATTGGACTTACAAACTAGTTGTGATATGGTTCAGGAATAACGGATATGTACGTGCATGTGACGGTAGACAATGAAGCAGCGAAGAGACTATACATAAAAAGTGGGTTCGAACAAGAGAGCGCTGAGCCGGCGTGGCAAGCTCGATACCTCAACAGGCCACAACGGCTCCTCCTCTGGCTCTCCCTCCCTACCTCCTGAACCATGTCCAAATGTAAATTTTGTCATTTATCCAATTTGTATAAATATTCACTTGGCAATCAACAAAAAAACTTTATATAACTCGCAAATAGAATCACTTCTACTTTAAGGTTGTAACTTTTTGCTTCTTGTCTTAAAATCAATTCTTTACACAAATGTGATGTCTACAAATGTTGTAGTTGTTAAACAACATTTTATCTTATTAATTTGCATAGAAAAGTGGTGTTAGTCCAGTGTCGTGTGTAATCAATTCACCCTCTGGAACATTTAAATGATAATAATGGATAAGATTTTATGACATTTTATGTATTCTTTTTCTAGTTTGGTGGTCGGAAAACGACAGCGTTTAGTTTCATTCTCCGAACCAATATAAAACAGAGACGAAAAGCGCTTCGAAAATATGAAAGGCTTAGAAATGGTGGTGACGTCTTTCTCTTCATCGCCGCCTATCTTCTTCTCCCTTGGAGCTGGTCCTCGGATTTCTTCTTCCAATCTCCATGGAAGCTTTACGATTCCATCGTCTCCCTCTTCCTCTTCTCTCGTGTAAGTCTCTCTCTGAAATTTCTTTTCTCTCCTTCGTGTTTACATCTCCTCGTTCTCTTATCTTGGTGGAGTGGAAGTTTTGAATTTTCGGAATTAACAGCGGTATGTAGTGTTCGGCCTCTTAATTTCTGTAATTCGTGTTCTGGGTTGTGATTTTCTGTTGTTACGCGCCACTAAGTTCTCTGTTTTTCCTTTGAATTTGTAAAACCAGCAATCTAATTTGGGTAACTGCCACTAGTGAGATTTCTCCAACTGTGATTTTGATTTCTTCTCTTGTAATTTAATGTTGGAACCATATTAATTTACCATTTTACTTGTTGGGTTAAGATGCTTTCTATGGGTAGTAATGCCTCGAATCCGTCTTCTTCTTCATTATCATGTTGAAGAGCCATGAGTAATCAAGTGAACAATTTATATCTCGTAGCGGTTTGTTTCCAGTTTGGACCTGTTTCATTTCACATAGCATACTTGTAATGTGAATGTTCGCTCTTGCGTTTGGGATAAGTTTACTTATTGGTAACCATCTCTTCACACTCTTGGTGTATTGTTTAATTAAAAGCGTTGATTCCGAATTGGTCGTTATTTTATTCACGTGATAAGCATTCCTCTTATTCTGCATCTTGCTTTTCTTTCTTTGCTTTTCTCCCCTTACTTGCATATCCTGCGTTTGTTCTTCTATAACATTGCCAGCTTTATTTCTTCTCCTTTGTTGCCTCGTCTCTTGAATTCTTTTATGACATTTTTCTATTTAACCTAGTAATAAGATGATGAGGAAGAAGTATCCAGGCTGAGTTTATCATGAACTTTTTTTTATTCTTTTCCCATTTGAGACACTTCAAGGTTATATTCTCAGAAGTCGTTGATCAAATGTTATCATTGCTTTTGAAACTTAGAGATCTTCCACTATATTATGGTCACCATTCCTCCATATCTTTGTGTGGGTTCTCAGAAAGAGACTAAGAAGACACCAAGATGCAAAGTTGGCGGGAACAAGAGCCAGAGGTGGAGCAGTTCGAGTCCTAGCAAATCCAAATGTATGACCTTTCTCCCTTTTTGGAGTGATAGATTAGCTTTTTCATACGCAAAAGAAGAATAATTCACTCTCATGATCTCGCTGAAATGGTATAACTAGGATCAAAATCTCCGTTACTGTTATACTTTGGAATCCTAGTTAGAATGGTAAAGTCTGAGGAAATTGTGAATGGTTGTTGAGTCTTCAACAGCGTCCATTGGGTTTATAACTTTCTGCCATGCCGAGTGTTCTTGTAGGCATCTCCTCCTCTAGGAAAAGCAAAGGCAAAAAAAGAGGTAATCATGGTAGACCCTCTTGAGGCCAAGCGATTAGCTGCGAAGCAAATGGAAGAGATTAAAGGCAGAGAGAGGCAACAGAGAAGGCGTGAGATAGAGGCTATAAACGGAGCCTGGGCAATCATAGGACTCATGATAGGGCTTGTAATCGAAGCCCAAACGGGGAAGGGTATTGTGGCTCAGGTATGTTACTCTTTACTTCCTCAGTGTTGTTGAGAACAGAAAGGCTTTTACTAAGACTGTGGTTTGCTATTATAACTGCAGTTGACTGGTTATTGGTCTGCGGTTATGCATCTATTCATTCCATCAACATAGAATCTCCCAACAGTAAACAGAGCCTGACCATTTGGTTTACTCTACTTTCTACTGTGACGAAATGATGTTGTTCATGTAAGGTGTTAACTCTCGAACATGTGCAGATCCTAAGAAGGGTACACAAATTATATACGTTGTGGTTCAAATATGAAATCTTGTTTATTGTATATTTACATCAAACCAGTAGCACATTCGATAGATTTAAAGAAGTGAAAAATCATCTTATTTCATTACTTTGAAACATAGTCTACAAATACATCATATAACCATCGCAATAAACTCTCTATAATAATAAAAAATTGCTAAAAAGAAGTTGCACATATCAAATTACACTTTGTAAATTTCCCTTGTTTCAAATGTCTGCCTCCCTTTTTATAAGAAAAAAACAAAAAAAAATTACACACTATATTAAAACGTCATTGAACCCATCTTGAGAAAATTACAAACAAACCTTGCTTAAAATTAAAATAGCAAAATCAACAAAACCAGTGGACTTTTGATTTTGGGCCGTATTTAGCCCAACCATTATGGCGGCCTAATAAGCATTAAATAATTAAGTGGGCCTTACAGCGAAGAACACAGTCTCTTCGTCAACTAAAAGTAAAACCGAGACTTGACTTCCCGGACTGTCAAATTCCCGCCGCCGTCGTAACGTTCCACTCGCCGGCACAGCAGAACAGATCATCCATGGCTATTACAGCAGGGCATTCCAACAGTTATAACACGGCGGCTTTAACCTTTACACTCGCCGTGGTATCTGTATCCGCTGCCATCTCGCGTAATCTCTTTCTCTACCTCTCTATTTCTCCCTCTAGCCCATAGCTGTTTTTCAGGTACTAGTTTTGTGAAACACTTTTTATTGAGCTGGTTCTTGCGAAGTGTATAGATGGAGGAGACGAGGAGAAGATTTGGATTATAGGATTAAGGAACTTGAGAAGTCTTTGGGATCCGCCAGTGAGAAAAGTGCTTCAGAGAGAAGAGGTCGAGTTAAAGCTCAGCAGGTTATCTTCTATAGCTTCACTACTCGGAAAAACAGATGACTTCGAATTTAAATCAGATGAAATCGTTTTTTTATCTACTTCGAACTGCTTTAATGTGCCCTATGCACATTGAAGTCGATGATCAAGATGGAGGGAGCTTATGTATTCTTGTTAATTGTGTGATACAATTGAAATCTATTTGCATTATTTAGGCATTACGGGAGGCGTTATCACACTCTGAATCGCATGATTTACACAATACCATATACCCAATGCGACCGATTGGCACTATACAGTCTTGCTTCTCTACAAGGTATAATGATCCTATTGCTTTTCCATTTTCAAGGGAGCACGGTGCTGTTCTAAAAATGTTGGCTTTTTAAGTGTTGCTTCTTGGTTTTTACAGGAACGGGACACCAAGGCAGCCACTGCTTGTTTCTCTTGCAAGGGCAAGTTTGCTTTTTAATCCGGCTTTGGTTCCTCCTGCATCTCTTGAGGGTCTTGAAGAGTATTCTCACTGCTGGATACTTTACGTTTTTCATCTCAACACTGATATCGAGAAGCTATGGAGAAAGCCATCTCAGTCTAAGCTCAAGGCAAAGGTACATTTTTTTGTTTTCTTCTTTTGCTTATATGTTATGATTTTCTCAGTCTGAAGGTTTTTGGAATGTTGTCAATCCAGGTGAGAGTGCCAAGGCTAAATGGGGAACGAAAAGGAGTCTTTGCTACTCGGTCACCTCATCGACCTTGTCCCATTGGGCTCACCGTTGCGAAGGTTCTCTGAACACAACCCAATTCTCCTGTAGTAAAGAAAGAATTTGAATATTTATCAAAAGTACGTAATGGTAACTTGTTCATAGGTAGAGGAAATCCAAAAGGATAAGATTCTACTCTCTGGTGTGGATCTGGTGGATGGGACTGTAATTCTCCTTTCCCTTTGCATGTTAGATTTAATTTTCCTCATCAAATTCTTGCGTAGTTCATTGATTGATTTAACGGTTTTCTGGACAGCCGGTGCTCGACATCAAGCCTTATTTACCATACTCGGACAGCATTCAAGGAGCCTCAGTGCCAAACTGGGTAAAGGTATGAACTATGATGTATTGACTTCTCTAATTTTTTTCATATAAGTAACTGAACACTGGTGAGAGTATAAGATCCTTTTGAGTAATCTATCAGGAGGACTGCTCATTGGCTGTGGCTTCTGTGAGTTTTTCAGACGGCTTCTCTTCCTCCATCGCCAGCTGCTGGAAACTGATTGTGAGTGACTTTTAAACTTTTGACCTGATCATCTCTTTTTCATTTTCCATTTTGACAAAACATTTGCTTTGCGTTGCAGGAAAAGAAGTCTCTGTATGTTTCAGCGGATGAGTTGAAGAGCTTGATTATGCAGGTCCTGTCATGGGACATACGATCAATGTCACAACGGAACAAGCCACAAGACACATCAAATGCAGACAGCACCGTTTATCACTTGGTTCTGGAGGGACTAGACGTGTCTTACATGATAGATAACGAAAGTAACATACTCGTTCAAGACGTTTCTCTTCCCAACAACCTGGAAGATGTTGCAGGAACCTGATCTTTGTAAAAGACTTATTGGATCTTCGGGACATGAAATGATGGTTCCATGGCAAAGGAAATCTCAAGCTTCTTCGATTCTTGCTTGAATTGCGAGTTGAGGATGAATAGAGAGACAGACAGACAGACACACACATAAACAAGACTCAGTAGAAGAACAACATTGGATCCACATTCACACAAATCCAAACGCATGTACTTGTAATTTCCTGGGATTTGATTTGTAAACCAGGACTTGAGCCCATGTGTACGGCTGTTAGATGATTGCATTCCTCATATTGTGGTTAGTTTCGTGGAAATGTCCAAAAATTATTTCAAGTTTCAATTGAGAGTGCATCCAAATTCCAAAGTAAAGCTGATCGGAGGATGTCAACAACAAAAGACAAGCTCATTAAGATATGGGCCCATAGAAGACTGAAAGAGATTAGACTAATAAAGTTTGGGCCGAAAAGCTTAATACGTTGATCTGAAAGAGCAGAATTGATTTCGATTTCGCCTGAGTTGAGGACAGAGAGAAGCAATTCAGCGGCCGAGATGTTCCTGCGTGCGATCGGGCGGCCATTATTGGGCAAAGTGAAGCAAACGACGGGGATCGTTGGGCTAGACGTGGTCCCGAATGCAAGGACGGTGCTGATCGATCTCTATAGCAAAACGCTAAAGGAGATCCAGGTGGTTCCGGAGGATGAAGGCTATAGGAAGGCAGTAGAGAGCTTCACGCGCCACCGTCTCAAGGTGTGCCAAGAAGAAGAAGACTGGGAAACAATCGAGAAGCGACTTGGCTGTGGTCAGGTCGAGGAGCTCATCGAGGAGGCTCAAGATGAGCTCACTCTCGTTGGCAAAATGATCGGTTCGTTGCACTCTTTTTCATTTTCTTACATTTCTCACTTAATAGATTTACATTCTTCACAAGAATATATTTTTATTAGTAATGGTTAGCTTAGGCGTTTGTGTAAGTTCACTTCTGTTCTGTAATTAATATAATAAGGGCATTTATACTCTTAGTTGTTGTTAAAGATGCAATGCAGTTTGTGTAGTTACAATGTCAAAATTGCAAATTTCATGATTACATTGAACTAGTCCTTGACTTTAGGAAATTTTAGCTCTTTTTTTAGGTATTGCTTTAACACACTCACATCTTCATGCTGTAATGCTACTACTACGTACCTACAGCTTTAGGTTGACTTTGTAATGGAGACTTGCGATTTTTTCATTTGTTTCTGCAACATGGAATTGTAAAACCTTGTTTTCATATGCAGAATGGGACCCTTGGGGTGTTCCAGATGACTACGAGTGCGAAGTCATCGAGAATGATGCACCGATACCAAAACATGTTCCGCAGCATCGTGCTGGGCCTCTTCCTAATGAGTTTTACAAGACCCTCCAAGCTATAAACTCAGACTCCAAAACAGAGATTCCAGCTGCTAGCTCGAGCGAGCCGCAATTGAAGGAGTAGCTTTTTTGAATGTTGCGTTGTATGCACGGGTAAAGTCTATCTTTGTCCTCTTACTTCCTGTTTGTCTGTGTTCTATTTGGATGCTAATAATAATTATTAAACTAAACAATGTTGGCAGACAAGTTTGGTCAATCATATGTTTACAGTCTATGAAATATAATACAAACGAAGCTTCCCCTTGGCAAGGGCATTCAGCAAGACATAAACAGTTAAAGTTTATATAATAAGATACAAAAGATAAATTAGCTGTACATATTTTGTTTACAAAATCTCTGGGATTAATGTTTAATATGATAATACTAATTAATGAAATATCAGACTCACAAAGATGAAAACTTTGTAGAAGATGTAAATAGGAGTGGACTGGGATATTAAAGGAAGTAAGAAAGCTGTTCCTTCTTCCTGGAGCCTCCTTCTCCATACAAATCGTTCCACTGCTTCAGTTCGTTCATTCCTGCTCCTTCTGCTGCAAAACTAGCAGCAACCTGCAAATGCAAATCAATTAGCTTTTTTTGCACAAGATCATCAAAGACAAAAAACACAACTAAATTTCCTTTAACTTACCTGGCTTTTAGCTACTCTCATGTCTTCCATGCTCAAAGCTCTCAACGTTATGACTCTCTCCTCAGATGCTTCTTCTTTTGCTTCAGATCCCTCTTCACTACTCTCTGCTTCCTCTCTCTTCTTCCTCTCCTGAGTTTTATGAGAAACCACCATTGAATTATTCATTCAACCGCTAGAGAGTGAGAGAGAGAGTGGGGACAAAAGGGAAAGTTCTAACCTGGTCTTTCAAGCACTCCTGCTTTATTAGCTCCCTCACCGGCCGATATGCAGCTGTTGTGCAAAAGTTCTGTTTGTATAACATTCACAATAATCAGTCCACAAAGAGAAAATTTGTGTGTGGTTAAAGTGAGATGAGAACTGTATCAAACCTTGAGATCACTTCCACTATAGCCATCTGTCATCTGTGCAAGCTCATGGAAATCAAAATTCTCTGTTTTCTCTTTTGACAATAAGGTTCTCAAGATCTTCTCTCTGCTCTCGATCGATGGAAGACCTACCATGATTCTGTCTCCCCACAAAACAAAAGCAGAGTATGGAGTTAGTACAACTCAAGCTCAGGATTTCAAGTGAAAGGAGTACAAGGTCCGCTTACCTTCGCTCAAACCTCCTAATGATGGCTTCATCTAGATCAAACGGCCTGTTTGTTGCCGCAAGAACGAGAATCCGATCACCTGAATTCGACATAAGCCCATCCCAATGTGTCATGAACTCATTTTTAATCTTCCTCATAGCTTCATGCTCTCCAACTCTTGTCCTCTGCCCCAGCATGCTATCCACTTCATCCACAAATATAATAGTCGGAGACACTTTGGCGGCGAGGGTGAACAAAGCTCTCACATTCTTCTCGTCTTCTCCAAACCATTTTGAAGTGATTGTGGACATTGACACATTTATGAAACTAGCTCCAGCTTCGTTCGCAATGGCTTTTGCCATCATAGTTTTCCCAGTACCAGGTGGTCCAAAGAGGAGGATTCCTCTGCAGGGCTTGAGAAGGCCACCCTTGAACAGGTCAGGCCTACGAAGAGGAAGCATGACAAGCTCTTGAAGTGATTCTTTGGTTTCATCCAATGAACCTATATCAGCAAACGTCACACCAATCTCATTTGCTGGGATAACCTCTGGTCTTATGCGCTTCTCAAATTCATTATCAGGAGGCACCTCCTACAATGACGGGGATAAAAAAATTAAACCCTAAGGTAAGGCAAACATATTGACATATGAATGTTGGATAGTATTTTTTGGTTTACATTTACAGGTGCTTTTGGAGGCAGGGGACATTCATTCTTGGTTGAAGGAACCGATCTTTCCAGATCATTTTTGTTTTCCGGAACAGCTGTGTCAGATTTCGGCTCACTATTTATTATCCCTTCGCCTTCTTCTCCCTGCACCAGAGCCATTAACATTTCAGTCACTTTCAAATTTCAAAAGCACATGGTCAGAACTGTGAATACCTTGCAGTCAGTGTTTCTGTCCAGCTTCAATGAGTCCTCAAGACATCTGTTACCTTCCTGGAATATACTCAGTCCATGGGATAAGCTGTTGCAGAACCATTTAATCAGTGCAGCTTAAGAAAGGTGAAAACTTGTTGTCTTAAAGAGATAGCTGTTCTTCTTAGTACCTGTTGGAGGATATTACAAGCCTCCCGTTTTTGTATTCAGGTTCTTTGTTGTTCATCAGATGGTAGGATATTGCAGAGACCACAATTTCTTCAATGTGACTGCTTAGGAACATCGTATCTGCATGGCATATGGAACCTAAGTCATCACATTCGAGATCATTAGCTGTAAGAACCTCAGCTATGTGGTTCTTGTTGTCCTGAAACTGTATCAGTTTCATGTCGTCTTCAAATCGTGTTTTCCAGCTCATGAGTTGAGATTCATCCTCTGGTGGTCTGATCTCGATGTTGTAAGGGAACACAGTAGAAATTCCCTCTCCTACTTCTTGGCAGTCATCTTCGGGTTCCAATAGTCTTGAGCCGAGAAGCAAAACAGGGCCGGAAAGCTTAGTCAAGAGCCTCTGGAACAATTTGTAGAACCTTTCTGACTCAAGAAGTTTCTCAACGTCTCTCAGGTAAACTATTATAGGATTGGTTTCCGAAACCGAAACCAAGACCTGTAAAGATAACGATCGTTCAGTTTAAGAATTACACGACAATCATGCCCTGCTGATTTCGTAATAGGAGTGTTACCTTGTAAAGGGACTGAAGGAAAAGTTTCTCATCAAAGCACAAGTTTGTACTGCGTTTGCTTGGAGCTATAAAGGTAAATATAGCCACAAATGAACAAGAGATCTTAGAATCTAAAGTTGAATACAACTATACCAAGACTTAAGAGGATCTAGGCCTAGTTAAACGTAAGCAAATGATTCATTTCAAATCTTGGTTCAAGGAAATTCTAGGCTTTGAGAAAGGAAGATGAAGGTTCCACACCTGAAACAGAAGTTGAAGAACGGGAAGATATGCTACTGATATCAGAAGCAGCAGAAGCATTTCGCTTGAGTCGTGGAGGATGACTTGAACAATCAAAGCCTCTGGTACTTCAAATGAAATATAGTGAGCTTACATAATACATCAGCTACATTTTCCAGCTTGATCGTTGTCAAAGAAAAAAGAACAACACATTGTACCTTGAGTTAAGATCGTTGCCACTTGTGTGCCTACGCAAAGTCCCTAAAATTTACAAGAATTCAACCACTTAAGCTCGTTTAGGAAAATCAAAAGAAAATTAAAAGGCCAAGGATTTGATAATGTACCTCTTGATTCTTCCCTTTGGGAGAGCACAGAGAAAGAACCCATCAAATTCGACATTTTGTCCAATGTCAACTCAGAAATAGACCTCTTGTGAGACTAGTAAACAGTAGAGATGAGAGAAACCACAAATCACGGTTTGTAGAAAACATAAATTTAAGCTACACGACATAAGATTATAAACTAACGTACAGGTTCCTTCTTGGTGCATCCGTACTTGCTCTGTATCTGTATTCATGAGTAAGAAAGAGAAATCTTACAAGCTCATCTTTAGCAAACAAAGTTCATCTTTTCATGGAAAAAACTAAAACTATATGCAATAATTATCACCTTAATAGAGAAGTCGGTAATATCTAGTAGCAACAGTTTCGATTCAAAGTAATGAGCCAATGCTTTCGCAAGCATTTGCTGGTAGAATTCTGCAGAGAAGAAGAGACAAACTCCAACTTTACACAAAACTTGGATTGAAAATATTGACCAAGGAGGAGATTGAGGTTCAAACACAAAGAGGATGGGAGATGTCTTACCAGCAGGTCCAGATAGTAGAATGGCTTTACTCGCAGGTGCAAGATTACGCGTGTGCTTCGAGATATCAAACTGCTTTAGGTGAACATAAGCTGCACTTGTCAATAAAAGCCTAGTTTTCTCGCTGCACCATCAAAAAGAAACATCATGACTCATGAGTATAAGAATATTGTCCCTTTTTATGCAACATTATCAAACAGAGATACACCTCCTCAACACAAGAACAAGAAAATGTAGTTTTTCAAACTTTCTTAAGCCAAGAAATGTCAATGTCCTCGTTACCTTAGGAAATACGGAAACTCATCGAAAGTGACACTACTCTCTCTGCCATCAACAATCTGCCTCACCAACTCTTGCTCAATCTTTTCTCCGGTAAGCCCATCCTCTGCAGAAACCGACCCGTTTGCCCACTTACCCAAACCCTGGCCCGACGCTAGCCCAATCCCTAACCCAACACCAACCCCTAACGCTGAAAACAAGACGCTCTTCTGCTCCATCTCTGCCAAACAAATCCTCGATTCAAACCCAAAAGCATTCCCTAGTATTAATATGGATCGTTCTTGTTTTTTCTTCTCAAATAACTCAGCTTGTTTCGCTCTCGAGTTTTTGTAGTGGAGGATTTTTTTTTGGTAAATAAGATTTTAGTGGACGACGGAGAATACAAATAGCTTTCATGGGTGTGGGACGATCGTCATCTATCTATAGAAATGCTTGCATTAACTTTTATGGTCGTTAACTATTTGCCGGGAAAAATCAACCATTTGGAAAGTTTCTAATAAAAATCGGGAAACTAAAAACAATTCATTTCCACAAGGCTTTAATATTTGAATGGTGATCCATTTTGAGTTTTTTTTTTTAAAAAAAAGAAAAAGAAAAAGAGAGACTTGTGTTTGATAAAAAAAGAAAAAAACGACAAAACATAGTTTATAGACGAATATAGTAGAAACTTATCACTTATGCAATAACTGTTGTACTTAATTTGTGAGGAAGCAAATGTAATTATTTCATTTTTTTTGGTCGTGTATATTTTCCTCTAGATCTTTTTGAAAAATGAGATTGCATCACATTATATAAGTTCTTTATTTCTTGGTCCCTAACTCTACACTTATATCTTGGTAAAAAAATTGAAGTTTCATAGAGGCAGATAAGAAGGAGAAGGTTATGAGTGAATCCAGCATGAAGACCTAAAGCCTTCTCCTTCATTTTTTAACAGAAGAAGTTGGTCCGATTCAAGAGATGGACTGTAGGTTCGAAGAGAAAACATAAAATAGAAGTAAAAGGTTAAACTTATCACTACTTCCTGCAACATCAAAAGCCATCATCAATGGCACTCTGCATACTTGTATATATACACCAGACTTGAGTCTCTCAATCTATATATATGTACACCTTTCTTTTCTGACCCTTAGATGGGATTATATTTCAGCCGTTGTGTTACCTTAGGTCACACGTCTGATCTTTCTTTTGACCCGTACACTGGTGGATCAGTATCATGAGATTTGTGAAAGGATTAGCTAATGGGCTTCATAGGATGATTCAGCCCATTAGAGTTTTATGAAGAGATTTTAATTTATAGACACAATATAATTATACACATAACCAATTGTATCCTCTAACACTACCACCAAAATGTTAAGCACAAAATGTTGGTTTAAGAATGTGAAACTGTATAAATATGTTTTTGTCTGACACTATGAAGACATTTTTTTAAATATTTCTAAAAACTTTTAGTATAAATGCAATCACTCTAAAAACTATATGACAAAGAAACATATGAACAACTTTTTATGTATTTGATAAGTAATTTACAAAATAAAGAAAACTTGTGTTGAAATTTCTTTTCCGATATAAGTCGACATCATGTAGTTGATAAATAAAATATGATATTCGAATGTACGGATATTGTGATAAGCACGTACGAGACTTCAAAGCCGCTTCTTTTTTTGACTGTATTGACTTTTGAGTCCAAAAGACATTCCAAGAAAACATTATCGCTTATGTTAATTCTTTATTTCTTAACCTCATCCTTCGCATATTTTATTCAAACATTTTCGTACGATTCATAGTGTATTCTTATCAATTCATAATGTGTTCTCACCGTCGTTATATTTTTGCATCAATATAGCTTCTTTTAGAAAATAGCGTGGGACAAATTGCAGACCAAATATCACAGCTTTATCAGATCCGTTGAGCTGTGCAGACCAAATAAAACAATTGAATTTAGACAACAGAGTACAAGTCAAGACACAACTGCTTGAATAAAACAAAAGTGCAAAGACAGAAAACTTTATCTGGACAGCACTTTTACCAAAATGCCCCTTTCAACCTCAGACTCAGCGTAAATTTTGCTCTTTCGGTGGACTTACTTGACTTATGAAGATACGGGCAGCCACTAGCCACACGGCCCACACCTAATCACTCCTCCGTATCTTTGCAGTGATCAGATCTACATTTTCTGTTTCCAATCTGTATCTTTAAATGTGACGTTGTTTATTTGGTTTATTATATATACATATGTTTGGATCTTTATGAGTGTAGTTCCAAATTTATGTACTAAATCAGAGAAACGATGAATAATCCGAGATCCACTAGTCCTTCAGTTTCTCCAGCAAACCCAGATCTATTAGGTAATCAACGTCAATCTAGTTGTGGAGAATTCTCAAGATTAGAGAAAAGAATGGGAGCGAGGAAGATGACGTTTCACTCCAAGTCCATGCCCCGAGGTTCCATGTTTCTTGACCAAGAAGGTTTTAGAAACTCCCACGACAAGAGGTATGACCTCTTCAGGACCATGTCAGGGAAACTCGAACGTCAGATATCGAATTTACGTGGAAAACCCACAGAGAGTTCGTTGCAGGATAAAGAGATCACTGAATCTTTAACTGCTGATAGATTTTTCGACGCTCTCCAAGGCCCTGAACTCGAAACGCTCAAGGTATTATTCATTTTTTTTTGGTGCTTATAGATTCTTGATATTTCGTTTCTTCTGTTTATGGTGTTTTATTGGTGGAACTTGAATGAGCAGGAGAAGGAGAAGATAGTTTTGCCTGAGGACAAAACGTGGCCGTTTCTTCTTCGGTTTCCAATCACATCCTTCGGGATGTGTCTTGGAGTAAGCAGTCAAGCCATCATGTGGAAGACCTTGGCAACCACAGACGCCGAGAAGTTCTTGCACTTGACTCAAGTTGTCAACCACCTTCTCTGGTGGATCTCTGTCGTCCTCCTCATCGCTGTCACCATCACTTACCTCCTCAAAACCATCTTCTTCTTCGAGGCGGTCCGCCGTGAGTTCCGGCATCCGATCCGAGTGAACTTCTTCTTCGCTCCTCTCATATCAGTCGTCCTCTTGGCACTTGGAATCCCACATTCCATTACCTCACATCTTCCCTCTATACTTTGGTACTTCTTTATGGCTCCGATCTTGTTCCTTGAGATTAAGATTTACGGACAGTGGATGTCTGGTGGACAAAGACGCCTCTCCAAAGTCGCTAACCCTACAAATCACCTTTCCATCGTTGGTAACTTCGCCGGAGCACTTCTCGGAGCATCAATGGGGTTGAAAGAAGGACCAATGTTCTTCTTTTCCATTGGTTTGGCTTATTATATGGTCTTATTTGTGACTCTCTATCAGAGACTCCCCACAAACGAAACCTTACCTAAAGAGCTCCACCCTGTTTTCTTCCTCTTCGTGGCTGCACCTGCCATCGCTTCCATGGCTTGGACCAAGATGTCTTCCTCTTTTGATATTGTTTCGCGCCTTGCTTACTTCATCTCCTTGTTCTTGTATTTCTCTCTGGTAATTTGTCTTTTTCATTAACACACTACACACACATATATATAGTTCCAATGATGACAGAGCAAAGTTGCATGCGCCACAAGAAATGTTAACTACTTCACTACTTGTGGTTTTTGTTTCAGATTGTTCGGGTTAACTTTTTCCGCGGATTCAGGTAAGCTCATTCTCTAATCCATTAGCAGAGTTTTCTAGACCAGATAAATAGATGTTTTCTGACATAATTATTGATAACTGTCAGATTCTCGCTAGCTTGGTGGGCTTACACGTTTCCGATGACGGCGGTGGCCACCGCTACGATAAAATACTCAGGCGAAGTGACCGGAGTAGCAACTCAGGTCTTGTCGGTTGTGCTGTCTGGAGCAGCAACTTTGACGGTGATAGGTGTCCTGTTATTAACGGTAGTGCACGCTTTTTTCCAATGTGATCTCTTCCCCAACGACGTTGCCATTGCCATAAGTGCAGAGCCACCGAAGCAGAAGAAATGGTTAAAGCAGCTCACTAATGGAAGTTTGGGAAACAGTATGAGATGTCTCAAGGTTTTGGCCCCGGAAGATAATCAAAGAGATGTAGAAGACCCTCCTTTACTAAATGCAGAGTGTCACACGGTTTAGTTTACCAAAAATTATGCAGCTCAGAGGTATGAAACGAAGTATGAGCAAGTTGATATAATAAAACAGTACACAAAAAATAAGGATCTACTCTCTGACGATGATACTGTTCTAGCTTCGTCAGACTAAAGCTGAGGAGTTTCACTCTTATAGCTACTATATACTTCTCATGTCTTTGACTAGAGTATAAGAAGACACAAGGTTTAGCAAGACGCTCCACTAAAGCCGCTAAATCCCTTCTTGCTTGATTCTACTGGCAGACTTGCAAAGAGACTTTGTGATGAGTCTTAACTCATGCGCAGATGTATCCTTGTCGTGCCTCCCAGAAATACAACTTCCACTCAGAGCAATGTTATCATCAGTGGTAGACGAATCCATGTTCGTCTTTCTTTTTTTTTTTTTCTTCTCATTTGTATCTTTATGTACATCCTTATTTGCATCTTTGTAAGTACTAGAGACATAAAGTTACAGCCACTGAGCTTCTTTATATGCTACACATTTTCCAGACACTTCAATTTCTTTTGAGATGGTGTCCTTAGAGAAGTAAAGCATCTTCAAGCTCCCTCTGAGCATAATCTTTTAGTACTTTTTTTTTCAATTTTGATTCGGCTGAGGTATAAAACACTTTGGTGGATCATACCATTTCTTCTTGAATTGGTAAATATGCAGGTTTTGCGAGTTTTTGGGCTGGGCCGGACTCAGATAAGCCCAATTAATATGGGTCATCATCATCTAACTATAATTATATTAAAAAAAAATCAAATATTTATTATTCAAATCTACTTTGCAAACCTTATTCTTTCCTACCTTGAGCTTCTTTCAAACCAAATTTGCTTTTACTAATGAAGACGCAAGGGAGAAAAACCAATTTTATCAGAAAACATGAAGAACTCTGAACTCAAAAACAAGTCTCGTGTGACGTATTACAGTCACTTGTAAGTTGAAACAAAAGCTCATTCATAGTCACAGCAACCGTTGACCTTCAAGAATTTCATTTTTAACAAAGTAGACATTATAATATAGTCCATGGGAATCAGATCATTCGTCTTAAAAGGGTTACTAAATCTCTCCGCCGTCCGATCATATGACTTTTATGACCAGAACACTTAAAACGCCGTCGCTTCGACGTGAGTAGACCAATCGGCGCCACATTATGCGAACCAACCGTCGTTTTTTTTTTGTTATTGCCGTAAGTACAACGCTAAGTTAGGCCCACCCAAAAAAGGTTAAATATTTAATGTTTATTTTTATCTCTAAGAATAAAGCAAAACTCCACTAATCAAAACGAAGCATAATTTTTTGCTCTTACCCTATTTATTGTGCTCGGGACAATTAGAGACCATTGGAGCTTCTTCTCTTCCGTTTCACCATCCTTTCTTCTTCTCCTAAATTCGAAGAACATAGGCCGAAGCGAAAACGTGAAAAACCGAAGGTATAACTTTTTTTAAACTCTCCCCGTCGTAATAATTTTTTTTGGATTTCTGGGTTTGAATGATGACCCTTTGGATTTGGTTTCGGATGGGTAGGTTTTGGATATGGCATCGAAACGGATTTTGAAGGAATTGAAGGATCTGCAGAAGGATCCTCCTACTTCATGTAGCGCAGGTGCCTATGT
This sequence comes from Schrenkiella parvula, assembly GCA_000218505.1. Lineage (NCBI taxonomy): Eukaryota > Viridiplantae > Streptophyta > Magnoliopsida > Brassicales > Brassicaceae > Schrenkiella > Schrenkiella parvula. The sequence goes on along the minus strand of CM001193.1, from coordinate 12,483,374 downwards.
TTTACGAGCTGATTGTTGTTTCATTTCAAAATTTTGGTTGCTCTTGCTGATGATGATGGATCGGAACCCCCTTCATTTATAATCTCGCTATTGGTCTTCTTTTGCTTTCGTTTTGTGTGTGCGCGACGGCTTGGTAGCTTAGATCTAATCATCTCAGTTTTTTTTTGTTTTAAAACCTGAATTTAGGTAATTCAGCTGCAAATGACAGAGATTAATTATCAGAGAATGAGATTGTGTGTGTGTGTGTGTGTGTGTGTGTGTGTTGTTTGTGATTTTCCTGGGTTGTAATCATAAAGGCTAAGTTTCGAACTTCTTTTGATTCGTTACTTCCTGGATCTAATTTCAATTGTGATTTTCTGAAATGAGATCTTAAACCAAAACTTTTGATGTTCTTTTCTTATTTTGCGCCCATTACCAGCTTCTTACCTGCCTTTTATTGCTCTCTTGGTTTGGTATTCAACTTTTGGTTGCAAATGTTTTGACAGGACCCGTCGCCGAAGACATGTTTCATTGGCAGGCCACGATAATGGGTCCAACGGACAGCCCTTACTCTGGAGGAGTTTTCCTTGTAACGATTCATTTTCCTCCAGATTATCCATTTAAACCTCCCAAGGTAATTTAACTCTCGGAAGCTGCTTCTACTTACGGTTAAAGTTTTTGCATTTATCTATTGCTATTATCTTCCAGTGTTTTTGGGTTTTGCATTGCATGTTCTCTGTGGTTTCTTGATCTCATTGATGTATGTATGGTGTGTGGCAATATGTAGGTGGCTTTTAGGACTAAGGTGTTCCATCCAAACATTAACAGCAATGGGAGCATCTGCCTCGACATCTTGAAGGAGCAGTGGAGTCCTGCGCTCACGATTTCCAAGGTTTTTATATTTTGTTCCTCTCTCATATGAGACGCATATAAAGAGCTTGGTGAAACAAACTTGCTTTTGCATGAAATTAAATCAGTATTGCTTATTCGTATGAGTGTTTTTTTGATACGTGTGTGATGCAACAGGTGCTGCTATCGATCTGTTCGTTGTTAACGGATCCAAACCCGGATGATCCTTTGGTTCCGGAGATAGCTCACATGTACAAGACAGACAAGAACAAGTACGAGTCCACCGCTCGGACCTGGACCCAAAAGTACGCCATGGGCTGACAGTGTTATGTCCGCAAGGAAGAATCTCCTAATAATTAAACTCTTCTTATTTCTATGTAATGATCTTTATAGACTTGTCTGTCTTATGAGAAAATTGTGAAGACAGGATGAGTAAAAAAATCATATGATCTCCATTTTCATTCCATTCCCATGGAATGATAAACTTAAAATCACCCGATTCCCATTTGCTGTTTGTTTATTGTGTGATGTGTCTCTGTGTTCTTCTACTAAAGTGGGCTTTCTTAATGGACTGAATGGCCTTATTATTTCGTTCTGTCCAAACCAGAATCGCAAGCCTTCTCGTTAATTCCTCAAGTGGTTTCTGTTTATTTATTTTCGAATCGTCTCGTCTCGTCTGTATTTACGTATCCACCATTTCATATGCAGTCTTCAGTATTTTGTTTAACTATCAAAAATTATTTTTTGTTAAATTAAATTTTTAAATTCCTTAGGTTTTTTCGACGTGTCTAAGTCATTTTTTCACATAAACATGTAAATTTTATTTCCTTTGCTTTATTCCATAAAAACACTCGCATATCCCCTTGGATCGTTTTACTTATGCAATTTTTTCTTAATTTTTAACTCTTAAGTTAGCCTTGTTAATAGTTATTCTACCATTAAATTCTGTTTTATTAGTTTTGACCTTTCTTTTTAGGTGTTGGATTTTAGGGTTTTTCCTCTTTAGTTTTGAATTTTACTCTTTTATATTTTTTTCTCAAGGGTTTAGTCGTTATGGATAGATATCTTAATCTAAAAAATGTAAAAATTACGTAGATATATAAAAACAAATTATATCTTGAAACAAAAAATTGACTTATAAAATAAATTAAATATGAGACAGAAAGAATATATCAAAGCTTTTACATACGGAGTATCTTAAACAATATTCCACACATTCAAAAATAATTTTTAAAAAGAAGAAGTCATATCTAACTCCACTAAGACTTTCAGGTTATAAGAAATCGTATATCAATTACCAAAAAAATATATATGGCAGATTAATAACTCCTGATGCAACAGGAATAGCCATTACGCGATCACTACGGGCACTGTTCATTTTATAAAGGATGTAGTTTTTTTTCTAAGAATCACCATATTTGTTTTTAAAGTTCTAACGACCGAAGGCTTTAACTATTGTTAAACACCAGAACATGCAAAAGCCTGAAAACGTATATATAAAGTAGTATATAACAATACCAACTACACGTGTCAGTGATTCGACTAACTATAAATCTATGTTCAAAGTCTCCATAACTTAGGAAAATAAATATTTTAAATTTCGGAAGCGAGAGGTCGTGCTCAAGAGAGCATGGTGAAGGCCAGGTTCATTATTAAACTAGATGAATAAAAAAATTGAGACTGAAGAAAGAACTTAATTACAGTCTGAGTTTAGAGACAGTCTTCGATCACCAAGCTCCTGTTTTGTCTTTAATGAATCAGAGAATCGTAACCTTGGTGGCCTCCACTCAGTAATGGCATTAATTACGATTCATCAATGTTAAGTGTTAAGTATTGCTAAATTTATATTGATGAAAAAACATGATTTTTCTTCTTCTTTTAGGTGGCTCCATTTGACAGCTCGGTTTAGGGAGTACTATGTTTCAATTTCATTTATTGTTCAAAGTTGAAACCGTAGAAATTAAAGACGTTCCGGTTGAAAATATAGCAATAAATACGACTTAATTTTCGAGTTTATACTGTAATCAAACTTTAAGCGTTTATTGTCTTTATGTACCTTTTAAAAACTGTCCAAACGCAAAAAAAAAATATATATATATATAAAACATTACGTTTACTGTCAGTACGCACTTTGTAAACTAAATAGTGCTTAAAATTAATCATTTAAATAAGCCTGGTGATAATATAGATCAACATAGTTTGGAGTTGTTGATTTTATTGGTTTTGCTGTCTGTTTTATGGCAAACAAAAGAATGTGGCTCTCCATTGATTATCCCAACTTTTTTGGGTTTTCCAGCTTAAACAAACACAAATTACCGTTACTCTTTTCTTTATTTGGAAACTCATAATTTCTCTATTTTTTTTGTTTTATTTTATCATTGTAGTAATAATCACTACAAAAATATTTCAAAATTTTGACTATCAACTTCATCAGAATAGGCTTGTTAAAAATTAGTATCTATAGAAAAAAAATTCAACGAAATTATTTTGACGGATTTATTCGTCGTATCAATTTTACCAACTTAACGATTTTGGAAAATTTTCAATAATTAGTTTCTTTTTCCTCTTCTATTGGCTAAACAATTTCGGATAACTAGTTATGGATAAATATTTAAACTATATAAAAACTTTTATACATAAGACCAACATTTCTTGCTTGTAAACTACGACTGTCCACGAGAATGACTTGAGTAGTACTCACGAGTCGCGACCATGTAGCTTCTGCTCCAAGACATACATTAACTTGGGAAAACTCGAAACTTACACGTTATATGATGTTTTTTTATATTATCGTAAACTTGGTTATGAGAAATAATTACTCAAGCGGTGACTTCTCTAGTCTTTACTTGTCCATCAAAGTTCGAGCTCATAAACTCTTAGTTTAAAAGCTATGCACCAAGACCAACGTACATCACATATATATACATATATATAGTATATAATATATAGAACTAATGGTGATAAAGCTTTCAACGTTTTGCTATTTTGAAGGGTGGCCCTTCTTTTTAGAATGGATCTTTGTCCCTAATTTTATTTCAACCAACTCTCTTTCATTTCTATTTGGATTCTTCGTTCGTAACCGTAGATGCCTGATGGGCACGTTCATGAGCACGTATTTTTATTAGCTTTGAACATAATCTGTAGCGTAATCGTTTTACTAGTACGTGTCACATCACCAATTAACGGTGAACAGAAAGTTTATATTCTTAAGTGAAGTAACCAAAAATTCCAATTCATGGGTTCTTGCATATATATTGTGATTAGTTATGGATCGAAAGTATTGAGGTCAAACCGTTATTGCAATTTGTGTAGAATTTGTTTAAAGATCCATCGTTCTATATTTTATTTCTGTTAATCAGAAAATTTCAAATCTTAGTCTCTATAGACTTGGAAACAGGCTTTGATAATGCCACATCTATTGGCATATACATATCCTCCCTCCCAACAGATCGAACTTGCTAGTAGAGAGAGACCATCATTCAAAAAATTTATGGCAAAACTTTCGTCACGAAAATAACATATACAGAGTTTTAACACATGAAAGGTATTAGCAAACAGCGACAATAGGCAGTGACATATTGTCACAATATATCTATGGGGGTAACATAGGCACTTATCTGTAAGTTTGACTTCAAAATAAAGAAAAAAAAACGTGGTCCATTCGAGGCAAAACAAGATTCAGTTTGTCAAAATTTCAATTACTCACTTGGTTGTCGTACTTGTATCAATAACACATTTATACGTATAACCAACTATTAAAATAGGGGTCATAACTCATAAGTATGGTTTATAGTATAGCTAAATAGACGAAACTATATATATAATAAATACGTGGGATTGGTCAGTACTTGGCTCAATGGAGGACAGTGGGCAAAAACACTGCACTAAACCTCGGGGTTTGTCTTTGTCAATCCAAAGGATTCTCCATGTCTCGTCTCTCTCTCTTCCCACTTTGGATCTTTCAGAATCGAATCGTCCTCCGCTTCTCTCACGCGCCCCATGCGTTCTACCAAAACTCATACCAAAAACTACAAGGGCAATTGTAATAAACTAATAACATATAGAATTATAACGCCTAATAACGCATATATCAACCATTAAAAAGATTACAATGCCTGATTTTGTAGAAGAAATTATTTGTTTCCTTTCTTACAAAAATCGCAGGTTTTGGGCAATGACAGGGTTTCAACATTTTTCGTGTCACTCAAATCAATTTAATTTTAGTCATTGGCGGGAGAGAGTGTGACACTAAAAATTTAGTTAAGAAAAAATAATAAGAAGAATAAGGCTTGAAAGAAAATTATAAATGGCGCCAACTCCTAGGTTACTCCTCAGTGAGGCTCACTGTAAATGACAAAGATTTTACTAAATAATTTGTTACAGTTTTATTCCTTAAAATACTTTGACAAGAGAGGAAGTAAAATCATACATGAACGGAAACAAATATATTTTTCTCCACCAAGAAAGAAGATTTTTTCCTTTTTGTCGTGGAACGTATTTATACAAATATACAACTCATTTGCACAAAAAAAGAAGGTAGCATTTACTCAAATAGTATATTTACTGTTGTATAGCAAAGCACTTTAGGAAAACACAGCACGTGACAGGTTGTTCATAAGAAATGAATGCATGGACGGACGAACACACCCAAACAAAGTCGCTGCAAATGTCGGTCAAAGGGCTATTGTAGTCATGATAGTTTTAAAAAATATTGTTTAATAATATACATTCCCTTTTGTTTCAATGTAAATGTGGTTTCACACAAATAATAATAAAAATTAGATAAAGTTTTAGATCTTTATAATTACATTATATTTCAAATATTTTGAATAATATCAAAGGATGTCACTGTGACCAAAAAAATTCAGTAAAATGTCAAACGGTAATAATTTGAAACAGACATATTGATTTAAAACTAGGTATGTTATACTAGTTATATTGAAACAAAATATTAAATTAGTAGATATTTGTTTCAATACAAAGGAAAAACAGATTAAAGTAGATAAATAAAAACGGGCCCGGCCGGGTATCTTGGGGTCACGTGATATGCATCGCGGAGTTTTAGACTGGAAGCCACGCGCTGACTCAGCACAAAATATCTCTAATGTGCACATATCATTATACTATTGGCTAATAGTAATGCGGCGTCCCGTATGCTAATATCACTGGAAGGAGACGAAAATGAAAATGTAGCAAAAAAAAGGAATAAGTAAATAAAAGCTAATAATTTGAAAAAAATATTTGATTTCTATTTTTACTTATTATATTTACCAATTATGGCTAAATCCCCGAAAGATCCTATAAAACAGGTTTAAAGAAAGAGTGAATTCTGAATCTTTCACTTTAAACTTACTGACTTTTATTTTACCAGCATTCTCTCTCTCTCTCTCTAAAAATCTCTCTCATTCACCAAAAATTCTTCATACTTTTCACAAACAAACCCAGAATCTCTGTTTTTTTTTCTTTCTCCAAACAGAATCTTCAGAAGCCAGAAAAAAAAAGTTAGGTGAGAGTGATGATGATGGATGAATATATGGATTTTAGACCAGTCAAGAACACGGAGCACAAGACAGTGATCAAGAAGTACACTAAAAAGTTGCCAGCGGAGAATAAGAAGAAGATCAGTACTGGTCGTAACTCGACGAGGTTGGTTCGGGTGTGCGTGATGGATTGTGACGCCACTGATTCATCAAGCGACGAGGAGGAGTTTTTGTTACCTAGGAGACGGGTCAAGAGACTGATCAACGAGATCAGAGTCGAGCCGAGCTCCTCCGCCGAAGTCTCGGCTCCAATCAAGAACGGAGAAACCCTCACAGTTGATTCTTCGCCTACAAAGGTCTCTGTTCCCGGCGCCGATCAAAACCATAGGAAGTTCCGCGGCGTGAGACGGCGACCGTGGGGAAAATACGCGGCGGAGATTCGTGATCCAGAGCAACGTCGGAGGATTTGGCTCGGTACTTTCTCAACGGCGGAGGAAGCTGCCGTCGTCTACGACAACGCAGCGATCAGGCTTCGTGGTCCTGATGCGCTCACCAACTTCACCGTACCACCAGAACCGGTACCGGAACCAGAACCGGAGAGCAACATATCGGTTTCTTCGACATCAGAGTCAATGGACGACTCTCAGCATCATGTATCATCTCCAACATCTGTTCTCAACTACCAAATCTCCGAACCAATATCCGAACCGGTCAAACCGGTTAAACAAGAGTTTCTTGAACCGGAACCAATAAGCTGGCACTTAGGAGAAGGAGAAGGTAATGGTAATACTAATACTGATGATTCATTTCCATTGGACATTCCATTCCTCGACAGCTACTTCAGTGAATCATTGCCAGACATCTCCATCTTCGACCAATCCATGTCTCCTATTCAATCATTTGAGAATGATTTCTTGAACGAGCTCATGTTATTCGATAACAGCAACAACGTAGAAGGAGAAAATTACTCTTCCGATATCAAAGAGATTGGTTCAATATTCAATGATCTCGATGATTCTTTGATATCCGATCTTTTAGTTGTGTGATATATTTATTTTTTTACCCATAAAACCAAACATCGGTTCCAAAATATAACCGGTGTGAGTCAAATTTTGTCTGGAGTTTTGATAAGTTTTTTTTTGCTAGTGTTTAATGATTTTGTTGAGTAGTAATTTAATGTTTTTGTCGTGGGCTTGTAAAACAGTTTTGGGAGAAATATTGGAAATGAATTTAAACTAATTATTTAATTAGTTTATTGTTGCTATTTGTCTATTTCTATGAGTTGCACGAACGTGTTTAATTTTATTAATATCATCTTTATATTATAAAAAAAGAAAAGCGAAACTAAAATTCTCTTTGGCGATGCTACCACACGAGGAGGCGCAAATCACGGTCATGACCGGTGGAGCAACTGGCTTTTGAGTCAGTCTCAGTCGCCAGTCGGTGCTCACTTTTTGCCTTTTCTACATTATAAAGTGTTTTTTGTGTTCTGACGCTAGCCGCAATGGAAATAAATCAATATGGACAATTTATTCGAAACCATCCTTTCCTTTTCAAATATGGAAATTTCTAAGTATAAATATTTGACTAAAATATTTGTTTCCTAAATATGATTTTTAAAATCATCGTTGACTGATTCAATCAATTAGATGATATATATTTTTGGTTCAAATTCTTCTTTTAGTGAAAGTAGAATGTTCAGTTTCAACGAAAAGCGCAGCTATAATGGCTCCCAATTATAGATACCAAATATTTTCCCGGATTTTACAAATTTCGGTTTCGTTCAATAATTGAAATTTGTTTAAAAACTTTGATTCAGATCCTACAAATTTATTTCGAATTTTAATACCTTTTGTAACTGCTAAATACACGGTACATTTTTTAAAACTATACAAAAGATTTGTGTCCTTTTAAAAAATTAAATCCAATTTTTAATTTTTTCACGTACAATTCCAAGAACTAAAATCATAGCAAATGCCGAACATAAGATGGGAGAAGCAAAAAGGACAAATAATTATGTCCCAAACCATATAATATAATTATATTATTTACAAGGTAAGGATATGAATGAGTATGAAACGTTGCACTAGTGTAAAAAATAATATCTCAAGCGCCTATCCACATGTTAATTTGCAGATTTACATACCATTATCATTATTATGTTTGAACTCATGCTATATACATATTTGTAAAGTTTCAAATTCCATTGTAGTATAGATTTATGAGTGCAATTATAACATATTTTAAATATGAAAAATAATCGAAAAACATGGTAGCATCTTTTTACCGAGGGAACCTAATTAGATTGTTTTTCAAATAGATTACAAATATTAATTTCCAAAAAGGATGATGTGTTTCAAAGTAGGAAACATAATTTTAGCTCTGTTGGGCGTGGAGGAGCCTTCTGGGCCGAGAAGGTGATTGAAGTAAGCATGTTATAGTCCTTGAACCACCAGCTTAGAGGAGAGTCTATTTCGGAGCTTTGTCTCAGTGATGCAACCCTAATGCAAACCGCTACAGAAAGCTCGACAGATATATATATACTGTTCAACAGTAAACGCAGACTCATACACATGAAAAGTTACTATTTTATTGAAATCATATAGGTTACAAGTCTAACTCACAAAAAGAAATTGTTTACAAACACAACAACAAATCCTTTTCTTATGAAGAATATGTGATACTTCCACGGACGATAGGATCAATGACCCTTAGACCATAGCCACTTAGAAAAGAAAAAAAAAAGAACTCGCAAATGTGCAGGTTGACTAAACCAAATTTTTATTTGGGGTCAATAAAACTTTTTTAAAGGAGACAACATACGTGACGAGGTGTTTAGAGAGAGTTGAAGTAAGTAACAGAGACTTTGTTTAGGAGTTGCTATAGTTGAATAGGTGTTCCTCTTCCTTTGAAAAAATTCAATCTTTATTTATGAATGGCCACATAAAAAGGTTTGATATTTTAAAAGTGTGCAATGGTTGCGCAAATTTTTATCGTACCCTCAGTGATTTGAAGCATTGTATGTAGCTACACAAGAAAATTCAAGTTCAGAACATCATGATTAGTCAACTTAAGATGTTACTGACTGAGATGTGTTACTATTTTTTTTCCCTAAACATTCAATTACGTTCTAATTAATGTATGCATATATCAAAGAAGGTAGTGGAAGTCGCCTATTTTTCTTTCTTAATGTTTGCCCTTTGGTAATTAAATATAAAATTTATAAAGCACGAATAAAAGAAAAGTAGAAGAAAATCTATTAGAAAATACAAAATACGTCAATGTCGGAGAATAGTCGATGACATGACATCGCCAAAGAATTTTTACGTGTACAAATCACACAGACTTTATTTTTCAACAAACGAAGACTTTTGAATCTGGACAACTTGAATGATGTTTTGTCATGTCGATGAGTTACAATTGAGGAAATCAGAATAGCACTTCTCACTATTCATATTTGAGATCGTAACACCTAAAAACAAATTTTGACGATGTTGTAGACGGAGACATGTATGGACCCTCAGAACGTGGATCAGAATATAGTCTATTGATAAAAATCTTGAACTCCCTTACCTCTAGATCGATCTAAAGATGTTTTGGTCAACTAAGTCTATCGTTGGTGCTTGGTAAAATTGTTTTGTTCTTTTAACCTGATAAACAAAGTTTGATTAGGTAGAGCCGTGGAGGTTTCTTTTATTTTTAATTTTAGCCACAATACGTTCTATTTTGGTAACGTTTGGAGACTTGGATCATACTTGAAAAGTATTTTTCTTTTGTTACTGTCTAATAGATATAGTTCAAGTCGGCGAATTTGGAGTGTAGAAGCAAAGCTAGTGAGAATGGTGTGATGAGGCAGTGGACCTATTGAAGAAGTTGTGGACCTAATATTTTAATTAAATGAAGCTACCCATATATTATTATAGAGTTACGTTAAAATTAAAAAAAATGACAAGATCATATGTTTATTTCTGTAGATACGTGTATCAACAAATAACGCCAGAACAATCAATGATAAATATTTTCGTTGGTATAGACAATAACAGAAATCATGAGCCGTTTATTTTCATTTTTATGCATTTTTAAACAATTCTCATAATATCTATACAAGATTTCTACGGTCACTAGTAATGGCTACGTACACGAGTATTCACGTTACGCGCGCATGATTCTCAGTTTCTCATTTAAGAGAAAATAAATCGATCTTCGGCTTTTGGGTTAACTATAAACTTAATTATTATTTTTTTGGTTTTCTTTATGATTTGTTTTACCATTCAAAAAAGTTATCGAGTCTTGACAATAAACAGGAGCCAACTAGGGTGTGTGATTTGTTTATTCACGCCATACTTTCAATTTTCTGCTGCACTATTCGGTTTACATTAATCTCATTGTACACAATCTCAGTCTATAACATCGATCGTACCAACCATGAACCATACCGCCATAATAACAGCAACAACTATTCCAATTGCATAAGTAGCTTTAACTTTCGAAAAGTTTCATGAAACACCATTAATTTCCTAGGATTTGCTGTCCCCAAGTTATATATTCTAACTATTTAAGACAAAAGCAAATTCGATTTGGACCTCACAGATTACCAACAAAAAATATGAATGCAAGAAAAATCATGGTTCTTCCAAATTTAATAAAAAAAAATTCCGATTTTAAAAGCCAAAGACTTACTTTTTCAGACTTTAATAACGTTATTTTTTGGCTGACATTGAGTAAATTTCGTCTTAGTATATTATTCAGTGAAAACGACATGACCTCGAGTTTCATTGCCATCTCTCTGTCTCTGCTCGATCTCTCTTATAAAACTTCTCCAAACTCATTACTTCAGCTTCTCACATTTTCTTCTTCCACCTCCATTAATGGATTCAACGTACCGACATGAGCGTCAAAACTCTGAAGGTCCATCTTTTATTACTCGCAACTATATTCAACCTTGTCTCTCCTTTGATTAGCTTATAGATGCATGCTCTTTCTTAATCTTCGTATCCGTCCTTTCGAGATTATTATTAGTCGTGTTTAGTTGAAGTTCATATATTATCATATACATAGATAGCCCTAATTGTATTTATCTGTCGGCATAAACCATATTTCGTAGCCTTAGTTATTCACATATATGTATTTACGACCAGAGAAGACAATTTTCAATCCAGATTCAAGTAGATGGTCACAAAAAAATGAAGTATTACATTTACGTAGTGATTAATAAGTAAAAGAGATATTTAAATATCAGAGAAAAAAATAAAAGTAGTGGTGTTTTGATAAATGCAGAAGTGTGTAGCGTGGAGTGGAATTTCATCAATATGAGCCAACAAGAGGAAGATCTCATCTCAAGGATGTACAGACTCGTAGGCGATAGGTATCATTATCTCTAATTTTATAAGTTTATAAAGTCTTAATGTACTTATGGATAAAAAAAGTTTTTTTTAAAGTTTGATATATACATATATATATATATATATATAACAGGTGGAAAATAATAGCAGGAAGAGTACCGGGAAGAGAGGCAGAGGAGATAGAAAGATATTGGATCATGAGAAACAACACACACTTCTTACCTTCATCTTCCAAATCTTAGCCTTCTTCTTCTTGCGCCAATGCTTGCTGCTGGCTTTTTGGCCTTTTACTTAAACTCATCAAACCGAGAAAACCGGTTTAGTGATATTGTTTTTTTTTGGCAATATAAAATATCAATAATAAAAATAAGATATTTTGGGTTTTGGGTTGGATTATTGTCCTTGTTTCTAGTCTAATTAACAAAAATGTAAAAGTTCAATATCACTAACTTATTAAAGACTGACTAGTTCTAACTGGTGCGTCTTACTCTTGAAAATTGACAATTCTTTGGAACCGAAAGTTTTGCTTGTAACCACAATATCGAACATAACTCTTTTCATCTAATTCGTATTATTGCAGTAGAAGCTTTTGTTGACTTCAGTTGTACTGACATAACTTTCTTTGACTTACTTTTAGTCGTCCTTTATCATGACAGGTAGCCTTGGCTAACACAGATAGCAATTTTTTTTGTCTTTGGTCAAAGCACTCGTTTGATTGTTGTGCAAGGTTTACAATTTTTTTTTCAAAAACTAAAACTAGATGAGGAAATATAGAGTGAGAGCTAGCTAATGCTGTTGGCTTTGCTTTCACTCATCCATTAAACATTTAAGCCAACCAAATTCGATGCAAGATCGAACCAAGAAAACCGGATTAAATAGCCAGTAGTTTGATAAATGAACAAAATTACGGCTCAATAACGGAGTCAACAAGGATTGGCGTAGGATTGAGCCTGTTTAACTTATTTCATTGAGTTACAAAAGTCGCTATAACCTAAAGCCGTATCCACATTCATGTGTAAGATGATTATTGACTGTGTTGGGTCATGATGAAGCGTATTGGCGATGCAGAACATACTTGACCACTTCATAGAAGGAAACCACTATCCCTACCGATGGTCCTGCACGCGCCACCCTTGGACCCATTCCCGTGAACAGTCCTCTCATCCCTCCATCCCTGTGTGTGGTATACATTGCTAAGTCTTGTTTCGATGCAAACACAGCTATTTACAAATAAAAATAGAATCTTTCAAAATACACAAACATACCTCCAAACCTCTACGAGTGTCTGTCGCGTTGTCATTCTCATTGCCCTACCAGGGTCCTTCTGAATTCATGAAAATGGAGAACATAAGTACGGTGTTATAAGCAAAAAGACAAGCTTTCTGCAGGAAAGACGTTGCAGAGCAAAGCACACCTCGATCTGTCTTCTTGTTTTTGCAACGTCAAAAGGACAAGTAGTAGCAGCAGCAATACTTCCAGCTACAAAACCAGCAGAAAAGTTTGCACCGAGAATACCAAGAGCGTTTGTATCATTGCCCACAATACCAAGAAGCCTCCTTCTCATCTGCACCAAAGGAGTAGGTCAATATAATTCAATTCCTTGCGTTACTTAATTGGCATAAACTGCCTTACAAGCATCTCTTTAAATGTTTTAAACATGTCAAAGAGCTTACTGGCTCGAGAGTCGCCCAGCAGATTGCTGAGAATGGAACATCACGGGCAAGCTGAGCACCCAAGCCTCTCCAGAGAACACGATAGTTGTGAACTGTCACAGAGAATATGTAAGAAAGACTCAGTAAACAAATCATGGGTTTTGGTGTCAATCTCCACATGCATGCCTCTCAGTGTTGTGATTGTCAATAAAGAAATATACTTAAGAGAGGGCAAACTTGAACTGTTATATAATGAGTTGAAAAGATGAGTTCAGAATGTCAAATGGCTTGAGAAGACCAAAGAAGTAACTTACAGCTATTTTCAAGGTTATTTGCTGTCCTGACTTCAGAGACTACACCCACCAGTGTTTTAAGAACCCCCGGAGGCTTCATACCGGCTTTAGCCTCTTTGAATGCCTAGTTAGAAAATAAGTATAAAGAAGATGAATAGCAAGTTACAAAAAGAAGGTACTCCGAAAAGCAAAAATCTCACTAAAACTTATAGCATACACATTCCGGAGTACAAGAACAAATGCAGACAAACGTTACCTGCATACGTGTTCTTGCAAGTTCAATTGGATAGCACACTGTACACGCTAAGGATCGCGCCAATGCCCCTGCCACAAGAGGCACAAATATTGTGGTAGCAGGCGCATTCTCACGAGATAATTCTTCCAACCGGTTGCGAAACATATCATAGAATGGGAGATAAATCCCAACCTGTGCAGAAACTTGATGAGTTCACTGATCCATAGTTTATCCGAACAAACAAATCCTGTAAATGATAATAAGAGAGTATACCATAGGCACAGCTAGGGCAAGACCAGCGTTAGTTCCTCTCCACAGGCGTGCCATGCCCTCCTGTATCAGTTCTTGCATTAGGGAATAGAGACATAGGAATAATTCTAGCTAAAAAGCATTCCCACATACAAAATTACCCCCAAATAGCAAAATTATCATTTCCTTAACAGTGCAAGACTTCTAACAAAATGAGGAACATGTGTTTCAACTGTCCTTTGGGGCACACTCACCTGTCGTATGATCTTGGTGAAGACATCAAACGTTCCTTTGTACTGGAAACAATCCGGCGGGCAAATAGAGACAGTACCATGAACACCAGCGCGTGAACATGAAGGAGAGCATCTCAAGTCTGCAAACATCTGAACCCATAAAGAAACGATTACATGACTCAAAAACATAATTGGCTGATGAAATGAAGACTAAAACGTTCCAAAATATTCTCCTTTTAAACAACTCTTCCACAAAACAGGATTTAGAACACATACCATGTTTGGTCCAAAGAATGCCATGCGGCCAATGGCGTAACTGAGTGGGTGAGAGTAAGAAACTCCGGCGGCTTGAGCTTGCAATCGAGTCTGATAACAAATCACAACAGAAACATAAGTCCCTTACCGGTAAAACATATAATCCGGCAGTTTAGGAATTAACATCAAACAAAAAACCCACCTTGACAACGTCGAGAGGATTTAGAATAACGGCGGACAAAAGCGCAGCCCCGGCGGCCGAGAAAACTCTTTCCGTCAACCCTAGCTTTTCCTCCGGCGAACCCTTCTCCAGCTGAGGCCGGGAAGCTGTTTGCGGTCCGAGGTTTTCGAATGCTCCCACATCTCTTATTCCAGTAGTCGCATCTATGATCGAAAAACCAGGGACTTCTGTTTCCGCCGGAGACGACGACGGAATTTGAGAAGCAATCCAGAGATTCTCCGCGCGCTCTGTCTCAACCATTTAGCTTCTTCTGAATTTACCGCGAAAGCCTGAAACTTCGGTAAGAGATTCTATCAATAAAAGGCCTCGATCGACTCTCTCTGGTTTTCAATAGGAAATTTTTTTCTTTCCAGGGATTGAGAAAATTTCGGCGAGAACAAAAAAAGGGTTGAAATTTCCAAATTCCTTGGAGAAGAGGAAAAATAAGAGGAGGAGAGAGGAGAGAATAGGGCAAACCAAAACCACAGGAACACTCAAGACTTCAGTGGGCAGCCACACAGCCCAACGAAACCTAAAGCTTTAACGCGGCGTTTGGAAGGTTCTACAGATTGCTAAACCGTAAAATCGAACCGAACATACCGATCCGTCCACTTCCAATTGGTTAACCTATTGATATATCAAGAACCAATCAAATCAATAAGCACGATGTCAATCAACACTATGTTTTTCTGTGCTATGGTTTTAGAGATGCATAATGTTGTTTTCTTTTAGATATGAAATGTAACAAAGTTAGGAATAATAGAAGACGGACAAAACCGGATCGGTCTTCTTTTCGTCAATAAGAACAGTCTTTAGGCTCTTACGCTAAGTCTAACGAAGGTAGGGCCATTGAATTAGAGAATTTTCGATTTTCTTAAGAGGGCTCCACGATATATATATAAAGCTTTTGCTATATGCTCTTACACAGAAAATAAATTATTTGGTGGTGAAGAGACCTAAAGAGTGGCAATCCACGTGTCAAAAAGTCCACCAAACACGCTCGTTACGTTGTGTGTGCCGACTCAAACTATATGTATTTATCTCCTTTCCCACCATTTTTATAATTTCATGTATTGTTCATGCCATTACATATTCGAACGTATAATGTGTTCTTCTCGAGCGTGTTTAGGGCGGAAGAACTTTAGTTTTGACAAACGCTGCATGACGCATGTCATCGAATTAAAAACAGGTCTAATTAATTTTAAAAATTTAATGTGTACTGTTCTGTTGTTTTAAGAAGACGAAAAATTGAGAACATAAATACTTGTCTAAAATAGTGAAATACACATATGTATTATCATTTCATATTATCATATGACCTAACTATGATTAATAAGTAAGAAAAAATTGGTCAGAAAATTGAATCATTTAACTAATTTAAGATTATCTAGAAAACGATGATACCATTACCAAGATAAATGTTAATTTAGAATAATTTCCTAGTTACTTCTTTTCCAAGTTTCCAGCTTTATTTTCTTAGGACAAAGAACGTGAAGATGGTAATAAAATGGAAACAAAGGAAACGCCAAAACCAAGAAGAGGCTTTAGCAGACTTGAGCCAATCAAACATCTACGAACCTAAACCACAAAGATCCTTCCTTGATCCAAGTCCCACAAAGATCCTTCCTTGATCCAAGTCCCACAAAGATCCTTTTACAATTTTTTTTTGACTTCCATCAAGATGTCTAGTGGTTTGTAGTAATTACAAGAAAAATAAGAGGGAAAATAAAACTTAATTTGTAGGACCAACCTCTAGTAAAGACAAAAAGAAAAAGAGTTTCGAGTCTCCTATCGTTTCATTTCAGGAGGAGGAGCCACGAAAAGAGAGAGTTATTTTTATTTTATTTTGTACTATAACATTTTTAGATTTTAATATATTATATGTCTAAAGTTGGTTTATCTTTTTTTATTATTATTCAAATAGGTTATATAGTTTTGACTAGGTCGACAAAACGATCTAAATTTTAGATAATATCTAGTCATTATGTAAAGTACAATTCAATTTGCAAAAAAAACAAAAAACAATACAAAGTTCAAATAGAATGAAAAAATTTGTCATGAAATATCTATGTTTTTTATTGTATTTGTCATGAAATATTATTTACATGCATTTTATTTGAAAAAAATGGTTAAATGAGATTTTACAGAAACATTACAAATTCCAGATCATCATTTTAGTCCAAATTAAAAATAGAAAAATATACAAAATTTCACAAAACAGGGAAAAAAGAAGAAGAGAAAGCATATAGACTTAAAAAAAAGACATCAGAAATACAAAAGGAAGAACTAATCATATTCTTAAAATGAGGATGAAAATATTTCATCTCCTTCCTATTTGGAAAAGCTTCTTCATTTTCTATCTATTTCCCTTTTAAAAGTTTCTTCTAACTCATCACCATACACTCTCCAACATAGATTCTGCTCCTAGACGCTCAGAGACATCTGCTAAAGATTTGAGATTGCATTGAATCAGAGCCTCCACGAAGAAGCAAGTATCCTCCTTTGTATTACCTTCAGGCACGTCCACCACGAACGACTCGATGACCATTGTTCCTGTTCTTCCTTCTATGGTCTCCGGGTGCAACGAAATGATCGAGGAATAGTTCTGTTTTTTGGACACAAAAAGAACAAGATTTGAGGGTTACTTAGAGAAAAACCATTAATCTTGTCTCTCAAAAGCAAGCACATTAAAGAATCCAATTTTGTACCTTGAGTCTATGATCACCACCGACGATTCTGATGCAGAGTATATGCTGATTGTCGTCAAGAAACTCTAACCTCTCTGTGCTTTTAGTAGCTGGTAGTCCAGATTTGACATCCACTTCTCTTACAGTACCAATCTCCAGCTTCTTCCCTTTTACCACACACCTGCTTATAAAGGGCTTGTATTTTTGTGGTTGATCGAATCTCCTCACAAGTGACCACACCTTTTTAACAAACACAAACAACCAAAAAACGAATTCAACGTTATGGTATCTCGTGTTGCTCGATTCACTAAGGAAGAAATCGTAACTTCTGGATCTGATTCACAACCGGAGAGAAGGAGAGAGAGAGAGATCACGAAGAAACAAAGCTTACGAGATGAAGAGGAGCTTTGATGTGTTTAACGAGCGTCGAGCTACACTGATTCTCCACAAGCTCGTGCATGTGGTGCATCTTGATGTACTCGCTCACCACGTTCCTTGTCTCGTCAACGTTCATCGTTTTCACCCTGCCGGGAAACACACACACTCGCACACACACACACGAAGAGAGTGACAATCACGGCCAAAGAAAAGAAAGGATAGATAGATCCAATCTCTGCAGAAATGATTAGTCTCCGCCTGTTAAAACTCGTCGGAGATCTGTTCGAGATTATTTGCCGGCTAGATTGGTCGGGAAGGAGTAGAAATTAAACTCTCCCAACCAACAACTATCACTTCTCTCGAAATATTCTTATTTTTTATGTAATTGTCGCTCACAGATTCTTATATAAAAAGGACGCATCTAACTGTAACGTATTGGACAAAAATGCATTTTTAAATAATTTGCGTCTCTGATATTTTTGAACTCGGACAACTAATTTGAGGAGACACTTTATTAAGCGCCCTCCAGTTTTAAGGTAATCACGCTACTGCCACTACACATGTCGGCCTATAGAATGTTTTTTTATTGACGGATATACCCCCAGATGTACTTTGAACTTTGAAAGTGAATACATATGTTTTTTTTCTCGAGTTTTAATGGAGTAAGCATAGGGCTTCAGGGTGCCCGAGACTACTCTGATCCGGATAAAGAGTCAACCTTTGAGAGAATGGGAATTAAAGAAAAAAGTATGATTTACTTTAGTTTATAAGAAGGAAAACAAATTGTTCTCTTTAGTTTCCAACAAGAAAACAAAAAAGGAAAGAATAAATGAAATTGGATTCTTCCTTAAACGAATGAGTTTGTCTATACATTTAGGCAGAGTGGATAAAGAGTTGGATCACTTAACCCTCTCTTACCTATAAAACTATCTTTTCTGGAGCAATATATTAAAAAGAGACAATCTTACTTGGCCTTTTCTTTTTCTTCTTCGTGTTGTAGCGCTTTAAATAAACAAGTACCTAACCATTATGTTATCTATCTAATTCATGAATTTCCTGCAGTTGGGGGCTTTACATAGGCATGGTACCTTGCATTCCTCTGGCTCGTCTGGATCAAATAAATAATCATACCTGCCAAATAACACACAACATTTCATTAACTATGTATGACATCATCAGCTTTAGATTGAAGCATATACTATATATATAAATCTATGGTGTACGTTAACTCCTCTCCCACAGCTACATTGGCTTTGGCGATGAGGACAATCCTGCTTTCCTCATCTCCTACGCTCATAATCCTTGCATAGCAATTTGGCGTACACTGTACCACGTAACTTGATTTTAGGCTTGAGAGTCTCTTAATTTATTATAATACGTATAGAGACCATTTCAAGCTGCTTACCGAATGGTTGATCAGCCGAGCTATATTCCCTTTATCTGTAGCATCAACCACTACTTCCTCACTGATCTTGAACAGCTGCATCACAAATCCTTCCCTTAGTTAAGAGGGATAGAGTGAGAAAGACACAATTGCGGAGATAAATGGGAGATAGTCTCAACTCACATAGCAATCCTTCCCTTCTCTGCGATACCGTGCTTCTCTCAAGTCTGCAATGCTACCTCTCACATGTTCCCCTCTGTATTCAAGAACCTGAAACAAAATAGCGTCTCGCATCATGCACTCTCATCCCAAATAGACCAAACCCACATTCTAAAATGGGTCTGCCTACGTACCATTTCTCCTTCTTGGATATTTCTTCTTGCGAAAAGACCCCATCCATGTATTCCAGATCTCCCAAAGCAGACCCGATCCATTTCTGTCCTCTGTCGCATGTAACATACACTTTTTAGATTTGATAATACCAAAAAAAAAACTGAACATTGCAATCTCTTTACAAAATCTAAGCATGCTTGCCTGCAAGTGGTGAAGTCGTTCCCTGAAAGATGAAAACGATTTGGGTTCTTCTGGCACGTGCTATACGTAACACAATCCAAAACTAAACTGTCAGATCCAAATACTAGTTGGAAACGGAGTAAAAGCACTGGATGAAGACTTTCTTACCCTGAATGTATTAAGAGTTTGGATTGCTGCTGATGGATGATGGTGTGGTCCCCTTGTGTGGTGAGGGATGGCTTCTTCTTCACTCCTCTACGATACCAAGATCAGCCTAGTGAACAAAGGGGATGTGCAATGGAACAAACATCGGTTTTGGTGGATAAGACCCAAGATAATACCTTCTTGCTATTGATCTTTCTTCTAAATACTCGACAACGAGCAGCAGAAAACGGATCACATGTAACAGTATCCTCTGCAGGTGACTCTTTCTCGTCTCCTCTGATTGATGAAATAAGCCGGGAACCGCCTCTCTTTTTATTTTGGACAAGACTTTTTGCAGAGAAGACCCCTGAAGAAGTTTGTATAATTAACACAGTATCTGGGTTTGGAGCCCTACACACCAAAAACAATAGTTAATTAACACAGCATTGGGTTTTGGAACCCTACACACCAAAAAAAAAAGTGGAAAACATAATTCATAACCACAGATCATGATACCATTGCTTCTTTAAGCAGAGTATTGATAAATTTTACCTGTGATAAGCACAGTAGGACACCATCTTTGTTATCTGTTGACCGTTTTTCTCCAAGCAGTGCAACTGCGTACACAATGCATGGAAATAATGCCTGATTAAAAGACTAAAAAGTTGAAGAGGCAAAACACGATGTGTATACAAAGCCAGTTCTACTACAAAACAACTACAGCAATTTGGTTTAATATCGTTCAAATGAAGTGCAAGGCAAAATCCATGTCGTCAGAGGAAATGAAGAAAAAGCAGAAACACAAAGCATACCTCCATTCTATAACCAGCTCGGGAGGCACACATGGCATGGTAATACGTAGAGCACTTGCAACACTGAGTGCACGAGCCGTGTATTTGTTTGCATATCACACATATCTGAACATCAAAACAAAGATTTCTTGCATATAAGTATAAAAAAATCTGAAATTCGCAAAAGACAAGAATGCAAGGTTTCTTGCAGTGTAGCTCTCTGCTGATAGTGGAACTCACCAACCGGTCAGGAAAAGAGTACTCTCAAACGCGAACCAAAATCAGCACAATAAGTTAACATTAAAATATACCTTCACAAAGTTACTTGATGGAATACTCAAAATCCCAACAGCTGGTTCCATTTTTTCATCACTTGCAAAACATACTTCAGGCTGAAACCAAGCACACGTCACATGAACCCACAATGTTTCCACATCAGTTGGCTTCAATGCACCTCCTATCATCAGTCAAAACATTGCCGGGCCAAGAATATAGTTAATGGGAAGTGTGCCTTATGTTGGATAAAGCCTAGATCTTTTAAGGGAAACAGATAGCTGAATATGCTTTATAAAAGCCATCTTTGAAGGAAATGCGCAAAAGTGCCATCAGGAAAAGGAATCACTTTTGGAAAAGAAAGCTTTTTACTAGTTTTAACATTTTTAACTCAGATAAAGAAGCTACGATGTGTCAAATATAGGTAAAGAAAAAATATTTTAGCGCCACAAAACGAAAGGCGTACCTTTTACAGGGCAAAGGCAGCAATCCCGCTTAATACCTGGTTTCTCGCATGCTTTACAGACCCATGAGGTGAAATCATGAACATGTCTAGCGCCATAGCATTCCTGATGCACCGCTATTTGGCATCTGACAAGAAAAAGAAAGAACAAACATCTTAACTAATGATGATATCATGTTTTGAAACAAAGACATGAGCAAACAAGATTAATATCAGCACCTGTTACAGATAATAATCTTGTTGTAGTCCCAATCTTCAACCCATCTGCAAACTGCACATCGTTCTGTTGTCCATTTCGCATTGACTGGCTCATACGTCTCTGCCAACAACGAAAGAAACCACCAACAAAGCATAACCACAAGGCACTAGAAGCTTTTCAACATGTTACCGGATTTCAATTTCTTTTATACCTGACAGAAAAGCACGCAACTTCTGCTTTCTCTGCTTTATGGAAGGTCGTTTAGGAACTTTAGCTGCTGTTGCATTTGCATGTAACTCTCCTAATTTCATCATCTGCGTGGTAAAGGAAATGGACCGGCAGATAAATATGTCAGTTTATTTTTACATAAGTCACAAAAAACTCAAAAGGAAGAGGCCAATATCTCTGGGAGACACCAGAAGAGTAATTGTACAAACCCATTCTTCTAGTGGCAGCATCGAGCTTTTGACTTTAACACTGGTCTTCCAGTTTTTTGCTTTTGATCCGGTATGCCTTTCCCACTCACTAAGTGCTTTCTTTTGAGGTCCACAAGAGCCACACTTACATACGACTCTGAAAATAAACAACACGGTGTAAGAAGACTCTGCAAATAATTCAGCAACGAACCTGAGACTTTAAGGAAGCAAATCTCCAGAGGTTCTTGCTTTGAATTAGTTTAGGAAGTAAACCAAAGGCGATAAGTTAAAGGAGTGTAAGGAAAAGGTAAAATGGTATCTACTTACAAATGGAGACTGGGGAAATATATTCCTTCTACTCTGGAACATACAACAATAACTTTGTCAGGAAGAACCATCCGACCATCGCCTTTGGTAAGCCTGAACCAGATAACTCTCAAACTTAGACATTTGGCAATGCAAAGGCAATTGTTGTGAGAATCAACAATAGAAGCTAAGAAAACGAGACATACTTTGACGCTGAGTCTGGTTTTTCTGAATCTGATAGATCAAAGTTAAATTTAGCTCTGCAAGTAGGACAGTAGTAATCTGTTCCCCCCAAACCCTTCAGATCATCAAATGAGCTTGATCTCAACACATGCAAGTAGATGAGAATAGGATAACCTTGATGAAGTCCAAAAGTAGCATACCTTCAATTGTTTATCCGATATTTGGTGACACTCTGCGTGTACCCAGACTTTACAACCATCACATTTCACCTAATTTACCACGCAGATATCAGAAAATCAGAATACAAAAAAACAAAACCTGAGATACACCACTATAGAACCTAATATTTTTTTATTCGTACCCAGGTTTGACTGACCAAATGATTCCTTATCCTCTTGCATATACCACAATTGTGTTTTGATTTTGTCAACTGAAACAACAACCAAAGTAGGCTTACTCGTATGCAACCATTTCTGCCTCAATTAAAACTAAACTAAGCATAACCACAGAACAAGGGATCCTGCATACCCTTGAACATGATTTACACAACAATTGCTCTCCAGGAATCAGAGCTTTCATTTTTTTTGCCTTCTCAAAAGAAATGACTGTTTCACACCCTATACAGGCTAGTGGATTTCTGTATTTCTGTAAGTCCTGCAAAGAACAAATTTAATTAGATACATTGCCCAAATTGGAGGAGACTTACAGACGAAAAAAAACAACCATATAAAAATGGATCAAGGGGCATGGAATTAAAATCTTAGCAGCCTTGTGTTGTTTTGGGAACTAGAACAAAACCAACCAATGAATATGTTACGCATGTACAACGAACTCACAGACAGACACTTGCCTGACTTGGAGCATTGTTACTGAGATCCTGAATTGAGCCTGCGGTTTCTTGAATCCATCTGTAGAAAGAATCGTCAATAGTTGGGTTACCAGCAGCCATGTAAATATCA
The DNA here is from genome assembly GCA_000218505.1 of Schrenkiella parvula. Taxonomy (NCBI): domain Eukaryota; kingdom Viridiplantae; phylum Streptophyta; class Magnoliopsida; order Brassicales; family Brassicaceae; genus Schrenkiella; species Schrenkiella parvula. The sequence continues at coordinate 12,459,891 of CM001193.1, read as the reverse complement.
TGCATCAACTTCTCCGTGAATCCCTGATCTGCCAAAAATGCTTCCTCCAGTGCCATCTGAAACCCCCCAGGGTTGCATCCTTGCAGCTCAGACTGCTCCTGGAACCTGAATAAGTACGCTATTGAGCACTAATCCTCATTAAAGACTTTTTTTTGATAATTTTAAGAGACCCACCTGGCAACATAATCTACAAAAGGGAAGATCATCCCTCTTCTTGCCCATGCATAGTCCTGCTTACATTAAAACAACAGTCAGAAACCAGCAGCTTTTAGAAAACTTAAAAGAAGGCAACATCTAAATTTGGAAAGCCATTTGTCTCTTTATACCCTTTCGTTTTCGTTCCCAGAGTGACCAAAGAACACAACGCAGGCTGCATCGGGTATACAAGAACGCAAAACAAGCTCTGGTGCTTGTGTCATTGGATCGATAACAATGGCTGGCCAAAACGGCTCATTTCTTCCAGATTTAGCCCACACCAAGTCACCTGAATAGAAGTTCTCTGGCCCATAAGAACCTGCTTTCATCGGAAGCTTTTCATCTTCCCTACTTTTGTCAACACGAGCACGAGCCTCGTGAAACGTTGCTTCTTTATACAATGCACTATACTTCCGGTTTCTATCAAGTTGCTTGCTTTTCAAATTACTAGCCTTAGGACCTTGAATACTAACTTTCTCATTTCTGTATTCCACTTCTTCCTCATGGTCACAATCCTGCTCGCTGCTATTTTTGCCATCTATCCTCCAATTATCGAGCACCGAGTCGTTGAACCGAGAAGGAAGCATCTGAATTCGCCCCCTAGATGTCCGAACAAGCGCTTGACGGGAGACTTCAGCAGGAGCATCCCTCGCAGTGCCGGAATCGGATCTTCTGTTGGACACTGACTCTACATCAACAACAGGATAACACGAAACCTCAGTGCACCACGAAGCGGAGAACCCATTCCGTCCTCGGCCTGGAAGTATCCCGGCGGCGATTTCTCCGAGAAGGTTGAGAGGGTAGTAACCTCCCAAGTTCGCCTTTCTCTTCTTCCTGGAGCCACCGGAGTCACTCGCCGAGTTGCCGAGTTTGCACCGTTTCAAACTCGGTATCTGGGTTTTAAGTTTCCTTTTGATTATCATCCTCTTCTGCAAATTCCTAGAACTAATCAAAGCATCATCACATATATATCTACTGTAACTACTGTTAACAATCCAGAATCAGCAACTCAAAACCCATCCAGGAACCAATCGCTCGCGAACCCTAATCTATCTTCCCAATTCCGAAAATTTCGCGATGTCAAAGAAATTCGAGAGCAGTCATCCGTCTTCTCTGACCCACAACTGAAAATCGCATACACGTCGTATCAAACAAGGAAAGTCACAGAATTGCAGATGTTTTGTTTCCTTATTCTAAGAAGAAGAGACGTCTGGCACGAATGAACAGAGAGAGAGAGAGAGAGAGATCTGTTCCTAACTTCTCTCGCTCTTAAAAATTCAGAAAACCAAATTTTAAAAAAGAAAAAAAAGCGACCTTTTTCTTATGAAATTGGATAACAAAACCGAAAGGAATGCTGAAGAAATTGTTTTTTAACAGGAAATTTGTATTTTTTTCTGGGAAAGAAAATTTTTAGAGGGAGAAAGTGTGACAGAGTTTAAGAGAGAGAGTGAGACGACGCAGAAGAGCAAATAAGTGGGTCGAACGATCGGCGTCACCTTCTGAATTGCGTGAGGGAGCAAGGTGCACATTACTGTGATTTTAGCTAACATGCGCCTGAGGAGGATAATAAGCAAAGCAGCGCTCACGCTTTTCTTCTTCTTCTTCTTCCTCCATTTTCTCTCGTTTTCTTGTCTTCTCGGACCCAATTCAAAGGTCGTGTCTTTAGTCATTGTTATCTTAATTTGATATCAAATCAAAATCTCGAAATGCTATAACAAATATTTTTTTCTTTTATGAATTTCTGATCCAAGATCCTTGTAGCTGGAACGGGAACTTACGTAGTACGGCTGCTACAATGTACTTTATTTTTTCCGCTTATGTTGTAAAGGTTAGGAACAACGTTTCGGACATTAGCCAAAACTATTATTCTCTGCACAAATAAGCACAATCCACGAAACTCTCCTTATGTGTTCGTCGTAAATGTAAATTTTAAATATTCGTTCTCCGTTCTGCTTAGATATATATGTACACCGGTGAGGCTTATGGAAGAAGATGCTTCTACGGGAAAAAAATAAAAATAAAATTGAAAAGTTTCCCACCAATTTTTTTCACAACTCTTGTAAGGGTGTTTACGTAATTATATACCTTGTCCGGGATTTTCCGGTTTAGAACTAACCGAGAAGCTCTGTGTTTTTCTTTTTCTTTTCGTTCTAATTTTTAGCAAGGATAAACCAATCATGTTCGAGTTGATTCGTTAAGCAGCAATCTTTCGCGTTAGCCTTGAGTTTTCCGTTGAAACCAATCAGAGAAATTATCTGCGCCGTTTCATAACGCCATGAAATGGTTCATACCAAACACTATTTTTCTCCCAGCGTTCATACCAAAAACTATTGACCAATGATTCGAAGTGTAGAGATGTCAATGTTTGAGTGACTGATAGAAAAAACAAACCAATGATTAGAAGTCTGCTAGAGATGTTAATGTTTGGCTGGAATCTCATTTTTCCATATTTTCAAAATGTTATCCCTTTGTACAATCATTCATCAAATGTCAAAATCTACTAACGTCAACTGTTAATATATAAGGTTAAACTATAGAAAGGAACATCCAACAGCTTATATAGATTTAGAGTTTTAGAGAGACCTTCGTAAGATCTAACATATATAAGCATAGCAATTGAGTAAACTACTACAACTTGTTTTTCCTCCTAATCCTTACTCCTTAGGCTTATTCATACAAACCCTTATATACAGAAACCGAGAGGTGGATGGGATTGTATTTGGGACACACTGCGTCATCAAACTATTCTTCTTGTTCATCTTTAGGACCTAAACTAATAACACTCATTTCTGCATCTCCTCTGTTTTTGCAAACCTTCCTCGGATCCTCGGTTGACTGTCTGCAAGAGCCTTCCTGCACGCATACTGCAACCATACACCAAAAAACTCAGGACTCAGTTTTCCAACAAAACGGTACATTGAGATACCATCTTTCAGGTCTTTACCTTGATTTTACGCCCGAAATTTCTCCTGCTCTTCTTGTTCCTGTATCGAGAAAGCTTCTCACGGCGGACCTCAGAGGTGCAGCTAACGATTATTCGATCCAGTTGAGACGGAACAAGACCTGCGTTTCTAGTCCCAAGTGTCTGCCATAAAGCAAAAGATCCACAAGTGATGAATATGAGATCTATATATATATTATATTTGGGTCTGTAAAATGTCACAATATCTTCTTAAATATCTGTGAGTCAACAAGAGAGACCACAGCCCCAGAATCTTGCAAACACTCGTCGTATAGATTGAGTTCACTGTTTCAAAAGAGTATTATTAATAATTTTGGCTCGAACCTGTATATCGCTTTCGCTAAAGGCTCTTCTCATTCCATAATCCACTGGAGGGAAATCAGGGAATCTCTGAATCACCGCATCCTCGTGCTGTGCCATATCCATTGAGCTCAGGTTGCCCGAGCTCACGCTCTTCGGAACTGGGACATCAGAAGCAACTACACCACTACTCTCCATAACCGTATCCATTTCTGCCACTAAAGAGACGTTCTTGATGTCTATTACCTCGGAGAGTGGAGACTCCATGGCTGATTTCGCCAGGAGGTCCTGCTCGCACTCGTAGAAAGCCTTGTCTATGAGCTGTTGGTCGCTCTGCAACGACCCGAGATCGCTGAGTTCAACAATCTCTTGAGAGAGGGGATCAACGGCTAGCATTGATTCTTCGATGATCAGCTCAGGGGCTTTGAATAGGTCATTTTCTTCTCCAAAATCATACTCAAATGCCTCAACAAGATTGTTCTGCTTCACAAACATAAGAAGAAGATCAACACAACATGAGTAAAATAGAACAAGAGAGAACCAAAACCTCAATAATCAGAGCAAGAGAATAGCTGGAAAAGACAAAAAAAAGAATTCTGAGAGAACACGGAATCTGATGGTCGAAACAGACAGAAAAGCTTGTTGTCAATCGTGTAACTTACAGTTCGAAGTCGAGCTTGTATAAAGAGAAAAGTGTAATTCCCATTATCACGATACACAAACCCAATTAAAAAAGTCATCTTTGAATTCCGATAAACATTCATTTTTCTCAAAGATCAAATAAAGTTGAGTTTTTTAACTTTTTTCTTTCTATCAAGCATCATAAAAACAGAAGAAGATTCCGTCTTCTTCTTCATCTACCCAGAAAGACCCAATTTTTAGAAGCCAAAACAGATGTGAGCCCAGCAAAAAGATTGCATCAAGTTTCCAGTCATCAATCAAAAAAGGAGGAGAAAATTAACTTAGTTACATCAAACACAAACCCAAAACCACAAAAAAAAAATACAACTCAAAAATCGAATGCAGAACCAAATTCATAAACATAGAAGAAGAAAAAAAAGACAAACCATTTCATCGGAGAGCTTGTAGGATTTGAAGAGATCATCGAATTGCTGAATCTCTGGAGAACAACTCTGCATGACTCGGACCGAAAACCCAGTTTCTGCATACATTTTCTTCTTCTTTTTTTCCTTTCTCTTGATTATAATTTTCTTTCCTGGAAGTAGAAATGAGAATTGAGCAGAGAAGAGTTAACATAAAAGCCCCAAAAAAATGAAAAGAAAAGAGAGGCCCAGTTGGGAATTTGGAGCTTACCGTGAGGGAAAGTTCTGTACTTTGGCCCCTCCTCCTTGCCTTTGTGATGTAGAGAGGCTGATAATAAATATTTAATATCTATATTTATTGGCCAATCTTCTAGAGAGGAAGAACAAATAAAAGAGTAAAAAATGTAAAAACATTCCGAAATAAAATTTAAAGTAGATATATTTGTAGTGATAAAAGATCGTGAAATTTTTTTATGGAAATTTTGTTTTCTTTCTACTATTTCTTTTCATTTTTGTTACTGGTAACTAATAAAATTGTAAACTTTCTACACTCTAATTTATTGTAATAGAGACTCTTAATCAAGACAAGAAGAAGAAAAATAAAGAATCAGTTTCCAGGGTTTTTGTATTTATGTCTTTCTCTTTGGAAAAAAAAAGTAGGGATTAGTAGACAATGATCAAGACTGCTTTTTGTAAAGTAAGCTTAATTAACTAATTAAGTAGTGATTATAGGTTACTTAGTAGTAATAGCAGTAAGCAACTCGTAGACGTAGTAGGTGATTGTAGTGGACACTAGATTAGACAGGCAACACAACTCGCATGGGTCCCACGTTGTTCCTTCTCCTCTCTCATAATTTTCTTCACACCACGCTCGCTCAAGGCGCGTGAACATAAGGCTCATGTTGTTGTTTTTTTTTGGTTTTTTGTTAAAAGGAAAAACAAAAATATATTGTTTGTCAATCGCAACTGTTTATAACTATCAAAATAGTTCTGATTGGTATTATATTACATTCAAAATTTTTGATAATATATTTGTTTTCTTAAAAGTTTAGAATGTTAAAAAAAAAGTTTAGAATGTTACCAAAGAGTGATCAAATTCACACTTACATCTTTAGATCCGTAGAAATATTCAACTTTTCTTTGTAATAAACTATTAGAATGTTAAAATATTTAACGTGGGAAGTGCAGACATTTTTTCTCTAGTACAATTTTTTGCCACTGTTCTCTATGATCGTGAATCCATTAATATATAACGGGAGCACTTAATTCGATTAAATAATACAATCTGGTTGTACGCTATCACCAAATTCATATAATCAAACAATCATTTTGATAGGTCCCGTGATGTCTATTTCGTCTTTTTTTTCTTTTGTTGATTGAACTTTTTAATATGAGCTTTAAGAAAATGACAAAATTGACATGTGAAAACTTTCAGAATAGGTTCCGTACGAAAAGTGAAAGTTGTCTTAATGCGAACTTGGTTTGATAGAGAGAATGTTTTTATGTTTAAAGGTCAATCACTAGATGAATCTATCTAACTTGCGTTCAAAACACGTTTCTCTCTTCCTTCTTCTTTTCTTTTCCACCTTGAATGTTTTAGTTTTTTTTCTTACTGAATGAAACTTAACATTATTCTTATATGTTGATGATCATTTTAAAATAATTTCAATGGTGAAAATTTAGACGTGTAAATTTTGACAGTAACTTTAAAGTATTAAGCTAACCACGATCAATTGACCTTGATACTTTAAAATATGTTGTTGATACGATTAAGACACAATAGATTTGTTCACCAAGTACCTTATGAAGAAGAATAGGGAACTGAAACTACAAACCCAATCACGACTGTCTTGAACTAAACTAAAAGGGCAGATTTCATCTTAAAGCCATAACAAGATGATAGTTAAATACAAAACTTGGCTTAAGAGAAGAAGAGTACTTTGATATCATTTCGAGAAAAGCAGAGAGAACAAGAGTTGAATAAAAGATCAGTTAAACTTTGCATTAGAGAAGTTCATCTCAGGATGCTGAGACATGAACTTCTTCATCATATCTTGCTGCTCTATCTCATCACTCGTCGGGAGTCCCATCTGCTTCTGCCTTTGGTCAAACATCATCTTCTCAACGCTACTGCGAGTTTCCGGGTCGAGATCAGCCAATTTGCTGCTCTCTGGTTCAACTTTCTGAGTGTCAATTTCAAGTTCCCCCTTCACGCAATATTTCCACCAGTTCATCTGGTCTTGCTTTGTCAAGAGCACCGATATCACCTTTTGATCCTCGATGTTCCAGAAGCAGTCGTCAGGCTTGACAGGATGGAAGAATTCTCCATCGATGATTGGATCTTGCCCTTTGAGACCAACTTTCAGACGATTCTTCTTGATTTCACAGGTAACAGACCGTGATTTAGTGCCGCTAGGCACTGGAATGTTAACCGTAACCTCCTGGAGATTCTGTGTCCATGAGTATTTCTCAAAATCAAGCCCATTACCTTTGTTAGGAACTGCACCAAACGGACATGAAGTTAGTTTGCAATAAGAGAAAACAAAGTTTTCAGGATCTACACTCAAGATTTAGTTTGTGTGGTACAATGACTTTGGCCCTTAGAACCTTAAAAGATCTTAACTTTCTCCGATATCCTAGTCCATATAAGGTAAAGAATCACAAATCACAAGTGACATGCCAATTTCCAAATTCAAAGTCGGAAAAAGGACTTACCAATGGGGCCAGACTTCTGTTCCTCTTCCTCCTTAGGCTCCTCCACCTCCATGGGATCCGTTGGGTTCAAGCTTTCCTTCTTCAGAATCTCCATGGGGTCCATTGGAGGCACACTCTCCTTCGTCAGCTTCTTCTCAATGGGCTTCGAGCTCTCTTTCTCCGCCTTCCTCTTCTCGGCTTCCCTCAACTTCTCCCTCGCGGCCGCAACAGCAGTGGCGATCTCCTTCTCCGCCGTGTTTTTCAACAGAAAGTTGCTCTCTTTCCCGACAAAGTCAAGAACTTTATCCAAAAACTCTAGGGGTTTTGAAGGATCAAAACTTGCCTTAAACTGCAACAAGGGTCTCTCCTCCTGCATCTCAGAGAGAATCGCCATTGGTATTCGCTTAGCTTTTAGTGTTTTTTTTCTGACGTAGCCAAGAATTTAAAATCAGAATGAAATCTTTTGTCGTCAGTGATACAAAGATTGGATATTTATAGGGGAAAGAGGAAGGTCCGAGAAGAAACAGAGCTTAAACACTGATAAACTTATTGGGTCTTTTTCTTATTGTTAAAGCAAGTATTTTCCAATTTGTCCTTCAGTTTAATAATATGGAAAGTTGCAATCCCTAGAATTAGATTATACAATTTACGACATTTAAGTTGATCTGAGCTTAAAATATGTTTTTAGAAAAAAGAGCTTAAGATTTTTACATTTTTCCTAATTTTACTAAGAGTGACATTTTAAGTATTTGTTGAAAGCCTGTTGACAGAAAAAAAAGATTTGTTGAAATCTTACATGATAAAAAAAATCTCCAAAAAATTATATGAATTGAATAGCAATCATATTTTTAGCTTATATTTGATCACTCTCAATCGAGTAGCATGTGATTTTCAAAATTTCTTTAAAAACAGAAGATTTAATATTTATGTCAATTGCTCAGAGAAGATCCAACATCAAATTTTAGAAAACTAAAGGAGATTCTTTCCTTGAAATAATAAATTTACACTAACATCAAATATCAAATGGGGGTGTAGCTCATATGCACCTCCAATTTTTTCAAATCATGTGCCAGTCGCCATTCGCTATATAACTCAAGTCAAAAAAATTTCCTCGTTATTACATTATTCAGTTTTTTTTTTTCACTTTGATCATATCTCCAATCTCCATGTAATGAATCTCAAAATTTGAGCATCTCCGACCCAGGTTTACCCAACAAATGACTATTAACTTCTGGTAAGATCAAACACATTCATTCACGAAATGTTTTAGATACAGGAAAAGAAGAAACAGTGCAAACGAAATCATCATTCCTTCTCAAAGAGATAGAAAAAAAGAGAAAGAATGAATGATCAGGAAGATAGGTTCGGTATGCAAAGCCCAGAATCTGGATTGTGTTGCTCTTTCCAGATTTTACCAGTTACTCTAAGTTTAAGCTCTTTCCTGTCGCCTCCGGAGAAGAAGAGAGCCATGTTTCTTTGGATGATGAGACCATCGTTGCTGTCTCTTACCTTCCTGTGGCTATCTCTGATGCTTCTTGGGGTTCCTTCCCATGTTAGTTTCCTCCCGCTGCCTCCCACTTCTAAACTGTAGCTGTAGCTTCGTGCTTCTTCCTCGTCCCCCATGAATCTCAGGAATGCCATGTATACCGGACCCATCCCGAGCTGGAACGCTTCAAAATGGAGGCAAAAGTATTGCCCAAAGCAATGAAATACCTGAAACTCAGACAAGGAGCAAATGATGAGACTGTCAATTTTGATGTTGAAAACATTGAATAGAATCATGTTTACTACACAACAAGGATGCTCACAGTTAGCATCCAAGTAGCGTTCTCTACTTCACGCGGATTGGATTTGACGTAGCGGTGGTTAAAAGTGGAACCAGCGTGCATGTCAACTTTGTGATCATCCCTGAGATGGGCTACAAGGAAAGGGATGTCACCTACGACGCCACAGTCGGAACCAGCATAAGGACAACTGTAAGGTCTGAAGTTACAGAGAGACTCATGCTTTAGTTTGCTGTAATAAGGAAATATCTCAGGGCATCCCAGGTTGTAATACTTGCAAGGCAGCTCAAGCGACTCGGCTACTTTTTCAAGAGCTAAACATCTTATATCTCCAAGTTCTTGTCTACACGTGGGACACCGGTTATGCACTCTCACTTTACAGGTGGAGCATAACGTATGTCCATTATGACACTGCAAACAACAACAAGAAAAAGAGAGAATTTTCAGATTACCACAACTATCAAGAACTTCCACTGACTCAATTGTAGGATACAAGCAACGTCGAAAACAACCACATTATATAATCTAGCCTAGTAAATGCTCTGGATCATGTTATTCTGACGAAAACTTCAAACGCATTACCGAAAAATGTTACACATTATATACCATTGTCATTGACCATGAAAACATGTAACATCACAGTAAAGAAACAATGCGCAGAGAAGAACACAAGCCTATGACACGAATTGCCATTTCAGGTACCAAATCATAACGCTGTATCGTAATATCAGCTCCAAAATACTCGAACAAAACCCAGATTGATCAAGAACCCAAACATCATGAATTAATGAACCAAATTCCACATAAAAAAAGAGCTTGGGAGATTCACCTGATGGATAGGAGGATACATAGAATAGGTACAGACAGGGCACTCCAGAAGCTCGTAGACGCTAGTGGCCGGAGCGGTTGCCGTCGGACCGACTATATTGGTAACGACGGCGGCAGCAGCGGCTCCGCCGTGATTCTTCGTCGAAGAGAAGTGATAAGTTCCGTTATGATGGATCTCATCGTTCTGGATGCTTCTCGCCGACGACTCGCACTCCATACTATCCGTCTCCATTACCACAATCAATTTCAAAAATCGAAAAACCAAAAAAAGGTAAAAAAAAATCCACTTCCTATTCTTTTTTCCTTTCGTTTTTCTAGAATCTCTCTCGTAAAAGAAAATTCCTTTCTTTCAACGCCGATTAACAGGGAAAAACAAAAGCGACACAGTACTTTGCTTCCTTACCACTTTTGGGAATATTTGAAAATTGATTCGATTAGACAAATCTGCAAAGAAAACACGAGAAAGAGAGAAAAGGGAAAGAAAATTGAAAGACAGCTGACTCTGACTCTCCCCTCCTCCTCCTCTCTCTCTCTCTCTCTCTCTCTCTATCGTCACCGTTTCTGGGAAAAGCGGTGCTTTTCTTCGTTGGCCTCTGTGATCTCTGAAATTGAAAGAGAAAAGAAAGAGAGAGAGAGAGAGATCAAATATGAGCCGTCCAGATGCTGAGGGTCCCTTTAATTCGAATTTGAATCCGACGGTTATCTCTCTAACCCAACCAATTGGCTATAGCCATTGGAACTACTAATTGGATCAAACCCAATGGGAACGTAACTGATGTCCTCTAATGTCATTAAACGCCGCCGTCAAAGGTGTAGTGTTACGAATATAAAACATTCTGTCCACAGTATTATCAAATGGTTCTATGGTCTAGCGGTTAGGACATTGGACTCTGAATCCAGTAACCCGAGTTCAATTCTCGGTAGAACCTGATTTTTTTTCCATATTTTCTAGATTTTTTTTTCAATGCGAACGATAGAATACATAATGCTAAACAAAAAGGGGCAAACAGGTCGCCATTTATTATTTTGTGCTTCCTACATTGGAAACGACTTCTACACTCACAATAAAGATTTGGGATCAAAAAACACAAAAAAGTCTATAACCAGAGCTCACAAAGCAGAGTGAAAGAGAAAAGTAGCACAAGGTTGGATCTTTCTCATAGACAAGATTCAGTTTCAGTATGATGATGATGAGTATCCGAAGCTACCGGCCTTTCTCCCCATAAGTGAAAGCATCATTTCTCCCGTTGGAGTTTCAGATCCATCAGACCATCCGTACTTCTCAAGCAACTGATCCACAAAGTTACCAACCACGTAAGAAATCCCCGACACCGATACAGCAATCATCGTATAGTACAGAACGCTCTTCAGGTGGCTGCTTCTCGGGTTCCTCACGTGAGCTTTGGCTAGGGCGAGCAAGACGATGCATAGTAGAGATGCCCCGAAAACTGATGCGACTTTGTAGTCTCTGTTGTGTGTTTTGCTGAATGAGAAATAGTAGACTACAGGAGGGAGTAGTCCGGCGATTATGAAGGATAAAATTGCGATTGATGCGTGAAGCGTGAAATTTTCTCTTCGTCCCAGGAGTCTCTTGTACCGACCTTCTTCTTGACCGTTAGTCTGGTTATCCTCTGTTGTTGTTCTTCTCGGTTCCTCATCTCTAAGTTCTTGGAGCTGCAAAAGAAGTGTCTCTGTGTAAGTTTCTTGAGATTGCGGGTTACATGGATCATTACCAAGTTCATGCGTCAAGATTACGAAAGATTAAGTGATCACTCACATTATGAATAATGAGAATTAGCCCGCCAAACAAGTTAGCAAGCCCCAATACCAAAATGTTCACTGCAAACACAACAGTATATACGAGTGTTGGGATTTTCCAGCAACGAACTTTGTGTGTTGTGTTTAACAATGGGAATGGAATGCTAAGGCTGAGGGGTACTTACATGTTGAAGCACCAGAACCAGCGGCAGATGAGATAACACCGAGGCTTGTGATAAATTCTATTAGACCTCCATATACAATGCTTTTCAAGATTTCCACTTTACGTCCTTCAACCACTGGTCCTGCAACAGCTGGTCTCACTAACGGTTCCCTTAGAGTCCCTTCTTCCAGCGAACTCACTGGGAGTGGTGGAATATCAATTCCAGGACTTGGTCCTCTGTCACCTGTGTTTACCACACCTAAACGGAAGCGGAAAGTTAGCAAGGTATGAATGAGAATGGTAACAAAGTACGTTAACAACTTAATCTTCAAACAAAAAAGACAAGATGGTTTCATGTTACGTATTTGACATTAAATCTACGAAGATTATTTCCTCGCGGCATGATAAAAAGAATTATGATTACCTGTAACTTTTGTCAGACCAAAATCTGGCTTTCCAGTGTCTGTTCCTTCAAACAGATGAGAGACACCTTCAGCGTGAATTATAGTTTCTACTCTTACTCCATCGGGTCCACTAGTCACTGTGTTTGATATGTTCATGTCACGAGATGGTTGAATCGGGGAGAGACGTCCTTTATCTGGTGAGTGGTCCACGTCTGCAATAGCATCGTCCTTCTCGATCTTTTGCTGTGTTTGCTCCTCTTCCGCCGAAGGAACCAGAAACTGTTGCCCATCTTCAACAGTCGCTCCATTGTTGACGCCTTTGCTTGTATCATGTGAGCTTGCAACTGCCATCATATCAAATATAAAGTGATGGAGATTTTACAAGTCAAAGGAGAGACGCAAAAGCTAAATAAGAGAAGAAGAATTGGCTATCACGTTTTATTTTCATAAAACTTGCTACTCAACGCCCTTGCTTAAAAATTTAACTACATGAAGCGAACATGGGTTCCACTTTCTAAGAGTGACGCAATTATATGTACCTTGAATTAAAGAGGTGTCAACAGGCTCTTTATCTTTAGAAACACTGATCCCTGACCCATCTGCACCACGATGTATTTAAACGATTACTTAAGACTCAAGGGTAAAATTGTATTTAATCGAAAATTTACCATTTTTGTTTCAATAGTTGTCCCTGAATAGAAGATTGTCCCTACCTTGAATCGAAGTGGCTGCACCATCCTGAAAAAGGGCTGGGGCTTTTGATGAGGTATTCGCAGTCGAGCCTGTCGTATCTTCACCTGGAAGGTTTAGGTTATCACGCAGCGGATTAGCTTCCTGGACACTAACCATCGCCCCACCTGGCAACACAAAATAAATAAAATTAATTCTAATTATACACTGAAGTAGGCACCGAAGTTAGCAGTCTCGAATCACCGCTTTGAAGTAGTAAAAGAATGGAATGTCTTACCTTCTGACTGCAATGTAGCTTCCTGTTGAGGCTTTGGCTGAACAGCTGATTGTTTTTTCTTTAATCCAAATATTGAATCGAACCAGTTGGAATCGCCTGTTGCTTCCTGTTGAGGCTTTGGCTGAGTCTTTAACCCCTCGACACCTTCACTGGGAGGACCCGGCTTTGAATCCGCCCCTGCAAATTTTTTTCCCAAAAACAAAAGCATGCTTTATATACAAAAAAGGGATCGGAAATAATATTTCAGTTTTCAAGTACTAAAGAAACTGTAAGAATCTTATGTACCTGTGGGTATGAATATGCTGAAGCAGGACAAGCACTTGTAGAAAAAGGATTCAGGTACAGAGCTTTCACCACCATCTACAGATGGGAAGTTGTCTTCCGAATGAAGAAGAGGGTCAATCGGGTGAGGCCCTCTTAAGCGCTTTGGATCGTCCAACACAACATGGATCTTCCGTTTTCTTTTCTTGAGGACAACCCTTTCGGTAATGCAAGAATGGCAGTTTGGACAGAACAAATCATGCGTCTGTTGGGTATTCAGCACTTTCTCCACATTATAATCTTCAACATCTTCGACGTCCACCTCCTCCTCTATCACATCACCAGTGCGTTTATCAACAGCATCCACCTCTTTAGGGAAACCGTCTTGTACTTCTTCGATTTCAGGTGATCCTTTGTTATCCTCCGAAGTGGAAGCATTTTCGGGTTCTGGCTGCTTTTTCTCCCCACTCAAGCCGTCAGCAGTTTGGGACTCGTGTGCATCAAGTTCGGCACCAGCTGACTCAGAGCCTAACAGAAGAAAACCAAACAAGAGTTAACCAGAAACTCAATTATACATGATGGCATCTTCAACCAAATAACACATTATCAACATCAGAGGAAACAGCTAATTTTGAAAGAGATGTCATGAATTTGGAGCTAAAAAAAGTTGTTGGTCAAAGAAGCCCTATAACACAGGACTGACCTTTGGTTTCAAAACATAACAAAGATTCCTCTCTGTAGGTCCAATCGCAGTGGCTACATTTCCAAATTCCTTCATTCACAAACAACAAATCATGACAACGACTTCACCACCAGCAGATACGTATCATAAAAATCTATCCTTTCACTCTATTCAGGCTCAAATGCCAACTAGACTAAGCCACGGATAATTCAGAACCTTGTTTGAGCTAATTATAGCCTACTTGATTTGAATCATTTCCGCAAGAGAAGCAAAATGGCACAAAACTAATGCAAAGAAACGATATCTCTAAGCAACCACATAAGAAAACAGCTCAAAACATGAAAATTAACGGGAGGTTTTAGTTACCAACCTTGTTCACCGTCGAAGTAGACGTTGCAATTGTTCCCGTCGTCGTGTTCCTCGTGAAATTCGATTTCCATTACCTTCTCCGGGACCTCCAAAGTCTCTATTGGGACATGCTCTCCTTCTCCGTTGCGGAAATCGAGGATCCCATCACCGGAAAAGCTAGAAGACGAGCTGGTGTTGGTGGTAGTACTACTGTCAGCACTATCGAGTCTATTTCTATGAGGAAACGACGACGTCTTTCTCTCCAAGTCGACAACTGGTTCGTCTTCTTCTTCTTCTTCCATTTTTATTGGCTGGTGGAGCTTCTCGGTCCCGGTGGTGGGCTCCGTGATTTCGGCGGCGGATCCCATCAAAAGAGGACAAAGTGGGAGACACGAATGGCCAACGTATGGGAAAAAAGAGAACAAAAGAGAGAGAGAGAGAGAGATCCTGAGATCTAGAGAAGGCGATTGATGGGGTCTCTCCTTGCTCACTTCAAAATGTATCGATTAGATGTTGATTTCTTCTGCTTTATCCAACTATACATATATATATATATATATATATATATATATGTATGTGAAATTATTGATTATTGACGATGATGATGATGAAGTTATTTATTTGACTTTGCCGTTTGTTCACTTGTTTCCTCTCTGTTTTAGACTCTTTCTTTTGAGTGTACTTTTTTTTCTTTGTTAACTTATTTTAAAATTGGAAAATTTTAAACTTTTAAAAAAAGAAAAAACCGCTACTTATAACTAATAATAAATAAGGATTTTACAAAAACATAAACAAAAAAATATAGCATTTATAAATTGCTATATATTCGGTAACAATAGACTTTATATTATAATCCTCCGAACAATAATGTACGGTGAGTATAAAATTAAAATTAGTTGAAGATTTTGTCACCTTCTTTAAATGGATTTATTGTGTCACGTGGATGACAGAGAGAGTAACTGCATTCAATTCACGATAACCGCACCTCCCAACTAAACCGATCTCTCTTTTATTTATCACGGCGACAAGAATCTCTTATCTTAGATCAAACACGTAGCTGGTAAAAATAATAATATACGTTTTTATAAAATATAAGTTGTTTTTGACATTTTTATGTAATTTCTATATTTATTTGATATTATACGACCAACTATGTTCAGCAACTTTTTATTATTAGTTAAATAATTTATTTGTTTTCACCTAAAAATAATTATATAAATATATTTAGTGTTCGTTATAATACTAATAAAAAAGGCTTATCTTGACATAAATACTCAAATGTAAACATTCCTAAATAATTTGGCATGCAACGCGTTTGCATATGACCATGATGACATCCGTATTTAATTCAAACATTTCAAATCTGTATCACCCAAAGTTAGTTGTAAATTTCCTTACATTACTAAAACGTGTTAGTGTTAATTTTAGGCTATTGAACTACGACAGTTGTACAGAAAAAATAAAAATAACTATAATCGAATTTCATACAAGTTTAGCCTCGTCTTTTAGTGCTCTGATCGTGACATTTCTCGGTGTTATGGCTGTGATCAATCACCATCAGTCATCACCACCAAAATGAATATTTTTGATATTCTTAATTAGTTTATCAGTAGACTTGAAAAAAACATAAAAAAAATTGTCACGAGAGATGCATGATTTTAAGTTCGTTATAAACAAATCGTGACGCCAAAACAATATATTGATCAAATCGCCTGATTCCGTAAGTCTTAACTAATATAAAAGACACACGTTATAAACGTGGTTGACAGCACATGCATATATTATCTCCAAAATCCAAACTAAGTCGACAAGTACATATATATCTATAATGAATGTAAGGTTCAAATTAATTATATTATCTCCAAAATTCAAATTAAAGCGACAAGTATATATATATATATATAAGGAATGTAAGTTTGAATTTAATTATATCATCGATCTCACTCGATATGATGAGTCATGATTCATGAATGTGAACTTGACCTTTTAGTTCACATTGGAAAATTACAAATAAAATCATCATCGAAATTTCAACTCATTGTTCAAATCTATGGATAAAATTGTAAGAAATATTATTTAACTTGTGAAAAGCTTTGCAGAATCATTTTCGACATTCTGGCCGAAAACATATAACAAACATGTTAATGGACGTAAGTGGCCAATAATTTCTCTCTTTCATATCATCCGACAAGTAACGTTGCATCAATTGTGTTCCGTATCCATAAAACGACACGAATGATGTATTTATTCACCAATATTTGAATTTCTGTTTCATATATATACTTTATCAATTATCATACGCAATGGTATATGCATTTTACGTGTCTACTCATCGTAATTATAGTCTTCTAATGATATATAAAAGATCAATACCCCAAGTTATCACTAATTGTTAAATTGTATAAGTTGGATGTTTTTCGACTTTTGCTCAACTCCTTTAACATGTATGATCCAAAACTAATATGATAAATGGGGTGGTGACATAGTAGATAGTACAAGAGGATCGTTCTTTTTATGTTTCCAATTCAAACTCTTTTTTAGAATAGATTGTTATTTTTTAAATCAAAATATTTTAAAACTAATGTGGCTATTGAAAAAAAATTAGGAAGATCCATATTTTCACGATTTTTTTCTTAAATTAACTAAGAAATTATATATTTTAGTCCACACCTAAAACCGGTTGCAATTTAATTTTCTTTTTGTCCTTTTTTTGTAGTTACGAGTTTTTTTTTTGTTCAACGTAGTTACGAGTTGAACAACCTTAACAAACATTTCTTTTGTCTCATTAAATACTCTCTACTTTATTTCTCCATAAAAATAAATTCTTTCACTTTTAAAAGGAAAACATTTCGACACTAAAAAATGGTAAAGAGAAGAACACTGGAAGTGGAAGACGAACAAGAAGAAAGTATCAAACTCGTGGAGTTTCTGGAGAATCATCATAAAACCCGCTTTTCTCAAGCCAATGACTTACGAAATATCCCACAAACTGAGAGAATCCCGACGCCGTCGTCGCCATTGACGTGTATCGGAACAGAGTCTTGAGATACTCGCGTCTCTTCGATGCGTACGCTTTCGCAACCGAGAGCAAAACGATGCAGAGGAGAGACACTGCGTAAACAGCTAAGGTCTTGTACTCTTGTTTCCTTTCGATTCTTCTTCGGAAGGAGAAGCCGTATACAAGAGGTGGGATCAGCCCGCAGACGACGAAAGACGAGATTGCTATCAATCTGTGAAGTCTCGATTTTTCTCTTCTTCCGAGGATTTCCTCGTATCGATCTTCTTCTTCTTCTCCGACATCAACTTCCGAATTTTTCTGCTCATCACTGTTGGTTCGTCTTTTCGGCTTCTCGTTTATTAGCTCTTGAAGCTGCAAAAAAAAAATGGCGTCTTTATTTCAATCCTCTGAAATTTACATACAGATGTTCCTTTACAGACAACAAAGATCACTTACGCTGTGAACGATCAGAAGAAGACCGCTCGACAAATTGGCAACTCCCAAGGTCAAAACATTCACTGCAACACAATCAAAGAAATCAGAAGAAAGTTTTAAGTCATTTGTAGTGTTGGACGAAATGCCTCAAAGAGATGGGATCAGTATCGCTTACGAGTTGAAGCACCAGACGCGGCTGCAGATGTTACGGTGCAAAGGCTTGTGATGGATTGTGTCAGACCTCCATAGACGATACTTTTCAGGATTTCGAGTTTATCACTGCTGTTGCGAGGTTCATCAGTATTTGGGATCTCTGGCGGAGTATTAGGTAGCAACCCAGATTCCCCTTGAGGTTTTGCTGGTGGTTCACTCTCTGCATTTTCATGAGTTTCCTTTTTCACTATTTGCATAGATGGTTGCTCCTGTGGTGAAGGATCTAGCGGAATCGGGTGAACTTTTTGGTTGTCTAGCATCATCAAGAATCTCTGTTAAGAACCAAACTTAATTAGGATTCATCTCAGAATCAGAGTTCAAAACATACCTGTTTTTTGGACAGAATCTTGATCAGGATCTGCAGCTTGCTCATCTGGATATTGAGTTTGCTGACTTTGCTCTTTACTAGTGGTATCAGTGGACTTGGAATCGACCTCTTTGCCGCCTGGCATAGTTTGGAAAATCGTCAAATCAAAGTGTTGAAAGAGGAGAATGCCTCGTTCTTCAAACATTGAACTGATGGCTACAAAAGCATGAGGAGAAAAAGCAACTACCTTTCTCCTTGTGATATATGGGGCTGTACCGGGACCTCATTCCCATAATGACAAGAAGCAACATCGCAAACATGGGAAGTAACAAAAGTAGAGAAGCGGAAGGCAGTGGCAATGAAGAGATAGAAGGCAGGTCGAGATGCGGTGGGATGAAAGGCGGTAACTGCTGCGGAGAAGTGGAAAGGACAGAAAGAGCAATGATAGTACAGAGGAACAACCAAGCAAAAACATCGAGGTACCACTTCGAAAAACCCGATCTGTTTTTCTCAATTTTGACATCGATGCTCGGTTCCTCACTATCGGAACCAAAATCGATGTTAGATTCCGGTGAGTTTGGATCAACCCCTATCTTGCCTGAATCTGCCAAGAAACCAACGTCAATCACAACTTTCCAAACAACGACACTGAAAGTAGGCAGGAGGAGGAAAGGTACCTTTGTCTTTGTTGTGGCCAGTAAAAGAAAGGAACAGCTGCTGAAGATAAACAGGGAACCATGATGGAACTTTTGTCTTCTTGTCTTCGGATCTTGAACCATTCTTAGTGCCAATAGCTTCATTTGCAGTGTCACGGTTTTTTGCGGGTTGGAGATCTGATTTCTTCACGAGCTTGACTGTTTTAGTGATATCTTCACCACAGCAGGGGCAGTAAAAGTAGTACTCATGCTGGTTCTTGATCACAATCTCCAGATCATCGTCCAATGAATCAGGTTCTGTCTGTGAATCTTTTGCTCTAACTAAATATTCAGTTTCAGGGGATTGGTTCTTGTCTACGGGTTTTGGAGTGTCAATAGTTTTATATGACTTTGATCCTATGGGTACCAAAGTGGAATCTAGCATTCGAAAAAGAAAAAAGGTGAATAATAGTAGAATCTTCATTTGGTGTCATCTTCGTTACTTTTTGTTTTGAAAAAGATCAACTATTAATGAACTGTGTAAGAAATTAATCAGAAGTACAAATAATTCCCACACCTTGTTCGTGGCTGAAGTCAACGCTATCGTCTTCGTCGCTGCTGTGCAGTGAGTCCAGGGGCAGTTTGGTGAATTCATCGGTATAGGCACCATCGCCATTGAAACCGTCGCCGACGGAGCTCGAAGTTGGAGTCGGGTTCTTGGTGGATTCCATTGGAGACAAACATAGATGGGATTTCTGAACCATATTCATCACAACTTTATGGTTAGTTTCGTTATCTGAATATTTTAATTCCACGAGGTCCACGTTCTTTAATTTATTTCTAACCAACATGACTTGCCAATATTCTGTCTTTCTTTCTTTTTTTTCTCTTTTTATGTCAATGTCCTTTGTTAATATACCAAAATGAACAAAAAAAGAAGCTGATAAAAATTAAACCTTGCTTACAGATAAACAAAACAAGTTCGTGTACAAACCAGCTAAAGAACAACTCTTTTATAGCTCTGTTGTTGTTTATATAAAACTTTTTCTAGGATCTGGAAATCACCCTTTTAGGTAATCAGAGGAAAGCTTATGAACATATTACTTTTCAAACATATCTCTGGCATGTTGACTTGCAATGAAAGAAAGGGCAAACGCCCCAATCGCTATTCCGGTGTATACAGCCACGGTCTTGAGTTTATCCAACCCGAAGGCGTAAGCTTTGGCAAAGGAGAGAGAGATGACGCAGACCAGAGATGCGGCTACAACAACCGCAGCTTCTTCGTAGTGTCCCTTGTCTGTTATTTTGAAGGATAAGGCGTAGAAGAAAGGAGGGATCATACCGAAGAAGAGGAAGGAAACCACAACAACGACGCAATGGAGTATGTAATAGTCTTTGTTTCCCAGCAGTTCCTTGTACGGATCTGTTTTTCCTTCTTTCAGAACCGTCATATGATCAATGTTCGCACTTTGATAAAATTTTGTAGACATCACCAGTCCATATAGCTGCCAAAATATGTCCTATATTGTAAGTGCGAGTGGTGAAAATCAAACTTGAATGAAGAAGATTCTACTGACAAGTGTTCACGCACGTGAGAAGAACATAGTAGGTGCTCTATTGACCACGAAAAAACAGAGCATGTACTCTGTTTGATCAATAACAATTTTGCAGGCAAAAAAAAGGAAACAAAAATTTAAACGACTCACGTTGAAAATAATGAGAAAAAGGCCACTGAATAAATTGGCTAGCCCCAAGGCCAGAACGTTGACTGCAAGCAAGGAAAATATAAATTTCAATTGAGATGTATAAAAAAAAATTTCATGTCAGTGTTTGTGTGTTCATCAGTTCATGTGTACTTACGAGTCGAAGTTCCGAATGCAGCAGCGGAGAATACAACACCGAAGCTTGTGATGGACTCGATTAGACCTCCGTACACAATACTCTTCACGATGTCTACCTCTGTTTGTAAGACATTATAACAAGAACATCAGTGGAAAAAAAAGAATGAAAAGGGAGTCGAGTAGCGGTGAGGGAATCATAATAGTTAAAATATGAATATCATCGTCATTCCTGAAAATAAATGAGAGAATGTGTTTAAAGTGAGAAGACCTGGTTTTTTCGTAGAATCTTGAGCTTCACCATTTGATGCAATGGAATACACGAACAGAGCCAGAATGGCAAGTAACAACAACGAGATAACAAAAAGGGTCGTGTTACTTGGGAAATGTATGACCCATGAAAAGGGGATCCAGCCTCTTTTTCTCTTTATTGGTGTAGGAGAAGACGGGAAAGATCTATAATTTTCTAAAATATTAGGAGAGTGTAGTTTCTGATCACCATAGATCTTTGTAACATCTTCTTGAATTTTCTGCATGTCACGGACTACAACTATTGAGATTTTATTGGTATGCGGCGAAAACTGAGGCAATGGTATTGACTGTGGCGGAGAATCCAGAGAAGATGGAGATTGTGAGATAGTTGTATCGTCTACTAAAACATCACGAGCATGTGGTTTCCGATCACCATGGATCTCTGTAAC